>JAVQMF010000053.1:35393214-36739642 GCA_032878935.1 Erythrophleum fordii
TATTTAAAAAGGCCAACGCTTGCTAATAAGTATTAGAATAGTAATTTGGATGCATATTGTACTTTGCTTATGTGCTATTATGACCATGTTATGCTTATATTCAGCTTGTATTATGAAGTTCTATTAATTATTTTGTTTAAAAGTTGTAAGTTTAAAGTTTAAACATAATATTTTGTAATATAAAATATTATATATATATATATATATTATTTTTATATATTTATGATTTCATTTGATTCACCTAGTGATTGAATTGGTTGAACCTACTCGTGAGCATGACAACATGATAGCACAGTTTTTAAAACACTACATACAACCAAAAATGGGTTATGTTGCTTGGTATCACCTGCCTTTTTTGTGCGTGTAAAATTCATCTTGCTTGCAAGAAGTGTGTACCTTAGGCTTAATTTTTCTTTTTCTTTTATTTTTGATAGAAAGGCCTAGAATTGGATCCTCTAAATAATTCCTTTAAAGTGTCTTTGAATTGAGGAATCTTGACCATTGGATGGATGGAGCCACATGATTGAGCCAAGTCACACATTTTGAGAGGAGAAGAAACTGGCCTCTAAATATGGTTGTTTAATCTTTCTTCATCTTATTCCATCATAAAGGCTTAGTTCATCAGCCCTATCTTTCTGTGTTTTTGCCTTCTTATCAAAGCTTTCTTTAATCTCCTCTTTCCTTCTCACTCCCCTCCTTTCCTAGTTGAATTTCTAGGTTATCAAATCTCTCTACTTCTTCGTTGTCTTTCCATTTGTTAGTGGCCATTACAACTTTTTTTTCTTTTCATGGCTAACCTAGAATGTGAAAGAAAAAAACATAAAAATTGAAGGTGAGACTTAAAACTTGATAAAACCCAAGCTAATAAGAAAAAAAAAAAATAATAACATATGAATTTTTCCTAGTTTGTGCGTAATACTTGGAATAATAGGACATGATATTTCTATCACTATAATTGAGATTCCAGTGAGCATAAGGGAAAACAACATTAGACTTTTTTAACCTTATATGCATAGATCATGAGCCTGATAGTTAATTACTTCGTGAATCATGAAAAATAAGATCTTGAATTTGCGATTGAAAATGCACATTGTGACACCTCAATCTACTACCGCTACCTAGCCTCTCCATAGGCTCAGTCCCATATGATTTCCAAAGAGTCACTACTCTCCCGTGGCATTTACATGCTATGAACCGGGGTTTCATATACTTATCTTTCATCCCGTGGGTCCTGTGAACCCATCTCAAGCATCCTCAACTCAAACTCCATATAGATGACTCATACATAGCATAAAACAAACCATAGGCCACGAGTATAGAGCCGAAAACCATAAAAATTTTACTTTTTCACTCGGGCCCAAAAGTTATATTTTGGCTCTAAGTTTGGAAAATCATAAGAAATTATAGAAAAATGGGAATGCAGCAAACTTTAGCTTTCTAGAAAGCTCTAGTGTCAACTTTACACTAAAAATCATTTCCAACCACAAACACATCATTTGGACCAGGTTTGACATCGAAAATGGGAAGAAGGTCCAGCTGTCACTGTTTCTGGTGCAGCTTGCTGTCATGACTTTCAAAAATTCATAACTAAATCTACAAAAATCCAATCTGGTCACATTATACTAATTCGGAAAGATACGGATGTCTACTAGAGGAGAAAAATAAGTCCAGATCAGTTCAGTAGCTCTTGCACCCCGAAAATTGATGGAACAGTGATGGGGGTCAGGTAAGCTCCCTGATGCTGATACAAAACTTCAGATGGTCCAATCTCTCTCTACAGACCTCCGATTTGGGTGATTCTAGTTCCTACAAGTCACTGTGGTGGTCTAGTTTATGTGTATAAAATTTCACCACATTTGGAATCCATTTGGTCTAAAAATGCCACAGATTTCATTTCTGAACTATATGAACAGTACATGACCAATCCCTTAAATTTTCCCAAATTCAACAATTCCCCAAATATTCTATAATCTTTCGAATATTACCAACTCTAGCTTCTCAAAAAGCTTTCTACAAACTATAGAGGCATGCCAAATTTCGTGGCAAACGGAGCTCATCCGGTCATACTTTGACGGAACTCACAAAAATACCGGTTTTGGCACCCCTTAGGTCCAAAACGGGTCCAAATAGCCTCTCTCACATTCTCACTCCACATGGACAAGTTTAAAAGTATAAAACTAGTATATCTAACATGTCGATATGATCCAAATCATCATACAATCAAATCTTGCTATGCTACGGCCAAATATACACTATTTCATTCATGCATCAAAAGGGGCAAAACCCTCATTTCCATTCATTTAGCTATAAACATAGGTCATACATATCCTTTCATACATTCATACTTGTTACAATCTTTACATCTCAAAAATAGTGGGCACATCTTCATTTGGCACCACTTTACATCATATATACATCACAATATCAAAACATAAACTTATAAATAGCTACGCAAGCTCCTAGGCTCCTTGGTGTGTGCTCGGTTCTCCTTGAGCTCCACCTAGCATATTAGTTGGGAGGGGAAAGGGGTGAGATTCAGGGAATCTCAGTAGCTCATGCACTCAATCAAGTAAACAATCCAGGCATATAACAAGTCAAAGCATGTGAATAAGCAATTAGCCATTCTCAACTACCAACACACATTGTACATGCTACGGAATTCTCAACAATGCCAAAAATGAGCTCCAGGGACTTTTGGTCTAGCCTCACCCGAGTCTAGGGACTTTTGGATGGCCTCACCCGAGTTTAAGGACTTTTGACTTGGCCTCACTCGTTGGAGACTTTTGGCCTTGTCTCACCTATCTCAAGGGACTTTCGGCTTCACCTCACCCATCTCAAGGGACTTTCGGCACTACTGCAGCCGAGCAATTCTCACAATTCATCACACAAGCATATTGACATCAATGCATCAAAACAATAGCATATGGCATATTCCACACATTCAGCATATACATATCATACAATGACTATCATATCCAAGAATGCAACAAGAAAGAGTGAAAGAGAGAGCTACCTTTGGAGCCAAAGCCAACACAAGCTTTTCCTTTCAATTTCTCCTTTCCCTCCTTAGGTCCACAATCACACCTCGATGGAGGTGTTTCTCTTGAGCCTAGACACACCAAAAGCATGCAATTACTCTCTTGTAATTTAATTTAGAGCAACCCTTCTATCACACACAACCTAGGGTTCTCTCTCTAGAATGCCATTACCCCTTTCTCTCTCTCAAGCTCCCATGGTAGTGGAAAACCACATTTTCAAAGAAAATACAATGATTCAAAAGCGTTTTCCACTTTCCCTCTTCTGACCCATACCCAGAAATCGTCCATTTTTGCAACCAAAACCGTAGGAAAAGAGGGCAAAGGGAGGGGATCAGAAATCTAAAGAGAAATGGGAGAAGTTACCTTACCTTCCCTTAATCTTCCTTCTTCTCTTAATCTCTCACACTCTCCACGCCTCTTTTCTCTCTTTGGGTCGAAGCTTAGGGCAGATATGAGAGAAGAAATGAGTTTGGGCGTTTAATGAAGTCTAAATCTCGCTATTTACTCTCTTCCGAACCGACTCTCGCTACGGCGAAAACTAACCTTCGCTATAGCGAGCTCGTGTAATCTGGCTTCGCTATGGCGAGGTGTAACCTTCGCTACGGCGAGCTCGTGCCAGTCCCCTTCGCTATGGCGAGATTTACCACTCGCTATGGCGAAATCGCGTCAGTTCCAGACTTCACTCTCGCTATGGCGCCGCTACAGCGGGCAACTCCCTGGTTTTAGTATGGGCTGCTGCCAGCACTCGCTATAGCTAGAAACGCCTTCGCTGTTGCGAACTAGCTCTCTCGCTGTAGCGAGACCATTTCTCGCTATTGCGAGAGGACTTGGCAGAAATTCTGGATTCTGAAAATTTCCAGTTTTCACTTTCTTTCTTTTCCCTTTCCTTTTCTTTTTCCCGGTTGTTACACACATAACATGCATAAGACTTCATTTAGCTTTTCCATAAAATGTAATTTTGAATCTTGTTAATGATTTTAGGTTTATAACACTAGAAATAAAAGAAAAAAGATTGCCTAAAATTTTTGGGTAGCAAAACCACCATTGATGGTGAAGAAGTTTAAGTTAATATTTTGGACACCTCAAAATGTTGACCATTTTTGAAAACAGATTGACACACACAGAGAGTATAGACAAGAGGCAATGGGAATGAGAAAATGGAGAGAAAAGAAAGGAGGAAGGGAGTGAGATGGAAAGAGAAGATTGATGAAAGCTCTGTTGAGAAGGTTAAGATAGAGTGAGACAACAATGATGAACCAAGCAGATGAGGATAAAAAAAGATTGAACAAATGCACTGTATCGTCATGCGCTTGGAAGGCCAGCTTCTTCTTGGGTTGAAATGTGTGATGTGGCTTGATCATGTGGCTCCATTTTTCAATGGTTAGGATTCCTCAATTTAAAGGTACTTTAGAGAAACTATAATTCAGAGGATCCAATTCGCAAACTAGGGTCTACGCAGACATTATATTAAAAGAAAGCCTAGCAACACTTGTGACAATTTTAAAAAATTCTAGGTTAATAATAAAAGTAAAACACCTATAATCTTTTGCTAATGTATAAGATCGCTAAAACCTCTGATGATCCAGTTTTTAGGATAAAAACATGACACCATTCTTAATGCTACATTAGTATTACATTTATTCCATTTGCATATTAGAACCATTAACTTCTTCAAACACTATAAGCAAACTAGATACCTTTAATGCTATCATCCGTATTTGTCTCTCCATAAGCATGTATCTCTTTATTATTTACTTGCAAGCCCTTTTTGCCTATAAACATCTTTTCATGAGTTGCATCAATCATGTTAGGTTGATTTGTTGCAAATAATTATATATTTTATTATTTAAAACAAAGTTATGGGTTCTCCATAAATTTTATAAAAGGTAAATAATGCTATGTGCTTTTAGTTAGTATTATTTATATCCATATGCTCTAAATCTTCCTTTTGAAATAAATTTCTACAAATAATGATATCTAACCAACAAAATAAGTATAATTTGAAAAAGTCAAATATTGCATGATATAAGATGAAATAAGGATCAGTAACACATGGGACCTTATTATTGGGACCTTGAAAAAGCCAAATGTTGCATGAAAAAGGAGTTAATTTTTCACTTAAATAGGAATACCCATTTATATGGCAACATATACCCATTTGCATATATTCATTTTATTAACTCTCTCATTTATATCACAAATTTCTTCAATTAGTGATTCAAATAGGAATACTCATTTATATGGCTACATACACTTACATATATTCATGTTTATTAACCCTTTCATTTATATGGGAACATATACCCATTTGGTTTTTTGTTATTGGACCTACCAAGAGTCAAATATGTTTGTCGAATGGATAGCTGTGACTCATCTTTGCTTTATATTATGTAACTTTTCTTAATACTATTTGCTATTATAATTTATTATTTACCCTCTGTTTTTCTTTCTCTATGTCCTTCATTATAATCTTTAGGTTGTGTTTGTGCCTTTTACCTAAGAAGAGGCATTTAATATAGAGACATCTAAAGGTTAGTAGTCATTTGTACTTCCTTTTCTTATTTTCTTGGTGTATTGTTTTTTTTTTTCTTTTTGGTTTATATACTCCAGACAACTTCTTGGCTTTTACTTTTAGCTTCTTTGACCCTTGACTGTCTAAGCATAAGAAAAAAATAAAAAATGAAAATACCACTTTTATGTCAATATTACTGAAGTAAAACTTTCTATTGAAGCATTAGGAAAAATGTGGTTGCCATTAGGTGGTTTCAAGTAAAACTTTAGAACACCTCAAGGAGATAATTCTAGTTGGTGGTTAGGAACAAATGTGAACAATCTTATGGTTGTTAATGTAGTTATATAATATTATGCTATTATGTTAGTAATGATATTATAAAATAAAACAAGCATTTGGAAATGTCTAATTGGAAGTTACTTAGGCATATACTCTAACTTTTGCATTATTTATATATGCATCTTATTATTTATGGAACTAGTGGTAGGTCCCACTAAAATATGGAGGATCCCACTATTAAAAAAATGGTTATCACATCAGTTATAGTTTAAAAATAGTATTTGACCTTACTTTTATGTATATATTGATATTAATCCTCATTTGCTAATTATCATTGTATCCAGGAAACAATTATTGTATGGACATACTTTTTTTAAACATATGATGTAAGGCTCATTATCTACAATACCTGCCATTTTCAAAGTATGTTTCATTTAATAAGTTTGAATAGAGATTGAGATAAAGATACTTGTAATACATGCCATATGCAAGCATGCACCAAACTCCAAGGTACTATAGATTATTGATTTAGTTTGCTATAGTTATTTATATTTCTAGGCAGAGATTTATTGGAATGTTGTGTACTTACATTGACATTCTCCAAAATGTGAGCATGAGGCTATGCTGAATAAAGAAAAAGTAGTAGAAAAGAAAAGGCTATAATTTGTCTTTTTATCAACAAATGGCAATATCATGACTTTAGTGGATTATTTGGCCTCTTCTTACTTGGTAGTCTTTGTTTGTAAAGCTATTAGGAGATTTAAAATGAGCTAATTCACTAGTATATGTTATTTGTTAAAAATGAGGTCATATTTGCCCGTTGTTCATGTATGTACTTGTTAAGGTATACATTTTATTGCATTCACCAGCATATGTTACTGATGCTTGATTATGTTTATTCATTGAGGCATGATTGTAAAATCTCTATGTTACTGATGGCTTGACATATATTTATTTTTATGCTTAAATTTTTAATTCATGTATTTCTTATAAGGCTACATTAATAATGTGAATACTTAAGTTATGTTTATGTTCTCCTTATTTATTTATAGACTATGACAAGGCTATTTCAAAAAGTCACTATGATTGTAATTTATCACTTGAATGACTTCAAGACCATTTTTAGGCAAATCACTTAGGTTTATATAAACGATGAATGCATTGACATTAATGTGTTGTTAATCACTTTGAATGCTTAGATTGGAATGCAACTAGTGGAAACTTGTTGTTTTCTTCCTTCTATGGTTTAAAACTGTAGAGATTGAAATTAATGAATTATGACTCATCTTGAGTAGACAATTCTTAACCTTTTCTTTTTCTTCTTCTTGAGGTGGGAAATGGGGATAAAAGATCATGGGTTAGTATTGGAATGCATTGGGGATTTAGACTTTTTGGTAATGGCAATTAAATATAACAGAAGTTTGAATAGCCACTAAATACAAGAATGGCAGCTAAAACAACAATCTTAATAGAATTTTTTTTTGGTAAGGTTAACTAGGATTGCAAGAGAATTTTGTTTTGGAAATTATTGAGGAAATTTGTTCAAAATAAAAAGATTTTATAAAGGAATTTAGTGACAAATTTTTTACATTATTTTTTTAGTAAGGGATGGACAAGAGAAAATTTCCCTTGTTAGTTAGCAATTATCATATAGTGACAAAAAATTTTGTTGTTATTCCCTTATTAAAAAGGATTACCAAGTGAATTGTGGTAGAATTTTATATCGCTATTTCTCAAATTTCTTGTAATAAAAAGCATAAGGGTTTTTAAATTCTTTATTAATGGTACACTAGAAAAACCCACTCCTAAAAGGGATGTAGATACCCATGAAATTAGTATAGATGCCATTAACATTAACATTTCAATTTAACAAAAAAGTATGAAACATTTTAATATGCCATGAACAATAGGCAAGAAAGATACAAAGAAACTAGGAAGATATTCTTTAGATCAACCTTAGGAAGGTAGATTTGATAATATGTATTCACATAATAATAGTAATATAAGGGAAGAAAATCATAGAGAAGAAAGGAGGAAGTAAGATGGGAAAGGGAAAATCACCCCAAAGGCAACATCCCGCAAAGCTTGCTTGCTTTCTAAGGTAAGTTAAAAGCAAGATTAAAAATATATAGAGGGCCAATCAGGTTAAACAATAAAAAATCAATATAACAATAAACATGAAGCTCTAAAAAACAAGATTAAGAGGCTAAAAAACCTACTATTTGTGTAAGCATCACGTGTTAAGAGAGAATTTAAGTGTGAGCATCACTTGCTAAGAGAAGAGGGGCACATGGTTATGCATGCTAAGGTCGTTTGGCTTGAAAATTTCCAAAACACCATATTAGTTAATTTCAATTTTGGTGATGGTATTGGTTTCATGAAAGAAAGTTGGGACGTATACTTTTCAGGAGATATTGCACGAACACATTCATTCTCATTGGAGATGGTGTATAGCTAAGTCTTTTAGTGTCAAAATTCCCCTCTTTACACTATCAGTGATCAAGAAAGTTGATCATGTCCTTGGTTCATTAATCAAAGTGCAGGAAATCCTTAGATCTGGGAGGCATGTGAAGATTACACGTAAAAGGGGGTTAATAGGTGCATGCAAAAAATTGATGTGCAATGCCAAAATTGATATGGAACTAAAACCTTTTTAATCAATTCTAGATTACAAGATAATAAATAATGGTATCAACTAGATTAAACTAGCAACTATAAACAACCTAATTAATGATAGTAACAATTTCAAGTAGTGATGGAAATAAGAGAACACTTGATATTTTTTTAGTAAGATCAAGTATAATAAACTCAATTAAACTTTCAACTAAATGACAGTAGAATCACTTATGTGCAAGTCAAGTAGGAATCTTCAATGATTAAAATCAGTGGCAAATATATAAGAATGCAACAAAAGACTTATACTAAATGTAGAAATGAAGTAAGCCATGCACTTAAGCTTGTGCACAACTTCATGAAGTATAAAACAAGTTATCGAGAGAGAGAAGGAACAAACACATTTAATTTATCCTAGTTTAGTTAATGTGACTTGCATCTAGTCTCCTTGCAAAGCAAGATCTTTTTTCCTTAATCAAATAATTTGTTTTACACTTACTCACAATCAACGATTACAAGGAGGCTTTTCACGCTCACCCACAATGCTAAGGGTTTCTCTTTCACTTAAAATGGATGCAAAATAATGTTTTTCTCTTTTGGTTACTTGCCACTAACTCTTCCTAGGCTTCTCAAGCTAAGAGTGGATTGTAAAATAAATAAAGGAAGTTTTCAAACCTTTTAAAAATAAGGAAATACAATGTAGCTTAGCTTTCACACTCTTTTAGTAATATCAACCTAGTCATTAGGCTTATTTGATAAACTTTGACAATAAGCACAGTTCAAGAAATGTTCTTAGACCTTAGTTCCTTTCTTTTTTTAACTTTATGTAGGATGGTGTCTCACACACGCACACATATACCATGATATATATATATTGTAGTGAGGAGCTAGCCATTAAGTGTTTGATCATCATATTTATGTTGTGGCTTTCCTCTCTTTTTTTAATATTTTGACCATTGGTATGTTAATGCAACTTCATTTTATAGTTCTTAGAACAAGATTTCAACTTTAATGCATGTGATTGATGAAGAGAAGCCATTGGAGATATTACTCTTTGTGTGCTACATTCTTTTGTTCATTAATGTCTCTCAATGGAGAGTAGCTATTAGACAACATGTTGTTCTTTAGGGATGGGGTGCTTGCCCCCCATCTTCTTTCTTGTTAACTTTTATGGATGGAATTTAGTTATGCAATCATCTTGGGTTTAGTGACAATACTAGAAAGGAAGGATGCTTATCCAATGCCAATTTGCATTTGACTTAAATATCATTTTAATTCCCTAATTTATTTGTTTCAATTTAGTTTTTTTAATTTTCTTTTTGTTCTAATTTGATCTTTTAACTTTTAGTGTGTGTGATTTTTGTCCTTTTTCCATTACATTCATTAAGGATTATTTTGAAACACTAAAAAATAAATTAGAATACTATTTTGAAATATTAACAATATGACATAAGTGTATTACCTTTTTTCTTTTTTAATTTTTACAAGGAGTATGTATCTTAATGTATAGATTAGTGTATTGTATTAGTGGCTATATGGTTGTAAGATTGTTATTTCATTTTCTGTTTATGAGCTGTAGGTATTGGATTCTTTGTGCCATGTGGCAATATGTAATTTCTCCCTTTGTAACTAACTTGTGTATATATTTCTAATGAGAATTGTTGCTAGTTGAGCTAATTTGTGATAAAAAAGTATTTCTTACATTACAAATTTTGATATGGTATCAAAGCATGAGGGCATGTCACTAATAGAAAGCCATGGAACTTCTACACTAGTTACTAGATTTGCCACTAAACAAGCCGTATAAGCTTCATCTTTTCATTGGTCAACATGATCAAGTCCTCTCCTTTCATTTCATTGTTGAAGTAGGTGTGCTCTAGCAAGTTGGACAAAAGCAACTACCTCTTGTGGTAGTCGATGGTTTTTCCCATAATTAAAGGGAATAAACTTGATGGTTTCATCCTTAGCATAAAGCCATGCCCATTTTAAAGAAAGGGTGTCTATTGATTCATTGCTTCTCAATAGGATCTGCAACACCATATCTCCTAAAGTTGCCTTTTGGATACTTCACTACTAAACATCACAAGAACTACGCTATGAAGGATCTCTTTGGTGCCTATACAAGGTTGGGAATCACTCTTTACAAAGGAGAGTTACAACATACCAAGAAGGGGTAAACGAAAATGGAAGACTACTTGTA
This sequence comes from Erythrophleum fordii, assembly GCA_032878935.1. NCBI lineage: Eukaryota > Viridiplantae > Streptophyta > Magnoliopsida > Fabales > Fabaceae > Erythrophleum > Erythrophleum fordii. The sequence continues at coordinate 35,403,857 of JAVQMF010000053.1, forward strand.
TAAGATGAAAACTGTAACGACCGGGAAAAAAGAAAAGGAAAGGGAAAGAAAAGGAAATGAAATCTGGAAATTTTCGGAATCCAGAATTTCTGCCAAGTCCTCTCGCAACAGCGAGAAACGGTCTCGCTACAGCGAGAGAGCTAGTTCGCCATAGCGAAGGCGATTCTAGCTATAGCGAGTGCTGGCAGCAGCCCATACTAAAACCAGGGAGTTGCCCGCTGTAGCGGCGCCATAGCGAGAGTGAAGTCTGGAACTGACGCGATTTCGCCATAGCGAGTGGTAAATCTCGCCATAGCGAAGGGGACTGGCACGAGCTCGCCGTAGCGAAGGTTACACCTCGCCATAGCGAAGCCAGATTACACGAGCTCGCTATAGCGAAGGTTAGTTTTCGCCGTAGCGAGAGTCGGTCCGAAAGAGAGTAAATAGCGAGAATCAGACTTCATTAAACGCCCAAACTCATTTCTTCTCTCATATCTGCCCTAAGCTTCGACCCAAAGAGAGAAAAGAGGCGAGGAGAGTGTGAGAGATCAAGAGAAGGAGGAAGATTAAGGGAAAGGTAAGGTCACTTCTCCCATTTCTCTTCAGATTTCTGATCCCCTCCCTTTGCCCTCTTTTCCTACGGTTTTGGTTGCAAAAATGGACGATTTCTGGGTATGGGTCAGAAGAGGGAAAGTGGAAAACGCTTTTGAATCATTGTGTTTTCTTTGAAAATGTGGTTTTCCACTACCATGGGAGCTTGAGAGAGAGAAAGGGGTTAATGGCATTCTAGAAAGAGAGAACTCTAGGTTATGGTATATAGGAGAATTTGATCTGAAGGATTATTAGAGGAAAAAAATAAGTCCAGATCAGTTCAGTAGCTCCTGCACCCCGAAAACCGATGGAACAGTGATGGGGGTCAGATAAGCTCACTGATGCTGATACAGAACTTCAGTCGGTTCAATCTCTCTCTACAGACCTCCGATTCGGGTGATTCCAGTTCCTACAAGTCACTTTCGTGTTCTAGTTTATGTGTATAAAATTTCACCTCATTTGGAATCCATTTGGTCTAAAAGTGTCACAGATTTCATTTTCTGGTTTAGATGAACAGTACATGACCAATCCCTTAAATTCTCCCAAATTCAACAATTCCCCAAATATTCTATAATCTTTCGAATATTACCCACTTTAGCTTCTCAAGAAGCTTTCTACAAACTCTAGAGGCATGCCAAATTTCATGGCAAACGGAGCTCATCCGGTCATACTTTGACGGAGCTCACAAAAATACCAGTTTTGGCACCCCATAGGTCCAAAACGGGTCCAAATAGCCTCTCTCACATTCTCACTCCACATGGACAAGTTCAAAAGCATAAAACTAGTATATCTAACATGTCCATATGCTCCAAATCATCATACATTCTATTTTCACTATGCTACGGCCAAATTTACACATCAACATTCATGCATCAAAGGGGTAAAAACCCACACTTCCATTACTTTGGCTACTAACATAGTTCATACATCATCCTTTCATATTTCTACATGTGTTACAAACTTTACATCTCAAAAATAGTGGGCACATCTTCATTTGGCACCACTTTACATCATATATACATCAAAATATCAAAACTAACTACGCATGCTCCTAGGCTCCTTGGTGGGTGCTCGGTTCTCCTTGAGCTCCACCTAGCATATTAGTGGGAGGGGAAAGGGGTGAGATTCGGAGAATCTCAGTAGCTCATACACTCAATCCAGCAAGCAATCAAGGCATATAACAAGTCAAAGCATGTGAATAAGCACTTAGCCATTCTCAATCAACCAACACACCATGTACATGCTATGGAATCACAACAATGCCAAAAATGAGTTCCAGGGACTTTTGGTCTAGCCTCACCCGAGTCTAGGGACTTTTGGATGGCCTCACCCGAGTTTAAGGACTTTTGACTTGGCCCCACTCGTTTGAGACTTTTGGCCTTGTCTCACCTATCTCAAGGGACTTTCGGCTTCACCTCACCCATCTCATGGGACTTTCGGCACTACCTCACCCGAGCATTCTCACATTTCAACATACAAGCATATTGGCATTCAATGCATCAAAGCAATAACATATGGCATATTCCATACAACAAGCATATACATCATACAATGACTATCATATCCAAGAAAGCAACAAGAAAGAGTGAAAGAGAGAGCTACCTTTGGAGCCAAAGCCTTCACTAGCTTTTCCTTTCAATTTCTCCTCTCCCTCCTTAAGTTCACAATCACACCTTGTTGGAGGTGTTTCTCTTGAGCCTAGACACACAAAAGCATGCAATTACTCTCTTACCCTATAATCCTTCAGATCAAATTCTCCTATATACCATAACCTAGAGTTCTCTCTCTCTAGAATGCCATTAACCCCTTTCTCTCTCTCAAGCTCCCATGGTAGTGGAAAACCACATTTTCAAAGAAAACACAATGATTCAAAAGCGTTTTCCACTTTCCCTCTTCTGACCCATACCCAGAAATCGTCCATTTTTGCAACCAAAACCGTAGGAAAAGAGGGCAAAGGGAGGGGATCAGAAATCTGAAGAGAAATGGGAGAAGTGACCTTACCTTTCCCTTAATCTTCCTCCTTCTCTTGATCTCTCACACTCTCCTCGCCTCTTTTCTCTCTTTGGGTCGAAGCTTAGGGCAGATATGAGAGAAGAAATGAGTTTGGGCGTTTAATGAAGTCTGATTCTCGCTATTTACTCTCTTCCGAACCGACTCTCGCTACGGCGAAAACTAACCTTCGCTATAGCGAGCTCGTGTAATCTGGCTTCGCTATGGCGAGGTGTAACCTTCGCTACGGCGAGCTCGTGCCAGTCCCCTTCGCTATGGCGAGATTTACCACTCGCTATGGCGAAATCGCGTCAGTTCCAGACTTCACTCTCGCTATGGCGCCGCTACAGCGGGCAACTCCCTGGTTTTAGTATGGGCTGCTGCCAGCACTCGCTATAGCTAGAATCGCCTTCGCTATGGCGAACTAGCTCTCTCGCTGTAGCGAGACCGTTTCTCGCTGTTGCGAGAGGACTTGGCAGAAATTCTGGATTCCGAAAATTTCCAGATTTCATTTCCTTTTCTTTTCCTTTCCTTTTCTTTTTTCCCGGTCGTTACATTTCTACCCCTCTTAAAAGAAATTTCGTCCTCGAAATTTAAAAACTTACCTCAAGGGAATAATTCTGGATATTTCTGCCTCATCTCCTCCGCCAATTCCTAGGTGGCTTCCTCAGATGTCAGACCTCTCCAAATCACTTTCACCAGAGGAATGCTCTTGCTTCTCAGCTGTTTCAGCTTAGCATCCACAATTCTCTCTGGTTTCACTACATAGGAAAGATCTTCCTGCAATTGCACATGCTCATATTCTATGACATGTGAGGAATCTGGTAAATACTTTTTCAACTGGGAGACATGAAAAACACTGTGTATTTGGGCTAGGTTAGGAGGTAAGGCTATTCGGTAAGCCACGGGTCCAATTTTCTCAAGGATTTCAAACGGACCAATATACCTAGGACTGAGCTTCTTTACCCTCATTGACCGACCTACTCCCGTCATTGGAGATATTCGTATGAACACATGGTTTCCAACCTCAAACTCTAATGGCCTCCTACGCTTATCAGCATAGCTTTTCTGCCTACTCTGGGCCGTGAGTAGCCTCTTTCTAATCAATTCTATCTGTCGGGTGGTCTGGTCCACAATCTCAGGTCCTATTATACTCCTTTCACCTAACTCAACCCAACACAGAGGGGATCTGCACTTTCTCCCATACAAAGCCTCATAAGGGGCCATCTGGATACTGGAATGGTAACTATTGTTATAAGCAAACTCTGCTAACGGTAAATACACATCCCAGTTCCCTTTCATTTCTAGCACACATGCCCTCAACATATCTTCTAATGTCTGGATGGTCCTTTCAGTCTGACCATCTGTCTGGGGGTGATATGCAGTACTAAACCGCAATCTCGTCCCTAAGGCATGCTGTAATGACCTCCAAAAGTTCGATGTGAACCTAGGGTCTCTATCTGAAACTATGCTATTGGGCACTCCATGAAGTCGCACTATCTCTCTGATATACAACTGGGCCAATCTATCCAGTGTATAAGTAGCCTTAATAGCTAAAAAGTGTGCAGACTTCGTCAGTTTATCCACAACTACCCAAATAGCATCGTGTCCAGAGGATGTCCTGGGTAACCCCATGACAAAATCCATGGCTATACTATCCCATTTCCACTCAGGGATATCTAGAGGTTGCAACAACCCAGCCGATTTTTGGTGTTCAATCTTTATCCTCTGACACACTAGGCATCTAGCCACATACTCCGTCACATCATTTTTCATCCCTGGCCACCAGAAAATCTTTTTCACATCCTGATACATCTTGGTGGCACCTGGGTGGATAGTATACTTACTCTTATGCGCCTCTTCCAGAATGCTTTCTCTCAACTCATTCTGACTAGGCACACAGATTCTATCCCGATATACTATCATGCCATCCTCAGATAACTTGAAATCTGAGGTCTTACCTTGGGTGATCTCATTCCTGATCCGTTTCAGGAACTCATCCTCTCTCTGGGCATCTAAGATCTGGGTTCTCAAGATATTCTCAATTCGGGTCTCACTCAGATATAATCTACCCGATACCACCTGACACGAGAGGTTCAACTCTCTGAACTTCTCTAGGAGCTCCTGCTCTCTAATCATCATATGGGCTACATGGATGGATTTTCTACTCAGGGCGTCTGCCACTACATTGGCCTTACCCGGATGATATTTCAACACATAATCATAATCTTTCAAGAATTCCATCCATCTCCTCTGTCTCATATTGAGTTCTCTCTGATCAAACAGGTATTTCAGACTCTTGTGGTCACTATAGATCTCTATGGTCGCACCATACAGATAGTGTCTCCAAATTTTGAGAGCAAACACTACGGCAGCTAACTCCAGGTCATGTGTGGGGTAATTCTCCTCATGAGGTCTCAACTGCCTCGAGGCATATGCCACTACTCTACCCTGCTGCATCAACACACATCCTAACCCTTTGCCCGAAGCATCACAATAAACCACAAATGGTTCACTAGGGTCAGGGATAATCAGCACAGGGGCAGTGGTCAAACAGAGTTTCAACTCCTGGAAACTCTTCTCACATCTCTCATCCCACACAAACGGTGTATCTTTCCTGGTTAGCCTCGTCAGTGGTAAGGCCATTCGAGAAAAGTCCTGTATAAATCGTCTATAATACCCTGCCAAACCTAGGAAACTCCTAACCTCGGTGATCGTTCTAGGTCTATCCCACCGTAACACTGCCTCAACTTTATGGGGATCCACCGCAACCCCATCTCGTGAGATCACATGACCTAAGAATCGCACCTCGGTTAGCCAAAACTCACATTTACTCAGTTTGGCATACAACCTTTTCTCTCTCAAGGTGTCTAGGACTAGTCTCAAATGCCTCTCATGCTCCTCAAAAGATCGGGAGTACACTAAAATATCATCAATAAAGACCACCACAAACTGATCTAAATACGGTCTGAATACCCTGTTCATATAATCCATGAACACTGCAGGCGCATTCGTCAACCCGAATGGCATCACAAGGAACTCATAGTGCCCATATCTCGTCCTGAAAGCCGTCTTAGAGACGTCTTCAGTTCTCACTCTCAACTGGTGGTAACCAGATCTAAGATCTATCTTAGAAAACACAGATGCCCCAGCCAACTGATCTAACAGATCATCAATTCTAGGGAGAGGATATTTATTCTTGATGGTAACTTTGTTCAACTCTCGGTAAGCTATACATAACCGCAAGCTACCATCTTTCTTTTTCACAAACAACACCGGAGCACCCCAAGGTGAAACACTAGGGCGGATGAACCCTTTCTCTAACAGTTCCTCTACCTGCGCTTTCAACTCAGCAAGCTCGGCGGGAGCCATCCTATAAGGAGCTTTGGACATCGGTCCAGCACCAGGCACTATGTCTATAGGGAACTCTAATTCTCTCTCAGGAGGTAGACCACTAAAATCAAACTCTCTAGGGAAAACCTCCGGGAATTCCCTGACAACTGGGATCTCCTCTATCCCTTCTTCTACCTCAATCCGAATAGAGAAAAAGACTAGAAACCCTTGACATCCACACTCCAAATATCTTTCAGCCTGGGCAGTAGTCATAAAGGATAACTCTGCTCCTACCCTAGGTATGGTCCCACAAACAGGTAAGGAAACGGTTCGGTGTTCACAATCAAGTATGGCATTATTTGCAGCTAACCAGTTCATACCAATAATCAAGTCAATTTCATGAAAAGGCATACAAACCAAATCAATAGTGGTATAACAGTGGTTAAATTGGACAGTGACATTTAAGCAAGTATGAGAAGTGACCACGTGGCCTCTAGTGGGTGTAATGACAGATAAGTCAAAGGGCAAGACACTAACAACCAGACCCAATTTCCTCACACAATCATAAGATATAAACGAGTGACTAGCACCCGAGTCAAACATAGCAACTACAGGAAAGCCATTCACTAAAAGCGTACCTCGGATCAAACTGGGAGATGCGCTGGCTTCCTGCTGAGTAAGGGCGAACACTCGGCCCTGGGTCTGTGGTCTAGGAGGAGGCGCTGTCTCCATCTGAGGACAGTGTCTAGCAATGTGCCCCGGCTTCCCACACTTATAACATGTCACCGGAGACTGCTGGAAGGATGACTGACCCCGAGGAGGTGGCACACCTCGCTGCGGCCTTCTACTCCATGGCCCCTTGCCTCTTTTCTTGGTACTAGGGGTCAAGCTAGAGCCCTCTTCTGGTTTCGGCCTTTTCAAATTCGGAACCCTCTTCTGACTAGCCGTAGTCACAGTAGGCATGATAATTTGCAAGTTCGTCTCAATCACCCTACTGACCTCCACCAGAGTATTAAACTTTCTGATCCGCTGTGGAGTGACTCTGTCGCTAATCAGGGGCCTCAAACCAGTCTCAAACTGCTCACATCTCCAGGGTTCATCATCATACCTCTGGAGGTAAGAGGAATACCGAGACAGCTCAATAAACTTGGCCACATACTGGTCCACAGTCATCTCATCAGTCTGTCTCAAACTCATGAACTCCATCTCTTTCTTCTTCCTCACTGAACTTGGGATATACTTCTCATAAAATTCAACCAAGAATGTCTCCCAAGTGATCTATATATTCTTAGTCTCCATCAGTGGTTTCGCACTCTCCCACCATCTATCAGCCTCCTTTTCTAGCATGAAGGTGGCTAACTGGGCTTTCTGCTCAGTGGTACAATCCATCACTGAGAAGATTTTCTTAAGCTGCATCACCCAAGCCTCCGCCTTATCCGCATCCAATTCCCCGTCAAACGAGGGTGGATTGTTCTACCTGAACTGTTTCAATACTTTTTGGATAGGCGCCTGGGTCTGTGGAGCAGCAGGCTCCTGGGGAGGTACAGGTGGAATGCTAGAGGTAGATGGTTGAGGTCCAGGGGCATCCCTTCTGGCTTCTTCTTGCCTAGCCAGGGTGTTTTGCAAATGCATGATCATATCATGCTGCTGCTGAGCAATGTATCTCTGTTGCTCCAGCATCTCTTGGTGTTGGCCCATCATGGCCTCATACCGGTCTAATCTATCCATGATGGCCTGCAGAGGAACCCTAGTCTCAGTAGGAACCTCTGGCTCATCTCTCTGGGCTCTGGGCAGTCTGCCTCTGCCTCTGCCTCTACCCCTGCCCCGTCTAGTCTCAACCATGTCTGAAAGAAATAGCAATCCTCAGTTCACAATAATATCACAACACTTATGCAAGGATGCTACAACTTTCATGACCATTCACACCAAATACAGCAATTCACATACTTCAAGAGCCTAAACTTGAGCAAAAGTACCTGAACCATTGCTCTGATACCAAAAATGTGACACCTTAATCTCCTTTCACTACCTAGCCTCTCCATAGGCTCGGTTCCATATGATTTCCAAAGATTCAACACCACTCCGTGGCATTTGCATGCTATGAACCGGGGTTTCATATACTCATTATCTGCCCCGTGGGTCCCGTGAACCCATCTCACGCATCCTTAACTCAAACTCCATACATAAGACTCATACATAGCATAAATCAACCCATAAGCCACGGGTATAGAGCCAAAAACTATAAAAATTACATTTTCTCACTTGGGCCCAAAAGTCATATCTTGGCTCTAACTTTGGAAAATCATAATTAATTGTAGAAAAATGGGAATGCAGCAAACTTTAGCTTTCTGGAAAGCTCTAAGTGTCAAATTTACACTAAAAATCATTCCCAACCATAAACACATCGTTTGGACCAAGTTTGACATCGAAAATGGGAGGAAGGTCCAGCTGTCACTGTTTCTGGTGCAGCTTGCTGTCATGATTTTCGAAAATTCATAACTAAATCCACAAAAATCCAATCTGGGCACATTATACCAATTCGGAAAGATACGGATGTCTACTAGAGGAGAAAAATAAGTCCAGATCAGTTCAGTAGCTCCTACACCCCGAAAACCGATGGAACAGTGATGGGGGTCAGATAAGCTCACTGATGCTGATACAACTTCAGTCGGTTCAATCTCTCTCTACACCCCAAATTGGGGTGATTCCAATTCCTACAAGTCAATAGTTTATGTGTATAAAATTTCACCTCATTTGGAATCCATTTGGTCTAAAAGTGCCACAGTGTACATGACCAATCCCTTAAATTCTCTCAAATTCAACAATTCCCCAAATATTCTATAATCTTCCGAATATTACCCACTTTAGCTTCTCAAGAAGCTTTCTACAAACTCTAGAGGCACTGATGCTGATATAGAACTCCACATTCAAAAGCATAAAACTAGTATATCTAACATGTCCATATGCTCCAAATCATCAAACATTCTATTTTCACTATGCTACGGCCAAATTTATACATCAACATTCATGCATCTTCCATTACTTTGGCTACTAACAGTTCATACATCATCCTTTCATATGCTACATGTGTTACAAACTTTGGGGCTCAAAAATAGGGGCAATCCATTTGGCACCACTTTACCAAGGAGCCTAGGAGCATGCGTAGTTAGGCTTTTGATATTTTGATGTATATATGATGTAAAGTGGTGCCATTCTCAATCAACCAACACACCATGTACATGACCCAGGGACTTTTGGTCTAGCCTCACCCGAGTCTAGGGACTTTTGGAAATGAAGATGTGCCCACTATTTTTGAGATGTAAAGTTTGTAACACATGTAGAAATATGAGGAAGGATGATGTATGAACTATGTTAGTAGCCAAAGTAATGGAACCCATCTCATGGGACTTTCGGCACTACCTACCCCTTTGATGCATGAATGTTGATGTGTAAATTTGGCCATAGCATAGTACAAAATCCAAGAAAGAATGTATGATGATTTGGAGCATATGGACATCACAATCACACCTTGTTGGATATACTAGTTTTATGCTTTTGAACTTGTCCATGTGGAGTGAGAATGTAGAGAGAGGCTGATTTGGAGCATATGGACCGTTTTATGCTTTTGAACTTGTCCATGTGGGTGAGAATGTGAGAAAACCGTTTTGGACCTATGGGGTGGTATTTTTGTGAGCTCCGTCAAAGTATGACCGGATGAGCTCCGTTTGCCATGAAATTTGGCATGCCTCTAGAGTTTGTAGAAAGCTTCTTGAGAAGCTAAAGTGGGTAATATTGGAAAGATTATAGAATATTTGGGGAATTGTTGAATTTGGGAGAATTTAAGGGATTGGTCATGTACTGTTCATCTAAACCAGAAAATGAAATCTATGGCACTTTTAGACCAAATGGATTCCAAATGAGGTGAAATTTTATACACATAAACTAGAAAACGAAAGTGACTTGTAGGAACTAGAATCACCCAAATCGGAGGTCTGTAGAGAGAGATTGAACCGACTGAAGTTCTGTATCAGCATCAGTGAGCTTATCTGACCCCCATCACTGTTCCATCGGTTTTCGGGGTGCAGGAGCTACTGAACTGATCTGGACTTATTTTTCTCCTCTAGTAGACATCCGTATCTTTCCGAATTGGTATAATGTGCCCAGATTGGATTTTTGTGGATTTAGTTATGAATTTTCGAAAATCATGACAGCAAGCTGCACCAGAAACAGTGACAGCTGGACCTTCCTCCCATTTTCGATGTTAAACTTGGTCCAAACGATGTGTTTGTGGTTGGGAATGATTTTTAGTGTAAAGTTGACACTTAGAGATTTCCAGAAAGCTAAAGTTTGCTGCATTCCCATTTTTCTACAATTAATTATGATTTTCCAAAGTTAGAGCCAAAATATGACTTTTGGGCCCAAGTGAGAAAATGTAATTTTTATAGTTTTTGGCTCTATACCCGTGGCTTATGGGTTGATTTATGCTATGTATGAGTCGTATGTATGGAGTTTGAGTTAAGGATGCGTGAGATGGGTTCACGGGACCCACGGGGCAGATAATGAGTATATGAAACCCCGGTTCATAGCATGCAAATGCCACGGAGTGGTGTTGAATCTTTGGAAATCATATGGAACCGAGCCTATGGAGAGGCTAGGTAGTGAAAGGAGATTAAGGTGTCACAAAAACCATTACTAATAATTTGGCCTTAGTTAGGGGTCCAGTGTGTAACATTCGATTCCTCCGTAAACATGAGAAACACAATGTTCGGTTTCTCTGTAAACGGCAGAAACATGCCAGATACAAAAGGAAGTCCCTGAAATAGAAGGAATTGGGGCCAACTAAAATTATGATAAAATTTTAAATATTAGAAAATGAGGACTTGAGCCTTGAGTTGCTCAGAAATTAAGGCCAAAGTGATTCGAAAAATTTGTCAAAAGGCCAGTGGCATTTTTGTAAATATGGGCACTTTTTTAAAAGCACACAGGAGGGCTTTCTAATTGAAATTTTTGAGTTCTCCAAGATTTTTAGAGGCCCTAAAAATCATGGGAAGCCCTGGGACAGTTAAATCCCCTCCAGTGGACGTTTTCCAACGTCAGTGTACTCGAACTTTGACGGATTCGTTCAAAAAGGTTTTAACTCTGATTTGAGTGATTCCAAAGGCATTTTTATTAATTGGGAACCTAAATTTTATAATGGAAAAGATGGTTCTAAAGAAGGAGCTAAAACGAAGGAGAAACAAAAATGCAAAGTATAAAGGGCAAAATAGAAATTTTTGAAAAGTGTAACTTATTCCCACCTATATATATGATGCACCCTTCTTCTCCCTTCATGTTGCATGACCAAGTTCTGTGCAAAACCCGAGGAAAACCCTAGGGAGAGTGGCATATAAGAGGAAGGCAAAGAGGAGGAGAAATCAAAGGCTTAAGGTATGAAAATTAGTAGTTTTTCATGCTCTTTCTCTTCCAAACCTCTTCTCCTCCATTCTCCTTTATTTCCTATAATTATAATGAAGTTTATAAATCTACTTTAAGGAAGAAATTGAGGGGAAAGTTCGGATTTGAAGAGAGGAGCTCAAAGAACATAAGATTCAAGTGAGAAAAAGTAAGAAAACAAGGTAAAGATGCATCTTATGGTTCATATCTTCCATAGCCCTTCTTCTCCATTTTGACCTAGACCTAGACAGACCTAAGGAGTCAGATTTTTAAACAAACCAAAGGTGATTCTTAGGTATTTGATGGAGAGGAATAAGAATATGCAAAGAAAACCAAGAAATAGGCATTAGAAATCAAGTTGCAAAACCTAGGGTTTTTAATGCACCTTTCAAATTCTGAATTTATGTGATACTTCCTAAGTCTAAGTTAGAGTATAAATGAGTTCTTAAGACACCAATGATGCTCCCCACAAGCTCCTCCCTTTAAGAAAATCAAGAGAACTCCAAGAAGCCCAAATAATGCCATAGTCTCGGCCAAGCATGTTCTATGGTGCTAGGGAGAGTTTTAAATTTTTCTAAGGCCATTCTTGAGTCATATTTGATGAATGAAAATGAAGGGAGGCCTTGGAAAAAATTTAGAACTCATGAAAAGTGATTTGGTGTCTTAAGTTCTATATTATGACCTAAAGAAGCAACATGGTGCTAGGCCTTTTGTTTTAATGATGTGATGACTCCAAGAGGCTTAAAAGGAGTCAAGAATCATATTTGAAAGGAAAGAATGAGGCCTAGAAAGTATTTGAGGGGTGTTACATCATTAGGTACATTTATGGACCATAATAGAGCTTATAGAGCAATCTAGCATCTAAGTAAATTGTATGATCTTAGAGATTGTTTCATGAAGCTAATTGGCTCCCATAAATTATATCTAGGCCAAGAGAAACCATATCTACCAATTTGTGGGTGTGTGGCCAAAAGAAAAGGCTTGAAAGCTAAGAAAAAAGTGTGTGTGTGCATACAAGGTAGCTCTCTCCACCTTCTCTCATGCATGGATGTGTGTTTAGCTTATTTTAGAATGTGTGTATGTGTATGTATGCTAGCATGCCTTTATATGCCATGATGTTTGATTCCATGTTATGTTTTCAAATGATTACATGATATTTGTGTGAGTTTGCTTGAGTGCGAAAAGGCCAAGAACTCTTCTCTTGGGTGAGGATGAGCCAAGAACTCTTGAGCTTAGTTGAGACAAAGTAAAGAGTCTCCCAAAGGAAAAGTGGGCTCCCAAGAGTATGGTTAAATCCAAAGCTCTTAAAGAATGGGTGAAATAAGTCCAAAATTCATAAGGAGAAGTATGAGGCCAATCTAAGCACTTGGTGAGCTCTTGAATATCTTGTATGATTGATTCCCATGCCAAGGTTGTTTTTAAAATGTGCATGTCTTATATTTTCACCATGCATACATTTGAAAAGCTTGCTTTGCATATATTATGTATAATTGAATAGGAGATGAGCTATTGGGATTCTTTGAATCTCATCCCCTCCTCTCCAATGATCTAACATAATAGGTGAACTAAGTAGATATGCTAATGGGAGCCAACAACACTTAGGAAGGAGATTGACAAACTTATGCCTTGGTTTTAGCCATTTTGGAACCATAATGATGGTTCATCATGTATATGATGTTGTATATGTACTATGAATATTGAGACATGTGTAAATATACTAATATGTGATGTTGAGATGTATGATTCTCATATATGACCACTAGCCCATGTTTTGAGTATGTAATGCTATAGTATGAAAGTTTAAAGTTTGAAGGAAATATGCATAAGTGTGGGTTGAATGGCCAAAATGAGATGCACAAGGTTTGGGACTATTTGGGCAGCTCATATAAGTCTCAAATAAGCTTTTAGACTTGCCCAAAAGGTGCCAAAACCAAGAGAAATCAATTTGGCAATTTTAGTACCCAATATGGAGCCAAATTTGACCATAATGGAACCCTATATTACTTTTTGTCCAAATGAGTTATTCTTGCTCTAAAATTTGGAATATAATTAGGTCTCATTTAGATATTTTTGGGAAACTAAAGAACATAATTTTTGGAGGTCTAGAGAATATTTGATGAATTTTCAAAGTTGGGATTTTCTATGGTTTCTGGTATGTGCACTGTTCATACTGGCAGATTTAATTTTTGTGTCACCTGATAGCCAAATGGTGTCCAATGCTTATGAAATTTTATAGACATAAACTAGAGGTCATGAGATTTCTGTAGCTACTAAGATCACCTCATTTGGAGGTCTGAACAGAGAGTTATGTATTTTTAAAATTTGCTATCAGCAACAGTGGCACCTCTAGAGTTTGGTTACTGTTCCATAAGTTTCTAATATCTAAACATATCTATTTCATTTTGAAATTATTTTTACTATTAATTTAACATTTTTATCTTTACATAATGACTGAATTTGTATGATTTCAAATTTTATAGAATTAGTTATGAATTTTAGAAGTTTGTATTAGTAATCTGAACAGCAGCCCAGGCAGTTAGTGATCTCAGTAGCTTTTTGGATGTCAAAAATTCTCCATGATGAATGTTATGGTCTGGACATATTTTTAGTGTGAAGTAGACATCTGACGCTTCCTAGAATGGAAAAGAACACATGATTTTAATTTTTCTATAATTAGTTATAATTTTCTAAAGTTTGTGACAGAAAAGAGGAAATTCTGGCCGAAAATGTAAACATGGATTTTATGTGTTCCTTTGCTTTCCACGAGTTGTAGGCCAAATTTGATGATGGAAATGAGCTATACTCATGTGTTTAAGTATGAGAATGTGATGGCTACATTTATATGGCCCATGGAACTCCGAAAGAAAAATTTTACCCGTAGAGAAATGTATTTTAATTCATAACTCCCTATGCCACTATATTGTTTCCATAGAACAAGCATAAGATGAGGCATGAGAATTGCATGAATTGAGTGCTAGAAGTATGGTGTTACACAGTGTCCTTCTCTAATCTCATTAGTTAGGTTTTTATTGGTCTTGATACTAAGTATAACCCAATTGTGGTTTCACTCTCTAATAAGGACAATTTGACTTAGATAGACCTACAAGCATCTTTTGTCACCTTTGACAATTATAGCAACTGAATTCTTTCAACTGATTAAGTTGGGGACAACTTTTTGCTCATCTGACGAAAATAGAATTTAGTAAACCTTTAGATATAGCTCGAGTTTATTATAGAGGTTTTAGTCAAAGAAGCTTTAAGGGAGGCTTTAAGGGAGGCTAAGGTAAAAGGCATTTTGGCAAAAATGCTAACAAACCTATATGTCAAGTGTGTGGCTAGCTAGGCCATTTAACTACAAATTGCTTTTTTCACTTTGACAAGTCATACATGGGAGATTCACCTTTTGAACTCAATAGGAGTAATGAACACTGTCATACCATAATATTTCTAGCATCCCTTTTTCCTTATCCAAGTGGGATTATACAATTATCAAATAAATCCTAAGGAAATGTATTAAAATAATAGAATTAATAGTGTTATGTCGGGGTAAAAAATTCAAATTTTGATCCATGGACCCTAGAAACTTATCAACAACATTCTTGAATTATTTTTCATCTATATAAATTATAAATATCTTAAAACTTCACATAAACCACGAACTAAGAGCCAAAAATCACAAATTCTCATGTTTTGCCTCAGGGTTCTATGGTTGTAGATTTCTTCGACAACTTTGAAAAATCATAACTAAATCTAGAAAAATTAAATTTAAGTAAACCATAGCTTTTTGGAAAAGCTTTGGATATTAAATTTATATAAAAATAATTCTCAGCCATGAAAATCTCATTTGGACCACCTTTGATAATAGAAAAAGGCATAAAGATTGAGCTGTCCAGAAATACTGATATAACTTACCGATATAAATTTTAAAAATTCATAATTAATTCCAAAAAAATCTAATTTATGCAAACTATACCAATTTGGAAAGGTGTGGATGTTGGCTAGAGGAAAAAAATAGTTCTAGATCAATCCAAGACCATTTAGACCCTAAACGTTGATGGAACAGTGATAAAGGTTTGACTATGTGCCTAGAATAGAATGGAATAGAATAGAAGCTTTAAAAATTCATATCTCCCTCTATAGACTTCCAAATGAGGTGCTTATAGTTGGCACAAGTCATTGGGAAAGTTTGGTTTCTTCCTATAAAATTTCATAGCAATTGGACATCATTTACCCCATGAATAACAAAGTTCCATTTTGGATTAAATAAATAGTAATACTGACCAAAATTAGAAATATTTCTAACTTCAAAAATTCCATAGAACTCCAAATATTCTACACTTTAGCTTCTCAAAAATCTCTCTATAAACTCTAAATGCATGCCATGTTTTAGACCAAGAGGAGTTCATTTGGATAAAAAGTGACATAGCTTCACAAATTGGTCAATTTTGGCTTTTATAAGGTATCAATTTGTCCAAATGGCCTCTTTAATGGTTTGGCACCTTTTGGGTAAGTTAAAAGCACCAATACATCTTGTAAGCACTACTTAAGTGGTCCCAAGGACCATGCATCTCATTTTAACCATCCCATATTCATTTATGCACTAATACATATAAGCCACCAAAGAGTCAATTTACATATTTACATTACTTTGGTGCCATCAAAGGTTCATATAACATTCATATATCTTATTATATTTGTTCAATGATTTACAACTCAAAAATATCATGTACATATCCACTTTGGCATCTAGGTATAAGAAAAAACTACATAATTGTCAAAGTATAGCTTCTCAAGACCTTTGGCTTACATTCCTTGCTTCTCGAATACCACCTAAAGATTTTAAGATGATGAAGGGAAGAAGAGTGAGATTTTTAGAATCTTAATAGCTCACACACCCATTGACACACACATTCATGGCATATACATATCAAAGCAAAAGTATGGAAAGTAAGATAACTATAAAGTATGCAAAGTCACAATTTTCATGCTACCAATTCACACTTAATTCAAGATTATGCTTTAAAGATTTTTGATTTTGCCTCACCCCATTTCTAAGACTTTTGGATTTGTTTTACTCTTGGCCTAGGGACTTTTGACTTAACCTCACCCATTTAAGGGACTTTTGGCCTTGTCTCATTCATGCCTTGAGACTTTTGGCATCTCCTCACCTTCATTAAGGGACTTTTGGCATCACCTTATCCTTATGAGCCATTCCACCATTAAAGACATTCAAGACAACACATTGGTATGAGTGCAATCTCAAAGCATCGAGTGACATGCTTTCAAGTCACAAAAGCATACACAAGCACATAATGACATATATATGCAACCAAGAATGCAAGAGAATGAGGTGGAGAGCTACCTTGAACTTTATGCAAGCTTTTTGTTATTTTACTCCTTTCCTTTCTCGGTCTCACAAGAGAACTTAGGTGGATTGGAATTCTCTTGGCCTAAGTATCATAAATAGCACACAATTACACTCTTGAAGCAAGCCAAGACACCAAATTCATTCTTAAACACACACTTGATTCTATAGGTGGCATAATGGATTCATAAATGGCTTATTGAAGCAACCTTCACAATTCAAGTTTTAGGTTTCATTCTCTTTTCATTTCTAGGCCTCTTGACCTCATTCAAGGTCCTTGAAGCCATCACATACTCACTTGCACAAACCTAGATACATGTTGCTTCACAAGGCTCTATTATGGACATCATTGTCCCATCTTCCAATCCATGGCTCCTAAATTTTTCCCAATAGTTCCTCTCATATTCTAATATCATATGAAGTCTCAAACCAAGTTTAGAATAAATTAAAACACTCCCTAACCTTTTTGTTCTTGCTTGGCCGAGACACCCTCCAAGAATGGGGTTCAAAGAGCTTTTGATTTTTCCTTGATGGGAGAGCCACTTGGGAGGCTTGCTAGAGGTCTTAGGAGCTTAATAGAACACTTACATAGCCTAGGTAATTCACACACCAAATCAGATTTCATAATTTCCTCAAGAACTCCACACTTTCCAAACTTGATTTCTATTTTTTTTTAATTTCTTTGCATAATGTTAATCTTCACACTTTTTTTTCTAGGATTCATCTTTGGTTTTGCCCAAAATCCAACCCCTGCTACTCATGCCTAGGTTGGCCAAAAATTTGTACAAGAAGAAACAAGGAGGTGAAGCAACATAAAGCATGAAATACCTTGGATTTAAGCATTTTTTCCAAGAGCTTTTCTTTTGGTTTGCCTCTTCTCAAGCAATTTGAATTGCTGCCCCTTGTTTTGGACTCAAAATAGAACCAATCCATTCAAATAAATCATAGAAAGAAAGCATGGAAGGAGAGGGGCAAGATTGGAAGAAGAAAGAGCATGGAATTCTTTAGATTTCCTCACATTTTCCTTGGTTTCTTCCTCCTTCTTCTCCTTCTCTTGGTGCACCTAAGAGTTCTACTTCTTTTTCTATTTTTGGGCACAATGTGTCAAGCTAAAGAAGGTGGAGGAAGTGGCGTGAAAGTTATAGAATGTTTCAAAAGCTAGCTTTTTCAAAAATTCTAATTTTGTCCTTTTATAATGGCAATTTTGTTTAGTTTCGTTTTAGCTCCTTTTTGAGAACTGCCTTTCCCATCGTGAAATTTAGATTCCCGATTTAATAAAATGCCTTTGAAATCACTCAATTTGGAGCTAAAACTTTTCTGAACAAATTTGTCAAAGTTCAGGTTCATTGACATTGTAAAATATACACTAGAGGGGCTTTAATTGTCTCAGGGCCTCCCATAGTTTTCAGGGCCTCTGAAAACCTTGGGCAACTCAAATTTTCCATTTAAAAAGCTTATGAGTTTTTGTAAAAGTTGCACATATATGTGAAAATACCACTATGTTTCGTCAATTTTATTTCACCATCCTAACTCTATTTTTCTTTTTGTTTAAGCTAGGATTATTAGTTTTAGAAGCCTAGGACACCACCAAAATGTTTTGAGATATTATCTAGCTTATTTTAGGGGGCTTACTTTCATACAATTTATTTTGTAGTTTTATAGGATTTACCATTCATTACACACATAATATATTAGCCTTTGTTGCCTCACCAACTATAGTAACTAGTCATACTTGGTATGTTGATAGTGGGGCAAGTCACCATGTGACTAATGATGCTACTTATATTGATGAATTAGCAAGGCACTTTAGTAAGGCTAAGTTAATTATTAGTAGTGGTGATAGAATTGAGATTGCCAATGTTGATACTACTATGCTTCCTTGTGATAAATAATAGCAACTAGTTTTAAAGGATGTTTTGCATGTGCCACGAATAGTTAAAAATCTTATGATTGTTTCAAAGTTGATATTTGATAATAATGTGATTATTAAGTTTAATCTTTCTAATTTTTTTATCACAAGAACACAAGGACATTTTTGCTATAGAGAAAGCTTGAAGATGGTTTATAAAAAGTGCAAACAATTCACCTCTTTTCATCTAATTCATCCTCATTATACACTTTTTCTTCCACCCTATTGTGCAGTTCTACTTTACTTATTGCTAAAGAGGAATGGCATAGGAAGTTAGGCTATCCATCTAATTCATATTTGTCCTCAGTTTTATAGCAATGTAATATCAAAGTTAATCCTAATGAGACTCACTTTTTCTTTGAACCTTGTCAATATGACAAATCTTATGCTCTTCCATTTAAACTATCCAAATCTAAAGCTAAGGGTCCTTTAGATTTAATTCACACTAATCTTTGGGAACCCTCACACATTGTCTCAAAAGAAGGTTATAAATATTATATTTACTTTATGGACAATTTTAGCATATATACTTGGATTTTTAATCTTAAAAGTAAGGGAGAAGTGTAACACCCTGACAATAATTAACAGTGATTAGTTGGGGATTATAAAATTATTAAGAAGGATTTAAGAAAAATTTATGAAAATATAGGAATCTTAAGAAAAATGGAAAATTTGAGTATTTTAACATAATAATTATTAATTGGATAATTTTGAGAAAAGTAAAATAATGATTATGGATTTAAGTATGATTTGGGCATATGATTGATTTTTGTGTTCCAAGAACATTATTAAAAATCTAGTCTTATTCTTATAAAGGCCCAACTTCATCTTAATATGACTCAATCTTATCTTAAGAGGTTTATTCTTAAAGGAACCCATTTAGCATTGGCTTAACCTAATTCTTAGAAGCTCAAAATTTAGAAAATGGGCCCAAGTGAAACATGGACCCTTAAGTCAGCCCAAGACCTCCATAAGCTCATCAATTAATTGGTCCAATAAGTTCATATCTGAACCTAAGTAGATTTTAGGCCTTGGGTCAGTACATTCCATTCCAACCTTAAGTGTTCTACAACCCAACCCACCAAACATTGGCTTAACAACTAAGAATAAGCCCAATCAGATCTTAGGTTGATGGGCTAACCCATTGTTAACCTAAAACTCTAAGGGACCAGTTGCCACACCAGTTTATTGAGAGTAAAACACTTAGTTCTGCAAAAGAAAAACTCATTTTCGCACCTTGAGGAAAGGTTAGGGTTTTCATTAACACTTTGGCTCCATTTCTCCCTTCTAAGGCAAGATTCAACTATGGTAACCTATTTAGAACTTAACCATCTCTTCTTCTTCTTCAATTTGAATTGATTAGTTTTTCATTTAGAGTATTTTCACCTTGAACCCAATTTTAAAATTTTTTATTTGGTACTTCATGATGGATTTTCAGAGATTAAGGCTAAGAGGGTTATTAGGTAAGTATCCTCTCCCTATTTTAATGTATTTTCTATTAAATGGAGACCCTTATAGTTGACTTATGATATGGACTTTGCTTTTGTGCAAAATTACCTAGAAATTGGAGTGAACTATTGTAGTTTTTGGTGTGGGGAAGCTTGTATCCATTGGTGGTTAGGTAAGTAACATCTAGGAAGTCATTGGTAGTTCAACTCTTTGGGTATCTGATTTGTTACTAGAAATGATGATAACTATGCTTATCTTAGGCTTGGTGTGCATTTATATCATGATGGTAGTTAAAGGAAGAGTAATTATCTTCATTGAAGTAACTGAGATTAATTTCCTAATTCCATGTATATGCTCATTTTAATCTAATACTTATAGTATATGTATGATTTTGAATGCTAAATAAATGGTTGGCTATTTGAATTGTTGTGTTTGGATCCTGAATGAGTCTTTAGTGGAACTGTGGTATGCTTGCCACCCGTACATCATACTTCAATCAGGTATCGAGTTATGATCAAGTCCCTGAATGTATTGAGCCTATGTTGTGCTCATTAGGGAGTTGGTGCCATGGACGGGCCTCTCCTAGTTTTAATAGCCTTTAACATGTTATATGTGATTACTAGTATGAGATAATGATCGCTAGTAGTTCAACTAGTTCATTTGTTGATGTTATTGATGTCTTTGGTATTTTTTCTATATAATTGCATTATGTTAATTAATATATATATATACATGGAATTTGCCTTTTGTTACTGAGATTGTAAATCTTACTCCAGTTGTAGACTAACATTTTCAGGGATTGGACCTGTTAGTGGCAAAGAGAAATAATAGAAGCCTATTATATGGTTTGGTAGTACATAGGTTTAGAAACCTTGTCAGATTGGGTTTGTGTAATGAGAATACTAGTTTTTATCTATTTGTCACATTGCATCATGAATTGCTAAGTATAGGGACTGACTATGTAACATAATTATAGTGGGATTAAACATTGTGATTGTATATGATAAATACTCGTTAAATGACTTAATATTTTGCAACTATTAAGCTTTAGCCCTATGTATATTGTGATTGAAACACTTTTACTGTCATAGAAGGGGAATTGACTGATACAAAATTAAGTTTTGATTACTCTAATTCAATCCTTGATCCTTAGACAATAAGGATTAGTGAATCATGATATTTAGGAGTTGGGAGATCTAGAAAACAAATGTATGTTAGCCATTAAGATCCTAGAGTTCATTTAGGATTAGTGGGAATTGATTAAGGAGTAAGAAAATGAGAGTCTAGGTGTAGAATGGAGTTGAGCTATGGCCAAAACTCCCTAAGTCATGCCCAAAGCTCTTCTAAAAGCTAGGAGTGTTGCGGTGTAATACCAAAATTTCACTCAGGAGTGTAACAAAGAGCAAACTCACCATGGCATAAGGGAAGCTCTTTGCAGCGAGCGTCGAGAGGCAAGCTTGGAGAGTTCCAGGAGGGTCTCTCATTGCGGTAGGACTCTAACTTGCTGCAACACTCATGAAAGGCTGAATAGTAGGTTCCTGAGAATACCTTCGCTGCTATGAGGAAGGCTTGAGTTATAGTGCAAGGTTCGTATTTTTGATTTTAAGTTCTACTAGCCACTTACGCCATGGCACGGACATACCAAGTAGTGGCACAAGTTTCTGAACTTGGCTTTTAGGCTCTAATAACCAACTTAGTTGCAGCGGGGTGAGTCTAAGTCGTGACAAAGTTTCCCCAAGCTCTTATTTTCACCTAGAAACCTGGAATTTCACTATGTTAATGTTATGTAATGACTTGGGAACACTTATAAAAGGTTTTTGTGAGTTAAAATCAATAGTAAAATGAATCAAGAGTCTTAATTGATAATTAAGATTACTTGTGAACTCGATTAGTTGTAATAATTTGGCTAATAATCTTAATAATATCGAGGCTTAAAATTTTTCAATTTTTTCCTATTTTAATTAATTATAATGACTATAGACCTTGATTTACAATTATTAATCATGCAATTAATCCTAATCACTGTTATTAGGAATTACGGTTGTTATAAAAAGCCCTTAATACCTTTATCCTTTATCAGAAATTACTGGAAAATCAATTTGAACAAAAAATTAAAGTTATACAAAGTGACTGGGTAAGGAATTTAGAACCCTTACAAGCCTTTTACAAACTTTCAGTTTTTATTTTTAGCCACTCTTGTCCTTACACATCTACCCAAAATGGTAGAGCTGAATGTAAGCATAGGCACCTAATTGAATTAGGACTTACTCTCTTAACTCAAGCTATCATGCACTATTTTATTGTTAGGATGCTTTCCAAATAGTAGGTTACCTCATAAATAGATTGCCAACTCTAGTTCTACAATGGAAATCTCATTTTCTTCAATTGTTTCTTAGAAAACCTAAGTATTCTAGTTTGAAACCTTTTAGTTATGCATGTTAGCCATGCCTAAAACCTCTTAGTCAACATAAACTACAATTTTATACTACAAAGTGTGTTTTTCTTTAGTATAACAGCTCATATAAGGGGTTTAAATGCCTTAGCTCCATTAGAAAAATCTATATTTCAAGACATGTTACTTTTAATAAAGTTGATTTCCCTTTCAAATCAGGCTTTTATATATAAATAACATAATGATTTTGCTACTTAGCTTGTGTCTTTCTTTCCTTTATAGCGGTAGTGTTCTCAAACTCCTTAAATATCTTTTATTTAGTCTCCATCAGCTTCCTCTATAGTAATCTCAGTCCCTACACATTCTTCTCTAGGAAATCAGTTAACTCCACTTTAATCAGATCACATAATCACTAAATTAGATTTTATTCACTATGTTTCTTCTCCTATTGTTTTTGTGCCTATTTCAGATGTTATTTCCTCAGCCCCCATAGCACCTTTAACACCATGTTTTGACTTTAAAATAGTTTCAAAGTTATCTCTTTAAGGATACCCTATGATAAATAGGAGCAAAAGTGGCATAGTTAAATCGAATTATACTTTTATTAGCTTGTCCAAACTTCAACTACATCACTTTGATCCTACAATGGTACAGGAAGTTTTTCAAATGTCTCATTGGAAAGCAGCTGTGGTTCCTAAGTTTAAGGCTCTTGATAGAAATAACACTTAGGTATTGGTTCCTTATGAAGGACAACAAAATATGGTTAACTCAAGGGGGCTTTTAAAGCTAAATATAACTTAGATGGTATAATATAGAGACATAAATCCTAACTAGTTGCCAAGGGTTTTCAGCAAACTCCCAGTATTAACTTTAATGAATGTAACACCTTCATTAATTCCTTGCAGTTTATTATTTTATTTGTATTTATTTATTTATTTATCTTTAAGACAATTTAATTTGATTCAATTTAGTCAACAATTTTTTTTCAAGATAGAAAGTTCTTTATGGCATGTGAACAACATAGTGGATTACTAAATACGATGAACAATAAAACTACTATTATTACATATTGTCAAAGAGTTCAAAAATAAGGGAGTGGGGTCATATAAGTACAGAACATTTCATATCACTAGGGATTTATTCTAGAACTACTAAAAAAGAAATCCCTGAAAATAAAAAGAACAAAAAAGGTTAGTCTCCTATATGCACAAAAAGATCATATTAGGATTAGTTCGAAACCTCCATTCATAGAAATAGAAGAGGCATCCCTCCCATAGGGAATGGGGGATTCTCCTCATCTATTGCCATGAATATAATAGGTACTGCACGAACTAATTCATCACATGTGATAACTCTAATATTGTGAACGACATACATCCACCCTCGTATTGGGAACTAAATCCACTCTACCTAGAGTTCTAAGATTATTTTGTAGACAAGCATCTAAAAAAATTATAAACCACAACAAAATGAGAAATAATTTCCTCACTAACATAGATATAATTAATATAACATAATATTCATAAAGAAATGTTAAGTACAAATTTCATAAAATAGTAGATAATATAAATTGAAACTTTACAAAAAATAATTAATTTACTGAATAATGTAAATAGAGAAATATACTAATTCTAATATTTAATAGGAATATAAAATAGCAAGAAATGAATAGTAATATAGAGTATTATACAAACATATAATAGAGTATACATATGAATCTCAAGGTCTTGCACATTTGAATAGAATATGATTTAAACATAGTAAGATATTTATAGATTCATAGTTCATTATTTACAAGATATCAATATGCATAGAAAGTAGAAAATATAACAAATAATAATTATTCAACCTGACTATGAGGCCTTAGAGACTGCCAGGTTCAATACCCGGATTATGTTGCATTGCCATGATATAACAGGCTCACCCTGCTTCCTTTACTTAGGGTCCCCTGGTGGGTACCCAAGGAAAGTCACATAAAAATATTATAATAATATGTCATCCAAGCCATTATTTGATTAAGACATAAAAGGTATATTTGGGAAATAATTGCTTTGTACAACTCTGTACATAAGTAATCCGGATAGCAAACAGTGTATTAGAGTCTGAAAAAGTTATATTTAATTTTTTAACAATTTTTTTTCTACTTTTCTAACTTCAGACTTGTCTTGAGGCCCATCCAGTGCCCAAAATAATTTATAAATTAGGGTCTAACATCAAGGTACAGAATAAAGTTTAGTATAGTCATAAAAGGCTTGTTCAGGTATACCGGATGTTCAATAAAGCCCAGTAGGTCCAAAATATTTGAATGGCCTTCACTGGTCTTAATTAGTATTTTAGGTATTTTTAAATATCTTTCATAATTAAATTTGACATCCAGCACAACAGCAGTTATCTAATGGCCAACTTTGGCACACATCGGGCTTGTCCCCTGAATAAGATAACTCTACTATAATTAATATATATATATATATATATAAGCCAATTATTTACCAAACAACCGATATTCATGAAATCAGACAATAAGTAGTATATTAGTATAACAAATAGCATAATCTAGAACATGTACTTACCATATATTCCATTCTTGACATAATGCTTCATAAATTTCTAACTATCACAAATAGGCTCTAAAATTTACACAATAAATATAAGCATAATCCAAACAGCATATAGAACATATTAGACTACACAAATCATTCAAGATACATCAAATAACAAAAATAAAAATTCAA
Organism: Erythrophleum fordii; assembly: GCA_032878935.1. Classification (NCBI taxonomy): domain Eukaryota; kingdom Viridiplantae; phylum Streptophyta; class Magnoliopsida; order Fabales; family Fabaceae; genus Erythrophleum; species Erythrophleum fordii. Next base: position 35,429,029 of record JAVQMF010000053.1, read on the forward strand.
GAAGCTCTTGGTAAACACTTTTTCTCATAAAAGTTGACTTTTTATATAATGATCTATAATTAACCAAAAATTTACCATAAGCCTTATTTTTAGTGTAGATTAACCTAATTTAGTTGAATTTTAGAAAATTTTTCCCTAAGTATGTGAGATGGTTTAGGCCAAGCCTATGTGCTATAGGTGCCTGTGTGATTTTGCTTTATTTTTATATCACCAGTTGCCATACATGCATATTTAAGGAAGATGAACAAAAGCCCCCAACTAATTTCTAGAAATTTCATGTATATTCTGCACTTTTCTCAAAATGAAATTCAAGGGTTTTTTGCCACAATCTTCATAAAAATCAAAGATATATTAATCTATCTCTTCTTTAAGCTTTCTTTCATTATTCTCCCATTTATTTTCACTTTAATTTCTTCCATGGTTCCTTGAAATATAAAGTTTCATAGTTTGTAAAAAATTTGCCAAGAATAGGAATTTTCTTGAATCACATGAATCCATAAGACTTATATATGATTTCTCTATCTTTTCTTAGCTTAGATTTATGAAAACAAAAAAGCTCCTCCTTTGTTCTTGCCATGGCCTAATCATGAAGAAGAAGAGAAGAGAAGATTCATGGAGGAAAATAGAAGAAAAACTAAGACAAAGAGAGTTTATCTATGTAACCTTTAAATCCGTGGTGTTTCTTTCCCTCAGTAGCCTTTCTTTCTTTCTTCCTCTTTCCTTTTCCTTCTCCTTTGGTTGAGCTCTCCTTCCCTCTTTTTCTTTTTGTCTTGGCCAAATTTTATGTGTGCATGTGGCGTGAAGGTGTGTTTATTTAATGGGAATTTTATTTAGAAATGGATGGTTGAGATTGAATATGATTTAAGATGGAAGATCTTGGTCTTTGGATTAAATGAATGGTTAAGATTAAGCCTTGAAATGATAAATTAAATGTGAACCTTTGGATTAGATCAAGGGTTGGAATTTGATCTTAAAAAGTAGAAAAATCTAGGCCATTGGATTATATCAATAGTTAAAATTGCATATCATTTTATGGAAAAATATTAGCCATTAGATTTAACAATATTTTGTTTGTAGTTATGATTACTTTTCTCATTTTATGTGAAAGTAATCTTTGCATTTATTATTGCTTGAGTTAGTGTCTATGTCATTCTGACGTCAACAATAACTTTTTTTATAAAATGTGAGATTTACTAAGATTTGTTGATATAAGTCTGTGTCATTACTTTGAAGTTTGTGCAGTCTTTAGAAATTTCCTACACATGGCATCATATCACCATTTTTCCCTACTTATGGTGCCATATAAGCGTGTTCCCTACTCATGTTGCCATGTCAGCATCTCCTCGGTTAAAATTTACAAGAATACCATCGTTTCATCGATGTATCTTTTCATAGGTTCTTTGTAATATTTTATTCAACTTATGTTCTCTGCTATACTTTAATATTATCTGGGCCTAAGTGAGTCCCATTTAATGTGCAACATCTAGTACTTCCGTAAACGTGAGAAATGGAATGCCTGGTTTCTCCGTAAACATACATAATTCATTGGATACAAAAGGAAGTTCCCTAGATAGGATGATTTGAGGTCTAATAAAATTAAAGTGATAATCTAGACCTTAAATAATTAGGATCCAAGGTCATAGGTGTAACACCATATATTTCTAGCTTATTTCATACAGCTTCCATGTCTCATATCATGCAATCCTTAAGAGAGTAAGAAATATGGCATTAAAATAATACATTTCTTAGCGTTGCGTCGCATATAAAATTTTCCTTTAGAGTTATGTGGGCCATATGGACTTATATATCACATTCTTATATTTAATTACATAGATACAACACATTTCCATCACTAAGAGTGGTCTACAACTTGTGGGACCCAAAGAGAAGCATAAAACTCATATTTTTGGCCAGAATTTTGCTATTTCTGTCATAAAATTTGAAAAATATAACTAATTCTAAAAAAATCAAAATAATGCATTCTTGGCCATTCTGGAAAGCTACATATGTCTACTTTATACTAAAAATACGTTCAATCTATGAAAAATAACATAGAAGATGTTTGATATTCAAAAAGGTCTAGAGGTCAGGTTATTCACTGGTGCTATTACGAGTTTCTACAGTAAATTTCAAAAATATCTGATTAATTCCACAAAAATCCAATCTATGTAAATAATATCAATCTAGAAAGCTATAAATGTTAACTAGAGGAAAAAAGTAACTCTAGGTCAGCTCAGGTACACCAGACCCCGAAAACCAACCAAACAGTACCTGAGGTCAGTTGGAGAGCTTGGTACTGGATAAACTCTTTGAAAATTCATATCTCCCTCTCTAGACCTCTAAATGAGGTACTTTTAGTTGGCACAAGTAACTGAGAATGTATAATTTTTGCATATAAAATTTTGTAGCAATTGGATATCATTGGGTTCTATATGACAGATTTTATTTTCAAATCTAAGTGAACAGTAACATGACTAAAACAATAATTTTTGCCAAATTTAAAAATTTATTAAATATTCTCTAGACCTTCAAAAATTTTATTCTTTAACTTTCTAAAAGGCTCTCAACAAGATCTAATTGCATGCCAAATCTTAGATTAAGAAGAGCTCATTTGGATAAAAAATAATATAGGGTTCCAATATGGTCAATTTTGACTCCATACAAGATATCCAAATGTCTAAATGGCTTTCTTTAGAGTTTGGTACCTTTTGAACAAGTTTAAAAGCATGATTGTGACCTGTGTGAGCTGCCCAAATGGTCCCAAATCTCATGTATATCATTTTGGCTACTCCACTTCCAATTATACATACTTATATTAAACTTTTAAGAAGTACAACTTACTATTATATACTCAAATTACATTCTAGCATTCACATAACATATCATCTCATTTATAAATCACATATTAACATAATTACACATGTTCCAAATGTCATAAACCATATACAACAATGGATTGCATCATTAAACATCAATATGGCCTTAAAGAACTAAAAACTATGCACTTTGATGTCAAGCTTGTAACACAATAATTTTTAGCTCATCTTTTAACATCCTTATGCATCATATTCTCAAATCCATGGAGGAAGTAGGAAAAAGTTTAATAAAATAATGCATTTAATTGTGTTGTGTCATATATAAAAATTTCATTCGGTATCATGTAGACCGTTTGGGCTCATACTATACATTCTCATATTTAATTACATCAATACAATTCTTTTGCATCATAAAATCATGCCCACAACTCATGGAAATTGAAGGAGAGCTCAAAATAATCAAGTGTATTGGCCCCTTTTCTGACCAAACTTTGAAAAATCATAACTAATTCTAAAAAAATCGAAATCACACATTTTTAGCCATTCTGGAAAGCTACGGATGACTAATTCACACTAAAAATATTCTTAAACCATAACATCTATCATAGAGGGTATTTGACATTCGAAAAGGTCTAGAGATCAAACTACCTCCTGATGCCGTCACAGATTTCTATAGCAACCTTTGAAAATGTCCAATTAATTCTAAAAAAAATCCAATCCATGCAACTGATACCAATCTGAAAAGATGTGATGTTAGCTAGGGGGTAAAAATATTTCCAGACCATTTTAGGAACCCAGACCTCAGAATTTAATAAAACAATAACTCAGGTTAGGTAAGGGTCCTGATGCTAGATAGAATGTTCAAAAATTCATATCTCCCTCTCTAAACCTCCAAAGGAGGTGGTTTTAGCTGACACAAGTCATTGTAAATGTATAGTTTCTTTGTATAAAATTTTGTGGCAATTGGACATCATTTGAGCCTTGTGTAATAGAATACATTTTCGGATCAAATAAATAGTGTAGCAGACCAAAATCAAAAAAATTGTCAATTTTGAAAAATCATCAAATATTCTGTAGATCTCCAAAAATTATGATCTTTAGCTTCCCAAAATCTCTAAAAAAACTTTAAATTTATACCAAATCTCAGATCAAGAAGAGCTCATTTGGCCAAAAAGTGATATAAGGTTCCATTATAGTCATTTTTGGCTCCATATAGGATACCAAAGTGACCAAATGGTTTTCCCTTGGCCTTGGCACCTTTTGGGAAAGTCTAAAAGTACATTTAGGACTTGTGTAAGCTGCCCAAATGGTCCCAAACCTCATGCATCTTATTTTGGGCTTTTCATCCACACTTATGCATATTTCCATAAAGCCATTCATGAAGCTACAATGCTATAACATACTCAATTTACATTTCATCATTCACATAACACATTCTTTCATTCCTACATCATATAATATCATAATTACATATGTCTCAAGGGTCATAGACCATTTACAACAATAATATACATCATGAAGCATTATTATGGTTCTAAAAAGGCCAAAGTTAAGCATATTGATGTCAATCTTCTCTCTTCAAGGTGGTTGGCTCTCATTACTATGTCCACTTAGTCCACCTAACATATTAGATCATTAGAGAGGAGGGAATAAGATTCAAAGAATTCCAATAGCTCATCTCCCATTCAATTATACATAATAAATGTAAAGCAAGCCTTAAAAATGCATGCATGAATAAAATGGAAGTCATGAACATTTAAGCATCAAGCTTGGCATGTGAACAAGTCATACAAGACATTCAAAAGCTCACCAAGTGTTTGGATTGGCCTTACACTTTTCCTCATGGATTTTGGACTTGCCTCACCTATTCTTTAAGAGCTTTGGACTCAACTATACTCTTGGGAGTCCACTTTGCTTTTGGGAGATTCTTTACTTTATCTCAACCAATTATAAGGGTTCTTGGCATATCCTCACTATGATTAAGAGTTCTTGGCCTCTCCACACTCAAGCAAACTCAAACAAATATCATACATTCATTTGAAAATATAATATGTCATCATGAATCATGGCATATAAAATCATGCTAGCACACTTTTCATGGCTTGAAAATACACATACACACATTCTAAGATAAGTTAAACACACATGCATACATGAGAGAAAGTGGAGATAGCTACCTTGCATACAATTACACACTTTTCCTTTTGGATTCAAGCTCCTCTCTTCGACCACACACCCACAAATTTGTGGAGATGGTTTTTCTTGGCCTAGATACAATTTATGGAAGCCAATTAGATTCATGAAACAATTTCTAAGGCCACACAACTTACTTAGACACTAGGTTGCTTTATAAACCTCATTATAGTCCATAATTATACCTAATGAAGCAACACCCCTCAAATAATTTTTAGGCTCCATTCTTTCCTTTCAAATATGATTCTTGACTCCTTTTAAGCCTATGGGAGTTATCATGGTATTAAAACAAAGAGCCTAACATCATGTTGTTTCTTTAGGTCATAATATGGAACCTAAGACATCATATCACTTTTTATGAGTTTTAAATTTTTTTCAAGGCTTCCTTCATTTTCATTCATCAAATATGATTCAGAATGGCCTTAGAAAAATTTAAAACTCTCCCTAGCTACAAGAACTTGTTTAGGCTGAGACTACAGACTTCCTTGGCCTCCATAGAGATTTCTTTGTTTTCTTGAAGGATGAAGCATGTGAGGAGCATCTTAGGGATTTCAAGAACTCATTTAAACTCTTAATTAGACCTAAGAATCATCACACAAGGTCAGATTTTACAAGGTGTACACAAAATCCTAGAATTTGCATTTTGAAATCTAATGGTTATTTTGTTATTTTCTTTGCATATTCTTGTTCTTTTCTCTCAAATACCTAAGATTCATGCTTGGTTTGGCTTAAAAATCAGATCCTCCTAGGGTTCCCTATATGTGGCGAATTGGAGAAGAAGAGGAATCAAGAATAGCAACTATAGAATGAAAGTTTACCTAGTTTCCTTGCTTATTTTGGCTTAAATCTTACTTTCTCCAAACTCCTCTCTTCAAATCCGAAATTTACCTTGAATTTCTCTCTTGAATCAAATTTATAAACTTCATTTTAATCAAAGGAAATTAAGGAGAAGGGAGGAGAGGAGGTGTGGATGAAGGAAAGTATGAAAAATCACCATGGAAACATACCTTAAACTTGGATTTTCTTCTCTTCTTCTTCCTCCTTTATGCCTTTCTCCTAGGGTTTTGCTTCTGGTTTGGGGCTGAATAATTTGAAGTTAAATGAGGGAGAATGTGAGGCACCACTTATATATAAGTATAGGAAAGTGACTTTTTCAAAAATTTCAATTTTACCCTTTATTCTTTCCATTTTGGTTTCTCCTACGTTTTAGCTCCTTTTTTAGAACTGTCTTTTCTATTATAAAATTTAGATTCCTAATTAAATAAAATACCTTTGGAATCACTCAAATCGAAGCTAAAACCTTCCCGAACGAATCTGTCTAAGTTCATGTGTACTAACATTGGAAAACATTCATAGTAGGGGATTTAACTGTGCTGGGGCTTCCTATGATTTTCAAAGCCTCTGAGAACCCCGAAGAACTCAAAACTTTCATTTAAAAAGCCTTCCTATGTGAAATCCAAAATTTACTCAAAATTACAAAAGTGCCATTATGTTTTGTAGGTTTTTTTTCAAAATTTGTTTTTTCATTATAGCTCCATTTTTCGTTCCATTTGAGGTTAGAATTCTCATTTTTAGGAGACTAGAATGTTGCTCAAATATTTTAGGACCTTAACTAATTCATTTCAAGAAACTTGCTTTGAAAACATGCCTGTTTTTGTCGTTTAACAAAAACCAGACATTATAAAGCTATCATCTCTCATGTAGTTGGCTTCCATTCCTTAGGTCTCTTGGTCTACCTAGCATATTAGAATATTGAAGAGGAGGGATGAGATTCAAAGAATCATAGCTTATCTCTCATTCAATCATACATAAAGCATGCAATACAAGTCTCATAAATGCATGTATGGCATATGGGCATGTGCAATCATTTAAGAAGTATTTTCAACATTTGAATAAGTCATACATAGCATACAAAGGCTTGCCAAGCAAGTGGATTGGCCTCACCCATTTACTTGTGGACTTTTGACTTGCCTCACCCATTCTTTAAAAGATTTTTAAACTCAACAATGCTCTTGGGAGTCAACCTCATTTTTGGGAGATCCTTTACTTTGTCTTAACCAATTTTAAAGATTCTTGGCTCATCTTCACCATGACTAAGGGTTCTTGGCCTCACCACACTCAAGCAAATCCAAGCTAGTATCATAAACATCATTTGAAAATATAATGGATCATCATGGTACCATGGCATATGAAATTATGCTAGGATACTTTTCACAGCTTAAAACACACATATACACATTCAAAGATGAGTAAAGCAAACAATCATACATGAGAGAAGGTGGAGAAAGCTACCTTGGATGTAACCACACACTTTTTCTCTTGGATTTCCTTTCCCTTTTTCGGCCTCACACACACAAAAGAGTGGCAATGATTTCTTTTAGTCTAAACACAATTTATGGAAGCCAATTAGGTCAATGGAATTGATTCTAAGGCCACACAACTTTCTCACACATTAGCTTAACCTATAAACCCCATTATGGTTCCAAAAATGCACTTACTGAAGCAACACCCACCAAATAAATTCTAAGCTCCATTCTTTCCTTTCAAATGTGATTCTTGACTCCTTTTAAGCCTCTTAGAGCTATCACACAATTAACATAAAGAGTCTAACTACATGTAGCTTCTTTAGGTCATACTATGGAACATAAAAAACCAACTCATTCTTTAGGCTTCCTAAATTATTTCGAAGGCTTCCCCTCATATTCATTCATCATATATGACTCAAAAATGGGCTTAGAAAAATTTAAAATTACCCCTAGCTATATAAACCTCTCTTTGTTGAACCTATGGAGGAATTTGGCCTTCATGGATTTTGGTTTATTCTCTTGATGGAGGAAGCACATGGGGAGACTTCTAGGGATCTTAAGAACTCATTTAAACTCTCATTTAGACATAGGAATCAAGATATCAATTCAGATTTTGCAAGGAACATATGAAACCCTAGACTTTGCATATTGAATTTCTATGGTTATTTGTTAATTCTCTTTGCATATTCTTAATCTCTATACCTTTTTCCTAAGAATCACCCTTGGTTTTGCCTAAAAACCAAGCCCTCCTTAGACTTCTTGTGTGGCGTGAAATGGGTGGAGAAGAGGAGCAAGGGGTAGCAACCATGGAAGAAGAAATCACCTTGTTTTCATGGCTTTTCTCACTTGAATCTTGTCTTCTTTGAGCTCGTCTCTTCAAATCCGAAATTTTCCCTTAATTTATCCTTTAAAATAGCTTTATAAACTTCATTATAATCATAGAAAACAAAAGAGAATGGAGGAGAAGAGGTATGGAAGGAAGAAAGCATGAAAACTACAAAATTTCCATACCTTTTAGCTTGAATTTCTCTTCCTTTCTTCTTCCTCTTGTGCGCCTCAACCCCTTGGGTTTTCTCTAGTTTTTGGATAGAAACATAATGGGCTGAATGAGGGTGAGAGTAGGGCATCACACACACACACACATATATATATATATATAAAGGAGGAAGAAGAACTTTTCAAAAATTCTCATTTCGCCCTTTGTTTTTGGAATTTTCGTTTTTAACTCGTTTTAGCTCCTTTTTAAGAACCATATTTTCCATTATGAAACTTAGGATCCCAATTAGTAAAATGCCTTTGGAATCACTCAAATCGAAGCTAAAATCTTCTCGAACAAATCCATTAAAATTTGGGTGCACTGATATTAGAAAATGTCCATCGGAGGAGCTTTACCTGTCCCAAGCCTTCCTATGGTTTTCAGGGCCTTGAGAATCCCAAAAAACTTAAAAAATTCATTTAAAAATCTCTCTCATGTGAATTCTAAAATTTACTCAAAATTACAAAAATGTCATTATATTTCGTAAGTTTTTTGTCAAATTTCTTTTTTTCATTCTAGCTCTATTTTTGTTTCTATTTGAGCCTGAGATTTTCATTTTTAGGAGTCTAGAATACTTCTTAAATTTTTAGGAACTTTAACTAATTCATTTCGGGGGACTTTCTTTTGTATTTGGTGAGTTTCATTTGTTTACGGAGAAACTGTATGTTACGTTTCTCGTGTTTTCTCTTATTTTTAGAAAATTAGATATTATATTTCTCTTCCCTTAAATAAATTTTGTCCTTAAAATTTGGGGTATGCTTTCCTCTTACTCTTTTCTTTTCTAACTAACTGCTCTTTTCTTTCCCTTCTTCTTGGCTTTATACACTTTTCTCAGCAATTTCACTCGTTTAAATTTTTCTTAGCCAAGGAATTTTCAGTGCTAGATCTTAATAAGAGTTCTATTGCTATAAAATACTAGCTACTTCTTTCTCATAAGGGAAAGAAATTTCTAACTTTGGAGGCCTATCTTGGAAGAGCTTACTAATCATATCCGGTTAATGTTAACCCGTTCGCAAGATTAATGTTTCCTTTAGTGGATTCATTTACACATCTCGGGAGGTAACTTATTTCATATCAAATCTCCCATATCCTCTCCCAATGACTTCTCATAAAGTCTTATTTTCTCTTCTAATAATTATAGCCATAAGAGGTTTCTATTTGTCTATTTACTAATTTACATGTACCTCCACTGTTCATCTCTACACTTTTTTTTACTAGCTCATCCCATAATTACAATTCACATTTCTTTCTATCACAGGCCTCACATCTCAATTACTTATTGGGATTACAGCTCCTTTGAGAAGATTCTACTTTTAATAATCCCAATTTCTCTATTTACTACTACATTTATCTCTGTAGGCCGGGATTTTTCCTTACTTTTTTTGCTCACTTATAGTGGCATTTTATAATCCCTCATTTCAGCACTGATAGGCCTAACATATGTGTCTCATACTGGCATCGAAGAGTGACTACCACTGACTATTATTGAGCTCTGGTGGAATGCTAGCTATTCTCACAGTTTTGCTTACTGGAGATATATTGTATCATTTATCCTATGTAAAAACTACACCTGACATGTTTTTGACTACATAAGTTAACATGTGGGGATTTCTCTATCTTTCGGTCAGGGCTACTATCTGATAGGTAGTGGTTCATTTAGCTCTAACTCTGGAAAGATACTTTCTTACTTTCTTCATCCTATATACTATGCTCATCTCTCAAGGGATCTAGTCAATGGTCTAACTGTCTAAGTAAAGCCTTCATATCTCTATGGTAATAATCTACCAGACTCAGGAGGTCTCCAGTCTTTGAGAAAAAAGTTAACTAAAACTGTACTGGTCTCTGAGACTAACTGATATGTAAAAACTATCTTCAGCCATCATCTTATCAGAAAACTATCATACTATAACTATAGGCTCTTTATAACTTTGTGGGATCTACTGTGACCCCTAGGTCTACTGCTACCTCTCAGAGCCTTATTAAGGTTTATTATGACCTACTGTACTATGTTAAGATCTACTGCGATCTATCTCTGGGAGATATCAAAGCCTAAAATTACTGTATCTGATAGTAAAATACATGCTCACTAAGTCTAGTGACTATCACTTATAGTAGTTGAGGCTAAACTCAGATGTACATTATGCTTTTCGTGCGAAATGGGTTCTGTGTTATCTGATTCTTTAGGATCCCATCATACTGATATTAGGGAACATTTTAATTTTCACTCATCGCTCCTTATAAGATCCTCAGATTCCTACTTTAGCCCTTTTTGCTTAGGCTTTCTTTTCTTACTCTATTGACTTACTTACTTTACATATACTCATTGTAGCCCTTCTCTTATATCCTATAGTTTCTAACTATGTCCACATTCTACTTTTAAGTGCTTTGGCACTAGGGCATCTCACACATTAAGTGTGGTTAATATCTCTGGCGGGAGAGAGGCTATGCATTGGTCCCTTCTCATTTCATTTACATATATTATAAGGGATTCAGGCTATGTATACTAAATTTGGGCATTCTTTATACAGGATTTCTCTCTGTATACTTTTCTTACTATTTTGGTATTCCTGGAATCCATTTACCTCTCTTTTTTAACTTATCTCATTATCTAGCTAACTAGGATACCTTTCGATTATCGGGACACTTTGGTAACTGATGTTATTATTTGCTATGCACTTAAGCTACATTGCTACTAGGTTAGCCATACCCAATATCATTTAGCCTCTGTTGCAAACAAACCATAATATCAAACACTAATATGTCGGCGTTTCATGACTGAGCTTAAAGCCACTATCGCCAGTATATTACAAGTTTCCTAACAATCTAAAGTATTCCTTTCTTACTTTTCTCTATCTGTTCTATTCTAATAGAGTGCTCTGGAAAAATAGGATTCTTCTTCTACTTCATCCTTATATTCCTTTACATTGCTCGACTATTTTTACTTCGGGCACTACTATAGAAACAGGGCATCTATGCCAAGGACACATGTGTTTTCTTAAGCACTTAAATATATTAACTGAAGATCTATTCTCAATCTAATGTGTCCTCGGCTTGAAACTGTCATATTTTCTTTCTTTTATCTTTACTATCCTTTTACTTAATAAAAATGATGTTCTACTACCGACTATCTCTATCGCCAGTTCGAATTTCTTTACGCTCAATAGCACCTGCGTCTTTCTTGGGTTCCTCTACTTATTTAATCTTTAAAATATCAAGGAGGTCTACATTTTGCTTATATCTTACTTTTTTTTAACTAGATCGTCCCTCAGCAAGAAGAATTCTATTTTATATAATCCTAGGAATGTCATTCTATGGCGCTCGCCTTCTTAGGCGGTCTTTAACTCTCTCGAGCTTCCCTGAGGGTACTAAGGTACTAACTATCTATCTCATCTTATTTCTACGTTCAGATCAAAGCTGGACTTTCTTTTTGTTTAGCCTCTTTAGCCTCATCCCTAGGAGCACAGTACATTGTTTCTAGGGTTCTGCTAACCCAATCTAAGACATGTACTCTCTTACTGTTTGGATTCCACTTTATTGAAAACTTATGCTCTACTAGGCACTCTAATCATGCAAGTGCCTTAACCCTACATTATTCTCATATTAGGGAGTTCATTTGACTAGCTATTGAACCTATATCTGTTTAATTTTCTGTCCTAGTCTGCTCATTTAGTCATTACTAAAGTGAGGATATCTTTTTTGCAGCTAGTTTCTTAGCTCTTCCTTGCTTCCCTTATCATTATGCTTTATGACTCAAGGGGTCTATCTAAGAGAATTTACAAACCACTAATAGGTGGTTTCCTTGATATTAGGATATCTCATCCTTTCTTTCTCAATCTAGAAAGAATTTTCACTGAGCCTTTCATTCATATATCTTACCTGGAACGATGCTACTGGTCATCCTTTTCAGACTTTAACTTATGTTCAGCCTAGGCTAGCCATCTTATCGGACCTGTAGCTTACTAACTATCTTCATTCTTTTCTGAGTTTCTGTTACTAGGCTACTCATACTTAGCCCTAGGTGTTACTTATAAGGTATACCTTTTTAGGCCACTCGTGATGTGCCTCACTGCTGGTAGTCTTATCTTACGTTATTTAGAGGCTACACTAACATTCTATCATTTAGTGTCTCATAGGGTAGCACCCTAAGTTGGAGTCAATGCCTTAAAGGTGGGTCTCTACAACTTTATCATCCTTGTGTCTAACTTTCTTTATGCTGAGCTCTTTTCTCAATCTCATTTACTAGGCCCACGAATTTCTTACTAATATTCCGTAACTATTTACTACCCTTTTCTCTACTTATATTAGGGGTTCTCACTCTCTGTGGGTTATCTGATCCCTTATCAACTCATTCCTCAAGCTGACCTGAATATGACCAATAAGGCATTCAAACTATCATTCATTGCGGCTAACATATTATTCACCGTAGCTAATTCACCTCAAGTTCACCTTAGTTTTTCTGTGTAAGTATTGGCCGCGAATAACTTCTTAATTGGCAGTGACAAGCAACTCTTTGGATTGCCTCGCTACTTCTTGAAATAATTGGCTGCAGCTAAGCAGTTAATTGGTCGCTGCTAACAACCTTTGATTGGATTACCTTTTTAGGGATTGGATTTTTATCTTTAGCTACCAACTCGAGCCATATTGTCTCTATATCTAGTCCATCATCAAGCTAGAGGATTCTACCTCTCACTTTATTCATGCATAACTAGCTGTCTTTCTCTGAGCTATTAGGCTCTAAGGGGTGTAGCTTGTAATTCATGCATAACTAGCTGTCCTTCTCTGAGCTATTAGGCTCTAAGGGGTGTAGCTTGTAATTCAAACCTCTAGCCTGAGGGAATTAACTTTTTGGGCTCTAATACTTATCTAGATATTTAAGTATTGTGGCTAGGGGATAATTCTCTTTCTCATTCCCCTTTAAACTAGTCCTGCACAGCCACAGTCTCATCTTATATTGTGTTGCATCACTACTTATCTCTGCATTAAGTAGGACATCTTAGAATGGTCAAAGTATAACTACTTGGGAGAATTAGGCCTCACATACTCTTTCTAGCAAGCCTCTTCATGACAACAAGATCATTTCTCATCATTTATATCTAGGGCTTGCCACTAATCCTAGTGAGCTATCACATCTCATCAAGCTCTAGCCGTTGGATCCCTTAACTTTGCTTAACCTTAGCTCTGCTCAAGCTACTCTAGAGGCTACTCTTTTTTAGTGTCCACTAACTACTCCAAGACTATTCTACAACTTACTTATCATAAATAAAGTTATAAACTATTTTTACACACCCAAAATGTCTTATACAAGACTCTTTATAGCTATACAAGTCCTTCACATAGCTCTAATGCTACAGTCTCAAACTAAATCCAGTTCAAGAGAGCCTAGACTTTACTTGATACCAATAAATGTCACATCATATATTTCTAACTTATTTCATACTACTTCCATGTTTCATATCATACAATCCACAAGAGAGTAAGAAATATTATATTAAAATAATGTATTTCTTAGCATTGTGTCACGTATAAAATTTTTCTTCATAGTCTCGTGGGCCATATGAACTTATGTATCACATTCTCATATTTAATTACATGAATACAACTCATTTTCATCACTAAGAGTGGTCTACAACTCGTGAAACCCAAAAGGAAGCATAAAACTCATATTTCAGCTAGAATTTTGCCATTTCTATCACAAATTGTGAAAAAGCATAACTAATTGTAGAAAAATAAAAATCATGTATTCTTGGCTATTATAGAAAGCTACACATGTCTACTTTATGCTAAAAATATGTCTAGGCCATGAGACACAACACAGAAGAAGTTTAACTTTAAAAAAGGTCAAGAGATCAGGCTATTCACTAGTGTTGTTACAGGTTTCTGCAGCAAAATTAAAAAATATCCAATTAACTCTAAAAAAAATCCAATCCATGTAAATGATATCAATCTAGAAATCTATGAATGTTAGTTAGAGGGAAAAAATAACTTTAAACTAGCTTAGATACACCAGACCTCGAAAACCAATCAAACAATACCTGAGGTCAATCGGAGAGCCTAGTACTAGATAAACTTTTTGAAAATTCATATCTCCCTCTCTAGACATTCAAATGAGATGCTTCTAGTTGACATAAATCACTGGAAATGTATAGTTTATATGTATAAAATTTTGTGGTAATTAAACATCATTTGCCCTATATGATAAATTTCATTTTCAGACTTGAATGAATAGTGACATGACCAAAATAATAATTTTTTCCAAATTTGAAAATTCATCAAATATTCTCTAGACTTTCAAAAATTTTGTTCTTTAACTTCCTAAAAAGCTTTCAACAAGATCTAATTGCATGCCAAATATCATATTAAGAAGAGCTCATTTAGACAAAAAGTAACATAAAGTTTCAATATAGTCAATTTTGACTTTATTCAAAATATCCAAATATCCAAATGGCTTTTTTTGGAGTTTGGTACCTTTTGAATAAGTCTAAAAGCATGATTATGACTTATGTGAGCTACCCAAATAGTCCCAAACCTCATGCATCTCATTTTGGCTACTCCATTTCCAATTATACATACTTGTATCAAACTTTTAAGAAGTACAACTTACCATTACATACTCAAATTACATTCTGGCATTCACATAACATATCCTCTCATTTATAATCGTATATTAACAATAATTACACATATTCCAAAGGTCATAGACCATATACAACAATGGATTGCATCATTAGACATCAATATGGCCTTAAAGCTATAATCTCTCACGTAGTTGGCTTTCATTCTCTTGGTCTCTTGGTCCACCTAGCATATTAGAATATTGGAGAAAAAGGATGAGATTCAAAAACTCCCAATAGCTTATCTCCCATTCAATCATACACAAAGTATGAAATACAAGTCTCACAAATGTATATATGGCATATGGGCATGTGCAATCATTCAAGAAGTATTTTCAACATTTAAACAAGTCACACATAGCATACAAAGGCTTGCTAAGCAAGTGGATTGGCCTTATCCATTTACTTGTAGATTTTAGACTTGCCTCACCCATTCTTTAAGAGGTTCTTGGACTCAACGATGCTCTTGGGAGTCAACCTCACTTGTGGTAGACCCTTTACTTTGTCTCAACCAATCTTAAGGGTTCTTGGTTCATCCTCACCATGGCTAAGGGTTCTTGACCTCACCATACTCAAGCAAATCCAAGCGAGCATCATAAACATTATTTGAAAACATAATGGATCATCATAGTATCATGGCATATAAAATCATGCTAGGATACTTTTTATGGCTTAAAACATATATATACACATTCAAAGAAAAGTAAAGCAAGCAATCATTCACGAGAGAAGGTGGAGAGAGCTACCTTGAATGCAACTACTCACTTTTTTCCTTGGATCCTCTCTCTTCTTCAGCCTCACACATACAAAAGTGTGAGAATAATTTCTCTTGGCCTAAACACAATTTATGGAAGCCAATTAGGTCAATAGAATTAATTATAAGGCCACACAACTTTCTCACATACTAGCTTAATGTATAAACCCCTTTATGGTTCTAAAAATGCACCAAATGAAGCAAAATCCATCAAATAAATTCTAAGCTCAATTTTTTTTTCTTTTAAATGTGATTCTTGACTCCTTTTAAGCCTTTTGGAGTCATCACACAATTAAAATAAAAAGCCTAACTACATGTTGCTTCTTTAGGTCATATTATAGAACATAAAGCACCAACTCATTTTTTAGGCTTCCTAAATTTTTTCTAAGGTTTCCCCTCATATTCATTCTTCATATATGACTCAAAAATGGATTTAAAAAAATTTAAAACTATCCCTAATTATATAAACCTCTCATAGCCAAACCTTTGGAGGAATTTGGCCTTCATGATTTTGGTTTGTTCTCTTGATGGAGGAAGTACATGGGGAGACTTTTAGAGATCTTAGAAACTCATTTAAACTCTCATTTAGACATAGGAATCAAGATTTGAATTCAAATTTTACAAGGAACATATGAAACCCTAGACTTTGCATATTGAATTTCTATAGTTATTTATTAATTCTCTTTGTATATTCTTAATCTCTACACCCTTTTTCCTAAGAATCACCCTTGGTTCTGCCTAAAAACCAAGTCCTCCTAGGACTTCTTGAGTGGGGCAAAATGAGTGGAGAAGAGGAGCAAGGGGTAGCAATCATGGAAGAAGAGATTACCTTATTTTCATGGCTTTTCTCACTTGAATCTTGTCTTCTTTGAGCTCGTCTCTTCAAATCCGAATTTTTCCCTTAATTGCTCCCTTAAAATAGCTTTATAAACTTCATTATAATCATAGAAAACAAAGGAGAATAGAGGAAAAGAGATTTAGAAGGAGGAAAACATGAAAAACTACAAAATTTCCATACCTTTTAGCTTGAATTTCTCCTCCTTTCTTTTTCCTCTTGTGCACCTCATCCCTTAGGGTTGTCTCTTGTTTTTGGACAGAAACATAATGGGCTGAATAAGGGTGAGAGTGGGGCGCCACATATATATATATATATATATATATATATAAAGAAGGAAGAAGAACTTTTTAAAAATTCCTATTTTGCCCTTCGTTTTTGGCATTTTTGTTTTTAACTCGTTTTAGCTTTTTTTTTTTTTTTAGAACTGTCTTTTCTATTATGAAATTTAGTTTCCAATTTAGTAAAATACTTTTGGAATCACTCAAATTAGAGCTAAAATCTTCTCGAACAAATCCGTCAAAGTTCATGCATCGATGTTAGAAAACGTCCATTGGAGAGGCTTTAACTGTCCCAACCCTTCCCATAGTTTTCAGGGCCTCTGAAAGCTCTAAAGAACTCTAAAATTTTATTTAAAAAGCTCTCCTGTGTGAATTCCAAAATTTGCTCAAAATTATGAAAATGCCATTACATTTTGTAAGTTTTTTGTCAAATTTTGTTTCTTTATTCTAGCTCTGTTTTTCTTTCTGTCTGAGCCTGGGATTCTCATTTTTAAGAGTCTAGAATACTTCTCAAACTTTTGAGGACCTTAACTAATTTATTTCAGGGGACTTCTTTTTGTATCTGATGAGTTTTGTTAGTTTACAAAGAAACTGTATATTACATTTCTCATGTTTTGTCTCATTTCCAAAAAATTGAATGTTACAATAGGTGCCTTAAAAATGGAGTCAGAATAACCAGACAGAATTCAATAAAGATACAATGGCATTTTTGTAATTTTTGGTGCTTTTGAGAAAACTTGTAGGATGGATTTTAAAATGGAAAAAATGAGTTTCCTAGGGTTTTTAGAGGCCTTAAAAACTATAAGAACCTTCAGAATAGATAAAACCCTTCCAGTTTGCAATTTAGAATGTTGGTTGATCCGAATTTTGATCTTTTCATTCAAGAAGGTTTTAGCTCTAAATTGAGTGATTTCAAAGACATTTTATAAGATTGAGAATCTAAATTTTATAATGGAAAAGACAGATCTCAAAAAAGAGCTAAAACAAACCTAAAACAAAAATGCTAAGTTTACGGGACATAAATAGAATTTCTTTATAACAATTGTCTCTTGAACCTTCTATATGTTTCACGCCACTTCCTCCTCCTTCTCCACTGACTTCATTTCTACCCAAAATAGAGAGGGAGACCAAGAGAGAAAGGTGCACAAGAGCAAGGGAAAAAGAAGAAGAAAAAGCCAAGAAAAAGGTGAGAATTTCATAGAATTTTCTAGTCTTCTCTTTAGCAAACTTCTTCTCCTCCTTTTTCTCCTTCTTTCTATGGATTTGTTGATGTGTTTGGGTCTATTTTGAGCTCAGGCCAGAAGGGGGAGTATGAGTTTCAAGAGAGGAAGCTAAGCAAAGAGAAGAGCTCTTAAAGAAACTTAGAAAAAACTAAGGTAAATGCTTGATTCCATGCTTCTTCTTCTTTGTTCTTGGATGTGTGTGGTTTGGCCAACCTAGGGACAGCCATGAGGGGTTGAGTTTTGAACCAAACTAAGAGTGAATCTTAGGAAAATGAGTGAGAAGAATAAGAATATGCATAGGAAACAACCAAATAACTATGAAATTCTAAGATAGCAAAGTTACGGATTAAAGTGCTTAACTAACATTTTGTTTTGACACAAGAGTTCCTAGGCCAAGGTGAATGTTTATATGAGCTCTAGAGACCCTTAGGAGGCTTCCCACATGCATCTTCCATCAAGGAAACAAAGAAAACTCATTGTTTCCCATTTATGAAGCATGTCTTGGCCTACGGTAGAACCAATGCCTAGGGATAGTTTTAAATTCATCAAAGCTTGGTTTTGTATCATATATGATGGGAGAGGATAAGAGGAAGCCTTGAAATTTTTTTTAAAAGCCTAGGAGGTGAAATAGTAGTATAGGTTTCATATTATGACTTAAAGAAGCAATATGTAGCGAACTCCTCAAATGGATTGTGCGATGACTCCAAGAGGTCTAAATAGAGTCAAAAATCATAGATGGAAGGAAAGAATGGAGCCAAGATCACAAATTATGGGTGTTAGCTATAAATGAGCCATATGAATAACCTAGCTTTTAAAATGAATGTGTGGCTTTAGAAATTATTCCAAGGGTATAATTGGTTTCCACATGATGTGTTTACGTCAAAGGAATCAAATCTCACATCCTTGTAAGTGTGTGGCCAAGGGAAAAGAAACATTTTCAAAAGGAAAAGTGTGTATTTGTAACCAAGGTAGCTCTCTCTTCTTTCTTTCATACATGATTAGGTATCTATCTTGTCTTTGAATGTATGTGTGTATGTTTTAAGCCATGAAAGATATTTTAGCATGTATCTATATGCCATGGTAGCATGATGCTATTTTATGCACTTGAATGGTTCTTTATGAACATGTTTTGGTTTGCTTAAGTGCGGTGAAGCCAAAAGTCCCCAAGAATAGGTGAGACAAAGCTAAAAGTCTTTAAAAAGTGAGGCTTAGTCAAAAGTCCCTTAAGAAAATGGGTGAGGCAAGTTCAAAATTACCAAAGAGAATAGGCAAGGCTAAACCACTTACTTGGCAAGCCTATATATATTTTATATGACTTCTTGAGTACAAGAAATGTTTCAAGTATGATTACGCACTCCATGATATCTATGCATGCATTTTAGGCTTGAATTTGCATATTTTATATATGGTTGAAAGGGAGAAGAGCTATTGGGATTTCTAAAATCTCGTTTCTTCCTCACTATTGCTTAACATGTCTAGGTGAACCAAGTGAACCCAGGAATGGGAGCCACCAAACTTGAAGAAGAGAGATTGACAAGAAAGTGTATGATTTTATTCACTTTGTAACCATTTTGATGGCATATGATGTAATCTCATGATGAATATGTTGTATAATCATTTGAACATGTATAATTACATTGATACTTGATGTATATAAAAGATTTGATGCCATGTGAATGATATAACAAATTTTGGACACAATGGCAAGATAAGACTTGTATGTTCTTATGTATGCCTTAGGGTGAAAGTGTGAGTTTGTGAAATCTGGGTTTATGCACCTTTGAGACATATTTAATGTAATGTCTAGTTTTTGTTAAACGACAAAAATTGGCATGTTTTTAAAGCAAGTCCCTTAAAATAAATTAGTTAAGATCCTAAAAAATTTGAGTAACGTTCTAGACTCTTAAAAATGAGAATCCTAGTCTCAGACGGAAGGAAAAAATGGAGCTAGAATGAAGAAACAAATTTTGATGGAAACCTTATGAAACGTAATGGCATTTTTGTAATTTTGAGCAAATTTTGGAATTCACATAGGAGGACTTTTTAAATGAAAGTTTTGAGTTCTTCGAGGTTCTCAAAGGCCCTGAAAACCATGAGAAGCCTTGGGACAGTTAAATCCCCTCTGATGGACGTTTTTCAATGTTAGTGCACTCAAACTTTGACTGGTTGGTTCGAGAATATTTTAGCTCTAATTTGAGTAATTCCAAAGGAATTTTATTTAATTTGGAACTTAAATTTTATAATAGAAAAGATAGTTTTGAAAAAGGAGCTAAAATGAAAGAGAAATGAAAATACAAAGTATAAAGGGTAAAATTGAAATTTTTGAAAAAGTTACTTTCCTACTCCTATATATAGGTGGCGCCCTACTTTATCCCCATTTGGAATCAGAAAATTATGTGTAATTTAATAGGAGAGAGCTATAGTTTTGGGTGCACCAAGAGAAGAAGAGAAGGAAAAGATATTCCAAGCTTAAGGTATGTTTTTATGGTTGTTTTTCATGCTTTTCTTCATCCACACCTCCTCTCCTCCCTTCTCCTTAGTTTCCTTTGATTAAAATGAAGTTTATAAATCTGATTCAAGGGAGAAATTCGAGCGAAATTTCGGATTTGAAGAGAGGAGCTTGGAGAAAATAAGATACAAGCTAAAATAAGTAAGGAAACTAGGTAAAATTTTATCTTATAGTTGCTATTCTTGATTCCTCTTCTTTTCCACTTCAACACACATAGAGAACCTTAGGAGGATATAATTTTTAAGCCTAATCAAGCATGAATCTTAGGTATTTGAAGGAGAAGAATAAGAATATGCAAAGAAAACAACAAAATAACCATTAGATTTCAAAATGTAAATTCTAGGGTTTCAAGTGTTTCTTCCAAATTCTGATTTTGTGTGATGGTTCCTAGGTCTAATTAAGAGTTTAAATGAGTTCTTGAAACTCGTAAGATGGTCCCTACAAGCTTCCTTCTTCAAGAAAACAAAGAAACCTCCATGGAGGCCAAGGAAGCCCATAATCTCGGCCTAAGCAAGTTTTTGTAGTTAGGAAGAGTTTTAAATTTTTCTAAGGCTATTCTTGAATCATATTTGATGAATGAAAATGATAGGAGACCTTGGAAAAAATTTAAAACTTATAAAATGTGATTTGGTGCCTTAGGTTCCATATTATGACCTAAAGAAGCAATATGATGTTAGGCTTTTTGTTTTAATTGTATGATAACTCCAAGAAGTTTAAAAAGAGTCAAGAATCATATTTGAAAGGAAAGAATGGAGCCTAAAAATTATTTAAGAGGTATTGCTTCATTAGGTGTATTTATGGACCATAATAGGGTTTATAGAATAACCTAGTGTTTAAGTAAGTGTGTGGCCTTAGAATTTGTTTCATGAATCTAATTGGCTTCCATAAATTGTATCTAGGCCAAGAGAAATCATCTCCCCAAGTTTATGGGTGTGTGGCCAAAAGAGGAGACTTGAATTCCAAGAGAAAAGTGTGTAATTGTGTACAAGGTAGCTCTCTCCACTTTTTCTCATGCATGGATGTGTTTAGCTTGTCTTAGAATGTGTGTATGTGTATTTTCAAGTTATGAAATTGTGCTATCATGATTTCATATGCTATGATTCATGATGACATATATGTTTTCAAATGAATGTATGATGTTTGTTTGAGTTTGCTTGAGTGTGGAGAGGGCAAGAACTTTGAACTATGGTGAGAACGAGCCAAGAACCCTTAAAATTGGTTAAGACAAAGTAAAGAGCCTCCCAAAAGCAAAGTGGGCTCCCAAGAATATGGTTAAGTCCAAAACTCTTAAAGAATAGCTAAGGCAAATCCAAAATCCATGAGGAAAAGTGTGAGGTCAATCCAAACACTTGGTGAGCTCTTGAATGTTTTGTATGACTTGTTCACATGCCAAGCTTACTTCTTGAATGTTTATGACTTTTATTTTATTCATGCATGCATTTTTAAGGCTTGCTTTACATATATTATGTATGATTGAATGGGAGATGAGCTACTGGGACTCTTTGAATCTCATTCCCTCATCTCCAATGATCTCACATACTAAGTGGATCAAGTGAATATAGTAATGGGAGCCAACAACATTGAAGAAAGGAGATTGACAATAATATGTCTAACTTTGCCCTTTTAAAGCTATAATGATGTTTAATGATATCTATTATTGTTGTAAACGGTTTATGACCCTTGAGACATATGTAATTATGATATTATATGATATAGGAATGAAAGAATGTGTTATCTGAATGATAGAATGTAAATTGAGTATGTTATGGCATTATAGCTTCATGAATGACTTTATGGAAATATGCATAAGTATGGATGAAAAGGTCAAAATGAGATGCATGAGGTTTGAGACCATTTGGGTAGCTTACACAAGTTCTAAATGTACTTTTAGACATGCCCAAAAGGTGTCAAGGCCAAGGGAAAACCATTTAGTCACTTTGGTATCCTATATGGAGCCAAAAATGACTATAATAGAATCATATATTACTTTTTGGCCAAATGAGCTCTTCTTGATATGAGATTTGGTAGAAATTGATAGTTTTTTTAGAGCTTTTTGGAAAGCTAAAGATCATAATTTTTGGAAGTTTATAGAATATTTGATGATTTTTCAAATTTGACAATTTTTCTAGTTTTGGTCTGCTACACTATTCATTTGGTCCGAAATGTATTCTATCACACAAGGCTCAAATGATGTCCAATTGCCACAAAATTTTATACAAAGAAACTATACATTTATAGTGACTTGTACCAACTAAAATCACCTTATTTGGAGATTTAGAAAGGAAGATATGAATTTTTGAATATTCTACCAGTATCAGGACCTTTACCCGACATGAGTTATTATTTTATTGAATTCCAAGGTTTGGGTTGCCTAAAATGGTTGAGAAATATTTTTTTCTTCTAGCTAACATCCATGTCTTTCTGTATTAGTATCATTTGCATGGATGGCATATTTGTGAAATTAATTGGACATTTTCAAAATTTGCTATAGAATCTATGATAGTATTAGGAGGTAGTTTGACCTCTAGACCTTTTCGGATGTCAAACGCCCTCTGTGATGTATGTTATGGTTTGGGCATATTTTTAGTGTAAAGTATACATTTATAGATTTTCAGAATAACCAATAATGCATGATTTTGATATTTTTAGAATTAGTTATAATTTTTTAAAATTTGGTCAGAAAAAGGGCCAATTTTGGCCGAAAATGCACTTAAGTAATTTGAACTCTCTTTTGATTTCCATGAGTTGTGGGCATAATTTTATGATGCAAAAGAATTTTATTGATGTAATTAATTATGAAAATGTATAGTATGACCTCATACGGTCCATGTGACATCGAATGAAATTTTATATACGATGCAGTATAATTAAATGTATTATTTTAAGGGACTTTTCCTACTTCTTTCATGGATTTGATGATGTAATGCATAAGAATGTTATGAGATGAGATAGAAATATATGGTGTTACATTTAATAGACCATTTTGATGCTTTCCTGCTTATTCAAGTGCCTATAAATATCTCAGAAGCTAATTTGGACCATTTGAGACCTTTAGAAAGTACAATATTGACCATTTTGGAATCTAATGTCAAGATTTGACCAAATGAATGAATTTTCTCATAAAATTTGGCATGTATATATATTAGAAAACTAAATACCAAATTATTTGGAGTTTTGTAGAATTAATTATGAATGTTCAAAATTTTTGCTGTTTTAGTATAGTTACTATTTATATGGTTAGTTCTTTCTCCTATATCCTTTAAGGGTCAAATAGTGTTCAATGTTCATAAAATTTTAGAATAAACTAGACATGATAAGCTTTCTGTGGTCATTGAAATCACGCCAATTGGATGTCTGAGTAGGGAGATACGAATTTTTGAAATTCTATGATAATACTAATAGTGCCAACTAAATTTAGGTACTTTTCTATTGATTTACAGTGGCTAGATATTCCTATTTTTCTCTAGACTTATTTTTATCATAAAGCAAACATCTGTAGCTTTCCAGAATGATATAATGTGCATGATTTTGATTTTTCTAAAATTAGTTATGATTTTTCAAAATTCATAACAGAAACTTGGCATATGAACTCGAGGCAACATCTTATTATTTTATGTATATATGCTATGAGCTCGAGTTGTTGGCCACATTTTGAGATGGTTTTAGGTTGTATGTATGTAATTAAATAGAATAATGAGATGGATGGGTTTATATGGTCCACGGGATATGAAATAAAATTTTTATTCATGACATAATACAAAATAATACAATATTTTAATCGAATATTCTTCTTGAAAGTTGCTTGGCCAAGGAAAATGGATTAGAAATGAGATGAAATAAGTTAAATGAATGTGGTATTACATAATGTCTTTAATAATATATTTTATTATTATTATTATTTATTTTCTTAATATTTTATTATTTTAAGGTCTAAATGACCAATTTACCTTTAGTAGTAACATAATAGATAAGCACCTCTGTTTATTTTTTGCTTATATTTCTGTCTTAACTCCACATCTCCGAATTTCGTCACCACCATTTGATAAATCTTTTTGCATAGAATCTCTTGAGATAGTTAACTCGAGTTTAGGGGTTTAGTTTATCTTTGCATAAGTTCTTAATCGTCTAAGGTCATTTTTCAGTTTTAACGATTTCAAAATTTTACAGAACAAATTTTATAATTTTCTACGTATTATTTCCTAATTATTGATATATATATATATATATATATATTGGGCTAGTTATTGACTCCTTATTCTTCTGAAAAAATTATCAAAGTTTGTCTAGATGACAAATGATAATTTTGCCCCTAGACCCTCAGGCATTCTAAAATCTCAAAAATTTCTATAAATCTTATTTATCTTATACTTCTCATATACGAAGTTACTTCATTCAAATTCATTTTATTAAAACTTAATAAATTCATTTCATAAAATACTAAATAAGTAAAAAATTCTAATTTTTAGGGATGTTACAATGAAACCTTTAGTCCAGTTGCCAAGACCTCTACCATGTAATCACATATGATTAAAAGATAAGGCAATTAGACATCAATAATGCCTTCCTTATTAGTTTTTTTTGGCAAGAAATAGCCTTAATGAATCAACTAGAAGATTTAATCCAAGTAAACCCAATCGTGGTTGTAAGTTGTTTAAAGCTCTCCGTGGACTAAAGCAGGGCCCCAGAGCATGGTATGAGTGGCTCAAGTTCTTTTTGTTGAGCTAGGCTTTTAAAAATACAAAGGGTTATATATATATATATATATATATTTATTTTTTTTGTTTCAATCTAACAACCAAGTTATAATGCTTCTTATCTATCCTAATGATATTATTGTCACTAGTAGCAATTGCAAGTCCCTACAACTCTTTATTAAAATACTTAACAATACTTTTTCACTTAAAATTTAGGAGCTTTACACTGTTTCCTTAGTCTTGAAGCTATTTCAGATTCTGCAGGTTTAAGCCAAATATTGTTGACACTTTACAAAAATTTGATATAGTAGATTCAGTACCCTACCCTACACCAATGGTAGTAGGTAAAGTTCTATCTCTCTTTAATGGTGAACCATTGCAAAATCCTGCATTTTACAAAAGTGGTGATGGTGCCTTGCAATACCCTACTCATACATGGCCAAATATGGCCTTCATTGTTAATAAGATAAGTCAATTTCTTAGTTGTCCAACTACTTTCCATTAGCAATCTATAAAAAAGGTGTTGAGATACTTGATGTAACATCCAACCTTTCCGTAAACGTGAGAAACGCAATGTTCAGTTTCTCCGTAAACGGCAGAAATGGGCCAAATACAAAAGAAAGTCCCTGAAATAGAAGGAATTGGGGCCAAATAAAATTATGATAAAATTTTAAATATTAGAAAATGAGGATTTGAGCCTTGAGTTGCCCAGAAATCAAGATCAGAGTAATTCAAAAAATTTGCCAAAAGGCCAGTGGCATTTTCGTAAATATGGGCACTTTTGGAAAAACACACAAGAAGGATTTTTAAATGAAAATTTTGAGTTCTCCAGGGTTCTCAGAGGCCCTAAAAACCGTGGAAAGCCTCGGGACAATTAATGCCCCTCCGGTGGATGTTTTCTAATATCAGTGTGCCCGAACTTTGACGGATTCGTTCGAAAAGGTTTTAGCTCCAATTTGAGTGATTCCAAAGACATTTTACTTGATTAGGAACTAAATTTTATAATGAAAAAGGTGATTCTAAAAAAGGAGCTAAAATAAAGGAGAAATGAAAATGCAAAGTATGAAGGGCAAAATGAAAATTTTCAAAAAGTGTAACTTATTCCTACCTATATATATGATGCACCCTTCTCCTCCCTTCATTATGCACGACCATCTTTTGCCTAAAACCAGAAGAAAACCCTAGGGGATGAGGCTCACAAGAAGGGGAAGAAAAGGAGGAGAAATCAAAGGCTTAATGTATGGAAATTAGTAGTTTTTCATGCTCTTTCTCTTCCAAACCTCTTCTCCTCCATTCTCATTTGTCTCCTATAATTATAATGAAGTTTATAAATCTATTTTAAGAGAGAAATTGAGGGAAAAGTTCGGATTTGAAGAGAGAAGCTCAAAGAACACAAGATTCAAGTGAGAAAAATCAAGAAAACAAGGTAATTTCTCTTCCTATGGTTGTCATTTTTGGTCCCCTTCTCCACCATTTCACCCCACTTGAGAAAACCCTAGGAGGAGATGATTTTTAGGCAGAACCAAGCATGAATCTAAGGAAAAAGGGTGTGGAGATTAAGAATATGCAAAGGAAATTAACAAAAAGCCATTAGATTTCAAGATGCAAATTCTAGGGTTTTAATTGCACCTTGTAAAATTTGACTTTGTATGATGATTTCTAGGCCTAAGTAAGAGTTTAAATGAGCTTCCAAGATCCCTAAGAGGCTCCCCATATGCTTCTTCCCTTGAGAAAATAAAGAAAGCTCCATGGAACCCAATATGCTTCATAGCCTCGGCCTAGATGGGTTCTCCTAGCTAGGGAGAGTTTTAAATTTTTCTAAGGCCATTCTTGAGTCATATTTGATGAATGAAAGTGAGGGGAGGCCTTGGAAAAAATTTAGAACTCATAGAAAGTGATTTGGTGCCTTAGGTTCCATATTATGACCTAAAGAAGTAACATGGTGCTAGGCCTTTTGTTTTGATGATGTGATGACTCCAAGAGGTTTAAAAGGAGTCAAGAATCATATTTGAAAAGAAAGAATGAGACCTAGAAATCATTTGAGGGGTGTTGCTTCATTAGGTGCCAATATGGACCATAATGGGGGTTATAGAGCAATTTAGTACTTAAGCAAGTTGTATGATCTTAGATATTGTTTCATGAACCTAATTGGCTTCCATATATTGTATTTAGGCCAAGAGAAACCATCTCCACCAATTTTTGGGTGTGTGGCCGAAAGAGGAGGCTTGAGTCCAAAGGAAAAAGTGTGTAATTGTGTGCAAGGTAGCTCTCTCCACCTTCTCTCATGCATGGATGTGTGTTTAGCTTGTTTTAGAATATGTGTGTGTGTATTTTCAAGCTTTGAAAAGTATGCTAGCATGTCTTTATATGTCATGATCCTTGATGCCATGTTATGTTTTAAATAAATCCATGATGTTTGTATGAGTTTGCTTGAGTGTGGAGAGGCCAAGAACTCTTCCCTTTGGTGAGGATGAGCTAAGAACCCTTGAGCTTGGTTGAGACAAAGCAAAGAGTCTCCCAAAAGCAAAGTGAGCTCCCAAGAGTATGGTTGAGTTCAAAGTGCTCAAGAAATGGGTGAGGCAAGTTCAAAACCCATGAGGAGAAGTGTGAGGCCAATCCAAATACTTAGTGAGCTCTTGAATGATTTGTATAAGTTGTTCACATGCCAACTTTGCTTCTAAAATGTCCATGGCTTTTATTGTCTCCATGCATGTATTGGTAAAGCTTGCTTGCACATATTATGTATGATTGAATGAGAGATGAGCTATTGGGATTCTTTGAATCTCATCCCCTCCTCTCCAATGATCTAATATGCTAGGTGAACCAAGTGGATATGCTAATGGGAGCCAACAACACTAAGGGAAGGAGATTGACAATCATGTGTTTAGCTTTTGTCACTTTAAGACCATGATTGTACCATATGATATATATGATGTAGTAAATGGGCTATGACCCTTGAGACATGTGTAAATATGATATTATATGATGTTTAAATGTATGGATATGATGTGTGACCTCTAGAACCTATTTTGAGTATGTAATGCCAAAGTGTGCAATATGAAAGTTTGTTAGAAATATGCATAAGTGTGGGTTGAATGGCCAAAATGAGATGTATGAGATTTGGGAATATTTGGACAGCTCACACAAGTCTCAAATAAGCTTTTAAACTTGCCCAAAAGGTACCAAGACCAAGGGAAATCCATTTGGCAATTTTGGTACCCAATATGGAGCTAAAATTGACCATAATGGAATCCTATATCACTTTTTAGTCAAATGAGTTAGTCTTGCACTAAAATTTGGCATGCAATTAGGTCTCATTGAGATATTTTTGTCAAGCTAAAGAACATAATTTTCGGAGGTCTAGAGAATATTTGATGAATTTTTAAAGTTGAGATTTTCTATGATTTCTGGTATGTGCACTGTTCATACTGGCAGATTTTATTTTTGTGTCACTCAATGGCTAAATTATGTCCAATACTTATAAAATTTTATATGAATAAACTAGAGGTCATGATATTTCTGTGGCCACTGAGATCACCTCATTTGGAGGTCTGAGCAGAGAGTTATATATATTTGAAGTTAACTATCAGTATCAGTAGTGCCCTAGGAGCTCAGTTACTGTTCTATCAGTTCTAGATGTCTAAACGTATCTGTTTCATTCTAGAATTATTTTTAGTGTCAATTTAACATTTGTAGCTTTCCATAATGACTGAATATGTATGATTTCCATTTTTATAGAATTAGTTATGAATTTCAAAAATTTGTATCAGTAAACTGAATAACAGCCCAGGCAGCCAGTGACTTTGTAGCTTTTTGGATGTCAAACGTTCTGTGTGATGAATGTTGTGACATGGGTATATTTTTAGTGTGAAGTAGACATCCTAAGATTTTCAGAATGACCAAGATTTCATGATTTCAAAGTTTTTAGATTTAGTTATGATTTTCCAAATTTGGGCCAGAAAATGGAGCAAATCTGGCCGAAAATATGCTTATTTATTTTGAGCTCCAATTCGGTTTCCATGAGTTATGGGCATGATTTTGTCATGAAAATGAGTTGTAATGATGTATTTAAATATGAGAATATATAGTATGAGCTCACACGGTCTACGTGACACCGAATTAAATTTTTTAGATATAGCGCAACGCGAAAAAGTCTATTATTTTATCCACTTTCTCATATGCTCTTGTGGGATTGATGATATAAAACTTATAAATGATATAAAATGAGCTAGAAGTTATGGTGTTACACTTGAAAAGGATAGTTACTTGGAGCTTACATATTAAGCCATTGAGTCATTTCAATATTACTGGTTTTACAGATGCAGAGAAGGCTTCATGTCTGGATGATCGTAGGTCGCTGGCAGGGTATTGTGTTTTCCTTGGTGATTTCCTTATTTTTTGGTCTTCTAGAAGCAAAGAGTTGATTCTAGATCTAGCACAGAGTCAGAATATTGTGCTCTTGCTGACCTTGTTGTTGAATTAGTGTAGATCAAGTTTATGTTAATAGAACTTGGGAGTTTCATACTACAAGCACCTATCATGTGGTGTGATAGTTTGAGTGCTACTACATTAACTTCAAATCCAATTTTTCATAGTAGGACTAAACATATAGAAATTGATATTTATTTTGTTCATGATCAAGTTCTTGCTAAGGAACTTTCAATTTGCTATGGTCCATCTATTGACCAAGTTGCAAACTATTTAACTAAACTCTTATCTCACTATTGGTCTAGGTTTTCCTATGACAAACTCGAGTTGGTTTCCACACCCTCTCATTTGAGGCGGGATGTTGAGAGATGACACAAGGTTTGTGTGTCTTAATGCATCGACTAGTGTATTGTATCCATTGCTATATGGTTGCTAGATTGTTATTTCATTTTCTGTTTGTGAGATGTAGGTATTGGATTTTTTGTGGCCTATGACTATAGTAATTTCTCCCTTTGTAGCTGACCCGTGTATATATTTCTAATGAGAATTGTTGTACAGTAGCTGAGCTGATTTGCTACAAAAAGGTATTTCTTACTCTACAAATTTTAGTTGCACTTCTTTCCTTCACAGCTTGTTTGTGCTTCACCTAAAGGGAAAGTTAACATTATGCCATTCAGCACTTAATGAAGTATTATTCATTAGTCAACCAATGCTTTTAGTTTTATCTAAAAAAATTTGTTATGGTCAAAACTTTTTAAAATTTGTTTGAAACCTTGAGGCAATAGCAATATGCTTAATCTTTTGCCCTCCTTTCGCTTGTAACGGGGACCATGCTTCCTCTCTCATTTTACCAAATAAATGTCTTAATCATGGGAATTATTTTCTTATTGTAATAAATAAGTTTTATTTATAGTTATAAATAATTCTTTTACAATTACAAATAACTTTTATTTTTAAATTTTAATTTCTGATATGACAAGTCTTATATGAGTATTGCCTCTGGGACAAGAAACATAGGCAAAACTGGAAAAAGGCTCATCCACGTGCAGTCTAAAATTTTTGTGGATCCCGCATTCAAAACAAAAGAGTAATGAGCAGCGTAGATCGAACAATAATAAGCAGTAGATTTTGTTACTACTTTTATATATATATATATATATATATATATATATATATATATATATATATATATATATATATATATATATATATATATTATATATATATATATATATATATCAGGTTAGATTAGATTAGATTGTTGGGATGATGATTAAGATGAGTCCAACATATTAGTGCTAAGCAATCCATCTGTCCAAAGAGTAAAATAGCGGTTGAAAAGGAGGAGATTTAGTTATCCCACCACGTGTTCGAATGGCGTTTTCTTGTCCTTCATCTTCCAATTTATGGGGACGTTTGTCTGAGTTGGAAGCCCAGAAGGAGGATTTGCAGCAGTATTGCGTTGTATCTTCCTCCTTTATCGCCCCAACTTCTTCCCCTTTCCCTCTCTCTTCCTTTCTGTGTCATTTTAAGCATCTTCTTCCTGCTTCTTCTTCCCTTTGTACTTCTCTTTCTGCTTCTCCAAGTCACCCCTTTCGCCATCGAACCTGGGTTCTTTCTCCCTAGGAATCCAGGTTCAATTTACTTCCATTTTTCTTCTTGTTGTTTCTTTAATAACGAAGCTAAATCAAATTGATATTATGTGAAACTGCATTTGGGATTATTACATTTCATATTAATCTTAATTTCTTATGTAGCTTGACTAGGTTTATATTCGGTTTGTTTTTCTTCATTTCATTAATAGGATTTACAATTTTCGTGTAATGTTTATGTGATTGACTAATCTATCATTTGGGCAAAATACATTAGACGGTTAAAGACGACGTCAACCATTTGTCTGTCCTGATGTTGAACAAAACCCAGTTTTTTTTTCGTCGTTTAACATTTATTTGCTATTAACCAATACCCTTTCAAATGCTATTATTTCGACGTGAAAGTATTCCTTCTAACTCAAGATCATAAATTATGCTTTGTTCTCCTGCGAAAATTTCCAATACATCTTTTGCTTATAGGCAAGATTTGGGTAATGTTATTTAGGTGTTTGATATTACATTCTGTGATAGAAATATATCGTGGACCTCTGCATGTCACGAATCTATTGTACAAGATATTCAACACCGAATTGCTCCTTTGTTTTTTCCTTTGCTTATTTAATTTCTATTCACTTGGATTTTAGAGATCCTACTGATACTCCATTGCTATTTTGGAATGGTTTTTATGAAAAAAGGTTCCACTCTAAGAATACTCCATGGAAACTGCTGAAAAGATGCCACTTCCGGGATTCCCTATAGGAATTGCTGAAGCAATGGACCTACCAGATAATCATTTTTACATTAAAGCTTCGACCAATGTCTTTAGAAATAGAAAAGTGGAATCTGATGTCCCTGCTCGTTTAGAAGAGCCTGTCACTGCTTGTGTGAAAAAGCCAGTCACTTCCCATGTAGAAAAGCTGGTCACTGCTCATGTAGAAGACCGGGGAAAAGTTACTTGTCCTAGATCTTTTGATCGAGTGAATGCAAAAAAAGGCGCTATTGATACAGCACCACCGATTGAGTCTGTCAAAGAAGCTGTTTCCAGGTTTGGAGGAAGCATAGATTGGAAAGCCCGTCGAGCCCAGAATATCCAGCAGGTATATCTCGCTTGTAGTTGTTAGCATTTGATTTATGCTTACATGTCGTTATTTCATTTTAGGATCAGCATATTTCACCATTTGCTTAGTGCTTCGTAGATCTTAATTTACCATATGCATTGTAAAAATGAAGCAAATACCTATGGGAAAAAAAAATGAGAAAATCACTGTATCACTCACATTGTTAGATATTAATCAATGTGATGGTTGTGTTAGTCAAATCATGGTATCATCATTTGCAGTTTCATGTGTTGTAACGCAGTATATTCTGTATGTCAAATATAATGGAAAACTCTTATTAGAACACACTTAATGTTTGTATTAGGGTTTCCAGTTTTGGTCATGGGCATTAAGATTGCATTGTTTATGCTCAGTGGTGATTTGGAGGTAGAGTACCACCATCAATTGAGAAAAAAGCTGAAGTTCTTTTTTGTCATGGTGGTATTACTCTTTTCATGGTAATACTAATGATATAAGGAAAACATGAACTGTGCAGCTCTGAAAGTTAAAAATGTCTTGCTTTAACTACTGAGCATAGCTGTGTACTTCACTTTATTGTTACATGCATACATTGAGGCTTTGACAGTTGAAAGCTGCTGTTAATTTAATTTAATTTAATTTTTCTGGTAGTACAGAGACCCAAGAGTACAGGAATAGAACTTGAAATATCAGAGGAGATCGCAGAGCTAAGGAGACAAGACAAATTCCAGCTACCTGAGGATTTGTACAGCACTAATAAACTTATAGAAGAACTGAAACAAAACTTAGAGAGGGCGCAAAGTGAAGAGCATGAAGCAACACAAGCCTCAGAAGCTGCAAGGCTCAAAGTTGAAGAGTTGGAGCAGGAAATTGCAAAGGAAGCCAGGCACGTAGCTGCACTTTCAGATTTAAATTCCACAGAAGAAGAACTGGAGGCATTGCATAAGGAGTATGTTTCCATGGAGATTCAAAAGGATATAGCTGTTAAAATGGCTGAAGAGGCTGTTGCTGCATCCAAAAAAGTTGAGACGTCATTGACATGTTTGACTATTGAGTTGGAGTCATTGGAGTTAGCACGAACTGTGCACCTGGTAGCAGTAGATAAGGATTGCTGCAAGTGGAAGCTGGAACTTCAACATGCAGAAGAGAAGCTCCAGAGACTTGACCAGCAAGTTTTAGCAATGAAGGATCTCAAATCTAGACTGGATGCATCCTCTTCTTTATTGCTTGATTTGAAATCTGAATTAGCAGCATATATGGAATCTAAACTAAAACAGGAGGGTGACGAAGAACAAAAAAAGGTACTTGAGGAAGTGAAAGTCAACATAGAGAAAGCAACTACTGAGCTTAACTCAGTTATTACAACCATTAGGCAAAGTGAGGAAACGGCCTCTGTTGCAGTTGCATCTCTCAAAGCTGAACTGGAGACAAAGTCTCAAATAGCTTCAGTTGAGATGAAAAAAAAAGGTGCCAGAGAGAAGATGATTGACCTAGAGAAGAAACTGAAGCAAGCAGAACAAGAAGCTGATCATGCCAAATCACTTGCTCAGGCAGCTCAAATAGAGCTGCATGAAGAGAAGGAAGAGGCTGAACAAGCCAAGGCGAGAGCGAGTACAGTGGAAAGTAGGTTACTGGCATCACAGACAGAGTTAGAGGATGCCAAATGCTATGAAAAGTTGGTGATAGAAGCAATTGAAGCATTGCAAGAGTGTGAATCAGCTAAAAGCAACAATGACATGGATTCTCCTTCTGGGGTGACACTTGGACTAGAAGAATATTATGAGTTCAGAAAGCAAGCGCATGAGGCAGAGAAGCAAGTCAATTTGAGGGTTGCAGCTGCTAATTCTCAAATTGAGATGGCTAAAGACTCTGAGTTGAATAGCTTAAATAAGTTGGAGGAAGTGAGTCAAGAGTTGGCTGCAAGAAGGGAATCCTTGATGATGGCAACTGAGAAAGCTCAGAAGGCTCAGGAAGGGAAATTAGGTGTAGAACAGCAGTTAAGTAAGTGGAAAGCTGACCAAGAGCAGCAAAGGAATGCTAATTCTGAGGTGAAGAAAGAATCTAATAACTCTGACCAGACCTATGCGCCTTCAAATAATACTGTAACTGGATCAGCCCCAGAAACAAAGAGCAAAAAGAAGAAACAACTATTTCCACGGGTTGTAATGTTCTTTGCCAAAAGAAAGGCCCGTCGCAACAAGTAAATGTATTCCTTCAACTGAAACCAGTGCATCCAAGTCTTACCATAATCCCATCTTTTGTAAAGTTATTTCTGACAATGAGGTAAAAGTTTATGTATGGTTCATAACTTGATGGGACTGTAATTCTCTCTTGAGAGATTAAGGGCTCTGACCTGTGAGAACTTAGAATAAGAGTGTCCACTAGTTCGGCTGCAAGAAGAGAAAAAGAATATTTTTTATGATGCATAGGCTAGAACTACTCTGTTATTTAACATCACCCTTCTAAAGATCATTCCTTTTGATTTCAACACCCGCCGCCCAAGCCCCCAGGGATAAAGCCAAATGTTTTCAATCTTCTATGAAATTTCATTCCTGCTTTTGCTTCTCTATTTTATAACTTGCAACAGATCAAATAAGTACATTCAGAGTGTTCTCATTTTCATGAAGAACAGCCTAAGACTAGATAAGTCAACAGAAAAGACAGAGAAAGTGGAAAACACTAAAGAAGAAATGATTGTGGGGGGTATTCGAAGCCTGCCTTGTACAATATGTATAATGGCAGGTTTTCTATGCTTTCGCTGCTCCTACTAGAGCCTTAGCCCTGCTGGCTATTATTTGCTCGTATAAATCTCTTATCTTCAAACCAATTATGGTTTGGAAAAGACCTGTACCATTGTTGCTGCCTGGGAAGTCACCGTGCTTCAACATCTGTTGTGTAACCTCTCCATAGAACTTGGTAGAGAGCTTGCTGAGATGGCTCTCAACGTAAATCAGTTCATCTAGCCTGTCAAATTGGCCATCCATCTCTACAACTGATACCTGTCTCACATGAATAAAAGCAAAGTAAAAATGATAAAGTTAAATGCTGGGGGTGAAGTGAGTGAAGATCTTTTATAAATACTTCATGCTGCATGAACTCCAGGAGCTAAAAATACCAAATATTTTATCTATGTTGAAAAATTTGAAACCAAATACTCCCACATAATCTTGAGAATTATTCTTCTTTGATTTGAACTTGTTATGATAATCCTTGGAGCATTTCAATTAATTATTTGCTATGAAGGATAGATACTTCAATAACAAAGCTGTGTTGTATCCGATACGTACTGAACACTTGTATCAAACACGACATAGTACTTTAAATTGCATTATTAACCTTTCCCCTTTTGGCCCCTTTATGGACCAACTATCCTAGGGTTGGATATTATATTAAAGAAATTATTAAAGAAAATAGAAGATCTGGACTAGTTGGTACCTCATGACCATAGTAAGTCTCTGGTCCATAGAAGAATTTAATGCCAGGATAAGAGCAGGTGAGCTTCCTCCCACATGGTATCCAGGAAATGGTAGAGCCTTCATCAAACAAGTAAACAGGGCTAAAATGCTTAACCCCTTCTTTCTGTATTAACCTCACTCTTAAAATCTTCCCCTCATTATCGTCTGGAATGAGCTGGGTTGGCAACACTTCTATCACTGCATCTGCATATTGCTTTTGAGGATCTGCATGCAGAGCAAGTGCACAAGTTATAATATGCATTATTACTTACACCGAGAATGTTGAAGAAAAGGATTTTTCATGCCAAAAATTCTTTGATTGACCTTGTGTGAAAAAAAAAAGTTTGATAAATGAAACCAATCATTCATTTATATGAAAGCAAATTTATGGTTTTGACATGCTTACACATCTATTGTGATTTCTTTGGTCTATTAATTTTTTCTTTTAAAGACTAGACCAATCAAAGAAATTCAGTCTCCCAGCAGTTGAAGGGTTGATTGTATTGATTACCAATATAAGCTTCAAAATCAGGCTTCCGAGATTCAATGCTAGCTTTGATGCTTTCAAGGCTGTGCCCACGCTCTGCCATGTCTCTCTGCAATAAATGTCAGATCACAGAAAGGAAGAAGAATTAGGAACCTTTGAAAATTTGTAGAAACTTTTGGGATTTATGGTCTATTTTTTACCTGAATTTTCCAAGCAAATTTCACCTCATTGCTGATGTCTAAGTAGATGCTGAAGTCCAAGAGTTCTCTGACCCGAGGATCAAACCTACGTGAAGCGAAGAGAGTCTATAAATTAAACTGATCACAAGCAAGGAAGTTAAATGCAAAATAGTTTATTTGTGCAAGTATATATACTATTAATATTATTTAGTATTGAAAATTGTGGATGGTGATCAATTTGAAGATATCTTGACCAAAAAAAGAAAAGAATAAGAACTTGGAAATATTAAAGCTGGAAAGTTATGCCCCCGTGAGTTGAAGTATCTGCATTATTATAGACTATAGAGTAATAGTGAGTCTGGCCCACCATGGCAAGGTTGGAAAGTCGCTTGCAAATCCTCAGCCATACAGACAGCCAAAGATGGATAAGGTATGAGCTAAACGACCCGTCTGTCTCATAATTTAATTTTATCTTTTGGAAATCAAAATAATGAACTGAAACCATATCCCAATCCAAACAAAAGCATGAGTTTTCGATTTGAAAAAGAAGCAGGATTCTAAAAATGAACAAAACCATAATTTTGTGAAATGCTTACATTGGGTGCAAGCCTTCAATGACCAAGATTTTGGGAGGCTTGATGAGCTCCGGGGGGTCCAAGAGACCAGTGACATGATTGTAAATGGGTTTCTGGACAGTAACTCCATCCTTAATGGCCTTAACTTGCTCATACATGAGGTTAAAATTGTTGGCTCTTGGGTCAAGTGCAGTGACTCCCTTCTCTTTTCTACCAGTTCTGTCCAATGAATGGTAGTCATCTAAGCATATAACTGTTGTGGTGTCACCTATGAGGGTGTTGGAGTCTGGGTTCCCACCTTTTGGTGGTTCTGCTGTTCCTCCAAACACACTAGTTAGTCTTCTCATGAAGGTGCTCTTCCCACACCCTGAATCTGCAGCTAGACCAATCACTACTGTCTGATCACCTGCTGCTGCACCACATGTTATCACACATGGGGTGCTTCTTCCTCTCTTGGCGCTTCTTTTGTAGAAAACTAGCTGTTTCTGGTGAAAACCCAAATGTGTTTTTGATGGTGATGAGATGGAGCATTTTGTGT
Source organism: Erythrophleum fordii (assembly GCA_032878935.1). Classification (NCBI taxonomy): domain Eukaryota; kingdom Viridiplantae; phylum Streptophyta; class Magnoliopsida; order Fabales; family Fabaceae; genus Erythrophleum; species Erythrophleum fordii. Next base: position 35,466,617 of record JAVQMF010000053.1, read on the forward strand.
TGATAGATTGTGTTGTTGTGTACACTGTGCAAGCTGCCATTTTTCTTCTTCTTCTTCTTTCCTGTCTCTCTTCGCAGAGAGAAGTTCAGAGAACTTTGAGTTGGACTTTGTTTAGCTGTTATGGGGTGGGACATTTGTAGAAGAAGAAGTTTGGAGCACAAATAAAATGATAGGTGGAATTAAAACCGAAGGCTGTTTGGCAGAAAAGAAAAAAATATTTGGCAAAGGTGATGGAAAAGCTAACTTGTCTTCTTCGTTTGTGGATTTCTTTGACTACCCCCTGTTTTGGACAAATTGGAGGTTCTTTTAATTCTAGAAAAGAAGGCATGTTGATGCAATCGATCAGCAGGCAAGGGTTAAACTTGTCTTTTCAATATGTATTTTTCCTTTTGGTTGATGAAACTAATGAAGGAAAAAAAGTACCTGATATTTCTCTTTTATTTATTAAAAAAAGATGGAATCGTTGATGAGGCAATGGTATATGTGATCATAACAGGAATTGAAGGCTAAGTGGTTTATAAAGAGTACCTTGGATATTTGACATGCCACGTGTCATCCAGATAGTGGCTCTTTGAAGATGAGGGGTTTGAGGGAGTGAAGTGGAGCAGATAGCTTATGCCATCCAATTCAATCTCTGGACTGTGATACTGTATATCTCCTTTTCAGAATGTAATGTGCGTATATAATTAATCTTGATACTCGAGCATTTACCAAGTAAATATGTATAATTAGAGAGAGATAAATTGAGAGATGTGAGATCAATTAATTTCCAACATCAAAAATTGGAACAATACATTTTTAACATTGAAACTTCTTTAATCTTTTTCTTTGCAATTGTATCCATACAATATTATAGATGATCCATTTTAGTGTATAGTTGTCCCCCTTTTTTTCTTCCTATTTGTGTAATTTTCTTCTGGCCAATAAAATGCTTCCTATTTGGGGTGAACTGTGGCATTTGTGAGGGTCATCGATGAAGGACCACATTTCTGTAAAGCAGTCACAAAAGGTTGAAACTTGACATCAGCAAAAAGGGTGAAATTGTTAGGTACATATAGAATATGCTCCATGACGACGTCAAGTTTTTCTTCTAAGTGCCGATTAGTCAAATACTGCTAACAGTAAACAATAATATAATACAAAAGGTCTGCCTCCATTATTCTAAGCCAACGGTTTCTAGCAAAACAATCAATCGCACCATTTAAGAATTATTAGAATTTAGAAATGAGTTCAGTAAGTATAATAAGTGAACATTTTACGTAAGTTGTTGTTCTAACGTAAAGGGATTAAATTATTAATAAAATCAGGTATGTGGTGTTTTAATTAAGTATGCTGTCATAAATCTCGAGTTCTAATTGTGTTAATTTTAATGTCAAGTCGTCTTAATTAAGGCTTGGATGATCAATTTTTTAAAAATAAAATAAAAAATATGAATTAGTTAAAGTGTAGAAAAGTGAATTAAATATTCTATAACCTTATTGTAATTTTTTTTGAAAAAATTAATGTTCCTTTAGAGTTGGAGAATTATATTGATTCTTTAAGTCAATGTCTATTCAGCAAAAAGAGACACATACTTATGATCTGTTTAGTTCGAAGAATATATGCTGCATTCTGTGTCTTTTTCCAAGAATTTTAGCATTGTAAGCCAAGTTTGCCACTTGCTATGATTTTGCGGGGTTTGCATACGCATTCCCTGATACTTACTTTCCATGGTCCTTTTACAACATTGTAAAGCCATTATAGCCTAAGAAAATTTAATAAAAACCACTAAAACGATTGCGTGATTTGGTTGTTCATTTTTAACTTCTAGGTGAATTAAAGTATACGGTTTAGAGTGAGTCCTAAGGAAATTATATTTTCCGTAGTCATATGATCATACAATAAAAGAAAAAATAATACAAAAAATAAAAGTATGTGTGAGGCCCTTTATACTCATTTATTTTTTATCTCTTCCTAATTGTAATATATGTAGTTAATATGTAACTGATCCAGACTAAAATCATAAGTGTGAAAACAAGATACATATATTTATTGTGCACTACAGCTACTTACACATAAAGAATTTATATAAGAAACAATAATAAGAAATTGAAGTATTTGTATGGAAACTACTTACACATAACTGGTGGCGTTCACTACAGCTAACAATGGAAGACAGAAAGGGTTTGAGCAAATTGCCGCGTCGCGTGTATATGCATGTAGAAATTAATATTAAAATACATTCAGGTATAGTTTGATATGAGATATAATAATATACCTAAAGGTTAATAAAATATGTGCACTTTTTGTGTTGATTGCTGTATTGTGCAACCGGGATTATTGTGAGGCGTTGCTTGCCTGGTTTGGACTTTAGACAACATTTAAATTAAAAATATTACGATAAAGATATTTATGAATATTTCATGAAAGATGAGCGTATTGTTAATGTTGAGGAGATGACAAAATAAGAAAAAGATAGCATAAACCAATAAGAAGATGATGTATTAATGCTTAAAATATTGGGAGTACAGGTTCTTTTTTCTCTATGAACTAATGGAAAGAGGATGGCCTGTATTTGCCAGATATTCTTAGATTGGTGATGAATGTTTGAAACTTTTCGATTTGGCTTCCTTTATATTTATATTTAGGGACTGTGTCAAACTATTGTCTGCATCCTTTAGAGTTATGTAGGGCTGCCTTTATAATATAAGTTTTGATAATGTAGATTAGATCATTATGAGCCAGTAAAAGTATGATGCTTATAAAGCATTTGTTGTGTCCCAAAAATAGAGACATAACTGGTTTGGAATATGAGACATATAATAACCCTAATTCTTAATTATTGTAATTGAGATTTATTTCATGATTAATAATCAGAAATCAAGGTTTAAAGCTGTTACAATTAATTAAAATAGGAGAAAGTAGAAAAAAATTTGAACCTTGATATTATTAGGATTATTAGTTAAGCAACCACAACTAATTGAATCTACAAGTGATTATAGTTATCGGTTAAAACCTTTGATTCATCATACTACCGATTTTAACTCACAAAAACCCTTGCATAACCTTAACATAGTAAAATTCAAGGTTTCTAAGTCAAAAATAAGATTTTGAAAAATTTCGCTGTGACTTAGACCTTTCCCATTGTCGCTAAATTGGTTGCTGGAATCGAAATACCAAGTTTGGGGATTCCCGTGGCGACTTGGAATATCCACGCCACAGCGTAAGTGACTATTAGAGCTTAAGACTGAAATTTTGTACCTTGCGTTGCGACTTACATTTTCCTCGCCACGGTGAAGTGCTCTTGACCTACTGTTCATGTATTCGTGGCGAGTTAGACCCTCACTGCTGCTAACTTATGTGGCACCTTGGCTGGTATGCCTCCTGGAACCCTTTACCCAAATTATTCAAACTGCGTTGTGACGGAAGTGCTTGCACTGCGATGAAGTTATATTCTATTACCTTCCTTGGGTAAAATTTTCTTCTTGTGTCGCGGTGAGACATACTGCACTGCGACGCTCCTCACTTTTGACTGACTCTTGGTCATGATTTAACTAATCTTAGCCATGGCATGGCCCTCTTTTGCACCTATACCTCCTAAATTTCACCCCATATACTCCGGCTCTCCCTCTTGTAATACTCCAGGGCCACTTACCTTAATTTGTAGGATTTTAATGGCATTCATCTACCTAATATATTCAGCATGTCTCTCATTGCTAAATCAAATCTTAAGTGTTGATTACTACTCATCTACTATCATACATTACAATTTATATATCAATGACAACAAGAAGAATTCATAACAACTAAAATTATCATCCAAATATAAATTCCAATATAGACTCCCTGCATTACTAGTCTAAGTCAACGATTAAGGTATCACATGATTATATTTTTAGATAATAGACCATATCTTAGAATTAACAAGGTTTTATATCAGATATATAAGTGCATACATCAAATTTCAAATTGTAAAAAGTCTAACTCCCTATTAGTTACATCATTGTTTACTAAGACACAAAATACCTATACTTGACAATATGATTACATGATGATGATGCTATACAAATAAATAACAAAAATTAGCATATATCCTAGATTAGTTCCATCCAAGTGTAGAATTTTCCACATATGGTTTTAATTCATAGATGTTCATTCACTTGCTTCTCTTTATTCTTACTCGAAAGACCTTCACCTAAAATAGTTAACCCATGAAATTGGGTGAGATGTAAATCTCAGTAACCGAAGGCAAATTTCATTTATATATTTCAATTTAATTAACATATGTTCATGAAATTAGATAAGTATTAGAAAATATACCAGTCATATTAGTAAATGAAATAATTAAACCATCAGTTGTTATTATTCCATACATTTTACATGCTAAAAGCCATTAACACCTGGAGAGACCTATCCACAACACCAATTTCCTAATAAACACAACTTGGGCTCAGTGTATATAAGGGTCTGATCACAACTCGGTACCCGATCGAAGCATAATACACAAGTGGTAGTAACACCACAACTCCACCAAGGTCCAATCATAATATATTAGATAGCCAACCATTCATTATGCATTCAAAATCATATTTGTATAGCAAATATAAAATTAAAGTAGACATATGCATGTGATTTAATATCAACTCTAGTTACCTCACTTGTAGACAATTATTTTAGAGCCAACCATAATGCTACTTTTGCCTATGGACATAAAATTGGATCATTACTATTCCTAATAATCATTTATAGTAGCAAACCCAATACTTAAAGAATTAAACCACAAAGGATTACCTAAAGAATACTTACCCAGCCATTACGAGAACCAAATTCGGATTTGGTTATGCCTACACTAGTAACCTCATAACAACACTCCAAATTCTTGGTAAATTCACACAAAACCACCATTCATATCATAAATAAGCTATAAGGGTCCTAAACCAGTAGAGTATGCATCAAAATGATAAGTTTATACTTACTTAATATTCCTCCTAACCTTAGCCTCCGAAAATCCTCTAAAGAAATACGAAATAATCCATATTATATTTGAGGTGTGGGTGAAAATGCTCTAAATGAAAAACCAATCAGGTTAAATTGAAGAGAAAAAAGAGAGGATTAAGTTATATATAAGTTACCTTAGTTAAATCTTCCTCTAAGAGTAGGAAATGATGGAATTATGCTGCTAACCCTAGCCTTTCATTTGGACCTCTGAAATTTCCCTTGCCTTTTGTGTTTTTTTTTTCATAATGGGATAAGGGAGAAGGATTTTTAGGGTTTAAGGTGAGTTATAGGCTAATCCAAAGGCCTAATTTTAAGTGAGTTCAAATTTTTAGTTGAGTTGGGCTAAGGTTTAGGTGTTAAATGGGTTAAATGTGAGTAAGGCCTGCACAAAGTAAATATTAGGCTTCTATGAAAATAGAATTAGATCTTTTTAAGGTTAAGATTGGGCTTCTACACTTTACCCAAAATATTATTAGATTAATTATAAGGCCCAAATTAATGTTTACCTTTTTTAAGTAATTTTTCTAATTAAACCCATATTAATCCCTAATTAATCATGATTATCCTTAATTAATTTCGAGGTGTTACAAGACACACGTCATTTGTAAGCTTAACATATAACCAAGATATTTATTACACTTAGAATATAATTAGTTGTAATACACATTCAATTCAAAACATGAAGTCATTTATCTTAATTACATATTGATTTAGAGTTCAAACTTTACATAAATCTATTGAAAAGACATGTTTAACTTTATGTGGAAAATTTGGTGGAGTCTTCCTTGAATTTGAAACATCCTAGGTTTCTTACAATCAATCAAACCAATTAAAATGTAAAGAAAGCTCCACTCTCAACAACAACGTATGCAAAATAACATAGGATATGAGAATCTTGCCTGTAAATATATGAAGCCCACCTAAAGTACAAAGTATAATATGAATACATAAGGAATACAAAAGAATCAAGCTAATACAAAACAATGCTGGGCTCACCATAATGACAATCCAGCTACACTAAAAGAAAAGGATTAAACACAACTTTCCTATTTACAATAATAAGTAAAAGAATGAATCATGGTACTTAATGAGTAAAAAATAAAGTACGACAACAAAAGGGATGAGCGGGCATAAATTTTATTTTCTAAATAAAAATAGGTTTTGACATAGTAATAATTAATAATAATTAATAGGAAATTTAAACATGGAAAGACATCTAAAGTTTCTTGTGGTAAATTCGAATTGTAAATTCCTTAAATAGAAGGATGTATAAGAGAATTAATATAAATAAAGTTGAAGCAATTTGAGTTAATACAAATTAGTTCATTACATTATTCTTAAATTGAAATGCAAGAAAATGATGAGCATATAATATTTAATCAAGATATAGAATTTATATGAGATAGTAAAGAAATAAATAAACAATAAACAAAATAAATAAAAGAAGAAAAATCACATTCAAACATTTAAGAGTTAACTATTGAATAGAGAATAACGATTATACCAAAAAAAATTTAACAAAACATCTTATTAGGAGGATCTATGCATAAGTCTAAGATCTAAGATATTCATACAAATGTGGACATATAGTCTGCAAGGGTAAATAATCACATATTCAATCTCAAAGCATTATAGGCGGGAGTACTACCAACATCCTTATTTACTATCATCCTTATAGCCCTTAAACCTTTAGAGAGGATCTTGCTTAGTATCCTTCAGTGCTCTGTCATAGAATTCATGTAGTAATATCTAAGGCACACCAAAAGATATAATTATATTACTATTAGCAACTAGTGTTCTACATAATTTCATCTTATATATATATAATGAATATAGTCCATAAACCAGGATCTCTTAGATAAAATTTGCAATAAAGTTTCATAACTTAAAATATAACACTTTATAACTATAAATCATTTGAGCAAGTCTCACATCAATATATCAAAATAAACCTTTTAACATTTCTGTTTTCCAAAATAACACTTAGGACAGCATACAATTTTATATTCAACTCAATAACACAATCATGTTTTGACATAACATAATTTGGAAGATATGATACTCAAAATATTCATATGTAAGAAGATACAGCCTAGGAAGCTCATTCCAAAGGACACGTAGGTAATAAATAAGAAATTGAAAGATTTAAAATATGGAGGGAAATTAAAAATGTGTCATGCTTTATACTCTATACACAGTAATTGCTAAAAAATTAACAGAGCAGTGCTTTCCCTCTGAACACTATCACACTCTTGTCAGAATTATTCAAATGCTCCTTATAACATAGTTATAACAATTCATTAGGATTCCAAGAACTAATGCTAGAATCCCCCTTCACTTAGCCAAATTAATCCAACCTATTGATAAATCATACCTATATACTCACAGCCATCTAGTTCATTGTTCCACTTAGGTGGGTTATCCTACATTAATCCCTATTTAGTTTAATTAAGTTTTACCAAACTAATTTTTAGTCTAATAGTTACTGTAATTAAATGTTTAGTTTCTTTTTTTTGGTTATTGTTATTGTTGTTGTTGTTATTTTATCTATGAACTTCTACTTAAACAAGCAACTCTTACTAATTTAATCGTTACAAAATAATTCCCTACTTTAGTGTTTGTCTTTAATTTAATATTTAGCTTATTTAATCTCTTAACAATGTGTATAACTTGAACTTGCCTCTCCATTTCTTAGTTCTTATCCTAGCACTAGGCTTACAGGCTGAAATAAATATGTCAATTCTTCATCAAGTATATGAATATACTAATTCTATTATTATTATTATTATTATTATTATTATTATTATTATTATTATTATTATTATTATTATTATTTATTTATTTCAACACTAATTTATATTTAGGCTGCACTTCCTATAGGTTTATTTTCAAATTCTTAGGTGTACGTCATTTACGCTAGTTTTGATATCTATTATAATAACTCAAAAAAAAAATCAAAATAAGGGATAAATTTGAAATATATAAATAATTAAAATGGATTTTTTTAAATTGAGATGTAATGCCTACTAGTACTTAAGCATTTAAATAACTAGAAATAATAATGAATTAATTCAAATAAATTAAGTAAAGCCTAAAATAAATAAATAAACTAAGACTAAAAAAATAATAAAATTAAATAAGGAGAAACAAGGTTGATATATATATATATATATATATACACTAGACATGTTGTATGTCTCAAATATGTTGGAATTGTTTTAGATTCTATCCAAGTTTATGTATATAAAAGCTCATTAGTTGTAAATTTTGGGTCAGTTTTAAAACCTGCACCTAGATTCGTTCTAGCCCGTTGGGGGTTTGCTTATATGTAATCGATAGATTTGATGAAAAATATACATATATATAATAAATTTATTGTTATGACTAGAACCCATAAATTTTTAATAAAATTTGATTTAAAAAAATATATTTTTTACTACTATAGAGTGGCAACTAAGGAGTTATTAATCAAAATCATTACACCACCTCTGCCATGCTATTTTCCTTATTTTGTTTTATTTTCCTTTTCCCTCTTGTCTCTTTCTTATGTGTGCTGTAGGTGTCAACAAGAGGGACCAAGTTGCAATTTTCCATGTTGCTCTCTAGCCTTTCACCTTTTATATTTATTTTGAAAACCCCATAGATATTTTATTAAGGAGCACGTGTCTTCTCTTTGCAGTAGCCAGTCGTTCCTCTCTTTCTTTCATATTTCTATTCAGGGTTTTAGCTTTAACAATCTCCATTGCACTTCTTCTTATTTCCTCTTCAATTCGTGGAAAAGTCGTACATCTCCTTCAAATTTATGCATCTTCAAAAGTTGAGATTTTATGGTGGGAGCATGGTTTTAAATTGCGGTTGCGGTTGCGGTTATGTTGCGATTGCGGTTGCGGGTGTTGCGGATAGTATAAGAAGGATTGCGGGTGTTGCGGCTAAAAATTGCGGATGCGGCCGGCACCGCAACAGCAATATTGCGGCCGCATCACATGATGCGGACCGCAATTTAAAACCATGGGTGGGAGTATCCTTGCCTCGCTTCCAAAGCTTTGTTTCCTTTTTCCGATGGCTACTGCACTCTAGTTGAGCAAAGCATCAAGGTAACTACTTGGTTCTTTGCCTTTGTTACTTCATTCCTATTCATGTTCTTAGTTTTTGAAGTATTGCCCAAAACTTTCCTTTTTGCCACTGCTTCATTCGAAATTATGCAGCATTTTTTTTTTCTCAACTTGTCTTCTTGTAACCGTATCATGGCTATGTTCTCCAACCAGTATTTGCTCTTCAGGTTGGGCTTCTAATTTGTTCTCTTTTCTCCTTCATTTAGCCTGATTGATGCTTAGTTAATGTCTTCTCTTGGTTGCTAAAATTACCAAATCATGGGTATGGATTGTAATGGTTGAAGCTCTCTAGTTGCTCGAGGTTGGTTTTTGAATTCAAGTCCTTAAGTATTTACGTATAAAGGAAAATTTGGGGGGTGATTAAAAATAGTTGCTATGGAAGTTTTAACATAATCTTCATTAAAACCTATTCCAAAATTAAGACCTTGTTGATTTAATAAATTATTAAGATCATAAGGAAAATTCATGTGCTTGAGTTAAGGTGAATATTTACTACCAATCAATTAAGTAATAGCTTCACGGGAGTAAGTGGTAACAAATCTCATCCAATAAGAATTTGAAATTTATAATTTTTTTTATTTAGTTTTTGTTAGTTATCGATGATGTATATTATTATTGGTATGGACTAAATTATTATTGATAACCCACATGTTATAATTTTAGTGGAGAGTTTAAATTATGATATTTATAGTAGTGGTAATGGTAAGGTCATTAGTGAGACCTATTACTATTATGATTAATCCAAGATATGATGCTATACCCTGATTGAACACTTTATTGAACTATCAAGGATTTAATTTTGGATAATCCGTAAGGAAAATAATAAACTAAATGGGTAGAGTATAAGATTAGAACTAAACATGGCAAAGGTTAAATTGACCAAGTGTGATGGGAAAAGAAACATTAGTTGAGTTTATGAAATTTAATAAACTGTTATAAATGTGTTTTAAGAAATATCTTGGATATTTCTATTGGAGGAATTTGACAGTTGTACTATATTTTGAGGAACCACTACCATTCAGTAATAATATGAGTACACTATAAAGCATGATACATTTTAACCTCTTTCCCCATTTTAAATCTTTCAATTTCATGTGTGTTGCCTGTGTTTCTGTTAAGATGAGCTTTTTAGGTAGGATCTTTCTGCATGTAAATATTTTGGGTTTAGAATCTTTCAAATTATGTTATCTTAAAATATAATTGTATTATTGCGTTGAATATGAAATTGTATGCTATCCAAATTATTATTTAAAAAAAATGGAAACATTGAATGTTTATCTCGATACATTTGTGAGATTTGTTGAAATGATTTATGGCCATGAGATGTTACATTTTAATTGTGCAATTCTATTGTGGATTTTACTTGGGAGATTTTGGTACGTTGACTCTATTCTTTTAAATTATTATTATTATATAAAAGGTGGGATTTTATAGAATACTAGTTGCTAACAGCAATCCTATTAGCTCTTGGTGTACTTTGGATATTACCATGTAGTTATATGACTGAATACCTAAAGGATAATGAGTTGGATGCTCTTTGAATGTTTATGGGCTGTAAGGATGGTGGTAAGTAAAGATAGTAGTAATAATCTGACCTGTGACTCCTACTTATAGTGCTTTGAGATTTAGTATGTGGTTATTTGCCCTCGTGGGTTAAATGCCCACATCTGGATATGTAACTATTTACCTTCATGGCTATGTGTCCATGTTAATACATATTTTGGAATTAAGAGTTCTACACAAACCTTCCTATTATAATGCTGTGTTGAATCATTTTTTTTCCTAGTATTTGTTACATTTTGATATGTAAATTTCTTTATATGAATTAAGTTTCATTTATCTTATGTTTTATTCTGTATTCACTGAGTACCGTGCCTCATTCCTTTATTTATGTTTTTGCTGACAAGGAAGTTGTATTTAATGCTCCTTTGATATAATTTGGGAGAGTTGTTAGTAGAGAGCTAGTAGTTAGTTTGTCCAGTATTATTTTATTGTTGTCTTTGTATGTATATGTTTATATACTAGAGTTCGCTCCACAGACTATTGGTAGGATCCATACCCTATGTCATGCTTTGTTGTTATCCATAACTAGAGCTCTTTATTGTTCCTTGATTGTTAGTTGGTTGTAGTTAATCAAATCAAGGATGTCCTAAGTTTTAAAAGGGAACCTTGTTGAATTTCTATAGCATGCTAAGTGTGATCCTAATTTGAATTATGATCACACTTAGCATGCTATAGAAAACATATATTTGAGATAAATATGGAGAATTAATAGAATTATGCTTCAATTTGAAGATGTTAACTGTATATTTGGAATTGGATATGTATCTTTGTTGTTAGGCTTATGGATATGGGATTTCTTCATATTCGGTGCCAATCACATCTCTATTGGGGTGTGACATCTATATAGAAAAAATGCCCTATCAAGCAACCAAGGTTTAGCTTGCAACTTATCTAATTCATTACAATTCAAATGCCCTATAACACTCTATTGCAAACACCTAAAGATTCAAAAGATGGAAATACCAATAGAAGAAAACCACTTTAGTTGATATTACCAAAAAAAAAAAAAGACTACAACATAGAAAGAAAATAGGGAAATGGGGAACTATAAGCTATAAAATTTTTTGTAAACCTAAGGCAACCAAGCATTAAGAGGTAGGCTAAGGTCATGGTGGGCTAACTGATTTAAAGCCATAAAACACCAAAATCACTTATTTAAGAACCTTCAAATTTATCTATTTAAACTTATGCTTGATTAGAATATAAAATTACAATAAAATTTCTTCTTGAGGTTAGCTATGAGAAGTCTAATAGTAAAAGGGGCAATTTGGTGATGGCTTTAGTTTCCCAATCTCATAAGTGGCAAATCACCCAATAATACTCAAAATAGCCACAACTAACAAGATTTTAAAAAAAAAAAAGCTAAATATATCAACACAAAGAGGTTAACAAGTAGCTAAAAAAATCATAACAAAGAGTCAAGCAAGGAAGAAAAATTACTCTCACATAAGGAATATGCAATAGGGAAGAAAATGGTGTAAAACCTAAAATGAGAATGCATAAATTAGTTGTGCATATTATGTCCCTTTAGAGCAATTAGCAATGAGAAAGACAATCTCTACTATGGGTTGATAGAAGAATGAAAATGGTGTCCACAATACAAAAAATTACTAAAAGAACTAAGGCTAAAAATCAGCTCATGATTGGGGTCAAAATAGGTAGAATCACAAGGGAGACAGAGCAAGAAATTGGAAAAATACTTGGTTAACTAAAGCTTCAAACAACACAAGAAAAAGGGAAAAGCCAACTACACAAGAATACATACAGTAAGCTTAAAAGAAATCACTTGCCATGACTGGAAGAAGAGTTTTAAGGCAATTAAAAATTTTAAGGTCAACAGGGAAGGGGAAGATTGAAATTGTGACAACAGGGAGAAGGAGAAAGCTTCAGGAATTTTATAATTTTACCTCTCTTTTTTTTCTTTTCTTTTTTAATAAAGTGGTAGAAGGACCCATGAACAAAAATGAGAAATTCTAAGGATCACTTGTAATTTCACAAAAAAAAAAAAAAGAGGTTTCAAGTGCACAATAATAATAATAATAATAATAATAATTATTATTATTAGATCTAAATTTAAAAAGTGTCAAACTTAAGTCCCTTAATCTTTTTTTCTATTATTGAAATTTTAAATTTTATTTTAACGATTATTACAACATTTATAATAGCCAGTATTATGAAATGGTATATGATGATGATACCTTGCAAATTCTAGTACTATTAGTAACTTCATGATAGTATTTTATATTAAATTAGAAGGAAATACAATTTGTGACACCATAACTTCTAATACATTTCATGCCATTTATAAGCTTTGTATTGTCAATTCCACAAGAGCATATGAAAAAAGGAATGAAAATAATAGACTTTTTCATATTGCGCTATATCTAAAAATTTGCAATCGGTGTCACGTGGACTGTGTAAGCTCATACTATGCTTTCTCATATTTAATTTTATTATTAAAACTCATTTGCATCACGAAAACATGCCTACAACCCATGGAAACCGAAGTGGAGGCTCAAAATAAGCAAGCATATTTTTGGCCAGATTTGCTCCATTTTCTGGCCTAACTTTGAAAAATCGTAACTAAATCTAGAAAATTTGAAATCATGCAATCCTAGTCATTCTGGAAATCTTAGGATGTCTACTTCACACTAAAAATATGACTAAGTCACAACATTCATTAGACAAGCCATTTGACATAAAAAAGCTACAGAGGTCGCTAGCTGCCTGGGTTGTTGTTCAGTTTACTTATACAAAATTTTAAAATTCATAACTAATTCTATCAAAATTGAAATCACACATATTCAGTCATTTTGGAAAGATACAAATGTTAAATTGATACTAAAAATAATTCCAAAATGAAATAGATATGTTTAACTATCAGGAACCTATGGAACAGTAGCTGAACTCCTGGGGAGCTACTGATACTGACAGTTAACTTCAAACATGAATAACTCTCTGCTCATACCTCCAAATGAGGTGATCTCAGTGGGTACAGAAAGTTTATAACCTCTAGTTTATGATATAAACATTTATAAGTATTGGACACTATTTGGCTATCAGGTGACACAGAATACAAACCTACCAGTATGAACAGTACCCATACCAGAATTCATAATAATTTCCAACTTTAAAAATTCATCAAATATTCTCTAGACCTCTGAAAATTATGATCTTTAGCTTCCTAAAAAGCTTCTAATAAGACCTAATTTCATGTCAAATCTTAGATCAAGACTAGCTCATTTGGCTAAAAAGTGACTTAGGGTTCCATTATGGTCAATTTTGGCTCCATATTAAGTACCAAAATTGCCAAATAGAAATCTTTTGGTCTTGGCACCTTTTCGGCAAGTCTAAAAGCACGTTTAAGACTTGGGGGAGCTGCCCAAATGCTTCCAAACCATTTGCATCTCATTTTGGCCTTTTTACCCTCACTTATACACATTACACCAAGCTTTTCTCAAATGCATACATTGGTATAAACACTCAATTTATGTTCTAGAATACATACACCATACTCATTCATTTATCTATCATATAATATCATTTTTATAGTTGTCCAAGGGCATAGAATATTTACAATAATAATATATATAATGAAGTCTCATTGTGAATCAAAAGACCAAAAATCAAGCATAAGGGTGGTAATCTTTTTTCTTCAATGTGGTTGGCTCCCATTGCCATGTCCACGTGGTCCACCTAGCATATTAGGACATTTAAGAGGAAGGAGTGAGATTCAAGAACCTCAATAGCTCATCTCCCAATTTATCACACATAATATGTGCAAGCAAGTTCTATGAATGCATGTGTGGGAAAAATAGAAGTCATGAACATTTAAAATCAAGCTTGGCATAGAAACACATCATACAAGGCATTCAAGAGCTCACCAAGTGTTTGGATTGGCCTCATACTTCTCCTCATGGATTTTGGACTTGCCTCACCTATTCTTTAAGCACTTTGGACTTAACCATACTCTTGGGAGCCCACTTTGCTTTTGGGAGACTCTTTACTTTGTCTCAACCAAGCTCAAAAGTTCTTGGCTCATCCTTATCAAAGAGAAGAGTTCTTGGCCTCTCCACACTCAACCAAACTCACACAAACATCATATAATTATTTGAAAACATAATATGGCATCAAGTATCATGGCATATAAATGTATGCTAGCATACTTTTCAAAACTTGAAAATATACATACACACATTCTAAAACAAGCTAAACACACATCCATGCATGAGAAAAGGTGGAGAGAGCTACCTTGTATGTAAACACACACTTTTTTCTTAGTTTTCAAGCATCCTCTTCTGCCACGCACCTACAAGTTGGTGGAGAGAGTTTCTCTTGGCCTAGATACAAATTATAGGAGCCAATTAAGTTCATGAACCACACTCTAAGGCTACACAACTTAATGAAACACTAGATTACTCTATAGGTTACATTATGGTCCATATTGGCACCTAAAAAAGTAACACCCCTCAAAGGAGTTCTAGGCCTCATTCTTTCTTCTCAAATATGATTCTTGACTCCTTTTAAGCCTTTTGAAGTCATCACATCATTAACACAAAAGGCCTAGCACCATGTTGCTTCTTTAGGTCATATTATGGAACCTAAAGCACCAACTCATTCTCTAAGCTTCTTAAATTTTTTCCAAGTTTCCCCTCACATTCATTCATCATATATGACTTAAAAATGGGCTTAAAAAAAATTAAAACTCTCCCTAACTATGCCATCCCTATTCGCCCGAAACCTAGAGCATAAATGGGATTTCATGGCTTCTTGATTTTTCCTTGATGGAGGAACCATTTAGGGAGGTTGTTAAGAGTTTTAGGAGGTCAAGGAAACACTTAAATAGCCAAGGGAACTTATGGATTAGATCAGTTTTGACAATCCCTTTAAGTGCTCTACACTTTTCTAACTTTTAGGTTCATGACTTTTCATAGGGTTTTGTTCATTTTCATGGAGGAAGAGGCATATAGAGGACCTCTTAGGGATCTTAAGAGCACATTTGAACATTCATTTAAGCCTAAAAACATTCATATAAAATTAGATTTGTAAGGGAGCATTTGGATCCCTAATGGTTCCATCTTATTTCCTAATGCTCCTTTCTTGATTCTATTGGTTCATTCTTAATCCTTGCCACCTAAAACCCCTAATCCCTCCATAAATTGGACAGAAAATAACCCCTAAGAATTGGGCTCATGGTGGCCAAATTCGTACAAGAGGAAGGAGGAGGAAGAAACTACGAAAGAATAGAAGTTTTACCTTATTTTCTTGCTTCCTTTAGCTTGTTCTTCCACTTGGTTAGCTTGCTCCCTCAATTTTTGAAATTGCTCTCTGTATTCTGCCCCTAAAATTGCACCAAACTCTCCATTAAAACTATAGAAAAAAAGCATGAGAGGAAAGGAGCAAGGTTTAAGAAGGAAGGCTATGGAATTTCTTAACGTTTCTTACCTTTTTCTTAAATTTCTTCCTCCAAAATCCTCCTCCTCTTGTGCGCCTAAGAGAATTGATTCTCCTCTTTATTCTAGGTAGAAGAATGACAGAGGAAAATGAGGGCAAGAGAGGGTGTGAGTTTAAGAAGCTTCTTATTAAAATTGTTTCCAATTTTACCCTTCGCAATGACATTTTCGATTTGACTTCATTTTAGCTCCCTTTTTAGAACCATCTTTTCTATCATAACAAATAGGTTCTCAATTTAATAAAATACCTTTGGAATCACTCAATTTGGAGCTAAAACCTTACCAAACGAATCGATCAAAGTTCAGGTCAATCGACATTGGAAAATGTCCACCGGAGGGGATTTAACTGTCATGGGGCTTTCCATGGTTTTCAGGGCCTCTGAGAACCTTGAAGAACTCAAAAAATTTATTTAAAAATCCCTCTTGTGTACTTTTCAAAAAGTGCCCATATTTACGAAAATATCACTGCCCTTTTGGTAAAATTTTCGAATCACTCTGGCCTTAATTTTTGGCCAAATCAAGGCTCAAATCCTATTTTCTAATATTTAAAATTTTATCATAATTTTAGTTGGCCCCAGTTCCTTCTATTTCAAGGACTTCCTTTTGTATCTGGCCTATTTCTACCGTTTATGGAGAATTGAACATTGCGTTTCTCACGTTTATGGAGGGATTGGATTTTACATTCCTCCCCCGTTAAATAAATTTCATCCTCAAAATTTAGGGGTATACTTTCTCTTACTCTTATAGTCTAGCTAATTGTTCTTTTCTTTCCCTTCTTCTTGGCTTTATATGCTTTCTCAACGATTTCATTCGTTCGAATTTTCTCTTAGCCAGGGGATTTTTCATTGCTAGTTCTTAATAAGGGTTCTATTGCTATAAAACGCTAGCTAGTTCTTTCTCATAAGGAAAAGAAATTTCTAACTCTAGAGGCCTATCTTGGGAGAGCTTACTAATCATGTAGGGTCAATGTTAACCCGTTTGCAAGATTAACGTTTCTTTTAGTGGACTCATTTACACATCTCGAGAGGTAACTTATTTCATATCACATCTCCCGTATCCTTTTTGAATGGCTTCTCATAACATCTCATCATCTTTTCTAATCATTAAAGCCATCAAAGGTTTCTGTCTATCTACTTATTTATTGACATATTCCGTCCATTGTTCATCTCTGCGTTCTTTCTCACTAGCTCATCCCATGATTATAATTTACATTTTTTTCTATGATAGGCCTCATATCTTAGTTACTTATTGGAATTATAACTCCTTTGAGGAGTTTCTGCTTTTAATGATCCCAGTTTCTTGGTTACTACTACTATATTTGTCTTTATAGGCCGGGACTTTTTTCACTTTCTTTGCTCACTTGTAGTGGCATTTTGTAGTCCCTCATCTCAACACTGATAGGCCTAACTTGTATGTTTTATATTGGCAATGAAGAGCTACTACCACTGACTACTGCGGGGCTCTGATGGGATGCTAGCTATTCTCATAGTTTCGCTCGTTGGAGACATACTGTACCACTTACCTTATATAAGAGCTGCACTTGACCCCTTTCTGAATACATACGCTATCATACGGGGATCTCTCTATCCCTTAGTCAGGGCTACTGCCTGCTAGGTAGTGGTTCATCTAGCTCTAACTCTGGAAAGCTTATTTCTTGCTTTCCTCACCTTATATACTATGCTCATCTCTAAAGAGAGCTAGTTAGTGGTCTAATAGTCTGAGTAAAGTCTGCATATCTCTGTGGCAATAGTCTACCAGACTCAGGAGGTCTTTAGTCTCTGAGATAAAAGCTAGCTGAAACTGTACTGGTCTCTAAGACTAACTGCTTTGTAAAATTATCTTAGGCTGTCATCTCTACCAGAGATCTATCATACTATAGCTAGGGCTCTCTGTAACTCTGTGGGATCTACTGTGACCCCTGGGTCTACTGCGACCTCTCAGAGCCCTGCTAGGGTCTACTGCAACCCACTGTGCTATATTGGGATCTACTGCGATCCATATCTGAGAGACATTAAAGCCTAAGATTACTGTATCTGATAGTAAAATACATGCTCACTAAGTTTAGTAACCATCGCTCATAATAGCTGAGGCTAAACTTAGAGGTATATCATACTCTTCATGCGACGTGGGTTCTATGTCATCTAGTTCTCTAAGATCCCATCATACTACTACTAGGGAGCATTTTAATTTTCATTCATTGTTCCTCATAAGATCTTCAGATTCCCACTTCAGCCCCTTTTTCACTTGGGTTTTCTTTTCTTACTCTAGTGACTTACTTACTTTTACATATGCTCGTTTTAGCCTTCCTTTCATATTCTGTAGTTTTTAACTATGCCCACATTCTGCTTTTAAATGCCTTATCACTAGGGCATCTCACACTGAGTGTGGTTAACATCTCTAGCAAGAGAGAGGCTATGCACTGGTCCCTCTTTATTTCATCTATACATACTATAAGGGACTTAAGCTATGCATACTAAATCTGAACATTCTCTACTAGGGACCCTTTTTTTGCATGCTTTCCTTACTATTCTAATATTATGGGAATCCCTTTACCTTTCTTTTCTGACTTATCTCATTCTTTAACCAGAATACCTTTCGATTATCGGGACACTTTAGTGATTGATGTCATCATTTGCTATGCACTCAAGTTACATTACTACTGGGTTGGCCAAACCCAATATCATGTAATCGTTGTTGCAAGCAAACCATAACATCAAATACTAATACACAAGTGCCTCATGACTGAGCTCAAGGCCATTATTGCTTATATATTACAAGTTTCCCAATAATCTAAAGTATTCCTTTCTTACTTTTCTCTATCAGCCCTATTTTCGTAAAGTACTCGGGGAAAGTAGGATTCTTCCTCTACTACATCCTGAGATCTCTCTGTATTGGCCGACTATTCATACTTTGGCAATATCATGTTAGAAAGACATCTATGCCAAGGACAAGTGTACTTCATTAAGTACTCAAGCACATTAATTGAATATTTATTTTCAATCTAATATGTCCTTGGCTTGAACACTATCATATCTGCTCTTCCTACCTTTCTTAACCTCTTACTTAGGAAAAGGAGGTTTTACTACTGGCTAATTTCTGTTGCCAGTTTAGGTTTCTTTACGCTCAAGAGTACTTGCATTTTCTCAGAGTTCCTCCACTTAATCACTCTCTGTAACATTAAGGGGGTCTACTTTTTACTCATATTCTTACTTTGCTCTTAGCTAGACCATCCCTTGGTAAAGAGGGTTTTATTTCATAAAATCCTAGGAATGTCATTCTATAGTGCTCTCGGCTTACATTCTTTCTCTAGGCTTACATTCTTTCTCTACATAAGACGAGGCTCGTCTTCTTAGGCAGTCTCTAGCTTTCTCGAGCTTCTCTGAGGGTACTAAGGCACTAACTATCTGTCTTAGCTTATTTCTACATTCGGATCAGAGCTATGCTTTTTCTCTGTTCAGCCTCTATAGTCTCGTCCCTAGGAGCACAGTATGCTTTTTTTAGGGTTCTGCTAACTCAATCCAGAATGCATATTCTCAATGTCTGGATTCTACCTCACTGAAGCTGATACTCTACTGGGTGCTCTAATCACTCACGTGCCTTAACGTTATATTATTGGGTGGTTTCCCCGATATTAGGATGTCTCATCTTTCCTTTCTTGTTCTAGGGAGAACTTTCATTGAGCCCTTCATTTACATATCTCACCTAGAATGATGCTACTGGTCATCTCCCCTAGGGTTTAGCTTACGCTCAGCTTGGGCTAGTCATCTCATCGGACTTATAGCTTACTAACTATTCTCATTCTTCCCTGGGTCTTTGTTACTAGCTATTCATACTACTTCTAGGTGTTACCTATGAGGTACACCTTTTTAAGCCACTCACTAGGTGCCTTACTGCTGATAGTCTTATCTTACGTTTTTTGAGGCTCTACTAGCGTTCTATTATTCAGTATCTCACAGGGTAACACCGTAGGTTGGAGTCAGCGCTTTAAAGGTGAGTCTCGACAACCTCATTATCACTGTGTCTAACTTTCTCTATGCTGAGCTCTTTTTTAGTCTCAATTATTAGGCCCATGAACTTTTTACTAACTTTCCATGACTATTTATTACTTCTTTTTCCCACTTATACTGGGGGTTCCTACTCTCTTTGGGTTGTCTGACCCCTTATCAACTCCTTCCTTAAATTGGCCTAAATATGACCAACAAGGCATTCATAGTGCCCTTCACCGTAGATAACACATCCTTCACCGTGGCTAATTAGCCTCAGGTTTGTCCTAGTTTTCCTGTTTGAGTATTGGCTGCGGCGAGGAACTCTCTGGATTACCTCACTATTTCTATGGAATAATTAGTCGCGGCTAATCAACTAATTAGCCATGGCTAACAGCCTTTGATTGGCTTGCTTTTTCATGAATTGGATTCTCATCTTCAGCTACTGACCCGAGCCTCATCACCTCTATATCTAGCCCATCATCAAGTTAGAGGATTCTACCTCTTGCTTTATTTATGTATAGCTACTCATCATCTTAGGGCTGTCGGGCTCTAGGGTGTAGCTTGTAATTCAACCTCTGGTTTGAGGGAATTAGCCTTTTGGGCTATGGAATTCATCTAGACAATTAGGTGTTGTGGTTAGGGGTGACTCTTTTTCTCACTTCCCCTCTAAACTAGTCTTGTGCAGCCAGAATCTCATTTCACATCGTGCTACCTTATTACTTGTCTCTGCGTGACGCGAGACAAGTAGGAATGGCCTGAGCATGACTACTAGGGAGAATTAGGCCTCAAGTACTCTCTCTCTAGCAAGCCTCTTCATATCAATGAGATCATTCTTATCGTTCAGATCTAGGACTTGCCACTGATCCCGGCGAGCTATCATATCTCATCAAGCTCTAGCCGTCAGATCCTTCAACTCTGCTCAAGCTATTCTAGAGGCCACTCTTTCCCAGTGTCTACTAGCTACTCTAAGACCATCCTATAACTTACTCATTATGAACAAAGCCACAAACCATCATCACATACCCAACATGTCTCATACAAGGCTCTACCTATTCATTCAAGCCTTTTACATAGCCCTATTACAACATCCTTAAGCTAAATCTAATCCGGGAGAGCCTAGAACTTTACTCTAATACCAATAAATGTAACACCATAACTTCTAGCATATTTCATGCCATTTATAAGCTTTGTATTGTCAATCCCACAAGAGCATATGAAAAAGGGAATAAAAATAATAGACTTTTTTTTATTGCGCTATATCTAAAAATTTGCAATCAATGTCATGTGGATCGTGTGAGTTCATGCTATACTTTCTCATATTTAATTTCATTATTATAACTCATTTTCATCATAAAAATATGCCTACAACCCATGGAGACCGAAGTGGAGGCTCAAAATATGCAAGCATATTTTCGGCTAGATTTGCTCTATTTTCTAGCCTAACTTTGGAAAATCGTAACTAAATCTAAAAAATTCAAAATCATGCAATCCTGGTCA
Source organism: Erythrophleum fordii (assembly GCA_032878935.1). NCBI lineage: Eukaryota > Viridiplantae > Streptophyta > Magnoliopsida > Fabales > Fabaceae > Erythrophleum > Erythrophleum fordii. The sequence goes on from JAVQMF010000053.1 coordinate 35,488,205, forward strand.
TTCTAGAAAGCTTAGGATGTCTACTTTACACTAAAAAATTCCTAGGTCACAAAATTCATTACACAGGCCGTTTGACCTCCAAAAAGCTATAGAGGTTGCTAGCTGCTTGGGTTGTTATTTAGTTTACTGATACAAACTTTTAAAATTCATAACTAATTCTAGAAAAATGAAAATCACACAAATTTAGTCATTCTGGAAATTTACAAATGTTAACTTGATATAAAAATAATTCCAGAATGAAACAGATACGTTTAGCTATCGGGAACCTATGGAACAGTAACTAAACTCTTGGGGCGCTACTGATACTGACAGTTAACTTCAAACATGCATAACTCTCTGTTCATACCCCAAATGAGGTGATCTTGATGGCCACAGGAAGCTTATGACCTCTAGTTTATGCATATAAAATTTCATAAACATTGGACACCATTTGGCCATCAGGTGACATACAATACAAAACTGCCAGTACGAACAGTACCCATACCAGAATCCATAAAAATTCTCAATTTTCAAAATTTATCAAATATTTTCTAGACCTTTGAAAATTATGATCTTTAGCTTTCCAGAAAGATCATAATGAGACCTAATTTCATGTCAAATCTTAGATCAAGACTAGCTCATTTGGCAAAAAAGTGATATAGGGTTCCATTATGGTCAATTTTGGCTCCATATTGGGTACCAAAATTGCCAAATGGATTTCCCTTAGTCTTGGCACCGTTTGGGCAAGTCTAAAAGTATGTTTAAGACTTGGGGGAGTTGCCCAAATGGTCCTAAACCATTTGCATCTCATTTTGGCCTTTTCACCCTTACTTATATACATTACACCTTTCTCAAATACATACATTGGCATAAACACTCACTTTATGTTCTAGAATACATACACCATACTCATTTATTTATCTATCACATAATATCATTTTTAAATTTGTTCAAGAGGTCATAGACTATTTACAATAATAATATACATCATGAAGTCTCATTGTGAATCAAAAGACCAAAAATCAAGCATAAGGGTGGCAATCTTCTTTCTTCAATGTGGTTGGCTCCCATTGCCATGTCCACGTGGTCCACCTAGCATATTAGGACATTTAAGAGGAGGGAGTGAGATTCAAGAACCTCAATAGCTCATCTCCCAATCTATCACACATAATATGTGCAAACAAGTTCTATGAATGCATGTGTGGGAAAAATAGAAGTCATGAACATTTAAAATCAAGCTTGGCATAGAAACACATCATACAAGACATTCAAGAGCTCACCAAGTGTTTGGATTGACCTTACACTTCTCCTCATGGATTTTGGACTTGCCTCACCCATTCTTTAAGCACTTTGGACTCAACCATACTCTTGGGAGCCCACTTTGCTTTTGGGAGACTCTTTGCTTTGTCTCAACCAACCTCAAGGGTTCTTGGCTCATCCTCATTAAAGGGAAGAGTTCTTGGCCTCTCTACACTCAAGAAACTCACACAAACATCATATAATCATTTGAAAACATAACATGGCATCAAGTATCATGGCATATAAAGGCACGATAGCATACTTTTCAAATCTTGAAAATACACATACACACATTCTAAAACAAGCTAAACACACATCCATGCATGAGAGAAAGTAGAGAGAGCTACCTTACATGCAAACACACACTTTTTTCTTAGTTTTCAAGCCTCCTCTTTTGGCCACACACCCATAAGTTGGCAGAGAGAGTTTCTCTTGGCCTAGATACAAATTATGGGAGCCAATTAAGTTCATGAACCACACTTTAAGGCTACACAACTTAATGAAACACTAGATTGCTCTATAGGTTACATTATGGTTCATATTAGCACCTAATTAAGCAACACCCCTTAAATGAGTTCTAAGCCTCATTCTTTCTTCTCAAATATGATTCTTGACTCCATTTAAGCCTCTTGGAGTTATCACATCATTAAAACAAAAGGCTTAGCACCATGTTGCTTCTTTAGGTCATATTATGTTGCTTCTTTAGGTCATATTATGGAACCTAAAGCACCAGCTCATTCTCTAAACTTCCTAAATTTTTTCTAAGGTTTCCCATCACATTCATTCATCATATATGACTCAAAAATGGGCTTGAAAAAATTTAAAACTCTCCCTAACTATGCCATCCCTATTCGGGGGAAACCTAGAGCATAAATAGGATTTCATGGCTTCTTGATTTTTCCTTGATGGGGGAACCATTTAGGGAGGTTGTTAAGAGTTGTAGGAGTTCAAGGAAACACTTAAATAGCCAAGGAAACTTATGGATTAAATCAATTTTTACATTCCCCTTAAGTGCTTTACACTTTTCTAACTTTTAGGTTCATGACTTTCCATGGGGTTTTTTTCATTTTCATGGAGGAAGAGGCATATGGAGGATCTCTTAGGATCTTAGGAGAACATTTAAACATTCATTTAAGCCTAAAAATATTCATATAGAATCAGATTTGCAAGAAAATATTTGGTTCCATCTTGTTTCCTAATGCTCCTTTCTTGATTCTATTGGTTCATTCTTAATCCTTGCCACCTAAAAACCCCTAATCCCTCCATAAATTAGATAGAAAATAGCCCCTAAAAATTGGGCTCATGGTGGCCAAATTCGTGCAAGAGGAAGGGGGAGGAAGAAACTATGAAAGAATGAAAGTTTTACCTTATTTTCTTGCTTCCTTTGGCTTGTTCTTCCACTTAGTTGGCTTGCTCCCTCAATTTTAGAAATTCCTCTCTCTATTATGCCCCTCAAATAGCACCAAAATCTCCATTAAAACCATAGAAGGAAAGCGTGAGAGGATAGGAGCAAGGTTCAAGAAGGAAGGATATGGAGTTTCTTAAAGTTTTTACCTTTTTCTTTAATTTATTCCTCCAAAATCCTGCTTCTCTTGTGCGCCTAAGAGAACTGATTCTCCTCTCTATTCTGGGTAGAAGAAAGACGAAGGAAAATGAGGGCAAGAGAGAGCGTGAGTTTAAGAAGCTTCTTGTTAAAATTATTTCTAATTTTGCCCTTCGCAATGGCATTTCTGGTTTGACTTCGTTTTAGCTCTTTTTTGAGAACCGTCTTTTCCATCATAACAAATAGGTTCCCAATTTAATAAAATACCTTTGGAATTACTCAATTTGGAGCTAAAACATTACCAAACGAACCGATCAAAGTTCAGGTCAACTAACGTTAGAAAACGTCCACCGGAGGGGATTTACCTATCCCTGAGCTTTCCATAGTTTTCAGGGCCTCTGAGAACCTTGGAGAACTCAAAACTTTTATTTAAAAAGTCCTCCTGTGTGTTTTTCAAAAAGTGCCCATATTTACGAAAATACTATTGACGTTTTGACAAATTTTTTGAATAACTTTGGCCTTGATTCTGGATAACTCAAGGCTTAAATCCTCATTTTTTAATATTTAAAATTTTATCATAATTTTAGTTGGCCCCAATTCCTTTTATTTCAAGGACTTCCTTTTGTATCTGACTCATTTCTACCATTTACGGAGAACCGAACATTGCATTTCTCACGTTTACGGAGGGATCGGATGTTACACAATTAATGGCTAATAAGGCATTGTTTTGAAATATGAAACCTTGAAAAGTACAAAAGGGAATTGTTTAAATATTTAAGACTAATGGGACATAAATGGAAGTGTGTATAATCATTGGGCAAGTAGCAATGTTTGTTGAGTAAGCCTATGGTGGTGTGAAGAAAGGTTTGGCACATACCTTTGATAAACTAATCCTAATTTTTTTCTTTCCTATATGCAAGGAAAAATTCAATTGCCTTTACTCTATCAATCACCCTCATTTTTAAGAAATTTTTTGAACAATAACAATGAAACTAGCAAACACTTATTTTGGAAAATTAGATCATATTACAACATGAAGTTCTCTTTCATATCTATAGGTGGAAAAGTTAACACATCTATGAATGATGGAAAAGGGCATTATGTCTACAAGTTGCTTGGTCAAGATATTCATATGATTAGAAGCATACTTCTAACTATAAGATCACCTCCAAAATTCACTCACCTATACATTTATGTTACTAACAATAAGATAATTAAAATAATTAATGCATTGAGTTAGAAATACTATATTTAACCAGCACTTACATTTTTCCTTTATGGACATAGTGTCACTAAGTTTATTTACAACTCAATAGATAAGAGTAACAAATATGTCTCTAACGTCATCAATGGATTAAAATATGTGCTTGATTCTTATAATCCTTTGGCTAAAGCTTTTAGAATGGTTAAAGAAAGGTTTAGAGTTAAAGATTCTACAAGATTGAAATTGAGACTGATCAAGAAAAGAGAAACTAATAGAAGAAATTATAGTTTACCCAGAACATCAATGCTTGCAATATTGGTTGTTAGAGACATTGAAACCATTAAAGCACAAAGGGACATAATACTTGAAACACAAACTAGACTATTGAAACATATACATGAGTTACATTCTTTAAATCTTCCTTTGTGGTATCCTTTATTGTTTTCTTATGAAGAAGATGGGTATAAAGCAGATCTTGAATTAAAGGAATCGGCTATTGATTGCTCAAAAAACCAAAAAAGGTTAACTGTTGCTAATAAACATGACACATATAAGTATATGTATTGTTTCAAGTAATATATTAATAAATAAAGATCATTCCCATGAGGACTTGGTAAAAGAGACTGTGCCAAGTATTAAAATTAAAACCCCAATATAAACCAAGCAACTAATTGAATGATAAAGGTGATTAGTGAAAGTATGCAACTAAAATGGAGAAATTAATTTAAGTTTCTAAGTAAAAGAAATCAATTAATGATGAGACTAGGAATACTAATCTCCCTAGTACTTCTTAAGAATTAAACTTATCTTTTTTAAACCAATCAAAAAGGGAAATATCTATTAACTCAAGGTTTTTTATTACCTACAAGAATTTTCCCAAATTAAAGTTTAAGTTAGACTAAACCCTTAATTCCTTATGAATTAAGCCTAATAGTAGCAATATACACAGACCCTAACGGGTTAGAGGGGATTAATAGGTATATCCTTATCTTATTAGCAAAACAATTAACCCAATCTAGTAAGTCTCATGCACCCACACTATTTAATTTAAAGTCTATTCCCAATATCCCTTTACTGAGTTCAATTAGAAAACTCGAATGAATCAATTGGTGGCCAATTAATCAAGAAACAAAACAAATATAATTAAATAAATAGGTAAATGTCATTAATCAATAGATCCAAAAAATAAACCTTAATCCATACTAAGGTTCATAACATCCTTAGCTTGCATATTTAGTTACTCATTACAAATGAGTTCAACATTAAAACCAAAAAGCATAACAAATCTATAGTTAAAACCAAAGAAAAGAGCGAAAGAATTGAGGGGAAAGAAGAAAGATAAGCTTTGCAATATCTAAAATCTCTAACTCCCTCTTGCTTCTTCTACCTCTAAATGCCTATTTTCCTTTAAAATTTTCCTAGAATAACTTCTCTTACCATCATAACTCTTTTCCCCTTTTATTCCTGTGAAAATTAGATTAAAAATCAATGCACAAGCATAATTGCTATGTCACAGGGCCGTAACCTTGAATTATAAGCTTTTGCTTCTTGTCATCAAGGTGGTAAAGGCTTTGACCTTAGCTTTTCTGGTCATGGCCTCAACATCTTCAATTTTATTTTATGTGTTAGGATATGAGGTAGTATGTAACGAATGTAATTTTTGTAAAACGACGAAATGAGTGGCATAAAAGCAAGTCCTCTGAAATGAGCTAGATAATATCCTAAAAAATTTGGGTAGATTCTAGGCTTCTAAAAATGATAATTTCAGGCTCAGATGGAAAGAAAAACAGAGTTAAAAAAGGTGAAACAATTTGTGATGAAAACTAACGAAACATAATGGTATTGTCGTAAATAAGTGTAACCTTTTGAAAAACACATAGGAGGGCTTTTAAAATAGAAAATTTGACTTGTCTAAGGTTCTTAGAGGTCCCAAAAACTATGGGAAGCCCCGAAGGTGGTAAAGCCCCTCTGGTGTATGTTTTCCAATGGCAGTAACCTTGAACTTTGATAGATTTGTTCGATAAGGTTTTACCTCCAAATTGAGTGATTCCAAAGGTATTTTATTAAATTGGGAACCTAAATTTTATAATTAAAAATATGGTTCTCAAAAAGGAGCTAAAACAAAGTTAAAATAAAATTGCCATTATGGAATGATGAAATTAGAATTTTTGAAAAAAGTGTATTTCTAGAAGCTCTTACACACTTCTCCTTTTTTCTCCCACCTTCTTAAGCATGAAATTGTCTACCCAAATTATAGAAAAATAGCAGCTCTCCTAGGTCCACAAGGAGAGGGAGAGAGAGGAGAAAAATTAAGAGACAGGTCAGGAAATCTAAGGAATTTCATACTCTATATTTCTTCAATCATGTTCCTCTCCTTTCCTTCTCTCTTTCCATGGTTTATTTGGGATGAATGGTTCTTTTTTGGTCCAAAAATTAAGGGAGGAGTTCAAATTCCTTATGGTGGAACAAACTAAGAAGGAAGAGCCTTGAATACATATTTGAATCTAAGGTAACTTCTTGCTTATATTGCTTTCTTCTCTTACTTCTTCTTGGTGTATGTTTCTACCCTATATAGAACCATATGGGGGAGAGGTTTTTTATTCCAAAATAAGAGAGAAACTAGGGTCTTAGATCATAAGGAAGAGGAATATGGCAAGAAATTTTAAGAAAAAATAATAGAAATCAAGTTAGGAAAGTGTGGTGTTTCCTAGGGTTTTGTAAAATTTGATTTTGTGTGAGTAATTCCTTGGCTATTTGAATATTTCCTTGAGCCCATAAGACCTCTAGAAACCCTCCCAAGTGACTCTCCTATCAAGGAAATATCAAGAAGTCTAAGAACCCTATTTATGGTGCTAGTTTGCCCCAAGCTAGGTTCAAGGGGCTAGAAAGTGTTTTAATTTATTTTAGCCTTGGTTTAGGACTTTATATAATATTAGAAGATGGGAGAAATCATTGGAAAAAATTTAAGAGCAATGGATTGGAAGATAGAACAATGGTGTCTATAATGGTGCCTTATGAAGCAACTTAGTTTCCAATTGTGCAAGTGAATGTGTAAGGATTCCAAGGACCTTAAATGAGTCCAAGAAGCCTAAAAATAACAAGAGAATGGAGCTTAGAACTTAAAATGTGAGAGTTGCTTCAATAGGCCATTTATGAAACCATTATGTCACGTATGGAACCAAGTGTGTATTCAAGAGTGAGTTTAGTGTCTTGGCTTGCTTCAGGTGTATAATTGTGTGTTGTTTATGGTGTTTAAGCCAAGAGAACACCAACCCATCTAGGTGTGTTTGTGGTACTGAAAAAGGGAAAGGAAAAGGATTAAGAAAAGCTTGCATAAATCCAATGTAGCTCTCCACCTCATTCTCCTTGCATTCTTATGTGCATATATATGTTATTGTATGCTTGTGTGTGTTCTTATGATTTAATGATATGCCACTTGATGCCTTGACATTACATTGGTACCAATGCATCTTCTTGAATGACTATGGTTATGGAAATGACTCATAAGGGTGAGGTGATGCCAAAGACCCCTTAATGAAGGTGAGAAGATACTAAAAGTCTCATAGCATGGGTGAGACAATGTCAAAAGTCTCTTGGAAGGATGAGGCCAAGTCAAAAGTCCCTAGGCCAAAAGTGAAGCAAATCCAAAAGTTCTAGAAATGGGGTGAGGCAAAACTAAAAGTCCCAAGAGCATGGTTTTGGCTTGAATGTGAATAAGTGGCATAGAAGTTATGACTTTGCATACTTTATGGTTGTTAAACCTTTCATACATATGCTTTGATGTGTATATGCCTTGAATGTGTGTGTAAATAGGTGTGTGAGCTATTAAGATTCAATGAATCTTAGTCTCCTTCCCGCTTTCCTCTTGAAATGACTAGGTGGTGCTCAAGAAAAAAAGAATGCAAGCCAAAGGAGTTGAAAAGCCAAGTCTTGATAGTTATGTATCTTGTTATTGAATGCTAAAGTTGTTTTGTACATATTATTTTTGTGATGTAAGACCATGAACAAATGTAAAATGATGTATGAATATGATGTAGACTTTATGTGATACCAAATCCATAGAATTATGCAAATTGGCTCTTGGATGGCCTGTATGTAATTATGCATTAATGGATGTTGGATGGTCAAATTGAGATGCATGAGGTTTTGGATGATTTGAGCAGTTCTTACAAGTCATATTGATGCTTTTAAACTTGGCCAAAAAGTGCCAAACATTAAAGGAGGCTATGCGGATAGATTTGGTATCTCATGTGAGGCAAAAATGACCATTTTGGTGATCTATGTCACTTTCTGTCCAAATGAGCTCTTGTTAGTATGAACTTTGGCATGCATCTGGAGCTTATTGAAAGATTTTTGAGAAGCTAAGGTGGATGTTATTTGGAGGTATACATAATATTTGGCAAATTTTTGAAATTGGCAAAAATTTTAGTTTTGCTTAGTGCACTGTTCATTCTGGTCCGAAATGAAACTCTATCACTTCTAGGACAAATGATATCCAATTGTCATGAAATTTTACCAAAAGAAATTAGATTGTCCCAGTGACTTGTGCCAATTGGAAGCGTATTATTTGGATGTCTAAAGAAAGAGATATTAATTTTTGAAGTTGCTATCTAGTACTAGGCGACCAGTTAGACCCAGGTTTATATTTGATTAGTTTTTAGGATCTAAATGCTCTTTGCTTGGTCTAAAACTATTTTTTCCTTCTAGCTAACATTTGTATCTTTCTAGATTAGTATCATTTGAATGGATTGGAGTTTTTTTGGAATTAATTGGACATTTTTTAAATTTATGACAATAAACTGTATCAGTACCAGGGATAACTGGATCTTTGTAGTTATTTTGTTGTCAAACATGATCCAGAGGCTAGAGTCATGTCTTAGAATTATTTTTATAACATCTAGAACTTTCCAAAAAGCTATGGTTTATGTGATTTTGAATTTTCTATATTTAGTTATGATTTTTCAAAGTTACCCCTGAAATCTGTCATATGTTGTCTGAGGTGAATGAAGAAAAATCCATGGTTCTAAACTTGAAATCCATGGATTGCTTGATGTTTTATATTTTTTGTGACTCGTACAAGTGATAAATGAGTAGAAAATGATGTTGGATAATCCATAGTACAAAGTTACCCTGTGCAATGTTATAAAAGTGTATTATTTTCATACTTTTCCTTACTTTTGCCTTGTAAATGTGCACCAAGTGCCTTGAATGGAAGAGTATGATAATAGAAATGTAAGGTATTACACTACAACTTTGAAACTTAAGGCCATGGCTTTAGACTTCTTGATCATTGTTTAATACATTTTTTAAACTAAGACTTTCATTCTATATGGCTCGGATGCTTGATAACCTCAAAAGTCACTTCTTGAACATTTAAGCCCTATGAAATGACATCAATGTTCCCTTACTTAGCTCAAAGATAAATAAATCATAATGTAGCATTTAAACCACTAAAATTAAAATTCAACCAAGTCAAATGCACCTAATTAGAAATAAACACAAAACTAACTACTTTAGGCTGTCAAACTCAAAACTCTGAAAATGCCAAGGAAAATATGCACAAAACCCTATAAAATAAGTAGTAAATAATGACCATGAGACAATTCTTTGTATTACAAATACAAGATAGAGCTATTAGAGCTAATACAATTGTAGGCTCGAGGAAATTATATCATCAATTCATGGTGGCTTGTTATAGTATGATAGAATTTGAAAGATTATCTTTTATAAGATCTCTTAATAAAGTTCAAGAGCATATTTTTTATAAATGTTTGATGGAAGCTGTATTAAGGGGTGAAACAAGTTTGTCCTTCTAGGGAAGACATGTTATTCTTCCTTTATCTTTTATAGGTGGTAAAAGTTATACAATTCAAAATTATTAGGATGTTATGGCAATTTGTAGGTGGGCAGGATATCCTAAACTCTTTATTACTTTCACCTACAATATGAAGTATCCAAAGCTAGAAGGATTTGCTAGTATAAATGGATGCAAACCACATAATCATTCAAATATTGTTAACAAGGTTTATAAGATTAAACTAGAACAAATAATGCATGACTTAAGAAAGAACAACTACTTTGAAAGAGTCATTACTAGTAGGTTTGTTAGTTTACTTTAAAAGACATTCTTTTTTGTTGTTAATCTTAAGGCTTGTAGTATTCATTTCCATCTACAATAATGTCTATTATAGAATTTCAAAAGCAAGGTCTGCCTTATGCACATATGCTCATTTTTCTACATAAAGCAGATAGACATCTGACTAAGGATGACATTTACATGCGATATGTGCTAAGATTACATAAAAAGAAACATATTCTTCATTGTATGAAATAGTAAAGAATTTTATGTTGCATGGTCCTTGCAATGTTCCTAATATTGCTTCATTGAGTATGAAAAATGGCCTATGTAGAAAACACTTCCTAAAGAAATACATGGACAAAACTATGGTTGATGAAGATGGTTATGTTTACTACAAGTGTAGAGACAATGGTGTTACAATGGAAAAAGGAAAAAATAGTGGCTCTTGACAACATATTTGTGGTTCCTTATAATGTAAGGCTTCCAACAAAGTATCAAGCCCATATAAATGTTAAGTATTGCAACCAATCTAAATCAATCAAATATTTGTTCAAATATGTCAACAAAGGACATCATAAGGTGAATGCTACTTTTTATCATACTTCATCCAACAAGGATTCAAATATTCAAATGGTAGATTAAATTGTAATATAATTGTTAATATTTTTCACCTTGTGAATCTATATGAAGGATTTTTAGTTTTAATCTAACACCCTTACATTTTTACCCTTTTTTCATGTGACAATATCACACAACCTATGATTCCAAATGTGTTCTTGTTAATTATTTTCTACAATTTATTTCTTATGACTACTAGTCTAACCATCATAGTAGAAATTCTACAAAGATTCCTTTTTATCATTTAATAGCATATCATACTAATATATTCCTAAATAATACTACTTGTGTTGCCCAATAATACCATGGTGTTAATGATACATAATACTATTTCATGATTCTTCATTAGAATCTTATACTTAATACAACACAAATTTATTTCTATAGAAAATGTAAATCTTGTGCTTCATCATTGATTATAGCCACATTAGTGTTCTAGATTACTTGAATAGGTCTTAATAACAGAACTTCAATTCATGTCCATTCCACTTCAAGGACTATGCAAAGCACCATCATAACTAATTTCTAATTTGAACACATTATGATAGAGAAGATTATAAGAATTGATATTCCCAATAAAAATAATTATCATTTTTTAAAACCCATAATGGTCCAATTGTATAAACTACAAAAAACATTTTATACTTACTCATTTTATCATAACATATAAATAAAACAAAATCAACATAGAATATAGAAATAAAGTAAGATATTAGACTAATAAAATAGATACATCATGTCCCTTATTTATTTCTTTGGGTCATGTATATCCCTAGTGCCTAAAACTATATGTACAAATAGTCTTATGGAAAATTATAAATACAAAACGATGAAATTACGTAATTCATAACTCATTTTGATTACATAAGACACACTAAGCCTACTCCACCCCTATAAATCGTATCCACATGGGAATGAGAATTATTACCCAGTTTAGCCTTGGGGTGGGCCTCAGTTCAATCATAAAATTTAAGCAAGCTATTTGTATGCAAATAATCAATATGTTAGTCATAATCGTATAACATCATAAATTTATTTGCAAGCATACTCATTTAACTCAATAGGATGTTCCCTTAGAGTGGATTTACATAACTTATGCAAATAATGGCTTATTAAATCACTGTAGGTGGGAATCACAGGTGTGACTCACAAACAGACTCCTATCACCATCTCCACAATCCATGACCTCACTTTTTCACATATATGTGTATTTATTGCCTTGCATCAACTTTTTTTTTCATATACATATTTTTCTAATATAACTTTACAAACATAATGATGGAAAAACTAAAATTTTCCTCTTTTTTGCATTTTTTACATTTTTCTAAAAATATTATAAAAATATTTTTCTTCATAAAAAATCATAAAAATCACATAAAAATACAACATGCATGCATTACTCTTCTATACATGTAGATTGTTCAAAATAGCAAATTCTCATGAAACCTTAATTTCTTGTTTTGTTACCACTGTTAGCATATTCTAGGTCTTTGTCCTTGGCCCAAAATCCACATCCCCATGCCATGGTTAGGTCCATAATAATCATTATTAAATGTTCATAATATAAATAAATAAAGCCTTGACCATAAAAATATTTTCAAAGTCAAAATTCATATTTTAATAAAATGTCAACTTTTCATCTTGACTTTCATATTTTCCTAAATTTCAAATATATATATATATATATATATATATATATATATATATATTATATATTATATAATATATATATATATATATATATATATATATATATATTGTTTTAATTAAATTTCATGCTTAGTGCTCTTATGAAATTTATTTTAAGAATAACAACACTTAATGGTCAAGTAATCACATGTTGAAAATTTATAACTTGCAAGACATAAAAATTTTCTACTCGTACAACTACAAGTCAAAACATAGCTTTTCCTATTCAACCATGTGTCAACTTATATTTTTATCAACTACATATCAATTAACTAATCAAGTCAACTTCATGTAATTTTCGAAAATACTCATTAGAATTGATGACATCCAAATTTTTCTATATACTATCTCTCCCAATTCTTTTAAGATTTCACATTCTCCAAATATTTTTTTTCCCTATTCCTATTTCTAGGTTATAAAAAATGTATTTTAACCATACTTAGTGCATCAAATATAACTTGTCCTATGACAGATTGACAAGTAACTTACTCAAACTACATACCCTTTATTGTACTATTTAGTCTATAAATATAACTAATTTGCGTAATAAATGATTTGCAGAACCAAGTATATAAATATAACTCTCTCACTGTTTTCCTCTATGTTTCGTATCCTTCTTTATATACAGGAGATATGTTTCCTCGTTTATATATCCTCTGTTATATTGTATAATGTATATACACGTAGTAAATAAATGATACATCCACATTAATTGGCCCCACAATGCTACCAATGTCTCTCTAACTGTATACTTTACAACAGGAGAGGATCCCCTAATACAGATCCACATATTTATATTTGATAACACTTTCTTTGTCAATATTCTCATTTTAAGTTTTTGATATCTAAGGAAATATATTATACATAAAAAAAAAATCTGTAGTTCATAATTTACAATTTTTTATTGTTCATAAAAAATTGTATATATGGTATATATTGTTTGAAATAAACAAATTTAACATCTTGCATATTTTTTAAATATAATATAATATTGCATTTATATCAAAAAAATATAATATTGCATTGTTTATAAATATATCTAATTTGGGCAATAATTTGTACAACAAAAAATATATAATATTTATGTACAGAATTCAATAAAATTTTAATTTTGTAACTTTATCCACATAATTCTATAATATGTACAACATAATTGTACATACCTTAAGTATACAATTTTTGCCTGTTGTTAATCTTTTTATTGTTTGTTTATATTATCTATGTTCTATATTCTTATTTATTTGTATGAGTTATTTGTATTATCAGTTAAACAATTTTAAAAAAAAAAGTTCACAGCCTGTGCGTTTAAAAATTGCATAATCGTGGTGCTAGTAGTATTGTTCATTTGATTAAGCCCATAGTGCTTTTGGCACCAAAAAATGGGGGGCCTATGGTGGTGGAGCCAAAACTAGCATTACCAAACTGCGAATCAACGCGCCAACAAAGTCAATTTGACATACCCCTTGCTGCTAACTAGGATCCAGCCTCTTCAAACCTTTTTGCTTTATTTTTTTGTTTTACCACTTGGTTAATTTGAAGATTCACGCGCAAATAAATAAATATTATAAGAATGACTTTCATCAGTTTAGATCTTAAAAAATTTAATATTATCATTTAGAAAATTATTATTATCATTAAACTTCAACATTGTTAAAAAGTGAATTGATGTTACAAATAGTATAATTATGTGGATGTCTATAATTCTTAAAAAATTCTTGTCATATTTAATAGTATATATTTTATAGCTCTTACATGATTTATGTTATACAATTATGTATGTTAATTAATTTTTTTATTTATTTTATTATAATTCATTAGTCTACATTTGTAGTAAAAAGCCTATAAATAAAAGTTATATAGTAAGTATGAAATATCTAAGAAAATAAAAAAAATCTTTTCTTTTCTTTTTCTCTTGATATATTTCTTATATTTGTATTGGTTTTATAGCGATCAATATGATTTGATTATAGACTGAATTGATGATTGAGTTTGAGAGAAAATTATATTAATGTCTTTTTTATATATTTTCAAATTAAATGGTAATATATAATATTTTAAAGATTAAATTGAAAAAAGGTAAATTATTTTTTTTCTTTTGAGGATTATTTAAATTATATGATCCTCCTTTTTATTTTGAAAAAGTTACACTCCTTTCCCTTAAAATCAAAGATATACTATATTAATCTCTCCTACAACAAAATATAAGTTATAATTACATTTATTTTAACCAAAATATTCTTATATTTATTACATATATAACACAATAAGTATTAACTATATATTTGATTAAGATTAATATAAAATAATTAATTTTTTTAATTTTAGAATACATTTATTTTTAATGCAAAATAAATAATATTAAAAATATTTTTTAAAAATTTATATTTCAAAGAAAAAATCAATAATATCTTTAAGAGCATTTTGATTATCCTTTTAGCTTCAAAAAATTATTTTTGTATATTTTTATAATATAAAAGAGGATTATATAATTAAATCATCTTTCAAAGAGATGATGGTAATTTTCAACTGTTCAAACATGCATCTTTTAATTGACGAGTTTATGCCTTGAAGCCTGACATCAGCAAACAGGGTGAAGTTGTGAGGTACAAAAAGAATATCCTTCACGACCACAAATGTCAAGTTTTTCTTCTTAATACAGCTAACGGTAAACATATAATATAATATGAAAGGTCTGCTTCCATTATTCTAAGCCAATGGCTTCTAGCAAAACAATCAATCCCACCATTTAAGAATTATTTGAACTTAGAAATGAGTTCAGTAAGAATATTAAGTGATCATTTTATGTAAGTTGTTGTTCTACCGTAAAGGAATTGAATTATTAATAATATCAAGTATGTGTATTTTAACTATGTATGCTGTCATAAATTTCGACTTCTAGTTATGTTAATTTTTAAAGTCAAATCGTCTTAATTAAGGCTTGGATGATCAATTTTTTGAGATGAAAGAAAAAATAAGCAGATGAATTTAGTTAAGTGTAGAAAGTGAATCAAACATCATATAACCTTATTATAAAATTGAAAAAAGAAAACCATTTAATGTTCCTTCAGAGTTGGAGGAGTATATAGATTTTTTATAAATTAATATTTATTCAGAAAAAGATATACAAACTTCTGAGCTGTTGAGTTCAAAGAATATTTGCCGCATTCTGTGTCTTTTCCCAAGAATTTTTTTTTTTTAAGTATTGTAAGCCAAGTTTGCCCATGACTTTGTGGAGTTTGCATACGCACTCGCTGACAATTACTTTCCATGGTGCTTTTACAACATTACAAAGACAATTATAGCCCACGAATATTTAATAAAAACCATTAAAACGGTTGCATGATTTGATTGTTCATTTTTATCTTATGAGTGGATTAAAATAATTAATTTGGATCCTCCTAATTTTTTTTAAAAAAATTGATGATTAATTTTATAAAGAAATATATACAAAATGCATGCATGAGATATATTTGAGTGGCATATTCCACTTGAATGTGTGAGACAATTTAAACAATATACTCACACACCTATATCTTTTCTTCTCTAAAATCAATCAACAGATTTTAAAAGAATCTATTTTTAATAAGGTGTAAGGTTTAGAGTGAACCGTGAGTATGAAAACTACGGACATATAATTATTGTGCACTACAGCTACGTACACATAAAGAATTCAAGTTTGTATAAGAAACAATAATAAAAAATTGAAGGATTTGTATGAAAACTACATATACATATATAACTGGTGGCTATCACTATAGCTAACAATGAAAGACAGACAGGGTTTAAGCAAATTGCCACGTCACATGTACATGCATGTAGAAATATTAAAATACATTCAGGTATAGTTTGGTATAAGATATTATAATATACCAAAACGTTAATACAATATGTTCACCTTTTGCATTGCTGTATTATGCAACTGGGATTAATATAAGGCGGTGCATGCCTGGTTTAGACTTCAGACCACATTTAAATTAAAAATGTTTTTGAATATTTCATAAAAGATCAACATAGTATTGATGTCGAGGAGATGGCAAAACAAGAAGATAGCATAAACCAATAAAAAGATGTTGAAATGTTAAGGGTACCGGATCTTTTGGGATGATCTGTAACTATTAATGTATAGCAATATTTTTAGAGTTCTTAAATTCTTTATAGTATTACATCGTGTATAATAGAAGAAAGAATTATATATAAGACTAAAAATGTATATAGTGTTCTTTTTTTTTTTCACTTACTCCTTTTTTTTTTTCATTTTTCTAACTGTACACCATGCATTTATTTATTAAATGCAAAAGATGAAAATTTATTTTTAAAACAATAATGAGTGCTTGAAAAACCTTCGATTAGATTTTCTTTATATCTAAAGATTATGTACCGGTCATTGTCGACCCTCCCTAAGAATTAGGTGATGTTGCCCTAATAATGTAAAATGAATTAAATTATTCTAGGCGTATAAAAATATTGAGCATTCAAGGCATCTATAACAGCCAGTATTATTAAATGGTATCTGATGATGATAACTTGCAAATTCTGATACTATTAATAAGTTCATGATAATATTTTATAATAAATTGGAAGGGAGTACAATTAGTGACTCATAAGACGCTGTTTTGAAATATGAAACTTGGTGAAATATAAAAGGGGGTTTTCAAATATTTTTAAGACAAAAGGGATATTTTTAAGACTAATGGGACACAGATGGAAGCGCGTATAATCATTGGGCAAATAGTAAAGTTCGTTTGAGAAAACCTGAGGTGTGGAATCAAAACTACCATTACCAAATTGAGTCAAAGTTTCAACAAAGTCAATTTGACCTTCACCTGCGGCTAGCTAGTATCCAGCCTCATCATACCTTTTTGCTTCTTTATTTTTTGTTTTACCATTTTGGTCAATTTGGAGTCTTTTACCTTTTGTAGATTCATATGCAAATAAATAAATGTTATAAGAGTAAGTTATCATTTGACTGTCATCAGTTTAGATCTTAAAAATTGCTACTATAATTTAAAATTTGTTATTATCATTTAACTTCAACATTGTTAAAAAAATTAATCAATATCATTTAATCATTGGATTAATTGATGATTGAGTTTGAGGGAGAATCATATTGATGTGTTTTTTAAATTTTAAAATTAAATGGTAATAATTATTTTTTAAAGATTAAATTTAAACAAGATAAATTATTCTTTTAAAAAAATATTTAAATCATACGATCATTCTTAATAAATTTACAATTTTTAATACAAAATAACTGATATTAAATAATACTGAAAGAAAAGATATTGTATAATTTAAATATCTCTTAAAGTAGTGAGAGAAATTTGCCAGTTGAAACAAGCATCTTTCAGAGAGATTCAAATCGTAATTTACGAGTTTATGATGCCTTTAAGCTGAAGGTGTTTCATTTCTGAAGCTAAACATCCAGAATTTTCAAAATTTAACTTCTTCAGCTTCTTTGTTCGTTTTAGAAGCGCATACCGACTTGACAACTAAAGCGGCGCACAATGTTTATTGTTGCCGTACAACACAACTGTGTTAATAATTTAGGCTTTTAGCCGCATTGTCTCCATTGGCCAAACACAATGCCAAATCTTTGACCAGCTTAACAGGAGGAAATAACCCAAATTACACATGCAAAATGGAAGATTACCATGATGAATTTGTTGTAAAGCACTTGATCACGTTGAAAGGCATTTCCATTTCTCATCATATGAGCATAAGATGCAATATTTGACAAGGAAAAACTTAAGACACTGATCTGATGATGAGATGTTTTGTCACATTTCTTTTCCATGATCAAACACATGATTAAGGAAAATACCAAATGTCTCATTAATTTCGTGGCCTTATACTGCGTGTTGAATCTGATAGCCAACATTCAAATACAATCGAAATCATCGCTTAATTAAATTTCACACGTCTTTGGCTTTCTGTGGGGCGTCATGACAATATCACCACACTGACCATCTAACCCTTTACTGCAAATGCACCATATATGCCTACCAAAAAAACAAAATCACTCAAGGGGGAAGGGAGATAGGAATTTCACATTCACAGGAAGACACACTAACCTTCCTAGAATTCATTAAACACCGTGATCTCGTATACCAGTACAGATACTGATAGCTACAATCACGATTCAAGTAAAAACAGAGGAAGACGCAGACAACACACGAAGTTTTTGAGAAGAAAACGTTCCTTTATTCGAGAAAAGGTAAACTCCAGTAATTCATTTTTCATCCTTCTTCCCCCATTCTCTGAAATGCGAGGTACATAAATACTATTTTTCTAATGACAAAACGACAAAATAACAACCACGATAAACGGGATGCAAAAGATCTTGCAGGGTACTGTAACGGTATTATATTCTTCAGCCACGTTCTCCTTTCTGCAGGACCACTTGAATGCATGCAAATTAATCCACGTAGTCAGCCATCCACCCGGGTTTCTTCCTGCTCCTGCTTCCTTTGTTAACGTCCTGTGCTTCATTGTATACGCTTGGGTCTGTGGTGCTTGAGGTGCTGGAGTGGTTTATCGGGCCTTGATTGCTAACATTACTTCCCCCTTGAAGCAGAACCTTGTCCTCAAGGTTAAAATGAGGAAAAAGAGTCCGGATGGTTTCTTTATCTTGCCAAGTAGCATTCTCTGCAGGCTGATTTGTCCATGCAATGAGCAGTTGTTGTCGCTGTTGGTTGCCATAATGGACCATTCGTTCTACCAATATTTCGGAGGGCATGAAATCTGTGACCAAATCGTTCATGATATCTTCCTCAGATGAGATAGGTGTAGGTCCCTTATATTCTTTGAGTAAGGAAATGTGAAAGACATTATGAATTTTGGTCCCTGGTGGTAGTTCCAGTTCATAAGCCACTGGGCCAACTTGCCGAATGATTATAAAAGGACCAAAGTAACGCTTGGCTAGCTTAAAATTCTTGCGTGCTGCTAAAGTTTGCTGCTTATATTTGTGTTACCTGACCCACACCCACTGTCCCACTTGGAAGGTCTGATCTTGCCTCTTCATGTCAGCTTGCTTCTTCATTCGAGTCTGTGCCCGAAGTAAATGACTGTGAAGATCCTGGATAAGGTCTTGACGATCCAATAAGGTGACATCCACAGCATGGACAGTAGAATCACCTAGTAAATAGTTTGGTAGCGCTGGCGGCTTAAACCCAAACACAGCCTCATAGGGAGAACGACTAATGCTTGAATGATAACTTGTATTATAGGAAAGTTCAGCCCACGGCAAGTACCAGTACCAGAGTGATGGTTTACTATGGGTAAAAGCTTGCAAATATTGTTCCAAACAGCGATTAACCACCTCAGATTGTCCGTCCGTTTGAGGGTGGTAAGCGGAGCTAAATTGGAGTCGAGTGCCGCTAAATTTGAACAAATGTTTCCAAAATAGACTCATGAAAATGGGGTCTCTGTCGGAGATAATGGTTTGCGGAAAACCATAATTTCGAACGATCATCCACACAAATGACTCTGCTACGACAGAAGCGGTATAGCCCGGTTTCAAGGCTCCAAAATGTGCCATTTTGGTTAATCTGTCAACCACCACAAGGATTGTTGTAAAACCTTTAGAGCAAGGGAGGCAGGTAATAAAATCTAACGTAACATCGGTCCATGGTTGCTGTGGAATTGGTAGGGGTTGAAGTAACCCTTTTGATTTAGAAGTTGGCACTTTTATTTGTTGGCAAATGAGGCACCCATCTACATAGTTCTGGACTGTTTTTCGCATGTGGGGCCAATAGAATTTTTCCGAAATTCTCTTCAATGTCTTAGGATACCCAGAATGACCCCCAATACTAGAATCATGGCATTCATGAAGTATAATGGAAATGAGTTCAGATGTAGGTGAGAGATAATATTTATCTCTAAAGAAAAGAATTCCATTACGAACAGTGAAGTGAGGAGATGCTTGATGAGAGTGGACCTGCTCCTGTAGTTGCCGAATGTCAGGGTTGTGCATATTTTCAGCTTGAAGTCGAGACATTAAAGTTGTTTGAAGGGAAGAAATAGCCAGAAATGTGGTAGTAGCGTCAGTGGATGGTTCTGTAGTTCGTGATAATGCATCTGCCACCTGATTGAAACGTCCCGGTCTATAAACAATGGTATAGTGATATCCCATCAGTTTGCTCAAGTAATGATGTTGTTCTGGCGTTTGGAGAATTTGGTTCATTAAGTCTTTAAGACTTCTATGATCAGTTACAATGAGAAAGTGCCTCCCCAAGAGATAGTGGTGCCATTTTTTCACCGCCTGAGCAATAGCATACAGTTCCTTAACATAAGCGGATGATTGTTGAAGTTTGGGACTCAATTGTTTGCTGAAAAATGCCACAGGATGTTTAGTTTGGACCAAGACTGCGCCTATACCAAAGTTAGAAGCATCAGTCTCTACTTCAAACATGATATCAAAATTTGGAAGAGCTAAGATAGGTGCTTCGGTCATGCGTTGTTTCAATTGTTGAAACGCAACAGTAGCTGCGTCAGACCACTGAAAATTATGTTTCGTGAGAAGAACAGTCAGTGGGGCAGCACATTGTGCATAGTTTTTGATAAATCTCCTGTAGTATCCTGTCAAGCCCAGAAAACCTCGTAATTGGGTGATGTTTGTAGGCTGCGGCCAATCCAACATAGCTTGAATTTTAGCAGGATCAGTGGAAACTCCTTGACCCGAAATGAAATGACCAAGGTACTCGATGGAAGATTGACAAAATAGACACTTAGATGCTTTAAGAAGAAATGAATGTGCAGCAAGGGTCTCCAGAACCTGTTTCAAGTGGTGAATGTGATCTTGCAAGGAAGCACTGTATACCAAAATATCATCGAAGAAAACAGCAACAAACTTTCTCAAAAATGGTAGGAAAAGCTGATTCATGGTGGCTTGAAAAGTGGCAGGAGCATTTGATAAACCAAATGGCATCACCAAAAACTCGTAATGGCCCTGATGAGTCCTGAATGCCGTTTTATGGATATCGCCTTCCTTCATTCGGATTTGATGGTAGCCAGCACGAAGGTCGAGCTTAGAAAAAATGGTGGCACCATGTAACTCATCCAAAAGTTCGTCAATAGAAGGAATAGGAAACTTATCTTTGATGGTAATCCTGTTAAGAGCGCGGTAATCGACACAAAAATGCCATGCTCCATCTTTCTTTTTAACAAGAAGAACTGGAGAGGAAAATGGACTGTGGCTATGACGAATGATACCCGCTTTTAACATTTCAGCAACCAATTGTTCAATCTCTGTTTTCTGATAATGAGGGTAGCGATATGGCCGAACATTCACAGGAGCCATGCCGTCTTGTAAGTGAATGGGATGATCAAGAGTTCTCTTCAGTGGTAGAGTGGAAGGTTCCTGAAAGAGATGTTGATACTTGTCTAACAGTTGGGCCACCGGAAAAGGAAGATCAACCGTAGATGCATGAGAACTGGATTGAGGTTGGAGCACCTGTAATTGGAATAAGACAGAGATGCTAGGGGTCATTTTCTTAAGGTGCCGTAAAGGCAGGGGTTGCATATTAAATGGAGTTTCTCCTTGCAAATGAATCTGTTGACCATCCCACCAGAAATCCATTGTTAGAGATTGATAATTCATCAGTACGGGTCCTAAGGTTTTTAACCAATCGCCCCCTAAAACAATATCCACACCATCCAAGTCTAAAACAAAAAGGTCTAACTGAAGTGTATGACCTTGAATAATGAGCTGGACATTCGGGCATTTGGAGTTGCAAAGAAGATATGCTCCATTGCCCACCTTGACATTAAATTGGCTGATGGGTTCTTGTAAGAGTTTCAACTTTTTGAGAATGGCCCGTTTGATGAAACTTTGGGTACTACCACCATCCACAAGAATAGTGGTCTGAATCTTGTTACATAGACCACATAAGCGAATGGTATTGGAGTGCAAATGACCTGCCAATGCATGGAAACTAATTTCAGGAGTATCTGAAGAAGGAGCATCAAAAGGGGAATAACAGTGGTCCTGAATCCCATGAGATGGATCCTCCGGCAGTGGGTCGATAGGCAATAGCTCTTGTAAATCATTAGGACCCAAGAGCAGATGCATTTGACTTTTGCATTTGTGGCCCACTGAAAATTTCTCATCGCAGTAGTAACATAATCCTCTGTCACGTTTGACTTTGAGCTCAGCAGGAGTTAATTTCTTATAAGGAAACGAAGGAGATGGTGAGGCCGGCAGTGCTTTTGGTGGTGGAGGAATCGGGGGAAGAGTTTGTAAAGGTCGGGGAGCGAAAGTGGTTACTGGACGAGAAGGAAAAATAGAGGAGGGAGAGGTTTTGAGAGAAACAGATTTGGATGGGCTGGGAGGAGTGTGGAGGTGAAAGTGTTTTTGTTCAATGAGTTTAGCCAAAGAGACCGCATGGAAATAAGTCGTAGGCTGAGCAATTAAAACCTCATGACGAATGTGATCCAGTAAGCCAGCAACAAAAAAACTCAACAACCACGTCTCAGAAAGGCCAGTGATCTTAGTGGAAATTTCCTCAAACTGGGCTTGATAATCGTCGACAGAGCCTGCTTGTTGAAGCACTTTCAGGGCGGCCTTGGGATCATCATAAAGAGACCGACCAAACCGCAATAACAGGGCTTCCAAAAACCCTTGCCAAGTGGTGAGAAAACCATTCCTGCTCATCCATTTATACCAGCTATAGGCAGGACCAGTCATATGAAGGGAAGATAGAGAAATCCGTTGCTCAGTAGGAGTATTATACATGGTGAAAAATTCTTGAATTTTAAACACCCAATCCTCCGCAGCGGTCCCATCAAAAGTAGGCACGTCAATTTTCATGCCCTTCAAAAGAGAATGATCCGAAGACACAGGGAAACCAGGAGGAACAGAAGCGGACGAACTAGCGGGAGTGGGAGGCGTTGTGGAAGAGGACAGAAGTTTGTGAAGCATGGCCTCCATATTAGCCATGGTAGAGTCCATATGAGAAAGGCGTTGATTGGTGTCATTCTTAAAAGCAGTCATGTCATCCCGACTGGACGTAAGAGACTCCTCCAAACGAGCGAGGCGGGTACCGTCAGCCATGAACAATGAAAGCACCAAATGATAGCTACAATCACGATTCAAGTAAAAACAGAGGAAGACGCAGACAACACACGAAGTTTTTGAGAAGAAAACGTTCCTTTATTCGAGAAAAGGTAAACTCCAGTAATTCATTTTTCATCCTTCTTCCCCCATTCTCTGAAATGCGAGGTACATAAATACTATTTTTCTAATGACAAAACGACAAAATAACAACCACGATAAACGGGATGCAAAAGATCTTGCAGGGTACTGTAACAGTATTATATTCTTCAGCCACGTTCTCCTTTCTGCAGGACCACTTGAATGCATGCAAATTAATCCACGTAGTCAGCCATCCACCCGGGTTTCTTCCTGCTCCTGCTTCCTTTGTTAACGTCCTGTGCTTCATTGTATATGCTTGGGTCTGTGGTGCTTGAGGTGCTGGAGTGGTTTATCGGGCCTTGATTGCTAACAGATACAGAAACAATGAACACCATAGATAGGAAGAAACTGTAGAGGGTGGGAGATGGGGGAGATGATGGACAAAAAGAGAGAAAAGAATATACTAGTCACCCAGGGAAGTGACCGACAATCTAAAAGCCACTGGAAACCTCGAATAAAATCTCACTTATTCCCCCTGAAATACATGTAAACTTTCTTCAAAAATAAAATAAAATATATATATCATTATGAATATTGTTAAAAATGTTTTCTTTTTTAACAAAATATAAGCAAATCTTGCTGCTGGAGTAAAAAATGCACACAAACGTCACATTTTAGTATCCTAATAGACAAATATCTAGACATCTGCAGTAAGGTTTTAAATTGCGGTTGCGGTTACGGTTGCGGCTGCGTTGCGGTTGTAGGTATTGTGGAAATTATAAAACGTGTTGCGGTGATGCGGTCCGCATTTAAAAACCTTGATCTGCAACATCAATTTGGAACGAGAAGGGATTCAACAGAGTGTTTAGAAATTGAAAGAAAATATATGTTAATCTAGTTTAAAACACCCAATCCATCTTTCTACCGAGACCAAATTGGTTGCTTGAGTAAATTAGAGGAATTAAAAGTGCAATCAAGCCTAGAATACAAAATATAGGTGAACTTTGCTGCAAGTTTTTGTTATTTGTTTAAATTAAGTGTTACTAAATAAATAAATAAATACATTTGATATATATATATACTTATACCAAGTACATTTTCATATAGAATTATACTAAGTATATCTAAGTGAGTATGAATATATATATATATATATAATAAATGAGAATATAATAAAGTAGGATGAAAAATTCTTAATTAAATGAATATTAATTCAATTATATATATGTATCCCACAACCTCTCTACAATTGAGATTCTTTCCAACTTCAATTATAGCCTAGCAGTCATTATGTGAACCAACTATCAACTATAACTACCAGTATAGCATGATAAATTATATTAGTATTGATAGGACCCAAGAAGACTCCCTTAAAAGCACGTTATTAAGTGGAAAGAACCACTCTACTTAAGTACTACACCAAACATCCCATTTTACTTGATATGGAACTTAGGCATCCTATACTACTCAATTCGTACACCACTCCTAAAGAGATTCTAGTGAAACATTTTACTTGGCCTTTTTGCTAATCAGAACCCTCTGCAAGTAACCTTTTTCATGCTGTTGGCCAATTAGTTCTGATACCAATTGGTATAAGGTCAGAGAAGAAAGTCTGGTACTTGATACTAGTGAGATTTTTATTAGATCAAAACAATCAACAACCTTCTCCTCTATTTCTTATATATAAGAGAAATCAGCTGACTATGGTTAGGTAGTTAGTCTCCTAACTACCTTTAACAAATTTGAGCTAACAAGTTTTCTATCTTTTGTTAGTACTACTACTTATCACCACTTATTAAGTACTTAGCAAAGTTTTTAACATAGATTGCAAATAAAGTAAAAGCCTTCATAATATTTTTTTACAACTTTCCCCCATCCTAACCTGGAGTAAGAATTCCTGAGCTACTTAAAAGAACTAAAATAAAAAATTTCAGCATTCCAACCAAATTAAACAAGTCCTTACTGGTTCAGTCATAGTTCTAAAACATCTCCTTATGATTCTTAACACTTGCACCTTGCCTCAACATATAAGTCTATTCATCCATCTATTAGTTATAACCAGAACATCTAGGCTAAAATCCTAGTTTAAAGCATGCTAATGTTTATTTAAGTCCACATAATTATTTATCTACTACCTAGATCTTTCAACAAATTAGTCCACTATTTTTTCTTTCCTATATGCAAGGAAAAATTCAATTGCCTTTGCTTCGTCAATCACCCTCACTTTTAAACTTTTAAGAAATTTGTTGAACAATAGCAATGTAACTAGCAAACACTTATTTTAGAAAATTAGATCATATTACAACATGAAGTTCTCTTTCACATCTATTGGTGGAAAAGTTGACATATCTTTGAACGATGGCAAAGGGCCTTATGTCTATAGGTTGCTTAGTCAAAATATTTATATGATTAGAAGCATACTTCTAATTGTAAGATCACCCCCAAAATTTACTCAATTATAAATTTATAATACTAACAATGAGATAATTAATAGAATTAATGCACTGAGGTAGAAATATTATAATTAACCAGCACTTACATTTTTCCTTTATGGACACAGTGTCACTAAGTTTATTTATAACTCAACAGATAGGACCAACAAATATGTCCTTGACATCATTAATGGATTAAAAGATGTGCTTGATTCTTATAATCCTTTGGCTAAAGCTTTTAGAATGGTTCAAGAAAGGTTTGGTGTTGAAGATTCTATAAGATTGAAATTGAGATTGATCAAGAAAAGAGAAACTGATAGAAGAAATAATAATTTACCCATAATATCAATGCTTGCAACATTGATTGTTGGAGACATTGAAACCATTAAAGCATAAAAGGAACATAATAGTTGAAGAAAGAACTGGACTATTGAAATATATACATGAGTTACATTCTTTATATCTTCATTTACAGTATCCTTTGTTGTTTCCTTATGAAGAAGATTGGTATAGAGAAGATGTTGAATTAAGGGAATTGGCTATTAATTCCTCAAGAAAGCAAAGAAGGTTGACTATTGCTAACAAACATGAAACTTATGTGCTACCATATGTATTGTTTCAAATAATATATTAATGAATAAAGGTCATTCCCATGAGGACTTGGTAAGAGAGACCATGCCAAGTATTAAAATTAAAACTCTAATGTAAATCAAGCAACTAATTGATGAGAGTATACAATTGAAATGGACTAATTAACTTGAGTTTCTAAGTAAAAGAAATCAATCAATGATGAACTAGGAATACTAATCCCCCTAGTACTTCTTAGGAATTAAACTTATCTTTTTTAAACCAATCAATAATGGAAATATCTATTAACTCTAGGTTCTCTATTTCCTACAACAATTTTCCCAAATTAGATGCAACTTTAAGTTAGACTAAACCCTTAATCCTTGATGAGTTCAGCCTAATAATAGCAATATACATAGACCATAACAAGTCATGGGAGATTAATAGGTATGTCCCTATCTTATCAGCAAAAAAATCAATCCAACCTAGTAAGTCTCATGTATCCACACTATTTAATTCAAAGTCTATTCCCAATATCCCTTTATTGAGTTCAATTAGAAAACTCGAACAACTCAATTGGTGGCTAATCAACCAAGAAACATAATAGATAGAATTAAATAAATAGGTAAATGGCATTAATCAATAGATCTAGAAAATAAACAATCCCTAATCTATACTAAGGTTCATAACATCCCTAGCTCACATATTGAGCTACTCATTACAAATGAGCTCAACATTAAACCAAAAAGCATAACAAATCTATAGTTAAAACCACTAATATTGCAATGACATCAATGTTCCCTTACTCTGTTCAAGGATAAATAAATCATAATTTATCATCTAAACCATTAAAATTGAAATTATACCAAGTCAAATGCACCTAATTAGAAATAAACAAAACTAACCACTTTAGGCCTTCAAAATCAAAACTTTATGAAAATGCCAAGGAAAATATGCACAAACCTTGTAAAATAACTAGTAAATAGTGACCATGAGACTATTCTTTATGTTATGAATACAAGATAGAGCTACTAAATCTAATATAATTGTAGGCTTGAGGAAACTATATCTTCAATTAATGGTGGCTAGTTATAGTATGATAGAATCTAAAAAATTATCTTTTATAAGATCTCTTAGAAAAGTTGAAGAGCATACCTTCAAAAATGTTTGATTGAAGCTGTATCAAGAGGTGAAACAAGTTTGTCCTTCTGGGGAAAACATGTTATTCTTCCTTTATCTCTTTATAGGTGGCACAAGGTATACAATTAAAAATTATTAAGATTTTATGGCAATTTGTAGGCAGGCAGGATATTCTAAACTCTTTATTACTTTCACCTACAATACCAAGTATCCAGAGCTAGAACGATTTGCTAGTATAAATGGATGCAAACCACATAATCATTTAGATTTTGTTAGTAGGGTTTTTAAGATCAAAATGGAATGAATAATGCATGACTTAAGAAAGAAAAACTACTTTGAAAGAGTCATTACTAATAGGTTTGTTGGTTTACTTTAAAAGACATTATTTTTTATTGTTAATCTTAAGGCTTGCATATTTCATTTCCGTCTACAATAATGTCTAATCTAGAATTTCAAAATCAAGGTCTACCTTATGCACATATACTCATTTTTCTACATAAAGAAGGTAGACATTTGACTAAGGATGACATTCAAATGTGATATGTGTTGAGATTCCAGACAAAGAATTCATTGTATGAAATAGTAAAGGATTTTATGTTGCATGGTCCTTGCAGTTTTCCTAATAATGCTTCATAAGTATGAAAGATGGCCTATGTACAAAACACTTCCTAAAGAAATACATGGACAAAACTATGGTTGATGAAGATGGTTATGTTTACTATATGTGTAGAGACAATGGCGTTACAATGAAAAAAAAAAAAATAGGGTGGCTCTTGACAACATATATTTGTGGTTCCTTATAATGTGAGGCTTCCAACAAAGTATCAAACCCATAAAAACATTAAGTATTGCAACCAATCTAAATCAATCAAATATTTGTTCAAACATGTCAATAAAGGACATGATAGTGTGAATGCTACATTCTATCATACTTCATCCAATGAGGATTCAAATGTTCAAAGGGTAGATTAAATTGTACTATAATTGTTGATATTTTTCACCTTGTGAATTTGTAATACCTTAACCTCTTAGCTATTATACCATGGTCTCATTATCCATCTCCATGCATTTCATATGGATTAGAGCACAAATACAAGAAACCATGCACCTCACATGAAAAGGGTAATAAATTTAACGGTATTAATTGCGTTACATAAGATCTCATTTCTTTAATTCATGCTCATGGACTATGTGAACTCATCAATATCATTTTCTATTCATAACACATCCATACAAGTCATAACCATCACCAAATATTTCAATAATATAGGGTTTTAGGCTACATGTCACAAAATCAATGGTTTGCTCTCGGGTTTAGATTCCAACTTTCTAATACAAATTTTAAAAATTCATAACTAATTCTAGAAAAATCGAAATCAAGCAAACCATACCATTCTAGAAATCTGTGGATGTCCACTTTTGAAAAAAATAATTCCAGACCAATGCCATGGCCTTAAGCCCACCAATTGATGGAACAGTAACTCAGGTCAGGCTGTATTCCTGGTACTATCATGCAACTTCAACAATTTATTTCTCCCTCCACAAAGCTCTAAATGAGGTGATGTAACATTCCAAAATTAATTAAGGTTCTAATCGTGAATTTAGATTAATTAAGAATAATTAGTATGGAATAATCAGGTAAGTTAAGTGAATGAAAATTTTGAGAGATAAATTAATAATATGGGTTGAGAATTAATTAGGATAGAAACTTCATCTAGGCCCAAATTAATGTAAGAAATCAAGATTTAGGGACTAATGGAGGCCTAATAATTTTAAGTACAGACCTAACCTTTTATTGTGATGCTTGGCCCAAAAGGTAGCATCTAGTGATAGCCCAATTTAATTTAATGAATTAGAGACTCAAGACCCAAGTTGTATAAGCCCATGTAATTGGCCCAATAACCCTTGAGCAGACCCAAATCAAATGAGCCTTCAAACTTGATCTAGCCCAATTGAATTTTAGCAACCCAATACATGAGAACTGGCCCAACAAAGTTAAAATCTGAAGCCCATTAGGAGTTAGATCTTTAGAGCAGCCTATGACCCATATTTGACCTAACTTAAACCCTAAAAACTAACCTAGCCACCCCCTATTCTGCAGAACTACAAGAGACACACATAAAAATTTAGAGGTCCAAAGGAGAGGCTAAGGTTCTTGGTATATTTCCATGTTTTCCCACTTTTAGGGTAAGATTCAGCCAAGGTAATAGTTATATAACTTAATCCTCTCATCTTTCTCTTCATTTTGGCCTGATTAGTTTTTTATTTGGAGCATTTTCACTATACCCAAAATCTAAAATGTGGTTGTTTGGGATTTTCTTAGTGAAATTCTTAAGTTAAGGCTAGGGCTAATATTAGGTAAGTATAAACTATTCTCTTTGAGGTATTTTTGCTAGTTTGGGACCCCTATGGCTGATTTATGATATGGGTATTGTTTTTATGCGAATTTACTCAGAACTTGAGGTGTTATTTTAAGGTTTTTAGGGTAGGCTCAACAAAATCTAAATTTAGTTTGGTGGAATTGGGCAAGTGTCCCCTAAGTGGTCATTAGTATTTTAAATTCTTTCGGTACTTGTTGCTATTATAAATGATAAATTAAAGTCGTAATTCTCTAATGCTATGGTTATAGGAGGATTTTTGTACCATTGGTGACTGTTACAAATTTGTCTACAAGTGAGGTAACCGGGGTTTACACTAATTCCATGTTGCTATATATGAATGATTTGAAATGTTGAATGAATTGGTTGGCTATCTATTGTATTGTGATTGGACCTTGTGAGTCCCTAGTGGAGCTGTGGTGCGGCTACCACCCGTGCATGTGCTTTGATCGGGTATCAGGTTATGATCAAACCCCAGATGCACTGAGCCCTGGTTGTGCTCAATGGGGAGCAGGTGCCATGGACAAGCCTCTCCCGGTGTTATTGGCCTTTAACATGTGAAAATATGATTGCTAGTATGGGATAGTAAGCATGATAGCCTAATTGTTTCATTTACCGATATGACTTATATGATTCTGATATTAATTTTGATTCATGCATATATGTTAACTAAATTGGATATAATGAATGGAAATTTCCTTGGTTACTGATATTCGTATCTCGCCCCATTTCATGGGATTAATATTTCAGGTGAAGGTTCTTCAGGTAAGGATAAGGGGAAGCAAGTGGATGAAAATCCATAAGCTCCAACATGTGGGGAGAAGGCTACACTTAGGCAAATTTATTTAGTATAGATGCTAAATTTTGTATTCCCTATTATATAGCATCATCCTATATTTATGTTACCAAGTGTAGGCGTTTATATTTTGATTAGTTAGAATGTATTTATTAAGAAGTTAAGTCTCAATATAGCTTGGTTTAGGTAGTATGAACCTATAATATCTGATGTATGAATTTTATTGAATTTATGGTACGGTATACTGTTGGAAATATAATTATGTGATGTATTAGATATTGATATGGATCATTAATGTATGAAATCTCTAACGAAATGCGTATGGGATGTTAATTGTTGATAGTACATAAATTCTTGTTGTCATTAATCCATGAGATGGCTGACATAGGGTGGTTGGGTGAGTGAGAATTAGTACTTGAGTTTTGAATTGGTAATGGTAGAATAATTATGTAAATAAGGTAGATAAATACCATTAAAGTCATATAAAATGGGAGGAAGTAGTCCTAGGGTATTCCTAAGAAGAGAATTGGAGTGCATGGGACGAGATGTCAGAGACATAGTTCCAAGAGGGAGTCACGCTGTAGCTAGGAAGGCTCGCCGTGGCCTAAAGAGTGATAGTGGCGATGGATGCCACGGCTTGAGAAATATCGCCATGGCACAGTGCGAAAAAAATCGCCCAGGAGGATGACAGAATGAAACCTCACCACGGCGCAATAGGTCCTGCCGCGACGCAAGTTGAGGAAACTAGTTAAGAGGAATACAATAGCAAAACTTGCAGCAGCACAAGTATGTTCAGTAGAGGTGAGAATCATGGGACTTCAAACAGCAGCTCCAGGAGGTATTTTCGCCGCGGTGCCATATAGGTTAGCCGTGACGATAAATTGGAGAAAATTACCCAATGATTCCCGAAAGCAACTTAGTCGCGGTGCTAAAGGTTGAGGTCACGGTGCAAAGTGAAAAACTTATTTTTTGAGCTCCAATACCTAACTTAGCCACGGCAGGGATGTTTCAAGTCATGGTGTAGGTCCCCAAACTCCCACCTTTAGCCTAAAAACCCTAATTTATTCAATGGTAATGTTAAGAAATGATATAGGAACACTTGTGGGTGATTTTTGTATGTTGAAATTGATGGATGGATGAATCACAAACCCCTAATGATAGTGCAATTCCTTTTATACATTCTCCCATTTATCGTTGTTTAGTTGATGACCCTAATAACATCAAGGTTCAAATTTTCTTATATTTTCTTAATGTAATTAATTGTAACAACTCCAAACCTTGATTATTATTTATTAATCATGTATTTAACTATAGTAACCAGGATTAGAAGTTAGGGTCATCACAGGTGATCTCAGTGGCTATGGAAATATTATGATGTCTAATTTATATCTGTAAAATTTCATGAGCATTGGACTTCACTTGACCCATGTGTGATATAGAGAACCAAATTAATAATAACTATACCATTTCTATATAATTTGGCCAATTTTGAAAAATTACAATAAATTTTCTAGAGTTCCAAATTGAGTTCTCTTTAATTCTATGAAAAGCTTTAGATGAGACTTATTTGCTAGCCAAATTTCATAAAAAGACTTACTCATTCGGTCAGACTTTGGTTCAGCTCTCCATTTGGTCAAATTTGAAGTCTCAAATGGCATTTCAAGATACCAAATGCTTTTCTTTACTTTCTACAACCACTTGGGCAAGTTTAAAAGTATAAATACAATATATAAAAGCATGCCAAATGATTCCAATCATCATGGAACTCAATCCCACCTTGCCACTTGCATACATACACATGTACATCATATCACATAAGGGCAAATGAGTAGCAAAAACTCATATTCTCATTCATCTATATTCCACATTGGTACCTACACTATCTATACATACATTAGAACTTGTTTAAAGGTCTATATCATATATATAACTCATGGTTACATATTTTGACATCAAGATATAATTATAAGGCTCATTTCCCTATTCTTTTGGCAAAGTGTTATTTTTCATGGCTGTTGACCACCATTTCTTGGTCCTTTTAGTTCATCTAGACATGGTTAGGCATATGTGGGGGAAGAGTAAGATTCAAAGAATCTCAATAGCTCTTAACCATTTCAAACATACATAATGGATGTATAAACAAGTTAAAGACTACATGCATGACATTCAAGCAACTAGTGAGCATACATAGATCATTTTCCTTTTCAATAAACTCATATATAGCAAACATAAGCTCTCAAGGGCATTGGTCTATTCTCACCCATCTTGCTTGGGACTTGTGGATTTGTCTCACTTATTTTTAAGGAACTTTTGACTAAGCCTCGCTCTTCTTGAGACTTTTAACTTTATCTCACCCATTTTTAGGGACTTTTGGCTTATCCTCACCCATGCTAAGGGATTTTTGGCATAACTAAACCCATTCAAGCTAAAATATATTTATAAAACACATTTCAAGATCAACATGGTACCATGGCATGTGGGCAATAGCTAAAAATATTTCTCATGACATAAACATATATACAAGCACTTAAAGACAAGCAAACATCTAAGTCATGCATGAAAGAAAGGTTAGAGAACTACCTTGAAGCAAGAACACAATACTTTCCTCTTAAACTCTTATCTTCTTTCTTAGAAAAGCCTTGTTATTAAGTGGCCCTTAGTTTTCTTAGCCTAGACACATAAAAAAAAGACATATATCAGTCATGGAAACTATGACACCTTAATCTACTACCACTACCTAGCCTCTCACTGGGCTCGATTCCATATGATTTTCAAAGAATCAACACTAGTCCGTGGCATTTTCATGCTAGGAATCGGGGTTTCATACACTCAACTTCTGCCCTGTGGGTCCTGTGAACCCATCATTTATATTTTCAACTCAAACTCCACTTATACAACTCATACATAGCATAAAACAAACCATAAGCCACGGGTATGGAGCCAAAAACCAGAAAATGCACTTTTCTCACTTGTGCCAAAAAGTCTTATTTTGGCTCTAACTTTGGAAAATCATAACTAATTGTAGAAAAATGGGAATCTGGTAAATTTTAGCTTTCTGGAAAGCTCTAAGTGTTAAATTTACACTACAAATTATTCTCAATCAAAATCTCAGCATTTGGACCATGTTTGACATCGAAAATGGGAAGGAGGTCCGACTGTCACTGTTTCTGGCCCAAGTTACTGTCATGAACTTCGGAAATTCATAATTAAATCCAAAAAAATCCAATCTAGGCACACTATACCAATTTGGAAAGCTACAGATGTCTACTAGAGGAAAAAATAAGTCTAGATCAGTTCAATAGCCCCTACACCCCGAAAACCGATGGAACAATGACGGGGGTCAGGAGAGCTCCTTGATGCTGATACAGAACTTCAGAAGGTTCAATCTCTCTCTACAGACCTCCGATTTGGGTGATTCTAGTTGGTACAGGTTGCTTTGGTTTTCTAGTTTATGTGTATAAAATTTCATGACATTTGGCTATCGTTTGGTCTATGTAGGACATAGATTTCATTTTTGCCCTATAGAAACAGTACATGACCAAACTACCATATTTTTTCCAACTTTAACAATTCACCAAATATTCTCTAGACCTCCGAATATTACCCACTTTAATTTCTCAAGAAGCTTTCTACAAACTCTAGAGGCACGTCAAATTTTATGGCAAGAGGAGCTCATCCGGTCATACTTTGACGGAGCTCACAAATTTATCGGTTTTGGCACCTAAGAGGTCCGAAATGGGTCCAAATGGCCTCTCACACATTCTAGCCACTCATGGACAAGTTTAAAAGCATAAAACTAGGATATATAACAAGTCCATGTGGTCCAAAACAACATACATTCCAATCTCGCTATGCTACGGCCAAATTTACACTACTTCATTCATTCAACAAAAGGGGCAAAACCCTCATTTCTAATACTTTGGCTATCAACATAGTTTATACAATATCCTTTCAAATATATACACTTGCTACAATATTTACATCTTAAAAATAGTGGGCGCATGTTCATTATGGCACCACTTTACATCAAAATACATCAAAATATCCAAAAGAAAGTAATATCTAACTAAGCATGCTTCTAGGCTCCTAGGTGTGTGCTCGGTTCTTCTTGAGCTCCGCCAAGCATATTTAGTTGGGAGGGGAAGGGGTGAGATTCAGGGAATCTCAGTAGCTCATGCACTCAATCAAGTAAGCAATCAAGGCATATAACAAGTCAAAGCATGTGAATAAGCACTTAGCCATTCTCAAACAACCAACACACGATATACATGCTATGGAAATCACAACAATGTCAAAAATGGGCTCCAGGGACTTTTGGTTTAGCCTCACCCGAGTTTAGGGACTTTTGGATGGTCTCACCCGAGTTTAGGGACTTTCGACTCGGCCTCACTCGGTTGAGACTTTTGGCCTTGTCTCACCCAATCTCAAGGGACTTTCGGCACTACCTCACCCGAGCAATTCTCACAAATCAACACACAAGCATATTGGCATCAATGCATCAGAGCAATAGCATATGGCATATTCCACACATTAAGCATATATATAAACACACAATGACTATTACATCCAAGAATGCAACAAGAAAGAGTGGAAAGAGAGAGCTACCTTATGAGCTAAAGTCAACACTAGCTTTTCCTTTCAATTTCTCCTCTCCCTCCTTAGGTTCACAATCACACCTTGATAGAGGTGTTTCTCTTAAGCCTAAACACACAAAAGCATGCAATTACTCTCTTAGAATGTAATCTTTCATATCAAACTCTCCTAACATACCAGAACCTAGAGTTCTCTCTCTCTCTAGAATGCCATCAACCCTTTCTCTCTCTCAAGCTCCCATGGTAGTGGAAACAACATTTTCAAAGAAAACACAAAGATTCAAAGGTGTTTTCCACTTTCCCTCTTCTGACCCATGCCCAAAATCCACCCATTTTCACAAACAAAACCGTAGGAAAAGAGGGCAAAGGGAGGAGATCAGAAATCTAAGAAGAAATGGGAGAAGTTTCCTTACCTTTCCCTTGCTCTCCCTCCTTCTCTTGGTCTCTCTCACTCTCCACACCTCTTTTCTCTCCTTGGGTCGAAATCTAGGGCAGATATGAGAGAAAAAATGAGTTTGGGCATTTAATGAAGTCTAATTCTCGCTATTTTCTCTCTTCTGGATTGACCCTCGCTACGGCGAAAATTAACCTTCGCTATAGCGAGCTCGTGTTATCTGGCTTCGCTATGGCGAGGTGTAACCTTTGCTACAGCGAGCTCGTATCAGTTCCCTTCGCTATGGCGAGATTTACCATTCGCTATGGTGAACTCGCGTCAGTTCCAGACCTCACTCTCGCTATGGCGTACGCTACGGCGAGCAACTCCTTGGTTTCTGTATGGACTGCTGCCAGCACTCGCTATAGCTAGAACCTCATTCGCTATTGCGAGAAGACATTCTCGCGACAGCGAGGCCTTTTCTCGCTATTACGAGGAGACTTAGCATAGTTTCTGGACTTCAAAAATTTTCAGCTTTCTACTTTCTTTCTTTTCCTTTTCTTTTCTTTTTTCCAGATTGTTACAGAAACAAGCTTTGGCATCATATACACTCTATGTGAAGCTACTTTGTTCTATGGCTCCATTATGCTTCAATACAAGACCTTATAAAGCAACTATGAGAATTCATGATATTGGCTTCCATTTCTCATTCATTTTAAGTCTTTTGACTCCATTTAGACTCCTTGGAGTCATTATAAATTTATTCCCAAGAGCTTAGACACAAGTTGTTTCTTTAAGTCTCATTATGGAGCCTACACCTCTATCTTGCAAACTAAGGCTTCTAAATTTTTTCCAAGGCTTTCTTTGATGTTCTTCCATTGTATTTAATCTCTTTCTAGTTTTAGAAAAATTTAAGACTATCCCTAAGTGCATGAAGAGCTTTTGGTCGAGACTACATAAGCATATAACACCCATGGAGTTTGCTTGCTTTCTCTTAGGGAATTAGCACTTGTGAAGGCTTCCTAGATGTCTTGAGAACTCATATATACTCTTAGACAACTTAAATTACTACTAGGAAGCTTCATTTTGGCCTAAGTGCAATTAAATCCCTAGGTTTGTTAACTTACAATTTAATGCTTCTTATTCAATTTCAATGGCATCTTCTTAATCCTCACACTCTATAATACTTAGTTCTATCAAGAACACATGAAGAAAACTCTCCTCTTTACTTTCTCTCTTTAGGTTGAAACTTAAATAGCTTGGAAAGATAAAATTTTGCAAGTGTTTCAAGTAAAGTCTGACCTTAAAATGAAGCACTCTTCGTGTAGATTATTTTCCACCGATTAGTTTCTTAGAAAGAGTTCCTTTTTGGCTTGGGTCAGACTTGAATCTTCAAGTTTCCAAGAAAATAAAACCACTATTAAAGAGCTCTTAGAGAGAGGAACAATTTTCCTAACTGACGCGGGATGAAATGGGGCTGTTTACTTACCTAAATGAGAGTCTAAACTTCTTCTCTTTCCCTTCCCTTAATGTCACGCCATAGCTACTCAAAATTCTGAAAATGGAAGCTTGGAGAAGGTGATGAGGTATAATCTTACTTAAAAAGCTTCTTTTATAATTTTTTAAAATGATCATTTTGTCCCTATGCACCTGTTTGCTCTGTTTAGGGTCATTTCAATTCTTTTTTTAGAATCGTCTTTTCCATTATAAAATTTAGGTCAATAAATCGATTAAAGTTCGGATCAATTGATACTCTAAAATGTAAATTGGAGAGGTTTAAATCATTCTAGTTGTTCCTATGGTTTTTAGGGCCTCTGAGAACTCTGGGAAGCTTATTTTTCTCATTTAAAAATCCCTCCTTTGTGTTTTCTAAAAAGTGCCCAAAATTATGAAAATCTCACTGCATCTTCATTAAATTTCGTCTAATTATTCTAGTTCTGCTTTCAGGGCACCTTTGCCCTTGGATCCTTATTATTTAAGGTCTAGATTATTATTCTAATTTTATTGGATTTCAAATCATTCTATCTAGGAGACTTCCTTTTATATTTGATGTGTTTCATATGTTTATGGAGAAATTGAATATTATGTTTCTCACGTTTATGGAGGAACTGGATGTTACAGAATTTATATGGAGGATTTTTAGTTTTGATGTAACACCCTTACATTTTTACCCATTTTTTTTTTCATGTGAGGATATCACACAACCTATGATTCTAAATGTGTTCCTGTTAATTATTTTCTGTAATTTATTTCTTGTGACTACTATTCTAATCATCATAGCATAAATTCTAGAGAGATTCCTTTTCATCATTTAATAGCATGTCATATTAATATGTGCTTGAATAATACTACTTGTATTGCTAATAATACTAAAGTGTTAATGATACATATACTATTTCATGATTCTTCATTAGAATCTTAGACTTTATACAACACAAATTTAGTTCTATATAAAATGTACATCTTGTGCTTTATCATTGATTATAACCACATTAATGTTATACATTACTTGAATAGGTCTTAATAACGGAACCTCAATTCATGTCCATTCCACTTCAAGGACTATGGGAAGCAACGACATAACTAATTTCTAATCTGAACACATTATGATGGAGAAGATTATAAGAATTGATATTCCCAATAAAAATAACTGTCAATTTTGAAAACACATAATGGTTCAGTTGTATAAACTAAAAAAAAAATGTTTTATACTTACTCATTTTATTATAACCTATAAATAAAACAAGATCAACATAGAACATAGAAATAAAATAAGATATAAGACTAATAAAATAGATACATCATGTCCCCTATTTATTTCTCTGGGTCATGTATGTAGCATCCTAAAATTTGTTAAGACGAATTATGAGAAAATTAGGAACATTATGGAGAATAGGAGTTTTGATGAGAATGACTATTTTAGGGTAATTGGAAGTAAATGACTATTGTTCGGTAATTTTGGCAAAAAATAAAATATTATTGTGGATTTGAATTTAATTGGGTTAGAAATTTAATTTAGGTCTCATGATCAATTTATTTATGCTAAAAGCCATTGTTTGAGGCCCAACTCCATTTATGTGACCCAACCTGATTAAGACCTATTTAACCTTGGCTAGCACTAAGGAAATAGGCCCAAATGGATCTTGAACTTTTGAGTAAGCCCATTTCAACCTTAAACCCAAAAAGTTCTGCAACCACTCTAAACTATTTGAGACAAAATCCATTTGTTTTGCATAAACAAAGAAGAAAATCGTGCATAGGAAGGAAGCTTATGGTTTTTTAGCATCTTGACACCATTTTGTACTTTGAGAGGGAGATTCTATAATGCCTTAACCTTTAGCCTTCATATTTCATCAATCATGCTTAGCTTCCTACATTTTCAAGAAAAACAATATATTTAATGGTATTTAATTACATTACGAAAGGCCTCATTTCTCCATTTTATACTTCATGGACTATGTAAACTCATCAATATCATTTCCTATTCATAACAAGTCCATACAAGTCATACACATCATAAAACATCCTAAGAGTCTTGGATTTTAGACCACATTCCATAAAATCAATGTTTTCCTCTTAGGTTCACTTTCCAAATTTCGGATATGAATTTTAAAAAGTCATAACTAATTCTAGAAAAATTAAAATCAAGAAAACCATATCACTCTAGAAATATCTAGATGTTAAATAATAAGTAAAAATAATTCTAAACCAATGCAATGGCCCATAAACTCATGGAAATTGATGAAACAGTACTAGAGATCGAGCTACATTATCAGTACTATCATACAACTTCAAAAATTCACTTCTCCCTCTACAAAGCTCCAAATGAGGTGATCTTGATGGCTATTGAAAGCTTATGATATCTACTTTATACTATAAAAGTTAATCAGCATTAGACTTCATTTGACCCATGTGTGATGTAGAAACATAAACTAACCATACAAACAGTGCATATACCATTTACATAGTTTGGCCAACTTTGAAAAATCATAATAAATTCTCTAGAGCTTTAAATTGAGTGCTCCTTAGCTTGTGAAAAGCTCTAGATGAGACCTACTTGTTGGCAAAATTTTATAGAAAAACTTCCTTATTTTCTTAAAATTTGGTTTAGCATACAAAATGGTCAATTTTGAAGTCCAAATGGGTATCTTAAGGCACCAAAATGCTTTCCTGTCATCCCATAGCCACTTGGAGAAAGCTTAAAAGCATAAATACAACATATAAAAGCATGTCAAATGATCTAAATCATCATGAAGCTCATTCTCACCTTACCAGTTGCATACATACACATGGACATAAAGGCAAAGCAGTGGTAAAAACTCACATTCTCATTCATTTGGCTTCAACATTGATATATTCACCATATATACATACATTTGAACTTGCTCAAAGGTCTACATTATATATACATCACATAATTACATATTTTGACATTAAAATGCAAATAAATGAGCCATTTCTTTGTCCTTTTGTCAAAGTCTTGCTTCTCAAGGTTGTTGGCTTCCATTTTTTAGTTCACCTAGCTCACCTAGACATGGTTAGGCATATGTGGGGGAAAAGTAAGATTCAAAAAATCCCAATAGCTCTTAACCCTTTCAAACATACATAATAGATGCAAATACATGTCAAAGAATGCATGCATGACATTCAAGCTATTAGTGAGCATATATAAATTATTTTTCTTGACACATAAACTCATACATAACAAATATAAGCTCTTAAGGGCATTGGTCTAGCCTTACTTATCTTTTTTGGGACTTTTGGATTTGCCTCACCCACTATCGAAAGACTTTTGACTTAGCCTTACTCTTCTTTTGGCTTTGTCTCACCCATTTCTAGGAACTTTTAGCTCATCCTAGTCCTTGCTAAGGGACTTTTGGCACAACTATACCCATTTAAGCCACTTTGCACACATAAACACATTTCAAGAAGTATAATAGCACCATGGCTTGTAAGCAATAGCTAGAAATATTTCTCATGGTTTAAACATACACACAAGCACTCAAAGACAAGTAAACATCCAAGCCATGCATGAAAGAAAGGTTAAAAAGTTACATTGAAGCAAGATTTACACACTTCCCCTTAGATTATTCTTCCCTTCTCTTGGCCACACACTTGCAACTAGGTAGATCTTGATTCCTTTGAACTAAACACATCAAATGGTACATAATTACATCATTATAGCAAGCTCTAGCATCACACACACTCTATGGAAGCTTACTTTCTCACATTGCTACATAATGGTTCCATACAAGACTTAATGAAGCAACCACTAGAATCCATGCTTTTGGCTTCATTTTTTCCTTCTATCTAGGTCTCTTGACTCCATTTAGACTTCTTGGAGTCATCATAAATTCATTCCTAAGAGTCTAGACATAAGTTGCTTATTTAAGTCTCATTATAGAGCCTATACTTCTGTCTCACAAACCAAGTCTTCTAAATTTTCTTTAAGACTTCCTTTAATGTTATTCCATTATATCTAGTCCCTTTCTACCCTTAGAAAAATTTAAAACTCTCCCTACATACAAGAACCATGCTTGGCTGAGATATGCACTAGGTTTTGGACCCATGGAGCTAGCTTTGTTTTCTTGAAGGGAATGGCATATGTGAGGTTTTCTAGGTGTCTCAAAAACCCATATACACTCTTATACAATTAGAAATACCACTAGAAAGCTTTATACATATCATGGTACAATAAAATCCCTAGGTTTTGAAAACTTATTTTCTAATGCTTCTTTTTAGATTTTCTTTGCATATACTTGTTTCTCACCCTCAAAACCTAGGTTTCATGCTTGGTTTAGGTCAAAGTTTACTCCCTCTTGGTTGTTCTATATGGGGTCGAAAATCACCTATGGAGGAGCAAGAAGAAGGAAGCAAGGAAAGCCATGACATATACCTTGATTCTTACCCTTTTCAAGATCCTTTGCTTTAGGCTTCTCCTTGAATTTGTAACTTTCTTCCTCTGAAAAAGACTCAAAATAGTCCCAAATCACACACCAAAACCATAGGAAAAGAGAGGTGAAGGAGGAGAACAAGTTTGCTAAAGGAAGGAGCATGAAAAACTAAGGATTTCTTACCTTTTTCCTAGACTTTTTCTCCTCCTTTTTCCCCTCCTCTTGTCGCCCTTTCTTGCTAAGTTTTCCCCTATTTTGGGCAAAACCTAGATTGGCTAAAATGAGGAGAAGAGTGGGATGCCACCTATATACAGTAAGGGTTCCATAAGAAGCTTTTCAAAATGCTAATTTTTTCCTTTATTCTTGGTTTCTTCCCTCAAGGCTCATTTCAACTCCTTTTGAGAATTATTTTTTTCATCATAAAATTTAGGTCCTCTAACCTATAAATTGCTTTTGGAATGACTCAAATTGGATTTAAAACTTTCTTGAACAAAAGGGTCAAAGTTCAGGTTAATTGATATTTTAAAACACAAGCCGGAGGGTTTTGAACTATTCTAAGGGTTCCTATAGTTTTTAATACCTTTAAAAACCAGAGGAAACTCAATTTTTCCATTTAAAGATCCCTATTTCGAGTTTTCTAAAAAGTGCCCAAAATTACGAAAATGCTAATACCTTTCATCTGATTTTACTTAGCCACTATGACTCTTATTTCTGGGCATCCTAAGCCTTAGATTCTTATTTTTTATTATTTAAAATTTTATTCTAATTTTATTTGGTCTCAAATCATTCATTTTAGAGGACTTTCTTTTATATTTAGCTCATTTTGTTATTTTTACGAAAATCAGGTGCTATAGATTCAGCTAAGGTAAGCTATATAAAATTTAACCCTCTTATCCTCCTCTTCATTTTGGATTCATTGGTTTTTCTTTTGGAGACTTTTCACCTTCCCAATTCTAAAACTAGTTGTTTTGGTAGTTTCTTACTTGATTTTTGAAGTTTGGGGTTAAAGAGACTGTTGAGTAAGTATCATTTCTTCATTTTAATGTATTTCATGCTAGAAATTAGCCTTAAGGACTAATTTATATATTAGGTTTTGTTAATGCATGAAAGTATCAAGAAATTAGAGTAAGACATTGTGATTTCTAGTGTCGAAGTACAAATTTGAAATTCATTAGAGACTAGGTAAGTGATTCTTAAGTAGTTTTTATGCTAAGAATGAATGAGTAATTTATTTCTATAATGGATGATGATTTAGGATTTCATTTTGGTAATCTAGGATCTCTAGAGGGTTGGCTAATGGATATTGACTTCTGAGAATTTGACATAATTAACTGAGGTAACCGAGGTTTAATTCAATTCCTTACATGTGTTCATGTTAATTTGATATTATTGTACTTATATGTTTCTATACTAAATGATTGGTTAGTTACTTGATTGTGTTAGACTGTGATCATGTCCTTGGTAGGGCTATGGTCAAGCTGTCACCCATGCATTGTGCCATGAGCAAGTATTGAGTTATGACCAGGCTCAATGGAATACACTGAGTTGTAAGTGTGTTTAATAGGAAACTGGCACTGTGGACATGCCTTTTCCTTTATTATTAGCCATTAAAATATTGTATGTGATTGCTAGTATGGAATAGTAGTGACTGGTGGTTCAATTAGTTCATTTGCTGAGTATGTTGATGCTTCCGATGTTTTTTGTATAATATGCATTTATGTTGATTAATTTGCATATATGTATGGAATTTTTCTATGGTTATTGAGATTTACATCTCACCCCGTTTCATGGGCTAATAATTTCAGGTGAAGGTTCCTTGGCTAAAAAAAAAAAAAAGAAGTAAGTGGATGACCACCCTTAGACTTAAGCCTTGTATGAGATTTTTCTACACTTGGAAGCTTTTGGTTTTGTATAGATGCTAATTTTGTCTAACCTAACTTGTATAGCATTATGATGCATTCATCTTTGCTAAATATAGGTATTTTAATATTTTGTAACTTGGGATGCATTCCCTAAGATTAAGCTATAATTTACAAGAATTCTAATGTAATGGCATTATTGAACAATTATGAACTGATATGTGTATATGAAGCTTAAATGGTAATTTATGAATAAGAGTTTTGCCACTATATGAATGTGTAGCCTAAATTTCTGATGAATGAAGATTTTTGGTGATATTTATGCCTTGGGTGTGGGTTTGGTAGGGTATCATAGCCATATTATGTACCTAAGGATACTTTAGCAATCTAAGGTTAAGAGAAACTTTATTTAGAATAATGAAATTTGTTCAAAGTGGTCTAAGGTCAGATGGTAGAGAATTGCACATTTTGATATTGTCATTAGTGACTCTAGACACCCTTTTGATATCATAATGGGTAAATTTACTGATATATAATGAAGACTAATTGATATAAACCATCCTTAAGTCGCTAAATAATAAAAATTAGTAAGTTGGGACATATAAGAGTTAGTAGGTCATTAAAACCGTGTAATTCAGCCATATAAAGGACCCTAAAACTTCATTAGTGGGTGTACCAAATGGTTGGGGGTGAATATTTAAAAGTTTAGGATCAAAGGTAATTTGAGTTGTAGCTTTAAGTCGTAGCTAGAGCTTATACAGAATTGAGGAGCATTGCAACGTGAAGTGATTCTAATAAACATCATTTTTTTAAATATATTTTCCCCCTTTATTTGGGTATTTTAATAATGAATTAAGGTTTAATAGATTCAATTAGATAATATTTAATTTTATTAGCCATTTTTGCATTCTAAAAATTAATTCACAAAATTATTAGTTTTTAATACATAAATTCTTTTAAATAATTTTGTAAATTTTCCTACTTAATGTTTTTTATTATTTTTACAGATTTTAATTGGCAAAAAAGAACTTAGAAGAAGAAATTAATTTTGGGAAGAATGAAGATTAAATAAAGATGGATTTTTAGAAGATTAAAAAATGAAAAAAAATGAGAGGAGATGGTGCTAATTTTGGATGTGAAAAGGA
This sequence comes from Erythrophleum fordii, assembly GCA_032878935.1. Taxonomy (NCBI): domain Eukaryota; kingdom Viridiplantae; phylum Streptophyta; class Magnoliopsida; order Fabales; family Fabaceae; genus Erythrophleum; species Erythrophleum fordii. The sequence goes on from JAVQMF010000053.1 coordinate 35,532,923, forward strand.
ATTACAAGTACACTCTCACATGGCTCTTTCATCCATGCACACCTCTAGCTCACTTCATTCACTCACACATAAAGCCACAGCCAAGGGGATTTACATTCACACATACTTATACATGTTGGCCCTATTTTCATTCACATTACAAGAATAGATGAATGACATAGCATCAGCATTTTTGCATAGAACCAAGTTATATGGGGGATTTTTCATTAATATGTACATGTTACAAGATACATGTTCAGCTCTCATCCAGTCACGTAGACTCAGGCATGCACACACCCACCTCGCCACTAACCACACACTTGCACGTTACATGTAGCAATATGAAACATGAGTCAGAATTCATCTACACTAAGGGAAGAAGGTATGGAAGGATGTGCAACAGCTCTATCACGTGATACATTACACACACATACATGACCTCACATGGTCTCTAAAAAAACACATAACACCAGGACATGAGGAAGCTATATGGAGGTATGAAACAAACACACAAAGACTGCCTTTTGTCAATGTAGTAGACTCACATGAACACACACAAACCCAAAAGGAGGAGGCTAAGGATTAACACACTATACTAATTTACATGTAGGCATGGCTATTCATATAAGTCACTCATTCATGCAAAAGCCTCATAAATATACACATAAATGACAAACACGTGAGCAAGGAGAATCTCATTTCATATGTATACGTATGCAGAATCATCCATTCACATGTAGCTCACTTTAGTCACATTTCATGCACGGCCTTCACATACTCTCAACACACAAGTGAGACACGAGCCCAGGAGATACATGGGAGGTGGCTCGGGTTTGGATTGGAAGGGCAACAATAATGCACTAGATTCACACTACATGTGAAAGGAGAGTCTCTGGTTCACCAGGTTTAACGTGGAGAAGAGGAGACACTTGATTCAGAATGGAAAATCTCAAGTTGAGAAGAGAGAACAGGTAATGAACAGAAAGGGAGCCTACTAATTTAGGAAGAGAGAAGCACAAGGAGCTTACATGGGAGTAAAGATAAGAGGAGGCTTAAGTATAGAAGGGAGCTCTCTTTCTATTTTTTTAAAGCAAGATGGTCATGGCTCATTTCTCCATTTTTCTTCCATCACATTTCATTCCAATGAGAGATTAATTACATTTATTGTGGCTAGCTAGGATGAAGACTTGATGGAAGCTTGAATCCATGAAGATTGTCAAGGATTTGGCTAAGATTTTCTATTATATTTTTCCTTTTCTTTCTAACACTACTTATTGTTCATGTACTTACTTGGTTAAGCTTTTAATGGATTAGAACTTTGTTGTATATAATTGATGGCTGGTTAGACATCAATTATGAAAGTATTTTAATGATTGATGGATCAATTTAAATGCTGAAATTTTCATTTCTTCTAATTTTTCATATATGCAATCAAGGTATTTGATGAAATACATGTTAGAAAATTGTGTGTTTAAATGTCTAATTTGAGGTCTCCTTATGATTTAATTGGTTAATTGAACCCTTTAGGATGAAATTTTAGAGGCTAATTTGATTGGTTAATCATTCAATTTATATGTTCAATGATCTTAATTACAAGAATTAATGATTTAATATAGAGTTGAGGTCTCAATCAACATTAAATTGTTAGCATCTTGAATCTTGTGTGATAACTTAAAATAAATTGCCATGAACACATGTAGAAACTCTTATATCAGAACCACTGATAATTAAATTAGGATGAGGATAGTGGATATCAAGAGATAAATCCAAAGCTAATCACATGTCTATCACTTACTTGTTAATTTATGCAATTTAGTTAGTAGTAAGGAATTCTAATTCAATTTAAATTTGAGCTAGTTACATTCAATTCAAAACCCCTTTGAATTAGATAGGTTTTAGTTTTCTTTTACCCTTAGAAGGCTCTTTTTGAATATTAAAATCCATTTCCAAGGGAAATAATTTAAGTTGCATCTTATATTATAAATCTTATTCAACCTAATTTATTTAAAATTGCTCGACACAACAGTTAAATTTGGGTCCATTATTGGAGAAATTGGATTCTCAATTATTTAAAAAGAGTTTCTAGGTGTCCTATCTTTATTTTTGCTCTATTTTTGTATAGATTTAGCTCTATTTTGAACTTGGTTTTGGTCATTTTGATATTGGGAATCAATTGCTCTGTTTGTTAGAATTTTTGTTTGACTAGCCCAGAAAATTCTAAAACTTTGTATTCTAAGGTTTTTGGGTGTGCTGAGCAAAATTAATAGCAAAACTATTTGGTGCACTATTTTTAGGCCAAATTCCAACGTTTAAAGCACTTTTTTTAAAATTTTTTTAGTATTTTCTTGAATTTTTTAGGATTTTTAAATTTTTTTTGGATTTAATTTCTTTATTTTTGTAAGTTTCTTTTCTGTAATTGTCCCCTATTTTCTAGTGTTAGGTAGTTGTTAGCTCCATTTGATTTTAATTTTCTTACTTTAGAGTAAATAACAGTTGTAGTTTATTAATGATTTCTTTTGTGTTTAATTTGATTGTGCTTCTCATACTATTTATCTAATATGGATAGCTATTATATGCCTAATCAAGGTATTTATGATTCTTATGCAAATGATAGGATTCTCTAGAAGGTGGATGAAGTTAAATCAATGCTTAGCAACATAATTAAGCAACAAAGACAAGCGCAATGTAATATTTGATCTCTTTAGAACTGGACCAAAACCGACCAGATTATAAAAGAGGACCTCAAAATGAAATGATTAAAAGCTAAACAAGATTAGAATAATAATCTAAACATTTAGAAATGAGTATACAAAGCCAAAGATGCCTTGAAACAGGAGCTAGGATAGCTAAATAAAATTATCCAAAAAGGTAATGGCATTCTTGTAATTTTGGAAAACTTTTTTATAACTTAAAGGAATGAGTTAAATGATAAATTTGAGTTTTCTATGGTTCTCAAAAATCCCAAAATCTATAGGAACCCTTAAAATGGTTAAAACCCCTTTAATATATAATTTAGAGTGTAAGTTGATCCAAACTTTGGTCAGATGATTCGGTAAAGTTTTAAATCTAATTTGGATAAAACCAAAGGCATTTTATGAATTTAAGGACCTAAATTTTTATATGAAAAATATGGTTCTAAAAAAGAGCTATAATGAGAGAAAATAGGGAAAATGAAGTTGAATGGCAAAACGAGAATTATGAAAAATGTTATAATTTAACCTCTTCCTTCTTAATTCTATCCAACACGACCTAAACCTTTCAAAATAAAACTTAAACCATCTGAACTAGAGGAGAGAGGCACACCAAGGAGAGGAGGAAGAAGAAGGAAAGAAGGCAAAAAAAAAAAGGTTAAAAAATGACACTTTTTCATGCTCTTACCTTCACGACCATGGTTCTCCTTCTTCAGCTCTTTCTTTTAGTGGTCTTGTTTTTTAGAAAGAAGCATTTTGTTGGCTAGTTTGTTGAAGGAAGGAGAGAGTTTAAAGAAACTAAGCCAACCATTGAATTTCTTTCTTGAATGACATTAGAACAAGGTATGTTTCAGGGTATGATTGTGCTCCACCTTGTCTCTTCCTTTTTCATGAGTTTCAGTTAGACCTAGGACTATATGAAAGTAGATGAGTTTTGACCATAGCAAGGTAAAAACAAGGGTTTTAGAGTATAAGAAATAAGAATATGCAATTGGAACCAAAAGAAAAGCTTTAGAATTTAAGATATGGATGTTAGGGTTTTAGTTGCACCCTAAAAATTGTGGGATCATTGGAAGGTATTTGGAGCTATATGAATTCATCTCTAAAATGTAGAGAAGCCAAGGATTTTGGGTATCCATCAAATTCCTAGCAAGAATCAACAAAAATCCATGTTTGCTTCTCTTGTTATAGTGTCTTGGCCAAGCTATAGAAGAGGCACTTGGGGAGTGTTTCTTTAAATTCTAATGAATTTAGAGATTTAGATATGATAAATAAAGAATTATAGAACATTGGATTGAATTTAGGAGCTTTAGAATAGAAGTTGAAATTTTAAGGGCCTAAATGAGGTCAATAACGCAAGTTGGTTCTAAAGCTTTCTAACCAAGTATGTAATGATTCAAATGAGTCTCTTGAGAGTTATAAGACTTGTAGAAAGCAAAAGTTTAGGGTTAGAAAAGCAAGAACCAAAGGTTGCTTCATAATAGACCTAAATTAGTCATAATTGATACCTTGAGTCCTAATGAGATTAAGTGAGCATCTTGGAACCTAGAATGAGTTCTATGAGATTAATTTGCCTTGTAATTGTCATATATAGTTCAAGGTAACTCAAACTCACTCATTTGTGGGTGTCAAGGCAAAGAAAGTAAGGAAAAAGAAAATTAACAAGTGGATTAATGGTGCATCCAAATTCCTAGAATTACAAGGTAGCTTTATCTCCCAATTTTGCATACATTTGAATGTTTGAATGAGTTGTAATGCTTGTATGTGTTGTTACTTGATGCATTCATGATGTATGTTTAAGCATAAGTTCCATATTAAGCTATGTGAATGAGAATGATATATGTTTCAGCTTATAGCTCCCTTAAAGCTTGGAATTAAGCATTGTAGCTATTTCTTGGCCCCCAAGTTGAGAAAAGTTGAGCCTATTAAGTTTATAATAATGCCATGGCCAAGAAAGAAATGAATTTTCATGTTTTAGGATGCATTTGACTCATATGAAGCATAAGCATTGCATTTTTGCACCCCGTGCATAGCAAACACTCATGACATTCTTGCATGTATTGTATTGGTTAAAATTAGCTACTGTGATTCTCCCAAATCTCATCCTTATGCTCCTCACTAATCATTTCAGGCTCTTTAAGCCAAGGTCAAGTCCAAGAAAGGCCATAGATAGTAGGAAATCATGTATTAGGATCTCATTTTGTACTAAACTTTAGTATGTTTTTGTATATGACACCTTACATGTATCTTGACACACCTATGATGTATATGATAGTGTTGCCTTCATAGTTTATGATGGAACCATGTATAAAATTATGAGAATGTGGATGTAGAACAAGTTATGGCAATGTATAAGTATTATGATGACATATGGCTATGTTGATGCTAATGGGAATGTATGTATTCTTGCATGTCAAATTGTGATCCACCTATTTTAGGATGATATGGAATGGTTAGAAAAGTCATTTATGATGAAAGAAATGTGCTCAAAGTGGAAGGAAACCAATTGGACACCAAATGGTCCAAATTGGTACTTAAAATGGTATTAAATTTGTCATAAACAACTCCTATATCAAAAGTGGCTTAGATGACCTAATTTGAATCTAAGATTTGGTATGCATTTAGACCCCTCCTAAAGCTTTTTGTCAAGCTAAGAACCATAATTTTTGAAGTTTTACAGAATATTTCACAAATTTCTAAAATTAGAGAGAAATTTCAAATAGGTCATGTCACTGTTCACACAAAATAGTTTTAGAATTTTGTGTCATTTGGAGGTCAAATGAAGTCTAATACTAATGAAATTTAGGCATATAGTTGACATTATAAAATTTCTAAGACCACCAAGTTTGCATGAAAAGGAATTGTATAGAGGAAGTTATGAATTATTGAAGTTAGAAGTCGGATGGTGCTCAAATACTATAATAGCTTTTAATATGCAATAGATCTTGTGAGCCATATGAGCTCATATGCTCATAAAATTTTTATAGCCATTAGGTCTCATCGTAAACTTTCTATGGCCACTAAGAACACTTAATTTAGAGTTGTGTAGCTCAAGATATGCAATTTCAAAATTTAGGTCTGCTATATGCTTCCCATTTCTAATCTATGTTACTATTCCATTATATTTGAATTAGCAAATGAATTCAATTTTGCCTAAAATTTTTACACCATCTAGTTCACATTCTAAGCTTTCCATAAACACCTAATTTGCATGATTTGGAATTGTATAGCAAGTTATGAATTTTCAAAATTGGTGCAGATTTTGGCATCTATATTATCATTTTAGGTTCTATAGGGATTTAAGGGGTTCCATGAGTTTTGCACCATAATTTAAGTATAAGCAAACTTTTTTATGATAAAAGTGAGTTAAGGAAAGGTGAAAAGCAAGTTTAGACCCCTATAGCTCATAAATGGTTCGATTTCAGTGTTAAAAAGCCAATGGATGAATGTGGCTCTTGCTTGTAACTCTATATTTTCCATGTATGAGATAGTAAAAGTAAGGAATGACACACAATGCTACCAACCTTACCACTATCCTTGTGAGGCTTCCCCTAATTATATTAAGCCATACTACAATTTCCATGTGCAAGAACCAAAGTATTTTGTTTACAACTATCATGAGGGATATATACAACAAGAGCCTAAGAATGAACCAAGTTTGGAAGAAAGGATAAGGCAATTAGATGCTTATAATCTTTAACTCTAATAGGAAAATGAGCATAAACATTTTCAAAACCAATAGCTAATTGATAACCTCATGAAAGATTTGGGAATTCAAATGAATCAACCTACTTCAAGTGTTACTAAATTGAAAGAAGAGCAAATTAGAAGAGAATGTATAAAGGAGAAAGAGTCTTATTCATTTGGTAATATTCTTTCATCTTTTAATACATTGTATTTTATTAGGAATAACTCTAGTTTACATGATAGCCTAGTAACCATTAATGTATATGATGATGTTGCTTTTAAATTGCATGAGGATGATGTAGATAAAGAAATTGTTGTTGAATCCCCTAATATGATTGATTGTGGTAATACATAGAGCAAGAATGATACATGTGTTGATATTAATAAGTCTTTGTATGCTGATGCACTTGGTTTTTCTACCCCTAGATGTGACTATAGTGATGATTTTATTTCTGAGCTAGTTGAGGATGATACTATTGACTTTATGGTAGTAAATAAGTGTGAGGGTGACTTAGCATGTGATAACATGATTGATGAAATAATGGATGTAGCATATGATGAGGATATGGATAAGATATGGATAGTACAATTGTTGTGCAGCTTGTTGTTGATAATTTACACTCTACTCTCATTTGCATATGTAATGATTTGCATACATATCTTACATGTGTTGAGATAGATGAGTTTCTTAGGTCTAATGATTCTGTTTAAGTCCATAGATTCCTTTATCTGTATTGAAATTATTGATGATATTGACTCTTCTGATCATCCTAGTGTTGATGAGAGCATGCATAAAGATGATCATAGTAATGTTGATATTTAGAGTCCTATTGATGCTTGTGCTGTTGTTGACACTAGTGAGAGACTTGATATTAATAATCATTATATAAAGTCTTATGAGTCTATTGATGTCTCTTTGGTCAAGAAAGATATTATTTCTCTTGTTGAGACTTTTGAACAAGGTCATGAAGTTGGTGAACTAGTTCCTAACAAGCAATAGACTTCCTCGATTAAGATAAAGCAATTACCAGATACCTTGAAGGACTCCCACTTGAAAGACTATGAGAAGTTGCAAATGAATTTTTCTATTGATGCAGTGACTCTTATTGATGAGATTCTAATTGATTTCATTAGTTTGGATAGATATATAAAAGTTCTAGTATTTAATGCTCATAAACTTGATCTCAAATTCTCTTTCATTTGATTTGAACATGCCAAATTTGATTTTTCTTCTTTTATTGCTTTTAAAGGTTTTGAATTTGACTTTCCAAAACTACTGATAGTTAAGGAAGTTCATGAATCATCCTTGAATGATCAATCAAAATGCTTCAAAGTAGTTAGACTTAAAATTGTTAAACTAAAAAGGAATGAAGCTATGTTAATTTTGATTTTTGACACATGTGATTAGTTGGTCTCTTACAAAGTCCTTTTTAGTTTAGTGTTTTTGTTATCTTTTCTTTTCCATATTACTTTTTGTTTTGTTCTATTTTGTAGGTAATAAATTGTTTCTAGCTAGCTACATGGAAATCTAAGCCACCCTGGAGATCTTCACTTCCATTTCATTTGGTTGTATACTTTCCTTTTCACTTTTTATACTGTATTGTCTATGTTGTGAATGGATTCTGTGCTGGCATTAAAGACAATGAAATATTTAAGTGTAGGAAAGGAGAACCATTTCATTTCATCTTCTTTTTTTTCCCTTGTTTTCTTTAAAAAGATTAAAAAGTTTTTAGAAAATTTGAGAAATAGTGTGATTTTTTTTTAAAAGTTTTTGTGGAAATTGAAAGTTAAAATGATTATAGCTTGGATACATTTTGACATGATAAATGATGGATCTTGTATTTTGATTCAAGTGAAGTGGCAATAAATTGATTTCAATGAATTATTTTAATAGCCATTAGCTTATGAGAATTTGAACTTTATTTGTTCATTTCTAATGTGTAGTCACTTATCATTACTTTCATTCTAAAATTTGTCTTGACTCTTTGTTGACATCATATTTGTATTTGCATGCATGAAAATAATAAGGCATTCATTTCTTATATAGCTAGTTAGCCAAAGAGCCAATCCTTGCATAAATTTTATCCATTGTTTAGCCGCTTTGGACCTTGTTTTATTTTCTTATTGAACCCATAGCCATGAAAAATAAAAAATAAAATAATAAATTTCTCACCTTCTTTAAAGATACCTTAAGGATTTCAAGAGCATTGTATCTTGATAGTTGGATAGATGTGCATTTCCACATCGATTTTGGGCCATTTAGTTTATTCTCTTTGGAATGTACATAGTTTGGAAAATGTTGAAAAAAATGATTCTTTTTGTTAAGGAAATAGTAAAAAAAATAGTTTGAAGAAAGAAAATAGGAAAGAAAAAAATATATTAAAAAAATAGAAAGGAAAAAGAAAAGTATATGAAATGAAATGAGAAAAAGAAAAAGGAAAGAAAAAAAAAGTTACCTTTGTTTTCTTAGTGCATATGCTTATTTGTAGTTAATAAGGTCTTGAATTGCACATTCTTCCCTATCATAGGTTTCCTTTTTGTTGCTTTTGAGATTCTAAGGTGTCCATTTGTTGTTTGTTTTTCCTTGTTTTTATATACCCATTCATTTCATTCCCTAACCCCATTACAACATTGAATAAAGTCCTTTTGATATGTGCATTGCATGTGGCATAGGTGGTGGAGAATTAGAAGATAGACAAGCTTATGGTAATGAGATTTTGATAGGTGGAATTCGAGTGATATACATTGCTCTTAACCACTTGAGAGTAAACACTTATCCTATGTAAGGGGTTATGCATTTTAATTCATTCTTGCCAAAAGAAATTGCCATCAAAACTTACTTTCTTGATACAAGTAAAGTTAATCTTGATTGTTAAAGTGTTAAAGAGTTGTAATTATCATTTAATTTGTGATTTTTACACTTTCCTTTTTCATTTACATTTTCCACTTCCCATTTTATTTGCATTTTAGATTTTGAGTTTTGCCCAAGAGTGTAAAAGTTTAAGTGTGGGGGAATTGATAAACATCATTTTTTTAATGAATTAAGGCTTAATAGATTCAATTAGATGATATTTGATTTTATTAGTTATTTTTGCATTCTAAGAATTAATTTGTAAAATTATTGTTTTTTAATGCATAAATTCTTTTAAATAATTTTTAAAATTTTCCTACTTAATGTTTTTATTATTTTTTCAGATTTTAATAGGTAAAAAGAACTTAGAAGAAGAAATTAATTTGGGGAAGAATGAAGATTGAGTAAAGATGGAATTTTTAGAAGATAAAAAAAAAATGAAAGGAGATGGTGCTAATTTTAGATGTGAAAAGGAATTGCAATTACACTCTTATATGGCTCTTTCATCCATGCACACCTCCAGTTCAATTTATTCACTCACATATGAATCCACAACCAAGGGGATTTACATTCGCACACATTTATAAATGTTGGCCCTACATTCATTCACATTATAAGAATAGATGAATGACATAGCATCAGCATTTTTGCATAGAACCAAGTCGCGTAGAGGATTTTTCATTCATATGTACATGCTACAAGTTACATGTCCAGCTCTTATCCATTCATGCTGACTCATGGCATGAACACACTTATGCTGGCCACTAACCATACACTTGCACATTACATGTAGCAACATAAAGTGTGAGTGAGGATTCATCTACACGAGGGAAAAAAGGTATAGAGGGATGTGCAGCAACTCTATCACGTGATACATTACACATGCATACATGACCTCACATGGTCTCTCAAACACACATAGGACCAAGACATAAGGAAACTACAAGGAGGCATGAAAAAAACACACAAAGGTTACCTTCTGTCCATGTAGCAGACTCACATGAACACACATGGACCTAAAAGGAGGAGGCTGAAGATTAACACATGATACTAATTTACACATAGACATGGCTATTCACATAAGTTACTCATTCATGCAGGAGCCTCACATATATACACATAAATGACAAACATGTGAGGAAGGAGGCTCTCATTTCATATGCATACATATGCAAAATCATCCATTCACTTGTAGCCCACTTTAGTCACATTTCATGCATGACCTTCACATACTCTCTCACACACAAGTAAGACATAAGCTTAGGAGATACGTGGGTGGTGGGTTGGGTTTGGATTGGAAGGGAAAGGGTAATGCACTAGATTCACACTACATGTGAAGGGAAAGTCTCGGCTTTACCGTGTTTGATATGGAGAAGAAGACACACATGATTCAGAATGGAGAACCTTGGTTTGAGAAGAAAGAAAACGTGATTAATAGAAGGGAGCCTACTAATTCAGGAGGAAAGAAACATAAGGAGCTCACGTGGGAATAAAGATAAGAGGAGGTTCGAGTATAGAAGGGAGTTCCCTCTTCATTTTTTTTAAGAAAAATGGTTGTGGCTCATTTCTTTATTTTTCCTCCATCACTTTTCATTCCAATGAGAGATTAATTCCATTAATTATGACTAGCTAGGATGAAGACTTAATGGAAGCTTGAATCCATAAAGATTATCAAGGATTTGACTAAGATTTTCTATTCTATTTTTCCTTTCACTACTTCTTGTTCATGTACTTAGTTAAGCTTGTAATATATTAGAATTGTGTCATTTATAATTGATAGCTGGTTAGACATCAATTATAAGAGTATTTTGATGATTAATGGATCAATTTAAATGCTTGAATTTTCATTCACTTCCAATTTTTCATGAATGTAATCAAGGTGTTTGTGACACCTTAAACTACTACCACTACCTAGCCTCTCACTGGGCTCGGTTCCACATGATTTCCAAAGAATCACTACTCTTCCGTGGCATTTGCATGCTATGAACCGGGGTTTCATATACTCATTATCTGCCCCGTGGGTCCTGTGAACCCATCATTCACATCCTCAACTCAAAATCCACTTATATAACTCATACATAGCATAAAACAAACCATAAGCCACGGGTATGGAGCCAAAAACCAGAAAATGCACTTTTCTCACTTGTGCCCAAAAGTTATATTTTGGCTCTAAGTTTGGAAAATCATAAGAAATTGTAAAAAAAATGGGAATGCAGCAAACTTTAGCTTCCTAGAAAGCTCTAAGTGTTAAATTTACACTAAAAATCATTCACAATCGAAATCTCAGCATTTGGACCATGTTTGACATCGAAAATGTGAAGGAGGTCCGGCTGTCACTGTTTCTGGTGCAGCTTGCTGTCATGAACTTCGGAAATCCATAATTAAATCCACAAAAATCCAATCTGGGTACATTATACCAATTTAGAAAGATACAGATGTCTACTAGAGGAAAAAAATAAGTTCAGATCAGTTCAGTAGCTCCTACACCCCGAAAATCGATGGAACAGTGACAGGGGTCAGATAAGCTCACTGATGCTGATACAGAACTTCAGATAGTTCAATCTCTCTCTACAGACCTCCGATTTGGGTGATTCTAGTTCCTATAAGTCACTGTGGTGGTCTAGTTTATGTGTATAAAATTTTACCACATTTGGAATCCATTTGGTCTAAAAATGCCACAGATTTCATTTCTGAACTATATGAACAGTACATGACCAATCCCTTAAATTTTTCAAAATTCAAAAATTCTCCAAATATTCTCTAGACCTCCGAATATTACCAACTTTAGCTTCTCAAGAAGCTTTCTACAAACTCTAAAGGCATGCCAAATTTCATGGCAAACGGAGCTCATCTGGTCATACTTTGACGGAGCTCTCAAAAATACCGATTTTGGCACCCCAAAGGTCCAAAACGGGTCCAAATGGCCTCTCACACACTCTAGCCACTCATGGACAAGTTTAAAAGCGTAAAAATAGTCTATCTAACAAGTCCATGTGGTCCAAATCAACATATATTCAATTCTCGCTATGCTACGGCCAAATATACACTATTGCATTCATTCCACAAAAAGGGCAAAACCCTCATTTCCATTCATTTGGCTATAAACATGGTTCATACAATATCCTTTCATATGTTTACACATGTTACAACCTTTACATCTCAAAAATAGTGGGCACATATTCATTTGGCACCACTTTACATCAAAATACATCACAATATCTCAAAATAAACTCATAACTAGCTACGCATGCTCCTAGGCTCCTTGGTGTGTGCTCGGTTCTCCTTGAGCTCCACCTAGCATATTTAGTTAGGAGGGGAAGGGGTGAGATTCAGGGAATCTCAGTAGTTCATGCACTCAATCAAGTAAACAATTAAGGCATATAACCAGTCAAAGCATGTGAATAAGCATTTAGCCATTCTCAAACATCTAACACACATTGTACATGCTATAGAATTCACAACAATGCCAAAAATGGGCTCCAGGGACTTTTGGTCTAGTCTCACCCGAGTTTAAGGACTTTTGAATGGCCTCACCCGAGTTTAAGGACTTTTGACTTGGCCTCACTCATTTGAGACTTTTGGCCTTGTCTCACCTATCTCAAAGGACTTTCGGCTTCACCTCACCCGTCTCATGGGACTTTCGGCACTACCGCAGCCGAGCAAGTCTCACAATTCATCACACAAGCATATTGGCATCAATGCATCAAAGCAATAGCATATGGCATATTCCACACAACAAGCATATACATAATCATACAATGACTATCATATCCGAGAATGCAACAAGAAAGAGTGAAAGAGAGAGCTACCTTTGGAGCCAAAGACAACACAAGCCTTCCCTTTCAGTTTCTCCTCTCCCTCCTTAGGTTCACAATCACACCTTGATGGAGGTGTTTCACTTGAGCCTAGACACAATTAAAGAGCATGGAATTACTCTCTTAACATGGAATCATCAGATCAATTCTCTTACATTCCAGAACCTAGAGTTCTCTCTCTCTAGAATGCCATCAACCCTTTCTCTCTCTCAAGCTCCCATGGTAGTGGAAAACAACATTTTCAAAGAAAACACAATGATTCAAAGGTGTTTTTCACTTTCCCTCTTCTGACCCATGCCCAAAATCCATCCATTTTTATAAATAAAATCGCAGAAAGAGAGGGCAAGGAGAGGGGATCAGAAAAGCTAAAGAGAAATGGGAGAATTTCCTTACCTTTCCCTTGCTCTTCCTCCTTCTCTTGATCTCTCTCACTCTCCACGCCTCTTTTCTCTCCTTGGGTCGAAGTCTAGGGCAGATATGAGAGAAGAAATGAGTTTGGGCGTTTAATGAAGTCTAAATCTCGCTATTTACTCTCTTCCGGACTGACTCTCGCTACGGCGAAAACTAACCTTCGCTATAGCGAGCTCGTGTAAACTGGCTTCGCTATGGCGAGGCTTAACCTTCGCTATGGCGAGCTCGTGTCAGTTCCCTTCGCTATGGCGAGATTTACCATTCGCTATGGCGAAATCGCATTAGTTCCAGACTTCACTCTCGTTATGGCGCATGCTACGGCGAGCTGTCCTCTGGTTTTTGTATGGACTGCTGCCAGCACTCGCTATAGCTAGAAACGCCTTCGCTGTTGCGAACTAGCTTTCTCGCTGTAGCGAGACCATTTCTCGCTATTGCGAGAGGACTTGGCAGAAATTCTGGATTCCGAAAATTTCCAGCTTTCACTTTCTTTCTTTTCCTTTCCTTTTCTTTTTCCCGGTTGTTACAGTGTTTGATGAAAAACATGTTAGAAATTTGTGTGCCTGAATATCTAATTTAAGGTCTCTTTAAGATTTAATTGGTTAATTGAATCCTCTAGGATGAAAGTTTAGAGGCTAATTTGATTGGTTAAACATTTAATTTAAGTATTCAATTATCTTAATTACAAGAATTAATAATTTAATATGGACTTGAGGTCTTAATCAACATTAAATTGTTAGTACCTTAATTCTTGTGTGGGAATTCAAGATAAATTGTCATTAACACATGTAGCAACTATTACACCAGAACAATTGATAATTGAATTAGGATGATGATAGTAGATATAAAGGGATAAATCCAAAGTTAGTCACATATCTATCACTTGCTTGTTAATTCATGCAATTTAGCAAGTAGTTAGGAATTTTAATTCCATTTAAATTTAAGCTAATTATATTCAATTCAAAACCCCTTTGAATTAGATAGTTTTTAATTTCTTTTTACATTTAGAAGGCTCTTTTGAATATTGAAATCCATTTTCAAATGAAATAATCTTGGTTGTACCCTATATTACAAATCTTATTCAACCTAGTTTATTTGAGGTTGCTCAACACAACTGTTGCATTCACGACAGCACAAGTTGAAAATTTCAGCCTAAGAGTCTTACGGAACCAAGCCACATTGCAATGCAAGTCGCAAACTTTTTGCCTATAGGAGTTACAATGTGTAAACTCACTACGACGCTAGGTAGTCTCGTCACAGTAAGACTCAGGAGATTTTGACTAGTAAGACCTAAGGCAAACCTTGCCATAGCTTGATTAGCTTGAGTTGTAGTAGGGATCAAGATTTTTTGTATATATTAGTTCCAAAACCTAATTAAGTCATGGTGGGGAGTGTTTGAGTCATGGCATAAGTATATCTTGATGCTTTTAGATTTTCCAGTAGCCATCATTGCTGTGATGAAGTCCTTAAACCTTCAATTTAGCTTCTAAATCATAGTTTCCTCTATGATAATGGTAAGCGATGACTTGTAAACTAATATATAGGAGTTTTAAGCTTCTAAATCCATCCAAGAATGAGTTGGAAGTTTTAAATAAGGATTTAAATTCCATATGGGCTTAAGTCTTCTTGCTTGTCTGAATAGTGGCTATTAGTAAATAAAAAGATTCAAATTTTCCCACATTTTCATTTATTAAAAAACTAGCATTGACTTTAGACTTCAAGTATTGATTATCAATCATATGATTATGCATAATTAGCATAATTAAAAGTTAGTGTCACACCATCACACATCATATAATAAAACATGCTAAATTAAAAGATCTTATATTGCTAGCCAAAAACCTTGTTGATAAGGTCTCGAATTTCATAATGTAAAATATAAGATCTTGTCAACAAGATCTTGGACCTTGTCCACAAGATGTTATCTTGTAATACCATAATTTCTAACTCATTTCATGCCTTTAAATAATTTATTTCCAAGAATCATGTGAATTCTCAAAGAAAAAGGCATTAAAATAATGAATATTTTAGCATTGCATCACGTATAAAAATTCCATTCAGTGTCACATGGACCATGTGAACTTATGTATCATATTCTCATATTTAATTACATGAATACAACTCATTTCTATCATTAAAAATGGCCTAAAACTCGTGAAAATCAAAGGAAAGCATAAAACTCATATTTTCAACCAGAATTTTTCTATTTCTGTCACAAATTTTGAAAAATCATAACTAATTCTAGAAAAATAAAAATCATTCATTCTTGGCCATTCTATAAAGCTACACATGTCTAAATTATGAAAATAATATGTCCAGACCATGAAACACAACATAAAATATGTTTGACATTCGAAATGATCCAGAGATCTAGCTGTCCACTAGTGCTATCATAGAATTTTGCAGCAAATTTCAAAAATGTCCAATTAATTTTATAAAAATCCAATCCATGTAAATGATATCAATATAGAAAGCTGTGGATGTTAGCTAAAGGGAAAAAATAACTTTAGACTAGTTTAGGCATACATAGATCTCAAAACCTAATCAAATAATACCTGAGGTTAGTTGGGGCACTTAGTATTAGGCAGAATTTTTGAAAATTCATATCTCCCTCTCTAGACCTCCAAATGAGGTGCTTCTAGTTGGCATAAGTCATTGGGAATGTCTAAGTTCTCCATATAATATTTCATGATAATTGGACATAATTTATATCCTATATGATAGATTTCATTTTTAGACCTGAGTGAATAATAACATGACCAAAATATAAATTTTTGCCAACTTTAAAAAATCATCAAATATTCTCTAGACTTCCAAAAATTCTATTATTTATCTTCTCAAAAACCTCTCAACAAGTTCCAATTTCATACTAAATCTTAAATTAAGAAGAGCTCATTTAGACAAAAAGTGATGTAGAGCTCTATTATGGTCAATTTTGGCTCCATATAGGATACCAAAATCTCCAAATGACTTTCCTTGATGTTGTTGGGCATCTCTTGGGCAAGTCTAAAAGCATGATTATGACTTCTGTGAGCTACCCAAATAGTTCCAAACTTCATGCATCTCATTTTTGCTATCTCGCTTACACTTATATACATTTGCATAAAACCATTCAAGAAGCCAAATTGCCATAACATACTCAATTTATATTCTAATAGTAACATAACATAATCTCTCATTTATACATCATATATTAACATAAGTAAATATGTTCCAAAGGTCATAGATCATATACAATAATGGATTACATCATTTGCTACTTGTGTGGCCTTAAAGAAGCAAAAATCATACACTTGAATATTATACTCTCATCTTCAAGATGGTTGGCTTCCATTACCTTGCTCTCTTGATCCACCTAGAATGTTAGAACATTGGAGAGGAGGGGATGAGATTCAAAGAATTCCAATAGCTCATCTCCCATTCAATCATACATAAAAGAAGCAAAACAAGTCTTACAAATGCATGCATGGGCATATTATCATGTGTAATCATTCAAGAAGCATTTTTGGCATTTGGAAAAGTCATACATGGCATATAAAGGCTTGCCAAGTAAGTAGATTGGCCTCGCCCATTTACTTGTGGATTTTAGACTTATCTCACCTATTCTTTAAGAGGTTCTTGGACTCAACCTTGCTTTTGGGAGTCAACATTACTTTTAGGAGTCAACATTACTTTTAGGAAATTCTTTACTTTGTCTCAACCAATCTTAAGAATTCTTAGCTCATCCTCACCATGGCTAAGGGTTCTTGGCCTCACTATGCTCAAGCAAACCAAAACAAATATCATAAACATCATTTAGAAATATAATACATCATCATGGTACCATAGAGTGAGACCTCATGTTAGAATATTTTTCATAGCTTAAAATACACATACACATATTCACAGACAAGTAAAGTAAACAATCATACATAAGAGAAGGAGGAGTGAGCTACCTTTGTTACAACTATACACTTTTCTCCTTGAATCAATGCTCTCTTTCTCAGCCTCACACACACAATGGTGTGAGAATAATTTCTCTTGACCTAAATACAATTTATGGAGCTAATTAAGTTCATGGAATTAATTCTAAGGCCACATAACTTGTTAAAACTCTAGCTTAACCTATAAACCTCTTTATGTTTCCAAAAATGCACCTAATGAAGCAACACCCTCAAATAAATTCTAAGCTCTATTTTTCCCTTTTAAATATGATTCTTGACTCTTTTTAAGTCTCTTGGAGTCATCACAAAATTAAAATAAAGAGCCTAAATATATGTTGCTTCTTTAGATCATATTATGGAACATAAAGTACCAACTCATTCTCTAAGCTTCCTAAATTTTTTCTAAGGCTTCCCCTCATATTTACTCATCATATATGACTCAAAAATGGACTTGAAAAAATTTAAAACTATCCTTAGCTACCAAAACTCCTCTAGGCTGAGGCTATGGAGGACTTTGGCTTCCATGGAGTTTGTTTTGTTTCTTTGATGGAGGAAGCACATGGGGAGACTTCTAGGGATCTTAGGAGCTCATTCAAACACTTATTTAGGCATAAGATTTAAGAGATCAAATTAGATTTTGTAAGGAACACTTAAAACCTTAGAAATTGCATCTTAAAATTTCATAGTTTTTTGTTAATTCTCTTTGCATATTCTTAATCTCCACACCCTTTTTTCTAAGAATTACCCTTGGTTCTTCCTAAAAACCAAATTCTCCTAGGGTTTCTTGAGTGGGAAAAAATGGTGAAGGAAGAGGAGCAAGGGATAGCAACTATAGAAAAAGAAATTACCTTATTTTCTTGCTTTTTCTCACTTGAATCTTGTTTTCTTTGAGCTCCTCTCTTTAAATCTAAATTTTTACCTTAATTTCTCCCTTAAAATAGATTTATAAACTTCATTATAATCAAAGAAAACAAAGGAGAATGGAGGAGAAGAGGTTTGGATGGAAGAAAGCATGAAAAACTACCAAAATTTCTTACCTTCAAGCCTTGATTTCTCTCCTCCTCCTTCTTCCCTTGGTGTGCCACTCTCCTAGGGCTTCTTTGCTGGTTTAGGGCAGAAAAATATGAGACTTAATGAATAGGAGAGTGGGGCACCTCCTATTTATAGGTGGAGGAGAATGGCTTTTTCAAAAATTCTTGTTTTACCCTTCATTTTTGACATTTTCATTTTTAATTTGTTTTAGCTCCTTTTTTAGAACCGTCTTTTCCATTATAAAATTTAGATTCCAATTTGGTAAAATACCTTTGGAATCACTCAAATCAGAGCTCAAACCTCCCTGACTGAATCCGTCAAAGTTTGAGTACACAAACATTGAAAAATGTCCACTGGAAGGAATTTAACTGTCTTGGGGCTTCCTATGGTTTTTCAGGGCCTCTGAGAATCTCAAAGAACTTAAAACTTTCATTTAAAAAGCCCTCCTATGTGAATTCTAAAATTTGCTCAAAATTATGAAAATGCCATTACGTTTCGTAAGTTTCCATCAAAATTTATTTTTTCATTCTAGCTTCATTTTTCTTTTTATTTGAGCCTAGAATTCTCATTTTTAGGAGTTTAGAATGTTACTCAAATTTTTTTGGGACCTTAACTAATCTATTTCGGGGGACTTGCTTTGAAAATACGTCTATTTTCGTCGTTTAACGAAAATCGAACATTACATATCTCACCTTTTAATTTGACATGGTTTAATGCTAGCTCATCCCCAATATACTTGCCTAACTAGAAACATCACAAAAGAAGCATGGAATTTGAGTTTAAGATTAAGCATTACAAGTTATTCCATGCAATTCACATCTTCAATTAAGATTTCAACACTTAGTTTGGGGCCATATATGGTTCATCTTGAGTTATAGGGGTCCAACCCTCAGTCTTTCTTTTTCTTAATTCATTTTCATCATAAACAAGTTTATTCACACTCATTTTAGCATGTTTAGCTCAAGGAATACACAAAATCTTCATAGGACCCGAATTGACAGCATGCACAGAAACTCTGCCCTAATTTCAAAAATTCATGACTAATTTTACAAAAATTAAAATTATGCATATGATGGCTTTCTAGAAAGTTCTAGATGTTAAATAATAATTAAAAATATTCTAGACTAGGATAATAGCATTTAACTCATGAAAAGCAATAGAAAAATACATCAGGTCTGGGTGGGGTCTTACAGCTGATCTAGAATTTCTAAAAGTCATATCTCTCTCTACACAAGTTCAAATGGGGTGCTCTTAATGGTTATGGAAAGCATATGGTGCCAAATATATGCTTGTAAAATTTCATAAGTATTGGACTTCATTTGGCCCTCTAAAAACACCGAAAACCAAACTATCCAAAAGCACAGTGCCATGACAGCTTTTGTATAATTTGGCCAATTTTGAAAAATCATAAGATATTCCATAGTGCTCCGAAAATTCTTCTCTTTGCTCTGTAAAACACTCTCAATGAGATCTATATGGTTGCCAAATTTCATGTCCAAACTCATTGATTTTCTCTAGTTTTGGTTCAAGTGCAAAATATGGCTTAGTTTTGTACCATAATGGTGTCAAATTGCACCAAATAGCCATTCAAACATACCATGACCATTTGAGTATGTCCAAAAGTATAAACACAACATGTAGAAATACCCTAAATGATTCAAATCATCATGGAGTTCAAATTCACCATTGCACATGCATAAATACACATAAATATCATGGCTTAAGGATGTCAAAATTATTCATTCTCATACATTTGGCTCCATATTCATTGCATATAACATCTTCTTATACTTTTACTCATGCTCAAAGGTTTACAACTCATAATTAACTTATACATACATACTTTGACATTAATTCACATCAAAATTTATACTATTGTCAAAGTATCATCACTCATACTCCATGGCTCCCATTCTTTGCTCCTTGGACTTCACTTAGACAAAGTTAGATGGAAAGTGGGGGAAAGTGAGATTCAAAGAATTCTAATAGCTCTTTCACCCTTCAAGTAAGCATACATGGCATATTATCATATCAAAGAATACAAACATGCACCAAAAGCTTCCAAGAATCAAACATAAACATGTTTTCAAGATCACATAAACATGTCAAGATCAAAATCAAGCTCTAGGGACTTTTAGTTTAGCCTCACCTAACTATTTAGGACTTTTGGATTAGCCTTACCCATTTTCTAGGGACTTTTGACTTAGCCTCACTCATTCTAAGAGGCTTTTGGCACCTATTTCTAAGGACTTTTGGCTTCAGCTCACCCATTCCAAGGGACTTTTAGCATCACCTCATCCATCAAGAGCAAAGTCATATTTCATACACAATTCAAGAAACATAATGGTACCATAACATCAAACCAATAGCTAGAAACATATTTTATGATTTAAATATCCATACAAGCATTGCAAAACAATCTAACAACTAAGAAACGTATACAAGAAAGGATGGAGATCTACCTTGCTCAAGAAGTACCATTTTTTTCCTTAGTTTCCCAATTTCCTCTCTTTGCCTCATAGGAATACTTGGAAGAGACTTAATTTGCTTGGTCTAGACACATTAAACAATACATAAAGGTATCAATGGAACCATCTTTAGCCTTACACAAGCTTTATACAAGCTACTTCTAACTTTAGGCATCCATATGGCTCCATATAGTAGCATAATGAAGCAACTCACACAATTCATTATCTTGGTTCCAATTTCTTACTCAATCTAAGTCACATGACTCCATTTAAACTCATTAGAGTTATCACAAACTTAAATCAAGGAGCTTAACACCAAGTTGCTTCTTTATGCATAATGGAACCTAAACTTCCAACTTTCAAACTATGGTTCCTAAATTCAAACCAATGGTTTTTTTATGTTTATTATTCATATCTAGACCATTTTCTATCTTTGGAATCAAAGAAAACTCTCCCTAGGTGTACTTTTCCCCCCTTGGCTAAGACATGTACATATAAAGGAGCCCATGGAGTTTTCTTAGTTTTCTTAGGGAATCTGATATCCATGAAGCTCCCTAGACCTCTTATGAACTCAAATATGCTCTTAGATGATCTAAAATATCATTTTATAGCTTTATATTTCCTAAAGTGCAAGTGAAACCCTAAGTATGAAAACTTGTAACCTATAGCCTTTCATGGCTTTCTTTTTACACAATCTTACTCTCCACACTTCTAAGCATTTGTTTCTATTAAATTTTCATCAAACAAAAGCTTTCTTCTTATGCTCTCTCTCTAGGCTAAATTATGGAAGAAAAAGAAGACTAAGCAAGTGGCAATATCATGGCTTATATCATGTCTCATTTGAAAGCTTGTTAAGTGGTTATTCTTGTACCATAGTTGTTTGCTTCAAACTTGTACTTTTCCTCCAGAGGTCAGCCATCAAACTCATCTTTTTAAGAATCTAAAACCATCAAGAGAAAGAGAATGAAGAGAGGAGAAAGTTTCATAACTAGCTTGTTGCAAAATTCCATATATTTTCATACCTTTTTGCCTTAGTTTCCTTTCTCTCTCCTCCATCTCTCTTTGACACCATGGCTAGTTTGTTTCTAAGCTCAAGTGTCATTTTGGAAGGGTGGAGAGGCTAACTTGATTATATTAAAAGGTGGAGGAAGATTTTTATAATAATTTCTGAATACTTATTACATCCCTTAATTTTCATTCTTTCGTTTGGGCTCGTTTTAGCTCCTTTTTTAGAACTGTCTTTTCCATATGAAAAGTTAGGTACTCTAGTTTAATAAAAATATAATCTTCCAATTTTATGGAATTCAAAACCATCCCAAATTATTTAGTCAAAGTTTTGATCAATTATTTGCCAAAAATGCACATCGGGAGGGTCTTAACTATTATGATGGTTCCCATAGTTTTTGGGGCCTCTGAGAACCCTAAAAAACTTAATCTTTTCTATTTAAAACTCCCTTCTTTGAGTTTTCTAAAAGTTTTCTAAAATTACAAAAATGCCATTAGCCTTTGCAACTTTCTGTTTGACCATTTTGGCTCTAATGTTCTTATTAACATCTATATCTCAAATAGCCTTAGTTCACTTTACTCTAGGGTCCTCATTCATTAATCAAACAATTTCGATTTTAGTTTCTCGTAGTTCTTATTGGCTTCCGCTAGGCCCGTGACCCCTGTAAGTAATTTATTCCATTTTTTAGGAATGACTCTGGATTTCTAAATCATAAGATATTACAGTTAGGATTGTTACAATATATATCCTTAGTACCTAAAATTACAAGGTGCACAATGTACAAATAGGCATATAGAAAATTATAAATACATAATGATGAAACAATAATCGTTATTAAGGGATGGTTAGGTCCACAATAATCATTATTAAATGCTCATAATATAAAAAACAAAGCCTTAAGCATAAAAATATTTCGAAATTCAAAATTCATATTTAAGTAAAATGTCAACTTTTTATCTTGACTTTCATATTCTCATAAATTTCAAATATATATATATATAATTTTAATTAAATTTCATACTTAGTGTTCTTATGAAATTTATTTTAAGAACAACAATACTTAGTAGTCAAGTAATCACATCTTGAAAAATTATAACTTGCAAAACATGAAAATTTTCTACTCATACAATTACAAGTTATAACATAGCTTTTCGTATTCAACCATGTGTCAACTTTTATTTTTATCAACTACATATCAACTAATGAATCAAGTCAACTTCATGTAATTTCTGAAAATATTCATTAGAATTGATGACATCCACATTTTCTATGTCCCATTTTTGAAACTATCTCTCCCAATTCTTTTAAGATTTCGTATTCTCCAAATATTTTTTTTCCTATTCCTATTTCCAAGTTATAAAAAATGTATTTTAGCTATACTTAGTGCATCAAATATAACTTGTCCTATGATAGGTTGACATGTAACTTACTCAAACTACATACACTTTATTATACTGTTTAGTCTATAAATATAACTATTTTTCATAATAAATTATCTGCAATAACCAAGTACATATATATAACTCACTATTTTCCTTTATTCTTTATGTTTTGTATCCTTTTTTATATAAAGGAGATATATTTCCTCGTTTATATATCCTTTGTTATATTGTATAATGTATATATACACATAGTCAATAAACAATACATCCATATTAATGGGCCCCTACAATGCTATCAATGTCTCTATAACTATATACTTCACAATAGAGGAGAGGATCCCCTAATATAGATATACATCTTTATATTTGACAACGCTTTCTTTGTCAATATTCTCATTTTAAGCTTTTGATATCTGTGAAGGAAAAAATTTACAATATATAAATTATATGAAAAGTCATTTGCATTGTGTAGCGAATCTTCGTTTCTCAGCCCCACATGGTTTAGGCTAACATCACTGGATAGAATACCTGCCTCTATTCCATAGTAGGAACATGAAAGCCTTAAGGATGATTGAATATGTTAGAGATTCGAAAATCTCTAAATTTGTGTTCTTAGAAGTCTAAAAGGGAAAAAGAGGAATTCTTTTTTTAATTTTTCATTATAACAATTTTTCCACCTCTCCTTCCTTTTTTTTTTTTAAAAAAACTTCCCTTTTGAATTTAAATTCAAATATTTAATTATTAATTAATTAATTAATTAATATTTTGGATCAAGTTTTGAGTCAGCCTATCATGGGCATCCTAAATTCCAACATCTCCCATTTGCACATGATGGAATGAACAACATAGATTTTTTACTTCTTTTAGATTTTCATCCCAAGTGGTCTGCTGTGATCACTTGGGCACAATCTTCGAAAGCTCTCACACTAGAAATTTATTATGAGACTAGCATAAAAGATGACTAATAAGCATGATTTATATATATTTTATTCTCCTTATCTCAAGCATTTTAATGTCCAAATATAGCTTTAGGGATTCAATTATATAAGATTTTATTTTAATAGCTATTCATGTACTCAAGGAATTTATTTACAAAATTCTTGAATTTTATTGCATAATTTTCTTTTAATTAATTTTGTGAATTTTTCCCTACTTAATTTTCTTTTTTTTTTTGGGTGCAGAATTTCAATAGGCAATTAAAGCTTGAATGGTAAATTGATTTGGAGAAGGATGAGCTTCAAACACCATGCAATTCTGATGTGGAAGTCATACACTTGTGTAGCACTTTTCTATGCAACCCACACACTTACATGAAGTCATGTGATCATCACACACATGCATGACTCAAGAAGAAAGAACCATGAATTGGATTGAAAGAGGTGTAGAAGCATATAGCCATGGGTTGAAGGAGCTTTTGAAAAGAAGCTTAGTTGGAAAAGTTACACATTAGAAGCGAAGAAGTGGAATGAAGGACTTGAGCAAAGAAGCTCGTGAGCAGAACATGCAGAAAGATAGAGAAATAAGCATGCAGAAGCTACAGTCTTGATTTCACGTGGTGTAAAAAAGGGAAAGGAATGAGCTACTTCTGGTTAAGGAGAAAGAATGAGCTGGGCTAAAGGATAGAACGTGGCTGGAACAGACATTAAGCTGAACAAAGAAGGGCTGGAATGAGCTAAAAAGAAGAAGTTATGAGCAGGGCACTCTATGAAAGAAGTAGCCTCTATTTTGGAGAGAAAAACGTGACATCTTTGCATGGAGAAAAGCATGTGAGAAGCTCGAGCTTGGGTGCTTGAGGGAACGTAGAAGAAAACACAAATGAATGAAGGGTTGGAACGTGCAAGAAAGCAAAGGGTTGGTTAGCAGAAAAACACACACATAGAGCACGAATAAAATGCAGAAACGTCCAGTAGAAACATGCATGAAAAGAGAAGCTTGAAAGGAGGAGTATAGGCTGGAAAGATGGAAGATTCAAAAGCCATGTGTTGATAACCATGGGCTGCACGAAACCAATAACTGAAGGAATTTTTTCGAGCAAATGAATAGTAGAACACTGAAGCAAAACGTGGAATTTAAATAAAGCTCACATAGGATGCATGTTGGAGCCCACACTCATATAAACAAAAGAAGATATTAACGTGGATTGCTTCAGACAATTGGAATAAGAGATGAAGCACGTGAAAGTGATAAAATGAGGCAAGTGACCTATTAAAAAATACGCTGGACATTCCATAAGGAGAATCACGTCATTCACGCATCAGGGGTCCATTCATTCCATTACATACGACCATTCACTTATCCATCACGATTCATTCCATCCATCATGTCATTCGCATGTCCCTTCATCTAGTAGCCATCCACCAAGCCATTCCATCCATTTCAATCTCCTTCCATTCAAATGAAGCTCTAATCTCCATTTGTGACTAGCAAGGAAGAAGACCCTTGGTGCAAGCTTGAATCCATGGAGAAGAACTCAGAAATTTGGCTAAGAATTCCTTAATTTCCTACATTTTTGTCTTTTTCTTGTACATGCTTGGTTAAGTTGTATTGGATTAAGAATTTGTGTAATTGTAATTAGTGGCTGGTTAGACACTGATTAGGAAGTCTTTTTATTAATTAATTGATTGGATTAAATACTGAATTTTGCATTTTCTTACCATTTCCCAAGTGTGCAATCAAGGTGTTTGATGAAATGCTTATGAGAATTGGTGTGCCTAATTGTCTATTTGTGGATTCCTTGATGTTTAGTTGGTTGATTAAACATTTTTGAATGATGATTCAGAGGCTAATTAATCAGTGAATTAATCAAATTAAGTGTTCATTGATCTTAAAGACAAGAATTGACGATTTAATACGGGATTGAGGTTTCAATGCAACATTACTTTATTAATATCTTGATTCTTGAGTGGTAACACAAGATAACTTGTTATAGACACAATTAAGGACTCTTAAGCTAGAATTAATCACGATTAGATTAGGATAATGATAGTAGATACTAAATGACGATTTCAAAGCTAGTCACAAGGCCATCATTCATCCATAATTTATCCAATTAAGTAGAATTTAAGAACTTTATTTTAATTTTATTTTAGATAGTTTAAGTCAATCAAAAACCCCCCAAATTTAGGTAGTTCTAAAGTCCTTTAGCACTTAGAAAACCCAATCAAGCATTGAATTCCATTTTCAAGGAAGATGACCTAGGTTGTGCCACTAGCTACATATTTAGTCAAACCTAGTTTTATTTCGAGGGTTGCGCGATAGACCCATCAATTACATCTCTTAGATTCATAATTATACATTCATTTGTATGCCTCGAATGCTTTAGATTCACCTATATACACTTTATTCTATACTCAGGGCAAATCGAATCCCTTTTAGATTTTAAATCTTACTCAGATGACCTTCTCATATGCCTAGTGTAACACCTCAATCTACTACCGCTATCTAGCCTCTCACTGGGCTCGGTTCCACATGATTTCTAAAGAAACAATACTAATCCGTGGCATTTTCATGCTATGAAACGGGGTTTCATACACTCATTATCTGCCCCGTGGGTCCTGTGAACCCATCATTTACATTCTGTACTCAAATTCCACTTATACAACTCACACATAGCATAAAACAAGCCATAAGCCACGGGTATAAAGCCAAAAACAAAAAAAAATGCATTTTTCTCACTTGTGCCCAAAAGTCATATTTTGGCTCTAATTTTGGAAAATCATAACTAATTATAGCAAAATGAAAATCTAGTAAACTTTAGGTTTTTGGAAAGCTCTAAGTGTTAACTTTACTCTAAAAATAATTTTCAATCATAATCTCTGATTTTGGACCATGTTTGACATCAAAAATGGGAAGGTGGTCCGGCTGTCACTGTTTCTGGCCCAGGTTACTATCATGAACTTCGGAAACTCATAATTAAATACAAAAAAATCCAATCTAGGAACACTATACCAATTTGGAAAGCTACGGATATCTAATAGAGGAAAAAAATAAGTCTAGATCAGTTCAATAGCCCTCACACCCCGAAAACCGATGGAACAGTAACGGGGGTCAGATGGGCTCCCTGATGCTGATACAGAACTTCAGACAGTTCAATCTCTCTCTACAGACCTCCGATTTAGGTGAGTCTAGTTGGTATAGGTCACTTTAGTTGCCTAGTTTGTGTGTATAAAATTTCATAATAGTTGGCCACCATTTGGTCTATGTATGATATGGTTTTCATTTCTGACCTATAGGAACAGTACATGACCAATTCAATGAATTTTTCCAAATTCAACAATTCACCAAATATTCTCTAGACCTCTAAATATTACCCACTTTAGCTTCCCAAGAAGCTCTCTACAAACTCTAGAGGCACGCCAAATTTCATGGCAAGAGGAGCTCATCCGGTCATACTTTGATGGAGCTCTCAAAAATACTGGTTTTGGCACCCAAGAGGTCCAAAATGGGTCCAAATGGCCTCTCACACATTCTCACTCCACATGGACAAGTTTAAAAGCATAACAATAGTCTATATAACATGTCCAAGTGATCCAATTCAACATCCATTCCAATCTCACTATTCTACGGGCCAAATTACATTATCACATTCATTCATCAAAAGGGGCAAAACCCTCATTTCCATTAATTTGGCTATCAACATAGTTTATACAATATCATTTCATATTTTTACACTTGTTACAACATGTACAATTCAAAAATAGAAGGTGCATATTCATTTTGGCACCTCTTTACATCAAAATTACATCAAAATATCCAAAATAAGCTAATATTTAGCTAAGCATGCTTCTAGGCTCCTTGGTGTGTGCTCAGTTCTCCTTGAACTCCACCTAGCATATTAAGTTGGGAGGGGAAGGGGTGAGATTCAGGGAATCTCAGTAGCTCATGCACTCATTCAAGTAAACAATCAAGGCATATAACGAGTCAAAGCATGTGAATAAGCATTTAGCCATTCTCAAACATCCAACACACGTTGTACATGCTATAGAAATCACAATAATGCCAAAAATGGGCTCCAGGGACTTTTGGTCTAGCCTCACCCGAGTTTAGGGACTTTCGACTCAGCCTCACTCGGTTGAGACTTTTGGCCTTGTCTCACCCAATCTCAAGGGACTTTTGGCTTCACTCACCCATCTCAAGGGACTTTCGGCACTACCTCACCCGAGCAATGCTCACAATCCATCACATAAGCATATTGTCAACAATGCATCATGGCAATAACATATGGCATATTTCATATAACAAGCATATACATAAACATACAATGGCTATTACATCTAAGAATGTAACAAGAAAGAGTGGAAAGAGAACTACCTTATCAGCCAAGGTCAACACTAGCTTTTCCTTTCAATTCCTCTTCTCCCTTCTTAAGTTCACAATCACACCTTGATGGAGGTGTTTCTCTTGAGCCTAGACACACAAAAGCATGCAATTACACTCTTATAATGTGATCTTCAGATCAAACTCTTCTAACATACCAGAACCTAGAGGTTCCCTCTCTCTCTCTAGAATGCCATCAACTCTTCCTCACTCTCAAGCTCCCATGGTAGTGAAAACAACATTTTTAAAGAAAACACAAAGATTCAAAGGTGTTTTCCACTTTCTCTCTTCTGACCCATGCCCAAAATCCAACCATTTTCACAAACAAAACCGTAGAAAGAGAGGGCAAAGAGAGGAGATAAAAAATCTAAGGAGAAATGGGAGAAATTTACTTACCTTTCCCTTACTCTCCCTCCTTCTCTTGGTCTCTCTCACTCTCCACGCCTCTTTTCTCTCCTTGGGTCGAAGTCTAGGGCAGAAATGAGAGAAGGAATGAGTTTGAACGTTTAATGAAGTCTAATTCTCGCCTTTTACTCTCTTCCGGACTGACCCTCGCTACGGCGAAAATTAACCTTCGCTATAGCAAGCTCGTGTTATTTGGCTTTGCTATGACAAGGTGTAACCTTCGCTACGACGAGCTCGTATCAGTTCCCTTTGCTATGGCGAGATATACCATTCGCTATGGCGAACTCGCGTCAGTTCCAGACCTCACTCTCACTATGGCGCATGCTAGGGCGAGCTGCCCCCTGGTTTCTATATGGACTGCTGCCCGCACTCGCTATAGCTAGAACCTCGTTCGCTATTGCGAGAAGACATTCTCACGACAGCGAGACCATTTCTCGCTATTGCGAGAAGACTTAGCACAGTTTCTGGACTTCAAAAATTTTCAGCTTTCTACTTTCTTTCTTTTCCTTTTCTTTTCTTTTTCCTGGTTGTTACACCTAGTATCTACACTTTATGATGGTGATAAAATAACTTCATAATAGGTATACCTCAGACACTAGCATAATTTTATATATTTTGAGTAATCTTCCTTTCACCCATATATCGTTTAGATAAGAACTAGTTGCTTTTCTAAAGATACTTCTTTAGGTTGAATTATCATAATTATAAGATGTATACTAAAGTAGCAAACACTAACTATAATACCATAATTTCTAGCTTATTTCATAACATTCTCATGCATCATATCAACAATTCCATGAAGGAAGGGACAAAAGTCCATTAAAATAATACATTTTCTTACATTACGTCGTGTATAAAAATTTCATTAAGTGTCATGTGGACCGTGAGAGCTCATATCATACATTCTCATATTTAATTACATGAATACAACTCATTTGCATCATAGAATATGGCCTACAACTCATGGAACTCAAAAGAAAGCTCAAAATATTCATGTATATTTTCAGCCAGAATTTTGCTCTTTTCTGACCAAATTTGGAAATTCATAACTAATTCTAGAAAATTCAAAATCATACATTCTTAGCTATTATAGAAAGCTAAGGATGTCTACTACACATATATATATTCCTAGACCATAACATCCATCACAAAGTATGTTTGACATCCGAAATAGTCTAGAGGTCAAACTGCTCACTGGTGCTGTCACAAATTTCTGCAGCAAACTTTGAAAATATTTAATTAATTCCAAAAAAATATAATCCATGTAAATGATACTAATCTAGAAATTTGTAGATATTATATAGATGGGAAAAATAACTCCATACCATATCAGGCATGCCAAGACCTCAAAATTCAATAGAACAATAACTAAGGTTGGGTGAAATCCTTGATACTGGATAAAATCTTCAAAAATTCATATCTCCCTCTCTAGGCCTCCAAATGAGGTGATTCTAGTTGGCACAAGTCACTTGGAATTTCTCGTTTCTCTATATAAAATTTTGTAGCAATTGGACATCATTTGGGCCCTATATTATAGATTTTATTTTCGGATCAATATAAACAGTGACATGACCAAAACTAGAAAATTTTCCAACTTTGGAAATTCATCAAATATTCTGTAAACCTCTAAAAATTATGTTTTTTATCTTTCCAATCTCAACAAGCTCTAATTGCATGCCAAATCTCAAAGCAAGAAGGGCTCATTTGGCCAAAAAGTGATATAAGGTTCTATTATGGTCAAATTTGGCTCCATATAGGATACCAAATTGTCTAAATGGCTTTCTTTGGGGTTTGGCACCTCTTGGGTAAGTCTAAAAGTATAATTAGGACTTGTATGAGCTGCCCAAATGGTCCCAAACCTCATGTATTTCATTTTAGCCATTTCATCCACATATATGCATAATTCCATCATACCATTTATGAAGCTAATTTGCCATCACATACTCAATTCACATTTTAGTGGCTACATAAAATATTCTCTCATTCAAACATAGCATTATACATGGTCAAGAGGTCATAGACCATATACATCATGGGATTACATTCTTTGACACAAATATGGCCTTAAAGAAACAAAAACTTGCATCAGGTTGTCAATCTCTCTTCTTCAAGGTGGTTGGCTTCCATTACCTTATCCACTTGGTCCACCTAGCATATTAGATCATTGGAGAGGAGGGAATGAGATTCAAAGGATCCCAATAACTCATCTCCTATTCAATCATACATAATATATGCAAAGCAAGTTTTGAAAAATGTATGCATGGATATAATGAGAGTCATGAACATTTAAAAAGCAAACTTAGTATGTAAATAAGTCATACAAGACATCCAAGAGCTTACTAAGTGGATAGATTGGCCTCACCCTTTTCCACATAGATTTTGGACTTGTCTCACCCATTCTTTAAGAGCTTTAGACTCAACCATATTCTTGGGAGCCTACTTTACTTTTAGGAGCTCCTTACTTTGTTTTAACCAATTCTAAGGGTTCTTGGCTCATTCTCACCATGGTTAAGAGTTCTTGGCCTCTCCACACTTGAGCAAACTCAACAAACATCATAACATCATTTTGAAACATAATATGTTATCATGAAATCATGGCATATAAAATTATGCTAGCATACTTTTCATGGCTTGGAAATACACATACACACATTCTAAGACAAGCTAAACACACACACATGCATGAAAGAAGGTGGAGAGAGATACCTTGTACACAATTACACACTTTTTTCTTTGAATATAAGCTCCCTTTTTCGGCCACACACACAAAAGTGTGGGAAAATTTTCTCTTGGCCTAAACACAATTTATAAAAGCCAATTAGGTTTATGGAATTAATTCTAAGGCCACACACTTACTTGAACTCTAGCTTGATCTATAAACCTCATTATGGTTCTATAATTGCACCTAATGAAGCAACATCCCTCAAATAAATTCTAGGCTTCATTCTTTTCTTTCAAATATGATTCTTGACTCCTTTTAAGTCTCTTGGAGTCATCACACAATTAAAACCAACAGCCTAACTACATGTTGCTTCTTTAGGTCATAATATGGAACCTAAAGCACCAATTCACTTTCTATGAGTTGTAAATTCTTTCCAAGGCCTCCCCTCATATTCATTCGTCATATATGACTTAAGAATGGCCTTAGAAAAATTTAAAACTCTCCCTAGCTATCCCATCCATGCTTGACCGAGACATAGAGCAATTTTGGCCTCCATAGATTTTGCTTGATTTTCTTAAAGGGGGAAGCATGTGGGGAGCATCATAGGGATCTTGGGAGCTTATTTAAACTCTTAATTAGACTTAGGAATTATTATACAAAGTTATATTTTACAAGGTGCAATCAAAACCCTAGAAATTGCATCTTAAAATCTAATGATTTTTTTGTTAATGCCCTTTACATATTCTTAATCTCCATACTCTTTTTCCTTAGAATCACCTTTGGTTCTACCTAAAAATCAAATCCTCTTAGGTCTTCTCAGTGGAGCAAAATGGAGAAGAAGGAAACCAAAGATGACAACCATATGGAGAAATAACCTTATTTTCATGGCTTTTCTCACTTGAATCTTGTCTTCTTTGAGTTTCTCTCTTCAAATCCGAATTTTTCCCTCAATTTCTCCCTTGAAACAGATTTATAAACTTCATTACAATCATAGAAAATAAAGGAGAATGAAGGAGAAGAGGTTTGGAAGAGAAAGAGCATGAAAAACTAAGAAAATACATACCTTTCTACTTTGAATTTCTCCTCCTTTTCTTCCTCCTCTTGTGCGCCTCATCTCCTAGGGTTTTTCTCTGGTTTTGGGCAGAACATGGTCATGCATAATGAAGGGAGAAGAAGGGTGCATTATATATATAGGTGGAAGGAAGTTACACTTTTCAAAAATTTCTATTTTGCCTTTTGCTCTTGGCATTTTCGTTTCTACTTCGTTTTAGCTCTTTTTTGAAAACTGTCTTTTCCATTATAAAATTTAGATTTCCAATTTAGTAAAATTTCTTTGGAATCACTCAAATTTGAGTTAAAACCTTCTCAAACGAATCTATCAAAGTTTGGGTACACCGACATTATGAAACATCCCTTGGAGGGGGTTTAACTGTCTTAGGGCTTTTCATAGTTTTTAGGACCTCTAAGAATCCTGGGGAACTCAAAACTTCCATTTAAAAAGCCCTCCTGTGTGAATTCCAAAATTTGCTCAAAATTATGAAAATGCCATTACGTTTCGTAAAGCTTTTCATAAGAAATTTTTTCTTCATTCTAGCTCCATTTTTTTCCATCTGAGTCTGGGATTCTTATTTTTAGGAGTCTAGAATGCTTTCCAAATTTTTTAGGACCTTAACTACATCATCTTGGGGGACTTCCTTTTGTATCTGGATTCTTTTATGGAGAAATCGTACATTACATTTCTCACGTTTTCTCTTATTTTCAGAAAACTAAATGTTACACTAACTCATCTCTTCATGATATTGTCAAAGTCATAAGGGTATTTATGAAAGGATTTGTTCCTTTTTGGGACTTACATAACAATGAAGTAGGGATCTATCCACTTACTTCCTACTCGTGGTTCTTAAGCACATGCAGTATGAATTGCATGCTTTGATGTCTCTCTTATCCTATAAGAACATATCTCAATTTGTTTATTCATTTATTAACACCATACAGACTTTAGTTTAGACACACACAATGTCTAACCTAAATTCTACCATTCTACTTCTTAAAAAAGAATTTGTATCTAGGTATAGATACTACAGATGGTGAGAATCTATAATTTGATCCATATACATTTATATATTTAGATCTCATCTCAACTCTCTTTTCCTTTTACTCGAGGTGACATATTTATACATTATGTTGTTTCTTTACCATTGGCGCTTCTATTGTCTTTAATGGCGAACACAAATGTTTCATCTTTACTCACTCCTCATGAGCGCCATAAGCAGTTGCTCGTGTGAGAGAGCCAATCTTATCAACTTGTACGACATATTGTCAATGTGTATATGTTTTCTATGATTATGGCACTAATATTTCAATTTAATCAACAGTCGAGTTATATATTCACTATATTTTACGATTACTAAGAGACTCCACATGTTACACATACTCATATCTAAATATGGGTATATTAGGGATCAATTAATGTTTCTTGCATAGAAATATGTCATAGAGTTACACTCTTATATGCATTATTCACATCCTTTGACTATGTGTTTCATTGTTGTTATGATCCTTAGGGTCTTTCAATATAGGCTATGGATCTTAATCAATCACAACTGATCAATGTCAGGCTTTAAGTGCCATTAATGATCTACAATAATTTTATGATCCTTTTAAGCCATATAATCTCTTGTACTATTGTAACACATGCAATAAACTTTGCTTTTGTTGTAAATATCTATTCATGTTTATATCTTCACCTCATTCACATTAAAGTATCTTATCAAATACAATCATTTCTTTATTACAGTGTACACTCTACATTTGTAACACCATTTACTTCTAGCCTTTTCTTTAGATTCATATTGTTCTACTAGCTTAGTGTCATGCATTTTAAAAGAAAATATTTATTTAATTGTATTTTATTGCGTTATGTAGGGCTTCTAAACTAGGTTGTGTGTGATGTTTTATGTTGTTTATGACTTTTATGGATGAATTATGAGTAGAGAATGGTATTGAGGAGTTCACAGGGTCCACGGAGCTTTAAATTAATTCTAAAAAATTGAAATCAAATAAATGATAACTTTCTGGAAAGCCTTGAATGTCAACCATAAGTTACAAATCATTCTAGACTATAAAAATAGCAAACAAACCATGATTAACAATAGAATAACACCAAACGTCCAACTACCTAGGTTTGCTGTCACAAGTTTTTGATATAAACTTCAAAAATTCATAACTAATTCTAGAAAAATCAAAAACCAGAAAATCATACCATTCTAGAAAGATTTCTACTTTAGACTAAAAATAATTTCAAATCAAGTAAATGCCATCTAACTCACAAAAATCAATTGAATAGTACCAAAGATCCTGCTACACTACTAGTACTGTCATGAAATTTCAAAAATCTAGTTATCTCTCTACAAAGCTCCAAATAGGGTGATCTTAGTGGCTATGGGAATATTATGATGTCTAATTTATATCTATAAAATTTATAGCCATTGGATACCATTTGGCCTACAAGTGACAAGGAAACAAAATCTGACCATATGAACAGTGCATCCTACCATTTAACATATTTTTCCTAACTTCGAAAAATCATAATAAATTCTCTATAGCTCTAAATTGGGTTTTCTTTTTCTTTGTGGAAAGATCTAGATGAGACCTACTTGTTGGCCAAATTCCATTGAAAACCTCACTCATTTGTTCAGATTTTGATTCAGCTCACGAAGTAGTCACTTTTGGTGTTTCAAATGGTTCAAAATGATGTCAAATTACTTCCTAGATCACCCATGGCTACTTGGGCATATCCAAAATCACATTCACAGCCTAGAAAGACATGCCATTTTGTTTAAAACATCATGGAGCTCATTTTCACTATACCACTTGCTATCATACACATGGAAATCACATTACATATAGGTTCTTTGGTGGCAAAATCATACATACTCTTTTATATGCTCCCAAAATCATTACATACATCATATTCATATACATTTAAGTGTGTGTCAAATATTTACATCACATATATATCTTATGGTTACAACTCTTAACATCAAAATGCTTTTACAAAGCTCATTTCTCTATACACATGTCAAAGTCTTGCTTCTTATACTTGTTGGCTCCTACTTCTTAGCCCACTTGGCTCATCTAGACATGGTTAGATATTGGAGAGGGAAAAGTAAAATTCTAAGAATTCTACTAGCTCATAATCCTTTCAAACATACATAATGGACACATTTTCAAGTCAAAGAATGCATGCATGAAGATCAAGCTACTTGTAATCATGCCTAAAACAATTTTCATATTCAAGAAGCTCATACATATCATACATTAGCTCTTAAGGGCATTGGTTTAGCTTCACCCCTTTTTCTTAGGACTTTTGGACTTGCCTCACCCATATTCAAGGGACTTTTGACTAAGTCTCACTCTTCTTGAGACTTTTAGTTTTGTCTCACCTAATCCTAGGGACTTTTGGCTCATCTTCACCCTAGCAATGGGACTTTTGGCTTCACCAAACCCATTCAAGCTAAAACACATTCATACGACACATTTGATGCACATAATGGTACCAAGGCATGTAGAAAATAGCTATACATATTTCTCATAGTATAGATATACATACACACATCTGATGACAAGAAAACAACTAAGAATACATGAAAGAAAGGTTAGAGAGCTACCTTGGAGCCAATGCATACACCTTTCTCTTATATTTCTTCTCCCTCATCTTGGCCAAGACTTGCAACTAGGTGGCCCTTGGTTCTCTTGGCCTAGACACATCAAAAGAGACATAAATCACTCATGGAAACAAGCTTTGGCATCATACATACCCATGTGAAGCTACTTTATTCTATGGCTCTATTATACTTCCATACAAGACCTTGTGAAGCAACTATGAGAATTCATGATCTTGGCTCCCATTTCTCATTCATTCTAGGTCTCTTGACTCCTTTTAGACTCATTGGAGTCATCACACATTCATTTTAAGAAACCTAACTATAAGTTGCTTCTTAGTGTCTCATTATGGAGCCTACAACTCTATCTCATATTCCAAGGCTTCTAAAATTTTTTAAAGGCTTTCTTTGATATTCTTCCATCATATCTAGTCCTATTCTAAGATTGGAACAAATTAAAACTCTCCCTAGATAGCCAAACTTGCTTAGGCCCAAACATGACTATGATTTGGTACTTACGGAGTTTGCTTTATGTTCTTAAAGGGAATAGCTCATCTAAAGGTTCCTAGAAGTTTAACAGACTAATACCATGTCTTACATAAGCTAAAATATCTCTAGGAAAAATTAGACTTAAGCATTTGTCTTAAAACCCCAAGATTCTCAATCTCAAATTTTATTGCGTCCCATTTGATTTCAATGGACTATTCTTAATTCCCATACTCCTAACCACTTATTTCTTTCATGCTAAGGTCAGAATTTGTAACACCATAACTTTCTAGCTTATCTCATGCTATCTCCATGTCTCACATCATGTATTTCATGAAGAAGCAAGGAAAAATGGCATGAATTAATGAGTATTTTTACGTTGCATAGTGTATGAATTTTTCATTCAATGTCCCATGAGCCATATGGAATCATGTATTACATTCTCATATTTAATTACATAGATACAATTCAAATCCATCACCAAAAGTGGCCTAGAACTCGTCAAGTGTAAGAAACACATAAATTTCCATAGTGTAACCTCGGCCAAAATTGCATATTTTCTGTCACAAATTTTAAAAAATCATAACTAATTCTAGAAAAATCAAAATAATACATTCTTCACCATTATGGAAAGATACACATGTATACTATATGCTAAAAATAATTTCAAGTTACAAACATAATATATGGACCACGTTTGACATCAAAAAGTGTACAAATGTCTGATTAGCTACTGGTACTAATATAGATTCCTACTATAAACTTCAAAAATGTCCAATTAATTCCAAAAAAAATCCAATCTATGCAAATAATATCAATATGGAAAGCTATGGATGTTATCTACAGGAAAAAAAAATACTTTAGACTAATCTCGACATCTCCAAGCCTCAAAAACCAATCAAATAGTAACATAAGTCTGATTAGATAAAAATTTCAAAAATTTATATCTCCCTCTATAGACATCCAAATGACGTCTTTCCAATTGTCACAAGTAACTAGGAAAGTCTAGTTTTCCCATGTAAATGTTTGTGGCAATTGGACATCATTTGCCCCATGAGTGATAGAATTTCATTTCGGAACAAAATGAATAGTGCACTAAACCAAAATAAATTAAAAAAATTCTAAATTTGAAAATTCATCAAATATTCCATAGACCTCTAAAAATTCTGCACTTTAGCGTTCTAAAAAGCTCTCAACATGATCTAGATGCATGCTAAATTTTAGATCAAGAAGAGCTCATTTGGATAAAAAAAGGCATAGCTTACTAATATAGTCAATTTTGCTCCATATAAGATACCAAATGTATCCAAATGGCCTCCTTTAATATTTGGCACCTCTTGGACAAGTTTAAAAGCTTGTATATGACTTGTATAAACTGCTTAAGTGGTTCCAAACCTCAAGTATCTCAATTTGGTTATTCCACTTCCATTTATACATTAATGCATCAAGCCATCAAGAAGCCAAATCTTCCATTTTTATTGAT
Source organism: Erythrophleum fordii (assembly GCA_032878935.1). Classification (NCBI taxonomy): domain Eukaryota; kingdom Viridiplantae; phylum Streptophyta; class Magnoliopsida; order Fabales; family Fabaceae; genus Erythrophleum; species Erythrophleum fordii. The sequence goes on from JAVQMF010000053.1 coordinate 35,571,180, forward strand.
TTCATACCAAATATAGTCTATACAAGAGTCATACATCATTTTACATCTATACATGAGCTTACATCTCAAGAATAATATATACAAAGCCACTTTGCCATTCATATGGCCATAACAAGTAAAATCTAGACACTTTCTTGTCATATTCTCAACTTCTAAGTTGTTGGCTCCTATTACTTTGTCCACCTAGCATGTTAAAACATTGGAGAGGAGGGAATGAGATTCAAAGAATCCCAATAACTTATCTTCCTTTCAATCACACATAAAGTATGAAAATCAAGTTTTACAAATGTATGCATGAGAATATTGACATGTGCAATCATTCAAGAGACATCTTTAACATTTGAACAAGTCATACATAGCAAACATAGGCTTACCAAGTAAGTGGATTAGCCTCACCCTTTCACTTGTAGATTTTGGACTTGCCTTACCCATTTCTTTAAGAGGTTTTTAACTTAACCTTACTCTTGGGAGTCAACCTTACTCTTGGGAGATTCTTTACTTTGTCTTAACCAATTTCAAGGGTTATTGGCTCATTCTTACTATGGCTAGAGGGTTTTTAGCTTCTCCATACTTAAACAAATCCAAGGACACATATTAGACATCATTTGAAAGCATAATGTAACTTCATGGCACTACGGAATAAAAGCTCATGCTAGAATACTTTTTATAGCTTAAAACACACATACATATATTCAAAGGCAATGTAAGCACACATTCATGCATGAGAGAAGGTGGAGAAAGCTACCTTGATTGCATTTACACATTTTTTCCTTAAGTCTCGAGTCCTCTCCCTTGACCTCACACACTCAATAAGGTGGAGATCATTTCTCTTGGCCTAGACACATCATATGGAAGCAAATTAGATTTATGGAATAAATTCTAAAGCCACATATTTTGCTTAAACACTAACTTGGCCCCTTTATAGTTCCAAGAATGTATCTAATGAAGTAACACCCATTAAGTGAGTTCTAGGCTCCATTCTTTCTTTTCATTTATGATTCTTGACTTCTTTTAAGCCTCTTGAAGTCATCATACAATTAAAATAAAAGGTCTAACTACATATTACTTCTTTAGGTCATATTATGGAACCTAAAAGACCAATTCATTCTCTAGGCCTCCTAAATTTTTCTTAATGTTTCCCCTCATTTTCATTTATTATATATGACTCAAAAATGGGTTTGAAAAAATTTAAAACTCTCCTTAGGTATCCCATCCCTTTAGGCTGAGACTATGTAGCATTTGGCCTCTATGGATATTTGCTTCATTTTCTTGATGGAGGATGCATATGGGGAGACTTCTAGGAATCTTAGGAACTGATTCAAACATTTATTTGAGCCTAGGAATAATTACATCAAATCAGATTTTTAAGAGAACCTATGAAACCCTGGGTTTGCCACATTAAAAATCAATGGCCTTTTCTTGAATTTCTTTGCAAATTCTTACTCTCTTCCCTTAAATTCATAGAATTTACCCTTGGTTCTACCCAAAATTCAAGCCCTCTTACAGCTACATATATTGGGCGAAATAGGGAGAAGGAGGAAGGAGTAGTTACCATGGGATGGAGATTTTACCTTATTTTTCCTAATTTTCTTGCTTAATTCTCACTTTCCTTGGCCTCCTCTCTTCAAATTCGAATTTTTCATTCTATTCTTCCCTAAAAGAAGATCCAAAAACTTCACTAAAACCATAGGAATGAAGCTTGAGAGGAGAGGAACTAGTTGGAAGAAGAAGGAGCATGAAAATCCATGAAATTCCTTACCTTTTTTCTTGCTTTTTCTCCTCCTTTCTTCTCCTCCATGGTGTGCCTAAGAGAGCTAGTGTTTTCTCTAATTTTTTGGTAGAATGGGTCATGCAAATGAAGGGGGAGAAGAAAAAAAAAACTTAAAAAGTGTTCAAGAAGCTTCCACTTTCTTAAAAGTTTCAATTTTGCCCTTCATTCTTAGTATTTTTGTTTCTAATTTGTTTAACTCTTTTTTTAGAATTATCTTTTCTATTATAAAATTTAGGTCTTTAATTTGGTGAAATGCCTTTGGAATCACTCAAATCAAAGCTAAAACCTTCTTGAATGAATCTATCAAAGTTTGGGTTCACCGTCATTGGAAAATGTCCACCAGAAGGGCTTTAATTGTCCCAAGTCTTCCTATAGTTTTCAGGGCCCTTGAGAATCTTAGAAAACTCAAAACTTTTATTTAAAAAGCCCTCATGTGAGAATTCCAAAATTTGCTCAAAACAATGAAAATGCCCTTACGTTTCATCAACTTTTCGTCACAATTTATTTCTTCATTCTAGCTCTATTTTTCATTCTGTCTGAGCATGAGATTCTCATTTTTAGGAGTCTAGAATGTTTTCCAAATTTTTCAAGACCTTAACTAAGTCATTTCAGGGGACTTCCTGTTATATCCTTTTATATTTGTACTTTTACGAAGAAATCATACATTACGTTTCTCATGTTTTCTCTCATTTCCAGAGAACCAGATATTACATTTCTCCCACTTTAAATAAATTTTGTCCTAAAAATTTTTCTTTTACTCTTTTATATTCTGGCTAACTACTCTTCTATTTCCCTTCTTCTTGGCTCTGTACATTTTTCTCAGCGATTTTACTCTTTTGAGTTCTTCTTAGCCAGGGAATTTTCATACTAGCTCTTAATGAGGGCTCTATTATTATAGAGTACTAGTTAGTTCTTCTCATAAAGGAAAGAAATTTCTAATCTAGAAGCCTATCTTGGGAGAGCTTACTAATCATATCTGATTAGTTTTAATTTGCTTGTAGAGGTTAACGTTCTTTTCAGTAGACTCATTTATACATCTCGAGAGGTAACTTATTTCATATCAAATCTCCTGTATTCTCTCCCAATAGCTTTTTATCAGGTCTTATTATCTTTTTTTTATCATTACAACTATTGGACATTTCTGTCTATCTGCTTACTTATTTACATATACTGTCCATTGTTCATCTCTACATTTTTTCTTACTAGCTCATTCCATGATTACAATTTTCATTTCTTTTCTATCACAGGCCTCATTTCTCAATTGTTTACTAGGATTAAAACTTATTTGGGGAGTTTTTATTTTTAATGATCCTAGTTTCTCAGTTTACTACTACATTTGTCTCTTTAGGCAGGGACTTTTTCCTTACTTTCTTTGTTCATGTAACACTATATATTTCTAGCTTGTTTCATGACATTCTCATGCATTACATCATCAATTCCATGAAGGAAGTGAGAAAAGTCCATTAAAATAATGCATATAATTACACTGCGTCATGTATAAAAATTTCATTTAGTGTCACGTAGACCGTATGAGCTCATACCATGTATTTTCGTATTTAATTACATAAATACAACTCATTTGCATCATAAAATGTGGCTCACATCTCAAAAAAACCGAAATGAAGCACAAAACATGGACATTCATTTTCGACTAACTTTTGCCTCTTTTTTGTCCAAATTTTGAAAAATTATAACTAATTTTAAAAAAATAAAAAACATGCATTCTTGGTCATTATAGAAAGCTACGGATATCTACTTGATAGTAAAAATATGTCAAGACTATAACATCCATCACAGAGGATGTTTGACATCCGAAAACATCCCCAAGTCAAATTGCCTTCTGGAACTGTCACAGATTTCTGTAGCAAACTTTGAAAATGTCCAATTAATTCTAAAAAAATATAATCTATGAAAATTTCTAATCCATGAAAATAATACCAATATGGAAAGATGTGGATGTTATTTAGAGGAGAAAAATATTTCTAGACCAGCTCAGGTAGCTCAGACCTCGAAATATAATGGAATAGTAATTCAGGTTGGGCAAAACTCCTAATACTGGACATAATTTTCAAAAATTTGTATCTCCTTCTTTAGACCTCCAAATGAGGTGCTTCTAGTTGTCACAATTCACTGGAAATGTCTAGTTTCTTTGCACAAAATTTCATAGCGATTGGGCATCATTTGAGCCCTGTGTGACAGATTTCATTTTTAAACCAAATAAATAGTGTAGTAAACCAAAATCAAAAAATTTTGCCAACTTTAAAAATTCATCAAATATTTTGTAGACCTCTAAAAATTATGGTCTTTAACTTTCCAAAAAGCTCTTAACAAGCTCTAATTGTATGCCAAATCTTAGCGCAAGAAGAGCTCATTTGACTAAAATGTGACATAGGATTCTTTTATGATCATTTTTGGCTCGATATGAGATATCAAAGTGACCAAATGGTTTTCCTTTGGTCTTGATACCTTTTGGGCAAGTCTAAAAGTACACTTAGGACTTGTGTGAGGTGCTCAAATGGTCCCAAATCTCATGCATCTCATTTTGGCCTTTTCATCCACACATATGCACATTACATCAAACTTTTCAAAATGCATACCTTAGCATTACATATCCAAATCCTATTCTAGGGTCCCTACATCATATCCATGCATTTATACATCACATAATATCATAATTACATGTGTCTAAGAAGTCATAGACCATATACATCATTGGATTATAATATTGGACACAAATATAGCCTTAAGTGACAAAACTCCAATACTTTATTGTCAAACTCTTTCCTTTAAGGTAGTTGGCTTCTATTACCATGTCTACTTAGTTCACCTATCATGTGAGATCATTGGAGAGTTGGGAATAAGATTCAAAGAATTTAAATAGCTCATCTCCTATTCAATCATACATAATGGATGCAAACAAGTCTCATAATTGCATATATGGTCATGTTAACATGTGTAAACATTTAAGAGACATTTTCATCATTTGAGGAAGTCATACATAGCATACAAAGGCTTGCCAAGCAAGTGGATTGGTCTCACCTAATTTCTTGTAGATATTGGACTTGTCTCACCTATTTTTTTAATGCATTTTTAGACTTAACCATGCTCTTAGGGGCCCATTTGGTTTTTGGGAGACTCTTTGCTTTGTCTCAACCAATCTTAAGGGTTCTTGGCTCATCATCACCATGGCTAAAGATTCTTAGTTTCACCACACTCGAGCAAATGATAAGCATGATTTTTATGCACTTTAATCCTCTTAACTTTGGCATTTTGATGATGGAATATGGTCTTAAGGGTTTAATTAGATTCAATTTGAATTCATTAACCACTTTTGCACTCTAGGAATTAAAATTGCAAAATTCTTAAATTTTAATGCATAAATCATTTTAAATGAATTTTGTGAATTTTCTATTCCATCTCTTTCATTCTTTTATGCAAGATTTTGTTGGGCAATTGGAGCTTTGAAGGAGAATTTATTTTGAAGATGAGGGGAGAAGAAAGCCACGAGTTGGAGAGTTGAAGAGAACCATCCACAAAGCCATGAGTTTGATGGAAGGATGAAGCAAAGCAAGAAAGTTCACAAGGAAGAGCATCGAGTTCAAAGGAGCTTAGAGCCAAGTGAGAATGCATGAGTTTAAAACGCTGAAGCTAAGGGCAGCAACACGAGAACCAGCAGGTGCATTCAGGAGCAACACAGAATAAATGAAGAAGCTATGGGTTCTGGTTCGAAAGAGTAGATAGCAACAAGAAAAGAAGCTCCAAATACATGCAGACGAAATATACATGGGCAGCACGTGAAGTCTGGGCAAAGCAGAGAAGAAAGAAAGGCTACACAGAGCAAACATGCGAGGAAACACGAAGAGATATGGGTTGGATTTCTCAACGTAACAGCAACGTGAAAAGCAACATGCAGCAGCTGCAGAATGGGCAAGAAACAAACTCGAAACAGATGAGGAAGCAGAACCACGTAAAAGCTACAGAATGTGGAAGCCTGGACTGAGACACACAAAGGAGAAGGCTGCCACGTGAAGAAGCTGCAAAAACTGGGGAGAAGTAACGTGACAGAAGCAAAACGAGGCAGAACGAAGAGCTGCAGAAGACGAAGAAGCAGACAAGAAAATCACGTCTGGACAGAATACAGAAGCTATAGCATGCATGTGGAATATAATAATAAAAAGAAGCGGGACCCACACCTTATTTCACATGCAAAGCTACGGTAATTGGCACAAAGGAATAGCACGTGAATATCTAAAGCAAATGGAATTAAAACTGAAGCACGTGAAAGGGGAGGGGAAATACACATCCAGACGCTGCTTTGGGCTGACGTGGGAATTAAGATGAAGATGAGGATTAGTTGCGGGATTTCAGCGTGCAGAAACAGAAAAAGAGAGACGTGAATAAAGAAGAGAGACGTGAACAAGGAAAGAGACGTGAACAAGGAGGGAAGGAGAAAATAAAAACTTGAAGGGGACGCTGGGAAAAAGAGAGAACGAGGAGAACGTAGAAAAAAGGCTGGAGAGATCGAACTGAAGAGGCAAGACGCAGAAACAAAAAGGGAGGTTCCACCGTTGAAGAAGAAGAGTTTTTTTCTCTCAATGGCTGCCTCTTTGATTGATTCTCCTTCATTTGATCCTTCCATGACAGCTTAAATTCCTTGTGGTGGCTAGTTGAAGATTGAATTCTCCTGGATGAAGATTTGAGCTCTACATCTCCTATTGAATTTGGATAAAACTCTCTTGCCCAATCTTTTGATTTTAGCATTATTTCCTTCATCAATTTGTCTAGGTTTAGCTTTTTGGTTTAGGAATTTAATTGCTAGAATTACTGGATTGAATTAAGTCTTGGATTGAACTTAATTTGAATTTTGGAATTATTTTTTGATCATCATGTGTTTGGAAAAAATTCCAGAATTAATGCTGTGCAATTGAACTCTAAATTCTTCTTGATTTTGGGCTAATTAATGCAATGGTTATTGGGTTAGTTAGCTGGAACTTTTGTGCAAATTAATTGCTTGAGGAATTAATTAATCTAATTGGTGAATTAGCATCTTGAGTGAATTGTGCAGTAGCTTTCATAAATTAATCAAATTTAGTGTAGTGTGTTCTTATTCTTAATCCAATTAATTAGTTGTTTAAGGTTTCTTGTGGTTGCAAAATTCTTTGAACAATTGATGAATTGAATCTTGGATGGTTAATCAAGAACCCTATGAGGAATGCACTAAAGAGGAAGAATTTAATCCTAAATTGGTAAGCTAAATAGAGCAAGGATAATTGAACTCTAGGGAATCCAATTGAAAGCTAGTTACCTCATTTACTTGATAAATCACTTGAACTTAGTTTTAGATTTTTAATTCTTGTCAATTAATTTTAGTTCAATTAAATTCTAGCATATCAAACCCCCAAATTAGATTCTAATAGTAATACTTAGAATATTCTTCCATAAACAATTTAAGGCACAAACTCCTTGGGAAGATGACCTAGGTTGCACCATTATCTACAAATTTACTTTGCTACCTAGTTTTATTTGAGATTGCACGACACGATCATCAGCAAACCCAAGCACACATCATAAACATCATATAAAACATAATATGTCCTCATAAAACCATGGCATAGAAAATCATGTTATCATACTTTCATGGATTGAAAATATACATACACACATTCTAAGATAAGATAAGCATACATCCATGTCTGAGAGAAAGTAGAGAGAGCTACCTTGCATATAATCACACATTTTTTTCTCTTGAATTTCCCTCTCTTACTTTGGCCACACATATACAAACTTGTGGAGATTGTTTCTCTTGGCCTAGATACAATTTATAGAAGCCAATTAGCTTCATGAAACAAATTCTAAGGCCACACAACTTGCCTAGATACCAGGTTGTTCTATAAACCCCATTATGGTCCATAAATGTACCTAATGAAGCAACACCCCTCAAATAATTTCTAGGCTCCATTCTTTCCTTTCAAATATGATTCTTGACTCTTTTTAAGCCTCTTGGAGTCATCACACAATTAAAACCAAGAACCTAACTATATGTTACTTCTTTAGGTCTTAATATGGAACCTAAAGCACCAAATCACTTCCTGTGAATTCTAATTTTTTTCCAAGGCCTCTCCTCATTTTTATTCATCATATATGACTCAAGAATGGCCTTAAAAAAATTTAAAACTCTCCCTAGCTATGGAATCTCATTTTGGCCAAGACTATGGAACTTAATGGCTTCCTTAGAATTTGCTTAGTTTTCTTGAAGGAGGAAGCATGTGGAGAGCATCTTAGGGATCTTAGGAGTTCATTTAAACTCTTAATTAGGCTTAGAAATTATCATATGAAATCAGATTTTAGAAGATGCACACAAAACCCTAGAAATTGCATCTTGAAATCTAATTATTTTTTGATAATTTCATTTGCATATTCTTAATCTCCACACCCTTTTTCCTTAGATTCATGCTTGATTCTGCCTAAAAATCATCTCCTCCTAGGGTTTTCTCAAGTGGGCAAAATGGTGGAGAAGAGAACCAAAGATGATAACCATAGGAAGAGAAATTACCTCATTTTCTTGCTTTTTCTCACTTGAATCTTATGTTCTTTGAACTCCTCTCTTCAAATCCGAATTTTCCCTTGAATTTCTCCCTTGAATCAAATTTATAAACTCCATTTTAATCAAAAGAAACAAAGGAGAAGGGAGGAGAGGAGGTGTGGATGAAGAAAAACATAAAAAACTATCATGGAAACATACCTTAAGCTTGGATTTTATCTCCCTTTTCTTCTTCTCTTGGTGCACCACTCTCCTAGGGTTCTTCTTCTGATTTGGGGCAGAATAATCTGATGATAAATGAGGGAGAGTGTGAGGTGCCACCTATTTATAAGGGAGGAAGAAGCACTTTTTCAAAAATTCCCATTTTGCCCTTCATTCTTGGCATTTTCGTTTCTTATTCGTTTTAACTCCTTTTTTATAGTTGTCTTTTCCATTATAAAATTTAGGTTCCCATTTAAATAAAATTCCTTTGGAATCACTCAAGTCAGAGCTAAAACCTTCCTAAATGAATTCGTCAAAGTTTAGGCATACTAACGTTGGAAAACGTCCACCAGAAGGGATTTAACTATCCCAGGGCTTCCTATAATTTTTAGAGCCTCTGAGAACCCTAGAAAACTTAAAATTTTCATTTAAAAAGCCTTCTTGTGTGAATTCTAAAATTTACTCAAAATTACGAAAATATCATTTATGTTTCGTAAGTTTTTCGTAAGAAATTGTTTCTTCATTCTAGCTCTATTTTTCTTTCCTTCTAAGCCTAGGATTCTCATTTTTGGGAGTCTAGAATGCTTCCTAATTTTTTTAAAGCCTTAAATATTTCATTTCGGGGGACTTCCTTTTGTATCTTGTGAGTTTTATTCATTTACGAAGAAACTGTACATTACGTTTCTCACATTTTCTCTTGTTTATAGAGAATCAGATGTTACAACTCACTTGAGAATGGGCATTTTGTAGTCCCTTATCTCAACACTAATTGGCCTAACATATGTGCCTCATACTGGCATCAAAAAGCTACTACCGCTAACTACTGTTGAATTCTGGTAGGATGCTAGCTATTCTCACAGTTTCGATCACTGGAGATATACTATACCACTTACCTCATATAAAAACTACACGTAACCCCTTTCTAATTACATAGTCTAACATGTAGGGATCTTTCTATCCCTTGTCAGGGTTAACATCTGCTAGGTAGTAGTTCATCTGGCTCTAGCTCTGGAAAGTTACTTTCTTGCTTTCCTTATCCCATGTACTATGCTCATCTCTCAAGAGATCTAGTCAGTGGTCTAACTATCTGAGTAAAGCCTTCATATCTCTGTGGCAACAATCTACTAGATTCAGGAGGTCTCTAGTCTTTAAGACAAGAGCTAACTGAAACTATACTGGTCTCTAAAACTAACTGCTCTATAAAAACTATATTAGGCTGCCATTTCATTAGAGAACTATCATGCTATGACTGAGGGCTCTCTGTAACTCTATGGGGTCTACTGTGGCCCCTAAGTCTGCTGCAACCTCTTAGAGCCCTGCTAAGGTCTACTATAACCCACTGTGCTATATTAGGATTTACTGTGATCCATCTCTAGGATATGTCAAAGCCTAAGATTACTATATCTAATAGTAAAACATATACTCACTAAGTCTAGTAACCATCACTCATAATAACTGAGACTAAACTCAAAAGTACATCGTGCTTTTCGTGCGAAGTAGGTTCTGTGTCATCTAATTCTCTAGGATCCCATTATACAGATACTCATGAGCATTTTAATTTTTGTTCATTTTTCCTCATGGGACCCTCAGATTCCCACTTCAGCCTATTTTTACTTAAATTTTCTTTTCTTACTCTAGTTGTACTCAACTATCTTTTTCTCTCATATCCTACAATTTCTGACTATGCTGATATTCTGCTTTTAAGTGCTTTAGTATTCGGGGATCTCACACACTGAGTGTGGTTAACATCTATGGCAAAAGAGAGACTACACACTGGTCCCTACTCATTTCTTTTATATGTACTATAAGGGACTCATGCTATCTAAATCTAAATATTATCTACTGAGGATTCCTCTCTGCATGCTTTTTTTACTATTTTAGTATTGCTGGAATCCCTTTACCTTTCTTCTTTGACTTATCTCATTCTTTAACTAACTAAGATATCCTTTGATTATCAGGACACTTTGGTGATTGATGTCATCGCTTGCTATGCACTCAAGTCACATTATTATTAGGTTGATCAAACCCAATATCATGTAACCATTGTTGCAAGCAAACCATAACATCAAACACTAATACATAAGTGCCTCATGACTGAGCTCAAAGCCACTATCACCTGTATGTTACAAGTTTTTTAATAATTTATAGTATTCCTCTCTTACTTTTCTTGCCCTATTCTTGTAGGACACTCAAGGAAACAAGACTCTTCCTTTACTTTATTCTAAGATCACTTTATATTGCCCAACTATTTTTACTTCGGGCACGATCATGCTAGAAGGGCATCTATGCCAAGGACACATGTTCTTTCTCAAGTACTCAAGCACATCAACTCGATATCTATTCTCAATCTAATATGTCCACGGCTTGAACACTGTCATATCTTCTCTTTCTTTTATCTTTACTATCTTTTTTACTTAGATAAAAATATATATTACTACTGACTGTTTCTGTTACCAGTTCGGGTTTCTTTATGCTTAAGAGCACCTATATTTTTCCTGGGTTTCTTTACTCGTTCACTCTCGGTAACTTCAAGAGGGTCTACTTTCTTATACTCTTGCTCTACTTCTAACTAGATTGTCCCTCTGTAGAGAAATTCTATTTTATGAAATCCCAAGAATTATATGCTATGGCACTCTCAGCTTATACTTTTTCTCTGCACAATGTAAGACTCGCCTTCTAAGGTGGTCTCTAGCTTGCTCGAGCTCCCCTAAGGGTACTAAGGCATTAATTGTCTATCTCAACTCATTTCTTTATTCAGATAAGAGCTAGGCTTTCTCTCTGTTTAACTTCTTTAATCTCTTTAGCCTTATCCCAGGAGTACAATCTACTATTTCTAGGGTTTACTAATCTAATCTAGGATACATACTCTCACTCTCTGGATTTTACCTCACTAAAGACTTATGCTCTACTTGGTGCTCTAATCACTTACGTGCCTCAACCCTATATCATTCTCATCTTAAGAAGCTCATCTAACTAACTATTGGATCCCTATCTATTTACTTTTCTGAGCTCAGTCTGTTCATTAATCACTGCTAAAGTGAGGGCATTCTCTTCTGTAGTTAGTTTTTCAACTCTTTTTCGCTTCCCTTATCACTGTACTTTATCATTTAGGGGGTTTATTTAGAAGAATTTACTAATCACTATTGAGTGGCCTTCCTGACTCAGAATGTTTTATCTTTCTTTTTTTTTTATCCAGAGAGAACTTTTACTAAGCCTTTCATTTACATATCTCACCTTAAATGATGCTACTGGTCGTCTCTCCTAGGCTTTAGATTATGCTCAGCCTGGGCTAGCCATCTCGTCAAACCTGTAGCTTACTAAAAGCCCTATTAACTCATAAGTTTATGATAACTTAGTGCTTTCTGAACTATCCTCATTCTCTTCTAGGCCTCTGTCACTGGGTTGATCATACTTACCTCTAAGTATTACTTATGAAGTACACCCTTTTGGGGCACCCAATATATGCCTCACTACTGGTAGCCTTACCTTACATTAATTTTAAGGCTACATTAACATCTTGTCATTTAGTGTCTTACAGGGTAGCACCTTAGGTTGGAGTCAACCACTTAAAGGTGGGTCTTAATAACCTTATAGTCCCTGTGTCTAACTCTCTCTGACATTGAGTCCTTTCTTGTTCTCAACTATAAGACCCACTGATTTCTTACTAACCTTTCATGCCTATTTAGTAGTCTTTTTCTCTACTTATACTAGGGTTTCCACTCTCTGTGGATTGACCGATCCCTTATCAATTCATTTCTTAAATTGGCCTAAATATAACCAACAAGGCATTTATACTATCATTCGCTGACGGATGTGACGGATGTGTCACACAACCCTCAAAATAAAACTAGGTTAGACTAAATATGTAGCTAATGGCACAACCTAGGTCATCTCCCTTGAAAATGGAGTTCAATGTTCAATTGAGTTTTCTAAGTGTTAAAAGAATCCTAGAACTACCTAATTTAGGGGGGCTTTTATCTAATTAAACTATCTAAAATAAAATTGAAATAAAATTCCTAATTGCTACCTAATTGTATGAATTATGGGTAGCTTTGGATTCGTCCATTGGCATCCACTATCCTTATCCTGATTCATTTTATGATTAATTCTGGTCTAAGAGTCTCTATTTGTGTCCAATACAAATTATCTTGGGTTACCATGCAAGAATCAAGAGATTAATAATTTAATGTTGAATTGAAACCTTAATCTCGCATCAAATCACTAATTCTTGTCATTAGGGTCAATGAACACTTGAATTAAATGATTAATTGATCAATTAGCCTCTAAATTAACACCCTAGGATATTTAATTAACCAACCAAACTCTAAGGAATCCTTAAATCAAACAATAAAGCTTATAATTTCACTCATGCATTTCATCGAATACCTTCGTGGCATATATGAGAAATTAAAGGAAAGTGTAAAATTCAGTGTTTAATTTAACCAATTAATCAATAAAAAGGCTTCCTAATTAGTGTCTAACCAGCCACTAATTACAATTACACAAATTCCTAATCACATACAACTTAACCAAGCTTGTACAAGAAAAAGAAAAAGTATAGGAAAATAGAAATCCTTAGCCAAAATTCTGCTTGTAATTCTATAGATTCAAGTTTCTCCAAGGTCCTTCTTCCTTGCTAGTCACAGATGGAGATTAGAGCTTCATTAGAGGTGAAATGGAAGATAATGGAATGGGAAAATGGCATGGTGTTGCTCTCTGGATGTGAAATGGACAAAGAGGGCGTGAATGTAAATGACAGAGTGTAGTGTGAATAATGTGTGATACGATGGAGTAAATGGCATGTGATAAATGCGTGGGATGAATGGATGATGTGGATGAATTAAGATTAATGTGAATTTGGATGATGTTCTTTTATTCCCTCTGTTTGAATAATCCATTCACGTGTTTCATTTAATCATTCATGTGCTCAGCCCCCTATTCCAATTGCCCGTAGCCTTTTTTTCTTCTTTGCATGAATAAGTGTAGGCCCTAACATAATACTAGATGCTTCTTATTTCCTAGTGCTTTCCACGTCATTACTCTTCATTTCCAACTCAATTTTTTTACTACTTTCCTTCTCCAACCCATAGCATTTGCTCACAAGCTTTTTCATGTTGTTACGTCAAAACCAAGCTCGTGTTTTTCGCGTTATTATTCAACCAACTACTCTGTCTTTTCTACATGTTTTGCTTTCTGCTTCTCCCACGTCTTGCTCGTGTGATCTTTCGGTTATTCTACTCATATGTTCTGTAGCTCTCTTCTCCTCAATCTTGTAGCTTCTACCTTGTGTGTTTCTTCTCCTCTGCTCCATGCAAACTCGTAGCTCTTTGTTTCTTAGCTCGTGCAAGCTTCATGCAAATCCACGTCGTTTCTTTTCTTCAGCCATCTCTAAGTTCTTTGCGTTTTTTGGTTATGCCCATGCGTGGTTCTTCCACGTTATTTCTACCTCCCTACTTTGCCTTCTTTTTCCTTCAAACCCGTAGCATGTGTGTTAATGAGAGGCTCCTTTGTCTCTTCCTTCACTCACTCTCTTCTGCATGTGGCTTGGTTGTACGTGAACCCATGGCTTCACACTTCTCACTCATACTGTAGCTGATTGTTTCATTCTCTTCACATGAGCTACTTCTCCTTTCCATGCACGTTCTTCATTCGAGTTTGTCTTCCACGTACTCTCCTTCAATTCTACATTCAGTTTACACTGTCCCATGTGCATCAACCATGCTTCCCATGATAGAAAATGCTATACACAAGAGCCACATGATTCATGAGTGTGTTCTGTGCTTCTACGTGGGACATGCATGCGTGTCGCTGACTTGAGCTGCCCCTTCCTTGAGTGTTATGTGGAGATGAAAGTGTTTGTGTGAATGTGCTACAACATGGAGCATAGAAGTTTGTGTGAGCTTATGTGTGTGTCTTCCATGAGATAAACAAGGGAGTTGAAGCTGACTTCTTCTTTAAAACCCATTGCTCCTATTCAAATGCTATTTTATTCTTCCATTCCAATTCCATTGCCCATAAAAAATCTACATAAATAATAGGAAGAATATCCACAAAATTATTTGAGATAAAATTGAACATTAAGAACTAATAATTTGTAAATTAATTCCTAAAATGTAAAAAATGACTATTTAAAATCAAGTTCCATTCAATTACATCCATTAAGCCATATTTAATTATTAAAGTGCCAAAATTAGGAGGATTCATGTATATAAATCTAGCATTCATCATTCGCCACAACTAATTACCGTCGAGTTTACCTTAGTTTCCTACCTGAGTATTGGCCACAGCTATCTGCCTTAGTATTGGCCGCAGCTAACTTCTTAATTGGCTGCAGTGAGGAATCCTCTGAATTACCTCGCTGCTTTATAGAAGAATTGGCTATGGCTAAGCAGTTAATTGGTCATGGCTAAAGGCCTCTGATTGGCTTGCTTCCTCATGAATTGGAACCTCATCTTTAGCTACAAACACAAGCCTCATTACCTCTATATCCAGCCCGTCATTAAGTTAGAGGGTTCTACCTCTTGCTTTATTCATATAAAGCTAGCTATTACCTCTGGACTATCAGGGCTCTTTGGAGTGTAGCTCATAACTCAATTTGGGCCTGAAGGAATTAGCTTTTTGGGCTCTGAAACTCGTATAGACATTTGGATGTTGTGGCTAGAGGGTGACTCTTTTTCTCACTTCCCTTCTAGACTAGTCCTGTGCAGCCATAGTCTCATCTCATACCGTGTTGCATCCTACTTGTCTTTGCATTAAGCAATACATCTTAGAATGGTCTAAGTATTCTCTCTAGCAAGCCTTTTAATGACAATAAGATCATTTCTCATCGTTTATACCCAGGGCTTGCCACTAATCCCGGTAAGCTATCATATCTCATAGAGCTCCAACTGTCGAATCCCTTAGCTCTACTTAGCTATCTTAGAGGCCAACCTTTCTTGATGTCTATTATCTACTCTAAGACCATTCTACAACTTACTTAATATAAACAAAGCCACAAACTATCTTCACACACCCCACAATGTCTCATACAAGGCCTTTCATGACTTTACAAACCTTTACATAGCCTTGTTGCCACATTCTCAAGCCAAATCCAACCTTAGAAAGCCTGGAACTTTACTCTGATACCAATAAATGTAATACCATAACTTTCTAGCGTATCTCATGGTATCTCCATGTCTCACATCATGTATTTTATGAAGAAGCAAGGAAAAATGGCATGAATTAATGAGTATTTTTGCGTTGCATACTGTATGAATTTTTCATTCAATGTCCTGTGGGCCATATGGACTCATGTATCACATTCACATATTTACTTACATAGATACAACTCAAATCCATCACCAAAAGTGGCCTAGAACTCATACAAGTGCAAGAAACACATAAATTTCCACAATGTAGCCTCGGCCAGAATTACATATTTTCTATCACAAATTTTGAAAAATCATAACTAGTTTTTAAAAATCAAAATAATACATTTTTTATCATTTAAGAAAGATACACATGTATACTTTATGCTAAAAATAATTTCAAGTCATGAGCATAACATCTGGACCACGTTTGACATTGAAAAATGTACAGAGGTCTAACTGGCTACTAGTACTAATATAGATTTTGACAATAAACTTCAAAAATGTCTAATTAATTTCAAAAAAATTTGATCCATGTAAATGATACTAATCTGGAAATCTATGGATGCTAGCTAAAGGGAAAAAATAACTTCAAACCAATCTAGGCACGTTCAAGCCTCGAAAATCAATCAAACAATAACATAGGTCTGACTAGATGTCTGATACTGGGTAAAAATTTCAAAATTTGTATCTCCCTCTCTACCCATCCAAATGTCACAAGTCACTGAGGTTCCCCCTATAAAATTTTATGGCAATTGGACATCGTTTTTCCCATGAGTGATAGAATTTCATTTCGGACCAAAATCAACAGTGCACTAAACCAAAATCAAAAAAAGTTGTCAACTTTGAAAATTCATCAAATATTTTATAGACCTCCAAAAATTCTGCACTTTAGCTTCTCAAAAAGCCCTAAACATAGCCTAGATTCATGCCAAATTTCAGATCAAGAAAAACTCATTTTGAGAAAAAGAAGTATAGCTCACCAATATGGTCAATTTTGCTCCATATGAAATACTAAATGTGTCCAAATGGCCTCCTTTAATATTTGGCACCTCTTGGACAAGTTTAAAAGCATGTATATGACTTGTATGAATTGCCCAAGTGGTTTCAAACCTCATGCATCTCAATTTAGTTATTCCATTTCCGTTTATACACTAATGCATCAAGCCATCAAGAAGCCAAATCTTCCATTTCTATTGATTTTATACCACATATAGTCTATACAAGAGTCATGCATCATTTTACATTCATACATGAGTTTATATCTCAAGAATAATATATACAAAGCCACTTTGTAATTCATATGGCCATAACAAGTAAAATCTAGACACTTTCTTGTCATATTCTCAACTTTTAAGTTGTTGACTCCCATTACCTTGTCCACTTAGTCCACCTAACATGTTAGAATATTGGAGAGGAGGGAATGAGATTCAAAAAATTTTAATAGCTTATGTAACGCCTTAATGTACTAACTCTATCTAGCCTCTCTCTGGGCTCGGTTCCACATGATTTCCAAAGAACCAATACCAATCCGTGGCATTTTCATGCTATGAAACAAGGTTTTATACACTCATTATCTGCCCCGTGGGTCCTGTGAACCCATCATTCATATTCTTTACTCACACTCCCTTCATATAACTCATACATAGCATAAAACAAGCCATAAGCCACGGGTATGGAGTTAAAAACCAGAAAATGCAATTTCTCACATGGACCCAAAAATCAGATTTTTGACCCTAACTTTGGAAACTCACTACTAATTATAGAAAATTGAGAATCTAGCAAACCATAGCTCTATGGAAATATCTAAGTGTTAAATTTACACTAAAAATAATTCCCAATTATGATCTCAGCGTTTGGACCATGTTCGACATCGAAAATCAGACAAAGGTCCGGCTATCCCTGTTTCTGATGCAGCTTACTGTCATGAACTTCAAAAATTCGTAACTAAATCCAAAAAACTCCAATTTGGGCACACTATACTAATTTGAAAAGCTACAGATGTATACTAGAGGAGACAAATAAGTCTAGATCAGTTCAGTAGCCCTTATACCCCAAAAATCGATGGAATAGTAACGGAGGTCGGGTGGACTCCCTGATGCTGATACAAAACTTCAGAAGGTTCATTCTCTCTCTACAGACCTCTGATTTAGGTGATTCTAGTTGGTACAGGTCACTGTAGTTTTCTAGTTTATGTGTATAAAATTTCATGACATTTGGCCACTATTTGGTCTATGTATGACATGGATTTCATTTCTGACCTATGGGAACAGTACATGACCAATTCATTAAATTTTTCCAAATTCAACAATTCACCAAATATTCTCTAGACCTCCGAATATTACCCACTTTAGCTTCTTAAGAATCTCTCTACAAACTCTAGAGGCATGCCAAATTTCATGGCAAAAGGAGCTCGTTTGGTCATACTTTGACAGAGCTCACAAAATTACCGGTTTTGGCACCCAAAAGGTCCAAAATAGGTCCAAATGGCCTCTCACATGTTCTAGCCACTCATGGACAAGTTTAAAAGCATAACAATAGTCTATATAACATGTCCAAGTGGTCCAAATCAACATACATTCCAAATTCACTATGCTACGGCCAAAAATACACTCTTACATTCATTCAACAAAAGGGGCAAAACCCTTATTTCTATTAATTTGGCTCCCTACATAGTTTGTACATCATATATCCATGTATTTACACTTGCTACAACATTTACATCTCAAAAATAGTGGGTGCATATTCATTTGGCACCACTTTACAACAAAATAACTAAAATAAAGCTAAAGTCTAGCTAAGCATGCTCCTAGGCTCCTTGGTGTGCACTTGCTTCTCCTTGAGCTCCACCTAGCATGTTAAGTTGGGAGGGGAAGGGGTGAGATTCATGGAATCTCAGTAGCTCATGCACTCAATCAAGTAAGCAATCAAGGTATATAACAAGTCAAAGCATGTAATTTGGCATCCAACCATTCTCAGTCACATAATACATGTTGTACATGCTATGGAAATCACAACAATGCCACAAGTAAGCTCTAGGGACTTTTGGTTTAGCCTCACCCGAGTTTAGGGACTTTTGGATGGCCTCACTCGAGTTTAGGGACTTTTGACTTGGCCTCACTCGGTTATGAGACTTTTGGCCTTGTCTCACCTATCTCAAGGGACTTTCGGCTTTACCTCACCCATCTCAAAAGACTTTCGGCACTACCTCACCTGAGCAATTCTCACAATCCAACACATAAGCACATTTGCATCAATGCATCAAAGCAATAGCATAAGGCATGTTTCACACAACAAGCATATACATAAACATACAATGACTATTACATCTAAGAATGCAACAAGAAAGAGTGGGAAGAGAGCTACCTTATGAGCCAATACTAGCTTTTCCTTTCAATTCCTCTTCTCCCTTCTTAAGCTCACAATCACACCTTGATGGAGGTGCTTCACTTGAGCCTAGGCACAATCAAGAACATGGAGTTACTCTCTTAGAATGTAATCTTTAGAGCAAACTCTCTTAACATATCAGAACCTAGAGGTTCTCTCTCTCTCTCTGGAATGCCATCAATTCTTCCTCTCTCTCAAGCTCTCATGGTAGTGGAAACAACATTTTTCAAGGAAAACAAAGAGGTTCAAGGGTGTTTTCCACTTCCCCTCTTCTGACCCATGCCCAAAATCCAACTAATCTCACAAACAAAACCATAGAAAGAGAAGGCAAAGAGAGGAGATCAAGATTCTAAGTAGGAATGAGAGGAACTTGCTTACCTTACCTTTGTTCTTCCTCCTTCTCTTGGTCTCTCTCACTCTCCATGCCTCTTTTTTCTCCTTGGGTCGAAGTCTAGGGCAAATATGAGAGAAAGAATGAGTTGGGTCGTGTAATGTAGTAAATTTCTTGCCTTTTACTCTCTTGCGGACTGACCCTCGCTACGGCGAAAATTAACCTTCGCTACGGCGAGCACGTATTATCTGGCTTAGCTATGGCGAGGCTTAACCTTCGCTACAGCGAGCACGTATCAGTTTCCTTCGCTATGGCGAGATTTGACCTTCGCTATGGCGAACTCACGTTAGTTCCAGACCACTACTTTCGCTATGGCATACGCTACAGCGAGCAGCCCCCTAGTTTTTGTATGGAATGC
This sequence comes from Erythrophleum fordii, assembly GCA_032878935.1. NCBI lineage: Eukaryota > Viridiplantae > Streptophyta > Magnoliopsida > Fabales > Fabaceae > Erythrophleum > Erythrophleum fordii. Next base: position 35,590,956 of record JAVQMF010000053.1, read on the forward strand.
CAGCACTGGCTATAGCTAGAATCACGTTCGCTATTGCGAGAAGGCACTCTCGCTACAGTGAGACCATTTCTCGCTATTGCGAGAAAACTTAGGGAAATTTCTAGATTTCGAAAATTCTCAACTTCCTACTTTCTTTTCCTTTTCTTTTTTTTTCCTGGTTATTACAGCTTATCTCCCTTTTAATCACATATAAAGTATGCAAACCAAGTCTTACAAATGCATGCATAAGCATATTGACATGTGCAATCATTCAAGAGACATCTTTAACATTTGAACAAGTCATACATAGCATACATAAGCTTGCCAAGTAAGTAGATTAGCCTCACCCATTCACTTAAGGATTTTGGACTTACCTCACCCCTTTCTTTAAGAGGTTTTTGACTCAACCTTACTCTTGGAAGTCAACCTCACTCTTGGGAGACTTTTTACTTTGTCTCTATCAATTTCAATGATTCTTGGCTTATCCTCACCATGGCTAGAGGGTTCTTGGCTTCTCCACACTCAAGGTAATCCAAGCACACATATTAGACATCATTTGAAAGTATAATGTAACATCATGACACTATGGGATAAAAGCTCATGCTAGAATACTTTTCATAATTTAAAACATACATACACACATTCAAAAACAATATAAGCACATATTCATGCATGAAAGGAGGTGGAGAGAGCTACCTTGCTTGCATTTACACACTTTTTCCTTAAGCCTTGAGTCTTCTCCCTTGACCTCACACACCTAAGAAGGTGGAGGTCATTGCTCTTGGCCTAGACACATCATATGGAAACCAATTAGATTCATGGAATAAATTCTAAGGCCACACATCTTCCTTAAACACTAACTTGGCCTATTAACCCCTTTATAGTTCCAAGAATGCACCTAATAAAGCAACACCCATCAAGTGAGTTCTAGGCTCCATTCTTTCTTTTCATTTATGATTTTTGACTCCTTTTAAGCCTCTTAGAGTCATCATACAATTAAAACAAAGAGCCTAACTATATGTTGCTACTTTAGGTTATATTATGGAACCTAGGATACCAATTCATTCTTTAGGCCTCCTAAATTTTTCCCAAGGTTTTCTCTCATTTTCATTCATCATATATGACTCAAAAATAAGCTTGAAAAATTTTAAAACTCTCCCTAGGTGTCCCATCCCCTTTAGGCCGAGACTATGTAGCATTTGGCCTCCATAGATGTTTGCTTTATTTTCTTGATGGAGGATGCATATGAGGAGACTTTCAGGGATCTTAGAAACTCATTTAAATATTTATTTAGGCCTAATAATAATTATATCAAATTAGATTTTTAAGAGAACCCATGAAACCCTAGGTTTACCACCATTAAAATCAATGGCCTTTTTTTGGAATTTCTTTGCATATTCTTACTTTCTCCCCTTAAATTCATAGAATTCACCCTTGGTTTTGCCTAAAATTCAAGCCCTCTTGTAGCTACATATATAGGGCGAAATAGGGAGAAGAAGGGAGAAGGAATAGTTATCATGGGATAGAGATTTTACCTTATTTTCTTGCTTGATTCTCACTTTCCTTGGCCTCCTCTCTTCAAATCCAAAATTTTTCCTCTATTCTTCTTTCAAAATAGATCTAAAAACTTCAATAAAACCATAGGAAAGAAGCTTGAGAGGAGAGGAACAAGTTTGGAAGAAGAAGGAGCATGAAAATCTATGAAATTCCTTACCTTTTTCTTGCTTTTTCTCCTCCTTTCTTCTCCTCCATGGTGCGCCTAAGAGAGCTAGTGTTTTTTTTTTTGTTTTGGGGCAGAATGGGTCATGCAAATGAAGGGGGAAAAGAAACAAGAAATTTAAAGAGTGTTCAAGAAGCTTCCACTTTTTTAAAAGTTTCAATTTTGCCCTTCATTCTTGGCATTTTCATTTCTAATTCATTTTAGCTCTTTTTTGAAAACTATCTTTTCTATTATGAAAATTAGGTCCTCAATTTAGTAAAATGCCTTTGAAATCACTTAAATCGGAGCTAAAATCTTCCCAAATGGATCTGTCAAAGTTCGCATTTACCATCATTACAAAAAGTCAACCAAAGGGACTTTAGCTGTCCCGGGGCTTCCCATGGTTTTTAAGGCCTTGAGAACCATGGAGAACTCAAAACTTTTATTTAAAAAGCCCTCTTGTGAAAATTCCAAAATTTGCTCAAAACAACAAAAATGCCCTTATGTTTTGTCAACTTTCGTCATAATTCGTTTCTTCATTCTAGCTCCTTTTTTCTTTCTATTTAAGCCAAGGATTCTCATTTTTTGGAGTTTAGAATGCTTCCCAAATTTTTTGAGACCTTATATAAGTCATTTTGGGGGGACTTCCTTTTGTAACTGGTGAATTTCATACATTTACAGAGAAATCATATGTTACGTTTCTCACATTTTCTCTCATTTTCAGAGAATCAGATATTACAAAATTCATCTTCTCCTAGATGGGCTAGGTCTGACCAAAAATCACCTAAAAGAGAACAACAAAAAGGAAGCAAGCTAAGCTATAATTCTTACTTTACGTACTAGTTTTCTCAAGATGCTTTACTATGCTTCCAAAGGCCCTTAAAGTTTCTATCCTCTCCTTACTAAACCAACCACCAACCATGACCAATTAAGGTGTTAAAACTATAGAATAAGATAGGAGGAGGAGTGGAAGAAGTTTAGAAAAGGAAAACGAGTGAAAAAGTGTGTATTTTCTTACCTTTTCAAGGCTTCTTCAACTTCCTTTTTTTCCACTTCTTGTGCACCCTCTAGGTTAGAGTTTGGTTCTGTTTCAATGTGCAAGAGAGTGGATTAGAGTGGCTAAATAGATTGAGACGTTTTAAGAAGCTTAGGGGTACATTTTTATAAGTTTTTAACTTTGCAATTTAGTCCCTCATTTTAGTTTTTATCGTTTGGATTCATTTCAACTCCTTTTTTAAATTTGTCTTTTCTATCATAAAATTTAGGTCCTCTAATTCATAAAATAGCTTTGTTTTCACCCAAATTGGATTCAAAACTATTTTGAACTATTCGATCAAAGTTTTAGTCAACTAAGAACTAAAAATCACTCACCAAAAGGGTTTTAACTATTCCCAAGATTTCAATGGTTTTTAGAGTCTTTGAGAACCTTGAAAAGCTCAAATTTTTTATTTAAAAAGTCCTCGTATGAGATTTCTAAATTTTTCAAAAATTACAAAATTGCTCCAACTTATTTTGGCAAATTTTCTTAACTCTTTTGGCTTTGGTTTTCAAGCATCTTAAGCCTCAAATCCTCATTTTTCATTATTTAAAATTTTATTCTAATTTTACTTGACCTTAAATCATTCATTTCAAGGGACTTGCTTTTTATATTTGGTGAGTTTCATGCCTTTATGGAGAAACTGGATGTTACAACATTACCCTATAAGGATCTTATAATTCTCTTAAAACATTCTAATGCTTTTAATCGAATTCTTACTAGTACCAGTTTATAAGGTCAATTGCCAATAAAAATTTAACCTTGTACATCATTGCATATACTATGCTAATAGTGTTGAAGTAAGGGACTTTCTTCATAATTTTGTTTGAATTCAGTTTAAGGATACATCTCATTACTTAAAATGTCATTTTTTTTTCTATAGTAGTATAAATGGGTTTGCAATATGTTGAATCACTTAAGGACTTCTTTAAATGATTCTCTTGTAAAAGAGTAATTTTCTTTGAGCAATTCCCTTGAATTTTAATTCCAAGGATATATTATGCCTAACCCTTATCCTTTGTCTAAAAAATATCAAAGGATAACTATTCTTTAATGTGTACTAAAGAATCAAAACTTATCCCAGTCAACAGAATATTATCTATATAAAGATAATACTACAATACTCTCTTTAAACCATTTAATATAAACATGGTAGTATTCATCAGTCATTAGAAAAATGTATAACAAATTATTACTCGATAAAATTTAAAGTACCATATTTTCTAGATGATTGTTTAGTCAATAAATAGACTTTTGGAGCTTATGAATTTTAAGCTCTATTTATTTCTTTATATAATCCAATAATTGTTCCATATAAAATTTATCATCTAGTTATTTTGTTTAAAATGTGCTTTTCACATCTATATGATGTAAGTGCAAGTTTAAACTTGCACCTATAATTAGGAATAATTCAATTGAATTAAATTTTCAATAGGTGACAAAAGTATCTTTGCAATTTATACCTTCTTGTCATGTGTACCCTTTAGTAACTAAGTGTGTCTTATATTGATTCATCTACCTTTTTCATTAACCTTGAGAATCCACTTGTCCTCAATTATCTCTAGGCTAAATGAAACACCAACCAAGTGCTAAACATGGTTTGTCCTCATTAAATCCATTTCTTCTTCCTCCATTGCTTTTATTCACTCTACCTTAGTAGGATATGATAAAGCCTATTTAACTTTGTCTAGCTTTATAATCATCTTTTGAAGTAACTATGTGTGTTCTCCTTTCAATTTCAAATTTGATGTTTCGGCACACTTTTTTTGTTACTTCTACATAGTGATATTGTCTATGCAATATCCTCGTCTTGCACTAAGTTGCCATTAAGATTGACAAATTGAGATATAACTTCTAGTATCTCATTATTTTAATTTTGTGTCTCATAAAGAGATGTATCTATGTCAATCTCTCTCCCACTAAAAAATTCAATCTCTAATAAATGTGGTATTCCTTAATTTAATTTTAGTTATACTTCAAACTTTGTTTTCACTAATAAAAATATAACCCTTTAATTATTTTAAATATCTAATAAAGATACATTTCTAACCGTTTTAGGATTAGTTACTATGCTCATAGGAAGTATTGTGGACTTAAATAGTTGACCTTGTGGTCATAGGATGCTTAAATTCCAATTGGTTATTTATCCACAATTCTACAAGGTTTAGAAGTCATTGAATTCGAAAGGTACTTGGCTAAGTATGAAGGCATGTATTTAATAAAGCACTATTCCAAGAGAAAAAATGGTTAAATGTGCTTGAGCCAACATTAACTTAACTATATCAAGTAAAATTTATTTATTTATTCATTTATTTTTTTAAGCAATTTCAATTTGCCATGAAGAACTAGGAATCATTAATTTTCTCAAGATCGTGTACCCTTCATAGAGTTATTTTAACAAATATTTACATTTTAAGTTAGAACTAAAAGTTCTAATCTTCTCATCCATTTGATTCTCGACCATATCTATTTAATGTATAAAGCACTATTGTACTTCTAGCTTCTAGGAGATTAAATGGATTTAACTTTATTGCAAATATCATCAATAAAGGTCATGAAATATTAAGCTCTATGTTTTACCCTTTTTCGTTCTACTAGATATCTTATAATGAATTAATTACAATGGATATTTAATTCTATTTTCATTATGCAAATGGTTTATAGATTGTTTTATCTACTAGGCAACATCCATACAGCAACATTTCTAAGTTTGAAATATATTCTAGTTGCTCTTACCTCTTTACTTCATAAGGTCTAGCTTAGCATGTCAAAGTATTCATATCTTTGACTACATTGGAAGCTAAAAGTTTAAGATAAAAAAATCATAGTTATAATTGTGACTAGCATAATAAAACCATTTGAATATCCCTTCTCAAATGTTAATGGAGTTGCTATGAAAATTAACTATAAATCTTAATTTAAGAAGAGAAATTATTAAACTTAAGTTATGTTGGATCTTTAAATAATATTAAAATATTATACAAGGTAAGGATCGTTTTTCATACAAAACAGATTTGCATGTTTCAATCCTTATAATCTTAAATTTTATATCAATCATTGCACAAAGTTATCTACTTATGAAAAGTAGTTGACATTACTCCTATAATGAATTTTAATTTCTAATTATGTGGTGTATGAGTCTTACTATGCTCAATGTAATCACGAGCGAAGTGGCTCATTCTTTTTATAGGCATATACTTAACCTTGTCAAATTTCTTTTACCATGCTCCCCTCTTTTCTTACATTAATGTTAGCCTTCTAGAAAAATAGGCTAGATAATTTCTTCTCATGAAAGTGTTTTTCCACCTTGTTGCTTTAGGGTCTTGAAATTCCATTAGTCTATATCACATAGACATGTTCGGAGAATTTAACTAGTTTTAAATGTTCATCCTTGAACTTTATATAACAAGCAGTACACGTGGATCAAATTCAATTTCACATGTTGTCAGTAGATAAGAAGAGGTCATATGATATCCTAAACTTACTGTTAACTTTTTTTTAAGAACATAACTATCTAACTTCCATTACTTGAATATTAGTCTTTTTAGTTTAGTTATAAACATGTAACTAGAACTTGTCCTTATGGGCTATCATCACGGTTTGAGTAGTCCTGTAAGACTTTTACTCATGGTTATAGCCATATTGCTTATTGTTCTGTGAACAACATTTTCTATATCTCTGCTATATTAAGTTGTCATTTTCATGTGTAGGTTCCAACATGACATTGTTTGATACTTCCTTAATATCCTACTTTTAAGGGATATAGGAATTTTTATGGTGTCAAGTTTTGTAATTGTCACCATCTCATTTTTCACTATCTCTAATCATAAGTAATGATGTTCTTTTATTGCCATAATCTTGATTAGATTTCTATATAGACATAGCACAATTTTTCCATATATATACAATGCTTCGTATATTTGTTTGCAATAAATTTCAATAAGACTAATAATGACATTTTTAGATTTATGATTGGAAGTCTACATTTGTCTTACTTTTATCATATGTATCTTAAGAATGTCACTATCTTTCTATCGAATTCATTTGCAAAGGATCGTTTGAATTTGTAGTTCTTTGATGAGCCTTAAGCTACCAATCGAAGAACTCCCACTCAACAAGATATATCTCATCTTGAAAACTTTTCAAATTATTTTAATTATTTAATTTAATTCTTAGGTGAGACTAAGTCTCCCAATCTAAAAACTACCACTTAATTTAGGTATTTACTTTTATGTTCAATGCATACTTGCATTGTATTAACATGAAAATCACTTTTCTAAAAGAGATCTCAATTTAATGACATTTACTCTCTTATACATTTCATCATTGGCTCTATAATTATAAGCTAATCTTCAACTTTGAAGGGTTGCTTAGACATATGTTGTAAAAATATGTCTTGCATTTGATCAATCTTTAAACATATAATTTCCTTCATGTGTAATGTATCTAAATCTCTATTGTATTTCTCATATTTAAAAATTAGCTCTCTAACAATTGTAGTAACACTATGTTACTTGATGGCACTATCTCTATTACATATTGATTAAAAATAAATTTTTAAAATTTTCTTTTTGACTTCCTAAACCATTTTAATTTTTTGTTCAATTAATATTTAATTAATAAATATCTTTTAGAGAGTAATTGATCGATGACCCATGTGAAGTGTATTAAATTTTATTTTTATTTTAATGCCAATTAATTAGTTTCCAAAGCATTCAATGTGTATTTGAGTAATATTCAAACATACCCAAATATAGTCAAAACATATACCAACATATAGAGCATGATTTTAGGGATTTTTAAAAGCAAAAATCATCCAAAAATGATGCTCCATGCACCCTCACTCTCTCTTAGAAGTTTCAGCTTTCAAAAATGCTAAAAAATTAGAAAAAATGGCTACCCCATTCTCTTAAGGTAGAGAGTGGAGTACGCTCACTGCCTTTTGAGGTAGTTTCTAGTTATAAAGTGATACCAATGAACTCCTCTTGTCATTTCCTATTAATTGGAACCCTTAATTGGCTTATAGAAGGTGGAGGTCAATGAAACTTGCCAGATCCGAGGGTGGGCATTGTTTGTAACACGATAAATTTTTAACTTGTCTTATACTATGTCCATGCCTTATGCCATGCATTTCACAAGGAAACAAGAAAATGATATTAAAAATATTCAATTTCTTTGTGTTACATCATGGGTAAAATTTTTATTCGATATCCCATGGGGCATATGAACTCATCCATCTCATTCTCATATTTAAATACATAAATACAACTCATAACCATCCCAAGAAGTGGCCTAGAACTCGTACAAATGGATAGAATATATAAAAATACTAGGTGCAGCCTTGGCTAGAACTTCCAGCTTACTATCATAAATTTTGAAAAATCATAACTAATTCTAGAAAAATTAAAATCATTGAAAGGCTACAGATGTCTACTTTATACTAAAAATAAATCTAGGCCACAACAGAGGCTGCTAACCACTGAAAATTGATGGAACAGTACCAGAGGTCGACTGTTGTTATTGGTACTATCCTCTAACTTCAAAAATTCATATCTCTCTGCTCAAAGGTCCAATTGGGATGATCTTAGTGGCCATGGAAAGCTTATCATGTATAATTTATGTTTGTAAAATTTCACAAGCATTAGATATCATTTGCCTATGAATGACATAGCCTAAGTTTCTGACCATATGAACAGTGTTTGCATCAGTTCAGCAGAAAAATGCCAACTTTGGAAATTCATAATTAATTCCACAGAGCTCCAAATAATCTAGTCTTTAACTTCCTAAAAAGATATAGATAATATCTATATGTGTGCCAAATGTTATGGGCAAATTCTTTCATTTGGTCAGATCTTAACATTGGGTTGCAAAATAGCTCATTTTGTGTCATATAAGGGGTCCAAATGGTCTATTTTGAGTTCTAAGGCAACCATGACTACTTAAGCACGTAGAAATGCACCAAAATGACTTTCTAAACTTGTCTCAAAGGTACATAAACCCAAAATTTAGATATTCACTTTTTCATCCCATGTCATACACAAGCATGCATACACTTTCTCTTGTCATTCAGTACCCAAACATTATATTATCATTCATTTGGCATCAAATCTCATACATACATCAAATATATGGGTATTTACACATGTTCAAATGATTATACAATATTTCAATCATAGTATTACATCATATGCCATTTGTATGGCTACAAAAGGAGTAATTCTAGACACTTTGATGTCAATCTCTTATCTCCCAACTTAGTGGCTTCCATTATCTTGTTCATTTAGTCCACCTAGCATGTTAAGACATTGGAGAGGAGGGAATGAGATTCAAAGAATCCCAATAGCTCATCTCCCTTTCCATCACCCATAAAGAATATAATACAAGTCTTAAAAATGCATGCATGGGCATAATGGAATGTGTAATTATTCAAGAAGAATTCTTAGTATTTGAACAAGTCATACAAGGCGTACATAGGCTTGTCAAACAAGTGGATTAGCCTTACCCATTCTCTTAAAGATTATAGACTTGCCTCACCCATTTTCTCTAAGTGGTTTTAACTCAACTTTACTTTTGGGAGACTCTTTACTTTGTCTTAACCAACTTTAAGGATTCTTGGCTCATCCTCACTATGGCTAAGGGTTTTTGGCTTTACCACACTCAAATAAACCCAAGCACACATACTAGGTTACAACATCATGGTACCATGGAACAAAGGCATAAGCTAAAACACTTTTCATGACTTAAATCACACATACACACATTCAAAGACAAGGTAAGCACACATTCATGCATGAGAGAAAGTGGAGAGAGCTACCTTTGCCACACAAGCACACTTTTTCTCTTGGACTTTTGTTCTCTTCCTCAGCATCACACACACAAGGGTGTGGGATTTGTTTCTCTTGGCCTAAACACAATATATGGAAGCTAATTAGGTTTTTGAAATCATTTCTAAAGTTATACATCTTTCTTAATCACTAACTTGGTCTAATAGTCCCTTTATGGTTCCAAAATGCACCTAATGAAGTAACATCTATCATTTGAATTCTAGGCTTCATTTTTTCCCTTCATTTATGATTCTTGACTCATTTTAAGCCTCTTGGAGTCATCACACAATTAAAACAAAGAGCTTAACTATGTGTTACTTTTTTACAAACATATGACACCAATTAATTCTCTAAGCCTTCTAAACTTTTCCCAAGGTTTCCCCTCATCTTCATTCATCATATATGACTCAAAAATGAGTTTGGAAAAATTTAAAACTATCCCTAGGTGCTTCAACTACACTAGGTCAAAGCTATGCTTGTTTTAGGCACCCATAGAGCTTGCTTTGTTTTCTTGGTGGAAGATGCATATGGGGAGCCTTCTAGGGATCTCAGGAGCTCATCCAAACACTCATTTAGGCCTAAGAATTATGGTATCAAATCAGATTTTACAAGGGATGCTTAAAACCCTAACTTTGTTATCTTGATTTTCCATAGTTGTTTGTTAATTCTCTTTGCATATTTTTATTCTCCACACTCCATTCCTTAAGGTTCATCCTTGATTCTGCCTAAAATCCATGCCTTCTTGAAGCTACATATATGGCATGAACCAAGGAGAAAAAGGAAATAAGAGGTGGCTACCATGGAATGGAGATTGACCTTGTTTCCTTGGCTTTTCTTGCTTGTTTCTCACTTTCTTTGGCCTCCTCTCTTCAAATCCAAATTTTTTCCCTGTTCTTCCCTCAAAATAGATCCAAGAACTTCAATAAAACCATAGGAAAGAAGGGGAAATGGAGGAGAAGAAGTTTGCTAAAGAAAAAAGCATAAAAGCCAAGAAAATCCATACCTCTTCCTTGTTTTTCTCCTTCCTTTCTCCTCCTTCTTGTGTGCGTCACCCTTAGGCTTCTTTCTTTGATTTAGGGAAGGAAAAAATGTGGCTAAATGAAGGAGGAGATGGGACGCCTCCTATATATAGGTGGGTTTAAGAGACACTTTTCAAAAATTTTAATTTTGCCCCTTCGTCTTGGCATTTTTGTTTCTAATTCGTTTTAACTCCTTTTTTAGAACTATCTTTTCCATTATAAAATTTAGATCCTCAATTTACTAAAATTCCTTTGGAATCACTCAAATCAGAGCTAAAATCTTCCTAAACAAATCTATCAAAGTTTGAGTAAATTGATATTGGAAAACGTCCACCGAAAGGGGTTTTAACTGTCTCAGGGCTTCCCATAATTTTCAGGACCTCTGAGAGCCCTGAAGAACTCAAAACTTTTATTAAAAGCCCTTCTATGAGAATTTTAAAATCTGCTCAAAATTACGAAAATGTCATTTCATTTCATCAACCTTTCGTTCAAATTCATTTTTTTCATTCTAATTCCTTTTTTCTTTTCGTCCAAGCCTGTGATTCTCATTTTTAGGAATCTAAAATACTACTTAAATTTTTTGAGATCTTAACTAATTCATTTTGGGAGACTTGCTTTTGTATTAGTGAATTTTGTAGGTTTATGAGGAAACCATATGTTACGTTTCTCGTGTTTTCTCTCATTTTCAAAGTACCGGATATTACATTGTTCATCACCTTCAACCCCTATACTTAGTTTTGCAGAAATCTCCATATTTCAAGTTTCAAATCACCAATTTTGAGGCTTTGTATCTCCTTTTCTTATCCAAATTGAATGAAACTTGTTCTGTTAGAAAGCTTGCAGAACCATATTTCTTAAGGTATAAGGTTTACACACAGTGGTGACCTATGGAGAGAACTCCATGCCTCAAAAAGTTGGGTCCATGATCATGTTTTTGCAAAATTCAATTTCAAGAAGCCAATTTTGAATAGCCATAACTTCTTCATTCTCCATCCCATTTGGATGAAATTTGTCTTTGAAAATCTTGTAGAATAAACTTTTCAACCATATATGTTTTTCACTAATTGGTGCACAGTAGAGAGAATGACAGCCCTCAAAACATAGCTATTCGGTCATGATTTAACCAAACATTGGGATTGCAATTTCTCTCAAATTTCTACCAAACTTTCCTCCCCATATAGGCTTCCTATGGGGTGAATTTCATGGCCTAAAAATGTCTCTACCAAAATTCACCATTAATGGTCTTTAAAGGTCCAATTATGGAGAATTCACATATTTCATGGTTTCAACTTCATATAACCAGGTAGACAACCACAAAATTGATATATAAATAAAAGGAAACAGGGAAAATAAGCCAACCAAGCTCTGATACCATTGAAGGAAAAAATTTACAATATATAAATATATGAAAACTCATCTTTATTGTGTAGTGGATCTTCATTTTTCTACCCCACACGATTTGGACCAATATCATTAGATGGAATGTTTGCCTCTATTCCATAGCAAGAACACCAGAGCCTTAAGGATGATTGAATTTGTTAGAGATTCAAAAATCTCTGAATCTATGTTCTTGGATGTCTAAAAGGAAAAAAGAGGAATCTTTTTTTCAATTTTTCATTATAACTATTTTTCTACTTTTGACACTCTTTTCTCTTCCCCTTAAAAAAAAAATTTGCTATTGAATTTTTATTCAAATATTTAATTATTAATTAATTAATTAACCCATTTGAATTTTGGATCAGGTTATGAGTCAACTATCATGGAGGGCCCAAATTCCAACAATAAGAAATATATTATACATAAAAAAAAAATCTGTAGTTCATGATTTACAATTTGTTATTGTTCATAAAACATTGTATATATAGTATATATTGTTTGAAAAAAAATAAATTTAACATTTTGCATATTTGTTAAATATAATATATAGAATATGATAAATTTTACCTTATGGTTTTAATTTTCAATAGTTGTTTCTGTTTTTTTTTTCACAACATTATTATATTACTATTGGGGTGTGTATTGTTTATTAATCTACATTGTTTATAAATATATGTAATTTGGACTATAAATAATTTGTACAACAAAATATATATAATTTTTATGTACAGAATTCAATAAAATGTTTTGCAACTTTATCCACATAATTCTATAATATGTACAACATAACTGTACATACCTTAAGTATACAACTTTTACTTGTTAATCTTTTTAATGTTTGTTTATATTATTTATGTTCTATATTCTTATTTATTTGTATGAGTTATTTGTATTATCTGTGACACCTCAATCTACTACCGCTACCTAGCCTCTCAATAGGCTCGGTTATATGTGATTTCCAAAGGATCACTACTCTTTCGTGGCATTTACATGCTATGAACCGGGGTTTCATATACTCATCTTTTGACCCGTGGGTCTTGTGAACCCATCTCATGCATCCTCAACTCAAACTCCATATAGACGACTTATACATAGCATCAAACAAACCATAGGCCACGGGTATAGAGCCGAAAACCATAAAAATTACATTTTCTCACTTGGGCCCAAAAGTCATATTTTGGCTCTAAGTTTGGAAAATCATAAGAAATTGTGGAAAAATGGGAATGCAGCAAACTTTAGCTTTCTGGAAAGCTCTAAGTGTTAACTTTACATGAAAAATCATTCCCAATTAAAATCTCAGCATTTGGACCATGCTTAATATCGAAAATGGGAAGAAGGTCCAGCTGTCACTGTTTCTGGTGCAGCTTGCTGTCATGACTTTCGAAAATTCATAACTAAATCCACAAAAATCCAATCTGGGCACATTATACCAAGTCGGAAAGATACGGATATCTACTAGAGGAAAAAAATAAGTCCAGATCAGTTCAGTAGCTTCTGCACCCCAAAAACCGATGGAACAGTGATGGGGGTCAGGTAAGATCCCTGATGCTGATATAGAACTTCAGACGGTCCAATCTCTCTCTACAGACCTCCGATTTGGGTGATTCTAGTTCCTACAAGTCACTGTGGTGGTCTAGTTTATGTGTATAAAATTTCACCACATTTGGAATCCATTTGGTCTAAGAATGCCACAGATTTCATTTTCTGGTTTAGATGAACAGTACATGACCAATCCATTAAATTCTCCCAAATTCAACAATTCTCCAAATATTCTCTAGACCTCCGAATATTACCCACTTTAGCTTCTCAAGAAGCTTTCTACAAACCCTAGAGGCATGCCAAATTTCATGGCAAACGGAGCTCATCCGGTCATACTTTGACGGAGCTCACAAAAATACCGATTTTGGCACCCCATAGGTCCAAAACGGGTCTAAATAGCCTCTCACACATTCTCACTCCACATGGACAAGTTTAAAAGCATAAAACTAGTATATCTAACATGTCCATATGATCCAAATCATCATATATCCAAATCTCACTATGCTACGGCCAATTATGCACTATTCCATACATGCAACAAAAAAGGGTAAAACCCTCATTTCCATTTATTTGGCGATAAACATAGTTCATACAATATCCTTTCACACTTCTACATGTGTTACAAACTTTACATCTCAAAATAGTGGGCACATCTTCATTTGGCACCACTTTACATCATATTTACATTAAAATATCAAAACATAAACTCATAACTAGCTACGCATGCTCCTAGGCTCCTTGGTGTGTGCTCGGTTCTCCTTGAGCTCCACCTAGCATATTAGTTTGGAGGGGAAAGGGGTGAGATTCGGAGAATCTCAGTAGCTCATGCACTCAATCCAGCAAGCAATCAAGGCATATAACAAGTCAAAGCATGTGAATAAGCATTTAGCTATTCTCAAACATCCAACACATAATGTACATGCTATGGAATTCACAACAATGCCAAAAATGGGCTCCAGGGAGTTTTGGTCTAGCCTCACCCGAGTTTAAGGGACTTTTAGATGGCCTCACTCGAGTTTAAGGACTTTTGACTTGGCCTCACTCGTTTGAGACTTTTGGCCTTGTCTCACCTATCTCAAGGGACTTTCGGCTTCACCTCACCCATCTCAAGGGACTTTCGGCACTACCGCACCCGAGCAATTCTCACATTTCAACACACAAGCATATTGGCATCAATGCATCAAAACAATAGCATATGGCATATTCCACACATTCAGCATATACATATCATACAATGACTATCATACCCAAGAATGCAACAAGAAAGAGTGAAAGAGAGAGCTACCTTTGGAGCCAAAGCTAATACTAGCTTTTCCTTTCAATTTCTCCTTTCCCTCCTTAGGTCCACAATCACACCTTGATGAAGGTGCTTCTCTTGAGCCTAGACACACAAAAGCATGCAATTACTCTTTTATAACTTAATTCAGAGCAACCCTTCTATCACATAAAATCCTAGGGTTCTCTCTCTAGAATGCTATTAACCCTTTCTCTCTCTCAAGCTCCCATAGTAGTGGAAAACCACATTTTCAAAGAAAGCACAGAAATTCAAAAGAGTTTTCCACTTTCCCTCTTCTGACCCATGCTCAAAATTCGTCCATTTTCACAAATAAAACTGCAGAAAGAGAGGGCAAAGGGAGGGGATCAGAGTTCTAAAGAGAAATGGGAGAAGTTACCTTACCTTTCCCTTGATCTTCCTCCTTCTCTTGATCTCTCACAATCTCCACGCCTTTTTTCTCTCTTTGGGTCGAAGCTTAGGGCAGATATGAGAGAAGAAATGAGTTTGGGCGTTTAATGAAGTCTAAATCTCGCTATTTACTCTCTTCCGGACCGACCCTCGCTACGGCGAAAACTAACCTTCGCTATAGCGAGCTCGTGTAATCTGGCTTCGCTATGGCGAGGTGTAACCTTCGCTACGGCGAGCTCGTGTCAATTCCCTTCGCTATGGCGAGATTTACCATTCGCTATGGCGAAATCGCGTCAGTTCCAGACTTCACTTTCGCTATGGCGCACGCTACAGCGAGCAATTCCCTGGTTTCTATATGGACTGCTGCCAGCACTCGCTATAGCTAGAATCGCCTTCGCTGTTGCGAACTAGCTCTCTCGCTGTAGCGAGACCATTTCTCGCTATTGCGAGAAGACTTGGCAGAAATTCTGGATTCCGAAAATTTCCAGATTTCACTTCCTTTCTTTTCCCTTTTTTTTCCCGGTTGTTACATTATCTGTTTAACAATGAAAAAAAGAAAGTTCATAGCCTGTGCGTTTAAAAATTGTATAATCATGGTGCAAGTAGTATTGTTCATTTGATTTAGCCTATGGTGGTTTTGGCACCCAAAAAAAAAGGGGGCCTATGGTGGCATTACCAAACTACGAGTCAACATGCCAACAAAGTCATTTTGACTTACCCTTTGCTGCTAGTTAGGATCCAGCCTCTTCATACCTTTTAGCTTCTTTACTTTTTGTTTTACCACTTTGCTTGATTTGAGGATTCACGAGCAAATAAATAAGTATTATAAGAAAGAGTAAATTATCTAGGGGTGTTTATGGACAGGGTTGAGCCAGACATCTAGCATGCTCGATGTCGGGCCCGATTAAGATATCAGGCTTATTTTTATGCCCGTAGCCCTACTTAGCTCGAACAAGCCCGATTTTATATTAGGCTAGGGCAGATTAGGGCCGCCCGAGACTTCTTTTTTATGAACTGATACTTGTAATATAAAAATATTTTTTTGCAAACTCATAGGCATATGCTTCAAAACAATAGGTTTTTAGAATTTTCATGTTTTTATCAATAATAAAAAAAATAGTTAGGTATTATCAAGCAAAATATAAGTTATACTAACATAATTAGTTTTAGATAAACACGTGTATTTTCATTATTCAACAAAAATAATATCAATAAGCATGTATATCAATAATAGAAATAATTAAAAAATAAGGAAAGTTTAAGTAGATAATGAAAGTTGCAGCATGTAAAGAGAATCAAATGAAATAAAAAATATATATATATATATATATATAAGATGACAAAATATTAATAACTAAAAAAAAGTAACTATTAAGACAAGTTGGGCAGAATATGCATTCGCTCTTGGCTCGGTCTGACCCGATATAATTTTATTTAAAGTTCTGCCCATTTATATTTTTGGCCCGACCCGGCCCGGCCTGATTAGACCGGGTTAGGGTGGGCCCTTAGGGCTAACCGGGTTAATGAACACCCCTAAAATTATCATTTGACTTTCGTCAGTTTAGATCTTAAAAAATTTAATATTATCATTTAAAAAATTATTATTATCATTAAACTTCATTGTTAAAATGTTAATTGATGTTGTAAATAGTATAATTATATAGGTATCCATAACTCTTAAAAAATTACTTTTGTAACATTCTTTTATATTTAATGACATATATTATATAATTCTTAAAGAATTTATGTTATACAATTATGTACGTAGATTAATTTTTTATTTGTTTTATTATAATTCATAAGTCTATATTTATAATTGAAAACATATAAATAAAGACTGTATATTAAGTGTGAAACATTTAAGAAAATAATAAATGTCTTTTTCATTTTCTTTCCAATTTTCTCTTTGTCTCTTAGATAGGTTTTATAGCAATCAATATGATTTGATTATGGACTAAATTGGTGATTGAGTTTGAGGGAAAATTATATTTATTTTTTTAATTTTAAAATTAAATGGTAATATATTTTTTTTTAAAGATTAAGGTGACAAAAGGTCAATTTTTCTTTTTTTCTTTTGAGAAATATTTAAATTATATGATCCTCTTTTTTATTTTAAAAAAATTATACTCCTTTTTCCTTAAAAAAATGTGCTATATTAATCTCTTCTACAACAAAATATAAGTTATAATTACTCTTATTTTAACCAAAATATCCATATATTTATTACATATATAATATAATAAGTATTAAATATATATTTGATTGACATAAAATAATTAAATTTTTAATTTTAGAATAAATCTTTTTTTAATGAAAAATAAATAATTTTAAAATATTTTTTTAAAATTTATGTTTTAAATAAAAAATCAATAATATCTTTAAGAGCATTTTGATTATCTTTTAAGCTTCAAGAAATTATCTTTGTACATTTTTATAATGTAAAATAGGATTATATAATTAAATCATCTTTTCAAAGAGATGATAGTCATTTTCAATTGTTCAAACAAGCATCTTTTAAAGATTCAAATAGTAATTGACGAGTTTATGCCTTGAAACCTGATATCAGCAAAAAGGGTGAAGTTGTGAGTTACATAAAGAGTAAGCTTCTTTTCCACCAAAAGAAAAAAAAAGGAATATGCTTCACGACCACAAATGTCAAGTTTTTCTTCTTAATACAGCTAACGGTAAACATATAATATAATATAAAAGGTCTGCTTCCATTATTCTAAGCCAATGGCTTCTAGCAAAACAATCAATCCCACCATTTAAGAATTATTTGAATTTAGAAATGAGTTCAGTAAGAATATTAAGTGATCATTTTATGTAAGTTGTTGTTCTAACGTAAAGGGATTGAAATATTAATAACGTCAAGTATGTGATGTTTTAATTATGTATGCTGTCATAAATTTCGACTTCTAGTTATGTTAATTTTTAAAGTCAAATTGTCTTGATTAACGCTTGGATGGTCAATTTTTTGAGAAGAAAAAAGAATAAACAGATGAATTTAGTTAAGTGTAGAAAGTGAATCAAACATCATATAACCTTATTATAAAATTAAAAAAACCATTTAATATTCCTTCAGAGTTGGAGGAGTACATAGATTTTTTACAAATTAATATATATTCAGAAAAAGATATTCAAACTTGTGACGTGTTGAGTTCAAAGAATATTTGCCGCATTCTGTGTCTTTTCCCAAGAATTTTTTTTTAAAAAAAGTATTGTAAGCCAAGTTTGTCCATGACTTCGTGGATTTTGCATACGCACCCGCTGACAATTACTTTCCATGGTCCTTTTACAACATTACAAAGCCAAACCATGAAATATTGTGCACTACAGCTACGTACACATAAAGAATTCAAGTGTGTATAATAAACAATAATAAAAAATAGAAGTGTTTGTATGAAAACTACATACACATAACTGGTGGCGATCACTATAGCTAACAATGAAAGACAGACAGGGTTTAAGCAAATTGCCACGTCACATGTATATGCATGTGGAAATATTAAAATACATTCAGGTATAGTTTGGTATAAGATATTATAATATACCAAAAGGTTAATACAATATGTTCACATTTTGCATTGCTGTATTATGCAACTGGGATTAATATAAGGCGGTGCATGCCTGGTTTAGACTTCAGACCACATTTAAATTAAAAATATTACCAAAAATATATTTATGAATATTTCATAAAAGATCAAAATAGTATTGATGTTGAGGAGATGGCAAAACAAGAAGATAGCATAAACCAATAAAAAGATGTTGAAATGTTAAGGGTACAGGATCTTTTGGGATGATCTGTAACTATTAATGTATAGCAATATTTTTAGAGTTCTTAAATTCTTTATAGTATTACATCGTGTATAATAGAAGAAAGAATTATATATAAGACTAAAAATGTATATAGTGTTCTTCTTCTTTTTTCACTTACTCCTTTTTTATTTTTTATTTTTCATTTTTCTAACTGCACACCATGCATTTATTTACTAAATGCAAAGAATGAAAGTTTATTTTTAAAACAGTAATGAGTGCTTGAAAATCCCTCGACTAGATTTTCTTTATATCCAAAGATTATGTACCGGTCATTGTCGACCGTCCCTAAGAATTTGGTGATGTTGTCCTAGTAATATAAAATGAATTAAATTATTCTGGGCGTATAAAAATATTGAGCATTCAAGGCATCTATAACAGCCAGTATTATTAAATGGTATCTGATGATGATACCTTGCAAATTCTGATACTATTAATAAGTTTATGATAATATTTTATAATAAATTGGAAGGGAATACAATCAGTGGCTCATAAGACATTGTTTTGAAATATGAAACTTGGTGCAATATAAGAGGGAGTTTTCAAATATTTTTAAGACTAGTGGGACACGGAAGCGCGTATAATCATTGTGCAAATAGTAATGTTCGTTTGAGAAAACCTGAGGTGTGGAATCAAAGCTATCATTACCAAATTATGAGTCAAAGTGTCAACAAAGTCAATTTGACCTTCACCTCTGCGGCTAGCTAGTATCCTGCCTCTTCATACCTTTTTGCTTCTTTAGTTTTTGTTTTACTATCTTCGCCAATTTGGAGCTTTTACCTTTTATAGATTCATATGCAAATAAATAAATGTTATAAGAGTAAGTTATCACTTGACTTTCATCAGTTTATATCTTTAAAAATTACCGTTACAATTTAAAAATTGTTATTATTATTTAACTTCAACATTGTTAAACAAATTAATCAATATCATTTAATAATGGATTGAATTGATGATTGAGTTTGAGATGTGTTTTTTAAATTTTAAAATTAAGTGGTAATAATTATTTTTTAAAGATTAAATTTACGAAAGATAAATCATTGTTTTAAAAAAGTATTTAAATCATACGATCACTCTTAATAAATTTACAATTTTTAATACAAAATAAATGATATTAAATAATACTAAAATAAAAGATATTGCATGATTTAAATATCTCTTAAAGAAGTAGTGAGAGAAATTTGCCAGTTCAAACAAGCATCTTTCAGAGAGATTCAAAGCGTAATTTACAAGCTTATGATGCCTTTAAGCTGAAGGTGTTTCATTTCTGAAGCTAAACATTTAGAAATTTCAAAATTCAACTTCTTCCAGCTTCTTTGATCGTTTTAGAAGCACATACCAACTTGAAAACTAGAGCGGCGCACAATGTTCATTGTTGCCGTACAACACAACTTAATGATTTAGGCTTTTAGCCGCATTGTTTCCATTGGCCAAACACACAATGCCAAATCTTAACAGGGGGAAATAGCCCAAGTTCACAGATGCAAAATGGAAGATTACCATGCTGAATTTGCTGTAAAAGCACTTGATCACGTTGAAAGGGATTTCCATTTCTCATCATATGAGCATAAAATGCAATATTTGACAAGGAAAAACTTGAGACACTAATCTAACGATGAGATGTTTTGTCAGACTTCTTTTCCATGATCAAACACATGATTAAGAAAAATACCAAATATCTCATTAATTTCGTGGCCTTATACTGCTTGTTGAGTCTGATTTTACAATGTCAACCAGAATGGACGCCAACATTCAAATCCAATTGAAATCATCACTTAATTAAATTTCACACGTCTTTAGCTTTCTGTGGGGCGTCACAACAATATCACTACACTGTCACTGACCATCTAACCCTTTACTGCAAATGCACTATATATGCCTACCAAAAAACAAAACCACTCAAGGGGGAAGGGAGATAGTAATTTCACATTCACAGGAAGACACAACACTCCCTAGAATTCATTAAACACCCTGATCTCCGGTATACCAGTACGGATACAGAAACAATGAACACCATAGACAGGAAGAAATTGTAGAGGGTGGGAGAGGGGGAAGATGATGGGAAAAAAAGAAGAGAATATACTGGCCACCTAGGGAAGTGACCGACAATCTAAAAGCCACTGGAAACCTCGAATAAAATCTCACTTATTCCCCCTGAAATACATGTAAACTTTCTGCATACAGGAAAAAGAAAAAAACAATATCATTATGAATATTGCTAAAAATATTTTCTTAACAAAATATAAGCAAATCTCGCTGCTGCAGTAAAAAAGGCACACAAACGTCACATTTTAGCATTCTAATAGACAAATATCTAGACATTTGCAACATTAATTTGGATTGAGACTGTTTAGAAATTGAAAGAAAATATGAGTTAATCTAGTTTAAAACACCCATCCATCCTTCTAGAGACACTAAATTGCGTGCTTGAGTAAATTAGAGGAATTAAAAGTGCAATCAAGCCTAGAATACAAAATATAGGTTAACTTTGCTGCAAGTTTTTGTTATTCGTTTCAATTAAATGTTAATAAATAAATATATTTGATATATATATATATATATATATACTTATACCAAGTATATTTTCATATAGAATTATACTAAGTATATCTAAGTGATTATGACTATATATATAATAAATAAGAATATAATTAAGTAGAAAAGAAATTCTTAATCAAATAAATATTAATTCAATTATATATATGTATTCCATAACCTCTCTACAACTAAGATTCTTCCAACTTCAATTATAGCCTATCATTCCTTAAGAGAATCAACTATCAACTATAACTACCAGTACGGCATGATAAATTATATTAGCATTGATAGGACTCAAGGAGGCATGGGAAACCACCCTTAAAAGCGTGTTATTAAAAGAGAAGAACCACTCTCTTTAAGTAGCACACCTAGCATCCTATACTACTTGATGTAGGATTTAAGTATCCCATACTATTCAGTTCCTATCATAGCACCATTCCTAAAGAGGTTCCAGTGAGATATTTCAATTGGCATTTTTGCCGGTTAGAATCCTCCACAGATAACCCTTTTCATGCTATTGGCCAACCCATTCTGATACCAATTGATATAGAGTCACAAAAGAAAGTCTGGTACTCAACACCAATGAGATTTTTATTAGATCAAAACAATCAACAACCTTCTCCTCTATCTCTCATATATAAGAGAAAGCAGCTAACTATGGTTAGGTAGTTAGTCT
Source organism: Erythrophleum fordii (assembly GCA_032878935.1). Classification (NCBI taxonomy): domain Eukaryota; kingdom Viridiplantae; phylum Streptophyta; class Magnoliopsida; order Fabales; family Fabaceae; genus Erythrophleum; species Erythrophleum fordii. Next base: position 35,613,140 of record JAVQMF010000053.1, read on the forward strand.
CCTAACTACCTTTAACAATCTTGAACTAACAAACAAGTTTTCTATCTTTCATTACTACGACTACTTATCACCACTTATCAAGTACTTCAATACTTAGCAAAGTTTTTAACATGGATCACAAATAAAGTAAAAGCCTTCATAATTTTTTTCACAACTTTTTCCCCCTATATGGAGCAAGAATAACTAAGCTACTCAAAAGAACTAAACTGAAAAATATCAGCACTCCAACCAAATTAAACAAGTCCTTACTTGTTCAGTCATAATTCTAAAGCATCTCCCTATGATTCTTAACATTTGCACCTTGCCTCAACATACAAGTCCATTCATCCATGTATTAACTAACCAAAACAGAATGGGCTAGAATCCTAAAGCATGCTAACATTTATTTTAAGTCCACATAATTATCTGTCCACTATCCAGATCTTTCAACAAGTTAGTGAACTACTTTAACATTTATCAACCAAGTTGCAACCAGAACAAGTTATTTACCGTTCAAGAGATTGATAAGAGGCAGAGAGAAAAAAGAGGAAGACACACTGATAAAGAAGGAAATTACAACCCAACTATCATTTATCTGATGCCAAGAAGCAACATAAAAATAGGGAATGTAAATCAATGCAAATGTTCCATTGCTCACCTGAAGCACCCAGAAACTTAAAAGAGTCTCCAAGCAAAACAAGCCGAATCCAACCAAATAGAATATCTGCAAGAATATCAATCAAAATTGGCACAAACAAAAGGTGGTGGAACTTGATTTTCCCATCAAAAGTTCAGCATAAGTAGGAAAATTTTCAATTTTCCAAATACTTCAACAAGTCACATCAACTTCCAAACAGCATTTTCCATATCCTTTGATTTTTCAAGGGCATCCAGATTATTCTGGGCAAAAAAAATGTTTAATACAATAGCAAGCTCGCACCCATGCCTTATAGAACTGGGCACCAATCAATCTAGCACCATAAGTGTCCAAATTCCACAAAGTTTACATCCCCTCACCTGAATCCAAGGTCATCAAGTAGTTCATTGATTATCATGTTGTTTTATTTCTCAGGCAAACTAGAATGCAAGTAAGTGACTGGACATCAACATTAATTTGATCCGACTCCATGAAACTTAAATGTCTTCCATTCATCCATCAGATCAATCCAAGGGAAGAATGTCACTGAACTCTACTGCAGAAGAAACAAGGGGAATGCGGGAGTTGGGCCCACAACTGAAAACTCAACTATTGCTGCTACACAAGGGGGTGAGGAAGCAAGGAGGGCAGAAAAAGGAATTGAGTGAATAAGTGTAACATGTTGATCGTTGGGAGTTGGGGTGGTAGAGGGAGAAGGAGTCTGTCAGAAGAGAACAATATGGCACCTGAGGCTGACAGAAAGGTTTGGAGAAACTTCAGAGGAAAATCTGGGAGAGATTCTCCACTCAAAAGCCAGAAGCCTAACTTTACTGCTTTAATGCATATTTCTATTTTATGCTCTGTCTCTCGTATTATTTATTGTCATTTGCTACCAAGTAATATGATTCTACCTATTTATTTCTATTGGGCAGGATTATTGCTATATCTCTGATTAATACAAAATCTCTTGGAGGTTCTATCAAAAGGCTAACAGCCTTCATGACTTTTCCCTTTTAAAACATAAAAATAAAAGCTTGTTTTGGCAGATATTCCCATTAGTAAATGCACCTAATTTGTCTCATTACAATTTTCAAGATTAACGCATTAGTTAGAAATAGCTTCTCTTTATGTTGTGCAATATTTTTTAACAACAATAAACCTGTAGATCAGATCAGTTATGACCCTAAAAGATAGAATTTCAGAGCTCATAATATTAAACTTTACATAATTCAAATGATGCATCGGAAATACTTTACCCTACAATATAGGTATGTATATATAATACAACTTACCCCAACGAATACATGGTCTGAGAAGACATCAATTGCTGCAAGGATGCCCCTGAAATTTTAAAAGAATTAATTCAATCTTAAACAGAAGAGAAATATATACTGCTATAATACATTACATATAAATAAGCAAAAGGGTGACCATAGCATAATAGCACAAAATGGCATTCAAATTCTAAGTTTTAGCAGCAAGTACTTTTAAGGTGTTTTTAAGATGAATATATGTCAGAGCTGCAGCAGTTCCCTTCCACTTTAACATGATTAAGTAATCTAGTATGGCAATATCAGCTCATACAGTCCCTAGAACCTCCGATCCAGACATTTACCAGGCTCTCACTCCTTAGATTTTTTTTTTTTTTGGGGTGCGCACTGTCATGCTTATAAATGACATTCCTCAAGCAATTAAGCTGGATACTTTTGATTACAAACGTCCACCATCATAGTCTACCAGCATGCTTTGGAACTCAATTTTCCCCCTTCCTTGGGCCTTTTGAGACATACTTCATTATGAAATTACACTCAACATTAAACAGATAAAGGGATCAACAACTTGGATATTCACTTGAGGAAACTCTAAAATAGGATTTGTACTTTGTAGAATAGAACTTACGTTAATGACTTCCCATGAAAAACAATTGGAGGAGCAATAGCAGCAAAGACACAAAACCCAATATGGAGCTGCATCATGCCAAGGCAGTTAATAGAAGGACTAATGCATCACTCGCTCACTAGTATGCCAGTATAAAGTAATAGATTTACATACCAAGTAGATCAGGAAAAACCAACCAAACTTCAATGCACTATCTGTCCTGCATATCAGAAAGAATCATGTTGTCAACATGCAGTATCCTTGTTCTCTAAGTTCAAGCAACTGCTTTACATGCTTCTTTCATTGAATAAACAAAAACTACTGCCCAAGCCCTTTTCATATTTTTCTTTTCATCTTCCCCTTTTATTCATAAGTTTCATCATATGTAATCAGTAGATTATAAATCCATTATTGTTCCCTCCACCTGTTACTAAAGGGTAAAGAGGTGTCATTAGGCACATAATAGTACTAAGCCCTAGATGCTTTGGTTAAGTTAAAATGATAGTAAAGAAAAGGAAGCAACAATATTAGAGTAGTGGAGTTTACCTCACAGCATGATAGAGGGGCCTGTACCAAAGCACATATGAAAGGGGAACTCCAAGTAGAGTGTAAATCACTGCAAGGAAAAAAATTTTAGCACCTGCACATTGTAAAACACTCACATAAGGATCCAAATCACATCATAAACCACAGATCTAGCAGGATCATAAATGTAAACACATTGCTGAAAAAGTGAGCTCACCCCCGCCTCTAATCCAACAGACAGTCACAGCAACTACGTTAAAAACCAGGCAGAGAACAATTCCTGAAAGATATTATTAAATAGTAAGTGAAAAATCAAAATGAGAGAAAATTTGTATAATGGAATATTATTGAGTAAAATTAGATAACACTAATATCTAATGAGTATAAACAGACAAAAGGATCAAAAAGAACAAAAGAAAATGATAAGGGAAGTTTCAAAGTGGAGAAATTGTACCATTCCACGCCAATAGTCCGACAAAAATGATTAAATGGAAAAGGAGAACATCTTGAACGATTGATCAGAAAAAGAAAGGCACATTGCAAATGATAATGTTACACAGGACATCTAGTTAAAGATTTCATAGAAAAAAGAACAAGAATTCTAATGTTGCAAGTACTAATGCTGCAACTCAAATCCAGACTTATACTGGGAAGAGGTTGTCATGTTTCAACCAAGTTGAAAAAATTCAGGGAGACATATACATAAAAACAACCAACCATGTCACCAAAAAAAAATAAAAAGAAAAAACCAAAGAACTAATTAATTAAGTGCCCATACCTAACCAACTTGCAAAGGCCAGGTATTGCAGCCTCTGAGCATGAACTGGTATCTCATTGGCAATATCATGATGAATGATTGGGAAAAATGGAGGCCAATTCTTATCATCAACGGGAACACCAGCTGATAAGCGTATTTTGGAAGAAACAATAAAGAATTAAGTTATTGACTCAGCACTCAACACAGTTTCAGAAAAGCAAGAAGAGCACGGTTAGTTGCAAAGGTTGTATGTCATAGTGTTATCAGTAACCTTTAGAAACAGACTCTTCTCTTCTTTTTATATCCTGCAGAAACATTTTGAAATATTCAAGAAACAGTCATATTTAAATGATACCAATACATACACACTGGACAACTGGACATAAGCAAGAACTTCTAAATTTAGGCAGTTAAGACAGTGGAAACATTAGACAATAAAATAAAAAATATGAATGATATAATTATAAACCAAAAAAAATGTCACCTATTAAAAAAAAAACTCACCTTTTCTCTCCTTTTTAGATCCGCTTCCCAAGCTGCTAATTCTTGCTCTTTTTTCTTGGTGTCCTATGCATGCAACACAGAAAAAAAGATCAGCCTCACAGGAAAAAAAAAATCCTAAAAAGTCTTTAAAAATTCTTTAAATTAGCAATATCATTACATTCACGTTATCTAATGGAATATCAACCGTAGCATTATTTCTTTGACCAAAACCCAGTGGTTCAGATGCCAATGTTGGAATACGTGATTTTGATCCAGTAGCAGCAGCACCATTCTGCAATATTTTCCAAACAAGATAAAACATAAACTCCATACCATGACCATAAAACAGAATAAATTATTCAATGCCAAGGCTTCCAGAACATAGAGCAAGTGCTTAGCACCAAAAACAAACCTTTTTTGCCATTGAAAAGGAACCTCATCAAAATCTCAAAAAGAAAAAAAATCCTCATCAGATGAAAATGATAAGGAACAGTAACATCAAATTCACTTAAATCAATTGTTTCTTTATAGCGTAATCTGATTAGTAAGCTACTTAGCTGAACTGAGGCACAACTTTCATCACCCACAATACTCAGGTGAATGGCATTATTCTATGTTTTTTTGTATTCTCTTATCATTATTGTTGGCGGAATATTAGGGATTAATATCCTCATAATATTCCCTGATTTATCTCCCTAATTATCTGTCTTTTATTCTGTCATTTATTCTCAGTTATTGTGTTTATTACTGTTTGATTTATTTCCTTCTTTAGCTCTTTGTTTTTCGGCTCTTTCAATGGGATTGAATGGTAGACTTGTTGCCCATCGTCCTTATATGTATTCGCCTGATTCAGAGTGAATATAAGAAAAATACCATTCTCAAAAGCTTCATGGTATCAGAGCAACTCAAACAACCTTGAGAATGGTTACTTTCGAGATGATGGGGGCTATGCATGCTGGGTCAGAGGATTCTTCCATCACAAGGATCGCGCCTGTCATCAACAAATTCTGGTGGCATCCTCGGTCCGAACCTCCTCCAGAACAGTATGGAGACCACACCGCCAGTGATTATCAATCACAGGCTTAACGGAAACAATTATCTCCAGTGGTCCCAAAACATGCTAATGTTCGTAAGAGGGAGAGGAAAGAAGAAGTATATCCTTGGTGAGAATACACAGCCAAAGCCCTCAGATTCTAAGTATGAAATGTGGGGAACAACCTTGTGATGAGCTGGCTTGTCAACTCGATAACTCTTAAAGTTAGTGAACAGTTCGTCTTAGCCACCACCGCAAGAGAGATATGGGAAAATGAAAAATAGACATATGCAACCATTGAAAACACTGCAGCATTATTCCATATTAAAGGAGTTCTCCGTGACACTAAGCAAGATGAGAAGACTCTAACTCAGTATTACACAGCCCTGGTTAAGCTTTGGCAGCAATTGAACCTATATGATCCACACCAGTGGGTCTGCAAAGAGGATCTAATGTGTTATAGGAAGATTGTTGAACGTAAGCGAGTTTATGATTTCCTATTGGGTCCGAATCCAATGTACGAGGAAGCTTGTGGGAGGATAATGGCTACAAAGCCTCTGCCAACAATTCAAGAGGTAGTCAACCTTGTGAAGTGTGAAGAAAGCAGAAAACAACTTGTTCAAGGAGCATCAAACAACCAAGCAGTTTCTAGATCTTTCGCCATGGCTGTCAAGGGTGCAAACGGACAAGACACAAGAAGAAAGCAAGGGAAAGCATGGTGTGAACATTGTCAGAAAAATGGACACACCAAGAACAATTGTTGGAAGCTTCATGGTAAGCCTCCAAACCTGGAACAGAAGTCAAAAGCTGAGACCAGAGGCTATGCAACTGTTGGAAGTGACAAATCTAAAGGAGACAGCACATCCATGAGCAAAGAAGAGGTCGAAATGTAAGGAAAATTCTTAGCAAATATGACCTAAAGCTTGAAAAGGTGGTTTCTACTAGCAATATGGCCAATGCAGGTAATGATGGTAATGCTTTAGCTGTTAAAACTCAAAATCAAGGAGATTGGATTGTGGATTCAAGGTGCACAGATCACATGACAAGTGATGCTTCACTAATTGATAATATACAACCTTGCCTAAGTGATAGAAAGGTTAAGGTGGCTAATGGTAAATATGTTAAAGTTCGTGGAATTGGGATTGCTAGTATTGGAGATAAACTTGTACTAAAGGATGTTCTTTATGTGCCTGAATTGGAGTGCAATCTTCTGTTTGTTAAAAAGTTAACAAAGGATCATAATTGCAGTGCTAATTTTGATTCTGATGGTTGTTTGTTCCAGGATTTGGAGTCGTGGAAGAAGATAGGCAATGCTAGGGAGATTGATGGTTTGTACTACATTGAAGGAACTCAAGATCACAAAGCAAATGCTATGACTTCTCTGCTGCCATCAGAAAATAAAATTGCTCTACTACATTATAGATTAGGTCATCCTAGTATTAGTTATATGAAAAAGTTGTATCCAACCCTTTTCAATAAAAATGATATCTTTTTTCAGTGTGAAGTTTGTCAGCTTTCTAAACACACTCGCTCTCCATATTTGTCCTAGCCTTGCAAACCAACAAAACCTTTCACCCTAATTCACAGTGATATTTGGAGACCTTCCAAGGTTAAAACTTTGAATAATGCATGGTGGTTTGTTACTTTTATAGATAACCATACCAGACTCACTTGGGTATACCTTATGAAAGAAAAATTTAAAGTGTTTCAAATTTTCAAAAGCTTCTATTTTCTGGTCCAAAACCAATTTCAGACAAATATCCAAGTTTTCAAAAGTGTTAATGCCAAAGAATATCTAAGTAAAGCCTTTGAACAGTTCCTAAGTGACCATGGCATCATCCATCAAACATCTTGTGTTTATACACCTCAACAAAATGGTGTTTCTGAGCGGAAAAATAGACACTTGCTTGAAGTTACTAGATCTATAATGCTCACTACCCATGTCCCTCGCAAGTTTTGGGGTGATGCCATCCTTACCTCTGCTTACTTGATAAACCGCATGCCATCTAAAACCTTAAACTTCCGCACCCCTCTACAAAAGTTGATAGATGTTTTTCCTTCTATTCCCTGTGCGAATACTCTACCAAAAAGAATCTTTGGCTGTATTGCTTTTGTCCATAATCATGATGGTGGAAAATTGGAAGCTCGTGCTCACAAATGTGTATTCTTAGGCTATTCTTTCACCAAAAAGGGTTATAAATGTTACTCTCCTACCCTTAATAAGATTTTTGTGACCATGGATGTAACCTTTTTCGAAAATCAACCCTATTACCCAAAAATACCCATTCAGGGAGAGAGTAATGGAAATGAACCTTTTTAGGTGAGAGAAGGATGCCCGAGCTTGTTGAACAAGTTCCAGACCCCAATTCCATTTCTAATACCCCACCTGAGCCCATTTTACAAATTTCAGAACTGATTGAGCCTATGACCAAACCTGATCAGACTTCCATTGAACAAGAGACAGAAATTAGGATGAACAAATCTATGACAGCAAAACCGAGGACCTATCAGAGAAGAAAAGGGCTACAGCAAGCAGAATCAGAAACTAAAAAAAGTACCAGAAACTGAAGAAACCATCATGATCCTTGGGCAAAGCCATAAATCCAACCCAACTTCAAATTTTGAGGAGTTGAGTTGGCCAATAGCATTAAAAAAGGGAGTCAGCTCATGTACAATGCATCCTATTAACAAGTTTGTATCTTATGCAAAATTGTCTCCTCGGTTTCAGACTTTTATCTCACAATTATCTACAGAAAAAATACCAGAAAATTTCCAGGAAGCAGTGAAAGATGGAAAATGGAAAGAAGCTATAAATGAAGAGCTGGAGGCACTCAAAAAGAATCAAACCTGGGAGATAACCAAACTTCCTAAAGGAAAATCTACTGTTGGATGCAAGTGGGTTTTTTCTGTCAAGTATAACCAGGATGGTAGCATCAGTAGGTACAAGGCGAGATTAGTAGCTAGAGGATTCACACAAACACATGGAATTGACTATCAAGAAACTTTTGCACCAGTGGCAAAGTTCAATACTATTAAAATTCTTCTATCCTTAGCTACAAATCAAGATTTGCCACTATATCTATTAGATGTGAAGAATGCTTTCCTAAACGGAGATCTTGAAGAAGAAGTGTATATGGAGATGCCACCAGGGCTAAGAAATTCCGGTCATCAGTCTAGAGTATATAAACTCAAGAAATCTCTCTATGGACTAAAACAGTCATCCAGGGCATGGTTTGAAAGATTCCCTAAAGCAGTGAAGGAGTTGGGGTATTATCAGTGTCAAACTAATCATACTTTCTTTGGTCGACATAACACAAATGGGAAACTCACTATTCTCATAGTGTATGTTGATGATATAGTCATCACAGGGGATGATTATGAAGGTATACATAAGCTAAAGGAAGCATTAGCAGCTGAGTTTGAGGTGAAAGATCTGGGAAACTTAAGATATTTCTTGGGAATGGAGGTAGCAAGATCGAGCAAAGAAATTTCAGTCTCCCAAAGGAAGTACACACTCGATTTGTTGAAAGAAACGGGCATGATTGGAGTCAAACCAACTAAAACACCTATGGAAGCAAATTACAAGCTGAACTTGCAAGAAGAAAGTACTCCTATTGATGCAGGAAGGTACCAAAGGTTAGTTGGAAAGTTGATTTATCTATCTCACACACGGCCAGACATTTGTTTTCCTGTTAGTGTGGTGAGTCAATTTATGAGCAATCCATAAGAGAAGCATATGGATGCAGTTTTTCGAATTCTCAAATATCTAAAAATGACTCTTAGAAAGGATTTGTTTTTCAAGAAGGATGCAGCAAGAAGTGTTGAACTGTTCACTGATGCCGATTGAGCTAGTTCAGTGACTGATAGGAGATCAACTACGGGCTATTGTACATTTTATGGGGAAACTTAGTTACTTGGAGAAGTAAAAAACAATCAGTGGTGGCTAAGAACAGTGCTGAAGCTGAATATAGAGCCTTGGCTCCTGGTATTTGTGAAGGAATGTGGGTAAAAAAGCTGTTGGGAGAACTGAAGATTGAAGACAAGATACAAATGAAAGTAAGGTGTGATAATATGGCAGCTATTGGCATTGCCAAGAATCCCATACATCATGACCGTACAAAGCACGTGGAGATAAACAGGCATTTTATCAAAGAGAAAGTTGATTCAGGACTTATTGATCTTGCTCATGTGTCTACTACAAACCAAGTGGCAGACCTCTTTACCAAAGCTCTACCAAGAGTCAGATTTGAAGACTTGAATGGCAAGTTGAGAATGATCAATATCTATTCACTAGCTTGAGGGGGAGTGTTGGTAGAATATTAGGGATTAATATCCTCATAATATTCCCTGATTTATTTCTCTAATTATCTATCTTTTATTCTATCATTTATTCTTAGTTATTGTGTTTATTACTGTTTGATTGATTTCCTTCTTTAGCTCCTTGTTTTTCGGAACTTTCAATGGGATTGAATGACAGACTTGTTGCCCATCGTCCTTATATATATTCGACTGATTCAGAGTGAATATAAGAAAAATACCATTCTCAAAAGCTTCAATTATTTATTTTTAGAACACACAACAAGATTGACAAACATATTTTCAGTTATTTATTATTGAGGTGAATTCTCAATATCTATGCAAATATTATCTACACAAGTTTTACCATTTAGCCTGTTTTCTCTTCTTTTAATAAAGCAGCCTAACTGAAAGGGTAAAAGATAATGTTAACATCATCTTCTTAATTTCTCATTGACTCTTATTTTATCGCATTCATTTGGAACAATCTCTCTTTTTAATGTCACCATTAATATTCAAAAAAAAATTGCATATATAAAATTATAAAATGTTATAATGTTTAATAGCCATGTATATCACTCATCTTAACATTTTATAAATATTTGGTGCCAATTTTTTTAGGATTTATAATTGTCTGATTAACATGTTATTAGACATTTTAAATTTTGCATATTCCTTTAATTTTTTTTTTAAATACATGTCAAGATCCTAGTTAATGTGAATTGCACTACATAATTTTATGAAATAGCATTAAATTTCTCTCTCTAATGTCGATACCCCCATTAAAGAGTTCTACTTAGCTACAGTGTCTCGAATTATCCCCTTTCGTTAGTGTACCTAACATTTCTAGCCTCTGTTTGTCCTGAAGATCATTTCTAACAAGAACATCACCAATTCAACAAAAAGCTCGAACAATGATAACAATTTATTCTACCGTGTTCTGTTCACATCTGCAGAACCAAACCACATCCTCTGTTATCCACCATACAGGCTTAACATTACTCTGAAAACTTGTTTAGATGAAACAATTTTGTCTTCCTTATGTGGAATGCTTGAAGGAAGAAAAAGGAACAATGCAATCCATTGCAACCCCTCCTTTCTTCAATTTTTATTTTTTCCAAAGTATGCAAGCAATAGAGTTAAATTGTCAGTGAATAATTTTTAGGCTAAAACACTCGGGTACCTTGTGGTTTGACGCAATTCCACCTTGGTACGCTATAGTATCATTCCCTTTTCGATGGAATCTGTAGAAAAACATCTTAAATTTTTAATTTCCTTACAAAATACCTAATTTTCTATGCATGGAAGATTGAATTCCTCCCTTGGCCAATTGGAATCCCAAATTTGACACATGCAACTTAATATCTTCTAATATTTCCCACTAAATGGAATCCTAATTTTGTCCCCAATTTTGCCTCAAATCCTTAATTTCCTAACAAAATCCCTAATTTCCTATGTATTGAATATTGAACTTCCTTTCTTAACCAATTAATATCCCAAATTCAACACATATAATATAATATTCCCCAAATTTTGCCCCAAAAATTGAATCTCTAATTGTATCCCCAATTTTGCCATAAATTCCTAATTTCCTTATAAAATCCCTAATTTCGTATTCAATGAAGGCCAAAATTCCTCCTTTACCCAATCAAAATCTCAAATTCGCTACACACAACACCATCTCTTCCCAAATATTGCCCCTAATTTTGTCCAAATGCTCAATTTCCCTAAGAAATCTATAATTTAGTTCAAAAGGTATGAGAATTAGGTTTTTTAAAAATCAAATTTGGCCAAAGTAGGGCATTTTCGGATGAAATTTGGAAAAATTGGAAGATTTTCTAGGTCACATGTCATGCACATACTATTTTCCAATTTTCCAGCAAAGAGTTGATAAAATGATACCACACAGTGCCAATATACTAAGTACTAGCGGTTTAAAACTTATAACACTCTATTGCAAACTTTTAAACCAAAAGGCACTAAAGTGGAATGGGGTCAAACTACAAGATACCAAACTGTATTTTACTCTAATTTTTACGAGGAAAAATTTTCTAATCATGTTTGTAAATTTCCATGTTTAAGCATTAAATTTAAGACTTAAGCTGGAAATGGGTTACAAAGGTAAATTGCCATAAAATTCCCTTTCCTTTCCCGCATATCCCGGAATAAGGTAGTACCCTTTCATTTCGTAGTAGCAGTCCAAAAATATTGGCCGGAATATTACGTCCCTCTCTTTCTATTAGTATCAAGAACAAAGTCCCCTTCTATTCCATTTCCTGTAAATATAATCAACAATGAAACTGAAGCAGAGACACCACCATCTGCCCATGCACTGCTCAGTTGAGCAGTGAAGAATCAGTTTACGCATCCCACAGTCAAGAGAATACTGGATCTGAGAATTACTAAAAACAAGTACGTGTGTATCAACAATTAAGAGAGAAGGGAGAGAAAGATTACCGAAAAGGGATTAACCTCTTCTTCGTCGAAAGGATTGAGATCGTGGTGGCGATTCATGGTTGCCGCTAGATTTTGCAGAGAAAATATGCGAAAAGAATGCCAAAATCACCGACTCAAGTAGATATTAATGGGAGTGACAGGGACACTCTGCTGGGTGGCACTTTCTCGCTTCGCCTTTTTTACCTCGCTTTTTATCAACGCGGGATACTGTTTTAGAAGGGGAAGCCGAAATTGAATTTTACAAGTTGCCCCTCGATCATGATAAAATTTATATGTTAGGCCCTCCAACCTCTTGCGGATGGTACGTTGCTTTCTCGCAGTTACTTTTGAATGTGGAAAACTAAACAATTTTCAAAACGCAGGTAATAAGCAATTAACTATCGACGCTTGTAATGATAAGGCTCGCATTCGCTTTCCAAATTCTTCATCACGTGATTATCGCGTGCCGGCGTCTGATGTGGCAGCCGCCAGTCAGCAAAATTGTGGTGAATTCATTAGTTCATCTTTGATAACACTGGTGCAAATATTACACGATATATTAGAAAGAAGGCACATAATGATAATGTGATGTAACATATTGATTAGGTTAAAATACAAATATAATAAATATTTTAATTTAATATTCAGTTAATATATTTTAATACATCATTTTTATATATTTATTTTGTGTATATGACGTGGTAATTATATCAATACAATTATTTTTGAAGATACCCATAAAAATTTACTTAAAATTGTAGGAAATTTTTTTAATAGATTCCATTAATTAGATTAAAAAAAACTAAGTCAATAAAAGGTACCTATCTACATAAACATGTTAAATATGACTTTTTTTTCTTTTTCTTTTTTACTATAATTTTATCTTCTCTTCTCACATTCATTGTATCTTGAACGTAAAGGTTAGATCATAATATTTGATATATTGCTATATGATAAAATCGTGATATTTAAAATAAGACTTGATATTTCTTTGAGGCAAAATAGTATTATTTGATGACAATCAAAATATTATATTATTTCATATTATACAATAAAGTGAATTAATTTTTTTCACATGTTATTAATTTTATCTTTATCTTTCTGTAATAATTAATTCCACAAGAAAATTTATTTATAAAAAAGTATAAGCATGTAAAATAAAATATATTAGATTAAAAAACTACATTGTATTTATTTTTTTATATGAGCCAAGAAGAAATAACTTGCGTATAATTTTTTTAATTTTAAAATTATATTTCTATTCACAAATAGTAAAAATAACATAAATTTTTAAAATGCAATTTATTTAAACTTGAAAGAGTATATTTAGAAATTTGAAAAGTAAATAACATTAATTAACGTGTGTAACCAAATATTTGCATCTTACATCAATGAGATACTATTAACTCTCATATCAAATATTAAAAATGTCATCGTATTTTATATTATAGTATATCATACCATAATATGCAAGACTTCATAAAATTGTAAATCATAATATTCCAATTAGAATACTTACATAATTATTTTTTCCACCAAACAGAAATATGCTTTATTTTCATTGATTAATTTATTATTAATTTTTTTAATAAGAACACACACACACATAGACATGATATCTATATTTTCCTTTTATGCATGATTTTGTATAATTTTAAATACTAAAATGCTTTCTTTTTTAAATAGCATTCTTAAATGAGTTTGTGCTTAATACATCAATAATTAGATGTGACCATGAGTTAGGCGAAGCTAGATTTACTCTAGACCTAAGACTTAGTTCAACTCAAAGATCAATTTTATTTTTCAAGGCTGCAACTCAATCAACCTTTATTTGTGATTAAGTCTAGTTAGAATGGGTTAGATCTACCTCCCCCCCCCCCCCTCCTTTTTCATTTTTTCCACTTTTAAGTTTGATATGAGAAAAAACTTCAAAGCATATTGGCTTCCATTAATTAAGAGTTCTTATAATATATTACTTACAGTCTCATATATAGAAAACAAATAATTAATTTATAAGAATTAAAAAAATTGATTAAAAATAATTATTATTTTTAATTTTGTCCTAAATAATAATTATTTTGTATATATTTTCTCTTTAAAATTAATAACAGCTACTACTTATAATTTAAAAGATTCATTAAATATAGGTATAATTGAAATATTATAATAAATATTAATAATTTATTTATTATATTTTAGACTAAATCGAATTTCAAAAAAGTCTTTTATATATAAAATTGAAGGTAGTATTATCTTCCAAGATCTCCAAAAATTGCACAATCTTTGTAAAAAAAGAAGTGAACAAAAAGCCCAAAGTGATGGCCAGCAAATTCTCATAGCACAAAATAGTAAGTAAAGTACATTATATCAAAGTGAATCAATATTTGAAGAGTCCTAATAGATTGTACAATATAAATATATTATGCAAAGTCATAGAAGTCATAGTCATATGGTAAGTAAAATATAATCAATAACCAAAATTCTTATGCTTAATATGGTAAGTAAATTTTTTTTCAAATAAATAATATAATTAATATTTTATAAGAAAAGAATAAAGTAAAAATTTTAAGGATATAAAATCACTGCAACATTTTTGAACTATCTCAACAGTTTCTCCACAATACCTTAAAAATCTTGACATAAAATTAAATTATGCAGGAACACGTTGCTTATAATAATAATTTAAGCTACGAAATTTAAACAGCGTTGCATAAAATCAGAATATGCAATGGTTTACAAACCATTGTCAATAGAAGTAGTTTATGCAATAGAATTTAGACTACACCCCAGAAAATGTAGCATAAAATCAAAATATACAAGGATCTACGAAACTGTTGCTTAAGCCAATAGTTTAAGTAATGAAATTTAAACAATAGTAAAATACCATTGCATAATTTTGAAATATGTAGCAGTATATTAAATCGTTGCTTACACTAATAGTTTAAATAACAAAATTTAGACAAGATTCTTATAACCATTGCATGTATAGAAAATATGCAATGGTTTACAAATTCATTGCTTACACGATCTAATGGTTTAAGAGGCATAATTCAAACGACTAACATTTGTTGCATGAAATCAAAATATGCAATAATGTACTAATCGTCGCTTATAGTAATAAAAACAATGAAATTTAGAGAACACTCTAGAACCAAATTGACATTTCTTTAAAAAAATTAATTCAATATAGATAATAGTAGTATAATATATAAAAGTAATTTAGTATTATCGCATTTAAAGATAAAATGTACAAAAAGTGATTAATAAAAAATGTAATACATAATAAATAAAATAATGTATAAATAAATAACCAGATGAACAACCTAATGTTTAAACTTCCTCACTTCTAACAAAGAGGAGCAAGTTCGAACTTTTCCCATGACATTTTCAAGAAAATGACCAAAGGAACCGAGGCCAATTATGGAGGCAACAAATGCTCTTATTGTAACCCATTATGGTATAGCAAAACTTTCTCAAACCTACTATAAAAAAAAAAAAACTTTCTCAAACTTTATTTACATTAAACAACGGTTTTTAAGAATTGTCGTTTTTAAAAAATATTGTAGTGAACAAATCCAACTTTTATAGCTAGTATGAAATATTATAAACTCAACATTAATTTCAGTATTTTTAATATCATTAGGCGTCTTAGTTAATATTAGATATAGATATCTTATCTACCGATATCATGATATAAAATAATAGTGTATCAAGTAACTCTTAATATTTTTTTGATGTTATTATAAAAATTGGCATGCAAATCAACTAGGTAATTATCCATGTTATTAAAATGGCGTTTTGTCTCTCAAGTGAGATCCGACTCATTTTCCAACCCAAAAAAAAAAAATCGAGTGCTGCCATAAAAAGTTACTTTTCTTATTTTCGTATCATTAAATTTGAACAAACATATAAAGCATCGTGAGTGAATAGCATAATCAGTCGCGAAGAGAAACCTAGTTGTTTGAACAAGCCGACAATCAGTTAGTGGATGTAATGGCCAAAAAAAAAAGAAGTTAGTGGACTGTGGAGTCAGAAGATCAGGTCATATGGGCAAAGATTACTTCTTCAACCAAACTACAAAATAATAAATATTGGAATAAGAAGTGAGAAAATCAAATTGCAACATTTTACCTAAATGCTAGAATGCATACTCTAAATGTTCGGCAAACTTTAAGATTAGAAATAGTTAAAGACAAGTAAATACCAATTAATATACAGGAAATATATAGCTTTCATATTCAATATAACAATGTGAGGTTATCAAAGAATTAATATAATAAGTATTTTATCCAAATTGTTAGTGTAAAAGTAATCTACGAAAAGGTTGAATTGGATTTCAAAATAATTTTTTTCCTTTTTGAAAAATTACGTTCCTTAAATTGTCTAGTTCCTGGTTAGCAGGTTCTATTTTTTATAAAAACACTTTGTGCAGAGTAATATAAAGAGCAGGGAAGAGAGAAAATATGTCATACTCAATATTTTCTAAATTTCTAAACATTAAATGGGAAGATAATAAACATGATAATGAGGGACTAGAAGCTAAGATAAAATGAAAAGAAATGGGTAAAAGAGTGAAAGACACAAAAAAAAAAAAAGGTCAATCTAACTGAAAAACAAGAAGAATCATGGATTTAAATATTATGAGATTTAACGTAAAAAACTCATATCCCTCATCATAATATGATAAAAGAAGATTAGTAAATTAACCAAATAAAGTCAGAATGATTAAATCCTGATGGCATACAAATTAGGTTTCCTGATAATGATATTTTAGATTGGACTTTTTTAGATTATTTTAAGCCCTTGAATCCACTAAGCAAATATTTTTAATAAAGTAAAGAATATAAAATTTAATATGGAACAATTGATTTTCAAAAAGAATGAAAAATAAGCTCAAATGAAGGAATATAGAGAAATGACATAATGGAAATTTTTAACATTGTTATAAATATTTTTTCCTTTCCTTATATCATCATGCCGTCATCATCTACTTCTCCAAACCAACTTATTCCAACTTTAAGCCCAACAAAGTGCCGTGAAAAGGAGGGAGGAAAGAAAAGGGAAAAGGAAGTAAAATAAGTATGTAAACATGCACAATTTCATCTTTTGCTAGTTAAAAAATGTTTTCTCCTCTTCATGTTCTTTCTAATGGTGGTTTTAATTCCTTGAAAGGGTGAACTCAATGCAATCCTCTTAAGGAAAAGAGGAGATTTGAAGCAACTAAATATACCACAAGAATTACCATTCAAAAGGCTTTTAGACTAGGTATGCTTTAAGCTAGAAAAATTGCCATCCTTTGAGTTCTAATTTCTTTCACAGTTTGGCCAAGAGAGAGAAAGAGGGAGGAGAAGGCATGAGTTTGATGAAAACTTGATATAAACAAGAGTTTAGAAGGAAGAAGAGTAAGATTATGCAAAGAAAACTATATAGGAAGCTACGGAATTCAAGTAGAAGTCAAGTCACCTAAGGTCCTAAATGAACTATGAAACCCTAGGAAGAAGTTTTGAACCTTCTAAGGCCATACTTGAACTAGAAAAGAGTTAAGGATATCCTATATCCTTCAAACTCCCTATGAAAATGGCAAAAGCCTCATGCATGGCATTGATGTGCATGCCTTGGCCAAGGTAGGGATGAGGCACCTAGGGAGTTATTTCATGAATTGTAAGGCTTTAAATGGTCTAAATATGAGGTATAAACACTAATGACATCATTAGAATGAATTTAGGAGCCTTGTTTTTATAAGTGAAAATTTAAGGTTCAAAATGGCCTAAATAAAGCAACTTGATGCTAGACATGTTTAAACTTGCATATGATGGCCCTAATAAGTTCCATTAGAGTCATATGACTCATACAAAGTGAGATTTTAAAGCCTAGAAAATGAATTATGAGAGTTAGCACTTAAAATTCTTAAAGCAACTTAAGTTTATATTTTAAGTTCTAATAGGCATAGGTAGTAATGAAATGAAATGGAATAAGTTCTAATTAGTTAATTTGTATTTAAATTGATGCATTTAGGCTAAACTAGTAAAATCACACTTTTGTGTATATGCCAACTTGAGAAAGACCAAAGGAAAGGAAAAGAGCAAGTGAGTTAATGATTGATCAAAGTTTCTAACTTCAAAAGGTAGCTTGCTCTTCCTTTCTTACATGCTTTTGGAAGCATTTGAGTTGAAATGCTTTGTGTGTATTGGTTGCTTAATGATTTGCATGACTTATGTTTTGAATTGGCTCTTTAGCATGAGCTTTTATACATACAAGAGTTAAGCTTTAGCTCTTAGTATGAATGGTGGGGAATTGAGCACAATAGTTCTTCGCTAACTTAGAGATGAGCCTACCTAATATGTTTTCATGTTATGGCTAGATGAGTACAAAAGTTTCATGCCAATTCCATGTTTAAGTTGTTTTGTGTGCATATAACCTTACATGCTTACATTTCATCTTGGAATCATCCATTGTGTGCATTGATTTGGAATGAGTGTAGATATTGACATTCTCCTAAGAATTTTATCCCTCTTTATCTCCCATTAGCCATGATAAGTGCAACTAATAAGGAGAAAGAACCAGTGAAGAATTAGATCTATAGAGGAAGTAGTTAGAATACTTATGATGTACCTATGAGTTTGATGTATATTATGAGACAAAATAGTAGTAAACCTTGATGTATATGATGATAAATTGTAATAGAAATTCATGTCTAAGTATGAGAATATATATGTATTTAGAACATGATTTGCCTTGTGATATGTCATTGGTTTTATTGTAAAAGATAAAAGTTTGATAGTGATTTTTAGAAGCCAGGCATATTTCATGTATTTATCTCTATGGAAATGATGTATGAATGGATTGAATTTTGCTCAAAGTAAGAGATTACATTTGGTCCACTTTGGAATTAGAGCCCAATTGGACTACTTTAAAATCAAATTTTAGTTTAAATGAGCCATAAAATATAACATTACCTTTAACAGCCTTAGTGATCTAGCTTGGGCTGAAATTTGGTAGGTAATTAGATGACATATGCAGCTTTCTATATAGCCAAATTTTGCATTTTTTGAGCTTTATGAAATATTTGGTGGATTTTCAAAGTTGGTCTTAAAAAGCTATCTTATGTAGTTATTGTTCATATTGATGTAACCTCAATTTTCATACCTTTTGAGAGGACAAATGGATTCATTTTAATTTAAAATTTTAACAAATGCAATTTTAGATCATAAGCTTTTCATATACACCTAATTTGCATAAATCGAAGTTATGTACTTAAAGTTATGAATTTTTAAAATTTGGGCTGTAATATCATTTTTTATCAAAATTGGCTACTTGCTCTTTTTAGACATTCGATGGGTATGCATATGCTCCATGAGATGAGACCCAATTGGCATATATGATTCATGAATTAGAATGGAAAGAAAATCTATTTTTGACCATTAAAAGCCTATTTAGGATATTACATGGTAAAAATATTGTTGCTAAAAGTATCGTTGTGTATGTCTTTGTATAAATTGATAATGATATGTATGGAACAATTGAGGTATTGCAAGTTATTGCAAAATACACAATTAATTTATTTTAATTTGAACCAAAATATCCTACATCTAGTTCTTAGACACAAAATAAGAGACTTTTATTATTACAGGTAATCACCAATGCTTTAAAATAAGAAAACATTTGATCCAACATTCTCCCCTTTTTTAATTATGACAAACATTTGAAAATTGATGAAACATAGAATTTGGAAAATAAGCATAAGATAAAATAAGCAAAAGATATAAGGATTAGAGCGCTTCCCTTTCACTATGAAGAATAAGGAGTATTCTTGCTCCCATTAATCAAAGCACAATTAAACTAAAGGAAAAACTCCCTCTTACTATATGCTTCTTGTAAAACCTATTGCATCTAGTATATATACCATATACACAAGCAATAAAGCATGCAACCATGATTTTCCATAATTTTCTCCCTTATTGCCATAAGCAAAAAGGTAGAGCTATAAAATATTATCTTTTCCTCCCTTACCAGAAGTAAGAGATAAAAAGTTAAGTAGAATCTCTATATAGGAACTATCAAACATTTAACACAATTTCAAAGTCTAATGTGAAGGATATTGAAGCAATATCAAACTTGAAAATGGGGGAGGCAAGTGCTTCCTTTTCATCAATGACTTCTAAAAGTACAATGTCCTTTTTAGACTTAAAGTTAGCAGTTTTCTCTTCATCAAAGATGTCCACCATCACAATTTTAGACTTGTCTTTTCCTTTGGTGAATTATTGAGAGGATTTCTTCATAGGTGAACTATGCTTAACTCTTTTTTCATTAGTACTCTTACCTTGACTTGCAGCCACAGTCTTCTTCCTTCCTTTAGGTGTTTAAGGATTGAAGTGAAGTTCCTCTTTGGTGCCTTTGATTTGATCCAAGCATCTCACATTTTTCTATATTACATGACTTTCTCACTTTTATAGGCACTCAAATTCACATACAAGAATTTGCTACCACAGTAACTACCATACCATAAGGTAGTTCTCTCAAGTCACCATGAAGACTAGCCTTCATATGGCTACGTGTTATGAATGGCAAGTTTTAACTTGATTACATGAAGAGCACAACAAATGTAGAATATTTCAAGATGTGTAGGAGAATTGGACTTAGCCACTCGAGGAATATTGAGCTAGTTCATAGCATGTAGTAACATTTGGGTATTTATGTCTATAGTGTGAGCATCAATCAGACTTGCCTTCTTCCCCAAAATTTCTTAGCCTAGTGACTTAACCCATTAAACTCAATTGCTTGATGGCTTAAGTATTGTGTAACTCCTATATTCAAACATTTTATTATGTTGGCTAAGAAGTCACAATCAAACTTAAAACATTGTCCACAAATCATTCTAGAACATGATAGTGAATTAAGCGCAAATGATAAGTTAGGATAAATTCTTAAATCATGATGGGATAGATTTCTTCTTTCAGTTTGAAAATTTCCAACTATCTTAGTTTTTCAAGTAGAATGAAGCATTAAAAGCCTTTAAAGATAAAGAATTCCATATTCACCTCTCATGGAACCATATAACCTTATAGTTGGTAATCATTCATATACCATGCCTTGGCTTAAGCATCCTTGAATATGTAGACCTTTTTAGTCTTGTTGTGTTTTTCAATAGTTCCTAGTAAACCCTTAGAACTCAGTTGCTTGAAAGGAGAGTCCATTATCACAAAAAGAGCATAGAGCATATGCAAAGGTTGTATCAAGTAAATGAAGAGAATAGAGGTTTAGTAGAGGATTAATGGTAAAGTATTAAGGAAGGTGGTTATGCTGATATGATGTAGCATTTAATCGTGATGCACATTACAAAAAATGTGCAATGAAGGTCATTGAAAAGAATAAGATTTTCATATTTTCAAAATTCAAAAAGTAACTTCCTAAAATAGTAAAAATTTAGTTTACTAAATGGAACATCCAAAAATTATGAAAAAAAAAGAATATCTTTAATTATGCATGATAAATTAGGAAACATAATCAATGCATTTATTTACATAACACATACAAATAATCACATATTAATAGCATTTAATCACATTTGAATTATTTCAATTTTTCTTTTAATCATGCAAAACTTATCTTCACTCCAAGGTTTGATAAATGTATCAGCTAATTGTTTTTCAATTGAGACAAATTCAAATCACTTTTAGTTATGTGGTCTCTTAAAAGGTGATGCCTAATCTCAATATGCTTAGTCCTTGAGTGTTAAATTAGGTTTTTAGATAAACTGATAGCACTTGTATTATCACACTTAATGGGAACATGATCAAAATAAAGTTTGTAATCTTGCAATTTTTGTTTCATCCACAAGATTTATGCATAATAGCTTCTCCTTGAAACATATTCAACCTTGACTATAGATAAAGCAACCAAATTTTGCTTTTTACTAAACCATAAAATAAGATAAACTAACATGCACCATTAGAACTTTTTCTATTGATTTTACAACCACCAAAATCAACATCACAATAGCCAAACTGTAACATCTAGCTTTAATTCCATATTTAGTAATCTAACTTAATTAATATTAATATTCACTAGCAGAAGCTTTTTAATTAAAATATAAATAATCTAGCTAAATATTTAATATCATATTAATTATCAATGTTTAAACAAATATCACATTAATATATAAATCATGTTACTACAACATTCATAAAAAATCCATTCATTCCATTTCAAATTCAGTGTTACAATATATCTATAGCAAAATAAATCCATACTGAATCTAAAACTCTCTGTGTAACAACTTAAAATAATCTTTTTCAAGTAATACATCTCACCAATTTTTGTTTCCAACTTGATGACATAGTCTTGCCTTCACATAGGTTAAATGTAAAATAAATAAACTAAGATACTCATTGTAATGCTTCCCTTTCCCTCTATCAGGATCCATCCTTCTACTTGAAAATGCTAATTGAAGAAAAATTGTAGATGAGATAAAAAATTTTGTTGATAGTAGAGTTATAAGATATAGATTTCTAGCCATAAACATAAAATTTTCCACAATAAATTTTCTTTCCATAAAACATAACTTTTCCCATTACTTTTGTTATGTAAACCATCAAGCTTTCATTATCCTTTTTATAAATTCATTTTAGAAAAAACAAAACTTTTTTATTTTATAAATTCATTTTAGAACAACCATGGCCTTAGTGGAATTCACTCTAGGAAGCTTATGAAATCATAGGCTTAATTACATCATCATATGGTATCCTATGATATGATACCAGTGGCCACTACCTTAAGGATGTAGGCATGCATTAACCTTATGTAGCATAATTATCAAATACTATTTCCTTTCCTTAGGCATCAACTCGAAGGTACATAACATAGTATCATTAGGAGCATAAGTTTGAAAACATTACATAGTAATTTAAACCATTTCACTTCAAGAAGAATACAATTATCATTTCATTTCATAATTTCCATCAATCACATTACATGTATGTAAATCCTCATTTCCATTAAATCCATTCCATCAAGCTTTTCAAGTGCAACTAAACAATTTCTTAACCCATTTCATGAAATATAAGAAAGCATTTATAATTATGTTTATAGAAACTAGCTACCAAGTTATCAATCTACAAAATAAATTAAAACAAACAAACACACACACACACACACATATAAATTCAATACAACATAAACCACTAATTAAAATGTTATGATTCATCTACTTACCACTCGCTCAACACCTCCAAGTGACTCTTCGTCAAAGAACACGCCACTTTACACACTTTTACCTTACTATAACGTCTTCCAAACATGCCAAATCAATCAAGGAGACTTACCCACTTTAATCCATCAATGTATAAATGAAAAATTATAAAATATGAATTATACCTTAACTCACCTTTTAGCTAGCTTCCTAGTCTTTTAGGAATTCTATTAAACACATTGTCTCTACCATAAATTAACTAATATATATTAAATATTCAAGCACCCATTAAATCAATATAAACTAATGCATAGAGTAGAAATTATACATCTAACAATCTAAATTTGCCTTTAAGAATTTGAAACCATAATACTCTTTAACGTTGAAAATCCAACATTACCCAATTCAAATTCCAATCAATTCAAAAGAAAGTTTAGAAGGAGTAGATTAATTCTTTCTTCACTAACCTTGGCTAATTCCAACTTGAATACATCCAAATTGAAGTTTAATCTTGCATCCATGGCTTTCTCTCACTTACAGATCTATTTTCTCTCTCTGTTCTTGACCAATTTGTCCTTCTCTCCCCTTTCACTCTTCACATCACTTATAAGGGTAAAATGTAACTTAAGTTGTGTTAATAGGTGGTTTAGATCATTGGTTAAGGGTCAAGTTTGCTTAAAATAGTCCACTAGGCTTTACCAAGTTTAAATACATTATTGAGCTTCTTATTTATTTATTTTAAACTAAACCATTAGGATTTTATTTATTTTCCTATCATTATCTAAAGTTAATTAAAATAAAATATAATAGTCTACCTATCTTATTTTCCAAAGCTATTAAATTCCTATTTCGCCAATTAAATCTCAATAATTCTCTGAGCAATAAAATAATAAAAATAGTTCATTAATAATCCATTATTAAATACACGCCTTCTTGACCCATAATTATCAAATCAAAATTCCTTAATTAATTCTTAATTAATTGTTTTAATTAATTCAATATTATGGGATGCCATATCTTCCTCACCTTTTAAAATCTTGTCCTACAAATTTGCATACTATAGTCAAAATATTGGATAATTATTTTTTTTTAAGGCCTCAAAATTAGTTACTTGCATATTCTGTTATAATCTTTCATATAGTTGTACTAGATCACGCTAATAATTATTCATTTTCATAAGGAGTTATACTCTGTTATTAACTAATCTTTTTTTCGTATGAACCTTTTTATTTATATACTAATTCTCACTAAATGTTCCTTGTATCTAAACTATTTCTCAATGAAGTCACCATCTAAAAAAAGTAGTGATATTTTTAAGGCATTATAGAACCTCAAGTTTTATTCTTTTCTAGTGCCTAACAAGTGTTTCTAATCACCATAATACGCAATTGAATTGATATCCTTAAGGTACCACTTACCTTTAGTCAAATAAAGACAATTAGTTCTAGGTAATTTATTTATCATAATCTACAACAACCTCTTAGAATGATTCTAATAAACTATTCATAAGATCTATGGGATTGCTAACACACTTCCTATAAGAAAGCCTCAAATGGAGCTAACTAGATACTAGAGTGGTAACCATCATGTTAAACAAACTTATTTAATAGTAAATACACATCCTAGTTCCCTTCCAAGTTTATCATAGACAAGCTATCAATTCATTCTACAATGTCTAAATAATCCTTTAACTCCATGTATCAAACTAAAGATGTAAATTCCACTTAGTTCTTAGAGTTTCCTAAGGAAATCTTTAAAACCTACTCGTGATTTGAGGGTATCTATTAGATTGGGTATCCTATGAAATATAATAGCTTTTTGGATGTAAACTTGTGCTAACTTGTCCAAAGAATGTATGGATCTAATTGGCAAAAAGTAAAGGGAGAAGCATGAAAAAGTAGGTAAATCTTACACTCTTAGCTTGGATATTTCTCTCCTTTCTCTTTCCCTTCTTATGCGCCACTTCAAGATGGCCTAGCTAATGGTTTGACATAGAACAAGGTCAGTGGAAATGAAAGAAGAAGGTGGGACATGACTTTAAGAAAAGAGGAAGCTAAATTGTAACTTTTTCATCTAATTTTGTTCCTAAAGTTAGTTCTCTCCATTTGAGCTCATTTCAATTTGTTTTTGAGAGCTGTCTTTTTCATTATAAAATTTTCTTCTAATTCATAAAATGCCTTTAGTTTCATACAAATTAGATTTAAAACCTTACCCAATCGTTTAGTTAAAATTTTGGTTAATCGATTACTTAAATTGCACATAAGAGGGGTTTTAACCATTCTAGAGATTCCTATGGCTTTCAAAACCTTTGAAAACCAAATAAACTCAAATTTTTCATTTAAAACTCCATTATTTGAGTTTTCAAAAAGTTGCCCAAAATTACAATTTTGCCACTACGTTTTCAGTTCCTCTATTTTGTCATTTTGGCTTTAGTTTTGGGCTATTCTTAATTTCCTACCCATACTTTTAGATGCTCTAATTAACATCCTAATCTAGTTTAGCCTTAATTTACTTTTCTTTAAGGAGTTGCAGTATCAATCCATTAGGTTTAGTTTAATTTTTGAATTACCAGTTATTATACTTTGGTTAAAGGATTCTTGGCTTATATTAGGTAGCTTACTCTTCTTTTTTTGCATGCATTTATATGTATTTAAGTTTAGATGCATTTTATGTATTAGTTATCTTATAAGTTGCTTGAGTTTATGTTTGAGTTGGCTATACTAGTATTAGTTTCTATGCAGGTATGAAATATATTTTTAGTACTCAGTAAGAATGGCAGAGAATTAAATACAATAGTTCTTCCCTCACCCAAAGATGTGCTTAACTAGTATATTTTGTGCCATGGCTATACATGTTTAGATATTTTATGCCAATTCTATGTTTTATATTGATTTATGTTAAGATGGCCATATATGCTTGTGTTTCATTCTTGAGTTATCTATTGTATATATTGGAATGGTTGAGTACTACTATTGAGATTCTTTCAAGAATCTCACCGCTTGTCTCTTACTAACCATGTCAGGTGAAGTTAACAAGAAAAGAGGAAAAGAGATAATTTCTTGAAGCTAAGAAATATATGGAATTTACATACATGTATATTCATTTTGATGTATGTTTTGACAGTTGGGTAAGATATGATGAAATTTGAATAGAAGTACTTTAGTAGCTATGAAGTTAAATGTATATATATGATCATGAATATTTCTGATTTATAGAACACTTATTTCACTATATATATATATATATAACAGGCTAAAATGTTATGCTGAATTATATGAGTAGCTCAGTTGTTACTTTGCTATGTGTATAGGGGATGTCATAACTCAACCCACACATAGAATCACATATATAAATTATCTCCAAATCAATACAACTATTCGCATTCCACTGCATAATAGCCCTTAATCCATCATAATTTGAAATTCAAACTCCTTCTAATTTGTTAAGTTCCCAATTAGATTTCAACTTTAAAAGTCTTTAAATTTAGTCTCATAATTCTACCAAAACAAATAAATAACAACTCCATATAAATTCTAAATCAATTTAAAATCACGAACTAAGTTATAGGTAGAACTTTACCTATCTCAATCCTTCCAAGTTTCCTAACTATTATTATTAGTCCAAAACCCCTAACTTGAATTTCAAGAACCACTAAGCAGCATTTAATTTCAACCAAGCAGAAAGAAATAATGCTATAATATTCCAATTGCTAAAAATGACAAAACATAAGGAAAGAAGATGATTTTCCTCAATCTTAACATTTTCTTTCCCTTCTATTTCTTCTTTTCCAATTTATGGCTTTAGTACATAATTGTTCCTAACTTACCAACAAAAGATCTCCACCATTAAAGAAGCCAAATGGCGTATAAGGTAAGGATATGGAGGAGAAGAAGTTTCCTTTAAGTTACCTGAGCTAAGACATATGAAATCCCCTTCATGTAAGCTCTACAAAGCATGACTATGGAGTTCTCATAGCTTCTTTCTTTTTGTCCATGTTTTATCTCTATATTCCCTTTCTTTGTGCATTATTCTATTACAAGTTAAAGAAAATAAATGTTTTGGGTTTAGTTTAGCCGTTAAGTATAGTGTTTTGGTCCAAATAATGAGTGGGCTGGGTTGTTTTTAATAAGCTTCTCTTCATCTCAAGTATTTTAGGTATTTCTAATATGATTTAATTTAATTCTTAAAGGTAATTTATCTTTAAATAAATTTCCTAAAGTGCTTCCAATTAAATTCGTAGGATTCTAACATCACTTATAAATTATTAGGTAAAATTATAATTTAAGGTTATTTTACCTAATTACTAATTAATCAAATAAAATTTCTTATTTAATTTACTCCCTTAATAATTTCCTCATTTAAATTCCTTTTTCTCTATAACTTCCATTACTTAGTTTTTAGAATGTCACATTAGTATACATTTGAACTCTTATCGAGTGACTTTGCCTCATAATTATTGCAATGGAAAAAATGTGTTTTTTCCTCACACACATACTAGGCAAAAAGGTTGTATAGTGCTGTAAATATGAGCCAACATGACTATGATATAGCCAAGGCATGAATTGATTGAACCCATTAGTGTAAAGGCCAGGGTGAATATTTTGTGTCTCCTTTGCAAATTTAGGGTGGGTAGCATTAAAATGTTTCCAAACCTTTATATCCATGATGATTTAGATCTTTTATGATGCTCTTATATGCTGTATTTGAGGTTTTGGACGTGCTCAAATGGTCACTTGCACAAAGAGAAGTCATTTTGAACCATTGAACCTTCGTGTGCACCATTTTGAGCCATATTCTTCCTTTGAACCAAAATTAGACCAAATGGATGAGTTTTGGCAAACATTTAGATCTCATATAAAGTTTTTAATATAGTTAAAGAATACAATTTTTAGAACTCTATAGAATTTATTATAATTTTTCAAAATTGATCAAATTATGCAAAAAATACATGTGTATTGTTCATTTGGTCAGCCTAGTTTTTTGTGTATTAGAGGGGACAAATAAAGTCCAATGCACATAAAACTTTATAAGAATATAGTTGGAATCATAAGCTTTTCATATTCACCAAGATCACTCAATTTGGAGCTTGACTTTGACCTAGCTACTATTCCATTGGAATTTCGTGAAAGTCAAATGATATTGTCTTGGTTTGAAATTTTTACAGTAGTTAGTTGATGTTTTGAGCTTTTTAGAAAGTGTTCATTTGCCCAATTTAGAATTTTCTAGCTTAAGTTATGATTTTGTAAAGATGGTAACAAAACTATAGAAGCTAGAAAAAGTGTGCAACTTGGACGATTATGTGATGCATGGTTTGTATCTGAATTCCATGCTTCTTTTTGTGATGTTTCTATATGAACAAGTGTATTAAGGATGGGAGATAAGTTTGGTAAGTTGAAATGGTTTATTTAATCAGAAAGGAATTAATTTGACATTTAATGTCGATAAATTTCGTTGCTAAAAGTATTAAACTTATGAAAATAGATACTATAGGCACTTTATGATATAAATTAACGCTATCTTAATATGGTATTACACAAAGAACTATTACATTTGCTCTTTTTCTTTACTCTTATTGGTTCTACACACACACACACACACACACACACGAGTTTTGTAAAAATTTAAAGATAAACATATTTTATTGGGTCCTTAAAAACTACCCAGAATTATTGATTGCTTTTCTAAGCCAAATTTGAAATTTTCTAAAATCTCAGTCTCAAATCAAACATTTATATGTCCTCTAAGTGCATGCCAAATTTTAGCACCAAACTCTATCTCCAAGATATTCAAAGATATACTAACATTCTAGTGCTCATTATGATTCTATTTTATAATTTCAAAGTGTCATTCTTATTTCTCTTGGAAGTTTCTCATCATAAACAAATTTCTTAGCAAGCAACCAACTTGACAACTTGGTTTACTATATAAAATTGGTCATATTTCTCAAAATGACCATTTTACTTGCATATCCAAGACATACCCCATTTGTATATCTAAGTCGCTTGATGTCAATTTATGCCATAACAAGAATCATCATTCAAAGTATTCATTGAGCTTATTTTTAGTTGTCTAATTTTTAACTAAAAGTACAACCTTCATTCCTTCTCCATTTGCCCTTTATCTAGGACCCAAATTAGGGTTTTTTCTATTCAAATTATTTTAACTAAATTAAACTTCCTAAATTCATAAATTTGACCATAAACAATACTTTTACAATTTATTTGGTCATTTATTATTCATTTAGTGATTTTTTCCAATTGACCTACTTAGGCATTATGACACAACTTTGACCTACAAAAAGTGTTATTCTTTTCTCAACAGCTTAGCTTTATTTTCATGATGCATATGACTTATTTAGACCATAAGGGATTCACTTGGATAGCCATAATTATGTCAAAACATAGTCTCTAGTAATATTGTCATTTTGGCCATTCTTAAGGTCAATTTTTCAACATATCAAAATTATGAGTTTTTGACATGAAACTTGATTCAAGTCATCTCTATAATTCATAATTAAGCCTCTTTTATCATTAAAATGACAAAACAAACATCATAGCTACATGATCCTTCATTGGCTAAAAGATAATTGTAAATACTTCAAACTTGATTTTTTCCAAGATCTTAAGCCAAATATATATCATATTCAACATTCTCATCATCATAAATACCAAATTTCACTAAGAAAAAAATATCATACCATCTTCCCCCTCTCTTTCTTTCTATAGCTGAAATCAATATGCTGTTAAGGTTTCAAATCCACCTATTTCCATGGTTTAAATCATACCTTATTTGAAAGAGCTCCTGATGGTGATTCTTTTGATGAAATTCAATCTTCCAAAAGAGTAACTTTTCCCTCTTGGACAGCCATCGACTTCAACCTTTTAAGGTGATATTTAGATTAAAAGAAAGCTCTCATGGAGTAGAAGAGGTTTTATAACTACAAAAATAAAAAATAAAAAAGTGTCATTTTCATACCTAAAATTTGCCTTGAATTTTTCTCTTTCTTCCTTCTCTCCAAGGTTCCATTTTTTCCACTCTTAAACTTAATTTTTCTAGTTAAGATTAGTAGAAAGATAGAGGAGATGAAGGATTATTAATGCTTATTTTGCCTTTATAGCCTATTTTTTCCTCTGTTCCAGCTCATTTTTTAGTGTTTTTTGAATATGACTGTTTCATATCAAATCTTATATACTATCTTACATAAAAAAGTAAAATTTTATAATTTTTGAAGGTTTAAAATAGCTCATGTAGTAACACTACATCAATTTCATTTTTCTCATTTTTTGTGTGTCAGCATATTATACCATAATGACTATCTGGTTGAAGTACTCATCTTTTAATTTCATATTCTAATGAGAAAAATTAGTTTCTCCTACTATATTTTAAGCTATATACATCCTTAATTTTTCTTACTTTACAATTAAACTAATATATTTTTCTCTTATTTTACACATTTCTCTCACTTTTAACTTTTTTCTTTCATTTTAATATCTAAGGACTTAAAAAAGTTATTGGTTATGACAAGTTACTAACTAATTGTGTGGTATTAGGAGCTCGTACTTGAATTAGGTAAGAAAAACTTTAATTCTCACTATATGTGATATGGATTTGAATTAATTTGCTTGGTATTAAATTGATAAGATTATGAACTTGTTATGATTGAAATATGCTATTGGTGTATGTATTATATCTGTGGAAGGGAGATAACAACATATAAGCACTTCCTAGGATTGTATATGGGAAGGAGACAACAACTTATGGGCACCCCTTAAGAGATTAAAATTGTGTGAAGAGAGAACAAAGTTGGAAGGAACCTTTTATGAGTGGATATTACAACACCTCCCATAGTTATGTGGTTAATAACTACATTGATGATTTATTTATATATATCCATTATTATATTTCACATAGCATGATAGCTAAATTTGTAATTGTTGTCAGTTTTAAATCATGATTTATATAATGAGGATGTGTTGTTGGTTATTGGAATTTTATATCTCACCTTGTTATGGGCTACACTTTTCTAGGTGAAGGATTGGGAACTAGTAAAAAGAAACAATCCAATAACTATTAATAGATGTTCATTCATGCTTAGGTTTTCTTTTTGAAGCTGTAAATAGAATTATGGATGTAACAAAGATAGTGTCATTCATCTTGATAGCTCATTTTGTCTACAATGTGATGTGCCAAGTACTAGGGTCAAACAATAGAGTTAATGGAACATTTTGTGTACATGGTTACTGTATGAATGAAATACTTGGTTTTGTGATGTTGATGTGAATTTGTTGTGTTATGGTCTAATTGTTGTGTAAATCTTGAAATTATGGTTTTATTGTATGAACATAGTTTTATGTATGAACATGGTGGATGTTTAATGTACAACTTATTGGTAGGTAAGATTATATTGATGGCTATTATTAGAGCACCTGTTGCAAAATTTTGGTTTATGTGTCAGAGGTGTTAATTAAAATCTTTGGAAGATCTAGAAGTAGGGTAGCCTTTTTAGCCAATAGGTAGAGTTGGTTGATGGATATTTATGTTTGAATTATGTTTAAACATGTAGTATAGATTTGTTTAGATAATTGGAGGTCAATGATGTAATGCTTAAGGCATTAGTGTTCTTTTTTTTTGGGTACTGATGTTCAACTAGGAACAAGAATGGACACCCTTCGTAATGTATCTAAACTAGGGTTTAGGCATATTCTTTGTCGTTTGAAATTCTTAATAGCACTTAGCTAGTACCTTAAGAGAATCTTATGTCCTTGTATATGAATTTTAAAGTAAAACTTTAGGGGTCCTAAAAGTGTTTTTTTTTCCCCATAGTATTGGCAATATGCTCAATGCCACTGCGCTTTAGCCTTGGGTCATAGTGTTGGTCAAGTGAAAACTCTCAATTATTTGGTAGAGAGTAAGGAACTATGGTACTCATGCAAGAAGCCATAACACCACTTATAAAAATGAGAGAACCTTCGGGTCAAAAAGTAAGGCACTGTGATGCCCAAATAGGAAGCTACAATGCCAATCTTGTATATTAGACAAATAGCTTTTCTCTTGCTTTAGGTTTTGTCTTAGTTAAGGAAAAGTACATAAACCAATCATGTTTCAAGCCATTTAAGGGTTTTTTAAAGGAATAGTTACCATAATCGTAGCTTGGTCTTATACAAAGAAATCTTATGACTATGTTATGATTAATTACAGCTTGGTCTTATAAAAAGAAATCCTATGACTATGTTATGATTAATTACAATTAATCTTGTTAGTTAACTTTCAAATTATGAGAGGGAATTAACACTTAGTTAGAGTAAACACTAAATAGTATAGGAAATGAATATGCCTAATTTATAGTCAACTATAATCAAATGTATTTAACTATACCTTAATTCTTCAAGGGTACAAGTAGGTTAGAGCCAACTATAACTTGCAATAGTCAACTAAAGCAACTATACAAAGGATAAAGGACTTAATGTCATTTGTTAAGGATATGAATAAAAGTTTTAATTTTCCTCTAAAAATTCAAGTATCACACAATAAGTTAATCTTTCGCCTAGATATAAACCCTAAGTTTAATGCTCTTAGTTTTTTTGTTTACATTTTTAGTATTAAAGTAATGGTTTAAGAAAACTTTACTTGAATTTAAAGCTTTGGTAAATATTTGGCATTCACATTTCATACATGATTTAGTATTATTCTTATTGAGTAGTTTGCTATTTGTGATTGTATGCTCTATGCTTGTGTATTAGGAATTAGGAATAGTTTGCTTTGTGAGGTATGCTTTGGGAATGAGGTTTGACTTGGTAATTTGTTATGTTGGTTTGAGTTAGGGATACTATAGCATATCAATGGAAACAAGTAGAATGTCCTAGGATGTACATGCAACCATGGATGAAATGACCAATTGATCATAAGAGTTGGCCAAAACTTAAGTAACTATAGCACAATGTTTGCAAGAATAGGCTAACACTTAAGTAGCCATCGTATAGAGACTGCAAGAGGAGGCTGAAACCTAGGCAACCACTACTTAGTTAGTTTAGAAAATAAAAGAGGAATTAGAAAGAGAAAGAGGCTAGAGTACTAAGGCCTAAGGAGGATATTGAGAAATACACCTAATTCCATTTGTACAATGCTAACTCAATTTCTGAAGCATCTACCATCATTCCACAAGGTTATAATTTTATGGTAGCCAAATAGTGGATGATGTAGATAGAGAAGATATTCAAGGCCATGAATTGTACTAATGATTAAAAGGTTTCATTGGCTATGTATATGTTAGAAAGGGAAGCCGAACATTGGTAAAAAGGGGAGAGGTGACTTCGTCAATTAAAAGAGCTATAGATCACTTAGGAGGTTTTACAAGCTTCCTTTTACAACATAGACTTCCTTGAGAATGTTAAGAGTGCAAAAGAGGTGCATTTTCTAAGATTGACACAAAGCGAGATGTTTATACATGAACACGAGTTTAAGTACAAGAAGTTATCTAAGTTCTCCTTATATCTGAGATAGGCTCATAATGAGACATGGAAGGCTATGAACTTCCAACAAAGGTTGAGGCCAAAGATTAAATCTCATATTATGGCATTTGAAATTAAGAGCTTTGCTTAAGTAGCTAATAAGGCCAAGGTCATTAAGGAAGGACTAAGAGGATATATAAATTAATTGAGTAAGCCCTTATTTGGAAAAAGGGACAGAGAAACATAATCTTTCAATCAATTTAGCAAGAAGGGTGGAAGTAGTAGTAGTGTGACCAGTAATTAAAAGCCAAATTTCAAAAGGAATCTTATCAGAAGGGATATGGTTCCTTAAAAAAGTTTTATAAATATCTTTGGTGCCTATAGATAATGTGAAAAGAATCAAGGAAATACACCATATCTTGTAAGCTAGTAGAAATGTTTTTAGGAAATACACCATATCTTGTAAGCTAGTAGAAATGTTTTTAAGTGTGGAAAGCTTGGACATTTTAAAAAAGTATACCCTTAGTCTAGTAAGTCAGGCCTCAAGCCTGAACCATAGACATAGGGTAAAAGTGCTTGTGCTCACACAATAAGAGGCCAGTCAGTCTGCTAGCTTGATTTGAGGTATGCTTATAATAAATAATTTTATTATAAATGCCATATTTGATTATAATGTTTTGCATTCATTCATTTAATATGGCTGTGTAAAGTATTTGAGTCTAAGGATAAATTCATTACTATTTGATCTATCTATATCCACTAATACAAGGGCTTTTGTCATAACATTACAAATTTGTTTGAACTGTGTTGTTGAATGAGATTAGCATTATACCACTTTGGATCTTATTTTTGTTCTATAGCATGATATTAAGGTAATTATTGGCATGGATTGGTTATTTATGAACAATGCCATATTTAATTCCCCTTGTAGGTTAATTTCCTCACTATTTTACATCTTTAAATCTTGTTCATTGACTAAGCTTGCATTTTTGTCTACTACCCAAGCTGAAAGACACTTCAAGAAATGTTGCCAAACGTTCTTAGTTTTCTTTTCTCGATATGTTAAGGTAGAGGAAAGGTTAAGGGATATACTTGTTGTTAAAGATTTTCTTGATCTTTTCCTTAGAGAAATTAGTGGCCTCCCTTCTAAGAAAAAGATCGAGTTTTCTACCAATTTAGTGTCTAGTACAAGATTAATCTCTAAGGCTCTATAAAGAATGGCACCTGTATGGTTTATAGAATTGAAAAAGCAAATAAAAGAACTTTTGAAGAAAGGATTTATCAAACCTAGTGCATTCCCCTATGGTGCACTAGTTTTATTTATGAAAAAAGGATGGTATTAGACTTTGCATTAATTACAGGCAATTGAATTGGACTAAAATTAAGAATAAATAACCATTGCCTAAGATCAATGACATACTAAACCAATTGGTTAGAGCCTCAGTCTTTTCAAAAATTGACTTGAAGTTAGGATACCACTAACTTAGGGTGATAGCAGTGAATGTCCCTAAGATAGCATTTAAGACTAGATATAATTATTATGAATTTCTTGTTATGCCTTTTGGTTTGACGAATACCCCTACTATTTTTTATGGATTATATGAATAGGATTTTTTGACCTTATCTAGATTAGTTCATTATTGTCTTTATCAATGACATTCTGATCTACTACAAGAGCCTTGAGGATCACAAAAGGCATTTAAGGATTGTCTTGCAAATTTTGAGAGAAAAGAAATTATACGTTAAACTTATTAAGTGTGAGTTTTGGCTATGAAAAGTGAAATTTTTGAGACACGTATCTCTAAGGTATGAGTAGCTATGGATCCCAATAAAATTGAGGCAATGATAAATTAGCAGAGATTGAAATACATAATTGAGATCCATAGTTTCATAGGCTTAACTAATACTTGTAAGAGGTTCATTAAAGGGTTTTCACAATTGATGACACTATTGACCAGTCTAACCAGAGAAGATCAACAATTTGTTTGGGATAACAAATGCAAAGATACATTTCAAGAACTTAAGTTTAAGCTAACCTCTTCCTAATTTTGATTATACTTTATCTTAGCTTAAGATTTTTTAACCTTCGTAAAAGGGTTTAAGAAGTACATTAATGAAATAGGGTAGGGTTATAGATTATACATCTAGATAGTTAAGACCTCATAAAGAGAACTACCTGACCTATAACTTAGAATTAGCATTTGTAGTCTTTGCTTTTAAGATTTGGAGACATTACTTATACAAAGTGAAATCCAAAGCCTTTAGCAACTATAATAGCTTGAAATATTTTTATTTTTGACTTGTAAGAGTTAAACATAAGGCAACGGAGATGGATAGAATTCTTAAAAAATTATCATTTTACCTTGAAGTCTTATTCAGGAAAGATGAATGCAATTGTTAATACCTTAAGTCAAAAATTGATTCATACAGTAATAATGATGCTTTAAGGGTAGAAGTTAATTAAAGATTTAAAGGATTTGAATTTATCCATCTTTGTGCATTTTAGTAGTCTGTTGATGAGTGAGTTAAGGATCAAAAGCAAGTTGAGGGACAAGATTAAAAATGCTCACATCTCATATGAATATTTGAATGAGGTTAAAAAGTTAATATTTCAAGGTAAGTTAAAAGAATTCAATATATCTAAAGATGGGGTAACTGGATATGGTGATAGGCAGTGTGTACTAGAAAAAGATGATATAAGAAACATTATTCGAAAAGAGTCCTATAAGATTAAGTGCACAATCCATCCAAGCACCATTAAGATGTATAATGACTTTAAGAGTTTTTGGCCATCTGGGATGAAAGTGGACATAACCAAATACTTGTGAAAGTGTTTAGTATATCAAAAGGTGAAAGCAGAGCACTAGAAGCCCACAAGTTCAATGTAGTTGCTAGATATCCTAGAGTGGAAATAAGATAGCATTTGTATGGACTTTGTCATTAGATTGCCTAAAACATCCTCAAGTTATGATTTGATTTTAGTGATAGTGGATAAACTAATAAAGTTTCCTTATTTTTTGCCAACTAGACTCATCTTCACTGTAAATAGATTAGCATAGCTTTATATGTGGAAAATAGTGAAATTTCATAGGGTTTTAAGTAGTATAGTGCCTAATAAAAACCTTAGGTTTGTCTTAAAGTTTTGGAAATCATTACAAGAAATCCTATGGACGAGAATGAGATTTAGCACAGCATATCATCCTCAGTCTAATAGATAGACTAAGCAAACCACTTAGACTCTAGAGGACATGTTAAAGGCCTATATGTTAGAGCAAAAGGGATATTAGGATATGTATTTTCCATTAGTTGAATTTGTATATAATAATAGCTATCATTCTAATATTCAAATGGCCTTATATGGGACATTGTATGGTAGGAAGCTGCTCTTGTGTCAGGTAGAGTTAAGTGAGGGAGTCTTTTAGGTCTAGATTTAGTATACTAGACCACTTGACAAATAAAAGTCATCAAGAAAAAGTTTTTAATTGCATAGAGCCATTAAAAAAAGCTATGCAAATAAGAGGTGAAGACCTTTAATGTTTTATGCAAGTGACTATGTGTTCCTTAAGTCACTTTAGTTATAGGGATGGTCTTTGAAATTGAGAATGCTCAATCCTCATTACTTAAGTCATTTCCAAATTTTTGACTGAATTGGACTTGTTGCATATAAACTTGCCTTACCTTTGGTAAAGAAAATACTGTTCACTCATAGTTGTCGCACTAGCTAAGACTAGTGAATTTTCACTGGTTTGTAGTATAATACGCACTAAGTCGTCTTTCACAGAGCTATTAAATCAATTAGTTTAAGAATGACAAAATTAGAATTATGATGATTGGGGGTTCGAATATAAAGTCGCACTGATTAAACCGAATAGTAAATCAATTAATAAAAACAAAACTCAATCAGAATGGTACGTAACCAATCCAGAATTTTTTCCCTAATATTTCCCTATCCTTGTTACTAAAAATACCTCTGGTTTGAATTTTAATCCTCTACTTATATTTTATTAATGTTCTTAAACTATCATTTAGGATTTTAATTAGTTCATATTACTAATCAAAACGCAACTGCATTTTTATCAAATAACACGAAACCAAACTATTTCTCACTTTACCAGAGACATACATAGAATTCTAACATGGTTCAACATAAATTTAATTGATTAATCAACTGATTGAATCAAAACACATTCTTAGATAAATCAAACAAATCAAAATTCATGTAACAAAAATTATCTAACCAGAATGATAATAATTACACAAAAATAAAGAGAACAAACAAAATGAAATCATCCTGAAAACAAACTTTGGATTGATCACCAAGAAAAATTAGAAATTCATGAAAAGACGAAAACAAGAATGAGAAATAGAGAAGATAGAGTGCATATTCTCTAGTGACATCTTCTCCTTTTTCAATAGATAATATTACCTTCTTCTTCAAGAAAGATCCAAAGGCTAAGATGAGTTGTGTACATCCAATGGTCTAGAATTAAAAGAAATCCCATACTAATCTAGAAGTAATAACAGAATAACATTCAAATCCTTTAGTGGCTTAATAAGATAATATCCAAATTTCTTTAGGAATTTTCTAACTTGCAAAACACACATAAAAATAATTAGGCCTCCATTGAAAAAAATAATAATAAAAATGCATTTAAAGCCCATTAATCAAAATTTAGCCCATTTAATTTAAAATAAACCCAACGTCATCAAATTATCCACTATAAATTATTAATAAAACTAAATATGAGGAATATAAAATATAATAATATCGAAATATCAAATTCCGCTACACTCAGGCTTTTGCACTCCTGAGTAAAACACAAAAAAAATAAAAAAGAAAAAAAAGAAAAAAGGAAAACCAAAATGTAAAACTGCTAACCTAAACACAATTCAGGCTTTTTAGATATTCTATAGTCAAAGGTAATCTTTCTTACTAATCAAGGAAGAACAAGTAGCAAGGCAAATCCAATTGACTAAAAAAAAAAAATAGAGTCAAAGTGGTAGCTTTTCATTTGTTATGTGTTTACTCTTAATCCTCTCAAGTGTTTAGGTTAAGTGTTCCTCTCAAATTCAACCTTCCACAACATCACTACCATAGGCTTGTATATCTTCTTAATCTTCGCTAACTAAGTCACAAGCAATACATAAATCAAAAGGACTTTCATTCAAGGTTATAATGGGGCTAAGGTACGAAACAAATGGTAAACAAAAGAACTAAGGACGCAACTAGAGACATAGAGCAGACACTTAAAATCGTCAAGAACCATAAAAAAAAGAACATAGAATGGAATAGATGTGCATCTCAAAGTCTTATTTGCTTAAACCAATATATGCTCAATGAAAACCAAAGTAATTTTCTTTCTCATAATTCTTTTTTTATAAAATTTTTTTTCTCTTCTTTTTTCTTTTCATGCTTTGTTTTTTTTTTTTTTTTGACATATCTTTAGGAAGAATAAATTAATTAGCTCAAAATTGATACAAAATTACGCTACACATCCATCCACCTTATGAAGATATAATTCTCTTAATAATCTAAAGTATCCTAAACAAGGTCGGAACTTTTTTTTTTTTTTTGGCTAAAGGGTTCAAAAGAAAACATAAAAGGCTTAAAAAGGGAACAAAAACAAAGGATAAAACATAAGTGAGATATCTATTTGGTTTTGTCTACAATAAAAGAAAAGAATAAAGAATGTCTTAATCATCTTTATGAATGCTTATGCAAATATAGTTTCAATTAAGAATCAAAACAAGTTTTAGAGTGAAAATCATAATAGGCGAATGCTTTCACAGGAAAGAAATAATACAAGACCCAAAATTGTCACAGGTTTAAAAATTACAACATGAAATCTATTGAAATCAAATTCATTGTCAATTTACTTAAATTCCAAAAAAAAAAGATGGATTCCTAATCATGTTAGAATATTCTAAACTTAAATTGCTTTAACTTATTTTTTTATCTAAAAAAACTAAAAATTTGCAAGAAAAATAAGAAAATAATAGAAATACCAAAAAAGAAAGACTAAACCAAAGAGAAAGCAGAATGATTCCTCCCCCTCACACTTAATATTTACATTATCCTCAATGTAACAACAATCTAATTTATCAATTAAAGAGAAGACAAAAAAGTAAAAGAGGAGGGAAAGAAATACTACCGGGTGGTTCAAGTGTATGGAGTATTGTAAAGATGTAGCTCATCCACTGTTTGCTCTTAAAATCCCTTATAAAAATGCTTAAGCTGTTGCACATTCGCCCTGAAGCAATTGTTGGTTGACTCATTTATAATCTCAACTACACCATAAGAAAAAATATGAGTAATCGTAAATGGACCAATTCATCTAAAACACAACTTATTGGGCATCAACTTTGGGCAAGAATTGTAGAGGAGGACTTTTTCAGTAACATGAAGCTCTTTTCTTTCAATCATCTTGTCATGCGTGGCCTCGGTTTTATCCTTGTAAATTTTAAAGTTTTTATAGGCTTCTAACTGAATCTCTTCAAGCTCTTTAAGTTGTAATTTTCTTTAAAAACCAACTGAGATAGATTCATATTACACTTTTTTACTACCCAATAGGCTCTATGCTCAATCTTAACTGGTAAGTGACATGCTTTACCAAAAATCAACCTATAGGGTGACATGCCTACAAGAGTTTTGTAGGTAGTATGATAAGCTTATAGTGAATCCTCCAATCTTTTACTCCAATCCTTTCTATTAGGTTGCACTGTTTTCTCTAGAATTTGTTTTATCTCTCTATTTAAAACCTCTACTTGACCATTTGTTTATGGATGGTAGGGGGTGGCTACTTTGTGGAGCACACCACACTTGCGAATGAGGGCTTGCATGTTTCTATTACAAAAGTGAGAGCCTTGATCACTGATGATTGCTCTAGGTATACCAAACTTGCAAAAAATATGAGATTTAACAAAGTCCACAACCACAGAAGAATCATCAATTCTAGTGGCTTTTGCTTCCAACCACTTTGAAACATAATCCATAACTAAAAGAACATATGTGAAACCAAAAGAAACAGGAAATGGTCCCATGAAGTCAATACCCCAAATATCAAATATCTCACAGAACAATAATGGTTGTTGAGGCATCTCATTCCTACAAGAAATATTACTTGTCTGTTGGCATCGTGTATAGTTCTTATAGAAAGCATATGCATCCCTAAACAAGGTGGGCCAAAAGAATCTAGAATCTTGAACCTTCCTAACAGTATGCTGAGGACCAAAATGGCCACCACAAGAAAGTGTATGACATAATTGCAAAATAGATGCAAACTCATGGTTAAGAACACATCTTCTAATAATTTGATCATTACACATATGCCACAAGTAAGGGTCATCCCAAACATAATATTTTTCCTTACTCTTAAGTTTATTAATTTGGTGCTTTTTAAAATAAGTAGGTAATTCATAAGTAACTAAGAAATTTATCATATTTTCATACCAAGGATCTTTACCATATAATGAGTATAACTGTTCATTTGGAAAACTATCCTTGATAGTAGATGAACTAAGACTTATCTCTGATTTCTATGTCAAATTCCTGTAGGAGCAGTATCCACCTAATAAGTCTTGGTTTTGCATTAGGCTTCTCGAATAAGAACTTTAAAGCTACATGATCAGAATAAACAATAACTTTAGAACTAAGTAAATAAGAATGAAAATTATCTCGAGTAAAAACAACAGCTAAAAGCTCTTTTTCAGTGGTTGTATAATTAGGTTGAGCCTCATCTAAGGTGTAGGATGCATAAGAGATCACATGAGACTTTTTGTTTATCCTTTGGGAAAGAATTGCACTCTAATTTTTGCTATAGCGAGGGTTAGTCCAAAAAAGCATAAAAAAGGAGAATTTGACTTCTTAAAACGTCCCAATTCATTCCTTCTCTTTTAACTGACCTAAGCTTCGACTAAAGGAGAGAAAAGGGGCATAGAGACAGAGAGAAAGACTAAGAGAAGGAAGGAAGAACAAAGAAAAAGTAAGCAAGCTTGAGATTTCCCTTTCTTTTCTTCTTAGAATCTTGTTCTTCTCTCTTTGCCCTTTCTTTCTATGGTTTTGGTTGTTAAATTAGTTAGGTTTTAGGCATGGGTCAGAAGAGGAAAAGTGGAAAACCACTCTTGAACTTCTTTGCTTTCCTTGAGTATGTTGGTTCTACTAACTTGAGAGCTTGAGAGAGAAGAAGAGTTGGTGAAATTCTAAAGAGAGAGAGAACCCCTAGGTTCTTATATGTTGGAAGGGTTGGTTCTGAAGAACCTCTAATAGTTATTGAGTTATGAGAGAGTAATTTCATGCTTTTTATTGTGTCTAGGCTCAAGAGAAGCACCTCCATCAAGGTATGAGTGTGAAACCAAGAAGGGAGGAGAGAAATTGAAAGGGAAGGCTTGTGTTGGCTTATAAGGTAGCTCTCCACTCTTTCTTGTCGCATTCTTAGATGTAATAGTCATTGTATGCTTGTGTATATGCTACTTGTGTGAGACATGCCATATGTTATTACTCTGATACATTGGTACCAATATGTTTATGTGTTGGATTGTGAAAATTACTCGGGTGAGGCAGTGCCAAAAGTCCCTTAAGATGGGTGAGGTAGAGCCGAAAGTCCTTGAGGATGGGTAAGACAAGGCCAAAAGTCTCATAACTGAGTGAAGCTAAGTTAAAAGTCTCTAAACCAAGGGTGAGGCCATCCAAAAGTCCCTAAAATTGGGTGAGGCTAGACCAAAAGTCCCTAGAGCTTACTCGTGGCATTGATTTGATTTTCATGGCATGTAACTCATGGATTATATGATTGTGAATGGTTAGATGCCTATTTGTATGCTATGACTTATTTATATGCCTTAATTGCTTCCTTGAATGAGTGCATGAGTTATTGAGATTCTATGAATCTCACTCCCTTCCTTCTCCCATCTTAACATGTTAGGTGGAGCTCAAGGAGATTCAAGTGCACACCAAGGAGTCTAGTTGAGCATGTTTTAGATGGTTGTTAGTTTATTTTAGTTCTTTTGATGTAAAGAGGTGCCAAAATGAAGATGTACCTATTCTTTTTGAGATGTACATGTTGGAGCAAGTGTAAATGTATGTATAAATGATGTATAAACTATGTAAAGAGTCAAAGTAATGGAAATGTGGGATTTACCCCTTTTGTGGATTGTATGCGATAGTGTATTTTGGCCCGTAGCATAGTGAGTTTGAAATGTATGATGATTTAGACCACTTGGACATTTCATATATACTATGTTTATGCTTTAAAACTTTTCCATGAGGTGCGAGAACATGTGGGAGGCCATTTGGACCCACTTTGAACCGTTTTGGGTGTCAAAATTGCCAAATTTGTGATCTACATCAAAGTATGACCAAATGAGTTCTTCTTGATATGAAATTTAGCATGCCTCTAGAGTTTATAGAGAGATTTTTGGGAAGCTAAAGTGGGTAATATTTAGAGGTCTAGGGAATATTTGGTGAATTGTTAAAGTTAGGAAATTTTGATGATTTTGGTCATGGTACTGTGCAACTAGTCTGAAAATGAATCTATGTCATTCATGGACCAAATGGTGTCCAATTGTTAAAAAATTTTATAAACATAAACTAGATATCCACAGTGACCTATAAAAACTAAAATCACCTCAGTCGGAGGTCTGTAGAGAGAGAACTAACTTTCTGAAATTCTATGTCAGCATCAGGGAATCCATCCGACCTTTGTTATTGTTCCATCAGGTTTTGAGGTCTAAAGGCTGCTAAATTGACTTGAACTTATTTTTCTCCTCTAGATAACATCTGTAACTTTCCAAATTGATATATTTTGCCCAAATTGGATTGTTTTGGAATTAGTTATAAATTTTGGAAGTTCATGACAGCAAGCTGCACCAGTACCAGGGACAGCCGGACCTCTGTCCCATTTTTGATATCAAACATGGTCCAAACGTTGAGATTGTGGTTGGAAATTATTTTTAGTGTAAAGGTAACACCTAAAGCTTTCCAAAAAGCTATGGTTTGCTTGATTCCCATTTTTCTATAATTAGTTATGATTTTCCAAAGTTAGAGCCAAAAATCTGACTTTTGGGCCCATGTGAGAAATTGCATTTTCTTGGTTTTTGCTTTATATCCGTGGTTCATGGGTTGTTTTATACTATGTATGAGTCGTATAAATGGATTTTGAGTGGAGAATGTGAATGATGGGTTCACGGGACCCACAGGTGCAAAATATGAGCATTTGAACCCCATTTTATAGCATTAAAATGCCACGGTTTGTACTTGTTTTTTGGAAATCATATGGAATCGAGCCAAGAATGAGATTAATTGAGGTTAAGACATTTTGGTGTTACCGTTGCCTTGTATATGAAAGTAGCTTTAGTTACTATTTTTGCATGAAATTGATTGTCTTAAATAGGGGAAAAAATTTTAGAAGATTAATACATGTCTGTTTAAGGTCAAAGATCCTATTGTAAGACTATGTGCATGAGTCTTTTGAGATTAGATGAATTTTTACAAAGTATACGAATTTACATTATTATCTTAATACATGATCCATATGCCAAATGCATGTACTCTATAGAGATACTTAGAGAATGATTTTTAAGTCTAAACTTTTATGATGAATTCTCTAGCCCTTGAATTTGTGGTTTGGTAAGTTACAAAATTTTTGGAACAAGATCGACTAGGGAAATGAGGTGCTAATTTAACTTAACTTCTATACAAGACAGTTTTGAGTAGAATTCTTAATAAATTTTGTTACATAGGTAAACGAATGAATTAATGTGTGAAATTTTATGGGAAGATAGCTAAGACATATAAACTTAGGTCTGGAAAGTTTTAGAATTTTTAGAGTTCATTTACTAAGGTAACAAAGTCAAAAACAATAAGGATAGTTTACAGCGAACTCAACTAATGTAGTGCCCTAAATGGCATTGGTTAAGGGGTAATCCATAAGAATTTTTTTAAACTGTTTTAATGACATATAATTAATATAAGAAGGAGTCATTTTATCAATTTTTATGATTTTTGGATGACATTTGATGGGGTAAAAAAATTTCTCAAAAATAAGTTCAGAATTTCAAAGTGACAGTAACTTGGTAACTTTTGTTTCTCTACCATGAAGCCAAGAACTTCTATTATAAGGAGAATATTAAGGTTATAAATCTACA
The DNA here is from genome assembly GCA_032878935.1 of Erythrophleum fordii. Lineage (NCBI taxonomy): Eukaryota > Viridiplantae > Streptophyta > Magnoliopsida > Fabales > Fabaceae > Erythrophleum > Erythrophleum fordii. The sequence goes on from JAVQMF010000053.1 coordinate 35,657,939, forward strand.
TTTCTTGTAAATAAAATCAAAAAAATCATCTAGGTGTGACATATGACAAGAAAAAATGTCTCATTGCGATGAGGAGACCTCATAAATTTTTTTTGGAAATGGAAGTTGTTGTAACAACGAGCAATTATTTCTCATTGCAATGATAGGTTGCTAGCAAGAATTTTTTAAAGTTATTGCATCCCATTCCTTAAGCTTCTCCCATTTGCCTCCTTAGTGCACAAAACTTATTTATTTACAACCTAGTCACTACAAAACAAAATAAAAGAATAAAATATAAGATTTAAAGCTATAAAATCAAAATAAAACTAATTATTTACAAGAATATACTAACAGCTTTCTAATAAAATCAAGTATTATCAAAAAATCATTTTATAAGTAAAAGCTAAGAATTAAAATTCTTTTTAATTTAGTCCTTTTTAGAAACTTTTTATAATAAAAGTATAATTTGCACTAAACTGAATCCAATTGCAATTTTAATGAAAAAAATGCAAAAGGAGTAAAAAAAATCAATTTAAAAAAACTCTGATAAGTGTAATATATAAAAATTAAGATTTCTTAATTATTTAATATTTTATGTAATGAACTTATTAAGCATTAATAAGATGAATCTAAACGAAGTAATTTCGTATATAAAAAGTATATGACAAATAGGACCCATTAACATTTTTGAGATTTTAGGAAGGTCTAGGGGCAAAATTGTCATTTGTCATCTAAACGAACTTTGATAATTTTTCTGGAAGAAAGAGGAATTTAGAACCAATCTAATATAAATACATATATATATATATATATATATTAATAGTTAGGAAATCATGCATAGAAAATTAGAAAATTCATTTCATAAAATTCTAAAATCATTAGGACCAGAAAATGGCCTCGAGCAATTAAGAGCCTACAAAGAGACAAACTAAACCCTTAAGTTCAAGTTAACTTCCTCAGGAAATTCTGTACAAAAAGATCTACTAAATGGTGGTGACGGAATTCGAAAATATGGAGTTACAAAGAAGATATAAGTGAAAAACGAACAAAGGTGCTCGTTTGTTATGTTACTACTAGAGGTAAAACAGTCATTTGTACCTTAAAATAATAAAATATTAGAAAAATAAATAACAATAAAATGCATGATTAAAGACATTAAATGGGACTCATGTAGGCTTAAATAATATTAAAATATAGAAGAGAACCTAAAGAATGCAGACTAAATAAAATATTACTGAGAACCAATTAAAGGATACATCGACGAAATGGTGGTAATTCTATAAATTCTGACTAGGAAAGTGCTGACATGGCACAATGAAGCAAGGAAAGTGGTGATATGTCACCATGAGTAAGGAAAAATGGTGATGTGGTGCCATGTGTGAGAAGATTCTAAAGGCTATGCAAACTATAAAGTGATGACACAGGTTTATGTTAAAAAATCTTAGTAAATCTCACATATTACAAAAAAGTTACCGCTAATATTAGAATGACATAAACACTAACTTAAGCAATAATAAATACAATCTTATATTCATAAGTCACAAGAAAATAACCATGGTTAAATTTAACCACAGTTAAAATCTAATGGCTAATATTCATATGTAAAACATGATGCGATCTTAACCATATATATAATCCAATGGTTTAGATTCCTTTATTTTTTAAGATCAAATCACAACCTTTAATCTAATCCAAAGGCCCATGTTAAATCTTTAAAATCAAGATTAAATCATCATCATTCATTAAATCCAAAGGCATAGATTTAACACCATAAAAACATAACAAATCCTAACCATCCATTTGTAAATAAAATTTACAAGAACACACACATACTTTCACACCACACTCACACACAATTCAGCCAAGACAAGAAGAAAAAGAAGGAAGGAGGGCTCAGCCAAGAGGAAAGAAAAGGAAGGAAGAAGGAAGGAAGAAAAGCTACCAAAGAGAAATAAATATCGCAAAATCAAGGTAACATAGATAAATTCTCTTCTTCTTAGTTTTTTTTTTCTATTTTCTTCCATAAATTTTTCTCTTCTTTTCTTCTTCATGTTTCGGCCATGGTAAAAACAAAGAAGGAATTTTGTTGTTTTCATGAATTTAAACTAAGAAAAAAAATGGAAAAATCATATGTATGGCTTATGGATTCATGTGATTCAAGAAAATTCATATTCTTGACTATTTTCCTACAAACCCTAAAACTTTGTATTTCAAGAAAGCCATGGGAGAAATTAAAGAGAAAATAAATGGGAGAATAATGGGAGAAAGCATAAGGAAGAGATATATTAATATAACTTTGATTTTCATGAAGAATTTGGCAAGAAACCCTTGAATTTTAATTTAAGAAAATTGTAGAATATACATGGAATTTCTAGAAATTGATTGAGGGCTTTGGTTCATCTCACTTGAATATGAATGTATGGCTATTTGATAACATAAAAATGAAGCAAAATAATCTCTTTGGTGTATAGTTTCGGCCAAGACCATTAGAGCTACCTAGGGAAGAGTTTTCTAAAATCCAACTAAATTAGGTTAATCCACACTAAAAAAAAGGCTTATGGTGAAATTTTGGTGAATTATGGATCACTATATAAAAAGCCAAATTTTTTAGAAAAGGTATTAACTAAGAACTTCTTGAATTTTTACTTTTGTTATTTAATGTGTTTTGGATTATTTATGTGGTCTAATATGTTTTATATGCTATCTAGATTATGTTGATATTTATTTTGTAAATTTTAGAGCCCATTTGTGATAGTTAGAAATTTATGAAGTATTATGTCAAGAATGGAAAATATGATAAACATATGATCTGGATTTATGTTGTTTGTTATACTGATATATTGTTTATTGTCTGATTTCTTGACATGGACAATATGATGTTTACTATCTGATTTTATAAATATTGGGTATTTAATAAAGGATTGGCTATTGTGTGTGTGTGTGTATATATAATATGGCAGAGTAGCCTTATTCAAGGGATGAGCCTTGTGTGTGCTAGAATTAGCCACTAAATAGCTATTATTGTGCTGATGTTCAATTTTAATTAAGAAAGATACTTAAAAATATCTAGATTACTAATTAGGATCGATGAGAGTTATTCGGATATTTTGAATCTATTTAGGACTTACTGGGCTTTATTGAGCCTTCTGTATACCTGAATGAGTCTTTTTATGGCTATATTGGACTCAATTTTGTAACTTGACCTTAGACTCTAATTTATGAACTATTTTGGACACCGAATGGGCCCTAAGACAAATCTGGACTTAGAAAAGTGAAAAGATAATTTTAAGTATTTAAATATAATTTTTTTGAACCCCAATATGTTGTTATCCTATTAGGATTATTTAATTATGTATAGAGTTGTGCAAGGCAATTCATTCTTAAATATACCTATTATGTTTTGATCAAATGATAGCTTAGATGACATATTATTGCGATATTTTTGTATGACTTTCCTTGGATACCCACTGAAAGACATCTCAGTAAAAGGAAGCAAGGTGAGCCTACTAAGTAATGGCAGTGTTATATGATCTAAATATTGAGCCTGCCAAGCCAATGTAACATGATCTGGGTATTGAGCCTGGTAGTTTCCAAGGCCTAATGGTCAAGTTAGACAATTGTTGATTGTTGTATTTTTTGCTTTCTGTATTTCTGTATTTACCTGTGTAAAACCTTAAGATTCACATGATATACTTTATTGTATGTTTAATATTCTCTTTTACTATTCATTATGCTATATTCTATTCCTATTAAATATTGCAGAATTTAGTATATTTTTCTATTTATGTTATTCTATAAATTAATTTTTTTTTTATAAAATTCTCTATTTATATTAACCACTATTTGTTAAATTTGTACTTGATGTTTCTTGATGAATATTATGTCATATTAATCTTATCTATGTTACTAAAAAAAATTATTTTTCACTCTGTTGTAATTTATATTTTTCTTAAATGCCAATTTACTAAATGACTCTAGAATTTCAAGTGGAATGGATCCAGTTCTCACTTCAACGATAGGTCTTTGTCATCCACAACATATGAACCATACCATGTGATGATGCCGTTCATGCTGTACTTGTATATTTTATGGCCCCAGGAGAGCTTGAATCTCACTTATTCCCATTGGGTAGATTTAAACCTCCAGCTCTTCCATATCTATGATTAGTGGCTCAGTTATTAACACTAACTTTTAGTGAATAAAGGATAACCTTTATAGTATCTTTTTAGCTAACTGGGGATTCTTTTTGGATAGTGTAGACTAAATTCCCAGTATTATATTTTAGTTTGTACTTATATAAATCCTGGTTCCCTATGTTAGAACTTTTAAACTATTTGTAGTAATTATAGTTTATTTTCATCTTTTTCATATTCTGCTATGCTATACAAAAATTTTTATTGTGGAAGAATGATTAAAATAGAAAAAAGTAATTAAACTCAAATTAATTAAAATTTTTCATTAGAGATAAAAAAGTTCACTAAAAATGGATAATTAGATCACTAAAAATGGGTCATTAGAAGAGGTGTTACAATAAGTCTCTCAATCAACTCATAAAAATGGTACTTTTAGGGACTTATCATGTGTCTGCTCACCATGATCACATTGAGCCTAAGGTTTGAAGTCGCAATATTATAGGTAGACATCTAGTTCATATGCCTTGCACTAATTATGCAAGACATCTTTCTTGTTGCCTAATGAGTTCTGGATTAGTATATACCTATATGTAGAATAAGCAATAGATATAGGTATATTTTTGGTACTTTTGTAAAAGTTTCCCATAATATTTTTGGCATGTATATATTTATGGATACTATACTTTGAAATCTCTACAGCTAAATAAAATGAAGAAAAAAAGTTTGAAATTGTAATGCCCAGTACGTTGTAAAAACACTGAAACGAGCTAGTTTAAAAAGAAAGTCCCCTGAGATGAGTGATTCAAGGCCAAATAAAATTGGAATAAAATTTTAAATAATAGAAAAATGAGGATTTGAGCCTTGAGTTGACCAGAAATTAGGGCCGGAGTAATTCAAAAAATTTACCGAAAGGCCAGTGGCATTTTCGTAAATAAGTGTAATTTTGGAAAAACACCAAAGAGGGCATTTTAAATAGAAATTTTAAGTTTCCTAGGGTTCTCAGAGGTCCCAAGAACTATGGGAAGCCCCGAGACTGGTAAAGCCCCTCCGGTGTACTCTTTCCGACGTCAGTTGACCCAAACTTTAACAGGCTCGTTCGGGAAGGTTTTAGCTCCAATTTGAGTGATTCTAAAGGTGTTTTATTAAATTAGGAATCTAAACTTTATGATGGAAAATGCAATTCTAAAAAAGGAGCTAAAACAAAGCCAAACTGGAAATGCCATTATGGAAGCGCAAAAATGGAAACAAATTGCAAAAAGAAGCTTCTAAATGCCCCTTTTAAGTCCATGTTCAGTCTCCCCCTCTCTAAACCGAATTTCTTCTACCCAAATCTCAGAAAAGGAGCTGCTGTCTTAGGCACACAAAGAGAGGGAATTTTGGAGGAAGAAAAGCCAAGGAAAGGTGAGAAAGTGTAAGGTTTTCATGCTCCTTCCTCTTGAAACTTCATCCTTCCCTTCTTGCTTCATCTTTCCATAGTTTTATTGCATTTTTTTGCTTCTGATTTGGGGTCAGACCAGAGGAGAGAAATTCAAAATTCAAGGAGGAGGAAGAGGGAAGAAGAAGAGCTCTTGAAAGAAGCTTGATTTCAAGGTAATTTCCCTTCCTTTGTTGCTTCTTTTTCTCTTTCTCCTCTTCAATGGTGGGATGCCTCAAACAGAATCATGAAGAGGGAAGAGTTTCTATTTTATGATCCAAAAGAATCCATCAAACTAAGCCATGGGAAGATGGATTATACCAAAGAAATGCATGGAAAACTAGTAAAACTCAAGTTGAAAAAGTGTAGAGTGCTTGAACATAGTTTAAAATCTGGGTTGATTCAAGACTTTCCCATCATATGTAAGTATTTTTTTAAGTTTCTAAGACTCCTAGGGATCCTCCCAAGTGCCCCATCCATTAAGAAAAAATCCCAAACTCCATGGGTCTTTAATGGAAGCATAAATTAGTCAAAACCCATAAAAATAGCTAGGGGATGTTTTAAATGGTTCCAAGCTTGATTTGGAACTTTATATGATAAAAGAAGATAGGAGAAACCCTTAAGAAAAATTTAGAAGCTTAGGTTGGGAGATGAGGCAATGGCTTCCATAATGTAACCTTATGAAGCAACATGGACCTAGGTTTGTGAATGTGAGTGTGTGATGGCTTCAAGGACCTTAAATGAGGTCAAGAGGTCTAAATATGGCAAGAGAATGGAACCAAGAATTTTACTTGTGGTAATTGCTTCATTAGGTCATTAATGGAACTATATTATGACAAATAGAACAAAGTGTAGTCTTAAGAGTGGTTTGATGCTATAACTTATTCCAAGAGTATAATTAAGTGTTGTTTATTGTGAATAGGCTAAGGAAATATAACCCTACCCCTTTGTGCTTGTGGAACTGAAAAGGAGAAAGAATAAACAAAGTAAAGCTTGAATTTGCTCCAAGGTAGCTCTTCACCTTTTCTTGTTGCATTTCCTTGTTGCATATGTGTCATTGTGTGCTTGTGTGTATATTTGTATGTTTGAGACATGCCACTCAATGCTCTGATGCTATTTTGGTACCAATATGCTTTCTTGAATGTCTTTGAATTATGGAAATGGCTCACAAGGATGAGGTAATGCCAAAAGTCCCTTAATGTGGGTGAGGAGATGCCAAAAGTCCCTTAGATGGGTGAGGCTTAGTCAAAAGTCCCAAGAACCAAGAGTGAGACAATCCAAAAGTCCTAGAAATGGGGTGAGGCCAAACCAAAAGCCCCTAGAGCTCATTCTTATGCTTGACATGAGTTTGTGACACAAAAATGTGAAAGTGGAATGCTTCATGAATTGATTGATTGCATACTTATACCTTTGACATATTTTATGCCTTGAAAATGTGCTTAAATAGGTGTATGAGCTAGTGAGATTCAATGAATCTCACCCCCTCCTTTCTCTCATCTTATATGATCTAGGTGGAGTTTAAAATTCAAAGAATGGAGGCCAAGAAGCTTGAATCTCTATCTCTTGGCAAATCTTTCTATTTTGGATGTACTAGGATGTCTAGAATGTCAAAGTAGATATGTAAATGTTATTTTTGAGCCATGATACTTTGAACAAGTATAAAAATATGTAAAGTTAGTGTATGAATCAAGAATAGAGTTAAATGAATAGAAATCTATAATTTGATCCCTTGGAAGCCCATTAGTGCTTGTATGTTTATGGGAGTGGCATGATGAATTTGAGTTGTATGAGGATTTAGACCTTATGAGAGGCTCATTTATGCTACATTTATGTGTTTGAAGTTGCTCAAATATGTGTGAAATAATGGATGGCTCATTTGGACTAAATTTGCCCCTTTATTGAAACCAAAAGTGCCATAATCTTGAGCTATAGCAAAGTCTGACCAAATGACCTCTTCTTAACTTAAAATTTTTCATGCTCATTTGGAGCTCTATGGAATTTTCTATGATTTTTCAAAGTTGGTATCAGAATTTCAAATTTGCACCAGTACTATTCATTTAGTCAGTTGTGAAACTGTGTCATCCGAGGGGCAAACGTGGTCCAATGGCTACAAAATTTTATATGCAGAAACTAGGCATTTACAGTGACTTGTAACAATTATAATCACCTCATTTGGTGGTCTGAGTTAAGAGATATGAATTTTTGAAATTCTGGAACAGCAACAGTAGCACAACACGACCTGAGTCACTGTTCCATTGAAATTCAGTGGCTAAACATGCTTTCTCTAGTCTGAATCTATTTTTACCATAAATTTAACATTCATAGATTTCCAAATTGGTATTTTTTGGATGGATTAGATTTTTTTGGAATTAATTAAAAATTTTTGAAGTTTCTAGCAGACACTTGCATCAGTACCAGTAGCTGTCCGAACCTTTGCCCATTTTCGCGTGTCAAACGCTTTCTGTGTTATGTTTCATGGCCTATACATATTTTTGGCATAAATTAGACATGTGTAGATTTCCAAAATAACCAATAATAAATTATTTTAATTTTTTTAGAATTAGTTATGAATTTTGAAACTTCATATCAGTAATCTGAACTAGTAGCCCAAACAGCAGCGACCCCAGTGGCGTTTTGGATGTCAAAAGTTCTCCCCTTAATGATTCATGAGCTAAAATTATTTTTACTATAGGGTAGACATCTAGAGCTTTCTTTAATGATAAATTTTGTTGGGTTTCAATTTTTTTGAATTTAGTTATGAATTTTCGAAGTTGTGACAGAAAAATAAAAATTTCTAGCCAAAAATAATAGTGTGAGTTTGATGCTTCCTTTTAAATTCCACAAGTTGTAGGCTAATTTTGGTGATGAAAATGAGTTGTATTCATGTCATTAAAAATGAGAATGTGATTTTTGAGTTCATATAATTTGCGGGACACCGAATGGAATTTTCATACGCGACGCAATGCGAAATAAGGCATTATTTTAATATCATTTTTTCATTCCCTTTGTGCAATTCATAATGTGAGACTTAGAAAGGATAGGAAGTAAGCTAAAAATATGTGATGTTACAGAAATGATCACCCTAACTATGTTTTATTTCTTAAGTTCCCTTTTCCTTAATAGAAGATGATAATATAAAAATTCAAGTGACTATCTCTAACTTAAAAAGTAAGATATCATAATTCTAAGTAATAATATATCATATTTAATATATTTATGGATGTCATATGACGATTAGAGGAGATTGTGTTTGGGTGCAATAAGATCTACAAAGGCAAGCTAGCTTAGAAAGGGATCACAACTAGGGTTAAAAGAAGCATATTATAGGATTTGCCTTATTGGTGCATAAACTTGATATAACATAACCTTGATGCCATGCACATAAAGAAGAATGCATTTGACAATATCTTTAACATTGTTATGGATGTAAAGGTCAAGATGAAAGACAATGTAAATGTATGGAAAGATACAAAGATGACATACAAACGACAGACCTTTAAGTTAATTAAAGAATGTGGAAAGTGTAAAATATTGAAGGCTGTATACATCCTCAATACTACTAAGAGGAAGACACTGTGAGTGGATTAAACAAGTTGAATTTCCCAATGGATATGCATCAAACCTTGGGCACTACATGAACATGGATAATAGGAAAATATACAGGATGAAAAGTCATGACTGCCATGTGTTTGTGCAAAGGTTAATTACATTGGTGTGTTTTATGATGTGTTGTTGAAACCAATATAGGGGGCATTGACTAAAACTCTTTTTTAAGGAATTGTGTGAATTTGATATTAGAACGTCTGGCATAGAAAAGGTAGAATGGTTTGTTGTTGAAATAATTTGCAAGTTGGAAAAAGTATTTCCCTTCACATTTTTCATTATCATGGAACATTTGGTTGTGCATTTACCATCTAAGGCTAAGGTTGGAGATCTTATACAATATATGTGGATATATCCATTTGAGAGGTGTATGTTGTATCTAAAAAGGAAGGCGAAAAATAAGGCTAAAGTCGAGGGCTCTATTTATGAGGCATACGTGCTAAAAAAGATCTTTAACTTCATCTTATTGTACTTTGAGCCACATTTACAAACTAGACACACTCAAGTTTTGTGAAATGATGATGGTGGGGATGACATATCTAATCAATACTTATCCATATTTATATATCCTTAATTTATTCTCTATGTGAGATCTTGGATGAAGTTCCTCATAGATATAGAACTTTCTATTACCAATACATATGTTTTGGTCATCCACACTATAGTTCAGCCTTATCTTCAACAAGTTACACATATATCTCAATTAGTACACTTTATCAATATCTACTTCTTATAATTCATAATTTTGACACTACTTTCATTTGTTAGAAAATTCAAAGACTCACATAGAGAACAAAACCATAATATCACATATAATGAAATATTGACATATCATGATATATAATTTGCTAAATGGTTGAAACAACTTGAAGTTTATATCTTTAGCACAATAATTAATGGTCCTTAAGTAAATAGGGGTGGGGTTGATGATCCAATTGTTTGAAATTTAATATTCGATCTAGCAAAGCAGGTGTAGTGCTATAATAGCATGATAATCAATGGATATAAATTCCACACAAAATAATACAGCCAAAATAAAACAACCATGAATAGTAATATTTGGATAAATGGTAGTTTGTATGGTAAAGGTGAACTAGATTGCTATGGCATTATTGAAGAGACCATAGAGTTATCATATGTAAGAGCTCAGTACCATTGATTTGACCTAAGTAATGGTGTCAAGCTTAAGGAAAAGTTTGGATTGGTTAATATTAAGCTTTGAATAACTCTTTAAACCTTTGATATACTTACATTGGTTGAGCAAGCATAATAAGTGTGCAAAATTAGATACTTATTTAATGGTGGTAAAGGCAGCAATGAATGGCAACCAACTTCAAAGTTTAGGCTAAACCTCTTCACAAGCGAGACACTTAATGAAGGGAGAAAAATCTACAATAAAGTCAACGCCATTGATTACTACCAAGAATATATGTCTCCACTATGGATGATGAATTGGTAATTACATTGCTTGATGAACATGCTCCAATGGAAGAAGTTAACATTAATGAAATACATAACCCCATTGAATGTTCATTTCGATTATAATGATGACACTAATGATATTAAGGTCTCCATGGAGAAAGAAGACAAGGCTGGCCTAAATGATATAAATTTCAATAGTTCTTAATTTCAAGGTATGTTGAAGTTCATATTTCCTTTTTTCATTTTCTCATTACACATTAAGAGATTGTTCTTTCATTTACTTTACACCTCTATTATTACATGATTTACTAATGTTAGCGCATCAGATTTTTAAGGTATGCTATTGTCAGTAGGTAGTCATGTCCGTCGAAGAACAAAAAGGCTTAGATCTTGTTAGGAGTTTTCTATTAAGATCTTTTCCGAATAGTTATAGAATTTTGTAATATAATATACAACTTTGTAATGTATATTTCATTATTTTAATTGTTAGTTGGCTTCTTATATGTAGCATTATTTCATTACAAGTTAAATATAGGAATGTGTCATACCATCATAGGTTATATAAAAATTTCATGCCATGTTTCTCATTTTAAAATAATTATTTAAATTTACACTTTCTGCAACAAAAATAACCATCATCAAAAGCCTCAAATAATTCAATTGTGCATAAATAAAGATTTTCATCATTTTATTTTCCAAATTCATATCAAATAAGTTTGTTATACTTAGAATATCACAATAAGAAGTATAAATTTCGTAGGTTGCTTTATATGCCTAATTTCACTACTTTAACATATAATAGGGGCTAAATTTTGAAAAAGTTTAAATTTCGTAGGTTGCTTTATATGCCTAATTTCATTACTTTAACATATAATAAAGGCTAAATTTTGAAAAATTATAACTTGAGTTATACAACTCCGATTTGTGCAAAATCAGTAGCCATGGAAAGTTTATAATGAGAACTATCTAATGTAAAAATTTTAAACTAAAACAAGTTTATTTGGTCCCTCAAAACCCACAAAAATAGGGACTAAACTATATGAACAATAACTTACAAATTCTACAAAAAATAGCCAAATTCAACAAATACATAAAATATTCTATAGTGCTTCAAAAATTGTGTTCTTTAGCTCTCAATGTGCCCTAAATGCCTACCAAATGTCAGCCTAAAATTTATCCATTTGGTTTGTCAATGGTTCATAGATATATTATGGCCCAAAGAATAAAAATTTTAGTCCAAAATGGTTCTAAATGAGCCATATTATGCCATGTCTCCATTTGGGCATGTTTTAAATGATAAATGCATCATATATAGCTGGCTTTACATGTCTCAAAAGCCATGCAACTCTAAATCACCTTTCCACTTGCAAATTTACACATATTCATATAGGAACTCAATGTATCATTTTACAAGATATCACATATTTTAATCCATAATGTGTCTCTATATCATAATCTAGTACTTTTAGACATGTTTGCATTATCAACTTCATAAGATACAAATGCATAATCATAGATACAAAATATGCCGTAATATAAACATGAATGTTAAAGTAGCTCTTCTAAATCTTCTTGATCTTCATTTTTTCTTCTTTAAGTACCACTTAACCATGGTTAGTAGAAATAGAGGAAAAATGAGATTCAAAGAATCTTAATAGCTAATTCATCATTCAAGCACATATATATAGTTCACTTAAAGTCTAAGATGTATGTATGCATGTCATACAACCATATACAAACTATATTTATGTATTAAGGATCCTATGGCTCCATCAAGAGCAATCTCATGCTCTCGAAATTTTTGGGTTAGTCTCACCTAATATCTAAAGACTTTTGGTTTAGTGTCACCTACTTTTAGGAACTTTTGACTTAACTTCACTCATAATTGAGACTTTTGGCTTTGTCTCACTCACATTTATAGATTTTTGGCCTCACCTCATTCATTTTAAGGAACTTTTAGCATAATCTCACTCATTCGAGGGTCAAACCAATTCTAAATGCAATCAAATGTCATGCAATTGCATATAATCATCAATCAATCAACCATACATATCATTTTACGAATAATACATACAAATAATCCAATACACTCAACCAAGCAAGCATACATACACAAGAATGAAATAAAAGCTACATTGTCACACAAATTTCCATTAATTTCCCTTAGTTTTTTCTCTTGGTTCCATGGCCCCATGGTTATCCTTAGATATGCTCTCACTTGTTTAGCATATATGTGGCTTTTCTTCCCTTTGCTCTTCCTCCATCTTCATGCCACCATGGGAGCTTCTTTGGTCTGAACTAGGTCGGTTAGAATGAGCTAGAAGGTGGCATAACTTAAATATAGAGAGAATGGGGTAGTTTATAATAATTTACAAAATTCCTATTACGCCCTCTACTTTAATTCCTCCGTTTGAACTCATTTCATATCCTTTTTGGAAACTATCTTTTCCATATGAAAATTGAAACTCTCTAGTTTATTGAAAGCATTTATTTGAAAATTTTTTAGATTAAAAATCTTACCAAACTACTCGATCAAAATTTCGATTAACTGACAACCTAAATTGTAAACCAGAAGAGTTTTAATCATTTTAATGGTTCCTATAGTTTTTTTGGATCTTTAAAAACCTTAGTGAGCTCAATTTTTCCATTTAAGACTTCCTCTTTCAAGTTTCTTAAAATTCGCCTAAAATTATAGTTTTGCCACTGCATTTTCAGTTTATCCCGTTTAGCCATTTCAGCTCCAATTTTAGGCCTCCCTTGATTTTCCAACCTCATTTCTAGATGCTCTATTTAGCATTCTATCCTTAATTTACTTCAATTCATTTTGCTTCAAGGTCTTCTTTCATTAACTATATGGTTCTAATTTCAATTTCTTTTAATTCATACTACCCTTTTTCAAGCTCGTGACCCCACTTAAATAATTTATTTCACTTTTTAAAAGCTATTTTAAATCACCGAATCATAGGTTATTACATAATGGATATAAAAGAAATAAAATATTGTAATTTTTCTACCTAGTGGCCAAATAGTAAGGAATTAGCTAAAAAAAATAGCAAAGGAATAGTAATGGATTAGCAAGGGAAAATAGAGAGGGAATTAAGGAAAAACAATAAAATAAGTACTAATTAAGATCATACTATCCAGCCTAATCTACCATTGGGATATACTTAATCAAGTTAGACAATCACATCTATAGAGAAAAACATCACCTCTAAAAGTCATTTAGTATAGCAAGAGAAAAAAATAAGAGTGGATTCTACACTTAATCTTAGCCAAAAGGCCGAGAAAGGTATAAACAAGAGCAGATTCTAACATGTAAATTAGGCATATGTACTTATAGAAACTCCAAAACAATACCAAGACAAAAAGCATGGATTTCAAAAACTAGCACATTGGAGACGAAATCACTATATCAATACCTTAGAAATTAATATACATATATAAGCATATAATAAATTATAGATAAAGAACAACACAAAGGACATGAATGAAATTGAATAGAAATTAGAGGGGTTTACCTTATTGTTTTCTTTTTCTTAGATCCTTGTCATAGCAAAAGAGAAAGTTTTCATTTTAATCTCTAATGCTTTCTCTCTATTCCTTGAAAGGATTCCTATAGGAAGCTAAAAGATCTTTCTGGCCTCTTCCTTTTGTTTCCCAGCTTACCAACACTCTTTCTCTTTCTTTGTTCCTCATTTCCCTTCTAAGAAGATGGTCTCCCCTGTATAACATTAATAGAGGTGTGAAGATGAAAGTGGATTTTTTAATTTTGAAGTTTTGGGTTATCTTATTCTTTTGAAAGTATAATAAGGGAGATGAAGATTTGGGATGAATGGAAACAACCTTGAAGGATTATGGTATATAAGGTATTTGATTTTTGAAAGTTTGAATTCAAATTGAATTTTTGTGTTATTCTATGCATGTTTGTATATTTAACCATGGGTTTTATGTCTTAGGACTTCTTATTAGATGGGTTTAAAGTTTAGGCTTTTCTTGTCTTTTTATTTTATTTTATTTACTTTTAATAAGGTTAATGACTTAAATTATTATTGCCCCTTTTTTCTATTTTTCTTTTTTTATTAAAACTAAGCCGACAAAAATAATGTCTATAGTTTTTCTTGTGACATTTGTGGTATTATAAGTTTCTACTATGTCTTTCTTCATTTACCTTAGTCTCTATCATCCTTTCTTAAAAAAACTTCATATTAAAGCAAACTAAACTTAAATATCATCTATATGTGTAACACCCCAAAATTAATTAAGGTGCTAATCATGGATTTGAGTTAATTAAGAATAATTAATATGGAATAATCAGGTAAGTTAAGTGAATGAAAATTTTGAAAGATAAATTATTCATATGAGTTGAGAATTAATTAGGATAGAAACTTCATCTAGGCCCAAATTAATGTAAGAGATCATGATAAGAGGCTAATAGAGGCCCAATAAGTTATGTGCAGATCCAATTCGATTCAATGTAATAGAGGCCCAAGATCCACCTTTTATAGGTTCTTATAAATGGCTCAATAAACCTTGTGCAGACCCAAAACAATGGAGTTCTTAAAACTAAGTCTGGCCCAATGAAATTCTGCAGCCTAACACCTTAAAGCTAGTCCAACAAAGCTAAAATCTAAAGCCCATTTGGAGTTAGATCTTAGAGTAGCCCATAACCATAGAAAACCCAACTTAAATCTTAAAAACTAACCTAGCCACCCCCCATTTTGCAGAACCACAAGAGACACACAAAATTCGGAGGTCCAAAGGAGAGGCTAGGGTTCTTGGCATGTTTCCACCTTTTTCCGCTCCTAAAGCATGATTCAACTAAGGTAATAGTTATATAACTTAATCCTTTCATCTTTCTCTTTAATTTGACCCGATTAATGTCCCAATTAGAGCACTTTCACCCACACCCAAAATCTGAAACTTGCTATTTGATGTTTTCATGGTGAAATTTCGTAGGTTGAGATTAAGGCTGATATTAGGTAAGTATAAACTTATCTTCTTGATATATTTCTATTAGTTTCAGACCCCAATGATTGGATTATAATATGGGTATTAATTTTTCACAAATTTGCTTAAGATTTAGGGTGATATATTAAAGTTTATGGTAGAGGACACCTCCATTCCGAATTTTGGGACTTTGTAGTGTGAAGAGGATTTTGTACCACTGGTGGCTTTTGCAATTTGTTTACAAGTGAGGTAACCAGGATTATATTAATTCTATGCATATATCTATTTTGATTTCATATTTGCTGTACATGAATGATTTGAAATATTGAATGAATTGGTTGGCTATCTATTGTTTTGTGATCGGACCTTGTGAGTCCATGGTAGACCTGTGGTGAGGCTGCCACCCGTGCATATGCTTTGATCGGGTACTAGGTTATGATCAAACCCCAAATGCACTAAGCCCTGGTTGTGCTCAATGAGGAGTAGGTGCTGTGGATAGGCCTCTCCTGATGTTAATGGCCTTTAACATGTGGAATTATGATTGCTAATATGGGATGGTAATCATAGTAGCCTAACCATTTCCTTTGCTGATATGACTGATATGATTCTGATGTTGATTTTGATTCATACATATATGTTAATTAAATTGGATTATATGAATGAAAATTTCCTTGGTTACTGAGATTCGTATCTCACCCCGTTTCATGGGATTATACTTTCAGGTGAAGGCTCTTCGGGTAAGGATAAGGGGAAGCAAGTGGATGAAAATCTATGAGCTCTAACCATGTGGGGAGAAGGTTACACTTAGGTCGATTTATTTAGTATAGATGCTAAATTTTGTATTCATTTTTGTATAGCATCATCATGTAATCATATTACCAAGTGTAGGCTTTTATATTTTGATTACTTATGATGTATTTATTGAGGAGTTAGGCTTAATCATAATTTGATATTAGATGTATGAGCCTATAACACTTGATGTATGAATTTTACTGAATTTATAATATGGTATACTGTTGGAAATATAATTATGTGATGTATTAGATATTGATATGAATTATTGATGTATAAAATCTCTAACGGAATATGTATCGAATGTTAATTGTCAATAGTGCAAGAATTCTTGTTGTTATTACTCTATGGACTTACTGATATAGGGTAGTTGGAGGAGTATAAATTTACATTTAAATTTTAAATTAGTAATGGTAGAATAACTGAGTGAACAGGGTAGATAAATACCATTAGAGTCATATAAAATGAGAGAAAGTAGTCCTAGGGTGTTTCTAAGATGAGAGTTGGAGTGCATGGGATGAAATTTAGGAGATGTAGTTACAGGAGGGAGTCACGTCGCAGCTAATAAGGCCCCGCCGCGGCCAAATGACTGACAGAGGCGAGGGGCACCGCGACATGAATCATCTCACCACAGTGCAAGCAAAGAAAATTGGCCTGGAGAGTAACAGTGACAAGGAACGCCGCGGCTTAAGGAATCTCATCGCGGCTCGCGGCTCAGTGCAAAAAAAATCGCTCTAGAGGGTGGCAGAATGAAACCTCGCCGCAGCGCAGCATGTACCACCGTGGTGCTAGTTGAGGAAACTAAGTAAGGAGTATCTAATAGTGAGCCTTACCGCAGAGCAAGAGCTCTCTGCCAAGGCGAGAATTGGGGGAATTTGAACAGTAGTCCCAGAAGGCATTTCCACCGCGGTGCCGTGTAGGTTGGCCACAACAATGGTCTAACTCGCTGCGATGAATTTCGCATAAGTTACCCAATAGTTCCTGAGAGTAACTTAATTGCAGCGCGAAAGGTCGGGCCGTGGCTCAAGCTCCCAAACTCCTACCTTTAGCCTAGAAACCCTAATTTCTTCAATGGTAATGCTAGGAAATGATATAGGAACACTTATAGGAGGTTTTTGTGTATTTAAACTAATGAATGGATGAATCACAAATCTCTCATAATAGTATAATTTCTTTTATGCAATTCTCACCTTTGTGGTTGTTTAGTGATGACCCTAACATCAAGGTTCAAATTTTCCCATATCCCTATAATGTAATACATTGTAATGACTCCAAACCCTGATCATTAATTATTAATTGTGTATTCAACCATAATTACCATGTTGAGAAGATAGGGTTGTCACAATATGCATGGTTAGATAACTAGTCAACAGCATAATTCCCTTCCCTATAAATATTTTGAATGTGTACCTATCAATTGCTTTGAGTTAGTAAGCTCCTAAATATAATGAACAAGATAGGCATAAGGACGAAGTTAAAGGTAACCTTTCTTAAATAAATCAATTACAACCAAAGAACTAGCTTCCATATCTTTAGTTCAGCAAGAATAACCTATATTTTCACCTAAGGATTCCACCCAAGCCAATCCTACAAGTAAAACCCATGATCCAAACTCCAATACATAACGAGCACACCTCCATAGCCTTATCATTCTAGTAATTACCATTCATATTTCTTTTAGTCCAATTTTTTGTTAAAAATTTCCATTATCAAGGTTTCATATTTCTTCACCTTTAAAGGATAAAGTCTAGCCATAAGTTTGTTATACTCTAAAGTAGCTTCATATCATTTCCATCTTCATTCTTAAAGATAAGTTTATTACAGTTGATTTGTATTTTCCAAGCTTTTATATCCAAAACTCCTTTCCAATGAATTAAATGTCTAAAAGATGCATCTATCACTCCATTTTCTTCGTGTTTTAATGTGTTTCTTGAGTGACATATGTTTTTATGCTAGACACCTATGGAATTATAAGTTGACAATGATCAAGTTTAGGAATATTTATTTGCAAGAGTCATGGTACTTAAGGAGTGCATGTAAATTTCATTTTCACATCACAAAGAATATTAGGGGTGCACATTGGTCCAGTTAGCCCAATGTGCCTAGCCAAACTGTGTTAGGGAAGGCTGATCTGAAGAAAAAAAAGGGCAAACCTTACTAGGCTAGCTAATTTAGCCAGACTTGACTCGATAACATGTAATAATAATAATAATAGAATGGACCTAAATGAAAAGAAAAATTTTTACAAGCCATTTTTGTAATTTTAGATAAAAATTTTAAAACATATGTTACAAATTATAAAAAGTTAAAAGTATCAAGGCCTTTCCCAAGCCCTTCCCCAAGCCCTTCCTAGATATAATTATCACATTTAGACCAAAAAGAAAAAGATGAAATGAAAAACTTGTATTTTTGGAGTTGAAATAAAAAATTCTAAAATTGAGATAATAGAAGTGGATTTTTGGAGAAAATAAGTGGGTAAATTTACTTTTGTATTAAAACCACCTCTATATTGAAAAATAACCCCCTAAAAAATTGCCAAAACAGACCACCAATTTAAGTAATATTTTTTTAAGTTTCACCCTCTTTACCTATGTTTTCTTTCTATTTCCTCCTTTGGACTTATATTTTTTCATTTCTTCTATGTTGATCTTTCAAATACATATTAAAATAAATTGTTATTTGTCTAAAATGATCAAGTGCTTACAAAGATATGAATTTATAAAGTTTTTGACCTCATTATTTGGAAAATTAAAACATATTCCAAACTTGAAATTTAAACATGAACTTTTCTTTTTTGGTCATCCAATTTCTAGCTTTTTTATTTTGGGTGATCATAATAACTTTTAATGTTCAAATTTTTGTAAAAAGGAAAGCTTGATACATTCAAATTTAAACATGAACTTCTTTTTGTCATCCAAACATGAGCTTTTAATTAGTCCAATGCATTTAAAGATTTTTTTCATGTAATATAAAAAGAAATAATATCTCCTCTTGTTAATTAAACTAATTTTTTAAGATTTGATTGGGAGGTTGGTTTGAAAGTGGGATTGAGATGGGATGTGGTGAGGTGAGTTGAGTATTACAATCATTAATTAGATGTTTAAAAGTTAATAGAATGGGGTGGATTAAGATGATTATATGAGTGCATCATCTACAGTAATAAGAATTATTGCAGACCATGCTGTAAAATAAATCATAGCCATCTATGACATTGGGTGGTGCATGGTGTGACACGCCATTTTTTTAAAAATTTGAGCAATCAAAATGCGCCCATCACTCCTTTGCAACTCATCATGAATGAAATTTTCTCCAGATCCATCACTTCCTTGCATCTCAAATGCACTCATCACACCCTTGTAACCTATCGTGAATGAGAATTGATTGGGATTGAGATTTTCTCTAGATCCATCACTCCCTCACAACCCATCATCCCTATATCGCTAAGATTTTCTCCAAATCCCTCACTCCCTTACAACCAATCATCCATGTATTGTTGAGATTTTCTCTAGATCCATCTATTCCATCACCATTGTCTCTAGTTCCTTTCTCAACATTTCCATCATCTCTATTGTTTATATCTTTTTTTAAATTACCTAACTAATTAACTTTTTTGCATTTTTAGGTGATTAATTGGTTTGCAAATAAGGTTAATCCATCTTATTTACTAGGGTTAGGGGGCTTTGAATCTAGATCTTGTTGTGTAATTTAAGTTAGTTTTTATTCTCATTTGCTTAATTCCTCTATAATTGATATGCTAAAACTAGTTGAATTCAAAGGGCCCATCTTATTGACATGCTAAATTCTTGTAGAATGAGACTGTGATAAGTTGTTAGTATAATGTGGGAACTTCTTGTGCAATTTAAGTTACTGCACAAGTTGTTAGGCTGAAGAATATATACAAAGATATAAATGATAGCTTGATTTTTGCTTGGATTAGAATTTGTTCAGTGCCTTGCTAATCCCACCTACATACACTATACATTTTTTACTTTGCTTTTAATGCTTTGAGAATTTGGGCTTTACTAAATTAGCTAGATCTATAGCATGAATGAACTTCTTTAGAATGCTTTGAGAATTTTATTATTATATATGATTCAATAGTATTTATATTATTAAGTAGTGTATATTTTTTGAATACTTTGAGAATTTTAGTCATATATATTTTAATCTGGAGGGGGTTGTTTTACTAATCTAGTTACTCATTCCTTTTTTGTGAATGTTAAGTATTCTCATTGCCTTTTCTTTCTTGAATTTATTCAGAATGAAAATTTTTGAAATGCAATAGCACATCCTAATAATAAGGTAAATAGTAACAATTCTATTCTCAAAGAATTGAAAGCTTTCGTAAATGATATTGAATTATGTCTAAATGCCACTTCAGTTTCAATGTTTTGACATTTGGATTACCAAATTGATTCTTATAAAACTAATTAAACTTAAGAATTGGTCATGTTTGTTTTAAATAGACCAAGGAACTAGTAAGTGCTACTAAAATCTTTAGTAAATGCTGTTGAAATCATTAAAATATACTTTTTAAACTGGTCATGCTAAATATCATTTAAAAAAAATTTAAGAACTGCTCATTTTTGTTTGCAACTATATAATGTTTGAATTCCTTACTTCTACAGTGGCTCTTCTACTTACTACACCTATTCAAGAAATCATTCAAGATATGGTCCAAGCTCCTTATAGTCATATTTCGCATGCATTCAAAATATGGTTCAAGCACTTTATGCACTTGCCATTGAAGCTCTTTATATTAAAAACACTACCCATACTTGGAACCCTATTGCATTAGACCATATTAAACCCTGCATCAGACCACCACATGCTACACCATATACAAAATCAAGTATACTGTTATGATGTAATGAAGTAGTACATAGGAATTTAGAGTAAGAATTTATGTATTATCATCATAATGAAGTTGGAAATTTCTCTTTTAATAAATTTTATGAGTTCCATTTTTGAATCATTTAATGGGTCATGTTTACTCCTTTTGGATTCTGAATAAGATATAAATTTATGTTTTGGCCTATTAAGTATGAATGAATTAATTGCTATGACAAGATACATAATATTTCAATGTTCGTGATCATACAAGGAGAAAAGCCAAACAAACAAGATTGTTTGACTAAATCTTAATACATAAGCATTATATTGCAATGTTTCTTATCATACAATGAGAAAAATCACTTCTACTCATACACTTTATGATTGTATAGCTTCATTCTTATTATAGGTTTCAATGTACAATGTCATTACATCATTCCTATTCTAAATTCAGCTTTATTGGCAATTAAATTGCTCTTCAATTTATTGGCTTGAAATGCCTTTGAATTCCTTGGCTCCATATAAATTTGTTAAGGTTGACAACTATTCTCACATTAATTGTTCCCATTGCCTTTTAGGTGAACTTCCTAATTGCCTTTGGAGCCTTCTTATTAAATGTTTATATGAAAACTAATTGCTAAGACATGATAATCTATAAATTTTCTAAAGCTAATGGCCTTTCTTTTGATGCAATATAACAAATACATAGTCCTTACATGATGGAGATTATAAGGAATGAATGATTAATGCACTTCCATTAAGTTACAAGTATAAGAAATTAATGTAACGTTTCACCACTGGTCACTTATGCTAGTCCTCTTGAATAAAGTTACAAGAAATTTACAACAAGAGGATACATAAACAAAATGACATTCTCTGTTATAATTCAATTTATGTTTAAACAGAATGGCAATGCTATCATATATTTATGTCAGCCACATGTATATGGTCTAATGGCGGAAAAGAATGAATACCTTATCCATAATTGGTTTAACCTTTTATTTTCTTCACCAATCATACAACTCATACTAGTTTGAAGAATAAAAAAGTGGGAATTATAGGTAAACATCACATTCCAACTTTGCCAATCATGTTGATTTTCTAGAACAAGTGCAAAGGAGTAAAATCAATCTAAAAAATTAAATCAATTCAACATTTAACATTCAACATTCAGCAAATAAGAAAAAAAATTTCACTAAATTAATATAGTAAATTAAAAGTGCAGGGGAATAAAATCATCCAAAAAATTCAAGATTTGGTTTAATGAGATGATCCAAATTTCAATGCCAAAATTCAAGATTTAGCATAAGGAGATGGTCAAGTAAACCATTAGAAAATGGTTCCATGCTTCATCATTTTTGTGACGACTAGATCTATATCATATGGGGAAAAAAACCAAAAATTTCAATGCCAAAGTTTAGCAATCAAAATGACGATATTAGATGAAGCATGAAGGCGCTCACATGAGGGAAGATATCGAAATCATGATTGCTTCCTAGGGAACCAGAAGAATGGAACCAAGTCTTTGTGTTTCTTCTTCTCTAGCTATTGGCTTCTTAAGGAGTTTTAGGGGTTTAAAAACAATGTGTTTTGTGGGGCTTCTATGCATTGCTTTTATAAAAGAGTTTATTACACCTTTTAAATGACGTGTCGCAATGGGAGCAAGTCGATTACACAGATAGTCGGGATCACGATTATTGCACTAGATGTAATTTCCTCTAATGCAGAGGATCTGCTCATGATGATTATACAGATTTCAAACTCTTCCAAGTTAAAGGGTTTGGAATGGTTTAAGTTCTTTATATTTTTTTTATTTCTTTTTGAATTGCTTATTCTTTTTTTAAAGAGTTAATATCCCAAAGATAATGTTAAAGTTTTAATTTCTCAAACTCATCCCACTTCATTAATGACATTATAATATCTAAACAATATTGAGTTGAGTTATGATATAATTTTACATCAAACCTTCAATTAATTAATGAAGGGTGTTATGGACTGTGTTGTCTCTTCTACTCTACTCCACCGTATTAATAACCACTCTACTTTAATTTCTTCATAACTTCCTATTAAGCGTATAGGATAGTATACTCTTAATTTGCTTAATGTAAAATGTACATTGTTTTTATTTAATTTGTAAATTTAAATTATTTTAAAATAAATTACATAGACTTCCCTTAAAATAAAATATTACTTTACACTTTAGTATAATTTTAAAATTTTTAACTAAAATATCCTCTATTAATAACTTAAATATTTTTTAATTAAAAAATTTTTAAATAGAGGATATTTTGATAAAAAATTTAAAATTAGATAAAATATGTGTTAACTTTTTATTTTAAATATTTTTTTATATATTTAAAAAATAAAAAAAATCTATATAATTTTAATAAAATTTTTAAAAAAATTTGTGTAATTTACATGTACTTTTATTATTGTTTGAGTATATGATTGGGTTAAAATTCAAATTACAAAAAGAAGGACAACATCCGTGACCTAGCCCACGGGAGCAAATAAATGTTGTCGTTGAATTGAGAAAAGAAAAAAAAAAAAAAAAACTGAAGGAGATCCTAAAACCCTAAATTCCTATAAAAGTACAAAACCCCCCGCCGTGCCCGTTGGGACTCTTGCACTGGTTCGCACTGCTTCGCACTGCTAAGCGGATTGCGGAGTAAAGTTCGAACCTCAACCATGGGTAGGAAACAAGATGATACCGCCATAGTCAGCGAGCCAGTAGCCGAGGAAGCCCCCGACTACTCGGGAATCAAATCAGAGAAGAAGAAAAAGAAGAAGAAAGAAAAACAAAACGAAGCTAGTCCCAAAAGAAAGCTCGAGGAAGTTGAGATGCAGGATAGCACTGAACCGAAAAGGAAGAAGATTAAGAAGGATAAGAAGTCGAAAAAGAGCGCAAAGGAAACCGAAACCGTCGAAAGAGATGACGCCAAGAAGGGTGAAGGTGATGAATCGGTGAGAGATGGGCACGTGGTGGTTACTGGGAGGAATATTAAAGACGAAAAGTATGCGCCCACGAAAACTTTTGCTGCATCAGGGCTTCCAGGGGAGATCTTGGAGTGCTGCAAGAGATTTGAAAGGCCATCCCCTATTCAGTCCCGAGCTTGGCCTTTCTTGTTAGACGGTCGTGATTTAATTGGCATTGCGGCAACTGGGTCGGGTATTAGTGTTAGCATTCTGGTTTGGAAGTGTTACGCGTGACTTCTATTTGCTTCTAATTTTGATTTCTGCAATCAGGAAAGACATTGGCTTTTGGAATACCGGCTATTATGCATGTTTTGAGCAAGCGCAAGAGTAAAGTGTCGAAGGGTCGGAATCCCCTCTGCCTTGTGCTCTCTCCCACGAGGGAGCTGGCTCAACAAGTATGTATATGTTAATTCACAGAGTATTATCAAACCTTTCTTCAACCTCTTTGTGCAGATCTTGCACATGTCTGGTGCAGATTGGAAATTTCAATTCTATATGACTTGTATGCCTTTTATATATTACTTTCTCTGGGTTTAGACTTCATATACAAAAACTACAGTTGGCTTGCATTCTAAATATTTTATATTTAGTTTTGAACACTTAGTTTATTCTCTTGAATTTTGACCCCTCACTTTGAAAACTTTAGGGTTTGCTTGGTAGGAGCGGCGAAAATTGAAAATGTTTTGGGATTCAGTATGAGTTTAGATACATCCCTTCCCCCCCCCCCCCCCCCCCCTCTTTTGTCATTTTCCCAATTTCATTGCTTCCAAGCATACCTTGAGTCGTACCTTTGGTAGAAAAATCAACCTGTCCAATGTTGATGCGCATGAATTCTTTAATTTTTGTGCACTTTCCTGAAAAAAGGTAAGATTTTGAAATTTTTCTCTCAAGTTACTGATAAACAATGGTTCAAATGATGAGAGGTATTACTGGTTGGTGGACTTCTGTTAGAATTTACATGAAGGGGGTAGTATTACATTGTTCAAGCTTATTTTTGGAGATATGCTTTTTGCCAACTGCCCAACGTTTTTTTAATTCTGCCCAATGCTTTTTTTCAATCGCAACTGAATGAGCTGCTTTGCAAAATATATATTTTCAACAAGCCCAATCTAATTTGCATGTGTTCTTGCAGACCCTTTTCCTGCCATATGATTGTGGAAAACTATAGATATGATATGGTTATATCACAAAAGAAAAGAAGTTAAATGACACACATTTACTCTGAAATAAATTATATATGGTTATACCTATTTTGGTAAGGAAGGTTCTTTCTACAAGGAGCAAAATATGAAGGCAGAGACAGTAGCTTAGTGTAAATAATTAAATAAAAATTTAATTTTTCGATAAAAGCTTCTTAATTCATATTGGTGTTATATATCTCTAATGGGAGTGTTGTGACTAAAACAGGAAAGTGATTGCTGTTATTTGAGGAGTGACATAGAACTTAGAATCTTGCTTTAGAATATACCTATTAAATGGATCTACAATATGCTTTTTTTTTTCTTTAAATAAAAATAAATTCCACTCTCTGTACATTTTCTCTTCATCTTTTAAATAATTTTTAGTGAATTATTTCACATTTCCTACTTCCTTGGGTCTTGAATATCTGCAGCACTGACTTGCTAAAAGAGGAAAAAATTATGTAGCTAAGAGTTTCCTTTGACTATTTACAGATTTCAGATGTTATGTGTGATGCTGGGAAGTCTTGTGGTGTGGAATCTATTTGTTTGTATGGTGGAACCTCCAAAGGGCCACAAATATCTTCGTTGAAATCTGGCATTGTAAGTTGTTCAGGTCTTCCTTTTTCTTTTAATGGTTTGTATGCAGATGCCACCATGGTTATTTGTCTTATCTAAATGTTATACTATCATATATAGTGACCATTTTTCTTTCATAAAGTATAACATGTCATGCTTTTTATGTTTTGTTTATTGACATGCTGATGTAGAACCAGTAGCAAAAATAGAGGAAGAAGGGGAGAGAGAGAGAAGGAAAAGGAGAGAGATATAAAAAGAAAAAAGGGGAGATGTGGAGAGAAATAGAGGGGGAAGGAGAAGAAGGTAGGGGGAGAGACAGAACAGGCCAAGAGAATTTTATTAATAATCAATCAAAAGTTACCCTAACCCTAATTACTAAGAGTTTTATACAGAGCCTAAGAGATGACTCCTAATAAGATAATTCAAGAATAAAAAGATAATTAACAAAAGGATGATATAAGCCTAACAAAAGGATAATTAAATTCAAAATAAAACCAATTAAATAATTTCTATGTTTATCTCTAATCTCTAATTTACAAATAATTAATAATATTTCTTCTAATATTTTCTTCCCATTCTCCATTGCATGCGTGGAAATTGGTAGGTAAAATTTAATAACTTGTTGGGTTATTTACATGTGCATTTCTTCTTTATACTAAAACCTACCAGCTTCAACTGATTTAAAATGCTAAAATATTGCTTTCTTCTATCATTATCTCAATGGAGCACACTAGTTCTTATATTCCCTATCATCATGGATACCATGGAAGAAGGTACAAGGGTCTATAAGATTCCCATGTTTGGTATGAAAATTGAAGGTTATGAAAAAAGAATAGAATTGTTTTTTTTTTAGTAAAGCAATTCATGGATGTGAAATCCCTATAATTGTTGGTTGGTATCCAAAATGATGGCATCTATGCTTTCGGGCATTTTGGATGCTACCAGACATTTGGAATATCAATTTACCAAACATAGGCCTCTTGGATACCAAGAAACATCTTAGTTGAAGAAGACGATGTACCAAATGGTTCTACATTACACTTGTTATAATCTGTTTACAGAAGCTTGTTCCCTCCTTTTTTTAACATGAATTCTTTTCATTAATACCCCTTACAGGACATTGTCATTGGAACTCCTGGTCGTATAAAGGATCTGATTGAAATGGGTGTTTGTTGCCTGAAAGAAGTTTCATTTGTTGTAAGTACTTCTGAAAAATGTTGGTGATCAGTTCTCCTTTCTTAACAATTTTGTTAATAATAAAATAAAAAATCTTATTCTACACTGTCTCTAATTTGCTAAAGGCAAGTGTTGGAACATGCTGGATTTTGGATTTACTTATTATATACTTGTCATGTGAAATTTTAATGGCTCTGGATATACTCAGTCGATTGGGGTTGTTGGACCATCTGATTTATTTATTCTATTAGTAGCCTCGTACATAAAATATTGATACATTGGCATGGTGGGTGTCACAAAATATATTGAACTTACATAGATATTTATCTGAGTCCACTTTGTGTAAATCGCTTCAGTGTCTTTTGTTCACCTTTAATAATAATAATAATAATAATAATAATATTATTATTATTATTATTATTTTTTTTTTGAGGGGTTGGGGTGGGTGGGCAGATGGGGTTTCTGAATATTACCTTTATCTTAGTTAATTGATGGAAGTTAAGTGCAGCTACTATTGTGGCCTCATCCTTTTTTTTTTCATTTTAAACAGATTCTATATCTACATGAACTGGGATGTGTATTGTTGTCTTATCCTTATAATGAGAAGAACTAGATGCTCTGAAAATGAGTTGTATGTATTTAGCCTCTTGCAAATATAATAATTTATTTTTCCTAGGTGCTTGATGAAGCAGATCGAATGCTTGACATGGGATTTGAACAAGAAGTTCGCACTATACTGGGTCAGACATCTTCTGGTATGAGTTATTTTGTCAACCAATGCTTCTTTTTCCACCCATAACTTCTTCATTATAATTTCGTTTTCCACTTCATCTTTTGTACTTGTAATTTATCTCTTGTTTTTATCCTGTATTTTCTTGCCTGCGATGCTTTCTATTTTTTGCTCACAGGTGGGTAAAGCACAAATTATTATGTTCGTTAACATTCCATCTGTATCCTATATTCTTTTTTTCCAGCATTTTCATATGATTAATTTTTCATTGCACTAAATGTAAGGAGATGAGAGTTTGTGATTATTCTCATAACAGCACACTAGTCAGCTGAGCTTACAATAAGATAGAAGCCCCAATGCAGCATAATCTTTTTGGGATAAATGAGAAATCCCTGTGCAGCATATTATTTTGTATGTCTTACTATTTATCAAAATTGATGTTTTAATGATATACACTGATTTTGTCTTGAAACTTTTATGCTATGTTTGATACGCATTAATCAGCATGAGGGAATGGAAAAGTTTTTTTTTTTTAATTTTAAAAATATCTATTATACTTTTGTAATTATTACTCAATAGTACTTGTCCCTTTTCATTATTTTTTTGAAAGTATGGACAGAAGTGTCATTTCTTATACTATCTATACACTTTTTGCCCCCTTTCCATTCTGTCGATCTTCTTTCCTGCATAGCAGACATGACCTTAGAGATTATATGGATGTTAAGAATGTAAATGATATTATGATATAATATATTCTGCTGTTTCTCGCAATATCAGGAAGAATATAATTAATAAATCATATTCTTGCTTTGTACAATGATATTAATGGTTTCTGAGTGTGTCATAGTGGAATTGATGATCCGCTGGGGCTTATGTGTGCCCCTATTGGAATTGTTCCTCCAGCTTAAGTTGTTAGAATAGGTGCCAAACATTAAATATGGAGCTTAATAAGCTATCATTTGTGCCCTTGCATTTGAATGACATATCATAAGACTCAGTATTGTGCTGACCTTCTGATAACCTTGCTCAATTATGTTGGATTAGCAGTGTTCCGGATTCTGGAAAGTGTAGCTATTTTAGATTGGTTCCAACTTTTCTTATCAAGCTTAACACATGAACATCTATATATTAAATATTTTTGATAAAAAATTAAATCCATAATGCCCTGGCTGACTGTTTCCTCATAAGTGTGGGAAAAATTATTAGGCTATGTACTTTGGTTATGTATGCTGATTTCAGCTTTTGAGGGGCATAAGATAATTATGCTCCTGGGGTCCTATTAGTTGGGGTGTTATTGGTGATCACAACTTTGGGGTTCATGAACCTTCTATTGGTTCATAGCTAGATAGCTTGCATTCTTGCTACTTTTCTCTCTTTGGCTGTCACTGCTTGCATGTGCGTGACTTTGAGAAAGTTAGCAGTGTATCCTATTGGTATCATATTGGACAGTTACTGAACTAGGCAAGTAGCATCATGCATTAGTGTAGAAAACAAGCATGCAGCAATAGAGGAAAAACTTTGAGGGTTTTTACTTTTTAAAATTATTAAAATATGATAAATTTACTACATATACTGTTTTTAATTTTCATTTTTAAATTTATTTTGATGAAATTGCTCTGAATTCTCTAGTTCTGATCCTCCAATGAATTTTTTTCATGGTTTTATTTATATATTAATTTTCTTTTACAATAATCCCACAGTATTTTAACCACGCTAACAACAACATTATAATTTTGTGCAGTTCGTCAAATGGTTATGTTCAGTGCTACATGGCCCCTAGCAGTCCACCACTTAGCTCAAGAATTTATGGATCCTAACCCTGTGAAAGTCTGTATCTTCATTTTCAATGGCCTTTGAACTTCTATTTTTATAGAATTTTGAAGGAAGTTAGTGAAATTTGTGACAGGTTGTTGTAGGATCAGAGGATTTAGCTGCCAATCATGATGTGATGCAGATAGTTGAGGTGAAAATTCCTTCAAATCTCTATAACTTCCTGTGTTTTCTATGTGTACTTTTAGTATTCAATTAACTATTAATATATATCTTTTACTTAAGTAGGTCTTAGATGATCATTCACGAGATAAGCGTCTGATTGCTTTGCTAGAAAAGTACCACAAATCTCAGAGGTATTTGCTATAACTAATTTTTTCTAATGTTGGAAAAAAAATGCCTCATTGTTGTTAGTTTCACTTGAATATAGTAAATTTCAAATGAGCGAGCAGAGAATTAATGAGAATCACAAACAATAGTAGCTTTGAACTGATAGTTGAAATGGTGGAGCTTTTAATTACTGAAGAATTTTTGGATTTAGAATGCCAAGAACTTGGCAAAACTGAAGTGGATAAGAACTGTGATCAGCTGAGAAAGCATGGATTGACAGTATTTCTGCTAGCTCAAAGTGCATTGAAAGCGATGTATGTAGAAACAAATATGAACAACTAAAATGCAGCATATCACAACCAGCAAATGACAAATAAACAATGTAATGCAGTATATTAATGTGATGAAGTGCTAAACTTTGGAAGAGGATAGGGCTATAACATAAATAGAACTGAGATATTTATAGAGGTTTGTATTTAACCACTTGATCCTATGTCCTGCTCCAAAGCAGGCTCTTGGATGTTTCCACTATTAAAAATTCAGAATATAAGATTACAGCCTTAGCAGCTGATTGCAAGCCTTCCCCAAGTTTTGATATGACACATCCTCTGAGTTTTTGAGGCAAGAACTCAGAAAATCTACCCTTGTTCCAAAATCAGAGCCCTGAGGCACATGATTTCCAATTGTTTTGATTTCCAAGGACTCTAGTCTTTCACCATCAGAAAATCTCATGAGTACAAGAATAGTAAATGCTCTTGAATGGGCTGTCATTTTTTCCCACTCCATTCCTGCTGTTTAACCACCCTCAAGGGTCCAAC
Source organism: Erythrophleum fordii (assembly GCA_032878935.1). Classification (NCBI taxonomy): domain Eukaryota; kingdom Viridiplantae; phylum Streptophyta; class Magnoliopsida; order Fabales; family Fabaceae; genus Erythrophleum; species Erythrophleum fordii. The sequence continues at coordinate 35,688,619 of JAVQMF010000053.1, forward strand.
GTTCTTGTTTTCAATGAACTGCTGATGTGTCAGCTATCTTCATTGTATTTGCCCAGTCTACTTATTCTTCTGATGATCATGTTCTCTTTCACACTTTACTTGCTCATTTATATCTGGAAGTGTAGTTGAAGGTGCTGAGATGAGGCCCTAAATGGCCTCAGCGGCTCTTGCACCTTGATTTGTGAGGCCTCCAACCAGGCACTTGTCTGGCAGCACCTTTGGCACTTTCATGGTTGAGGCAAGGTGAGTGCCTTCGTGTCTTATAAACACTAGCTTCTTTTGCAGCCCTAGAAGCCCAGCCCAAGTATTTTAAAACAATATAGCTGCTCTAAGGATGAGAGAAGTCATAAAATCCAGCTCAATAGCTAATAAGTAATAGGATAAAGTGGTCATTCTTAAGGTAGTCTAAGGCGAAAGGCACTAGACCTCTAAAATGCCTCAGGCAAGAAGTGTTAAAAAGGTGCATGCCGAACTGAAGCATGGCACTTAAGTAAGAAAAAATATGCTATAAAAACAAAAAATAGATCAATGTAAATTTGGAATAACATTTGACACATAAATTAATTATTCAAATATAATAATCATCAAGTCATGAGACATAATAATCAAATGCACTAATTAAGTCTAGTGTAGTCAAAAGTGGTGTTGAGGCGAGGCGTTGCCTTCAACTAGGTGCCCCAAGGTGAGTGCCTTTGTCAATTTTTTCTTTCTACTTGGCAAGTGCCTTAGGCACCTTTGTATTTGGAAGGGAAGGGTTAGTCTATAAGTCCAACCTAGAAATTTAAAAATAATAGGACAAAATAGAAAATTACAAAACCCAACCTTAGAAGCCCAGCCTAGCCTTGAGAATAGGGTAAAATAGTTATTCTTATTTTAAAATATTATTTAGGCTATTAGATTTTTAGGGTTTTTTTTTTTTAAGCCACCCCTAGGGACCACAGCCACACATATGCATGATCAACAACACAAAGAAGAAGAAAGCAGGGAGAAAGAAGAACGTTCAATGCTTACTACCTCCTTGACTTCTCCATCAAGATGCTTTGCCTTAGTCTTCTTCTGCTCTTGTCCTTCTACTTTTCTCCTACACCCTTGTCTCTTTCAAACTTAATTCTAGCCCCCCTTACTTGAAGTTTCATTCTCTTTCTTGAACACAAACCTTATTTTCACTTGTAATTTTTTTCTCTGATTCTGAAATTTGAAACTTAATTTATATAACTTAGGGTTTGGAAAGAAAGTAAACAGCTCCTTATTCTAAAGTATAAAACTAGATTTTCTGTCTTTCTCTATTTCAATTTCAAACTTTGAATTATCATGGAAGACAGTAATTAAGTGCAGCAAGAAAATGATTTTACAAAACAAGAGGAAAGATCCAGCATGGAATTACAACTTCCTAAATGGCCTTAAAGACACCAACACTATCACTTGTATGTTTTGTAGCAAAGTCACAAAAGGTGAAATTCATGGAGCTAAGTTGCACCAAGTTGGGAGTCATAAGGATGTTGCAAAATGCTTGAAGTGTCTAGGGCGTGTTAGGAAGGAGTTGAAAAAGTATATAGAGAGGACAAAAAAGAGCAAATCAATATATGATAGACTTTCAAATGTTGATTTTGAAATGCTTGACAATTCAGTAGAGATTGAAAATGTTGAGGAGGAGAAAAAGTTTAGGCAAAAAGGTTAAAGTGTGGTATCATTGTCAAAAGAAGCCTAGGCAAAAGTGTTCAATAGAATTTTTGTGAGATAAGCGCGATTAGTTCAATTAAGAAAAGAAGGGAAGTTGCAGCAGGCAAACATAATTAATAAATTTAATAAGGAAAGAAGGGCTATGGTTTGCCAATAAATTAGTAGGTTTTTCTACCAAGATGAGATTTCATTCAATGTTGCTCGAATGGATTTTTTAAGTGGATGATTGAAACCATCAGACCATATGGCGTGAATTTGAAGCCCCCAAGTTAACATGAGTAGAGGGTGCCGATCTTAAAGAAAGAAGTTGAGCTCACCAATGATACGATGAAAAATCACAAAAATTTATGAGAAGACATAGGTGTTCCATTGTTAGATGGGTGGACTAGTCGAACAAATAGGAGGTTGATAAATTGCTTGACTGGTACAATGTTTGTTAAATTTATTGATGCATCGTCATATATGAAATCAATTGAAAAGTTATTCAATGTACTTGATAAGTTTGTAGAGTATGTTAGAGAGGAGAATGTGGTACAAGTGGTTGGAGTTTGATAAAGAAGTCACATCTGGGTTTTATATCTTGTATAGCTCGTGAAGGATTTTGATGTATGAGAGAAGATCATGGTTGAGTTGATCTTGTATAAAAAAGCTAAGGAGCTTTTTGGTATTCCATTAGTCATTAGAACAAGGAAGATGAGAGCTTCAAGTAGATTAGCTAACTTAGACTTGATATTTACAATATTTTTATTGTTCTAGTTTATTAGTCACTAATGTTTTGAATTCTTAGTAACTTACCAACTATTTTATTTCTACTAACCTACTAATTGCTTTAAAGTTGGATCCATTGTTAACTATTTGTACCCCATTTTCTTCTTTTACATGGACTACAAACTCATCAAGTATATTGAATAACTTTTTAGTTGTTTTCACGTAGGATGATGCATTAATGGATTTTACAAACATTGTACTAGTTGAGTAATTAATTTAAAAAAATTTATCAAGCTCCTATTTGTTTAGCCAATCCATCCATTTGACATAATGGAGCACCCATGTCTTCTCCGTAAATCTTTGTGATTTTTCATCATATCATTGATGAGTTTAACTTCTTTTTTTTAAGATTGGTACCCTTTGCTCATGGTAACAAGGACGCTTCAAATTCAGGCTATAACACCATATTCCTCTAGTCCTTCATCCCCCCAATCGAGCTTCATACATGTTGCATTAAGAAAAATCAATAAATTTAATGCATTATTTTTACGTTACGTGAGACTTTAAAGATTCATTTTATGCTTCATGGACCCCACTAACTTCCCAACATCATCTACTTATAATCCATCCATATAAGTCATAAATAACATAGAACATTACATACAACTCGGATTGGAAGCCACACACTAGAAAATAAAGGAGTTTGTCTTGGGTTCAACTTTTCAGATTTCTGACATTAACTTTGAAAAATCATAATTAATTTTAGAAAAATTAAAATCAAGCAAATAATAGCTTTTTGGAAAGCCTTGAATGTCAACTACAGGTTAAAAATCATTCTAGGCCATGAAAATATCAACTGAACCACGATTGACAACAGAATAGCACCAAAGGTCCCACCCAAGTTTGCTGTCATAGGTTACTAATATAAATTTAAAAAATTCATGACTAATTTTAGAAAAATCAAAACCCAACAAACCATACCATTCTGGAAAGTTATGGATGTCTACTTTCGACTAAAAATAGTTCCAGATCAAGGAAATGGCATTTAACCTATGAAAATCGATGGAATAGTATCAGAGGTCTTGCTGCGTTACTGGTACTATCATGAGACTTCAAAAATTTGATTCTCTCTCTATAGAGCTCTAAATGGGGTGATCTCGGTGGTTATGGAAAACTTATGATGTTTAGTTTATGATTAAAATTTTATAGCCATTGGATACCATTTGACCTACGAGTGACAATGAAACAAAATTTGATCATATGAACAGTGCATCCTACCATTCAGCATATTTTTTTCAACTTTAAAAAATTATAATAAATTTTCTAAAACTCCAAATTGGGTGCTCTTTGACTCTGTGGGAAGCTCTAGATGAGATCTATTTGTTGGCTAAATTTCATGGAAAAACTCACTTATTTGGTCAGATTTCAGTTCAACTCATAAATTGGTCACTTTTGGTGTTTTAAATGGTTCAAAATGGTGTCAATTTGCTTCCTAGATTACCCATGGTCACTTGGGCACATCCAAAACCATTCACAACCTAGGAGACATGCTATTTGGTTCAAAATATCATGAAGATCATTTCCATTATGCTACATACAATCATACACATTGGAAGCATAACACATCAAGGGCTTTTGGTGGTAAAATCATATATATTCATTTATATGAACCCAAAATCATGACATACATCATGTCTACATACATTTAAGTGTGCTTAAGCATCTATGTAATCTATACATTTCATAGTTACAATTCTTGACATCAAAATACATTTACAAAACTCATTTCTTTATACATATGTCAAAGTCTTACTTCTTATGCTTGTTGGCTTCCACTCCGTGGCCCACTTGGTTCGCCTAGACATGGTTAGATATTTGAGAGGGAAGAGTAAAATCCTAAGAATTCCAATAGCTCTCAACCCTTTCAATCATACATAATAACCATATTTCCAAGTCCAAGAATGCATATATGAACATCAAGCTACTAGTAACCATACATAAATTCATTTTCATGTGCAAGAAGCTCATACATATTATACATTGGCTTTCAAGAGTATTGGTTTAGCCTCACCTCCTTTCCTTAGGACTTTTGGACTTGTCTCATTCATTTTCAAAGGACTTTTGACTAAGCCTTATTCTTTTTGAGACTTTGGGCTTTGTCTCACTCAATCTTAGGGATTTTTGGCTTCATCAAACTCATTCAAGCCATAACAAATTCATATAACACATTTTATGCACGTGATGGTACCATGGCATGTAGAAAATAGTTATACACATTTCTCATAGTATAAACATACATATACACATCCAAAGACAAGAAAACAACTAAGAATGCATGAGAGAAGAGTTAGAGAGTTACCTTTGGAACAAAACATAGGTCTTTCCTTTGATTCTTCTTCCCCTCTCAAGGCCACACATTTACAAGTGGATGGAGTTTGATTCTTTTTGCCTAGACACATCAAATAGGATTCAATTACGTTCTTGAGCCAACTCTAGCATCAAAGACACACTAGATGAAGTTACTTCCTTTTATGGTTCAATTATGGCTCCATTCAAGACCTAAACAAGCAACTATAATAATTCTTAATCTTGGCTCCATTTTTCCCCTCAATCTATGATTCTTGACTCCATTTAGACTTCTTGGAGCCATTACACACTTATTTTGAGGAGTCTAACTATATGTTGCTTCATTATGTCATTATGGAGCCTACACTTCCAACTCTCAATCCATGGCTTCTAAATTCTTTTCAAGGTTTCTTTTGATGTTCTTTCATCATATTTAGTCTCAATCTAAGTTTAGAAAAATTTAAAATACTCTTTAAGTACCTACTCCAAGCTTGGTCAAGACATGCATAGTGTTTAGGGACCTATAGAGTTTTCTTTGTTTCCTTGAAGGAACAGGCACTTGGGAGGCTTCTTAGGAGTCTTAGGAATTCAATTAAACTTTCACATAAGTTAGGGATAAAATCAGATTTTGCCATACATCTTTGAATCCCTAGCTTTGCTATTTTGAATCCTATTAGTTTTCCTTTAGGTTTCTTTGCATTTACTAGCTTCCCACAATCTAAAACCTAGGTTTCTTGCTTGCTCTTGGTCAGAAATTACTCCCTCCTACATGTTCTCTTCAAGGCTGAAACTCACACCAAGGAAAGCAAAGAAGAAAAGCAACAAAACCAATGATATTTATCCTGATCCCAAACCTTCTCCAAGAGCTTTCTCCTTTGCTTTAGGCCTTTCTTTGAATTTCTACTCTTCTCTCTCTAAACCAGAACCAAAATCGCCCCACATGAGTCACCGAAGCCATGGAAAGAAAGGAGAGAAGGAGGAGAACAAGGTTACAAAAGGAAGAGCCATGAAAAGCCTTGATTTTCCATACCTTTTTCCTTGGTTTTTTCTCCCTCCTTGAGCCTCCTTCTTGTGCATTACTCTTGTGCAGAGCTTTCCTCTATTTAGACAGAAGCAAAGTTGGTCAAGATGAGGGAGAGAGAGGGTCGCTACCTTATAAGAAGAAAGTTCTTAAATTTGTTCTTTAAAAATTCCTTTTTTGTCCCTTCTCTTGGCTAGTGCATTTTAGGCTCATTTTAGTTCTTTTTTTTAAATCGTCTTTTCTATCATAAAATTTAAGTCTTTTAATTTATAAAATGGTTATGGAATTACTCAATTTAGATTTAAAACCTTTTCGAACGAAAAGATCAAAGTCCAAGTCAACCGACCTTCAAAAACATACACCGAAGAGGTTTTAACTGTCCCGGGGGTTCTCATGGTTTTCAGGGCTTCTAAAAACTTCGAAAAGTTCAAATTTTTCGTTTAAAAAGCCCTCCTATGAGTTTTTCAAAAAATGCTCATATTTACGAAAAATGCCATTATAATTTCAGTGATTTTATTAAACTATCTTGTCTCTAGTTTTTTAGCATTAGATATTGGATTCTCATTTTCCATTATTTAAAATTTTATTTGGCTTTAAATCATTCATTTTGGGGAACTTGCTTTTTAAACTGACTCATTTTAATGTTTTCACGAAAAGTTGGATGTTACACGGGCCATATTGTCTGATGGCTTTAATCATCCTCTTAAAAGTATCCATTTGAGCATCATTGAATGGAATCCTAGCTTAGTAGAAAAACTTACCTATGTATGGGCACACCATAACCCTTCTTTCCTCATCAAATTTATCATTATGTTCGACTTCTACAACTTTCCTTCTTTCCTTAATTGAACTATTAGTTTAGGCTTATGTCTTGTAAAAGAATCTATTGGCCTCTTTTGCCTATGCTTCTTTGACAATAACACCACACTAACCTTTTTGCCCAGGCTCTTCCTCCTTCTCAACTAAATTGTCAAGCATTTCAAAATCAATATTTAAAGGTTTATTATATATTGCTTTGTTTTGTTTTTCCCCCTCCAGATACACTTTCAACTCCTTCCTAACATGCTTTGGGCACTTCAAACATTTTGCAGCATTCTTATGACCCCTAACTTGGTACAATTTGGCTCTATGAATCCCACCTTTTGTGACTTTGTTACAAAACATGCAAGTGACAGTTTTGATGTCTTTTGAGCCATTTAGAAAGTTGTAATCCCATGCTAGGTCTTTCCTCTTGTTTTGGAAGTACTTTTGTTGTTGCCCTTGATCACTTTCTTCTATGATAACTCAAAGTTTGAAACTGAAGAAGAAAGAAAATATGGTTTCATACTTTAGAATAAGGTGCTTCTTGCTTTCTTTCTAAGCCTTAAGTTTTATAAATTAAGTTTTGGATTTTAGAATCACAAGGCAAGAAAAATAGAAGCCAAAATAAGGTTTGTATTCAAGAAAGAGTATGAAACTTCAAGTAAAAGGGGGCTAGAATAAAGTTTGAAAGAAAGAAAAGTTCAAGGGCTAGAATAGTTTGAAAAAAATAAGGGTGTAGGAGAAGAGTAGTAGAAGACCAAGGGAAAGTCCCTTGAAGAAGTCAAGGAGGTAGTGAGCATCAAATGTTCTTCTTTCTTCTCCCTTTCTTCTGTGTTGTCTATTGCGCATGCATGTGGCTATGGTCCCTTGTGGGTGTTTTTTTTTTTTTTGGTGGGTGGGTATTTGTGTTCATTTACAAAACCCTAGAAAACTAATAGCCTAAATATTCTAAAATAACTATTTTACCCTATTCTTAAGGTTGGGTTGGGCTTTGTAGTTTCCTATTTTACGCCATTACTATTTTAAAATTTTTGGGTTAGGTTTATAAGTTAACTTTTGCTTCCAAACAAAAACAGGCACCTAAGGCGCTCACCTGGAAAGAAGAAAAATGTGCCAAAGGCATTTGCCTGGCAGCACCTGGCTGAAGGTAGTGCCTATCATGGTGTAAGAGGCGCTAGGCTCTAATAGCACAGTGCCTTTTACTACACTGGTCATTCTCATTTTAAAATATGAAGGAGATGGGAAAATCCATAAAACCCAGCCCAATAATTACTCGCTACCTAGTGACTTGTGCAAATTTTTTATCCCAAGGCAGTGTAGAGCAGCTTCAATCTGTTTTGAATTAACAGTAAAACATCTCCGAACAATTTAATTAACTAGAATACCTAATGAAGTCATCAAGCACTGCCTGTTGGGGAATTGCCTGGCCCTGGCCTAGGTCATATCCTTCTAAATTGATGGGTTGGAGAAAGAGGTCATGGGTTTAGAAGCACTTGCTGTATAATGTAATTTTGTAGCATGGAATTAAAAAAGGTGATATGATCATTTTCTCATGGCTATTTTTGAAACATTATTAATCCTTTTCAATATTGGTTCTGCCTTATGTTTATTACAGCTTGTACCTTTTATCAGGAATCGAGTATTGGTTTTTGTCTTATACAAGTTGGAAGCTGCACGAGTTGAAAAGATGCTTCATGAAGGGTGAATCTCTATCATTGCTTCCTTTTCTTCTCTACCCTCCCGCCCACCCTTTTATCTCTCTCCCCTCTCCAAAAAATGTGGAAGCTACACATGATTTATTAAATACCATCTTAGGGGTTGGAAGGTTGTCTCAATACATGGGGACAAGGCACAATTTGAACGAACAAAGGCACTATCATTATTCAAGAATGGAAGCTGTCCTTTGATGGTATGCTGCTTTATACCATTATTTTTAATTTTACCAGTTCATTTCCACAAAAGTTATTCAAGAATCAGATGTATGATCAGACCCAGTTTATGAACAACATTGTTATATATTTATCTTTTTGGTACTTTTTCTACAATTGATTAACCTAGAATGTAGACTATTTTTTTCTTCTCATCAGCTCAATATTATCTTTTCCATGTTTTCTGCACTTACTATCTCTGGACATTGATTTTCATCCGAGTTTTTCTGCCCCTTTCAAAGCTCTGGTGGAAGTAGTGATTAGCGTCCATAGGTTTTTCTTAGATTAGGGTTCTTCTACATGTTGGCATTTAGTCTAATAAATACATATTATGCTGGACAAGAAATTTCTAATTCTCTTGCCACAAATTAAAACCCAAGTTCAATTTAAGAAGCATTGACTTTGGGGTGAACTCTAATCTACTACCCTGGCCTGAACTCTAAATCAGAATGGATGCAAGTAGCAAAGTCAGCTAGATGATCTAGTATCAAAATTCTATGGCACTGTGAATGTGGGGTCTACGATATGTCTGTAGCTGATGAAGTATGAAATCTACATTTGTAAAGAACTTTCCCCATATCCATGAATCAGAAATGGTCCCTCAAACGTCTTCTACCTTATCCATTGCTTTATGTGGCCATTTATTTGATGTCATAATTTAATGGGCAGATTGCTACTGACGTGGCTGCTCGGGGATTGGATATTCCAGATGTTGAAGTGGTGATCAACTATAGTTTTCCTCTAACTACAGAAGATTATGTTCATAGAATTGGGAGGACAGGACGAGCTGGAAAGAAAGGTGTTTCCCATACATTCTTCACGCAGCAGAATAAGGTAATATTTGAACTTCTTCTAGATATTTGTAGCTTCTTATTCTCCGCCTCATTTCATCATATATTTGGCATTCTTTTATTTCTTTCAATTAATTCTTTATTTGTTTTCGTTCTTTGGATGGTAATATTACAGGGACTTGCTGGGGAGCTAGTGAATGTTTTAAGAGAAGCAAAGCAAATTGTGCCAGATGCTCTTTTGAAATTTGGCACGCACGTAAAGAAAAAGGTGTATTTTCTTCTCCACTTTCGTCTATGCATGCTCACATCATTCCCATTCTCCCCTTTCTTTCTCTTTTCTCCCGCCTTCTCCTTTTGGGGGGTGATGGTTTGCTAGAATGCCGTCCCTTGGTCATGTGCCTGACATTTGGTTATTGTGTTGATTATAAATATATCATTTTCTGCTGTATAACAGGAGTCCAAGCTCTATGGGGCTCACTTCAAGGAGATTTCTGCTGATGCTCCAAAGTCGCAAAAAATCACATTTGATAACTCTGACGAAGACTAAATGTGTAGGTGACTCGGTACTTTTATTTGTTGGAGGAATAGGTAAATTCAATTATTTACTCATGCAAAAGCAAAGAAGAAAACATGTACTGATCGATAATAGTGAGATGATAATTTTGTATTGACGCCGAATATTGTAGCATTTATATATTTTTTCTCAGTTCATTTTTTTTAAGCTGAGGTTTTAGTCATCTAATTCTTTAGTTTCATCCCTTTGTGAACGTGCTATACAATCATTTTGCAACCTTCAAATTTACTTATGTAGCATTTCTTTTGTGTAACAGCTATAGTTTTTCATCCTTGAAAATTTTAGATAATAGAAAATTCTTATCCTGGCAATGTAAAATTGTTAATGACTGTGGTAGAGGCGCATCTAGTATTGTTTTGTAGCACAGGCTGACAAGATAAACTCCTGCCTAAACTATTTCTCATAAATTGCTCGTGCATTAAAAGCAAATTTTACCTATACTTTCATGGTTAATAATGATGTGTTTAGTTGAAATTGTGAACTGATTTCATAGGCCCAGAAAATTTAATAGTTTTAAATTATTTAGTTTATTTATATGTAGCGATTTGCTTTTTGGTGCTGGACAACTAAAACATGTCGATATAAAGTATATTTGGTCCCTAAAACTCCTTTTTTTTAATTTTATTTTAAAATTTAAAAATTCACATAATCCATAATTGTATCTATTAAATTTTGATCAAATTATATAAATTTTTCTTTTATTCTTAAAATATGTTCAATTTTTTTTATCGAAATAAAATGTTATTCAATTTTAGATATTTTTTAGCAAAATGCTTTTTATTTAAAGATTTTTGATAAAAGAAATATGTATTTAGATTAGTAGAAGATATTGAGTCAGATAGTTTAAAATTAAAGTGAAATATATAGTAATTTTTGTTTTAAAAAAATTGTTTATATTTTAAAAATATAAAAAAATTGAGTGATTTTAACAAAATAAAAAATGTGTAATTTACTAAAAAATTTATAATATACATCATCCTTTAATCGCACGATACACATCCTCACTCTCTTAAAGTCATAATATTTTGATATAGATTTATATATAAAACCCAAAATTATTTACATTAAAAGAAATTGAAAAAGGCACTAATATTAAGAATGATCTATTCGTACCAATTTTGCAACCACTTCATGCCCTAGTTCTCATTTGGTATAAAGAATTAGCTTTTGATATAATAAAAATGAGAAAGGGAATAGGAATGGAAAGAAATTTTGTACTTTATAGTTATGTTTGGTATAATAAAAGAAGAAATAAGAATGTAATTATTTTTTAATATTTGGTGAAATATAAATAAAATGAGAATAAAAAAGAAATATGAGAAAATGTCTAAAATAACCCTTAATAAAAAAATTATAAAATATTATTTATATTTAATTAAAATAAACCCAAAAGAAAAGATTAAGCTTTAAAAAAATAAAAAATACAAAATAAAAAATACAAAAATACAAAAGGAGAATTCAAAAATGCAAAAACCAAAAAGTGTTTGAACGAAGGCTAATTGTGCTTTTTAAGGGCAAAATAGACAAAAATTCGTCTCTTCCATGATGGATGTCACATCTACACTTTGCATATGCTATAACTTACCATATAGAAGGATCTTGTACTAACAAAAAACTTTGTTAATAAGGTCTTAAGTTTTACAAAGCAAAATCCAAAATCCTGTCGACAAGGTTTTTAAGTCCATAATGTAGAGTCCAAGATCTTGTCAAAAAGATCCTAGACCTAGGAGACTTGTATTGACCTATCTAGAGAGTTTCTAACACTAACCCAAGTATGTCCTATCATCTTTTCATGTAAAGATAATAATCAAAATTTACTTTTATGTAACGTTAAACACTTCTATTAAATGTAATCGTTAGGTCTTACAGAAAGTTTCTCATGTACTATATTCATACAGATTAAAAGAGAGATTAACACTACAATGTTACATCCTCACTGGAGCCAGACTTTACATTCAACACTTGTTCAAAGGATTCATAAGACCAATTACAGTCAGTATGTAACCTATTAGTTAGTTTGTTCATTCTCTATTTGTCTAGCTCCATTTGTAGCATAGTTAATACCTGTAAAATGGTCAGTTTATAATGAGATAAAATCCTAGTAGCTAACAATGTACTCAAGAAACACACATATAGATAGCACGGATTACTATCCAGGATACATTTGATGCATACTTCGGTGTCGGAGCATGTAATATCTAAATAGTAGCATATTCTCATTCGTTAGGCTAGGTAGCAGCATATTCTCATTCATTAGGCTACTGTGCTTCAGTTATTGGCCAATAATAGTAATCTAGTACTCATAAAGAGTCATCTTAGTAGATATACATGCAACCAAACATAGCATAGGGACTTTGGGAATTCATCCAATGCATTAACATAAATAGCAAAATGAGTACAGTGTTAACTACCTATTTTGTCACTATTGTTTTGTCACTTTATTCCTCAGTTTTTGCTGTCCCAATTGCCTTCCTAAATTTCAATCATGCATTGCCTTAATTAAGGATGAGTCATGATTAATATTTACATTGCAATTAAAGTACTAACCCCCCGTATAAAATTTCTAAACCCCTTTCGTTAGTTGACGATTGGAATTCATAATTGTAAACAATCACGTCTTTGTTTTCTTTTCTTTTTCATTAATTAGTTACTATCTAAGTTATTCATGTGTGGTCCAGTGCTTTGAAGTTAAGTCCTTAGTCCTTATTTTCAAACTTGATTCTCTAATTTATCATCCAAATTCACACTACAATAGCGAAAAACGGAAACTACCATAGTCTCCATTTAACTACATTTTCGGACCTGTTTTTGTGAAATTTCTTTCCTCCACTAAATGACCTCCAAAATTATAAAAATTGGTAGAGTGACCCCTTATTATGTTAATTATAAGCCACAGAACAGTTTTCAAGAATTCCCAAGGATAACCCCTGAACTCCTACTATTTTCTCGCTGTACACTGCCCTTGCTGTTTCTGGCTTTGTTATCCTACGAAATGAGACCAGAAAATTCTAAGACTTTGCATACCTAAAGTTATACGTCTTAGCTACCTCCCCACCAAATTTCATGCACTAATTCCTTCATTTACCTATTTAAAAAAATTCTTTATGAAATCAGTCCCAAGTTGCCCCGTCTAGAAGCTAAATTGAATTAGTGGGTTGTTTCTTTGATCTACCTTGTTCCAAAAATTCTATAATTTTCCAGATTTCAAGTATAAGGAATGGATAACATGCTATACAAATTTTGGCTTCAAAATCCTTTTCTAACTAATTCTACAAAGGCAAAATATCCCATTCCAGAATAAGGAAGCAACTTAGAACTTACCTTTTATGGAGTCCTTGTATTTTGGTTTATCTCTTCATCTTTCCTCTTCTATGGCTGTCCAAGTTTTCTTCTCCCTTCTTACCACTACTTCGCTTGGCCAAAAGTGAAGCTAAGGTGAAGAAGGTATTTGCAATGCCATCACATGCTCCCTCAACCGAGACAATTAAATGGAAGTGGATATAATTTATCAATTTTTATCTTTTCACCAGTTAGTGGATATAATTTATCAATTTTTATCTTTTCACCAGTTAGTGGATATAATTTATCAATTTATCACATCCTCTCCATATCCTTCCCACATTACATCTTTAATTACATTATATAATTTCCTATGGCTAGGAGGTTTGAGCCACAACTAACACCATTTGAATATATATATATATATATATATATGTGTGTGTGTGTGTGTGTGTGTGTGTGTGTAGGTGGGTGAATAGTGCAAGCATGAAGTGTCTTATTTGTGCTTTTCTTCTTTTCTATTCTTGTTCGGTGCAAGCTAGGTGGTAGCACATATATATACTCTTCCATCCCATTTAAGCATGAGGTGTAGTTGACCTTTAATTCCCACAGCTAGAAAGGTGAAAACAATGGCTGAATGTTATTTACCTACACATGTATATAACTTGGGCGATGGGAGCATGAGGTGTCTTGTTTTTGTGCTGGATTTTTATTCTTTCCCATTCTTATTTGGTGCAGCTAGGTGGCAGCATTCTACATCTATATTTTACTCCCCTCTAATGCATATACTGCCTACGGTACCTACCCCCATGGCAATTCAGATTGTGAGCAAGATTAAAGTATAATTTATGGACACATATACATATAGTGTAAGCATGAGGTGTAAGGGTATTTATTCTTAATTATTCTCCTCCACTTACTTCTCCACTGAGTAGGATAGGTGTCCCCATTTTAGATCATATAAACTATTCCTTTACATGCACTTTCCTTGCTAATTCCCACGGCCAAAGGTAACACCAAATGCCACACTTATATATGCTATGGTGTAAACATAATAGTTAGGTGCATGGGGTTTATTTATTTAGAAATTTCATTGGCTCTCCCCAGTTGCTTGCTAGGTGTCTCTACTTTAGGTTATATAACCAATTAGTCCATGCAATCTATGCCAATTCCCACAACTAAACATAATTCTAGGTAACCAAGTGAATGCTTACACTCTTGTGTGGTGATGGTGTCAAATGGGTGTAATTAAAATGATTAAAATCCCTTCCTTCCATTCTCCATTTTGTGCTAAATAATGCGGCAGCCTATTGGTGTTTCTTTCCCATCTAATACTATATGTAAAACTATAACTTTTCTACGGCTAATAAGATGTGCTAATTTACTAAGTACTACATATATATATGATACGAGTGCGAGGTGCAAGTGTCCTATTCACCTTGATCCTCCTCCTTCCATGCTATTTGACTGAGTTAGCTCTTTAATTAACGTGGGTTACGTTAACAGTTACGGAAAGTTCGGAATGTGACAATGGATTGAGCTTTCCATCCATTATATGAAGGATTTTGCTCTCCTACTTATGAAGGAGTCTTGAAACCCACGGAAGAGGGAGAGAGGCATATCAAACGTGATATTTTTACATTCCTACTCTGTCTCCCTTTCCGTGAAACGCATGTCCTACCTAGCCTAGGTGAATTAGAATGGATTCATGCAAGTATACAAAAATTTGATCAATGACAGACCACTTCCCGTGAAATGTAAATACTCTTTTCTTGAACAGACGTGCAAGGTCAGTGATTCTTTGCTCTATTTTCTTATCTTTCCAACCCAACATTATTACTCTGGATATTTACAAAATAAATTAGGAACTTTTAATTAACAATTAACATTTTTTAATAGAGATATCTTTTTACACCTGTCACACTCGAAAATGCGACCGCGTGGCGCCAAATCGACATCAAAATTAAAAGTAAAAGAAAAGGTAGGGTTCAGGAGTCACCACCAAAATTTTATTTTGAAAAGGCAAAACTTTAGCAAAACCTTTTTAATTTGAAAAATAGTCTGCAAACTAGATTCGGATTTGGGAGTCGATTGTGAGTGAAGAAGGTGTTAAGCACCCCACTACACCCGTTCTTAAGAACGGTTACTCTAAGTTAGTTGTATAAAATTATTATGGCCTTTAATCTATTTTAATTCTCCTTAACATATCACATGCAAAACAAAAGGTGAAGAGATTGAATAAAATAGAATTAAGAGTAAAAAGGAAAAAGAAATCAAAGAAGTAAGATTTAAAATAAGAGGAAAGAAATAAAAAAAAAATTAAAAATAAGATTAAAATTAAAATTAAAAGAAAATAATTATTTACGAAGGCGGACTTGACCTAGGATGAGAACCTAGGGCCTACGTACCCTTCAAAAGATATCAAAATCCACATAATTCAATTGAAAATTGTGTTAGGGTTAATGTTTTGTTTTTGTTGTTTTCGTTTGGCTTTTGTTTTACTTTTAAATTTTGATTTTTTTGCTTTGATTTGATTTTTGTCCCTTTTTTTTTTATACATAAAAGAGAAAGAGAGCAAAAATCATTTATGCTTTTACAAACAAAACAAATTTAAAATTGGTTGATGTGTTTTTATTCGCAAAAGACAGGATTAATTTTACTTTCCCTATTACTTTCTCCTTTTTTTGGCTTTCTTTGTTTTGTTTTATTTTTTTTTTCCATTTCTGTTTTATCTTTTTTTGTTTTTATTTTATCCCTTTTCTTTGTTTTTTGTTTTTATTATGTTTTGTCTTTGTTTTGTTTTGTCTTTTAATTCTTTATTTACTTATTTATTTATTTTTCACTTTTTTTGGTTGTTTGTTTTATTATTTTTTTTATTGATTTTGTCTGGTTTTGTTTTTATTTTTAATCAATTTTTTTCCGTTCTTATTTTTCCTTATTTTTTCCACTTTCGTTTGTTGTTTGTTATTTTTATTTTATTCTTATTGATTTTGTCTTGTTTTGTTTTGTTTTTTATTTTTATCTATGTTTTTTATTTTTTATTATTTTTTTATTTTGTTTAATTTATTATTTTTACTATTATTTTTTAAAAAAAACAAAAAAATAAAATTACATTTTCCTTTAACAAATAAAATAATTTTGAAATTGATTGATATGTTTTGATTTACTAAAAGTCAATTTAATTTTACTTTCTTTTTGCATTTTTAGTTTTTTTTTTTCATCATCTTTTGTTTTTTTCACTTTTTCTCTTTCTATGTCTTTTTGGTTTTGTTTTATTTTCCTTCTTTTTTCTTTTGTTTTATTAATTTTTTTATGAAATTAAAAAAGGATTTTCCTCTTTTCTTTAAAAATTTTTTATTTGATTTATTGATTTATTGGTTTTTTCTTGTTTTATGTTTTATGCTTTTGTTTGTTTTTGTTGTATTTTTTTATTTTAAATTTTTGTTTATTATTTTTTTTGGTGAATAGAGAAAGAAAATAAAAAATTATTTTTACCTTTAGCAAATAAAACAAATTTAGATCTAGTTGATGTATTTTAGTTTGCTAAAGACAAAGTTAATTTCATCTCTTTACTCTTTCCTCATTTTCGAATTTTCCCTCCTTTTTTTTTGTCAAAAGTCTATTTTTCTCTCTTCTTCTTTTTTAATATTCTTTTAAAAACAAAATTATGTGTGGGCCATTGAAATCTAAGACTTATTAAAATATAAATTTAATACCTAATAAATAACAAGGAGGCTTATTACCTCACATGATCCTTAGGTTTTTCCTATGTGCCTGAGGGGATATAAAATCCCACACGGCTATTCTAAAAAAGGAAAATGAAATATATATATATAATAACATTTGTAAGTATAAAATATTTTTGTTAGTGTGTGTTCTTGTGGTCAATCGAACCAACATTATAATTCCAGACAATATTTACAAAAATAATAAAAATAGAAATGTGAAAGGATTAAATCACAGTCAATTGTTTGTCTCTGAGTTCCTTCATTTTTTTAATGCCCTCCTCGCTAATCCATACCAACCATTTCCTTGGACAGCTTGCTACTCTCTTGTTTTCATCATATCACGAGCCTCAGGTCATGGGCCTCACACAGCAAAGGAAAAAAAAAAGTCAAAACAGCGTCTAAATCCCAATTTCATATCTAATGAAATAAGACTAAAGTGAAATGATATGACTATAACTTTGTAGCAAAACATTAGAATAAAACCATATCATATTTTAATGGCTAAAACAAACCAGAATGAAATCCAGTCATGTAACCAGCAAAGTGAATACAGCAAAGGCATGTTTCCTCTTATAAAGCGATGAAAGCCCATATATCTTCCCTCATGAGACTCTCCAGTGGCCTAAACTAAAGCAAACAATAAGGACTCTATAAATTATCCACGCCTAATTTTGCAACAGGATGTACCATGGCAGACTTAAAATTACCACATAATCAACAAACGAAAATCGACATAAGTCTCCCAAATGAATCAAATGCAGGAATAATGACAACATTTCATTAGAACAACAAAAGAAATATATGGAAGTCTCTGAAAACTCTTTTTAGGTACGCACATTTAGCACATCAATTTCAAGTTCAGACAACACAACAAGAAGCAACATTGAAACCAGCAATCGGACCAATTTTCAAGTCCAAGCCGTGCGATAAAAAGCAAGACCAAAAAAAGATCAAGGAAAAGCTCATCTTAAAAGATAAACCAAAACCATTTTTCACCTATCTACAACATCTAGCCGAGCAAATTATTGAAACTAAAAAGAAAAGCTATGGAAACTTATCTCCATAGGCAGCGTCCCACTCTCTTCGCTTTCATCAGATTACGAGCCTCCAGGACGTGGCCCTCAAACAAAGCATAAGCAAAAAGGCACAGTAACTTGTTTTTCTTGAACCAAGGATAACCAAGGCCTCAGTATTAAAGTAGAAACAATATGGGTTAAGTTACAGCCCGACGTTCCCTTAAGAACAAATCTTAAATACCAACAATCCACAACACGACACAGATGATGTAACCTCTCAAAATCATTCATCATGATGAATTAAAAAAAATAAGGGTATATAACACAACTACATTCCCAACAATGATATAGGCAGAGAACTCACCTATATAGGTTAAACAGGACACTCACCATCAACAGGAAACTAAAAACAACATGGGGAATAATGGTAGTTACTTAATCTACGAATTGATACACTTCAAGTTATTGTAAGATATTAGGCAAGGCTCATTCTATTCAGGGAATAAGGGCTTAGAGAATGAAAGTCAAAACTTTGGGCATTATTCAAAATCATCAGACATTCAGCATGTATAAAATTCAATAGCCAGAAGCTTCAAGCCCAGCAATTCCATATCAAAATCAAACAACCCCTATAATCCTCAGCCTTTAAAATAGAATAGGGGGGATGCAGATGAGTAAAAAAAAATGTACCTCTTGGTTCCTTTCTGTTCCCACACCCGGTTTCACCTCCTCTTTGATGTCACCCTTTCAAACTCTTCTCTCAGTTCTTTCTCTTTCCCTGTGTCTCCAGTAGTGGAATCAGAAATTGGGCTTTGTTTTCGTTACACAGGCTCGCATTGTCAAATCAAAAACCCATCTCTAGTAGCCTCATCTTCCCCCCGGTTCTGCTTTATTCGCCTCCTTCTTTCATTCTCGATTTCTCCCCTGTAGCTCTGTCCTCTTTCACTCTCGATCTCCCCTTCAATCTCTCTGCTTCTCTGTCTCTTGCCACTTCCACGCTTGGTTCTCCATGCCTCTCTCTCACTCTCGGTTCTTCATCAATCCCTCTGCTTCTCTCGTTTTTCTCTCCCTCGTCTATATCTCCTCTATCCCTTCATCTTTCTGCTTCTCCGTCTTCCCCCCAAAATCCTCTCGTGTCTCCCTCCTCTGTCCTCTAGTCTATGTGCCTTCCTCAACGTCCCACTCCCTCTCTCTGCTCCACTATCTCCCCTCCTCTTTGTTGCCGAATGCTGCCACTTTATGGGTAGTGGATTGCCTCGTTTCCTTTTGCAAAAGCTGCTCTGATTCTCCTCCCTCTCACCACTTCATTTTCGTTGCTCCAGACTGTGTAGCGGGGCCCGTAGGTTTTGTCGTGTTTCCTGATCTCTCTTTGAAGTTTTTTTTTTTTGTGGTGGTAAAGTTTTTTTTTTTGTTTGGGTATTGGACTTTTGATATCTAAATATTGGGCTAAAGTGATGGGTTTTAGGTTAGGGCTTTGAACTTAAATTTATTTTAATTTTATTTTTGTTTTATTTTGTTGCTCTCTTTTTTTGTTTATTTTTTTTATATGATTTGGATTTTTATCTTTTTATTTTTTGTTTCATTTTTCATTTTTTTTAATGGACTTGTGACAACTAAATTCAAAATTCAGACCAAATATAAACAGATCTCTTTTTTTTTTTTTTTTTTATTCATCCATCTTGGGTTAATATTTTTTTATTTTATTTATTTTATTACATTGGGTGATTTCTTGTTGTGGGGCTAAGGTTAGAATTTTCTTAACTTTTGATCTTTTAAAAATTTTGTTTGCCTTTGCCTTCTTTTTTTTTTTTTTTTTTTTTTTTTTCTTTTTGATTTGTTTGTTTTCTGAAGCTTTGGTTTTTTTTCTTTATTTTTTTCATTTTCTCTTAATTTTTGTCTTCTTTCTTTTCTTCTCTTTTATTTTTATTTTTATTTTATGTTTTTCTAATTTAATTTTTTTGTTATTGTTTTATTCTTGTTTGTTTTCTTTCTATTTTTTTTCAAACTTTTCATATTTTTTTCTTTTTTTTTGTTATTTGGGCTTTAGGAATTTGAGAGAAAAGAAGGCTAATACTTTTTTTTAATGACTTTTTATTATTATTTTATTATTTATATTTTTTTGTTTTTTGCTTTATTATCAATTTTTAGTTTGTCTGGATAAAATACGGTGTTTACAATTGCTCATCTTTACTTGTTTCTTTAGCAAGGAATTTGAGAATGTAATTTTTGATATTTTTACATAAGAAACAAGTAAAAATAGAAATACGTATTTTGTTCGAGTTGATTTGATTGCCTCTTATCAATTAAACAATAAAAAAAAGGTAAGAACAACTCAAACAAAATGTGATGTTTACAACACCATATTGCTGTTCTTTGTTAAATCTCGCAAGACAGTAACAGAGTATGAAATTCCCAGTACAAACTAATCTTCTGGTAGGACTGATCTTATTTTTGGTGCAGCAAGACTAACTCCTTGGAGAGTTAGATGGGGATTGAAGACCGAGAGGGTTAATAATTATTTCTCTTGTGATCCCCCAACTAAACAATTACTAATTATGGAAGACCTGAAGATTTGTAACAATGGAAGAATCTCTCAAATTCTAACTTACGTGTTGCACAGATGAGCTGAACAAGATTATCATACAAATTTTGAATCTTTTTCACAGCAAATGTACGAAAAATTCAACATTAGAGTTCTCTGTTTTTCTCCAATGCTAAAAGCAAAAATGCATTTAGGTTCTCTAACCATTTTCACCCCTATTTTGTGTTCAAATAAGGGACCTGTTTGAAATCGGCCATAAGTACTGAATCAATTTATCATAGGTGACCTAATATTCTAACAAATTATTTTCACAATGCGCATTTTCAAACATAATTTTGTCTGGACATTATCCAAGTTGATATTTTCTGGTTTTTGCAAGCGTCATTACCACGCTCTGTTAAGGCGCGTAAAGGCTTGTGTCATGGGCGGTGGAAGAGCTCCAATCAGCGGACTACGACTCCGTCTGTCTGTTTCGGATGTTGGTTTCATGCCTTGAGCTTACCTCTCCAATCCCATTTTGCCCATGTCATTTGTAAATTCCAAGTTGCTCTCTTTCCTTCATTTTTAAAAACCAAATCTTCCATGCATTCTTCTCTCCTTCGTCCTTTTCTTCTCATTTACAGCGTTTTAATATTGATCCGAAAGCATTATCGCTTCAAACAAAACACACAAGACACACAAATCTCACTCAGCAAACCTAACTCTTCACGCCAACTCAAGTAAACAAACCCGCTATTCGGTCTTCCTCACCTCACCTTCTCTCTCTTTCTCTCTCTCTCTGGGCGGGTTTCAGAGAAACTGAAACTAATCTTCAGAGTAACAACACCAAGATCAAAAAGACCCCCTTTTTTGTGGGTATTGGACTTTGAGTTGAACAAAATGGTGGGTATATTCTCAAGATTCTCTGTTGGAAGAAGTATTCATCGACGGACGCAAAGCGCCCAGGCAAGAATTTTTCTCCCTCTGAATATTTTCCTTCCATGAGTAATATATGTTTGAGTTAGTAACGTAGCAAGCCTTCTTTTGACTTGGATCAGTGGCCAACCAACTGGTTCTAATTCGTAAAACAAATTCTGAATAGGTTACTGTTCACTCACTATTTGATTTTGTGTAAGTAGAATTACAAGTGTTACGTTATATTTGATACGAGTGTTTAATACGAAAGAACACGATCCTAGTATGCAAATGGATCAACTTTGGCTAAAGTAGTTTGTTCTGGCTGTTTGACTTGCTTGTATTGTACTGGGTCCAAAATTTTATGATGCATTTCTGGTGATAATTTTAGATGATTATTATGAAAGTTAATATTATGCTCTATAAATTCAGTTCCTCGTTCATGTTTACTAGATATAGCTTTAGGTTATTTTAGACATTTGGATTCAGTTATATATTTGTTTGATACTATTTGGATAATATCTTGTGTTTACATCATGTTTATCGTGCAGGATAAGAGGGAAATGTTACCTCCAATTTCAGAGGTTGCCATTGCAGCAGGTGCTGCCACTGCAGCTTCTCATGGAATTGAAGTAGCAGTAGAGTTCAAGCCTGTTGAACACCCTATTGAACCCCTTGACAGTGATAGACCAATTCAGTGCCCATTGCCAGAACCTTCAATTCTTAATGTAAGATGAATATCCTTATTTGGGTTTGACGATATTCTTCACAAAAGGACAGATTCACCCTATACCTTGTGTGCTACTTACCTAAATGTTTAAATTATTAAGCGAAATCCCACAATTAAGTTATAGAAATATTGTTACATAGACTTGATCTATCAAATATAGGCAGACCAATAAAGATAAACTTACTAATTTGACTCAGGAGCTGGACCACGAGCTACATATCTGGGACATTCCCCCCATTAGTCTGATTTCGTGTTTGATAGATGACGTTTCTGGGATACCCTGGGGAGTAATTTCCTAGTTTTTCCCGTCTATGGGCTCAGGATCCGTCTATTCAACAAAAATAGATCGTTGTGTGAAATTCACCTTTAACATCTTCACATATTTATTTATAATTTACTTCGTTTGCTTGTGTTTGATTGATCGGATCCACTCATATCTAGTGTTATATTAGAATCTCTAACACTGTTTGAAACAGAACTGAGGTTTACCGTTGAGAATTCTGAAATCTAGTTGCTCAACAATTAGGATGGAAGAATATGGAAAGAGAGAGCATCTGCAACCATGAGGAGAAGAGCTGACTTGCCAGTTATGAAGGAGGGGGTAACCCTAGAATCTGATATTGTAGGGCCAAAGCCACGGACATCCCAGCCTAAACGAACGATTCTACCATCTCTGAGTGCCCCTGAACATAACATTTTAAAACTTCTTGAAGAATGTAATGCTTCAGGGATCTAACCTGCTATTGTTTCTGTTATGAAATTCTGTTGTTTTTAATTTCATCCAACATGTATATTCGCAGAATCATGGAGATTTGAGTGCTTTGATCAGAATTTTTTACTTTTACATATTGTAAATAAGATTGATCCAATTTCTATTTGCTTTCTGTATTATGTATATTCTTGATGCATAATTCAGTCTTGTAACTTCCAAGAGCATGGTTAGTGCAAATGAAAACAAGAGGGATAGAGAGATTTATCAAATCTTTTGAGCCATCATGGATATTAGCGATCAATTTTTATCTCCAATTCTGTACCTCTCACTTGTTGGAGTACTAAGCAAACCCTTTTGCGTCACAATGAGAGGAATGAAGACATGCTGTGTTAAGCATCATATTATTATCTATATTCAATTTGCATATTTTCATTCTTCCCATCATTCCCAGGGAGAGCCTTTGAATATCTAGACCATGGGAATCACCACCTGATCTTCCGTTCGAAGCCATGATCACTAAATGCAGACTAAAAATTCTGCGTTTTGTGCTGAAAATGAATTTTGTGAAGTGACGATAGTCTTCTTACTATAGTTGTTGTGGATTTTGACAGAACAGTTGCTCGGACTCTTCAATCTCATTATTGAAACACTGACCTCAACTCTCTACTTCTCCACCTACCTAGTAGATGCCAAACACCTAAACATGGCACTTACCTAACAGATGCCAACCACCTAAATGCATGTGCTTGTTTGGTTGGATAACTATTAGGAGAAAGATAATGTAAAAAGTAATTAAATAAGATAAAAAATAATATTTATATCTTATTTTTAAAAAAATAATTAAAAAAATAAATATTGTAAAATAATGATTACAAAAATATAATAGATATTAAAAGAAAAGTACCGATTATATCAAAAACCAAATGGATCTAAATAATGAGTACCAAGGGTATTAAATTCAAATCGCACAGCATCTCTTAAATTTAAATCGCACAGCATCTCTTGGGCTTTGTTTATGGTATTCACTCTGTCTAGGACCAAGAAACGCAAAGATTCTGATGTAAATTTGGATCCTCCGAGTATTAAGAAATTTATGGTGTAAATTTTGAGAAGATAAAAATGAAATTGATCTGTGACTGACAGTTTAAAAATAAACAAGGTCTACTAATTAAGTCTCACATATTATGTCTTCATCTTTCCGAAATTTGTAACATAAATTTCTCTAAAATTCATTAGTGAAAGTTCATCTGGGTAGGTGGGATTATTTGAAAGAGCAATTTCTAGCGAGACAGTGATAAAAGGACCTAAGTTTCTGAAATTTTTGAGACTTACAGAGAAATGGGTATGAACCAGAACATCAAAACAGAACAGCTCCGATGAAAACCAACACTAGAATATTTGGGGGTGAAAAAAAGAAGTCTACACAGGAAATTCACGAGCCTGAAATGGATGCTCAACCGTTGGATTCACAAGGGGATCCCTGTGCCCACGTAAGCTTCCATGATTCATCCATGGCTTCCTTTGCCATCTCTGCTGCAATTCCCGAGCTTGATTTCTTGCCGCGATCATCCCTGTGTGCCTTGAATGAACTGACACCAAGGAACCCAATACAAAGAGGAGAAGCATAAAGCATGTCAGGGATGCCCTCATCATTTTGCTCTTTTATTTGTTACCTTTTGTTTATCTTGTGGATGTTGTTGGAGCTGGAAGAGAGAGAGGTTAATATAGTTTCCAAGGGGAAAAATTTTGCTTTGTTTTGAAGTCACATGTTAAATCATTTGTTACAATCAACTAAAATCTAGCTTTTAGGTATATGTTATCTGGTGTTTTAATAAAAATATAACATGGAAAGAATTTTTTTTTTTTAAGATTTATTATATATATATATATATGAATGAAGTGTGGAAAGTTTTTTCATATTTTTATTTTGTCCTCATAATTTTTACTTGTCCAGGGAGAGTTTGTCGTGCATGTCATATACTTTTCTCTGGTCTTTTTTTTTTCTCTCTTGTTTCTCTTACCTCTTTTGCAGTTTGTGCATTGTACAGGATTCTAACTAATATAATATGATTAAATTATGCAATTTTTTAAAATTTTGTTAAAATGATATAAATTTTTTTCTATTTTTAAAATATACATAAATTTTTTTAAAAACAGAAAGTTATATTACATTTTAATCTAGTTTTAAAAAATATGTATTTCAATTAATAGAGATTATTTTAATAAAAAATTTTAAAATAAAAATATAATATAATATAACTTTTTATTTTAAAAGAAGTCTGATTTATTCATATAATATTTAGTTATAAAAAATTTTTTCTTTTCTTATATATATATATATATATAATATGCCAAATTGCTTGTCATGTATTTAAATATAATAACAAAGAGTTAAAATTGCACTTAAGTGTCCTGTATTGATGGCTTAATTATTGGAACTTGTTTAGGTGGGATTAGTTTTTCTTGGTGGGTTGAAGTTGCCACTTTTTATTGGTGCTCAAAGTCAAGGCTGGAAGTCTTTATAAAAATACTTTATGTGTTTGTAGATATAGTTAGAATCACATGATTTTATTGGACGGATAAGCTCAATGATTTCTGTGGATTATAGGGCCCTCATTATTTTATTATGGACAGCATTTGTTGTCTAGAATGGTGGCCAAGCAAGGAATCATGAGAAGTGCTGCTGTTTTATATTGCCACATGCAGTGACCACTAAAACACCCCTATCCCCTCAGATAAAAAAAATCCGAGAAAGGCACAGGCTTTTAGGAAAATTGATAAACTATTTTATCATTTGGCAAGAGAAATTCTTCGGTAATTGCAAGTCAATATAAGATGAATATTCAACGAGAATTGTTTTTAGGTATTTATTTGTCACTTACTTTATCTATTCTTGTATGTCTACTGAAATTATCTTAATTTTTTGGATCTTACAAACTATTGCTCTTAGAACTATAGTAAAGGAAGTACTTATTAATTTTGGGTTTATAAATTAAATATTTTTTTAATAAAATAAATAAATAAAAAGACTGAGAGTGAATATTAAATGCATTTGTGTCTTTTTTTATTTTTGACAAAACTACCTTTTAATTAGTTATTCAACTTTATTTAAAATTCTTCTTAAATTAATTTAAATTTATCTAAGATTCATTTGAATATTATTTTATTTTTTATAAATTAATGATTAAATAAAAAAATTATAATTAAAAACATCAAGTTGAAGGTATCTATAGTGAAAGACTTTATATTTTGAAATTATCCTTAAGAACCAAAGAACCAAAAATTTAATCAGTGTAAGAAAATTACAATTAAGACCCCTAGTTAAAATTTTTTGTTCTCGAGTCCTTTAAAATAATTTCAAGATTTAAGATCATTTAGTATAAATATCTTCAACTTAAAGTCATATGTAATTTTTCCTTAAAAATAATTACATCAATTATTAAAAAATAAAATAATTTTAATTATTTAAAATATTATTTCCATTTCTTTATTGTTATGAGAGCCTTACAAGCATATTAATCCTACAGGTCTAAAGCCATTTAGCCCATTTCACCAAAGCATATAAGACTAAGGATGTAACACCATACTCCTAAGACTCAATTCATGCAATTCCCATGCCTCATCTTATGTTTGTTCTACAGAAACAATATAGTGGCATAGGGAGTTATGGAAAAAAAATGCATTTCTCTACGGGTAAAATTTTTCTTTCGGAGTCCCGTGGGCCATATGAATGCATCTATCACATTCTCATACTTAAATACATGAATATAGTTCATTTCCATCATCAAATTCAGTCTACAACTCGTGGAAAGCAAAGGAACACATTAAAATTCATGTTTGCATTTTCGTCCAGAATTTCCTCTTTTCTGTCACAAACTTTAGAAAATCATAACTAAATCTAGAAAAATCGAAATCATGTGTTCTTTGTCATTATGGAAAGCTCAGGATGTCTACGTTACACTAAAAATATGTCCAAGTCACAAAATTCATCACACAGCACGTTTGACATCCAAAAAGCTACAGATTCACTGGCTGCCTGGGCTGTGATTCAAGTTACTGATGCAAACTTCTGAAATTCATAATTAATTCTACAAAAATTGAAATCACACACATTCAGTCATTCCAGGAAGCTACAAATGTTAACTTGACACTAAAAATAATTTCTGAATGAAACAGATACGTTTAGATATCTGGAACTGATGGAACAGTGATTGAGCTCTGGAGTCGCCACTGTTACTGACAGCAAATTTCAAAAATGCATAACTCTGTGCTCAAACCTCTAAATGAGGTGATCTCAGTGGCCACAGAAATCTTATGACCTCTAGTTTATGCACATAAAATTTCATAATCATTGGACACCATTTGGCTATCGAGTGACACGAAAATCAAATCTGCCAGTATGAACAGTGCACATACCAGAAACCATAGAAAATCCCAACTTTGAAAATTCACAAAATATTCCCTAGGTCTCCAAAAATTATGATCTTTAGCTTCCCAGAAAGCTCTCAACAAGACCTAATTGCATGCCAAATTTCAGGGCAAGACTAACTCATTTGGCCAAAAAGTGGCATAGGGTTCCATTATGATCAATTTTGGCTCCATATTGGGTACCAAAATTGCCAAATGGATTTCCTTTGGTCTTGGCACCTTTTGGGCAAGTTTAAAAGCATGTTTAAGACTTGAGGAAGCTGCCCAAATGGTCCCAAACCATTTGCATCTCATTTTGGCCTTTTCACCCTCACTTATACACATTACACCAAGCTTTTCTCAAGTGTATATATTAGCATAAACACTCAATTTATGTTCTAGAGTACATACACCATACTCATTCATTTATCTATCACATAATATCATTTTTACATTTGTCCAAGGGGTCATAGACCAGTTACAATAATAATATACATCATGAAGTCTCATTATGAATCAAAAGACCAAAAATCAAGCATAAGGATGACAATCTTCTTTCTTCAAGGTGGTTGGCTCCCATTGCCATGTCCACTTGGCCCACCTAGCATATTAGGACATTTAAGAGGGAGTGAGATTCAAGAATCTCAATAGCTCATCTCCCATTCCATCACACATAATATGTGCAAGCAAGTTTCACAAATGCATGCATGGAGAAAGTAGAAATCATAGGCATTTTAAAAGCAACCTTAGCATGTGAATCAATCATACAAGACATTCAAGAGCTCACTAAGTATTTGGACTGGCCTCATACTTCTCCTTATGGATTTTGGACTTGCCTCACCCATTCTTTAAGCACTTTGGACTCAACCATACTCTTGGGAGCCCACTTTGCTTTTGGGAGACTCTTTACTTTGTCTCAACCAAGCTCAAGGGTTCTTGGCTCATCCTCACCCAAGGGAAGAGTTCTTAGCCTTTCCACACTCAAGTAAACTCATACAAACATCATGGATTCATTTAAAAACATAACATGGCACCAAGCATCATGGCATATAAAGGCATGCTAGCATACTTTTCAAAGCTTCAAATACACATACACACATTCTAAAACAAGCTAAACACACATCCATGCATGAGAGAAGGTGGAGAGAGCTACCTTGTATGCAAGTACACACTTTTTCCTTAGCTTTTAAATCTCCTCTTTTGGCCACACACCCACAATTTGGTGGAGATGGTTTCTCTTGGCCTAAATACAATTTTTGGGAGCCAATTAGGTTCATGAAACATTCTCTAAAGCCATACAACTTGCTTAAGTACTAGAGTGCTCTATAATCCCCATTATGGTCCATAAAGGCACCTAATGAAGCAACACCCCTCAAATGATTTCTAGGCCTCATTCTTTCTTTTCAAATATGATTCTTGACTCCTTTTAAGCCTCTTGGAGTCATCACATAATTAAAACAAAGGGCCTAACATTATGTTGCTTCCTTAGGTCACAATATGGAACCTAAAGCACCAACTCATTCTCTAAGCTTCCTAAATTTTTTCCAAGGTTTCCCCTCACATTCATTCATCATGTATGACTCAAAAATGGGCTTGAAACAATTTAAAACTCTCCCTAACTATGCCATCCCTACTTGGCCGAAAGTTAGAGCATAAATGGGATTTCATGGCTTCTTGATTTTTCCTTGATGGGGGAACCATTTAGGGAGGTTGTTAAGAGTTGTAGGAGGTCAAGGAAACACTTAAACAACCAAGGGAACTTATAGATTAAATCAGTTTTTACAATCCCCTTAAGTGCTCTACACTTTTCTAACTTTTAGGTTCATGACTTTCCATGGGGTTTTGTTAATTTTATGGAGGAAGAGACATATGGGGGACCTCTTAGGGATCTTAGGAGCACATTTAAACATTCATTTAAGCCTAAGAACATTTATATAAAATCAGATTTGCAAGGGAGCATTTGGATCCCTAATGATTCCATTTTGTTTCCTAATGCTCCTTTCTTGATTCTATTGGTTCATTCTTAATCCTTGCCATCTAAAACCCCTAATCCCTCCATAAATTGGACAGAAAACAGCCCCTAAGAATTGGGCTCATGGTGGTCAAATTCGTGCAAGAGGAAGGGGGAGGGAGAAACTACCAAAGAATGGAAGTTTTACCTTGTTTTCTTGCTTCCTTTGGCTTGTTCTTCCACTTGGTTGGCTTACTCCCTCAATTTTCGAAATTCCCCTCTCTGTTCTGCCCCAAAAATAGCACCAAACTCTCCATTAAAACCATAGAAAGAAAGCTTGAGAGGAGAGGAGCAAAGTCCAAGAAGGAAGGATATGGAATGTCTTAAAGTTTCTTACCTTTTTCTTGAATTTCTTCCTCCAAAATCCTCCTCCTCTTGTGCGCCTAAGGAGCTGGAGTTCTCCTCTGAACATGGATAGAAGCAAGTCGGTTTAGAGAGGGGGAGGCAGAACGTGGCATATAAAGAAGAAGAAAGAAGCTTCCTTTAACACTTTAATGCCAATTTTGCCCTTCGTTCTTAGCATTTTCGTTTCTCCTTCGTTTTAGCTCCTTTTTTAGCACCGTCTTTTTCATTATAACAAAGAGATTCCCAATTTAATAAAATGCCTTTGGAATCACTCAAATCAGAGCTAAAACCATCCCGAACGAATCGGTCAAAGTTCGGGTCAACTGACATCGGAAAGAATACACCGGAGGGGCTTTACTGGTCCCGGGGCTTCCCATGGTTTTTGGGGCCTCTGAGAACCCTGGACGACTCAAAATTTCCATTTAAAAAGCCCTCCTATGTGCTTTTCCAAAATTACACTTATTTACGAAAATGCCACTAGCCTTTCGGTAAATTTTTCAAATCGCTCCGACCCCGGTTTCTGGGCAACTCAAGGCTCAAATCATTATTTTCTATTATTTAAAATTTTATCCAAATTTTATTTGGCCTTAAATCACTCATCTCAGGGGACTTGCTTTGAAAACATGCCCATTTCCATCGTTTAATGAAAACGGGACATTACAAAGGAAACATCACAAAACCCTAAGAACAAGCAACAACTAGCTTAAGCATATAAAAACACACCAAAAAACACAAGGACAAGACCTTAACATTTGGCTATTATTACTAAGAAATAGCCCCATCTTAGGCTTACATAGTATAGACTGGTAGCTAGGAATAACCTTTGTTATATCTTTTAATTGAGAAGAAGTTTGTTGCATCCTATTCTAAGAATTAAGCAATATAGAGCTCTTATGTTGGGCTAAACTTCTTTATCTTTCTTTGTCATACTCTCAATGTCAACATTTAGCACGCAGGTAGGAAGCTCTTTGTCTTGAAACGTGAACTCATTAGTTGTTCAAGACCTATGGCCCAAATAAGGAAGAATCGTTCTAGTAACCAAAACAATGACCAAAACACTAGAGCTTGAAGTGAAGCACACATTGAGGACTATTGCTAACTTGTATCCTCAATCTAAAAAGGTAGGGGTAAGAGTCATGACGCCCAAGGCCACCTGGACATGCAAACCCTACTAGATATATAAATCCTTACTAAAGCTGGACCAACTGTTAACACACTACCCTAGCATAAGAAAATGGCACTACCAGCCTTATTAAAGTAGTTGACCCCACTGACTCAGTAGGAGGAAATGCTTTTGATATGAACCTATTCAACTTGGCTATAACAAATAACTCATCTCAACCCCAGGCCAATAATGCTAAGATCCTAAAGAAACTCTACGAGAAACAATAGTACATGATAGAAATGAAGGAACAACTAACGACAGCTAGAGAAAGACTCCTTGATGATAAAGCCAAACAAGCTTAGAATGGCAAAGCAATTGATGATAAACGAGTCACACAGAGGTGAAAGAGCATTCCTCAGCTAGCCAAGTCCAAGCAGGCAAGGGAAGAAGGCAAATATAGAACACCTTTGATGAAGACTACGTTATTTTCAAAGAGGACGAAATAGATTGTAAGTCATTAGGGGAAGAAGAAAACATAAAAGATGCTTCTTGCAAAAGATGTAGAAATAAAGAACTAAATTTTACCTACAAGCCACCACTCACTTAGAGGAGAGTAGAATTAGAGACCCTTACTACAGTAATGATCGTAGAATGATAAGCAAGGTTGGAAAGTGCATGGGAAGAAAAAACAAAGCTTTAGAATAGCTGAGAAGGATCATGGATGCGTAGCTAGCTCAAAGAGAAAAATAAGCTCTGATGGAAGCCATTCTCAGGCAAGGAAGTAGAATGCCCCTCATGTAGACTATTTTCAAAGATGAAAATTTCCCAAGATTTAACAACTTCTCATTCATGGATGACATTTGGAGGGCATGACCTATGAGGAGATATAAAATTGTTGCAATCGAGCTATATGATAAGAAACCTAATCCCATCCATCATTTGGAAAAATTTGCCATGCATATGGACTTAAGTATTGCTAAAATATTGA
Source organism: Erythrophleum fordii (assembly GCA_032878935.1). Classification (NCBI taxonomy): domain Eukaryota; kingdom Viridiplantae; phylum Streptophyta; class Magnoliopsida; order Fabales; family Fabaceae; genus Erythrophleum; species Erythrophleum fordii. The sequence continues at coordinate 35,720,225 of JAVQMF010000053.1, forward strand.
TTTAGGATTTTCCCAATAACTTTGAAAGATAGGGCTAGGATGTAATTCAACAATTTGCCCATAACTTGATTGGAAGCTTCGACCAACTTATTAAGCAGTTTTAAGCTCAATATGCCATGAGTAAAATCTAAACCCTAGATGCATCCATGCTCTTAGGGATGTATTAGAGAAAGGATAAAACCCTAGAAGAATTTGTAATGCATTTTAACAACAAGATATACATTATTAGAAACCTAAATCTAGGCATAATTATCACCACCATGACAATGGCTTTATAATTTTGGAAGTTGAAGTTTTTTTAAGTAAGAAGCATACAGAAACAATAGCCGAGCTCATGCAAAAAGTCTCACAACACAAGCAAGCAAAGAATTGTATGAAAGTTGAAGAAGAAAGAAAAAAAGAGGGATGAAGGTCTAGAGATTAAAAAAAAAAATAAGCAACCACAAAGCCTTGTGAAAGACATGTTGGAAGGAGGAGTCAACTTTAAAAACATAGACCTATGACAACTAGGGTATCAATTCTACTTCTCACCAATTATCTCTTCGATTGAGATCTAGATGAATTTCAAAAAAGAAAATTTTTGGAAACAACTTTCACCACCGAAAACCAGAAAGAAGGAGCATGATCAGAGTAAGTTTTATTATTACAATAGTGATGTCGACCACAATACTAATTAGTGTAGAGACTTAAAAGACACCATCAAGGGCCTCGTTTAAAGAGGATATCTGCAAAACCATACAGCTAAGGAAGACAATAGAAGGTGCAACAACATATGTAGAAATAACAATAATAGAAGACAAGAGGAAATAAGAGAAAGAATGGGAATGTAAAGACTAACTCAAAATTGAGCTCAAGCTTCTATGCTTGCTGCACTTGCATGTGTTATTAATGTCATCTCAATTCATCTTCACAATATATAAAAAGATACTAAGCAATACTTCAGCAAAGTAATGAATATCAACAATAATGCCAAGGCCTACCCTAAACATAGTCTAAAGTCATCACATCCTGTAAAGAGGATTTAAACATGGTGATTAACGATGAAGATGATCCTATAATGATAAAAACCATAATAGAGCATTGGACAATGAAATGCATTTTACTAGACATGGGCAGCATTCAGTGTTCTATAGCTTAGCACTCTAAAAGACATAGGCCTCTTTAAGTTCAATCTTCATTTAGTAGACAAGTTGATGTACAAGTTTAGGGCACCTTAGCTATAGGTCGAAGGAATGATAGCTCTTTTTACAACTAAGCAAACTATAAAGTGATGGCATTCACCATGTTTTATGTTAAGAGAACCTAGTCCACTTACAATGCAATCCTAGGGCAAACAAGAATGAACAAACTAAAGGTGGTAGTTTTCCTTTATAGTCTTTCTTTAAAATTTGGCATGCGCAATGGATAATGCACCATATAAGGTGATAAAAAAAATAACTCAATGTTGCGTGGTTAATGCCATCATAATCAGAAGGAAAGAAGAGTATGACTATAGAGCATAAGATAAAAGAAGTGCCTCCAAGCTATAGAAAACAACGAAAGCTTTAAGAGAGCTAAAAGGTCAATTAATTTACATTAGATTTTGGAGAACTACTAACCATTTTTACAAGGAAATAGCCCTTAAGGAAGCTTGCTAAGAAAAAACAAGAAGGAAGAAATGCTAACCATGGAGAACTTATACGTCTAAAGTGAATGGAGAGAGCTACAACCAAAAGCATAAGATTCCTTTGAAAAATTTTAGGTCAGGCCAGATCTAAAAAAATGCTTACTACTCGGTAAGGAGTTGAGATCAAAATAATCTATAAGATTAAAAGCATTTTTGCTCGCGAATATCAATGTCTTGTGTTATGTTTAGCATCAAATATGCATGGATTAAATCCTGAGGTAATAGTGCATAGACAAGTAAAGGATGACACTAAGAAGAAAAGGTTACCTTAATCAAAGAAGTCCAGTCCCTCGAATGGCTAGCTAATCTTATCATGGTTAAGAAAGGTAATGGTAAATAGTGTATGTGTGTTGATTTCATTAATCTCAACAAGGCTTGCCCAAAGGATAGTTACCTTCTTCCCTATATAATAAACTAATGACAAATCATTAAGGTATCAGTTCCTGAGTTTCATGGATGCCTACTAAAATTATAACTAGATCAAAATGGTAGAAAAAGATATAGAAAAGAACACCTTCTTGACCAAAGAAAGGACTTACTACTATGAGGTCATGCCTTTGAACATCAAGAACACAAAGGCTGTTTATTAAAAGCTAGTCAACAAAGTGTTTCAAAAGATGACATGCTAGTAAAAAGTGAAAAAGGTACTGATCATATAAAAGATCTGAAGGAAAATTTTGATACATTACCAGCTAATAACATGAGGCCAAACCCAACCAAGTGTGCATTTGGGGTAAAAGCTAAAAAGTTTCTAGGTTTTATGATAATCCAGAGGGGGATAAAAGCCAACCTACAAAAGGTTTGAGTAATCTTGGAACTACCTTCACCTCAAAGCTTTAAGGATGTACAAGTTATAACAAGAAAAGTCATAGCTCTTGATAGATTCATATTCAAAATTGCTACTAAATGTGTGCCTTTCTTCAAGGTCCTATGTGGAGCCAAGGAATTCAAATGGACAAAGGAGTTTGAACAAGCATTCGATAACTTGTGCTCACCATTGTTGCTAATAGCTCGCTCATAGCATAGGCCCATATTTTCCTACCTTTTAGTTTTAAAGAAGTGCATAGCTTTGGCATTGGTATAAGAAAAAGATGGTAATCAATATTCGATGTATTTTGTAAGTAGAATTTTGCAAACAAACAAGAGCAACTACATAGAGTTGGAAAAACTAGAAATTTTATTTGATCACAGCTACCAGGAGTTTACATTTATACTTTAAGGCCTACTCTAATATTGTACTCATTGACTAGTCATTAAGATAAACTCTCCATAAACCAAAATTGTTAAAACAACTAGTTAAATAGGCAATGAAGTTATCTTATTTTGATATTTCTTACTAGCCATGGGCAGTAATCAAAGGCCAAAGTTAAAAAAATTTTAAGTTGGGACCTTATTATAGTAAAGGGGTTAAATTTGGCCATATGGCTCCATTATACAAATAGCTCTTATATCATGATCAAGTGAGTCAAAACAAATGTGTGTATAGAAGTTATAAATTAAAAAGCAAAGAGATTCTAGTTTTGGCCCTCATGAGTTCATTTAGGATGTTAGATGGCTATAAACCATTACTAAAGTATTGTTGCAGTTGTTTGTACAGTAATTGACAATAATTGATATGAAAATGACTAGTAGAGTAAGTTGTAACACAAGATCCATCACTATGTCCTTGCTAGTACACTCTCTAACAAAAGGGAAGCTATCATAATGACTAGGTCCTACATGGATAGGAACCACTTCGTCCAATCCATGCTTATGTAGTAATTAATGTGAAAAAGTGCACAACACTGAAGATATCTAAGACTAAAAAAACCCCTCACCATTGACTAGGAACTAATAGCTAAAAAAATAACTAAACAAAGCAAAAGTAGGCTTAACCATCATAAGTTTACACAAAGCAACAAAAGCCAAAATCTTCCTTATTGCTAATGGAAAAAGTTGATTCAATGGCACTTCCAAGAAAGAAATAGCATCATGAAAATAACAACTATTGTAGCATTAACATTAATATCAAAGATGTTATGATCCTTAGAAAGAGCAAATAAAAGAAAACTTAAAAACTCCATAATCCTTCCTTAACTACTTCATATTCGAATTAATACGCTCACTTCTCAATTCCCTCAAAAAGGGAATATGGGAAGGCCTTTTCTTTTTTATTGTTGCCCTTTGTTTCATCATGGGATCACCAATGATAAGGAATTGCAATAACAAGCAAAGCAAAGAGAATGCCAAGAAAATTAGAAAAGAAAAGATGGAGAAAAAAATTGAGTAATGTCTAAGGCACAACCCACCCTAAATGCACAAAAAGACAATAACAATCTAAGGCACAATCATCGAAACATAGACACCTGGTGAACACCTATAAACATAGCATTGAAAAGAGAGCAAGAAAGAAGAAGGAAGAACATATTAAACCCAAACCTTCTTGAGCTTGAGCCAGAATTAAAAATTGTAGGATATGATGAAACTCAATAACACTAGCTTTATTTCTACTCAAATGTTGATGTACTCTAACCAAATTGTCAAGAAAAAACCTTGTGAAAGCATGCAAGTCCATAATCACACTCTCAAAATGAGCATATGAAAAATAACTCAAATGTCTAAGCTCCATCCAAAGTTTTACTAGGAAGAAACAATGCTTCCAATCAACAAATAGATGAGGAGCCCTAAAATTGCCTTCCACTAGAGGATCAAGTTTCCAATAACCTTCCTCTTTACCTCAACACTACTCAAATTATAAAAATTAGCAAAGCTGTAAAGCGCAAAGGCAACACTGCTCACTCACATAATATAACAAAATTCATGATTACCACAGCAATAGAGGGGAAGCAATTGTGACAATGACAAGTAAAACTCTGTCAAAATCATCTTAATTAAAGGATGAAAAGGGAATCAAAATCCATAAAATAGATGAATACCATACAACCACCACACTGCTTTAAAGCTGTTATACAAAGGGTGAGAAAACCCTTTCACAAGAACAACAAAAAGTAAAAGGGATTATAAATTCTTTCCATAAAATACTAAATCCTTTTTAGTCATCTCAAAGTGCATAGAATAGGCCAAAGATAAAGCAAAGCAAGGCTCCACAATGAAAACTCACCACTATAGACTATAACATCCTCCTCCCAATAGAGCTAATTAAATAATATTTAATTAGTTTCAAATAAATTAACTAATATTAGAAAAATGTTTAAAGATCAATTGTAGCAAAATAATAAGAATTTTAGGAAGAATAAATTTATCGAACATAATGAAAATTTATTAAAGCCATTACAAATTTAATAAAAAATTTTGGAAATTTTTAAGAATTAAATAAGAATTATTATAATTTATTAAATAGAAAAATAATTAAGCAATAAATATGAAGGAAATAAATTTCAAGAAATTCTTAAGACCATTAAGACCTTAAAAATATAAGAAAAATATTTGAAAACTAAACAAATTTAAGTACAATTTAGAGGTCAAAATATAATTAGTAAAAGTTTATGGTTAAAAAGCATAATTTCAACTGCAACTATAATGTAATTTTGGTTGGGGTTAAAATATAATTTTCTCTTAGGCCAAAACAAAATTTTTCTCAAGAGGAAAATGTTGCCTAAAAAAAAAAAAATCAAACCTACTAATAGGAAATTATGGAATGTTACTTCTAATGATTATGAATGATTTTCATACTTAGTAGTGAACAAATTGGTATCTTTCTTATTTGCTAATTATGGTGGAGTCAAAGATATTTGATTTCTCACAAAAGCCAATGCAACAACATGAAGAGAGAGTGTGTGTGAAAGGTGAAAGACCTAGCTAACGAAATCAACTCTTTTCTTCTCTTTTTATATATTACACTTCCTTATCATTTCCTTTCCTGGCAGCCAAAGAAAGTAAGATTTGAAAACAAGAAATCGTGTGAGAAAAAGAGTTAAACAAAAAAGAGAGAACAATAGCAGTGGAAGAAGGAGAAAAGAGAAAAGAGCAAGGAAGGATTGGAGAATTCAAAGATTAAAGCTTGAGGTAAGATATACTCTTGTCTTACTAAGAGTGAGTCCTACTTACCATGATTATTTTTTCTTCTTTTATCCCCTTTTTTTTTCATCAATCTAAGGGTTGATTTTCAAAAGGTTGAAACTGCAAATGCTAAAGAGTTCTTTGATGGTTTCGAAAAAAGATACCATGTGTCTAACAAGGCCGAGGCTGGATAACTAATGAGTGAGTTGACAAGTATGAGATATGTTAGTACTACAAGAGGTAGCGAATATGTCATAAATATGGTGTGTGACACCATAATTTCTAACTCATCTCATGCCTTTAAATAACTCCATTCCATGAACCATATAAGTTCCAATGAAAAAGGCAATAAAAATATTGATCATTTTAGTGTTGCGTCGTATATAAAAATTTCATTCACTGTCATGTGTACCATGAGAGTTCATACATTATATTCTTATATTTAATTACATGAATACAACTTATTTCCATCATCAAATGTGGCCTACAAGTCATGGAAGTCAATTGGAAGCATAAAATATATATGTATATATTTAGCCAGATTTGCCCTCATTTCTATCACAACTTTAGAAAATTATAACTAATTCTAGAAAAATCAAAATCATGCATTCTTGGCCATTCTAGAAAGATAAACATGTCTACTTCATACTAAAAATATATACAAACCATAACATCTAACACAGAGGATGTTTGACATTCAAAATAGTCTAGAGATCAAGCTATCCACTGGTGCTATCACAGAACTCTGCAGCAAATTTAAAAAATGTTCAATTAATTTCACAAAAATTCAATCCATGAAAATGATACCAATCTAGAAAAATGTGGATGTTAGCTAGAGCCAAAAATTAACTCTAGACGGGTTCAGGTATGTCCAGACTTCAAAACTTAATCAAACAGTAACTGAGGTCGGGTTGATACTAGATGGATTTCTTGAAAATTCATATCTCCCTCTCTAGATATCCAAATGAGGTGATTCTAATTGGAACAAGTCACTAGGAATGTCTAGTTTCTTTATATAAAATTTTATAGCAATTGGACATCATTTGTACCCTGTGTGATAGATTTCATTTTCAAACCTGAGTGAATAGTGACATGACCAAAACTAGAAAAATTGCCAACTTTAAAAATTCATCAAATATTTTGTAGATCTCTGAAAAATTATGTTCTTTATCTTTCCAAAAAACTTTCAACAAGGTCTAATTTTTTACAAAATCTCATACCAAGAAGAGCTCATTTGGACAAAAAGTGATATATGGTTCTAAATTAGTCACTTTTGGCTCCATATAGGATACTAAATTGTCTAAATGGCTTTCCTTGGTATTTGGCACCTCTTGGGCAAGTCTAAAAGCATAATTAGGACTTATATAAGCTGCCCAAATAGTCCAAAATCCCATGCATCTCATTTTGGCCATCTCATCCATACATATACACAATTCCATAAACTCATTTAAGAAGTTACATTGCCCATACATACTCAAATTGCATTTAAACGGTCTCATAAAATATTCTCTCATTTACACATGACACATTATCATAATTATATATGTTCCAAAAGTCATAGACCATATACAATAATAATTTTCATCATTAAATATCAATATGGCTTTAAAGAGCAAAAACTATGCATATTGGTGTCAAGCTCTCTTCTTTAAGGTGGTTGGCTTATATTATTTTGTCCACTTAGTTCACCTAGCATATTAGATCATTGGAGAGGAGGGGATAAGATTCAAAGGATCCCAATAGTTCATCTCCCATTCAATTACACATAATATATGCAAAGCAAGTCTTGAAAATGCATGCATGGATATAATGGATGACATAAACATTCAAGAACCAAGTTCAGGATGTGAATAAGTCATACAAGACATACAAAGGCTTGTCAAATAGATAGATTGGCCTCACCCTTTTTCTCATAAATTTTGGACTTGCCTCACCCATTCTTTAAGAGATTGTTGGACTTGGCCTCTCTACACTCAAGCAAACCCAAACAAATATCATAACATCATTTAGAAACATAATATATCATCATGAAACCATGGCATTTGAAATCATGCTAGTATACTTTTCATGACTTGAAAATATACATATACATATTCTAAGACAAGCTAAGCACACACCTATACATGAGAGAAGGTGGAGAGAGCTACCTTAGAAGCAACCACATGCTTTTTCTCTTGAATCAATACTCTTCTTTTTGGTTTCACACACACAAATGTGTGAGAATGCTTTTTCTTGGCCTAGACACAATTCATGGAAGTTAATTAGGTTCATGAACTTAATTCTAAGGCCATACAATTTACTTAAATACTACCTTGACTTATAAATCCCATTATGGTTCCATAATTGTATCTAATGAAGCAACACCCCTCAAATAAATTCTATGCTCCATTCTTTCCTTTCAAATATGATTCTTGACTCCTTGTAAGCCTCTTGGAGTCATCACACAATCAAAACTAAGAGTCTAACTATATGTTATTTTTTTAGGTTATAATATAGAACCTAAAGTACCAACTCACTTTCTATGGGTTCTAAATTTTTTCCAATGCTTCCCTTCATATTCATTCATCATATATGACTCAAAAATGGGGTTAAAAAAATTTAAAACTCTCCCTAGCTATGGAAACCTTTCTTGGCTGAGACAATAAGGTATATTGGGTTCCATGGAGCTTTCTTTGTTTTCTCAAGGGAAAATGCATGTGGGAGTCTCTTAGAGATCTTAGAAGCTCATTTAAACTCTTATTTGGGCCTAAGAATTATCATACAAAATTAGATTTTACAATGTGCACTTGAAACCCTAGAATTTGCATCTTGAAATCTAATGGCTAGTTTGTTGTTGTTTTTTTGCATATTCTTATTCTTCTCTCTCAAATTCCTAAGATTCACCCTTGATTTGGTTGAAAACTTAACTTCCTAAGGTTGACCATATATGGGTCGAAATACTCATGACAGAAGGGAGGAAGAAGATCGAGTGAAAAGATTACATGATACCTTGATTTCCTTAGTTTTTCTTACTTGTTCTTTGCTTTCTTTGGCTTCCTCCCTTAAATTTTGAAACTTTCCTTCTGTTCTTCCTTCAAAATAGATTTAAAAAATTCATTTTAATAAAAGGAAACAAAAGAGAATGGAGGAGAGGAGGTTTGGATGGAAGAAAGCATAGAAAACTACCAAGAATCCATACCTTTTTCTTAATTTTTCACCTCCTTTTCTTCCTCTTCTTGTAAGCCTAAGAGAGTAGATCATATTCTGTATTTTGGGCAGAAATTTCATGCTTAAGAAGATGGGAAAAGAAAGGAGAAGTGTGTGGGAGCTTCTAGAAACACACTTTTTCAAAAATTACAATTTCATCCTTCCATAATGGCAATTTCGTTTCGATTTCATTTTAGCTCCTTTTTTAGAACCATCTTTTCCATTATAAAATTTGGATTCTTAATTTAATAAAATGCCTTTGGAATCACTCAATTTGTGGCTAAAACCTTACTAAATGAACTGGTCAAAATTCAGGTCAACTAACATCGAAAAATATACACCAGAGAAGTTCTACCAGTCCTGGGGCTTCCCATGGTTTTTAAGGCCTTTGAGAATCCTGAAAAACTTAAAACTTTCATTTAAAAAGTCCTCCTATATGTTTTTCCAAAAGTTACACTTATTTATAAAAATACCATTACGTTTCGTCAGTTTCCATCACAATTTATTTCTCCTTCCTAGCTATGTTTTTCTTTCTGTTTGCATCTAAAATTCTCATTTTTAAGAGTCTAGAATGTTACTTAAATTTTTTGGGGCCTTAAATAATTCATTTCAAGGGACTTACTTTGAAAACGCGTATGTTTTTATCATTTAACGAAAATTGGACATTATATGATGCGTGCTCAAGCTAAGTTCAAGGCTCATGATATTTTGATTCTAAAAAACTTTTTTATTCACCAGGCACTTAATTCACTTTCGCAAAAATTCAATCAGATTAAAACTACGTACAACACACAAGATCAAACCTAGAACATTAATGACTTGATTTCTTTTGGTTTTGAGGAATGAGAAGGCAGGAGCATGGTGTACTAGCTCTCGATCTCATGCCAGAGCAATTTCAGATAAAGATCTGAACCACAAAGGCAAGGGTCAAGTGTTTCAGTGACTTGATTTATAAATGTATGGCTAAGGAAGAAAAGCTAAAGAGGAAAAAGGATAACAATGCAGTAGTGTTCTATTCCAAGAACAACAAGATTAGTAATAGATCTAAGTATATAGAAATAAAGTATCTTATAATCAGGAACCTAGTCAAGAAAAGAGACATTGTCATAGAATTCATAAACATAGAATCAATGTTAGTTGATCCTCTAACCAAAGGAGTAAGACCTATATAGTTTAATAAATATGTTGGGAACATGGGTATCTTAGGGTCTTTTGATCTTTTAGGTTATAGGAGTTTATGTATTTTGTTAATTTATGTTATTTCATGTGATGATTTCACGGATGTCTTTTACTCATGTTAATGAATTTCATGTAGTATGAATTTTCACATATTGATATGTTGTACTTTTATTGATAATCATTATTTTTAATATTTTACTTATGTAAGGATTAAATACAAGATGTACCTTAAGACATAGTATTGGTCTTAAAAATGACTATTATATTTGTCATGATATGTCTTTTGTAGTATTATACCATACTTTCAAGATAAAGTATTTGAGACATATGGACTTGTTTAAGTAATACAATTTTTCATTGCAGTTAGCCATACGGATATTAAGAAATCATATAGAGGATCGATAAGAAATAGTACATTAATGATTACTTTGAGAGCTATTTCCTGCCACACTTCTAGACTTATGATCCATGTTAATATAATTGTTAATATGTGTAAGTGTGGATTGGTCTTATGTTATTAAAAGGTATAATGATTACCACTATCCCTTATTGATGGTTATGTTAGGCTAGATTGCGTACATTGTGCTATCTCAGGATCATTATCATTAAAACAAAGTGCACACATATAGTTTTTATTATTTGTCAACCTGAGAATCTTTTTATAAGAATAAAATAAATTTTTTTAAATCAAATTAATATGGCCCAAGTGAGAGAATATTAGAAAATTGTATTTTAAAGTTTTCTATATGAGCTTACATTAATTTTTTTTATTATTTTTTTAAATTTGGGTTGACTGTGATCCACTGAGATTTATTATAAGCTTAATTGTTATTTAAGTAATGACACAGTTAGTGAGTTTTAGCACACATTAATTGTAAGTCTGGTAAGCGATTAAAGTGTAAACTAATGATTTTATTGAAGCCTGTGATAGAAGGGCCTAATAAGACAATATTAAATAGAGGTAGGTCTCCTCTTTAACCCTAATAGAATGCCTAGACCCATTGAAAGTTACTCAATTAGCCTAGGGTAATAAAGAGGAAGACACAACATTTTAAATTGTTGTTATAGTTGCCATAGGTATACATCTTGTTCTAATCTGACAAAATTAGTGTTTTAACTTTCATAAAACTATGGTTTTATTATGACTATCCTTGTTATAGATGTTAAACTAATTGTGTTTTAATTCTGTAGGTAGAATAACATTGTTAAAAATTTGAGTCATATCATAGGATGCCATCCTTAAGGCTTATTCCACGTTTACAGATATCCCCTAGGATAAAATAGATCCTTCTTAACATAGGTTCAGAGATAGAATTGCAAGAGGTAAAGATGCAACCCAAATAAGGAGAGGAAGAAGGAAGTATACTATTTTTTGTATATATATTGGTGAAAAGCTAAAAGACATTGAAGGAATCTTTGTTGAGTAGTTCTTTATGTGTTTAAGTCATGATTTGATGATGGTTTGATGCTTTAGAGGTATTAAGTTGCTATGTCTAAATGAAAAATCAAGTTTATGAAGGGTGATTAAAATTTTTCACACACAAGGGTGTTAAGCATAACCCTACCATGTTGTTTTACATGGCCCATGCTTATTTGGAAAATTCTTTGGTATGAGCATAACTTGTTTGTATAAAGCTACACAACCAATGCTCATCAAGAGAAGTTTCTATGATAAGCATGACCTGACTGTGTAATTTGACATGCTCATGTTTATTCAGACTCATCACTGGTATGAACACAGCCCACCCACATAGACATGTCCTATAACATAGTTGTATACCAAAGATTTACAAAACTTGGCTATGTAAATGGACACAGGTCATGTAACTTCATGCTAAAAAGAAACTTGTGAATTTTCTTATAATGTGTAATCTTAATGCCTATATTGTGTAATCTTGCATCTATACATCTTTTAGATGCCTTCAATTGCTTTATTTAATTCCCCTGGAACCCTAAAGATTATTAAGTAATAATTCCTTACTCAATTACTTATACAAGGAGTTAATGTTGAAGACCCATTCATGAAAGACTAAACCCTAGATTATGCTTATGCTTGGATAATTATACCATTTGAATACCTTAATTCCTCTGCATGAAAGACTGAACTTTAGACAATTCCCAAGCATAGATGACTGCCGCTGGGATACCTAAATATCGACTATAGACATCTTAAGATACTGAAAATATTAAAAGACACAGTAAGAGAAAAAAAGGCTCCATTAATATTAGAACAAGCAATCTTTAATTGTTTTATGCTTTAACTTGATGATGCTTGTTATAGTTTGCATTGAGTGTCTAATTAATAACATTGGATTTGTTATAAATGCATCTTTACTTGTTATATCTGATTGATTGACACTAGCAATTTTGTATATATTTGAGGCTTATTTCAGTATACACAATATTTATGTTCTAGACAATAAAAGGAAAGATAAAATTATGACTATATGATGATGTTAGTATCAAAAAAATGTGATTCTTATAAGGATGATCTCTATAGGTTCTTATATGAGATGGTATTTTTAACTTCTTCTTAAGAGATAGATATTTAGCTTCTCAAAAAAAGTGGTCTCAGGTTCTCATATGGGATGGTTTTTAGCTTCCTTTCGAGGATGATTTTTAGCTTCTCTTTTGAGATGGATTATGAAACTTTAAATCTGCATGTTTTGTGGATTCACTTTAAAGGATGCCCTAAATATCATGTTGATGATTTGATTTATTCTTATTTTATGGATACATTAATGGAATGTTCATCTAGATGTTAAAGAGTTAAGGAAAAAAAAATTCCCTTCTTGGTTATGCTAAAAACATAGGCTTCCATTAAGTAATATGGAATGTTTGGTGTAACACCCATGATTTTGACAAATGACATATGCATTCAGTGACATGGGACATTGAATGTCATACCTATAGACATTTTACTTAAACAACATCATGTACTCATAATTTTATCTTTCCTTTTATTGCCTAGAACATAAATATTGCATATGCTGAATATAAGCCTCAAATGAATACCAAGAAATATGATTCTTATAAGAATGGTCTCTATAATGCCTTATAGGAGATGATATTTTTAGCTTCTCCTTAGGAGATAGATATTTATCTTATCAAAAAATATGGTCTTAGTTTCTTATATGGGATGGTTTTTAGCTTTCATTTGGGGATAGTTCTTATCTTCTCTTTAAAGGTGGATTATGAAACTTTAGATGCACATGTTTTATGGATTCACTCTAAGAGATGCCCTAAATAGCATGTTGATGATTTGATTTCTTCTTATTTTATGGAAACATTAATGGATTGTTTATATAGATATTAAAGAGTTAAGGAAAATAATTTTTCCTTCTTGGTCTTGCTAAAAACATAGGCTTGTATTAAGTAATATGAGATGTTTAGTATGATGCTAGTAGTACCTATAGACATTTTACTTAAATAGCATTTCTAAGAATGATGTAATTATGTTTCCTTAGGACAATATTACTAAAAACTATGATTTGCCCTAATATGCTAAATTATATAATGATGTTTTATCATGACTCGCATGTCACAGTTATGACTTGTAGGTCAAAATGTTTGCTATACCTATAGGAAGCTAGGTCACTTTTCAAGAAAATGCTCATAGAACAAGGATAAGGCACTAGAAGAAAAGGCACCAACCTAGAAACCACTGACAAAAATGGGAGTCTTTACAATAAGTGGAAAGGAAGCTAGTATATCTCCCAATCAAATACAACATACATGTTTTATTAATAATATTCATTTACTTGCACTATTTGACTCTAAAGCTATACAATCCTTGATATTTATTGATTGTGTGAACAGATTGGATTTACTTGTCTTTGAATTACTATTTGGATTACATGTTTCCACTTTTGTGAAAGAAAAAGTTTGTGCATCATCTACTTGTCTAAATAGTCCTATTCAGATTGAAGATAGGTCTTTCATTGCTCATTTTCTATGTTTGCCTTTAAACAGCATTGATATTATTCTTAGAATGGACTAGTTGATTGAAAATAATGTAACCATAAATTTCTTCCATAAGACCTTAATGTTCCCATCTATCTTTGAACCAAAAATTAACAATCTTATTACCAATCCTATTAGTTTAGAGAAAGATGAAGGAAGTACAGAGTCTGCTACTTTACGATCCTTAAAACAAAAAGAGAAGTCAATATTAAATAGTAACTCTATGGTGAGAGAATACCTAGACTTTTTTCCTTATGAGATTTCTAGTCTCCCTTTTAAGGGAAAAGTAGAATTTTCCATAAACTTAATCATAGGAACATGACCAATTTTAATAACACCTTATAAAATGTCCCCTCTAGAGTTAAAGGAACTTAAGATTCATATAGAAGACCTGTTGACCAAGAAGTTTATCTAACCTAATGTGTCACCTTGGGGAGCCCTTACATATTTTATAAAAAGGAAAGATAGAACCTATAGCTTATGAATAGACTATAGATAACTAGATAAGGTAACCACTAAGAAAAAATACTCAATCCCTAAAATAGATTATCTACTATATCAGTTAAAAGGAGCATCCATATTCTCTAGATTTATTTAAGATCAAGATAGCACCAAATTATGGTGAGATCTAATAACATTCCTAAGATTGCATTTAGCACTAAATATGGACATTATGAGTTTTTGGTAATACTTTTTGGGTTAACCAACATCCCAGTAGTGTTCATGGACTATATGAATAGAATTTTTAGACCTTACCTAGACTAATTTGTAATGATGTTCATAGATGACATTTTGATTTATTCAAAGACACAAAGAGAACATGAAGAACATTTTAGAATTATGTTACAGGTATTAAAAGACAAATAATTATTTACTAAATTAGAGAAATGTGAGTTCTGGCTTAGAAAAGTATAATTCTTAGGCCACGTAATTTTAAAAGAAGAAGTATCCAGAGACCCTAATAAGGTAGAAGTGGTTATGAAATGAAAAAGACCTCAATTAGTTATTGAGATATAGAGTGTTCTAGGTCTAGTTAGATACTATAGGAGGTTTATTCAAGGGTTTTCCAAGATAGCCTTACCATTAACTAGGTTAGCCAAGAAAGGGAATCCTTTTGAGTGGACCTCTAAATGTGAAAACAAATTTCAAAGTTTGGAGGAAAAGACTAACCACCACACCCATCTTAATAACTCCTAATCTTAAAGGGAAATTTTTAGGCTTATAGTGATGCTTTTAAAAAGGGCTTAGAATGTGTGCTTATACAAAATAAGAGGATAGTAACTTATGCCTCTAGATAGCTTAAAGCCCACAAGAAAAACAACCTTACACATGATTTAAAGTTAACAATAGTAGTGTTTGCCTTAAAAATTTAGTGACATTACTTATATGGTGTTGACCTTAGGTTTTTAGCAATCATAAGAGCCATAAGTATTTGTTTAACCAAAAAGAATTAAATATGAGGTAGAGGAGATGGATGAAATTAATTAAAGATTATGATTTTGAACTTAGGTACCATCTATGCAAAGCAAATGTGTTAGCAAGTGCTTTTAGTAGGAAGTCTTTGCAAGTCACAAAAATAATGACTGAGGAAATTAAAACGATAAAGTATTTTAGGGATATGAAACTTTTCATGACCATCTTACCCATAGTCTACATCTAAGTGAATTAAGGATTGAGTATGATTTAAGGGCTTAGATTAGAAAGGTACAAAAGTAAGATCTATCCTTACAAAAGCAATTAAGACATCAAGATTTTTCCATAGCACTAAATGAAATCATTTTCTTTAAAGGAAGAATCTACATTCAAGACCAGGCAAGACCTAGAAGTAAAATTTTGGAAGAGGCCCTCAAAAGCAAATATGCTTTTTACCATGGATCCACTAAGATGTATTAGGATTTGAAAAAGATGTATTGGTGCCTATGAATGAAGAAGGAAACTATTGAATATGTGGCTAGGTGTTTAATATGCTAAAGGGTTAAGATAAAGCATAAGAAACCTACAAGTTTACTACAACCTTTAAAGATCCCCAAATAGAAATGGGACAACCTTACCATAGAATTAGTGATAGGGTTCCTTAGGACCTAAACTTGCAAGGATGCCACATGGGTAATTGTAGATATATTAACTAAGTTTGCACATTTCTTACCCATTAAGGCTAGGTACTCCTTAAAAAAGTTAGCCTAATTATACTTACAAGAAATATTGAAGTTACATAAAGTACCATTTAATATAGTGTCCAATAGGGACACTAGGTTCACTTCTAAGTTTTTAGGAGTGCTATGGCAGGCTTTTGAAACAACATTGTGTTTTAGTATGACTTATCACCCTTAAAGAAATGGTTAGTAAGAATGAACAATCCAAACTTAGAGAATATGTTAAAAGCATGTATCTTAAACCAACAGGAGACTTAAGATAGATATCTACCATTAGTAGAGTTTACTTATAACAATAACTTTCATTCTAGTATTGGAATTGCATCTTATTAAGTCCTCTATAACAGAAAGTGTAGAACACCCCTACATTGGTTTAAGGTTGGGAAAAAGAAATTGCTAAGACCAAAGCTAGTGCAAGAAACTTTTAAGTAGATTAAGCTTATCTAGAAAAGAATACTTACTACTCAGAGTAGGTAAAAAAATTATCTAGATAAAAGATAAAGATCCTTAGAGTTTGAGGAAGGAGACATATTCCTTAAAATTACTTCTACAACAAGAATGGTTAGATCCCTAAAATCTAGAAAGTTGAATCCAAGATACATTGGCCCATTGCAAATTATCAAAAAGATTAGACCCATTACCTATCAAATTGCCTTGCCACCCTATTTGTCCAATCTTCATCTTGTGTTTTACGTTTCTTAGTTCCGTAGATACATTCCTTATCCTTCGTAGATCATAGAAAAGTCACTACAAGTCAAAGAAATTTAACATACTAACTAAAGCTAGCATGGATTGTGAACACTAATAAGAAATAAAACTATCTCCCTTGTCAAGGTAATTTATAAAGGGCTAAGCTTAAGAGGAAGGTACATGAGAGATAAAGGACAAAATTAGAAAAAAAATTTCTGAGTTACTCCATTAAGTTAATCATAAACTTTACAGATAAAATTTCTAAAAGGCGAAGACAATGGTAACATCCTCCTCCTAAAAAAGCTAATTAAATAATATTTAATCATTTTCAAATAAATTAACTAATATTTGAAAATTGTTTAAATGCTAATTATAGCAAAACAATAAGAACTTTAGGAAGAATAAATTTATAGGACATAATGAAAATTTATTAAGGTCATTAAGAATAAATAAGAATTTTTGGAAATTTTTAGGAATTAATTGGGAATTATTCTAATTATTATATAAAAATAATGAAGAAATAAATATGTAGGAAATGAATTTCAAGAAATTCCTTGAACCATTAAGGCCTTAAAAATATAAGAAAAATATTTAGAAATTAATAATATTTAAGGGAACATTCGAGGTTAAAATATAAATAATAAAAGTTTTAGGTTAAAAATATAGGCTTTAAAGAGCTAAGGAAAATAATTTTTCCTTTTTGGTTAAGTTAAAGACCTAGGCTTGTATCAAGTAATATGGGATGTTTGGTGCAACGTTTATAGTTTTGAAAACTTAGGTTTGCATTTAGCGGCATGGGGCACTAGATGTAGTGCCTATGGACATTTTACTTGAAAAGCATTTCTAAGAATGGTGTAATTATGTTTCCTTGGGATGGTGTTATTGAGAATTATGATTTGCCCTAATATGCTAAATTATATGATAATGTTTTATCATGGGTTGCATGTCACTAATATGATCATATAGTTTAATGGTTCAGGATGATATTTCATGATAATATATAGATGTTATAATCAAAGTAGATAGTATAATCACACTTATACATGATGCATGCCTAATGTTATGACATGAGCTATTTTGTAGATAGACAAGAGTAAAAAATGAAAAACATTTTTTGCATATGAGGCAGTTGAACCATTACTAATTTTTAAATTATTATATTATTTTACTAAGAATTATTCAATTCTTATCCTATGTGGTAATGCGTTCAGATCCAAATTGTAAAGATGCCAACAATCAAGTTCACAGTCGAGATTGAATGGCAGTATGTTGAGGTACCTAGTATTGAGGAAGTTCAAATGATCATAAAAATGAAATGGATAGCTGTTAATAAGGATGGAAAAGCCTTATTTGCCCTTTACATATATGAACCTGATGTAATACCTTAGGACTTGTAGGATTATATCTTGTTGTAAATATGTAAATATAACAATCCCATGACTTGACAAAAATAATGTTATAGACTAGTTGTTAAATTTGATTAGCACCCTAACCTGATGATGACCTTTTGAGAAATATTATGAAATAGCATAATGAATCAATTGTTATGATTATGTGATATGTAATGTCCTTGCTAGTATACGACCTAAACATAGAAAATTTTCATTATGCTTCATTATACACCATGAAAAATAAATAAATGGAAAATATATTAGGTAATAATTATTAATTAAGTAAAAGGCTTACATGGGCCAACCCTAAAAAAGCAAACAAATTCCTTTTCAAGGAAGGGAGATACCCTAACCGCTATCACCAAGAAACCTTATCCATCACTAAGACTATATATGTAATACAATTGCCAAAAAAATTTGAATAAAAAACTTAAAAATACACTGCTCTAAGCCTGCTCAGCTCCAGACTTCGCTAGCAGACTACTGGGTAAGTGTTATGAGAGCCTTATAAGCATACTAATCACATAAGTCCAAAGCTATTCAACCTACTTCACCAAGGTCCGCAAGACTAAAGAGACATCACAAAACCTAAAATCAGGTAATAGTTAGCACTAATCCTTAAATATATAAAGATACAAACCCTAAAACACATAGAGAAGACCTTAACATTCAACCGCTATCCCTAGGAAACAATCAACTCATCTTAAGTTCACACTTCTGATTGGAGACAGTCCCCGTTACTCCTCTTAGCTTAAAGAGGAAGTTCATTCTATCTCATTTTAAGAACTAAGGAATACAAAGCTCTTAAACTAAGCTAAGCTTCTTCATTCTTTCTTTGCCATACTCTCAACACCCACATTTATAATCATCAATTTATATATATTTATAATGTTCATTAAATAATTAAAATAAACTAATTTTAAAAAAGTTAAAATAAACATGAATTCAAATAAAATTTAATAAGTGATATTAAAGATAATTTTTTGATTAACAAGTACAAATAAGTACAATCCATACTCACTATAAGTTTTTTTTTATCTTTTATATTGATATAATTACTAGTTTATAAACTCAAGGCTAATAAATGTTTCCTTTAGTAAAACATATCATGCCTAGCCATTCCAATTAGACCATGTCTTCAATACTAGAAGAACATGGTTTAAATTACTCTTTTGGCTTTTATAGTTTTACTTAATTTTTTATTTAGTTTCTATATATAGTTAAAAAATTTATAATTGAGCCCTTATATGAAAAAAAAATAATTTAGTCTTTATTATTAAATCTTCATTAATATGTCATTAATGATGAAAACTAAATTGGTAAATTTTCAAAACTATAAGGAACAAATTACAAAATTTTAAACTATAAAAATAAATTAAAAATTAAGTAAAACTATAAAGACAAAATAAATAATTTAACCAAAAATCAATTTCCAAGTAAATGGAGAAACCTTTCAAGTAAGTTTTCTTTTATCTAAATCACTATAGCTAGGGTGAGCAAGTCTACTTCTCAAAGTGTTTAAATTGACGAAGCCAAATCTTGAATGATTGATCTAATGGTGAAAGTGAAAGTGCTTGTGATAAATAATTATAAAAGTTTTAATTTTAATTAGATCAACTTCTTATAATTAAGCTATATATAATTTCATTGTAAATTATGTAATCTCAATATAGATAATATGTCTTTAATCCAACTAAAAAAAAATAATTGATATATTTTATGCACTTAAGGTTGTAATGGAGTCATAAAACCATAACAGAAAATCAAATAGTAGATTTTGAAATGTTCGTGTACCACAAAATCTTTAAAGCAAGATTTGTTCCCTATTTAATGTTGCAAATTATTGACAAATCTGCTTTTATGAGTTATCCAAAACACACTAAAGAGATACACTCATCAAATAATGGATCCCTTTTCTTTCAAGAGTATTGCAAAGCGTTAGAGAATTAGGATAATAGAAAGCCTACTCATGTTTCTCATCATTTAATTTATATGTTCATAATCAATATTTTATAATGTTAATTTTAAACCATCATGCCTTTTGATAAATTTGAAATTTAGTTCTCAAACTTGACTGGTTATATCTTTTCAGATTTTCACTCATCCCAATAGTCATTTAACTATTATATAATGAAACCTTATAACCACCAAATCTAACAAGCATCATATCAAATAAAAGCTTAAGTTTCTAATGTCAATGTTCCATCTAGTCACCAACGAAGGCTATTAGTGGACTAATCTATCCCAAAATACTTTTAGAATGTCTTTGCATCAACCACTCGATTAGGAGTTAGGTTCTGGTCAACTAGTGTTATTCAAAGATGACAATGGTGCTTTTGTGTTGCACCAATTGGTTGGTCACTTTTGAAAAGTAGATTGTCTCTAACATATTTGAATTTTAATATAAATTTTAAACTATTTTCCAATAATCCCCCTTTTAATTTAAAAATTAAGTGATATCTCATCTTATAGAACCATGCGTTATGAGAAATATCTTATAACTTGGACTTTTCATTAGTGTAAATAATTCAAAATTTTGACAAATAGATAGTTTCCTAAGCATTGAATTACTATTCTTCAATCAAAATCAAAACTATTACACACAATCCTAAATACCTTTAACCAAAACTCAAAAAAAAAAACATGATTTTTGCCATATGCTACCTTTATATTTCATGAACATTTCTAGAAATTTAATTTTCATGTCTGAGAAGAGCAATTCCACTCTTGGATGTTCACCTAGGTAAAAGGTTCCTCACAAAACTTATAAGGTTGCCTTGACTTCATTAAGAGTATCAAACTCACCCTCTTATCCTTATTTATGCACTAGTTTAATTAATTCATAATTCCTTAGTGTCCTTAGCCACTTATTAGAAACTTGTTGTTGCCATATTGGACTTCTTGATTAGAGTTTATCTAATAAAAAGTTGGATTTTTATTAGTAGTAACCCTGTGTTGTAGGTTTCTATCCCATTCCTCTTAAAATTTTCTCACAACTTTTTTTGTAAGTTCTCTTGAAAGCACATCTACCAAGTTATTTATTGGTCTTGGATATTAAATTTGTGATTATACTATCACAAACCAAACATACATTTCAAGCTATTATGTCTATATGTTTGTTGAAATCTACAACACATTAGACATTTTGCTTCATAGACACAATATAAAGAAATGGTTGGTTTTAGTTATAGGCATAAAATTTTTCTTATTCTTTAACCATATTCCTTTTTGTCCACTATTTTACAATTTATTAACTCATATTCTATGTGGAATGAGTTATACTAGTTATCCAATTATTCATCCAGTACTACATGAAAGTATCTAAAAAATGTCAATTATAAGTTTATATTCTTTTTAATATATTCTTGGATTATTCTTTAGTTTCAACAACAAGTACTTTTATTTGTCTTGTAGTCTATAAATTATGAAACAAATCTACTTTCAATATAACTTAAACATGTACACATTATAAGAATTCAATCACATAAATGATTTACATGTGAATCACCGTAAGAAGTATTCTATCTCTTTAAACCAAGTTATTAAATTTCATGACCTTTAGTAACTTCAAAGGATAAATCTCCACTATATTTTCTATTTTAAATGTAGGACAAAAAGCTATTTCACAAATTTTCCTTTTCTAGTTGTAATAAAAGATATTTTCTATATAGATTCATATCAACCAAAGATTGTCATACATGATATCTAAGTATAGAGGTTAGTAAATAAATTTATACCTTATCTAGCACCTTATCATATGTTGACTCATTCGTATTATAAATTAGATAAAAATTATCCATCTAGCTTACTATTTAAAATAGGTTTTCCACTAGATATGATCATGTTTATGTCATGTTTGTAATTATAAAATTCACAAACTATATGCTTAACTAAATCCTCATCATAAAATTCTAACATATCATTTTATTATCTTGTCAATGCATATATAACAATTCCAATTCCAATTAAAATGAGAGTTTCACAAGATAATCATCATCAGTTTTAATTAAATTAGAATTTACAAGATATTATCTACTAATTTAATGAAAATTAGAATTTTGTAGGATAATTATTGTAATTAATATTAGAAGTTCACATGATAATTGTCAATAATAATTCTAATTAAAATTAGAATCTCACAAGATAATCATCACTCAGTCTAATTAAAATTAGAATTTTACAGGATAATTATCAATCCAACAAACATATATATTCTATCATTTAAGTCTATAAAATATATCTAATTTTCTATAATCAAATTAGATAAAATAACACTCAAATATGGATATATAATTAAGCCCCTATGTACATCCATGTGTACATCCAATTTGGACCGTTAAGATGAAATTTAGATGATGCAAATTACATATATATATATATATATATATATTCAGATTTTAATTTTTTTTTTATTTTATAGGATGTAGAATATAGAATGAAAACATTTTTATAATTGACAATTATAAAAAAAAAATGATATTTTGTATCAAAAAAATAAAAAAATTATAAAATCTAAATTATTTAGATTAAATATAGACAATCCAAATTGAGATATGCACCCCTTGGATTCTTAGAGAATCTAAGTTCATATAATTAACAATCTTTAAGATAGAAGGAACTATGAAGTATGAACTTATTCATAGAAAACTTTCTTGGCAGCTGTCAATCTCTATTTTTATCTTTTCCCAAACTACTCAAAGACTTCTTTTTCATCTATGATGAACACTTCATAATTTTACAGAAGAAATCTTAAATTTACATATACAAAGTATCACATTAGGTAAATTAAATCAAAGAAATAGTCATGTACCTTAAATCATCCATCTTGCCCCTTCATACAATAATTTATTAATATAAACCAATAAATTCATTGAAAATTTCAAATTTCAAAATCATAATTTTCTTCTGGCTAATAAAACATCTAATCCTGTTTATCGCCTAAAAGTAAAGTTTTCATTCAATTTATGTGAGCACTTGAAGCCTTAAATTACCAAAATCAAGACAGAACAATTTTCAAGCCATGCGAAAATGTAAGTATTAACACAATTCGCACCCTTTTAAATGGAATTACCAAAACAGAGACATATATTTACGGCAATTTAAAAATGATGCAAACATTCACTGTTTCTTCGCCGGAATATCACATTTATGCAACCCATTGGCAATCTCACAAAAAGACAAATTCCCCTATCATCTACGATATATAACAGGAAGACCTTTACTTCTTCAAAGAATAATTGAACACGCATCCCATTGGAAACATGTTATTGCTACTTGGCTCATCCAATTCCAGAAAACACATGCCTTTTTCTTTACCAAATATTATATTTAAACAGGCTATTACCTTCATATTCGGAAGTTACAATTTTCTATTAAAACAAATAGCCAATTTTGTTATTCCCAGTGACAGAATATTAAAATGAAGACTCTCCCCCTTTAAATTAAACTGATGCAGAATCTTCACTTTTCTTATGATGCGTATTACTAATTGAAATTAAATCGCATACTATGCGTAAGGATTATTGGCCGTATGAGATTGAAACAAGGAGTTGCAATATCAGCATCTTCGACAATTGACGAAAAGCAATTCCAGTTCCAAAATTTATGACTCCATCCTAATGGAGAAAATTTTGCTTTAAAATTGTTAGGAATTTGAGGTTGCAATAAAGTTATAAAACCATAACAGAAAATCAAATTGAGGATTTTGTAAAGTGTGCATATCAAACTATCCTTAAAACAAAATTTGTCCCCTATTTAGTACCATAGAGTATTGACTTTATCAAAATGCAAAAAATTTTGCTTTAAAATTGTTAAGAATTAGGGTTGCAATGGAGTCAAAAAACCATAACAGAAAATCAAATTGAAAACTTTGTAACTAGTATATCACATTGTTCTTAAAACAAAATTTGTCTCTTATTGAATACTATAAGGTATTGACAAATTTGTCTCTAAGAATTATCTAAAATACAGTAGAGAAACATGCTTAGCAAATAGTGGATCCTCTCTTTTAAGAGTATTGCAAAGGATCATAGAATTAGAATAATCGAAGGCTTGTTGATGTTTCTTATCATCTAATTTATGTGCTAAGAATCAATATTTTATAGAGTTAGATTTTGAATCATCATACCTTTTCAAAAATTTGAAATTTAATTTTCAAATTTGATTGGTTGTATCTTTTCAAATTTTTACTCATCTTGACAAATATGTAACTATTATATGATGAAATCTCATTACTACTCAATCCGACACGCATTATATAAAATAAAATATCAAGTTTTTGATGTTCATGTTCCAACCACTATCATGGGACATAAGTTGACTAGCTTGTCCTATAATATTTCTAAAACGCCTTTGCATTGAACCAGTTGACTGAAATTAAGTTAGTAGGCAATTGGTGTCTAGTCTCCTAAAACAATCAACTAGTGTTATCCAAGGACAATATTGATTCTTTTGTGTTATACCAATGGGCTAGTCACTTTTGACTAATGGAGTCATCTCCAACAAATTTAAATTTTAACATAATTTGCAAACTATTTTCCAACAATATATGCACAAATTACTACTAATACCATTTTACTAATTGCAATAAGGGAGGGGGAAAAAAAAAGTGGCAAAGCCAGGTACAACAGAACCATTGTAATTACACCAAACATGCATAGAGAAAATATTTTAAAATACTTGATGATATGATTCATTATGAAATATTTATTTATTATGCTTTTATTTTAAAATATAATAAAGAAAACGCTAAAAATTGTACTTAAAAAGAAAAATTGTCCAAAATTAATCAAACAACAAATAAACGTTAAAAAGAGTTAAAAGAGGTAGTTATATAATTTTTTTTCATCATCTAATGTTTAAATTTCAAAATTACTTGAATTGTGGAGGCTAAACTCAAACTTTTAGTGCTTTGTGATTAGTTTTCTTTTTAACTTTTAAGTAGATTTGACGGTATGTTAAACAATTTATCCTACTTTTTCTTTTTGGTTAATTATTATAGGAGTTTTACAGACTAGACGTCTTTATAAGGTTAAGACCCATTCATTCATTATTTCCAAAAAAACAATCATCTTATTCAAAACATTATTGTATATTAGCACCTACAGACGGTCTCTCTTTTTTCTTCCGCTAATGGAGGAAAACTCTTATATTTCATTTTCACTAAATAATATAATACATTTTATTTGAGCTAAACTTTCTTATCTCTATTTTGTCATACTTGCAATTCTAACATTAGCAAATACGGAGTAGTATACCTGACTTACATTAAGTAATTTAAATTTAAAATTTAAAACCCAATAGGGGATTTGCATGCCCTACAAAGATGTGCTTTGGAAACAAAATATAAGGAGGTGTCTAAGAAAATCAGGGCAAATTATTATAAATTTATGGACAATTTGTATCGCGTACAAGTTTAAAATCAAGGATTTTTTTTCACTGAGTTATTCACTCTTAAATGTATATTTTTATTTTAAAGGCTAGACTAATGCCATATAAACTCTGTATATATTGACCAATTATATTAATTCTTTTAACAACAAACCACTAGTTACATATTTTAGATAAGCATTTTTTCTTTTGGGCTCTCTTTCTAATTAGACCTAGGATGATGTTTTAAAAGAGCTTTGTACGGGATTGGGCGGTCGTGGCCTTGTCAAGCCCAAAACAAGGAGAAGATAACCCAGGTGGGCTCGAAACCCAAGTACAAACAGAGCCGGCAAAATCGTCCGAAGCATTGCGCATTTCTTTGTGTTCAAGAAAGTAACAGGGACAGAGAAGACAACCGAGGTTTTTCTAATAAAATTCGTAATAAAGAGAAACCAAAGACCTCCGTCTCCGAGTTCTTCCCATTCTCTTTGAATAGCCATGGCTGCTCTGCAATATTTAGAATCGCTGCGCGACGCGCACCCCGAGCTCTCTGAATGGTACAATTCGCTTGCAGATCTGTACCAGAAGAAGCTCTGGCACCAGCTCACTCTGAAGCTTGAGCAGTTCGTTGCTCTTGCTGTTTTCCAGGTCTGTTCCTACTGTTATCACTTGTTTCTATACTCGGAGGCAATTGCTGCGCAAGTTAACCGTGTTTGTTTTGTTTGTTTATGAGGATTAGGGTTTTTGAATTCCGGGTAGTTGCTATTATTATCTTTCCCTCCTTTTCCGTTGCGCTAGAGGTGCCCGGTTGCAAGCTAAGAATTATGACAATTTTTTTTTCCACCTCTTCCTAGTTATTGCAACTGAGAACGAACTTGAAATTGGTTAGAAGAATTAAGTTGAGTCTTTGCATCAATGTGGCATTTTGATTGGTGGAATGTTTATTAGGAATGTATTCCTTCAGGTTTAGTCAGCGTCTAGGATCCAAGAATTTTAGGAATGAGGTGTATCATGAACTTACTTGGAAAATTGAAATCCCGTGCTTTGAATTTTGAAAATTAGGTTTTCTTGGAACATAAATTTGGACTTTCTAATTTGAACTTCATTTTAATGTTATTTGATAGATAGGGTTCAATAAAAAGTTTTTTTGCCCCTCGCCGCGATTAATCAAGCTTTATAGAGGCCAGTCTTGTTTTTCTTATTATCAGTAAAACTGAATAAAATGTTTGTCTTAGAATTACATCCTTCGAATTCAACACCACTTCAAAATTGAAGTGTCTGAACGGAAGCTCAAACCTTTCACCACGATTTTTTGTGTCTATTATGGTTCTGTTCTGTAAAACAGCTTCAATGAAAATTGTTCCCTCTGAATTTTCTATGGTATGGTATGAGCATTGGTTTGGTATATTTGATTGATAAGTCAAAAACCATTAATGTCAGAGTGTAATATTACATGTAAGAAACGGTAGCTCTTATCAAACTGATAAAAGTGTTTTAAGAAGATCAAGCTATCATTATAAATCTGACTGTGACTCCTTGCTCTTGTGACTCCCTTTTATAAGAATGGAAGACCAATTATATTTATTATACTAATGAAACTGGTAAAAGCTGCAATTTTAACACAATTCAATTTATATCATGCTTGAGATAAGGGGTGTGTTTTCTTCCTTTGCTAGATAGGCTTCTTATGAGTGGGGGATCTTTGTTGCAAACTATTACGCAGTTCTTTTCATCTTTTCATCACATTCTTGAATAGCTATTGACTGGAAGCTACAAGAATTTTCCAGATTGGTCTGCCCAAGGTTTTGTATATAATATGTAGTGCATTTAAATAAAGTAATGGGAACACGCCGTTGGAAAGTCTTTGTTGTTTGCTGAACTTATGCCAGGTTAAGTTAGGATACTTTTGATTGCTGGACGAATTGCGAGAACAAAACATTTAATCCACATGGTAGGTTGACTTCAGTACCAAGACCCCATGTATGACAAAACTTGTGGAGAATGTAATACTAACTTTATAATTTATTCAACGTCACTCATTGATTTACTAATACTACTACTTACTTTTACTTCCTGTGCCAGATGTCATCCTTTATTTTGCTCATTCTGCATAATTGTTTTTCCCCCCCTCTTCTAATAGCATTTTTATTAACTATTAATGTTATAAAAAGTGTAGTTTGTTGTGCGCATTATAACAATTTATAATGTATTGTTTGACAAATTAGTCTTATTAAATTTCAGGCTGGTGATGCTTTGATACAGTTATATCACAATTTCATCACGGACTTTGAGACTAAGATCAATCTTCTCAAGCTTGCTCATTTTGCTGTGATAGTTTCTCGGCAGTATTCTGAGAAAGAAGCTGCCATTGGTTATCTTGAAGGAGTCATTGAGAAGCTTCAAGCTACTAAAGAGCAGCGGATAGAAGAACCTATTCTTTACATTAAGATGCAAATAGCCTTATTTAAGCTTGAGCAAGGTGACCAAAAGGAATGCAAAAAACTTCTAGAAGATGGAAAGAGTACACTTGACAGCATGACAGATATTGATCCATCTGTCTACGCTAGCTATTACTGGATATCATCTCAGTATCATAAATTCCGCCAGGAATTTGCTGAGTTCTACAAAAGTGCTCTTCTCTATCTGGCATACACATCAGTGGAATCTCTCTCAGAATCATTCAAGCTGGTATGTCAGACGGGCCTCAACTGTTTTAACTGGTTCAATTTTTTAACTCTATACACACTATGTCAGACGGGCCTCAACTGTTTTAACTGGTTCAATTTTTTAACTCTATACACACTTACCTCAGTATACAGTGGTTCTTGACTTGTACAATAATTTTGGTTGCAAAAGAATATTAGAAGAGGGTATGAAAGTAGTTTCTTGATGTTGTGACTAAGCATTCTAATGCGAATGACTTCACTGTTTCTTACTTGTTTTCTTCATGTATCATATAGTAAACATTAAACAATTTTAGTATAATTTTTGAAGACTTGTTTTATGTTCATGGCTAAACTATAAAGATGTTTCTGTTTCTCCAGGTAAAAAAATCTGGAGGAGTTTAAAGAAAAGCTAATACTATTGCTTTTGATAAAATTTAAACTGAATTTATTCTTTGTTATATAAATCCATTGAGTGTACTGCCATTTTTTTCATCTTTAAGAGGAAGTGGAAGGATAGGTCATGATGTTGCCGTTCCTCCAGGTAAAATAATTTGGAGAAGTTTAAAGAAAAGTTGATACTTCTGCTTTTGATAAATTTTAAACTGAATTTAGTCTGTGTTTTATAAATTCATTGGATCTGCTGTCATTCCTTTTTCATCTTTAAGAAAAGTTGGAGGGAGAGTTCATGGTAGTTTAGCTCATCCATTGTTTATTTTCTTTTTATCCTTGATATTATTAAACATAACATTTTTTTTTTCTGTGTTTTTTGTTAGGATTTGGCATTTGATTTGTCCCTTTCTGCTCTGCTGGGAGATAACATTTACAACTTTGGAGAGCTACTTGCCCATCCTATAGTGAGTATTGTCTAAAAGTATTTTGCAATAATGGTTTGCAATTCTTTTTTTTTTTGGGCTCTATCTTTTTTTGGTTACTATATTGCGTAATGGCATCTGATATGTCTTTTACAGATTAAGAGTCTTCTGGGGACAAAGGTGGAATGGCTTTACTATATTCTTCAGGCATTCAATTCTGGTGATTTGGTTCGATATCAAGAACTTTGCCAGGTGCATAATATTGCTTTAAGGGCTCAACCAGCACTGGTTCAGAATGAGCAGAGGTTGTTGGAAAAGATCAACATTCTTTGCTTGATGGAGATTATATTCAGGTATATAGGCAGTAAGAAGATGATTTGTCATTGTGGAATTGA
The DNA here is from genome assembly GCA_032878935.1 of Erythrophleum fordii. Classification (NCBI taxonomy): domain Eukaryota; kingdom Viridiplantae; phylum Streptophyta; class Magnoliopsida; order Fabales; family Fabaceae; genus Erythrophleum; species Erythrophleum fordii. The sequence continues at coordinate 35,749,693 of JAVQMF010000053.1, forward strand.
GTTTGATTTATAACATGTTTATTTTATTCTTGAAACAAACTGTTTGTGATTACTTGCAGTCGGCCTTCTGAAGATCGGACGATTCCTTTGAGTGTTATTGCAGAGCGTACAAAACTTTCTATAGAGGATGTGGAGCATCTCCTCATGAAGAGCCTTTCTGTAAGTCTTATTCAGAACTCTTATAGAAAGCATTACAAGTAGAAGCATTTTTGTTTTCTTTTTCCCCTTTCTCTTTTAATTTCAACCGTCTATTCATGTTTTAAAGGAAGTTGTCTCCCATTAAGTAATTACATCTGAATTAATACTCTTTCAACTTGTGTTTGTCAATAACTGTGTATAACTTTCTTAAGAAATCTTTTAATGGTTATGCTTATTCTTCATTTAACTTTTTCTTACAAGTTTTTTTTCCCCACAAGAAGGTTTCAATCTGTAGTTACAGCAAATCATAATGTTTTGGGCTTGGTCTCTGTTGGCAGATGAGAAAAAATTATTTTGATGTTTGAAACTATATTTTAAGTGGTGTTTCTTGAAATCCTTGAACATTTGAGTCGCAGAGCAGCACTGGATCATATCTTGTTTTATGCTGAAAATGATCTCTTCCATCTGGTGGTAGATGTTGCTCAAAATGACTTGATATATTTTACGGCAGTTTAAACTTGCTCAAAAGAGCTTTTGATGCTGAGTGTCCATTTAATCATATCTAAAGGGCTTGTCCCTTCATTACTTCCATGTTATATTTGGATTTTCTTAAAACAAATGTTGTTATATTTCTACTGTAGCTTCAATTATTGATTATGAATTTGGAGAAAAATTCTTGTTCTTCTTTACTGAGAAAGTTTTTAACTTAGCACATACAAGCAATTGGTAACCTCCATTCTCTTTCCTGCCTTATCTATTTGTTTCAAAGAATTTTCAGTTGGTCCATACTTTCCTCGAAGAAAGCAATTGGAAATCTTTTTTATGTTGATTTAATTTCTGCAACTGAGTGTGCTATATTTTTAATGTTATAAAGGTCATTGAGAGGGCATCTGTCTCCGTTAGGTGGTTTCTCTATCATTTTTTTTTTTCTTTTTTTGGGGGGGGGGGGGGGGGGGGGGAGGAGAAGGGCATCTTTATGTGTAAAGCTTGTTTATCCAATGGTTATGGTACTCTTGAGAATTTTTTGTAGGTTCATCTGATTGAGGGTATAATTGATCAAGTGGAGGGTACGGTGCATGTTTCTTGGGTGCAGCCAAGAGTTCTGGGTATCCCTCAGATCAAATCCTTACGGGATAGACTAGATGGTTGGACGGGTAAAGTACACACTGCATTGTTGTCCATCGAGGCAGAAACACCTGATCTAATTGGATCATGATTTAAAAAAAAAAAATGTTTTCTGCCCGTTGTAACAATTTCTTAAGTAAAAGGGAGCAGATCTTAAGGCGGCCACAAAAGATGATGAAACTCTCTGAGTCGGATTTGCAGTGGAGCCAACTTTGTGTTCTTTGTTTGGTGTTGCCTGCTGCTCTTAAATCACTATCTGGAAAGGGCAGCCTCTTGTACTTGGCTTGGGAATTGTTGGTTCTATGGTTGCGGGCCTAGAGACATGGTGAATGACTTGGAAACAGGCTGTCCTGTTTCTATGCTTTACTGATTATAAATTATGTATCTGGAATTTTTTTAGACACCCCCGTATTTACCCCCTTAACGAAGTGCATTTTGTTTGTGCCAAGCATTCGTTTTCTTCCGTCTTTCCTATTTCATGTGCTTCCCATATGGGCATGTGAAACCTGTAGTGATCAAGTATGGATTGTCACTGAACATTGTAAAGTACTTCTGAAGGGAGAGAATGATACAAAAAATGGGAATATGTATAGGTTGTTTTTTTTCCCCTTCTTACCCATTGCCTCTTTTTTCTCTATTTTATTTTAGAGATATTTTACAAACTTCACACTTTAAAGGATTCGTACTCCTAGCATATCTATGTCTTTGTATGTCAACCCTTCTCAGAACTTTAACATGAATTGGCAGAATTGCGGCGTCCATTTGTAATGGATGTGTGCAGTAACTTGTTTGGGATAACTCGCCGTAGGTGATTTTGTCATTGGTGATTGGTCAAAAGGTTGAGAATGGATCTTTTACTGTTGGATCTTGTATGCTGTATGCTGTATGCTGTTGTGTTGTGGCAGACCATGTTTTGATTTTTCTTTCTTTTTATTTTAAGTTAAATTCACTCATCTCATCTCATTTTAAGTTAAATTCACTTAACAGCACATAAGCTCCAATGGGAGAGGATTCAGCTCCTAAAAGATTCGGTGCATAACCTTTAATTCCTAGCGGTTTATACTGGCTCTCCATCACGTGATGAAAAGGAAATAAAAATTGATATCAGGGGACTGTTTGGTGATGGGATTTTCAAGTTTCTCAAGAAACTTGATGTTGGAAGGTATGTTCACTATAGACGACAGAAGTATTTTAATATAGATTTTAAGGAATTTTATTTTCCCTTGATATTAGCTATTTATAAAATATGGGCAATGAATCCCAAATATAAGCACGGGATTTCAACTTTCCCACAGCTCCTTGCTTCAAAGCTGTTGGTTTATGTTGAACATTATATGCATTACAAGTGCAAAAACCCCCCACCATGCTCCCAAGTTTTTTGTTTTGGCCAGACATTTTCCGAAGTTTTTACTCTCTGCTGTAATGATTTAAGGCTGTTTGGTTTCAATTCACTAAAGAAATTTCTTGGAGCTTGACTCTCAGAAGCTGAGGGGTCAGCTTCATCTGAAGTAGCTTCTAGAATAGAAGAATTGAAATTTAATTTTAAAAATTAAGAAAATTAATTATAATTTCCAACATATACCAAACATATTTTTATTGGTTACAGATCTATGCAATCAATTAAAAACCTCAAAGTAGCTAAGGTGTGAATTCTGTATCTGTAGGCTTGTATTTCTTACACATGAATAGCTTCATATCTTGTTTCAGGGCTTCAGGTTTGTATTACATTTATGTTTCAAAGCAGTATTTATCTATATTAATTTCTTTTATTAAAAACATATTTATGAAATTTCTATTTCAATATTATTTATTATGTCATAAGTCATATACTTAAAAGTTTCATTGGAGTTATGACCGTGTTTATATTTATGTTTATATACATATTATATATTATCTTTAAACTTGTTAAATTTTATTTAAAAAGTTATTTTTGTTTGTATTAGTTAAATACACATTTAATAGTTGATATATATATATATATATATATTCTTTTTTTTAAAAAAATAGGTGTAATCAAAACTTGTCTTTTAAATTTAAGAAAAAAAAATCAAGAATAAATCCTCTCAATTTCTCAAGAAATTGACAATATCAATTTTGAAGAGAGAGAAGCCAAGTATGAGGTCTATTATTTAGGTGGATTCCACATATGCAAGTGAAACTTATCACTTAAGTAGATCTCACATATTCTTCATCTATTTGTATTTGATTTGAAATTAATATTCTCAATTTGAAAGGAAAAAAAAAAAATTAAGAAGATCCATTCTCAAAGAGATTTGTATATTTTCTTAATAAAAAGAGAATATACAATTAAATTATCTCTTAAAGGAAAAAAACATTCTACTAAGAATTACTGGAGACCAAATTAACCAAAAATAACCGTAACAGTCTATATTTAATCATACATTTCTTTCCTATTTTTATTTGTTCATTGCGGAACGAAAATAGGAACTAATTATAGAATGTATTATCTATGACCTTCTATTCTTATTAAATGAAATACATCAACAGTCACTAATTAATAATTAGAGATCTCTCTCCTACAATATCAATTCTAACTTTATTTTTTGTGCCCTCGTTCTCAAGTTGGGCATATGATGCTAAAGCAAGGGTCGAATCAATCAAATGCCACTGAGATGTCATTATTATTATTGTTCATTTTGGTTTTGTTTCTGTTTCTAGTTTTGATTCAAAGGTGGGGTAGGGAAGGTGACAAAAGGCCCATACGAGCTTTGCTTCCTTATTCTCGCTTCTTTATTCTGGTTTTTTCGGTAGGGTAAACTGCAGCATGTTGACACACCACTAATCTCCCAAAACCATTACACTTCAAAATACATAAATGATACAGAGAAGAACTGACCATTTTTTCGCCCTCCCCTTTACCTACAAAACGTAATAATATTTTAAGGACACTGCGCTTGTCCAACGTAGGGAGAGGAGCTTATGTCTGTACTGTAAAATGAATCCTCCGGCGGACCATAGTAATTCTCCTCCTTTTCCTCATCCCATTTGAGAACTTCCCTGATAAACTTGAATGCCTCATCGATAGTCACCCGGTCCCTTGCCTGGGTTTGCCACACGAAAAGTTTTCGACTTGTGAGGGAAGCATAAAGGTCCTTGAATTTCATGGCAATATAGAAGTATGCCTGATGGGCTAGTGACTGGTCGTTGTGATGAGCACGCACAGGACAGAAATCATTGAACCACTCACAGGCACTTAGACTCACCCTATTAATTTTTTCCTCGAAGATATCATACTTGTTCAGAATCAATATAAAAGGGGTATCTCTGAAACAAGGGTGCCTCACCATGGTCTCAAATAGCTCCCTACTTTGTATCATCTTGTTTTGAATAAGTGTTCCACTGCCGCTGCTGTCTGGAGCAATCCATAACTGATCATAGTCACTAAGGGCAACGCAAAAGACCACAGCTCGAACATCTTCAAACATTTCAACCCACTTGCAACCCTCATTCATCCCCTTGGCATTCACCCTTATTAGTTGGTACCTGAGACAGCAAATGAAGTTATCCAGAATTCTAGTTGCAAAAAATTTATTATTTTTCTATTTTTGAAGGGGGATGGGTTGCATTTTGCGAACAGGATGGGGTGAGGCCAATAAAAAAAGATCCATATATTTCAATACTATGCTGAGTATCAGTTGAAATAACATTTTTCATACTCAGTTACATATTTGTAGATTTTCTAGTGTGTAGTAATGCAGTGATATGATATGAAAGGGTAGAGCTAGATTTGTGCCTCCAGCGTCATCATCAAGCTTGCACTAACTTGAAAATTTTTTAGGCGCCAAGCTCTCATCCAATGGACAAGTTATTGTTCAGATCTAATTGATTTGTCTAACTTCCACAACCCACTCCAAAAGACAAGGAAGAAAAGAAAATTTTCAACCACAATGAAAACTTTTGACTTAGATAAGAGTCTTGAAAAATACATAGAATCCTAATATAACTTACTTGGTCTGAAGTGGAGGCTGAGCTTCCAGATTATCTGTGTAAGTGTCAGACATTGCGCTACGATCATCAAGTGAAAATTCTATGAAAGCCAATCCATTTCCACGAGTAACCCCTTCCGCATATAATATGTCTCTCTCAGAAGGTTCATATTCATTGCTAGATATCTCAACAGCCTGAAAGAAACAAAGAGCAAATCATCTAGCTAATCAATTTGTTTAAGACTACTCAAGGAAGGAGGGGGAAGATAAAATTGTAACGTACTCATAATCCCAAATCTGAAAGGTAAAGCATACCAAGAAAATAATTATATCTATTTATGTCATATAATCAGAGAGAATGATGACATAATAAACAGTTCAAATAGAAAACCATAATTAGAGTTCTGACTTACGATTGTGAGGAGGAAATAATTGTGGCCGTGAATGGTGGGAATGAAAATGGAAATTGAAAATTGACTAGGCTTTTAGACAGAATATAGGTTCAGATACATCTCTGATTTTCTTTCCACCATTTTCCACCCTCCTATTTTTTACATATGTAGAAAGTAGAAACATCCATATTCCTTTCCATCAAAACTTAGTAAACAGAATAGCAAAGAAGATAAAACATTAGGATACACAGATGATGTCAATAATTAGCAAGCCAATGTTGTATCTCCACCTACTCATTTTGCTGTTTTTTATATTTTAGTTTTGGCTAAGCTGATAAAAAAATGCTACAGATATTTTAATATGAAGAAAGTGAATAATAATCTACAAAAAAGTAACACTTCTGCTCAGAAAAACACAAAGATTTAAGAAAAATGGAATGAATAAAAATGATGGCTTGGGTGAGATCTGATAACAGTAGAAGCCATACGACTTTAGATACAACTGATTGAACTGAACAAATTGAGATGGTTTCAGGAATGAGCAATAACCCGGCTTAAGAAGTACTCTGCAATGTCTGGAAGAAAGTGAAGTTCATCTTTTCTTTTATAGGTTTCCTGTATTGCTGGATCCTTCCACACTTCATCAACTAATGGTGCATACTCCCGTGTGGCTGCAGGGAAGAACGCATCTAAATCCCCAGTGGCTATTATATCCAGGAGCCAGTCAGAGAAATGCTTCAGCCTTGGGTTGAGGGAATATATGCATTGACTAGTTTCAATTGCTTCACTGTCCCTACCTGAATAAAGATTGAAATCAGATAATTCACCAGAGGCATTCTGATGCTATCAAACACGGCGTAACTGTGAAAGTTGAACACAGGCTAATCAACAGCAAAACAAAGTTTACAGACATCAAATCAATATCCAGAAAGAGCACACTCCACAAGCACTGAGAGATTAACTACAGAAAATATAGGAATATCAACTATATGAAGTATAAAGTTTGTAAATAGATCTAGGTTCAGTAGTGAAGATGCAAACTTGGAAATACTGTATCATAGTAATATAAAGCCATGAAAAAAATACGTAACTTGCCCTAAAGTTCTATGATCTCTATTCAGCTTCATGAAATGCAAATAGAGATTAACTAGTTAAAGAACAAATAAAAAGTATGCTCTGCATGATAAGTGAAGTATTGTATGAAGTTACAACATTTTTCAGTGCTCTGCCTCATGTTGGCTAAACAGTTAACACATGAGCTGGAAAATTGAAGAAGATATACTACTGCATGAAATATTACCTGATTTCATGATTTGGCCAGGAGAACCTAGCGCATTCGTTTTAGAAACAGCCTCCTCCTCAATGCGTTCTCTTCCATCTAGTAATATGCTAAGGTATTTGTACATGTTACTTTGGATCATCAGCTTGACATCTTCCAGTTCTTCCGCAGTAAATTTGTTCCCATACAAAAATTTGGCCTGCTCTTCAATTGCAAAAGTGAATGTCACAGAGCATGCAATAAAAAAAAAATTTACCACTCAAAGTGATAGAACATACTTGTTAGTTGTTATCACTACTATAAGCCATTCTCATTTTCATCATATAATTTCAGATCTCCTAAGTCCTAACAAATGGATTTATCTATCAGGACCCGTGGATAAGGTAGTAGTTTTAAAACCATAGGTAAACACGATAGCACAACTATATATTTAGTCGGTTTGTTATCAACTCCCAGCCCTCCAGCCCCAAGGGAAGAATAAAATATCTTCCCCCTCCCTCCCCCCCCCCCCCCCCCCCCCCCCCCCGGGGCAAAAAAAAAAAAAAAAAGCCCCAACAAGGAAAAGGAGAAGAAGGATAAACAAAGGTGAGCATCAACTAAGTTCTCACACACCTGCATCTGTTGCTTTCTAGATTCATTGAAACAACTTAAGCATTTACATCAGAATTTGAAAATTATAAACTTATAACAGCTATCTGAAATATTTGTAAGAAAGACCATACCTGCTTAAAGATAGTGCTAGTACCAGATCCTTGAAGTCCAAGAAGAAGAAGCTTATGAACTTTTTTCTGTTCTAGATAATTTGGAACTGTAGTATAATTACTAGTCTCATATCTTGGTCCATGAGGTTGTCCGTGGGCAAAAGGTAAAGAGAACAGAGTACAAACAAATCTTGTTGATGCCTGTCTAGGAAAAAGCAAAATAACTGTTTCATTAATATTCCAGACCCTTACTTCAGAAGTTCCCACATAGAAATATTCAAGTAAATACCTTCTCCCAGATATTTCCTCTGATATTGTTTTGACCTTCCTCTTCATAACGACCATCATCATAAACCCAAAAGTGTGTATCACGTGGACACTGCACGTTTGCCAGCTGAACATTCAAAGAATAAGGTTATGGTACAAACTTTAATAAAATCAGTTAGGCAAGCATTTTATCAAGAGCTCATCATGCAACAACCATGAGCTGGTTGGAGAAGTTTCAACCTCTTGGAAAGCCCATGGCAGGTTAAGGAATATGGATCATCCAAGCTAAGGAAAGTCTTTTGATTTAAGGAGTATCTACATTTACATCTATATCCCAGAAGTGCTTTGTGATTATCCTTTCTAAGTCATTATCCCAAGGGCATCATATCACTTTCATAATCTTTGAGCTTTGAGCAACAGCGGTAGGTCTAAGTTAGTACCTTGAACCATCTGATGCCTGTTCAGTGTTCACCAAGGGTTCACATGGTAGGAGTGAAAATAGAATGAATGGAGGAGAAAGGAGTGAAATTAGACAATTATCTAGATCCGATGCACAGTTTAATACATTATCAATTATCATCACTTCCCCCTTCTACTCCATTATTACTCCTACCAAACATAGCCTGAGTGGCTGACAGAATAGTCAAACAAGTTACATCTAAATTTAGCAAACATAAAATTTCTTTAACAGAATATAGAAGCTTACCTTCAGAACCCTCAGTTCAAGTTTTTTAATCTCTCTGCCATTGATGTAAACTTCAGTGTTTCCATTACTAGCATTAGGGCAAAGTTTTCCACTGAAATTCAGGTTTGAACTTATGATTTCGTCAGGTTTTCCTCCTTCCTATTAAAACCAATAAAAACAGACATTAAAGTCATTATTCTTTAATAAGAAATTGAGATATAGTGCTTTCTACAAGGCAAATTTAAACAGAAACATTCTGGGCTTTAAAGCAGAAATCGAAACTTTTATCACCTTTCCCCAGAGACCAGATTCTTTATCATACCAATATCTACCAGGCTTCAGCTTCCTTGGAGGTAAGGGACACCCAAGTAATTCTGCCATCTCTTCAGGCTTCAAAGGGAACCCATTGACAACCAGCTGCTCTGGCCGAAGCTGATTAGCAGAGCATTCTTTCTCTGCTTTCATAATTTGCTTGACTTCTAAAGGACTTAGTAATCGAGACAATACCCTTGAATGTTTACCCAATTTCAGACGCTTTGATTCATCAATGGGCTGACTAATGCATGTTACACATTTGCGCCCTTCCGGCATTGATCCCATTGCTCTGAGCACACAATTGCTGCAATACTTGGCATCACAAACTAGGCACGACTCCTTAGTTTCCCACTTCCCTTTTCCACATCTATAACAAAATCTTATTTTCTTTTTCTTCCTTTCTTTTGAAACCCCAACATATTCTGGATAAACCGGCTTCACAACCTCAACTTCTTTCCTCTGAGATCTCTCAATGGTATTAAAAGTGACAACAGGTGCCCTTTTTGCTTCATGAATTACTTGTTTAGCAGGATTATGAACTGAACTAGGTGAAGCTGAAGGTGATGCAGAAGAAAAATCTGGATTTTGCAAGACAGACACTACGGATTCTGAACTTCCTGACATCCTTGGACTTTGATTAGGAGAACTTGTTACACCAACAATACGAGACACTGGCAGAGAAATTGGTTCAATAACTGGAGGCCCCACATGATCAACTGATCTTCGTGATTCAGATAGCGGTTCAGCAGTAGGCATTGCTTGTGAATTCATATTTAGGGGCTCAACTCTTGGTACTTCATATGAAAAGGGCGGGGGCGGACCCTTGTATTCCACGGCTATGGAGTAGTCAAGATCAGAAGCATCATCAGGTAGAGAAGCACCAGGAGGAAGCATCCTTTTCACCAAATCCCTCCAGTTCTCTCCCTCATTTCGTTCCATTTCTTCACAATTACTAACAAATCAGCTGTCACCACTCACTACTGAGACTTTGTAAATTCTTCAACATCAACAATAATCTAAAGACCTAAGTTCTCTCTAAAACTTCACATCCCAAGTTCTTGTAACTAGGCAGAAAATCTTCAAGAACAAGAGGTTGAATTATAATATAAAGGCAATTTAGGAGACGTGGCTCGCATACAGAGTGCGTCACAGTCATTAAGCAGCCACAATCAAACGTTGAAAGCTTTCTTAGTTGAATAGCTAAATTACAAACAATAAAAGAAGAAAGACAAAGTCAAATGAAATGAATATAAATTCAAACCAAGATTTTTAAGCATGACTTTCAAGCAAATCAGATGAAGCCCATGAAAAATCCAATTAATCACTGTCATAACCAGCAAACCAACCATCAGACATGTAATAAACTTCAAAATAATTCGAACAGAAAAGACTGGTCAATTGTATTAGTTTGAGAGTTGAAAATTAAAGGTCAAACAACTTGCTAATATGTCAATAGCCCAGAGAACAATTAAGTAATACAAACTCAGGTCAGACTTTTCAAGTAAGAAGAAGAAAAGAGAACCCAAAGGAAAACAGAGAATAATATTGAATAAACGGCTTTTAACTACATATTGAGCAAGATAAAGAAGGAAAAAAAGTTGCGAGATAGAGAAAGGGAGGGAGGTCAATGTACATAAGGAAAGGGACAGATTGAAAGCGAATCTGTGCTTTAAATCGAAGGAGCTCTTGCTTTTTCCTGCTTCGGTGCTTTGAAGAGCCAAAAGTTACTTCTTGAAACCCACCACCATAAATGAGCGATGAAGAGAGAGAGAGAGAGGGGGCAGCTCAGAAAGAAAGCAAAGAAGGCGGTGAAAAATCAGTCCTCACCGCTCAGCGCGCTTGAGTGGCTTTCTAGTGATGGCCCCCACTCACTCCACACACCATTGCCAATGTCACTGGGTCTACATCCAGTATCCACGTTCTGTCTTTTAAAACCGTTCGTGATGACGAAGACAGAGGAACTCGTGGGGCTGTGAGAGCTCACAATCGCCACGCGCCTATTGCCCCGGTGCTAGGTACGAAGCGCATGACAAAGATATTTCATTAAATGAACACTGCTCTCTACACGCTCTATCTCCCAGTGTAAACCACACGCGCTGTTTCTTCCTTTTCCCGTGCGGCCTCTGCCCTAATTAAATATGAAAAATATTAAGAGAAAATTTCTGTTAAAGACTTTAAATTGATAAAATTTATGGTCAAGAATTGTTTTACAATTTCTTATAATTTGATTTTTTAAGTTATAATTAAATTCTCTTAAAGTTATAATTAGATTATTTTAAAAATAATTTTTTCAAATTTAAAGCCCCTAACTAAAATTTTTTCAAATATAAAAAATAAATAACTCTAAAACTTATGAATACTTTTTAAAAGGCCTAAATATATTTTTAGTCCCTTTAGTGTCATAAAATTTTTAATTTGATCTCTTTAATTCAAAAACAAACAATGTTTCTTTCCTATTTTCTAAAATGATCCAATTTTGGTCACATCTCCATTTAAGATTTAATGTCAAATTATTTTACTGACTTTAGACACTATATCGAAGTGAGTTAATAATGCCAAGCAAATGTCTGAGTCAATAAATTGTTGAGTTTGGCAATAAATTTTGGATGGAAAATATGATAAAGAAACAAAATTAAATCGTTCTAAAAAAAAATAAAAGAGCAATATTGTCTAGTTTTAAACTAGGAGATCATGTTGGAAGGTTTATAAAATTTAATGGACCTATAAGTATTTGAATTTTTCTTTTAAAGTATCTTATATTAGTATAAATCTTAATTCTCTCTGGTAGTTGAGAATTCAGGGCCAAATTCTTATGAACAAGTAGAGTTAGACAAATTCAATTAGATTCAATTACAACCGAATCGAACTAAATTGATTTGATCAAAATTTGCCAATTAATTCAATCAATTACATGAGAATTTGGTAGAACCGATTTCCTCAATTCAATTATTGGATACCTAACCCAACCGATTTGTAATAACCTAAAATTAAGCAAATTAAAAACAAGACGTTGCCTGTAATGTTGGGCCTCATTTGGTAACTTCATGGAAAAAGAGAGAAAAAGAGAAATTTTTTTATAATGTCTATTTTATCTTTATAACCATTACACAATTATTATTTATCTACTAACTATTATTTAATTATTAAAGGTAGAAGTATTAAAATCATTTTCCAACAAAATTATTATTATTTATTTCTATTTCTATATCTAACCTTTTTTTACACCAATTGAGCCGTTAATCTTGCAAAGTAAGAGTCTCCAGTATAAGCCCAGGTAATGCCATCCCTCATTTTTTCCCCGTCTCTTCTCATTCTTTCCTCTTCCTTTCTCCCAGAGTCCAAATCTCTCCTTACTTTTTCTCTCATTACTCACTTTGCCCGCCACTCCTTCAGACAAATAATAATAACAATAATAATGAAAATAATAATAATAATAATCATATGCTCTGATCCTCTTTGTCCAAGCCCCTAGATTTTGAGAAGCTTTTTCCACTCTTCTTCCTTTTAGCTGCTGCATTCCTCATCCGTCCAGCTTTTGCTCCATTTGTGTGGCTATGCTATGATGTGTTCACAAGGTTGGCAGTTTCTTCGTCCTCTATTTGTGTTCGTGAGCTTCACCATTCTTATGCTTACTCGAAACTTCCATCTCCGTCTTCTCTCTAGCAACTCGAGCTTATGTGAGACTTTCATTTAGCTGCTAACCGTCTTCAAGCACATTCTTGCAACAACATCGAGCCCTTCCCATAACGTTTCAGCAGCTCATTTTGTCAACATTCCCACCAAAACTCCTCCCCTGCAGCATTTGTTCTTGTCCTATGGTAGTCTCGTTCCAGTGATTGTATTGTCTTCTAGATAGCTCCTTGGTCGTGTCCTTCAAACAAAAAAATAATAATAGTAATCAAATGCTCTATTCCTCTTCGTCCAAGCCCCTGGAGTTTGAGAAGCTTTTTCCGTTCTTCTTCCTTTTAGCTGTTGCGTTCCTCATCTGTTTAGCTTTTGCTTCATTGTGTGGCTATACTATGGTGTGTTCACAAGGTCGGCAACTTCTTCCTCCTTTGTTTCTGTTGGTGATCTTCGCCATTTTTTTGCCTACTCAAAACTTCCATCTCCGCCTTCTCTTCAGCAATTCAAGCTTCTGAAAGGCTTTCATTTAGTTGCTAACTCTCTTTAAGCACGTTCTTGTAACAACGTCAAGCCCTTCCCATCACGTTTCAGCAGCTCACTTTGTTAATACTCCCACCAAAACTCCTTCCTTGCAGCATTTGTTATTGTCCTATGGGAGCCTCATTTCAGTGATTGTAGTCTTCTAGATAGTTGCTTGGCCGTGGGTAATTCAAAATTCTCCTTGTACAATGGTGTCTTAGGGTATTAGAAATTTTAGGGTTTCATTGGCTAAGGAATTTCAAGGACACCCCCACCTGGGATTTGTTGGAAGAACTGGTAAGATGTGCCACTACAGCATTCATGCACTCTGAATAAATAACGCAGTCTATGTGCTATTTTATAACCTTCATTTTTTTATCTTTTTAATTTTAAATAAATTGTTTAATTCTTAATCCGCCCTGGGGACAAACCTTCCGTTTTATGTTGCTTTTTGAATATAAAATTAAAATCGCACTCTTCAATCATTTAAAATACTTGTATCTAAAAATAATACAGACTTGTTACTTTTACTATTGACATATGTTATTTTGAACTCAGATGGTATTGTGGTTATGATATTTTTAAGGTACTTAATATTAATATTTTGTTGTGCAAGTATACTTAAGGTATAATTCCAAACATGATCCTAAAACTAGTTTTAAATTTCAAATTTCTTGGCTTATTTAAATTTTATGATTTCTTAAATAAACTTGTATATTTCCATATCTAAGGTAATTCTGAGATGGACTCAGTTATTGCATATTGGATGCTAACAATAACTCTATTAGCATTGGTGTGTCTTAAGGTGTGTTTGGTTGGGGGTTTTTGGAGGAGAAGAGAGATAAGGTATTTGGTTGAATAAAATTGGAGAGGAGCGGAAGGAAGGAGAGGGAAAGGAGCCAAATTTGCCTCCCCTCTAAATTGGGAGATTTTGGAGGGGAAGGGAGGGGTGAGATATTTTTTAAATTTTAATTTATTTTTTTATCTTTTTTAATATTTTAATATTTAATAAAAATTAAGATAATTTTTTTATCAGAAATTAAAAATAAAAAAGATTGAAATTTATAATTTTTTTAAAAATTATTGATATAAATAATTTTTTTTATAAAAAATAAAATTAAAATAATATAAAGGGTAAATTTATCCAAATATAATTACCTTCCCTCCCCTTTTGAACCAAACAATAATTTTACCTTCTCTCTCCTCCCCTTCCTTCCAACCAAACAAAACTCATTAAACTCCCCCCTCCATTAACCTCTCCTCCCTTCTCTTCTGATGAACCAAAGGGAGCTCTAACTAGTAAGAGTGAAGGTGATATTAGCTTTGTGTGTTGGCTAGCACACATAGTATGAAGAGATGATATCGAGTAGAATGCTCTCTAATTTTTATTTACTCACATGAATTGTATGCTTACGGCAAATTTGATTATTTACTATCATAAGTTATGTGCTTGCAACAAATTTAATTATTTGCCTATGTGAGTTGTATATTCACAATTGATTTAGTTATTTATCTTTATAAGTCGTGTGCTCACTTTTCACTCATAGTAGAAAAATTGTTTTGATTATAGTCCTCTCAACAGTGAAAATCTTTAAGAAAAAAAATTAGATTTGAGAAATTTCCTATTATACATTTACTTGAAATTATTTATTCTATTTTGATGTTATTTATATTGATTTCAATTACTTAATTCTTGGAATCCTGTTGTTTCTTTCCAATGTACACTACCCTACTTATTATGACTTCTTATTGTAATGATTCTATTAATTTATTCATTTATTTTCATTAAAACTCATGTGCAACACTTGGTCTGTCCTTCCCATCATAGTTCGTATTATTTACTCACAAGGTTCTTGTAACTCAGTCCTCTACTTTAACAATTTTTTTCCAGATAGTAGCACAGACCCAGGACTCACTTTTACGGCATAGAAGGAATTCGATTTTTTATGGTGAGCTGCGCACTTATCCACAGAACAAAGGTTTCCTTGAAAATTCTATTTTTGATTGAATTGTAATCTGGTTGATAGCTCTTTGAGACCACGATTAGGGAGTCGTAATTGGTTTTGATTTTCTGCATATCTTGATTGATTGTTAACTAGGAAAGAGAGAGGGAAAAAGAAAAGTTAATGGAAAGTTTAATAAAATGATAATTTTATCACTATAATTATTACTTAATTATTATTTAATATTTTTTAATAATAATTATTCAATCATTAAAAGTAAGAGTATTATAAATATTTTTTATTTATAAAATTATTATTATTTTTTATTTTTATTTTTATACTTATATTTCCTCCTACTAAAACAGTTTTGAAAGTGGAGTTTTCAATTGTCATATCCAAAATATGATGGGTTGTATGGTTGTACAATTAGGTCTTACTTTCAAAGGAGATTTTGTCAAAATTATTGAAAAATTATATGAAAGAAAAAAAAAAAGAATTATTCTTGATAGATGATATATTTAGTCATTTGTATGGTTGAGAGATTGCTTTCCTATTCCATGGCAATCACACCATCTCTAGGGCGTGACACGATTAGAATTATGCATATTTAAATTGTATATTTTATATATTAATTATAAATTAATAATTAAAGATATATCTAGATATCTAATATCTAACCTTAATTCGTAAAAACCTTGAATTGATTGTGGTTGGATTAAATTCAAAGTTTTTTAAAAATATTTTTTAATATGAATTTTGTTGCCGAAAATATGTATTTTAAAGGTTGAGATTGAAAACATATTTAATAATAAAATTTAAAAATTTTATAACAATTCTTTTTTTTTCAAAAAACTACGCATCGTGTCAAATTTAAACAGACTAAAACTATATTAATTTAGTTCAATTATAATCAAATATACTAAATTAATTAAATAAAATTTCTATCCATTTACATCGGTTCTATAATCTGTTGGTTTTAAAAAACTAAAAACAAAAGCTTTTACTTTTTTTTTTTGTGCCAGAAGGTAAAAGAAAAAAAAAGTTATGGTCAAAGACTTGACTTTTACATTTAGTAGGTGATAAAAATAAACAAAGGAATGAAAAGTTTTTTTAAAAATATTATGTAATATTTATTTTATATTTATTATTATTTAATAATATTTATTTTTTTAATTTTTTAAAAATAAAAATATAAGTGTCATTATTTATTTATTTTTAATACATTGTATTTCATGTAATTCCTGTCCCGCATCCTAACCATGGCGTACGCAAGTTCTGCACGCGCTTTAAACGGCCGCGTAAGATTGCATTTTTCTCCATTATCCCCACTCCCTAATCATCAAGTAGACTTCCAATCTTGGACCTCGTTGACGATTTAAAGCATACTGGGAACGCAACGCAAAAAGTGGAAATTGCTAATAAAACAAAATTAAAATATCTTTTGTTTTAATTTTCTTTTTATCCTGGTATGAGCACCGGGGGTTAAGGTCAAATTACGGGCATATTAATAAAATAATTTAAAAATACTAAAATCTCACCGTAGTTCTTTATAGATAGATTATTTATCAATTTAATTTTTATAAAATTATTTTTTATTTAATTTTTTATAAATTAAATATTTCTTATTTTAGTCTCCTATAAATAAAAATTCTTAATAAAACAAAATAAAAATATCTTTTGTTTCATTGTTTTCCCCACGTGAGCACCATGAGTTAAGATCAAATTATATGCATATTAATAAAATAATTTTAAAAGACCAAAATCCCATCATAGTTCCTCAGATGGAGCATTTATCAATTTAGTTCTTATGAAATTATCTTTTCATTTTCGTCTCACATAGATAGAGTATTTTTTTAAAATTTATTATTCTCTTATAAAATTATCTTCTCAATTTTGTTCTTTACATATAGATATTTTTTTGATTTGGTCATTCACAAATAAAATTATTATCAATAATATTCTGATATAAATTCATTGTATATGAAATGAACAAATGTAATATGTAAATTGATTATTTAGTTTCATAAATGGATTATTTAGTTTCACTATCATATTAACATGAAGGCATTATTCATAGTTGTTTTATTTATAAGGGACTAAATTAAAAAAGACCTACATATGAGAAACTAAATTGAGAAAGCAAATTTATAAGGGGTTAAATTGAGAAATGTCCATCCACGAGAAATTGAAGTGAGAAGGCAATTTTATGAAAGATTAAACTTAAATGCAATTCTTCATATCTTTATTACCAGATTTTTTAATTAAAATGTGACAAGTGTATAGTTTAATTAAAAAGTTATAAGTTGTATGCAAAAACTATATACTAGTTATATTACTATTAGAAAACCATATACTTGTTATTTTAAATTTGAAAATCTAATAGTAAAAATATAAAAAAATGCATATAATTTTTTTCTTTCTATAAAATACCAAATTGAAATATATCTTATTTGTAAAAGACCAAAATAAAGTTTTAGTCAAATTAAAAAATTAGTTCACTTTATTAGAACAAAATATAATATAAAATTTATTCATAGAAATAAAAATAATAATTAATTTCTCAAACAGTTCAATTTTAACCCCATTAGTTAGTATATTTATTTATTCCACATACTATTAAATCATATTTAATAACAAATTAATAACAACAAAAATAATTGTCTACGAATTGCTACTAAGAATTCTTCATGCATTCATGGATTTAATTAATAAGTTACTTATCCTCAAAATACATTTAATGCTTTAAAAGCATATTTATTTATGAGTTATAATTTAAAGAAAAAGATTTATATATAATTTTTTATATTTTTATTATCAGATTGTTTAATTAAAATATAATAAATATATAATTTTTACAACTTAATATCATCTAATTAATTTTTTTAAAAAAATTTACACATACGATAATTATATCAAAAAATAATATAACAAAAATATAAGAAATTATAATTAAATCTAATTCTAATTTAAATTAATTGAAGTTTATGCATGAACTTAACACTTAAAAATATTAAATTTTTTTAATATATTCATAAAATAACATAAACAAATATGTCGTTTTAAGCAACGTTATTTTGTAAATTTTCCATTTAGTTTGTGTTTGATTCCAGTATAAATATTCCATGGTCAGTGAAGAGCAAAGACATGGGCCAACAATGTTTAAACGCTAGTACGGTCCCACATGTGAGGTTGGTCCTACCAATGTATGGGACAGTTTGTACCACAAGTGTGGGCTAGTGCTAGGAACAATTTGGCCATGCCCTCCCAATCCTTGCCCAAGAAGAAAAAAGTTAGATTTCAATTTCTCGTATGTGGCAAGTAAATATATAATAGATGTTTCGAAAGAAATGAAAGAAAATAAAAATAAAGAAAAAAAAGAAGAAATAAGTTATATATATTTTTATATTTTTATGTCTTTTTTTAAATGTATAATATATTATTACAATTTGAAAAAGATATATAAATTATTTGTAAAAAAAATTAAAAAATATAATTAATTGGTAAATGCTGAAAATAATGGACTCAAGGGCAAAGCAACTTTTTAAAACGTTTCATTTTGGCCAAAGAAAGAACAAACTCTTAGAACTAAATTCTCTTTAGTTTTTCCTAACTTTCTATATTTAAAAATTGTAAATGCATTGAATTTCTCTTTTGTATTTATTTTTGCTTTTAACTTATGTACTATTTTTAAATTATACTCCCTCCAATCTTATTTATAAGATTCCTTCTAGAAACTTTTTATGGTCCTTAATATAAAACCTTTTACAAAATTTTAAAAGCATTTATCATTTTCTTTTTATGACTATTGACCCTATCTAATTCCTAGGTTTTGATTAATGTGGAGAATTAATACATTCTTCCACCTATGTCGAGCCAAACCTCTTTGGAGTCTTTGATGGCGTTCAACTCAATCACAAAGTTCAACTCTTTTATTTCTGTGCAACGTTGTCCTCTTTTCATAGTCAATGGAGATAGAGATTGTTGAAAATTCAGTAGTTGGTGCTGAAGCAACCACAAAGATTGGTTTAAACAAAGTTCCTGAGAATGACGAAGTGCAATTTGAAAAACTTAAAGACCTAAGTGCAAGGGCACCTGAAAAACTGTGTTAGGGAAGAATGTAGTTACAAACTTCGATTTGAACAAGTTCCCAGCTAATGACAGTATAGTTGAAGGTGATGAGGAAAAAAAACTTAAAGAAGTTGTGAGAAGTATGTTGAAAATTTATCTTCATAAGTTTTATTAAAACTTAAGATAGTTTGAAAAATGGCATGTTTGTAAGTATCATGTGTTTTGGATAATGTAGTAAGAAGCTTCAATTGCATAAAATGGCATTCATGACCAAGATTAGCTTTTTTTTTTTTCCTCTCTCTCAAATGGCCCTATTCTGAGCTTGCAAAAACATTAGTGTTTGGTAGAAATAGAATTACGTAAACTAAGACATTAGTGTTTGGTAGGCATAATAGAGAATGGTCAAACGTTTTCCTTCATTACAAGCCTTTTAAGCAAAGTTAAGATATAGGGAAAAATAAAACATAAAACAATTCTACAATTGGGGTTTTAAAATGGACATGAACCATGATTGTTTCTCAAGAATTCATTGACTTCTTCCACTAATGAAGGATCACATTTCATTTAAGTAGGCAATCGAACTTCTCGTTGCATCATTGCTTTTTTAATATAGGGGATTTTGTACTTATTTGAACCTTTTGCCTTTATGATTTCTATCATGCATTCTTGTAGTGTTAAAAAAATCTTGTTAGATTCAACAGAGAAAAAAGTTTCAAAGGCTTTCACCATAGCACTAACAAGGTCATCAATAGTCTTAGGTGCTTCCTTGTATTGTAGTGATTGATTGGCACTAAAAAAAAAAAGGTCCAATACATTTAAATTTGGAGAATTTGCAAGTTGACACATCAAGCAGATGTCAAACCCATCTTCCTTAGCCACTCGACAAAATTCGACATCATTATGATCAATGTGACTTCTTGCATTATCTTGCAGAATGTAAATTGGATCCTATACCTTATGTCTTGGCCACTTTGCTTTGATGATAGGTAGAACTTTTTCAATGAGAAACATTCTACTAACTTCCTTGGTCACTAAAGCTAGAGGTTTTGTTTCTAGTGTCCCTACAACTTTATTTACGTTGCTTCTTTT
Source organism: Erythrophleum fordii (assembly GCA_032878935.1). Classification (NCBI taxonomy): domain Eukaryota; kingdom Viridiplantae; phylum Streptophyta; class Magnoliopsida; order Fabales; family Fabaceae; genus Erythrophleum; species Erythrophleum fordii. Next base: position 35,769,785 of record JAVQMF010000053.1, read on the forward strand.
TGCTACCTCATTGGTTGCAAAAGCGAATACATGATTTTTCTAAAGAAAAGTTCATTTCCTTGTGCATCAAATCTTGGATGAGCCACAACAACTAAAAACATTACCTTCCCAATAAAATTTTTGCTCTTACAAGTGCGCAATAGCTTTTCCTCATTTGGTAGAAAATAATATTTGATAGACTTCTTTGTCATATAAAACCATTTCTCGTCGATATGAACAATGTTATGCATACTTTGAAAGTTGGATCATGTGGTATGCTTCCTCTTTCTAGCATTGACAAATAAAACTTCAATCAATCTACCCTATTTTCTTCTTTCAAAAATGGCTTGATGGCATTTGAGTGGTATGGCTTCAACCTTTTCAAATCTAATCAGTGATGTCTTGTTAATGTTTAATGCACAAGCTAAAGATCGAAAAGAAGTCGGCTTTGATAACTGATAAAATGCTACTTTTATATATTTTATTTCCCTTAATTTGGACATTTTAATAATGAATTATGGCTTAATGGATTTAATTAAGTGAAAATTGATTTTATTAGCCATTTTTGCACTTTAGGAATTAATTTTCAAAATTTTTATAAATTTCTTTTAAATAATTTTTTGAATATTCCTACTTAATTTGTTTTCATTCTTTTTGTGTAGATTTTAGGCAAATTAAATTTAAATGTTAGAGAAAAATTTGGAAGATGAAGGGGGTTTTAGAAGTGAGAAGGAGTTGATGCAACTATATGGATGCATCACCAGGAAATGCTCTCTTCCACTCATGGGTTCTGATGGATGAATCATGCAAGGTTCAATTCATGACCCTTTCACACTCTCTATTATACATGAATTAAAGGCCCACTAATTCACGTGATAGGAAGATGTTGAGAAAGATACCAGAACATTGATATAGGCTCGGTGCAGAGAGGAGAGAGGATTATTCTACACCCACACGTAGCTCTCATATATACACACATATGGAACCTTAGGGCAAAAGGTTTCATATGGCTAGAGGAATGGATACACACAAAAATGTCATTCACTCCACGCATGGCTCACACACACTCACAGGTTTCACACAAGAAAAGATGCATGGCTATTCACATGTTCCACTTATCACACTACACTTCTTAACACAGACAATCATATGATGGTGGCTCAAGTTTTTGGAGGGGTAGAGGGTGATGGAAAAAGCACGTGGAGAGCATAATTAGCACAAGAAGGGAGGCACTCATCATAGGGAGAAGAGGCTCAGGTGGGAATGTCAATTCCATATATTCTTCTCCCATTATGGGAAGCTTAAGGATTGTGGCTTTATACCTCCATTCTCTTCATCATTTTTCATTCCAATGAGAGTTTAATTTCATTTCTTGTGGCTAGTTTAGATGAAGACTTGATTAAACCTTAAATCCATAAAGATTATTAAGGGATCTGGCTAAGATTTTCTATCCTATTTTTCCTTTATTTCTGGAACTTTTTCTTGTTTATATACTAGCTTGGTTAAATTTGTAGTAGATCAAGATTGGTGTTGTTTATAATTGGTGGCTGGTTAGACATTAATTAGAAAAGCATTTTGATGATTAATGGATCAATTTAAGTGCTGTAATTTTTATTTACTTCTAATTTTTTATATGTACAATCAAGATATTTCATGAAATGCGTGTTAGAAATTATATGCTTAAATGTTTAATTTGAGATTTTCTTAGGATTTAATTGGTTAATTGAATCATCTAGGATAAAAGTTCAGAGGCTAATTTGATTGATTAATCATTTAATTTAAGTGTTCAATGATCTTAATCATAAGAATTATGATTTAATGTAGAGTTGAGGTCTCAATCAATATTGAATTGTTAGCTTCTTGAATCTTGTGTGGTAACTCAAGATAAATACCATGAATACATGTAGGAACTCTTAGACTATAACTATTAATAATTGAATTAAGATAAGTATAGTGAATAGTAAAGGATAAATCCAAAGCTAGTTACAAGTTCATTACTTACTTGTTAATTCATGCATTTTAGTTAGTAGTTTGGATTTTAATTCACTTTAAATTTTAGCTAGTTAAATTCAATCAAAACCCCCTTTAATTAAGTAGTTTTTAAATTCCCCTTACACTTAGAAGGATCTTTTAAATATTGAAGCCTATTTCTAAGGAAAATGATTTAGGTTGCATCCTATATTACAAATTTTATTTAACCTAGTTTATTTGAGGTTGCTCAATACAACCATCAATAATGGAACCTCACAAAATCAAGTATGGTCCAACTCAACTCTCTTAAATCCATAATTTTTGGTCTTTCTACAAGATGCATCTATAATTTCCTTTGTTTGCCACTAAATGCATTTAATGATGCTAAGAGAAATTGAATATAATGAAGCCAGCATTGTTTTGGTACCTTTCTTTAGTTTTCCATTACAAGTAGACTATAACAAGAGACGAGATATTGATGTGCGCTACTCATTGTTAAGGAATGTATGTTGGCTACATCTTCTATAAGTTGGTGCTTCACTTGTATCACTTGTTCAATATATGTTCAGGACCATATGCTTGATAGAAATAAACATGAAAAAGTGTGTAATACATTGTAAAAAAGTGAAGGAATAGGAATAACATTTACAAATGGAGTATCATTAATGTTTACAATTGGCTTTCCTTGTACTTCGATATGATCTTCTATATCTATCTATACAAAATGAAACTTTCCTTTTATGTCATCTGTGTCTCTCTCCATCTCTTTCTCTATTTCACAAGCATTCACATACTCATCTTTTGGTTCTACTTTGAAGTCTTTCAAGCATGGTTGCTTGTTTAAGTCAATTGGTTATGGCAATTGATTGCATTCTTCATCAATGTTTGAATGTGTTGGTGTAATGTTTAGATTTATTTCCAATAGCATTTGGTGTCCTTGATTTGAAGATTCTACTAGGTAGAAGTTATAGAGATCAATTTCAGTGTTTGGAGGAGCAAATTGCCATCATGAGCAAGGCTACTATGGCATTAGACATTTTCAGATTAATGTATGTGAATGGCATTGAAGGAAGACCATTATGATCATCAAGAGTTGACTCTAAAGATTGAAAGCATACCAGACTTTGAATTGAAAGCATACCAAACTTTAGGAAGTAACCTTGGATATTAATGGAGGATTCTTTTGTAAAATTCCTCCATGCTTTTTCTTGACAGTATGATAACAATGTCATATTATAATTAATTTAAACCACATTATGAAGATTAAAGAGCATACTTGTTTCTATTTAAAGAATTTGGAAGCACAAAGAATTTTTCTTTCCAAATTTTAATTTGGTGGGAACCAAATTTTCAGATTGAAATTTTCAATTTCAAAATTAGAATTTTGGTATTGGGATTCAATTAAGAGTTTAATGAATTCAAAGTGACACAATTAATATAATAATAGAGATTAACTTTAATTAGAGGCAAACTCGGAATGTTGTGATAATTTTTTCAAAAACCAATACGTCAACTAATTTTAACATCTTTTCTTAATTTGTGTAATTCAGTTGGAAGGATCTTATAAATACAACTGAAGGGAGTATTTTATTTCCTTGAGGAAAGTGTTAAAAGTATGTATTTATTATCTAATCAATACTTCCATCCCAAGCAATTATTGCATGACTTTACTTTTATTTGAAATAGAGTTTTAGAAATAATATGTGGGTAGGGCAAAGCAAAATATCAATTTTACGAATACTTGCTAAATTTCCAAACTTAGGCATAGTTAAGAAACTTGTTCTAAGTATTTTAAGTTTGAACTTGAGTAGGACAATATTCACTTTACAATTAGACTGACGCTTTGTCTCTATGTGTGTATGTGTGTGTGTGTGTGTCTCTCTCTCTCTCTCTCTTTATATATATATGTAGAAGTTTAATAGACTTAATATTTTTATAAATCTAAAATAATTTAATTTATATTGTTAAAACTTATATTATAAAGGCAACTTCGTGTAACACTGCGGAGTTTAACAAAAATTGGTACAGATCCTTAGCTATGAAAGGAAAATGAGACTTAATTCATAGATAACTTTAGTAATATTTATCATCCTTGGAAATTGGTTATTTTACTAGGCATATAACTGTACATTGGTGATTATAAGTGATACGAGACACCTATAGAACCCCTCCAAGGTAACTCCTTTTTAACAATGTTACTTAGATCGTGTGAATTCAAGAACACATTTACACAAATAGAAGACAACAATTAGTCACAAAGAATAAGAAGAACATACATAAACAAAGAAAAAAAAGGACAGAGAAGATAGTTGGTTAGAGAGCATAGACCCTAAGAAAACTCGTCTTTGGAACCTACGAGACACCACAAAGAGGACCAATCCTTTGATAAGTCTAGATTGAATTCACTCTAGCACTCAAGGAATAAGAGGAACCTCATAAAAACATAACACAAGTCTGACAAAAAATTTCTCTTCATTTATTAGAGCAAAAGTGGTGTGAATTACATATTAAAAGAAAGGAAAACCAAATCAAATAAAAAGACTAAAATGCTCTTAATAAGTGGCACCCAATTGAGGGTATTTTTGTAATATTCAAATATGGAATTAAACTCTCCTTGTAGGTGCATAAAATAAGCTTAAAATAGGTTAGAAAATAACCTAATCCTATCACCTTATTCATTAATCTAGGTGGCAGCCACATAGTCACAAAAATAAGAAAGTTTTATAACCTAGAAACACATAAAGGGTGGCACCATATTTAATTAAAAATTAGGAAATAAAATAACTAAATACATCAACCACTATATGCCTAAACCATCACATGGGAGGCACATATCCTTTAAATGAATTAATCTCAGCCTTAGATCTATCTTCTTAGCTTGAATCTGGACCCTTAATATTGCACAACATAATCATACCATCTCCATGGTTCTGATCTTCAAATTTGGCTAAGTGTAAGGGCTCTAACTATTCTATCTTGTGAATTACTCTATTCAAGGCTTCTTTCATGTATTTAGCCCTCAATCGTGTCATTGGACCTCCCAAGCCCTACAACAGATTCTTAATCCTCCAAGTTGTTTACTCACTTTGCCAATCACGTTCAAACTCTTTAGGATCATCATCATGCTCTCTAAGCTTATCTCCATCATTCCCTCCCTTCTGAAAAAGATTCACCCTCAAATCTGAAAGGTAAAAAAGAGAGAGGTTAGCCACATTAAAAGTTACACTTACATTTCTATAAGAACTAGGTAAATTAATTTTGTAAGCATTATCATTTATCGTCTCCAAGAATTGGAAAGGGCCATCGCCTCTTAGGTGTAATTTGGATTTCATATAGTTAGGAAACCTCTCTTTTCTCAAACGAACCTACACCCAATCTCTAAGTTCAAAGACAACCTTCCTGCGACCTTTGTTAGCTTGTTGAGCATATTGTTCATTCTTATGTTCAATGTTTGCCTTAACCTTGGCATGAAGATCCTACGCAAACTTAACTTTCTTTTCACTATCAAGGTTAGCAAACTCAGAAACAAGTAATGGAAGAATATCAAGTGGAGTCAAAGGATTAAACCCATAAACTATCTCAAAAGGAGAATATCCAATAGTAGCATGCATAACACGATTATAAGCAAATTCAATATAAGGTAAACACTTTTCCCAATTTTATAGATTCTTTTGCAAAACAACACTCAACAAGGAAGAAATTGTCGTATTTACTACCTCTATTTACCCATCTACTTGGGGATGTGCAACTATAAAAAATGCAAGTTTAGTACCTAATTGAGCCTACAGAGTTTTCCAAAAATGACTCAAAAACTTAGCATCACGATCACTCATAATGGACCTAGGTAAACTATGCAATCTAACAATCTACCGAAAGAACAAGTCCGAATTATAAACAGTATCATGTGTTTTGGAAATGCACCATTTTGGAAAAGCGATCCACAACAACATAAATTCTATCCTTACGACTAAATGTCTTAGGCAATCTAAGCACAAAGTCTATAGAAATGTCTACCCAAGGATAAGATGGAATAGTCAAAGGTGTAAACAAGCCATATGGATGCAATTTAGATTTAGCATGCTTACACATAATATATCTATCACACACAGCAATCACATTCTTATGCATGAGTGGCCAATAAAAATGCTCTTGCAAAGTAGCTAAACTCTTTTCTACCCCGAAATGCCCTATTAAACCACCCTCATGGGACTTTTTCACAAGTAGCTCACATATAGAACAAGAAGGCTCACACAAGTTATTTTTTTTTGAATAAGAAACCATCAAAACAATAATAGTACCATGCTTTTCACACATTTTTCAAATATTAGCAAAGTCAACATCACATTCATACATGCCTTTCAAAGATTCAAAACCAATCAACCTAACTTGCATAGGTATAATGAGACTATACCTCCTAAACAATGCATCAGCAATAACATTTTCTTTTCTATGCTTATGTTTCAAAGCATATGGAAATGAGTCAATGAACTCAAGCCACTGAGCATGTCTTCTATTAAGCTTATTTTAAGTCTTAAGATATTTTAGACTTTCATGATCAAAATACAAAACAAATTCCCTATACCATAGATAATGTTGCCAATGTTCTATGGTTCTTTTCAGTGCATATAACTCTTTATCATATGCATAATAATTCAAACATGCACCAGAAAATTTCTTACTAACATATGCAATTAGTCTGGCTTCTTGCATTAATACAGCACCAATACTAATACCAGATGCATCACATTCAACTTAAAAAACCTCAGAAAAGTAAGAAAGAATTAAAATAGGGGTATTAGTTAATTTATCTTCTAAAGTTTGGAATGCCCTCTCTTGTGCCTTACCCCAAGTAAATACCACATTCTTCTTTACCAACTCATTTAAAGGTTCAGCAATAGTTGAGAAGTCCCACACAAATCTTTGGTGGAAATTTGCAAGCTCATGGAGACTCCTTACTTGATTTGCATTCCTCGACATAGTCCATTCACATATTGCCCTCACCTTTTCTTCATTCACGTGAATGCCTTTAACACCTACAACAAAGCCAAAGAAAATAATAGAATCTAAGCAAAATGTGCATTTTTCTAAATTTATGAAGAGCCTATTTTCTCGCAAAGTAACAAAGGCATCATGCAATCATTAAAATAAACTACAACAAACTTGCCAATAAAGGGGCAAAAGACATGATTCATAAGACTCATAAAAGTACTCAGGGTATTAGTTAAACCAAAGGGCATGACTAACAACTTATAAAAACCAAAGTTAGTCTTAAATGCAGTTTTCCACTCATCCCCCTATTTCATCCTAATCTAATGTTATCCATTCATAAAATCTATCTTGGAAAACACACATACACCATGCAATTCATCCAACATGTCATCTAAATGAGGAATGGGATATCCATACTTAACTATTATCTTGTTGAAGGTACGACAGTCTATGCACATCCTCCATTTGCCGTCCGTCTTAGGCACAAGGATCACAGGAACAACACATAGACTAAGGCTTTCTCTTACAAATCTCTTTTTCATGAGCTCTTTAACTTGTCTCTGAATCTCCTTAGTCTCCTCAGGATTTTCACAATATGCAAGTCGATTAGGAATTACAATTTCAGGGATTAAATCTATTCTATGCTCAATGCCTCTAATAAGAGGCAGCCCATCCGATATCTCCTTCGAAAATAAGTATTTAAATTCCTGCAACAAGATTAAAACACTAGAAGGAAGAGGTTTATCAAGTTCATCAATGGTTAGATAAACATCCTTATATAACAATACAAAAGAAGTCTTACAAAATAGAGTGCTCTTGATCTTTCCTCTATCAGTAAACAAAGTTATCTTCTTTTCATCACTTTCTTTCTTCTTTTTCTCAAACACTCTCTTTTCTTTTCTTTCACTTTCATGTTCTTTTCTCTCTTTCTTATGCTGTTTCTTTTCTTTGTCCCTTTGCTTGCACTCTTGAGTAATTCTCATTTGATTTTCATAAGCTTGCAAGGGTCTATGAAGGGTAAGCACAATGGTTTTATCATTAAACACCAAAGAATACCTGTTAGCATAATCATCATACTTAACTTTTCTATCAAACTTCCATGGTCTACCTAACAACAAATGACCAACATACATAGGTGCAACGTCACAAACTACCTTATCAGAAAAGCTACCTATATAAAATGCTACCACAACCTATCTAGTAACCTTAACATCCCCACTATCATTAAGCCACAACAAATTATAAGGTGTGGGATGCACTTTAGTAGGAAAACCAAGCTTATCAACTAATAAGGTACTAGTAACATTTATACAGCTACCATTATCAATTATAAGACTACATACCTTGTTGTTGACCAAACACATAGTGTGAAAGATATGCTCCTACTGTTCTTTCTCCAACTTTGCTCCCAATTGAATGTTAAGTGTACATCTTAACACTAGAACCTTACCAACTGCAACTTCAGCTATCTCTATATTAGAATCACTCTCCATAGGAGGCATTTTGTAACACCATATAATTCTAGCCTCTTTAGTTCATCTATGGACATACATGTGCTTAATTTCATTGGAGAACAAGAAAAAATATATTAAAATAATACCATTTCTTACGTTACGTAAGATCCAAAATTTTTATCTCACACCCTGTGGCTCATATGAATTTATCCGTATCATTCTACAATTAAAATACATTCAAAAAACTCAAAACCATCTTAAAATGTTCCATTTTATCAGAGCTTAGGACGTCCAAACTCAAAAATACAAGATCAGTATTGGGCTCTAAGATTCAAGTTTCTATTATCAAATTTGAAAATTTATAATTAAATCTAGAAAAATTAAAATCAAGTAAATGGTAGTTTTCTAGAAAGATCTTGATGTCCACTATAGGTTAAAAATAATTCTAAGCCATGAAAATATCATCAGAACCACAATTGATAATAAAAAAGCATCAAAGGTCCAGTTGCCTAGGTTTCTTATCATAGATTATTAATATAAATTTTAAAATTTCATAACTAATTCTAGAAAAATCAAAACCCAACAAACCATACCATTCTAGAAAGCTATAGATGTTAACTTAAGGAAAAAATTAATTCTAGACTAAAACAAGAACTTTTAGCCATAGGAAATGTATAGAACAATAACACAGGTTAGGCAACATTACTAGTACTATCATGCAACTTCAAAAACTTATATCTCTCTCTATAGAACTCTAAATGAGGTGATCTTGGTAGATATAGAAATATTATGATGTCTAATTTATACTTGTAAAAGTTCATAAGCATTGGACTTCATTTGGCCCACATGTGACACAGAGAAGTAAACTAACCAAATGAACAATAACATACCATTTTTGCATAATTTGGCTAATTTTGAAAAATCATAATAAATTCTTTAGGGCTCTAAATTGAGTTCTCTTTAATCTATGAAAAGCTCTAGATGTGGCCTATTTTCTGGCCAAATTTCATGAAAAAATCATTCATTTGGTCATACTTTGGTTCAGCACACTATTTGGTCAAAATTAAAGTTCAAAATGGCATCTTAAGACACCAAATGGCCCTTCTTGCATTTCACAACCACTTGGGCAAGTTTAAAAGCATAAACACCATATATAAAAGCATGAAAAATGATCTAAATCACCATAGAGCTTAATCCCACCTTGCCATATCCATACATATACAAGAACATCAAGTCATATAATGGCAAAGGAGTGGCAAAATCTCACATTTTTATTCACCTATCTTCCATATTGATACATACACTATTTGTACATATATTAAAACATGATCAAGGGTTTAGATCATAGATACATCTCATGAGTACATAGATTGACATCAAAATACAATTAAACAAGCCATTTTGCTATCTTCTTGTCATAATCTTACTTCTTATGCTTATTGGCATTCATTTCCTGGTCTACTTGGCTCACCTAGATATAGTTAGACATATGTAGGGGAAGAGTGAGATTCAAAGAATCCTAATAGCTCTTAACCCTTTCAAATATACATATGGATGCATAAACAAGTCAAAGAATGCATGCATGATATTCAAGCAACTAGTAAACACGTTTAAGACATTTTCCTTGTCATATAACTTATACATAACAAGTATAAGCTTTTAAGGGCATTGGTCTAACCTCACCCATCTTTCTTAGAACTTTTGCATTTGTCTCACCCACTTTTAAAGGACTTTTGACTAAGCCTTACTCTTCTTGAGGCTTTTGACTTTATCTCACCCATTTCTAAAGACTTTTAGCTCATCTTTACCCTTGCTAAGGGATTTTTGGTATAACCAAACCCAAGCAAGCCATAATGCAATCATAAACACATTTTGAGAAATATAATGGTACTATAACATGTAAGCATAAGGTAGAAACATTTCTCATAGCTCAATATACACACAAGTACTAAAAAACAAGTAAACATCTAGGCCATACATGATAGAAAGGTTAAAGAGCTACCTTGAAGTAAGAACACAACACTTTCTCTTGAAATTCTTCTTTCCTTTTTTCAGCTAATCCTTGCAATTAGGTGGCCCTTAGTCCTCTTGGCCTAGACACATTAAAAGAGACATAAATCACTCATAGAAACAAGCCTTGGCATCATACACACTTTATATGAAGCTACTTTGTTCTATGGCTCTATTATACTTCCATACAAGACCTTATGAAGCAACCATGAGAATTCATGGTCTTGGCTCTCATTTGTCATTCATTCTAGGTCTCTTGACTCCCTTTAGACTCCTTGCAGTCATGATACATTCATTTTAAAGAGCCTAGCTATAAGTTGCTTCATGATGTCACATTATGGAGCCTACATCTCCATCTCACATTCTATGACTTCTAAATTTTTACAAGACTTTCATTAATTTTTTTTCTATCATATTTAGTCCCATTTTAGGTTTAGAACAAATTAAAACACTCCTTAAGTACATGAAGTGGGTTAGGCCGATACATGAAGAGCATTATGCACCCATAGAGTTTGCTTGCTTTCTTTTAGGAAATTGATACTTGTAAAGCTTTCTAGATGTCTTGAGAACTCATATATACTCTTAGACAACTTAAATTACTACTAGAAAGCTTCATGTTAGTTTAGGTGCAATTAAATCCCTAAATTCTATAACTTGCATTCTAAAGTTTCCTTGTCAATTCTAGTTATATATTCTTAATTCTCATATTCCATAACCCTTAGTTCCATCAAGAATACATAAAGAAAAAATCTCCTTCTCACTTTCTCTCTCTAGACTAAAAATTAAATAGCTTGAAAATACAAGATTTTGCAAGTGTTTTAAGTAAAGTCTTACCTTAAAATGGATCTCTCTTCATGTAGATTAATTTTCACTAATTGGTTTCTTGAAAAGAGTTCTTTTTTGGCTTGGGTTAGACCTGAATCTTCAAGTTTTCAAGAAAAAAAAATCACAACTAAATATCTCTTAGAGAGAGGAACAACTTTTCTAACTGGTGTGGGATGAAACAGGGGCATTTACTTACCTAAATGGAAGTTTAAACTTCTTCTCTCTCTCCCTCTAAATGTCATGCCATGGTTGCTCAAATTTCTAAAAATGGAAGCTTAGAGAAGGTGATGAGGTATAATCTTACTTAAGAAGCTTGTTTTATAATTTTTCAAAATGACCATTTTGCTCCTACGCATTTGTTTACTTTGTTCAAGCTCATTTTAACTCTTTTTTTAAAACAATACTTTTTATCATAAAATTTAGGTTCTTTAACTTATAAAATACCTTTGAAATTACTCAAATTGGATTTAAAACTTTTCCGAATGAAAAGGTCAAAGTTTAGGTCAACTGACACTATAAAACTTAAACTTAAAGGGTTTAAACTATTCTAGAGGTTCTTATGATTTTTGGGCCACTAAGAATCTCAAGAAACTCATATTTCCTATTTAAAAATTCCTCTTTTGAGTTTTCTAAAAAGTGCCTGAAATTACAAAAATGCCACTACATCTTCGTTGAATTTTATCTGATTATTCTGGCTCCGTTTTCAAGGCATCTCTAACCTTGGATCCTTATTATTTGAGGTCTAGATTATTATTCTAATTTTATTAGATCTCAAATCATTATATCTAAGAGACTTCCTTTTATATCTGGTGCGTTTCATATGTTTACATAGATACTAGATATTACGTTTATCATGTTTATAAGGAACCGTATGTTACATTTCCTTCCCCCTTAAATAAATTTCGTCCTTAAAATTTAAGAGTATAACTTCATCTAGCTTTTCTCATATTCTCGTTAACTGGCCTTTTCTTTCCCTTCTTCCTAACTCTATTTACTTTTTCTAGATACTAAGCTCTTCTGCCAGGGAATTTACGTCACTAGTTTACTATATTTGATTCTTTTTTTTGTGTGCTATTGTTATAGAGCATATATTAGCTCTTCTTATAAGGGAAAGAATTTCTAACTCTAAATCATACCCTTATAATTTTGACCTATTTCCTAGGGGAGCTTATTATTTTGCATATGGTTATTCTTAACCCATTCATAAGGGTTATCTTTTCTACTTAGTGGACTTATTTACATGACTTGGAAGATAGCTTACTTAGTATGAAATCATCTTTTAATGGCTTTCTATAAAGTTTCATTGCCTTTCTCTATTCATGAATAGCCATTAAAGACCTCTGTTTGCTTATTTATCTCACTTAGAGATTCAATCCACTATATGAGTCTTATTTATTTTTCATTAACTCATCCCATGGTTCATCATCATATTTCTTTTTATCATAGGCCTTATATTTTATCACTTATTGGGATCATAGCTCTATTAAAAAGGGTTGTTATTCTCAATTGTCCCAGTTTCATTTCTTACTCTGACCCTTGCTTTTTCAGACCTAAACTGTGCTTGACTCTTTTTATTCACTAGAGAAATGGATTTTATTTAACTCTTCAGCTTAAAAATTGATCATCATAACTCATACTCTTTCCTATACTAATATTGAAGAGTAACTACCATTAACTACTGCTGGAGACATAGTCTACCACTTACCCTATTAAGAAAAACTATACCTGACCCCTCTCTAAACATATGATTCTAATATATAGGGATCTCTCTATCCTTTGGTTAGGTCCAATATCTACTGGGTAGTAGTTCATCTAGCTATATTACTGGAATGCTACTTTCTTGCTTTCCTCATCCTACACACTATGCTCATCCCTCAATGAGGTCTAGTCAGTAATCTAATTGTTTGAATATAGCCTTCATATCTCTATGACAATAGTTTGCCAAACTTAGGAGATCTCTAATCTCTGAGATAAAAACTATCTAATACTATACTGATCTTCGAGACTAAGTCATTTGGGAAAACTATGTCAGGTTATCATCTCCCTAAAGAACTGTTGTGCTATAACTGTGGGCTTTTTATATCTTTGTGGGATCTATTGCCACCCTTAGGTCTATTGTGATCTCTCCGAGCCTTGGTAAGGTCTACTATAACCCACAATACCGTGCGATCAATCTCTAGGGGATGTCAAAGCTTAAGATCACTATATCTGATAGTAAAATATATGTTCACTAAGTCCAGTAACCATTGCTCATAATCTAAGGCTAAACTCAGATGTTTACTATGCTCTTCATGTGAAGTGAGTTCTGTATCGATTATTTCTTTGTTGATCCCATTGGAAAAATACTTAGGAGTATTCTGATTTTTACTTACTACCCCCTATAGGATCCTCAAATTCCTACTTCAAGCTTTTTCACTTAGGCTTTCTTTCTTTACTGTTATTGGCTCATCACACTTTACCTGTACTCTTTCTGTCTTTCCTCTCATATCTTGCAATTTCTAACTAGCCTTTATTCTGCTTTCAAGTGCCTTTAGCACCAGGGCACCACACACATCGACTGTGTCTAACATCTCTTGTAGGATAGAGGTCGTAGGATAGTCTCTTTTTCACTTCATTTAGTCATATCATAAGGGACTCTGGCTTTTAACATTCTAATATCGTTAGCATGTTCCCTTTTGCATCATTTTTCTTTACTAAGGATTCCTTCCTGTATACTTTTCTTATCATTCTGATCTTATTGGAATCCTTTACGTCTATTTCTTTAGTTTATCTTTTGATTTAGCTAATTAGGATACTCTTTGATTATTAGGATGCTCTTTATGGATGATACCATTATTTGCTACACACTCAAGTTACATTACTACTGAGTTGGCTAGACTCAATATCACATAACCATCATTACAAGAAAACCATAGCATCAATCACTAATACATAGGTGCATCATGATCGAGCTCAAACTACTATCGCCAGTATATTACAAGTTTTCCAACAATCTAAAGTACCTTCCTGTTACCATTGCTCCATCTCTCTCTATTTCAAATGACACTCAGGGAGAGGGAACTCTTTCTCTAATTTCTTACATTATTTATTGTACTACCCTGAGGTCATTCATATTGCCCAGTTGGCATTATATCATGCTTCATTAACATCTGTACCAAGGACAATAGTGTTTGCTAACACACTCATTCATGTTATTTGTTCATCTATTTTTAATTCATTACATCCTTGGTTTTAACATCGTCACACACTTTCTCTATGCTTAAGAGCATGTTTATTCCTTTTAGGTTCACTTTTACTTACTCACTTTCTATAAAAGGGGAAAGGTCTGATTCTTTTTATTCTCTTGCTTTATTCTTAACTAGACTATTCCTCTATAAGGAATTGTTCCCTGTGAACCCTGGAGTTTGCTCTCTTTAAAGCTCGTGACTTACCTTACTACTTTACATAGTCCTGAAGCTCACCTTTTTAGGTGGCTTTTCTTTAGCTTCCTTGGAGGAACTTGAGGTATTAACTGCTTACCTCAGCTCTTATCTCTTTTTGCTTAGACTTCTTGCTTTTCTCTTTAGGAGCACATTTTACTAATTCTAGGGTTATACTAACCTGATTCTGATTATTTTTTTTTCAATGTCCTAAATCTATTTTATCGGTAACTTTATACTCCATTTAGTGCTCTTACTACTTGTGAGCTTTCATACTACACGAGTCTCATACTAGAGAAGATCATCTGATAAAATACTAAACTTTTACTTGACTATCCTTACTATACTTACTCTATTAACTCTTCTTTAGTCACTACTAAGGCGATGGTATCTTTTGCTAAGTGCTAGTTTTTCCACTCTTCCTCACCTTTCCCCTATCACTATGATTACTAAATTGGGGCTTTCTTGCTTGGAGAGTTAGTGACCACTAGCTAAGAGTCCTCTATCTCATTACGTCTCATTTATATTTTAGGGCATCATCCTTAAGGTATACCCTCCTTGTATACGCACTACATTCCTGTCACCAAGATTCAGGATCTTATCAACTAGGTCTTGCATTTTGTAATATAAATTTCAAGACCTTGTCAGTAGGATTTTCCTATTAATGAGTACAAGATCTTTTAATAGTGAGTAACAACATATAATATGTAAAGGTATGGCACTTGTTCTTTTACACAGATGTATCCTTCCTTTACACATATACCCGTAGCATGCTTTGCATAGGCTCATAGTGGAAGCCCATCATTCACTGGCATATAGAATAGCATTCTAAGTTAGAGTCAACGCCTTGTAGGCGGGTCTCAACAACCTTACTATTCCCATGTCTAATACGTTAACTTTGGGTGCTACTTAATTTTAAACATGCTCAGGCTCATTCATAAGCTAGGCTAGTTTCTTTCTTAGACTTATGTACTAGGCTTGCTACTTATCTATTATTAAATTATTCTTGATATCTATTAATGGGTCATTATCTTTCTTTTTATCTTGCTCACATTAGGGGGCCTTATTCTTTGGGCTCTATCTGACCCCATAATAGTTCATTTCTCATATTAATCTGAATATGACCAACAAGGCTTTCCATAGGGCAATACACTCCATCATCACTGGTACTTTCTTTCTGGCTATATGTTCAACCCTATCATTAAAGTTAAAAGGGTTTTGCCCCTTGCATTATTCATATGTAGCCACATAGTACATTTGGGCTATCAGGCTCTATGGAGTGCTACATATAGACTCTAGCCTCTGGTTTGAGGGAATAACTTTCTAAACTTTCGACTTCATCTAGACATTTGGGTGCCATGAGAGGGGAAATAACTTTCTTTCTCATTTCCCCTCCAAGTTGACCCTGTATAGCAGCAGTTTCACCTCGTGATGTACTGCATCAATGTTTGGCTATACATCGAGCAAAACATTATGGAATGGTATGGGTGTGGTAACTAGGGAGGATTAGAGCTCTCATAATCTCTCTAAGCAAGCCTCTCTAGTAACTACGCAGAAATCTGTCGCTACTCATCTCACAGCTTACCCCTGATCCCAGTAAGCTACCATAGCTTATAGTGCTTTAGCCATAGGATCAATTTGCTTTGTTTTAGCCTTACTAGCTCAACCCTAGAGGCCTACCTCTCTTAATGTCTATTACCTACTCAAAGACTATTCTACAACTTACATTACATAAACATAGACATATGCCCCCTTTAGACACCCAAAATGCTCTGTACAAGCATTTACATGACCATACTGTCACATCCTCAAGCTATATACAACCCTAGAAGGCCTGAAACTTTACTCTGATACCAATAAAATGTAACAACATATAATTCTAGCCTCTTTAGTTCATTTATGGACATACACGTGCTTAATTTCATTGGAGAACAAAGAAAAATCGATTAAAATAATACCATTTCTTACATTATGCAATATCCAAAATTTTTATCTCGCACCTCGTGGCCCATATGAACTCATATGTATCATTCTCCAATTAAAATATATTCATACAACTCAAAACCATCCCAAAATGTTTCATTTTGCTTGAGCTTAGGACATCCACACTAAAAAACACAAGATCAGTCTCGGGCTCCAAAATTCAAGTTTTTGTCATCAACTTTGAAAACTCATAATTAAATCTAAAAAAATTAAAATCAAGTAAATGAGAGATTTATAGAAAGTTTTTGATGTCCATTATACGTTAAAAATTATTCCAAGCTATGACAACATTATTGGGACCATGATTGACAATAGAAAAACACCAAAGGTCCAGCTGCCTAGGTTTAATGTGATAGGTTATTGATATAAATTTCAGAATTTTATAACTAATTCTAGAAAAATCAAAATTTAGCAAACCATACTATTCTGGAAAGCTATAGATGTTAACTTGAGGTTAAAAATAAATTTAGACCAAAATAGGAACGTTTAGTCACTTGAAATTGATGGAATAATAACATAAGTTAGGCAGTATTACTGGTACTATCATGCAATTTCAAAAATTCATCTCTTCCTCTATAGAACTCCAAATGAGGTGATCTTAATGGTTATGGAAATCTTATGATATCAAATTTAGACTCCTCGCAATCATAACACATTCATTTTAAGGAGTTTAGCTATAAGTTGCTTCATAATGTCACATTATGGAGCTTATACTTCCATCTCATATTCCATGACTTCTAAATTTTTTTCGAGGCTTCCACTAATATTCTTTTATCATATTTAGTCCCATTCTAGACTTAGAATAAATTAAAACACTCCCTAGGTGCATGAAGTGGGTTAGGCCAAGACATGAAGAGTATTATGCACCCTTGGAGTTTGCTTACTTTCTTTTAGGGAATTGGCACTTGTGAAGCTTCCTAGATATCTTGAGAACTCATATATACTCTTAGACAACTTAAATTACTACTAGAAAGCTTTATCTTAGCCTAGGTGAAACCAAATCCCTAAATTCTATAACTTGTATTCTAAAGCTCTCTTTTCAATTCTAGTTGTAAATTCTTAATCCTCACACTCCATAACCCTTAGTTCCATCAAGAACACATAAAGAAAAACTCTCCTCCTCACTTTCTCTCTCTAGATCGAAAATTAAATGGCTTAGAAACACAAGATTTTGTAAGTGTTTCAAGTAAAGTCTTACCTTAAAATGGAGCTCTCTTCACGTAGATTATTTTTCACCGATTAGTTTCTTGAAAAGAGTTCCTTTTTGTCTTGGGTCAAACCTAAATTTTCAAGTTTTCAAGAAAAGAAAACCACCAATAGAGAGTATTTAGAGAGATGATCAACTTTCCTAATTGGCACGGGATGAAACGGGGCCATTTACTTACCTAAATAGAGATGATCACACCATGCCTGATCAAATTTTTGAAAATGGAAGTTTGGAGAAAGTGATGAGGTGTAATTTTACTTAAGAAACCTTTTTTTTATAATTTTTCAAAATAACCATTTTGCACCTACACATCTATTTGCTTTGTTTAGGCTCATTTTAACTCTTTTTTGAGAATCGTCTTTTCTATCATAAAATTTAGGTTCTCTAACTTATAAAATGCTTATGGAATCACTCAAATTGGATCTAAAATCTTCTTGAATGAAAGGGTCAAAATTCAAATCAACCGATGCTCTAAAATATAAACTGGAGGGGTTTAAACCATTTTAGGGGCTCTTATGGTCTTTGAGGCCTCTGAGAACCCCAAGAAACTCATTTTTCTCATTTAAAAATTCCTTCATTGAGTTTTCTAAAAAGTGCCTAAAATTATAAAAATACCACTGCATCTTTGTTGAATTTTGTTTGATTATTCTAGCTGTATTTTTAGGGCACCTTTGACCTTGGTTCTTATTATTTGAGGTCTAGATTATTATTCTAATTTTATTAGATCTCAAATCACTCTATCTAAGGGATTTCCTTTTATATTCGGTGCATTTCATATGTTTACGGAGAAACTGAATATTATGTTTCTTACGTTTATGGAGGAACAGGATGTTACACATTTTGTCTTCTTCTTCTTCTCCAACACTGCTTTCACTAGTTACACAACCATTCTCAAGCAATATCATAGTCCTTTTGGTAAGACATTGTGAGAATTGATATTTAAAACATTTAATCTTACAAGAATTAGAAGAAGAAGATTGAGGTTCAGATTTACCTTTAAAAGCTGGTGTCTGCATCTTTAACTTGTTTTCTTCCTTAGGCTTGGTCTCACCTTTTGGCTTGAAAGGCGTTTTGTACTCTTTGTTGGACCCACCAAAAAATGACTTGTATTCTTTGTTAGGACCACTAAAGGACTTCAATTTTTACTTTGCCTTCAAGTGCTTTTCTACCTTGATAGCTTTATGCAAAAGCTCCTCCATGTCAAGGTAACTCTAAATGTCTACAATAGTAGCAAATTTAGGAATAAGACCCTCAATGAATCTTGCCATAGTTACTTCAGGGTCCTCTACCACATTCGCCTTTATCATGGCAATCTCCATCTCTTGGTAATAGTCTTCCACACTTATGGAACCTTGCTTCAACTTCTGAAGCTTCTTCTGCACCTTCCTATAATAGTGATTAGGGATAAACTACTTTCTCATAGTGGCCTTCATCTCTTGCCAAGTTCTCACAGGATTCTCACCATTTCGCCTTCTAGTAATTCTTAGCTAATTCCACCAAATACTGGCATAGTTTGTGAACTTTAAGGTGGCTATGTGACTTTACTCTCATCAAAATAGGAATGATAGTTAAATACATCCTCTACATGCCTTTCCCCTCCAAATATGCATCCCAAACTATCTATGACAACAAAATTCGTACAACCTTGAAAACAAATTTTAAGTTGGTATAATAATCTATCTATGACAACAAAATAAATGATTGAATGTGCGTGTTGATAACTACTTTCACTAAGATAACCAAATCACTATGTTTGAGCTGAAGAGATTCCTTGTCGTAAAAGAATTTACTACACGTTGTGGACTAATGTGATTTTGATTTTTAAAATTTTTTTAGGGTCTAAAAATGATATAAAATGTTTAAAAATTATAATTATAATTAAAAATAAAAAAGTTTAATTATAAAAAATAATACTTCAAAAATTTTAATTGCACTACATTGTTTAAAATTTTAAAGTGTGATTTTCTTTCACAATTTTTTTTTCATAATTAAAATTTTTATTATTTTAATTTTAATTTTTATATATTTTATATATTTTTACCTTAAAAAAAATCAAAATGATGTAATTGCATCCCTTTAAATAAAACCTCTTATTGCAAGAGATTTGGATTTGTGTTTGAGATAATAAAGATTGTTATTTAATGCATTCAAATATGAAGGATAAAGTTGCATCGATGCTGCAATTATTATTGACCACATTAACAACCAACTTTGACTTATAGAGTTAACTTGGAGAAGGTCTCTTCAACTTAATTTACTCTTTTTACATTCCAAATTTATTACTAGTTTTTATTATGCAAGTTATTAGCATTAAAAATCATAGAGTTATAACCAACAGTTAGTGGCCATTGGTAGCTAAGCATGATTCTATAACATTCTCATATTTTTTTAACTAATTAATTAAAATTAAAATAATTAAGAATTATCAATATGAATTGCTAGTAAAATTTTGAGAATTTAGGTAAGTTATGATTTTCAAGGTACTCTAAAATTCGATGTAGATTACCACAAATTTTTAAGAATTATTAGGAATTTATTGAAATTAAGTGGGATTAATTCTTAATTATCAAATAATAAATAATTATAAAATAAATATTTAGGGGATGAAGTTTCAAAAATTTATTGGACCCTTAAAGGCCTAAAAATATAAGAAAAAATGTGAGAAATAAAAAAATTTAGGTAAAAATTGAGAGTCAAAATATATATACTAAAAGTTTAAAGTTCAAAATGCGATTTTAACTAGGGACTAAACTACAATTTTCATGGGGTCAAAATAAGATTTTTCCCCAAAATAAAAACAAAAAAGTTAGAAAGAGATTGTTATATTGAAATGACCACATCATCAATTAGAACAACTTTTATAATTGAGTTTCTCCATGAATCAAAATATAATTCCCTAAAAAACCTAGACAAACATTGGTAAAAAATTAGCAAAAAATTAGCTTCTCTACAAAGCCATAAAGTGCAACAAAGAAAAACTTCATGAGAAAATAAAGAGAAGGCTTCTTAAGCAAGCCAACCTCCTCTTTCCTATAAATACCTCCTCTTTTAGAATTCAAGTCGCACACAAACACCCCCTACCCTTACTCTAATAAATTCTCGAGAGAAGAAGAAAGTGGCAAAAAGATAACATAAGAGAGAGAGAGAGAGAGAGAGAGAGAGAGAGAGAGAGAGAGAGAGAGAGAGAGAGAGAGAATTGGGAGTAGAGAAACAAAGAATAAGAGGAGGAAGAAGAAGTATTTGAGAAGGAGAAGAAACTCAGGAAAAACTAAGGAGACAAGGTAAGAAAACCTATCCTTTGTATTTGCATATGGATGCTTGCTAAAGGATTATATCTCTGCTTCTCATTCTTTTTCATTTTCTTAATTGTTGGAGTGGGTATAACACTCCATCTTTCTCCCCTTATATCTATAAGCTAAGTGTTGCCTTAAAGAATTCTTGTGGTTGAGGTAAGGTTGCAAGAAAAACCATAGAGAATGAAATCCATCTAAAAATCAGTGAAGAGTGAAAATAGGGCAATAGTTTTGTGGCTAGGAGTATAGAGGTCAAATGAACTCCAAATGGTCTAAATTTTTAGTATGTTATGCTTGCCGTATAGGATAAGAAGCATGTCAAATTTTGGAGTTCTTTTGGTTACTAAACTTGGCATTGAAAATCCACTTATCTCTAAATCAAGTCTTTCCAAGATAGTTTTCCAAAATTGAAGAGTTAAAGAATTAAAGGAATCCTTTTTTACTCAAAATTTTTATAGTGCTTATTTAACACATAGAGGATGCTCTATGTCAAATTTGGTAAATTTTAGAAGTTAACATAAAAAATGGCACAAGTCAAAACATGGTTGATATGCTAAAACAAAAAACGAAGCACATTTTGCTCTACTCGTACCACAACACCAAGGAATAATGCCATGGTGCCCCACATTCTATCTAAACTCTTTAGACAATCCAAAACATGACCTAGGCTATAACACCCCAAGTCCAGGATACGGTCTTACATGTTTGGAGTAGTCATAATAATATATGTTAAAGTCAAGTTTAGGGAAGTAGAAGGGCAATTAATTAGGCATGAATTATTAGTTTAAGACCTTTAAATGAAGCCATATGGTTCATAAGTAATTCTCACATAGAAATCTATAGAATGATTGATAACCATAATATTTTATATATTTTAATCCCCTAACTTAGGTATTCTAGTGTCCAAATATGGCTTTAGGAATTTAATTAAGTGGAATTTGATTTTAATTTACCATTTTTACAATTGAGGAATTAATTTGCAAATTATTGATTCTTAATACTTAAATTTATCTTAAATAATTTTTGGATATTTCCACTTAATAATTTTCATTCTTTTATGCAGATTTTTTGTTGGGCAATTAGAGCGTTGAAGGAGAATTTGTTTTGACGTTGAGGGGAGAAGAAAGCCACGAGTTGGAGAATTGAAGAGAACCATCCACAAAGCCATGAGTTTGATGGAAGGATGAAGCAAAGCAAGAAGTTCACAAGGAAGAGAATGGGTTCTGGTTTGAATGAGGAAGCGCATTAAGTTGAAAGGAGCTTGGGTAGCCTTTATGTAAGCTACACGAGCTGAATGAATAGAAGCAAAGTGAATGAAGGAAGCAGGGGATGTAGCTTTTGGTTTATGAAAAGAAGAAGCCATGGGTTTAGATTTAACACGAGGGGCAGCAGTACAAAATAGAGGAGAAGTTGGAAGAAGTGCCACAGTCCTAACGCGAGCTGGGAGAGGGGAATAAGGCAAGCTGAATGTGGCTGAACAAAGAGAAGCTGCATGAAGAGAAAAGACACCACGAGCTGCAGCAACAACATCAATAAGGTGAGCTGAATAGGGAAGAAACATATGGGTAGTAGCTCACAAACTCGAGCAGAAATAGAGCATTGAGAGGATGGAATATGAAACTTTCAATGTGAACTCATGCACACATGAAGATGCAGCAGAAATAAAGAAGAAAAAGCTACATATACATGCAGAACATGCTGTGAACAGGAACGTGAATGAGCTGCATGAAGAAGCAGAGAAGCCTCGTGTTTAGAACGATGGAAGGAGTGAAGACAGCCACGTGCATGTGAGCAGAATGAATGAAGCAGAAACGCAAAAGAAGCTTGCTGGACAGCAAAGTGAAATAAACATGGAAGAATATGCTTCTGGTTGAGAAAAGAAGAATCAGACTTGAAATGCAAAGCCACGAAATGAAGCTGCTGGATTAGAGAAAATGAATTGGCATACACGAAGAAGCTACATGCAGAAGTTACGTGGAAAAGCATGCATATGGAATATTATAATACAAAATGAGGTGGGGTCCACTCACATAAGCAAAGAGGAAAAAAAGGCTTCGGGCAAATGGGGAAATGGCTAAGCATGTGGAATCAATAAGGAGTTCACGTGAGAATTGGCACAAAGTGAATCATGTGGAATCATTAAAATGAGCACGTGAAAGGAGGCTATTGATCGTCCATTCCATTCATCCATCACATATTCACACGCCATATTCCATTCCTTCGTCCAAAACTCATCCCCTTCGCCGTAACACACCACTCCATTCTCCATCTCCATCCTTCCATTCAAATAAAGCTCTAATCCATCTTGAGGCTAGCTTGGAAGATAACCTTGGCTGAAGCTTGAATCCTTGGAGAAGAATGCAGAATTTTTGGCCAAGGATTTCTTAATTTTCCTACATCTTTTCTCTTTCTTGTATTTGCTTGGTTAAGTAGTATTGAATTGAGAATTTGTGTAATTGATTAGTAGCTGGTTAGGTACTAATTAGGAAAGTAATTGTTATTTTAATTGATTAATTTTAGTTCTGAATTGTTCAATTTCCTTTAATCTCCCATGTATGCCACAAAGGTGTTCGATGAAATGCATGAGTGAGATTATGTGCTTGATTGTTTGATTTGAAGATTCCTTAGTGTTTAGTTGGTTAATTAAACATTTTTGGATGATGATTCTGAGGCTAATTAATCAGTTAATCAATCAATTTGAGTGTTCAAAGATCTTAATCATAAGAATTAGTAATTTAATGGAAGTTGAGGTCTCAATTAACATCAAATTGCTAATCTCTTGAATCTTGAATGGTAATTCAAGATCATTTGCCAATGAACACAATTAGAAACTCGTAGGCCAGAATTAATCACAATTGGATTAGGATAAGGATAGTGGATACCAAGAGACGATTTCAAAGCTAGTCACAAGACCATTCTCCACCCATAATTTTCCAATTAGGTAGAATTTAAGAATTTTATTTCAATTTAGTTTTAAGTTAGTTTAATTCAATCAAAAACCCCCAAATTAGATAGTTTTTGGAATCCTTTAACACTTAGAAACTTAATTAAACATTGAACTCCATTTCCAAGGGAGATGACCTAGATTGTGCCACTAGCTACATATTTAGTTCAACCTAATTTTATTTTAAGGATTGTGCGACGAGCCCGTCAAAATTTGGCGTCGTTGCTGGGGAATTGGATTCTCAATTGTTTGAGGAAGTTTTTTTTAAGTGTTTTTGTTCTGTTTTAGCTCTATTTTGGTTTGATTTTTGTTCTGTTTTGAACTTGGAATCGGGTAATTTCGGTGTTACGTGTCAAGTGTCTTGGTTGCTGGAATTTTTGTTTGAAGTGCTTAGAAAATTCTCAAACTCTGTTTTCCAAGGTTTTTGGGTGTTTTAAGCAAAAGTAATAGCACTATTAGGTGCACCATTTTTTGGCCAAATTCTAACGTTTGAGGCACTTTTTTGAATTTTTATTATTTTCTCGAATTTTTTAGGAATTTTTCAATTTTTCTGGATTTAATTTCTTTATTTTTTGTGAGTTTGTTTTGTGTCATTAGCCTCTATTTTAGAGTGTTTTTTATTGTTAGGTAAGTCTTAGCTTCTTTGAATTTTTATTTTCTTGATTTTGAGTTAATTTAGTCATAATTTGCTAGTGATTTTTCTTGTACTAAATTTGATTGCACTTCTCTTTTTATTGGCTTTAAATGGATCATTATTATTCTAATCAAGGTGTTTTTGATCCTTGTGTAAAGCATAGGATTTCTTAGAAGTTGGATAACGCCATGTCAATGCTTCAAGGTCTTCTTCAACAACAAACACAAGAGCAACAAAGCCAACAATATCAACAAGTCTAACCATCATGCTACCAACCACACCATCATTCATATGAAGTTCACCCTAGCTACCAACCATACCATAATCCATATGAGATTCACCCAAATTACCACCATCATTATGAACCACACCATAACTTCTATATGCAAGAGCCACAATATCATCCTTACAATTATCATGAGGGATATATGCAACAAGAGCCTCAGAGGGAACCAAATTAGGAAGAGAGGATGATGCAGCTAATGGAAGCCTTAGATTTTTTAATCCAATAAAGGGATGCCGACCATCTTCAATTCAAATAAGAACAAGAATGGTGGTATCTTGAAACTCAACAAAGGCTTAACAACATGATGAAGGATTTGGGAATTCAAATGAATTAACCAACTTCAAGTGCTACTGAATTGACTGAAGAGCAAATTAGAAGGGAATGCATAGAGGAAGAAGAGTTCTATTCATTGGGTAATATCCTTCCATCTTCTGATACATTGTAATTTGTTGGAACTGATTCTAGTATACATGATAGCACTGTGTTTCTTAATGCATATAATGTTGATTCTGAATTGCACAATGATGTTATTGACGAAGAAATTGTTGTTGAATCTCCTGATTTAATTGATTTTGGTAATTCATTAAGAAAATTTGATACAATTGTTGATGTTTATGAACCCTTGTATACTGATGCACTTGATTTTTCTACACCTAGCTGTAACCTTAGTGATAATTCTATTTTTGAACCTGTTATTGATGAATCTATTGAGTCTAGGGTAGTAGATAAGTATGGGGGTAACTTAGAATGTGATGATCATGCTATTCCTAGTCTAGGATTGGTTGATAAGCCTGTTGTTAATGCATCTTCTGAGTTTAAGAATAGCATGCTATCTAGACCATGTGACATAGCTGATTTGGATGCATCTGTTGATTGTATATGTACTGGATCCACTATATGTGATAGATGCTCACAGATTAATTCTTTCATTGAGACTAGTGAGTTCCTCACATATACTGATCAACTTGATTCCTCACTGGCATGTAATGGTATAACTGATGAAGTGGTAGATGTAGCATATGAAAAGGATATAGACAGTAAAATTGTTGAGCAAATTGTTGTTGATGAATTAGACTTAACTTTTAGATGCTTATGTGATGATATGCATACATGTCCTGTGTGTGCTGAGATAAATGAGTTTCTAGAGTCTGATAAGTTTGCTGAATCCAAAAAGTCCTTTGTTTGCACTGAATTTGTTGATAAGAATGATTCTACTGATCATACTAGTATTGATGAGAGTATGCATAGTGATACTGCTGATGTTGAAAATTTTGTTGATCCTTGTACTCTTGTTGATACTAGTGAGAGATTGAATTTTGTTGTTGATAATTGTCTAGAATCTTGTGAGCCTACTGATATCTCTTTGGTCAGGGAAGATGCTGTTTCTCTTGTTGAGAGTCTGGAATAGATTCCTGAAGTTGGTGAGCTAATTCCTAACAATCAACAAACTTTCCCAGCTGAGACAAAGCAATTGCCAGATACCTTGGATACTTTGAACTCAAAGGACTATGAGAAGTTGCAATTAGATTTTTTTATAGATGCAGTGACTCTTACTGATGAGAGCCAAGTAGATTTTATTGGCTTTGATAGATATTTAGAGAGTCTAGAGTCTAGTGTTTTTAAATTTGATTTTAAATTTTCTTTCTTTAGTTTTAAATGTTCTAAATTTGATTTTTCTTCTTTCATTGTTCCTGAATATGCTGAATCTGACTTTCTGAGACTATTAATGGTTGAGAAAGTCCATGAGTCATCACTGAATGATCAATCAAAATGTTTTAAAGTAGTGAGACTCAAATTTGTTCAGTTAAAAAGGAATAAAATAGTTTTAATCTTTGTTTTTGATACATATGATTAGTTAGTCTTTAATAAAGTTCTTTTGAGTTTAGGACTTAGTTTTCTTTTTCTTTTCCGCACTACAGTTTGTTTTGTTTTTGTTTTATAGGAAATAAATTACTAACCAGCTACAAGGAAATCTGAGCCTACCTTAAGATCTTCGATTCAACTTCATCCGGTTGTATACTCTCCTTTCACTCTCTTTATCTTGTGTTGTTTATTTGTTTATTGGATTGTGTGCTGACATTGAGGACAATGCAATATTTAAGTGTGGGGAGGAGAGTCATTTCACTTCCATCTTTTCCTTGTTTTGAAAAAAAAAATTGAAAATTTTTTAGGAAATCTTTTTGAAAAATGGTGTGAATTTTTTTTTTTTCAGTTTTTCTGTGAAAGTTGCAAGCTGAGATGATTATAGCTTAGATTTACTTAGACATGATAAGTGATGCATCTTGTGTCTTGATTCAAGTGAAGTGGCAATGAATTTGATTTCAATGAATTATTTGATAGTCGTTAGTTGGTGAAAAATTGAGCCTTAATTGTTCATTTCTAGTGTGTTTTCACCTATCTTTGTTTTCACTCTAGAACTTGTCCTAATTCTTTGTTGAGAACACATTTGCATTTGCATGCATGAAAATGATAAGGCATTCATTTCTTTTATAGCTAGAGCCAAAAAGCCAACCATACATTCATTTTATCCATTGTTTAGCCATTTTGAACCTTGTTTTATTTTCTTATTTAACCATAGCCATTAAAAGTATATTCCCACCTTGTTTTAAGATGCCTTAGGACTTTAAGGAGCATTACACTTGTTTAGGATGAGAGAATGTATGCTTTACATCAAGTTAGGCCATTGATAGTAAAATTTAAGGAAAATGTTCCCAAAAAAAAAAGTTGTAAAAAAAAAAAAAAGATAGAAAAGCGAAAAGAAAACAAAAGAAAAAGCAATGAAAAAAGAAAAAAAAAAGAAAAGCAATTGGAAATCAAAAGAAAGAAGTGTTTCAAATTGATTTTGTAGTTGCCTATTGCTAGCTGGAATTAAGGCTTAGAAACACATTCTTCCCTATCCTAAATCTCCATTTTATTGCCTTTTAAATTCTAAGGTATTTACTTGTTTGTATTTTCTTGTTTGTATCCATTCATTTCATTTCCCTAGCCTCATTACAACCCTGAATAAAGTCCTAATTGATTTGTGTTTTGCATTTAGTATGGGTGGTGGAGATTTAGAAGCTTGACAAGTCTATGGTAGTGAACTTGGATAGGTGAAATTTGAGTGAAACACATTACCTTAAATACTTGAGAGTTGAGAGTAAACACCAATCCATGTGAGGGGTTACGCATTTCAATTTATTCTTTTCAAATGAAATTGTCATGGAGCTTAATTCTTGATACAAGTGAAAGTATCTTTGATTGTTGAAGTGTTGAAGAGTCTTGGTCATTCCTTAGCTTGTGATTTTTCACTTTCATTTTCCCATTTCTCATTCCATTAGTCTTCCTTTAATCTTGAGCTTTGCCCAGGAGTGCAAAGATTTAAGTGTGGGGGAATTTGATAACCATGATATTTTATATATTTTAATCCCTTAACTTAGGCGTTTTAGTATCCAAATATGGCTTTAGGAATTTAATTAAGTGGAATTTGATTTTAATTTGCCATTTTTACATTTGAGGAATTAATTTGCAAATTATTGATTCTTAATGCTTAAATTTATCTTAAATAATTTTTGAATATTTTCACTTAATAAATTTCATTCTTTTATGCAGATTTTTTGTTGGGCAATTGGAGCTTTGAAGGAGAATTTGTTTTGAAGTTGAGGGGAGAGGAAAGCCACGAGTTAGAGAGTTGAAGAGAACCATCCACAAAGCCATGAGTTTGATGGAAGGATGAAGCAAAGCAAGAAGTTCACAAGGAAGAAAGTGGGTTTTGGTTTGAATGGGGAAGAGCATCGAGTTGAAAGGAGCTTGGGTAGCCTTCATGTAAGCTACACGAGCTGAATGAACAGAAGCAAAGTGAATGAAGGAAGCAAGGGATGTAACTTTTGGTTTATGAAAAGAAGAAGCCATGGGTTCAGATTTAACATGAGGGGCAGTAGTACAAAACAGAGGAGAAGCTGGAAGAAGTGCCACAGTCCTAACGGGAGCTGGGAGAGGGGAATAAGGCAAGCTGAATGTGGCTGAACAAAGAGAAGCTGCATGAAGAGAACAGACACCACAAGTTGTAGCAACAACATCAATAAGGCGAGCTGAACAAAGAAGAAACATACGGGCAGTAGCTCACAAACTCGAGCAAAAACAGAGCATTGAGAGGATGGAATGCGAGACTTTCAACGTGAACTTATGCACACATGTAGATGCAGCAGAAATAGAGAAGAAGAAGCTGCATATACATGTAGAACGTGTTGTGAACAGGAACATAAATGAGCTGCACGAAGAAGCAGAGAAGCCACGAGTTTAGAACGATGGAAGGAGTGAAGACAGCCACGTGCATGTGAGCAGAATGAATGAAGTAGAAACGCAAAAGAAGCTTGCTGGACAGTAAAGTGAAATGAACGTGGAAGAATATGCTTCTGGTTGAGAAGAGAAGAATCAAACTCGAAATGCAAAGCCACGAAATGAAGCTGCTGGAACAGAGAAAATGAATTGGCATACACGAAGAAGCTACATGCAGAAGTTACATGGAAAAGCATGCATATGGAATATTATAATACAAAATGAGGTGGGGTCCACTCACATAAGCAAAGAGGAAAAAAAGGCTTCGAGAAAATGGGGAAATGGCTGAGCATGTGGAATCAATAAGGAGTTCACATGAGAATTGGCACAAAGTGAAGCATGTGGAATCATTCAAATGAGCATGTGAAAGGAGGCTATTGATCGTCCATTCCATTCATCCATCACATATTCACACGCCATATTCCATTCCTTCGTCCAGAACTCATCCCCTTCGCCGTAACACACCACTCCATTCTCCATCTCCATCCTTCCATTCAAATGAAGCTCTAATCCATCTTGAGGCTAGCTTGGAAGACAACCTTGGCTGAAGCTTGAATCCTTGGAGAAGAATGCAGAATTTTTGGCTAAGGATTTCTTAATTTTTCTACACTTTTTCTCTTTCTTGTATTTGCTTGGTTAAGTAGTATTGGATTGAGAATTTGTGTAATTGATTAGTAGCTGGTTAGGTACTAATTAGGAATGCAATTGTTATTTTAATTAATTAATTTTAGTTCTGAATTGTTCAATTTCCTCTAATCTCCCATGTATGCCACGAAGGTGTTCGATGAAATACATGAGTGAGATTATGTGCTTGATTGTTTGATTTGAGGATTTCTTAGTATTTAGTTGGTTAATTAAACATTTTTGGATGATGATTCGGAGGCTAATTAATCAGTTAATCAATCAATTTGAGTGTTTAAAGATCTTAATCACAAGAATTAGTAATTTAATGGGAGTTGAGGTCTCAATTAATATCAAATTGCTAATCTCTTGAATCTTGAATGGTAATTCAAGATCATTTGCCAATGAACACAATTAGAAACTCGTAGGCCAGAATTAATCACAATTGGATTAAGATAAGGATAGTGGATACCAAGGGACGATTCTAAAGCTAGTCACAAGACCATTCTCCACCCATAATTCTCCAATTAGGTAGAATTTAGGAATTTTATTTCAATTTAGTTTTAGGTTAGTTTAATTCAAACAAAAACCCCCAAATTAGATAGTTTTTGGAATCCTTTAACACTTAGAAACTTAATTAAACATTAAACTCCATTTCCAAGGGAGATGACCTAGGTTGTGCCACTAGCTACATATTTAGTTCAACCTAGTTTTATTTTGAAGGTTGCGCGATGAGCCCGTCAATGATTCCAACAAAATTTATTCAAGGACTAGCAAGACTGTATTTAAATTGCTTGTGTATGGTTAGGGAATAGTTTGGTTTTGGGGAACCTCAAAGTTAAATAGGAAGACAAGGAATTAAATTTGTTTTAAAGTAAAGAAACATATATATATATATATATACATATGCGTATAAGTATTTGTACACTTAAAGACATAAAAAATTTGTATATAACCAAAATTGGGACATTCATATGACTTGGATCCTTATTCTAGACATGGACCTTCAAGTGACCCTAAAGGACTAATATGGATATATTTATACCCTAAGACTTAAGGACATGAATAAGGATCTTAAAATACACTAGAAATAGAAAATGTAATACCATAATTTCTAGCTTATTTCTATCACACATTGCATGTTCATACGACGCATTACATGAGGGAAAATAAGAAAATCCATTAAAATAATACATTTCTATGTGTTGCGTTGTGTATAAAAATTTCATTCGGTGTCACGTGGACCATGTGAGCTCATACTATACATTCTTATATTTGATTACATGAATACAACTTATTTGCATCATAAAATGTGGGCCAAACCTTAAGAAAAGCGAAATGAAGCATAAAATGTGGATGTTTATTTTTAGATAGATTTTGCCTTTTTTCTGTCTAAACTTTAGAAAATCATAAGTAATTTCAGAAAAATAAAAAACATGCATTCTTGGTCATTCTGGGAAGATGTCTACTTCACACTAAAAATATGTTTTGACCATAACATTTATCACAGAGGATGTTTGACATCCGAAAAGGTTCAAAGGTCAAACTACATTCTGGAACTGTCACAGATTTCTACAGCAAACTTTGAAAATATCCAATTAATTCTACAAAAATCTAATCCATGAAAATGATAATCTAGAAATCTATGGATGTTAGCTAGAGGGAAAAATATTTCTAGACCAGCTTAGGCAGCCCAAACCTCGAAATTCAATAGAACAATAACTTAGGTCGGCTGAATTCCTTAATACTGGACAGAATATTCCAAAATTCATATCTGCCACTTTAGACCTCCAAATGAGGTACTTCCAGTTGGTATGAGTCACTGTGAATGTCTAGTTTCTCTGTATAAAATATTGTGGCAATTGGACATCATTTGCATCCTGTGTGACAGATTTCATTTTCAGACCAAATGAATAGTACAGTAGACCAAAATCAGGAAAATTGCCAACTTTGAAAATTTATCAAATATTCTATCGACCTCCAAAAATTATGATTTTTAACTTCTCAAAAAGCTCTCAACAAGCTCTAATTGAATGCCAAATCTCAAAGCAAGAAGAGCTCATTTGGATAAAAAGTGACATGGGATTCCATTATGGTCATTTTTAGCTTCATATGGGGTACCAAAGTGACCAAATGGTTTTTCCTTGGTCTTGGCACCTTTTAGGCAAGTCTAAAAGTACACTTAGGACTTGTGTGAGTTACCCAAATGGTCCCAAACCTCATACATCTCATTTTGGCCTTTTCATCTACACATATACGCATTACATCAAACTTTCCAAAATGCATACCTTGGCATTATATACCCAAATTATATTCTAGGGTTCATACATCATATCCATATATTTATACATCACATAATATCATAATTACACATGTCTAAGAACTCATAGATCATATACATCTTTGGATTTGAACAATTGACACAAATATGGCCTTAAAGTGACAAAACTCAAGCATTTGGTCGTTAAACTTTTTCCTTCAAGGTGATTGGCTCCCATTACCTTATTCTCTTGGTCCACCTAGCATGTGAGATCATTGGAGAGGAGGGAATGAGATTCAAAGAATCCCAATAGCTCATCTCCCTTTTCATCATACATAATATATGCAAAGTAAGTCTTAAAAATGTATGCATGGATATCATGGAAGCTATGAACATTCAAGAAGCAAGCTTGGCATGTGAATAAGTCATATAAGACATTCAAGAGCTCACCAAGTGTTTGGATTGGCCTCACACTTTTCCTCATAAATTTTAGATTTGCTTCACCCATTCTTTAAGAGATTCTTGGACTCAACCATACTCTTGGGAGCCTACTTTGCTTTTGGGAGACTCTTTATTTTGTCTCAACTAATCTAAAGGGTTCTTGGCTCATTCTCACTATGGTCAAGAGTTCTTGGCCTCTCCACACTTAAGCAAACTCAAACAAACATCATACATTCATTTGAAAGCATAATATGTCATCATGAAATCATGGCATATAAAATCATCCTAGCATACTTTTCATGGCTTGAAAATATACATACACACATTCTAAGATAAGCTAAACACACATCCATGCATGAGAGAAGGTGGAGAGAGCTACCTTACACACAATCATACACTTTTTCTCTTAAAATTCCTTCCCTTGCTTCGGCCACACACCCACAAAAGTGTGGGGAAGATTTCTCTTGACCTAAACACAATTTATGGAGGCCAATTAGGTTTATAAACTCAATTCTAAGGCCACATAACTTGCTTAGACACTAGGTTGTTCTATAAACCTCATTATGATTCCATAATTGCACCTAATGAAGCAACACCCCTCAAATAAATTCTAGGCTTTATTATTTCCATTCAAATATGATTCTTGACTCCTTTTAAACCTCTTTGAGTCATTACACAATTAAAACCAAGAGCCTAACAATATGTTGCTTTTTTAGGTCATATTATGGAATATAAGGCACCATCTCACATTTTATGCTTTTTAAATTTTTCCTAAGGCTTCCTCTCATATTCATTCATCATATATGACTCAAAAATGGGCTTAGAAAAATTTAAAACTATCCCTAGCTATAAAAATCCCTTTAGGCCAAGGCTATTGAAGACTTTGCCTTCCATGGAGTTTGCTTTGTTTCTTTGATAAAGGAAGCACATGAGGAGACTTTTAGGGATCTTAGGAGCTCATTTAAACTCTCATTTAGATATAGGAATCAAGGTATCAAATCAGATTTTGAAAGGTGCACACAAAACCCTAGAATTTGCATCTTGAAATCTAATGATTTTTTGATAATGCCATTCGCATATTCTTAATCTCCAAACCCTTTTTCCTTAGATTCATGCTTGTTTTTGCCTAAAAATCATCTCCTCCTAGGGCTTTCTCAAGTAGGGTGAAATGGTGGAGAAGGGAACCAAAGATGACAACCATAGGAAGAGAAATTACCTTGTTTTCTTACTTGTTCTCACTTGAATCTTGTGTTCTTTGAGCTCCTCTCTTCAAATCCGAATTTTCCCTTGAATTTATCCCTTGAATCAGATTTATAAACTCTATTTTAATCAAAGGAAACAAAAGAGAAGGGAGGAGGGGAGGTGTGGATGAAGAAAAGCATAAAAAACTACCATGGAAACATACCTTCAAGCTTGAATTTCTCCTTCTTCTTCTTCCTCTCTTGTGTGCCTAAACCCTAGCTCCCTTCTTTGAAATTATGCAGAAAATTCTGATTCCAAATGAGCAGAAAGTGGGGCACCACCTATATATAGGTGTAGGAAAATGACTTTTTCAAAAATTCTAATTTTGCCCTTCGTTCTTTGTATTTTCTTTTCTCCTTCGTTTTAGCTCCTTTTTAAGAACCGTCTTTTCATTATAAAATTTAGGTTCCCAATTAAATAAAATGCCTTTGGAATCACTCAAATCCGAGCTAAAACCTTCTCGAACAAATCTGTCAAAGTTCAGGTACACCGACGTTAGAAAACATCTACCGGAGGCGATTGAACTGTCCTGGGGCTTTCCATGGTTTTTAGGGCCTCTGAGAACCCCAAAGAACTTAAAAATTTTATTTAGAAAGCCCTCCTATGTGAATTCCAAAATTTTTCTAAAATTATGAAAATGCCATTATGTTTTGTAAACTTTTCGTAAGAAATTGTTCATTCATTCTAACTCTATTTTTCTTTTTGTCTGAGCCTGGGATTCTCATTTTTAGGACTTAGAATGCTTCTCAAATTTTTTGAGACCTTAACTATCTCATTTCGCGGGACTTCCTTTTGTATCCGGTGAATTTCCTTCGTTTATGGAGAAACTGTACGTTACGTTTCTCACATTTTCTCTTATTTTCAAAGAACTGGATGTTATAGAAAATGTCACTATAATAGTTATGGTTCATTGGGAATTTACTATTCTTAGATATTCTTGTTAATAACCTTGTGTATATATATCCTTTTGTCTACATGACCAATTCTTTATGAATCCTGTAATTGATTGAAATATGCATAAGTTATTATTATGATACATATATGCATATCTATATCCTAATAAATATGAGTTAGTTCAGATTCAATAACTATGAAGGAGTATTTGTGCCTATGAATATGACTTGGATAACCTAGAATATAAAGTTAAAAGAAAATATACTTTTACGTGATGCCTAATTTATTATGCAAGTAAATGCTTACCCACATGTCTAACCTAGAATACTTATATGTTGTCTTTATGCATTAGTGGATTGATATATCTTCTTTCTTTTTCATAATGAGAGACACAAATCATTTACATTTTTCTGAATATATGAATTATATTCCTATTACATATAGGTCATGAATATGTGTCTATGGCTTATCTATGCCAATTTAAATATGACTTTCAATTATGTTGTTGGCATTGCTTAATTTATTTACCATGAAACATTGCTAAATTTACTCCTGTCCATGTTGTTATGTTCCAATGGTCATAGAGATTAAGAAGGATAGTTTTCCTTTTTGATGGTGTTGAAAACCTAGGTCTTATGTTTTCAACACCATTAAGATTTCATATGGCTTCAAGTTTTTCAGGTTTCATATTTCAATTTATGGATCCACACCAAGGGAATCCTTAACTATATTTACCCTTGTCTATGTTGTTACATTCCAATGATTATAGAGACTACAGAGAATAGTCTTCCTTCTTAATGGTGCTAAAAAGTTAGGTTTCATACTAAATAATATGGGATGCTTAGTGGGTTACTTATAATTATGGAAACCTAAGTTTGTATCAAGTAGTATGTGATGCTTGGAATGGGACTTAGGAGTTAGTTTTCTTTATCACCAATGCTTTCAAAGTAGGATCAACTATGTCTCCTTAAAAGTACATGTACAATGGCACAATATGTTAAAGCATGTCGGTATATACTGAATTTAAGTGGTGCAATAAAGATGATTAATTGAGCCTAATGAGACTAAACTAAATCAATGTTGCTTGAAAGATATTCTGTAATAATATATGATATAATGCTTCATATGTGTATTATGATACATGCACGTAATCATGTATTGACTATCATAAGATGTAGGATACTTGGACAAGGTATGTTTAGCACAATTTCCTTATATGCAAAATTGTTTCCTTACGGTTTGAACAAGTTAATTGAACAAAGGTATATGAATATGTTTCACAATATATTGACATGCTAAATATTTTCTATATGTTGTAATGTGTTGCTATCTTTGTATGATTTAGGCAAAGGAATAAAGAAAATATTTTCTACATATGGAGTAGCTAGACCATTACTAGTTTTCCAAAACTTATTGTGTTTTTACTAAGAATGTAAATTCTTACTATTCTTAGTAATATGTTTGGACAGGGATTTATGATTTGTTGATTTGAAGCTGGTAGTAGATCGAAGACAGAAGTAGACTAGAGTGCCAAGGACTAGATGATAATATTAAAAAAACATAAGAACTTTTTTAGTTAGATGTCTATAATGGCAATAATTTGGTTATACCTAGATATGAGCTATGTACTATTACTAGTATTTGAATGTTAATTTTTGTAATTTTATAGTATGGGATGTACAAAATTAGTTATATAATATCTATATGCATAGATAGGCCAATGCTTAAATAAAAAGTGAGAAGAGAAATCAAATTAGTAATGTTTTTAATGCCTAAATTTATACTAAAATTTCACTACTTTGATAAATGAATGAGTTTGGTACCTTTCTAAAAGTTAGGATGTTACAGATTTAGTCAAATGTCCTAAAAAAAATAGTTGAAAAAAATTGCTAGTTGAGGACTAGGTGCTAGACGAAGCTTCTTGTCCAACCAAATCCTCACCATCAATTAAAGACCCACACCATATGTAACAAAGTAAGTGATAAAAAAAAGAGGTGTGGACCTAACATAATAGCAACCTCCAGGAGAAGATAGGCAACATGATTCATACCTTTCAGCCAATAAGCAAGCATAATCAACATGATTGAAGTAGTGGCTTATTGGAGAATGTGCAAGAATAAAGGATACTATAAATTAGGAGCAAGGGCTACCATATAGGATGCACAGAAACTTCAACTCATTTTAAAACTTCTTTTATTTTCAACCTTTTATTAGCTTTATATATGGTTCTCATTTACATGCCTTACTTGCTGATTTGAATCTAATTCTAGTCCAATTGTATTTAGTTTCTATTGAAGTTCTTTTCTTGTCAATGTCAAACTCGTACAGTTTATATAATTCAATATGATATTCACGTTTGTAATCTTGATACACAATTAGCTACTACATCTTAAACATAACAATGTTTAGGACTTAGAGGGCCCTTCTTTTAGGAGGATTTATCACATTTCCTCAACCAACTTAAAAATAAGGATTAAAAAGTTGATTTTTTAGCCCAATTTCATGACAAAGTCACATTGCCCTTATAATTGATTCCTAATAGAAAAACTCACTAACACATAAGAAATTGACATGCCTAGTATGACTTGAGAAATCACAAATGGTGTAAGTTAAAGGGCTTTGAAAGCTTCCATAA
Organism: Erythrophleum fordii; assembly: GCA_032878935.1. Lineage (NCBI taxonomy): Eukaryota > Viridiplantae > Streptophyta > Magnoliopsida > Fabales > Fabaceae > Erythrophleum > Erythrophleum fordii. The sequence continues at coordinate 35,807,189 of JAVQMF010000053.1, forward strand.
TCATCTATACTTAAAGTTGATGGAAGAAGAAATGTCATTAGACGACATCTTATTTCAGCTAGGAAAGGGTGCTGATGTGCCTTCCTCTAAAGATGGTTCCTCAAAGCCATCTTTATCGATGAGAGTTACCATTCCTTTGCTGACATTATTGGCTAACTTTGCTAACATTTTGAAGCCATTGGTGGTCAACAAGATGCATATTAAGCAAGAGAGAGAAAGTCGTACCAAAGCAAGTTAGGGGGTGATATTTTGACATTATTATATTTTATATTCTTTATATTTAGTTTTATTAATAATTCATAGTGGGTAATTCGATGACGTTAGGTTTATTTTATATTACATGGGCTAAAATTAAATTAATGAATTTTTATTACATTCTTATTATATTTATCCAACAAAAGCCTAGTTATTTTTTAATTATATTTTGTAGGTTAGAAGATTCCTAAAGGGGTTTGGATATTATCTTATTAAGTTACTAAAGAATTTGGACGTTATCCTATTGTTACTTCTAGATTAGTATGGGATTTCTTTTAATTCTGAATAGTTGGATGTGTGCAACTCACCTTAGCCCTTTAAGGAAGAAGGCAACGTCATTTATTTAAAGAGGAGAAGACGTCACCATAGAACACACTCCATCTTCTTTACTTCTCATTTTTGTTTTCATCTTTCCATGGCTTTCTAAATTTTTTTGGTGATCAATCCAAAGTCTAAACCTAATAGAGAACTTGAGTCCATATTTGTATAAAACTCTAGTTTAGATTTTGATTTTAGAAGGATTTTGTTTTTCTTATTCTCTTTGTTTTTGTGTAATTATTATTATTTTGGTTAAATAATTTTTATTGCATAAATTCTAATTTGTTTGATCTATTTGAGAACGTATTTTGATTCAATTAGTTGATTAATCAAATAAATTTATTCTAAACCACATTAGGATTCTATGTATGTCTTTGGTTAAGTGTGAAACAGTTTGGCTTTATGTTGTTGACAAAAGTGTGATTGCATTTTGATTATAATACGAATCAATTAAAATCCTGAATGGTAGTTTAGGAATATTAATTGAAAATAATCAGAGGATTAAAAATCAAACTAGAAGTATTTTTAGTGACAAGGATAAGGAAATATTAGGGGAAGAATTCTGGATTAGTTTTATATCATTTTGATTGAATTTCGTGTTGTATTATTTTCGTTAATTGATTTACTATTCAATTTAATTAGTATAATTTTATTGAACCCTCAATCATCACAATTTTATATTTTCATTTCCTAAACTAATTGATTTGATTAATAGCTCTATAAGAGACGATCTAGTGGGCATTATATTGCAAACTAATGAAAATTTACTAATCTTGGCCAGCGCGACAACTACGAGAGAACAATATATTTTTTTACTAAGATTTTGACACCGTTGCTGGGGAGCCAACTGATTATAATCAATTAGAATAAAAATTTCTTAGTTTCAATTTTGACTTTAGCATTTATACTTAATGTTTGTGGTCAATTTTCGATATTTTTTAATGTTTTGTGACAATTCTGGGCAATATCAGTGTTAAGGATAACTAACTCTAATTAAGTTAAAACTTGGTATATGAATTTTAGATATTGTGAGGAATCAAATTCACAACTGTAAGCTAAACCACTTTTTGGTCAAATTCCATCGTTTAGACCACTTTTTCAAATTTTTAGTATTTTTTCCTTTGATTTTTAGTGATTTTTCAAATTTTTCTGAATTTGTTTTGATTTTTTAGGTAATTTTTTGATGTTTTCTTTCATTTTATTTCATTCTTGGTATATGACAAGATCCTCCACTAGAGATTTGATTGAGTTTGATCTAGAAATTGATAGAAGTTTTCATACACAGCTTAAAATCGTAAAATTAAAGAAGTTATAGTTACTAAGTTGATTTATGAGATAATAGACAATATAGGAAGTAATTGTAAATTGAATTTGGATTTTGCTTTTGATTCTGAAGTAGTAAATATGGCTAAAAATAATGATAGGACTCTTAGGAAATTAGCTGCACCTAATATTAATTACCAACCATTGTGTATTCAATATCCTGAACTTGATGTTATTTTTGAAATTAAATCTAGATTAATACATTTGCTTCCAAAGTTCCATGGTCTTGTAAATGAGGATTCATATAAACATCTCAAGAAGTTCCATGTGCTTTGTTCCACCATGAAGCCATAAGAAGTTTCAGAAGAGCAGGTCAAGTTTAAAGTGTTTCCTTTCTCACTGGATGGGGTAGCCAAGAATTGGCTTTATTATCTTCAACCTCAAGCTATCACTTCATAGAATGAATTGAAGAGCATATTTCCAGAGAAATTCTTTCTTGCCTCAAGAATTGCTGCCATCCAAAAAGAGATTAATGGTATTAGATAGATGAATGGAAAAACACTACATGAGTACTAGAAGAGGTTTAAGAAACTGTTTGTAAGCTGTCCACACCATTAGATCAGTGAACAACTTTTGATTTACTACTTTCATGAAGGCTTACTATCTATGGGAAAAAGTGTGGTTGATGCAGCTGCAAATGGATCATTAGTTAACAAAACCCTAGCTGCTATTAGAGACCTCATTGCGAATATGGCATAAAATACACAACAATTTGGTACTAGAATAAACATGCTAACTGTAACATCTAGTTTTTTGAAAATTAGAGAAAATGCAAGAAACGTAACATATGGTTTCTCCACAAATGAACGAAATTCACCGAATACAAAAGCAAATCCCCCCAAAATAACTTAGTTAAAGTCTCAAAAATTTTGGAAAGCATTCTAGACTCCTAAAAATGAGAATCCTAGGCTTAGAAGAAAAGAAAAATAAAGCTAGAATGAAGAAATGAAATGCAACAAAAGATTGACAAAATGTAAGGGCATTTTCGTCATTTTGAACAAATTTTAGAATTCTCATAGAAGGACTTTTTAAATGAAAGTTTTGAGTTCTTCGAGTTCTCAGAGGCCCTGAAAACCATGGAAAGCCTTGGGATAGTTAAAACCCCTCTAGTGGATGTTTTCTAATATCAGTTGACCCAAACTTTGACTGATTCATTCGGGAAAGTTTTAGCTCCGATTTGAGTGATTTCAAAGGAATTTTACTATTGGGAACCTAAATTTCATAATAGAAAAGATGGTTCTAATAAAGAAGCTAAAACGAATTAGTAACAAAAATGTCAAAAATGAAGGGTAAAATGAAAAATTTTGAAAAGTCTTCCTTCCTCCACCTATTTATATGAGGTGCCCCATCTTCCCCTTCATTTAGCCACACTTGTTTCTGCCTTAGACTAGAAGAAAACCCTAAGGGATGAGGCACACCAAGAGGAGGATGAAGGAAGGAGAAAGACAAAGTAAAAAACATGGAATTTTGGTAGTTTTTTACGCTCTTTATCTTGTAAACCTCTTTTCCTTTATTTTTCTTTCTTTCCTATGATTATATTGAAGTATATGAATTTGTTTTAAGGGAGAAATTAAGGAAAAATTTTGGATTTAAAGAGAGGAGGCCAAAGAAGATAAGATTCAATTGAGAAATCAAGGAAAAACAAGGTAAATCTTCCATCCCATGGTAGTTACTCCTTCCCCTTCTTCTCCTTATTTCACCCCATAATATGTAGATGCAAGAGGGCTGGAATTTTAAGGAGAACCAGGGGTGAACTCTATGAATTTAAGGGAGGAGAGTAAGAATATGCAAATAAATCCAAGTAAAACCATGAATTTGCAAGATAGAAAAGCTAGGGTTTTGATTGCACCTTGAACTCTATCATGAACCCTAGCCATATTTTATGATGTTTAAGTGTTCATATGAGTTCCTAAGACATCAAGAGAGCTTCCTACATGTTTGTCCCATTAAAGGAAGCAAGGAAACTCCATTGGTGCCTTATAGAAGTATAACTTCGACCAAGGAGAGTTAATGCACCTAGGGAGTGTTTTAATTTCTTCCAAACTTAGTTTTGCATTATGTAAGATGGGAGAATATAAGAGAAAGTCTTAGAAAAATTTTAGAAATCATAGATAGTGAGATGGCCTTAAATATTCCATAATATGGCTTAAAGAAGCAAGACCTAGTTAGGCTCCTAGAATTGATTATGTAATGACTCTAAGAGGTTTAAATGGAGTCAAGAATCATAAATAGATGGAGAGAATGGAGCCAAGATAATGTTTCCAAAGGTTGCTTCATTAAGTGCATTATGGAACCATAAAAGAGCCTTATAAGTCACCTAGCTTTTCTAGTGATTTTATGGCCTTAGAATTAATTATGTGAACCTAATTAGCTTTCATAAATTGTGTTTAAGCCAAGAGAAATAATTCTCATACTTCTATGTGTATAAGGGCGAGGAAGGGAGCATTATTTCAAGGAGAAAAGTGTATGGTTACATCCAAGGTAGCCCACTCCTCCTTTTCTCATGCATGAATGTATGCTTAGCTTGTCTTTCAATGTGTGTATGTATGTTTTAAGCCATAAAGAGTATTCTAGCATGATTTTATATGCCATGGTACCATGATGATGCATTATGTTTTCAAAGGATGTTTATGATGCTTACTTAGGTTTGCTTAAGTGTGGTGAAGCCAAGAACCCTTAACCATGGTGAGGATAAGCCAAGAACCCTTAAGATTGGTTAAGACAAAGTAAAGAGTATTCTAAAAGTGAGATTGACTCCTAAAAGCAAAGTTAAGTCTAAGAACCTCTTGAAAGAATGGGTGAGGCAAGTCTAAAATCCACAAGTGAATTGGTGAGGCTAATCCACTTACTTGGCAAGCCTATGTATGCTATGTGTGACTTATTCAAATGCCAAGAATGTTCCTTGAATGCTCACATATGTTAATATGTCCATGCATGCATTTTCAAGGCTTGTATTGCATATTTTATGTGTGATTGAAAGGGAGATAAGCTATTGAGATTTTTTGAATCTCATTCCCTTCTCTCCAATGTTCTAATATGCTAGGTGGATCAAGAGAGCAAGGAGATGGAAGCTAACCTCTTGAGAGATGAGAGCATGATATTGAAATGCATGAAATTTTCTTCTTTAAGGCCATCAAGGTGACAAATGTTGTAATCTATGGTTGTATATGACCTATGACCTTATGAGCATATATAATTATGCCAATATATCATGTATAAATGAGATTTAAGGTTATATGTATGGAAATACGCATCTTGGTCATGTAATGGCAAGTTTGGCTCTTGAATGGTTTGATGCATTATTGTATATATGGAAGTGGAATGGCCAAAATGAGATGCATAAGATTTAGGATCACTTGGGCAGTTCATATAAGTTATATTCATGCTTTTAAACTTGTCCAAGAGGTGCCAAATACCAAGAAAGACCATTTGAGAACACTTGGTATCTAATATTAAGCAAAATTGACTATATTAGAAACCTATACCACTTTTTGTCCAAATGAGCTCTTCTTGATCTGAGATTTGGCATGCAATTAGAGCTTATTTGAGAAACTAAAGTATGAAATTTTTGGAGGTCTATGGAATATTTGATGAATTTTCAAAGTTGGGAAAAATTCTGATTTTGGTTTATAGTAGTGTTCACACTGGTCTAAAATTAGATTTTGTCACTTAAAGGCCAAATGATGTCCAATTGCTACAAAATTTTATAGAAAGAAACTAGACATTTCTAGAGACTTGTGCTAACTAGAAGCACCTTATTTGAATACCTAGAGAGGGAGGTATGAATTTTTGAAGTTTCCATCCAGTATTAGGCATTTATATGGACTTTAGGTATTATTTGATTAGTTTTTGAGGTCTAGACATGCCTAAAATGGTCTAAAGTTATTTTTTCTATCTAGATAACATCTGTAACTTTCTATATTGGCATCATTTGTATGAATTATATATTTTTATAATTAATTGGATATTTTTGAAATTTGTGGTAGAAACCTATGATAGTACCAGTAACCAGTCAGACCTCTGCATCTTTTCGAATGTCAAACGTCTTTTGTGCTATGTTCCATGGTCTAGAGATATTTTTATCATAAATTATACACATGTAGCTTCCCATAATGGCAAATAATGCATGATTTTAATTTTTTTAAAATTAGTTATGATTTTTCAAAATTTGTGACAGAAGTGAGAAAATTCTGGCTAAAATTGCATATATGAATTTTATGTATCCCCTTGCCATGCATGAGCTTTAGGCCAATTTTGGTGATGAAAATGAGTTGTATCTATGTAATTAAATATGAGAATATGATACATGAGTCCATGTGATCCACAAGACTCCAAAAGAAAAATTTATGCATAACACAACGTAAGAAAACTCATTATTTTATATGCCATTTTCTTATGATCCTTAAAAAGTGCATGGCATGAGGCATAGAATTTGCATGAGAAAGGCTAGAAAGTTATGGTGTTACACCAACCAGAGGTGTAAACAAACTTTATGCCACTCATATGGATCAACAAAGAATACAAAATAAATTTAAGGAGTTAACTTCCGTGGTTAGACAGCTAACACTCAAGCAAAGACAACCTTAACGACTCCCTACACCTTTATGTGGTATTTGTTCGTTAACCACACATGCCATAGATCAATGTCCCTAGTTGCAAGATAATATAGAATCATGTGCTAACATCTTCCCTGGTAGACCTTTACAATAGCAATAGAATATATATGACCCTTACGTAGCATTATACAATCCTAAATGGAAAAATCATCCGAATTTGAGATATGTCAGTGGGTCTAACCTACAAAAGCAGCAACAGAAAGTCAATGCTCCTGGCCTAAGCAACCAATAGCCTTTGAGACAACCCATGCAATAGATAAACAAGTCAGAACCTAATCTAAAAGATATAGTGAAGCAGTTGACAACAAATACAATCCAATTCTAGCAGCAAATAGAAACAACAATCCACAGTTTGGAGGTCCAAATTGGCCAACTTGCAATAAATATCAATGAGTTAAGAAGTCAAAGTTCTGGCCAATTACTCTTATAACCTATGATCAACTCAAGAGGCAATGTTAGTGCAATAACTTTGAGGAGCGGTAAGCAAGTGAATGGGCCCATCACACTTCAAACAGAGGCACTGCAAAAAAAAGAAGCTAATAGAGAACAATAGCCCCCTCCAATCCAAGGCAAGAATAGCACAGAAAAGGGAGAAAATTTCACATACGCTAAACCCCTTCCATTTTCCAATAGAATTACATAGTCCAAGAAAATTGCAAAAGTTGAATTAGATAGGGAAATTATAGAGACGTTCAAAAAAATGGAAATTGGAGAATTGATACCTATAGTAGTGATGATTCAGTTAGCCAATAGAAGCACAGCCTACCCTGCAGGAGTACTTAAAGAAATTTTAGTAAAGGTAAAAGATTTAACTTTTCATGCTGATTTTTAAGTTTTAAACATAAAGGATAATAATGTACATAGATATATACCACTTATTCTAGGTAGACCATTTGTTAAATTGCTAAAACAATAATTAACGTGCATGATGGTACTTTATCAATAGAATTTGGTGGTGATATTGTTCATTTTAATATTCGTGATGTCATGAGACACCCTTCAGAAGAACACTATATGTTGCATGTAAATATGATAGACCTGTTAGTTACTGATACTTGTGTAGACATGGATAATGAACTTCTTGACATTGTTGAGTTTATAGATGCAACTCAATGTTTAGAATGTTATGATAGACTTAATAAATGTGCTGCATGTTTTGAGATTGACACATTCTTAAATTCTGATTTTATCTTTAGTTCTGCTTTTGATTTTGATCCTGATTCTATCAATTTACTTGGTACTATTTCTTCTGTTGGGAAAATTAAACAAATAATGGTTGTTGTACATTTAAATTCACAAAGATTAGTACCTTCATACAGCAACCACCCACACTTGAACTTAAACCTTTACCTAATAATCTCAAATATGCTTTCTTTGAAGAAGAAAAAAATAAATTACCAGTAATAATAGCAAATAACCTTCCACTTAATCATGAAATGAGGTTGTTAGAATTGTTAAGGGAAAAGAAAAAAGCAATAGGTTGGACATTAGCAAATATTCTAGGGATTAGCCCTTCCATGTGTATGCAGAGAATTTTATTAGAAGAAGGAGTCAAAGCAGTAAGGCAACCACAGAGAAAACTTAATTCCATGATCCTAGATGTCGTGAAGAAAGAGGTAAGTAAATTACTTTTAGCTAATATTATTTACCCCATATCTAGTGAGTCTAATGCAAATAGCCCCCAAGAAGACCGGTATCATAGTGGTGCCCAATAAGAAAAATGAGCTTATCTTTATAAGAATTCAGAATAGTTGGAGAATCTACATTGATTATAAAAAGCTAAATCAAGCCACTAAAAAGAACCATTTTCCTCATCTTTTTATAGATCAAATGTCAAAAAGATTAACAGATAAATCTCATTACTGTTTCTTAGATGGCTTTGCTAGTTACTTTCAAATTCACATTGCACCAGAGGACCAAGAAAAGACTACATTTACCTGCCTATTTGGTACTTTTTCATATGGCAGGATGTCATTTAGACTTTGTAGTACTCCAAGTACATTCCAGCAGTGTATGGCGAGTATCTTTTCTGATTTCCTTGTATATTGCATGGAAGCTTTTATGGATGACTTTACTATTTATGGCATCTCTTTTGATGACTGTTTGATGAGTTTAGGAATGGTTTTAGAAAGATGTATTGAGAAAAATCTAGTTTTAAATTTTGAAAAATGTAATTTTATGGTAGAGCAAGGGATTGTTTTAGGCCATATGGTTTCGAAAATGGCATTAAAGTTGATAGAGCTAAAGTAGATGTGATTGCTTCTTTACCTTACCGTACCTGTGTGTGGAAAGTGCGCTCTTTTCTTAGTCATGCAGGTTTTTATAGGCGATTCATCAATAACTTTAGCAAGATTTCTCTACCATTATCTAAACTTCTTCAAAAAGATCCACATTTTAATTTTGATGAGTCATGCAGATTAGTATTTGATGAGTTGAAGAGAAGGCTAACCACCCTACCTATCATCCAACCTTCTAATTGGGAATTTTTATTTGTATTGATGTGTGATGCATCCAACTTTGCTGTGGGTGCAATTCTTTCCCAAAGGATAAATAAGAAGTCTCATGTGATCTCTTATACATCTCGCACCTTAGATGAGGTTCAAGCTAATTATATAACCACTTGTTATTTTTGCTTTAGATAAGTTTCATTCTTATTTGCTTGTTTCTAAAGTTATTTTTTATTTTGATTATGTAGCTTTAAAGTTCCTACTCAAGAAGCTTAATGTGAAACCAAGATTTATTAGGTGGATGTTGCTCTTGCAGGAATTTGACATAGAAATCAGAGATAAGAGTGGAGCAGAAAATCTTGTGACTGACCATTTAAGTAGAATACCTTACTCTTTAAATTCATCTGCTATTAGAGATAGTTTTCCAAATGAACAGTTATACTCATTGCATAAATAAGATCCCTGATATGCAGATATAGTAAATTTATTAGTTACTTCCAAATTTCCTACTTATTTGAAAAAGCACCAAATTATTAAATTTAAGAATAAGGCAAAACATTATATTTGGGATGACCCTTACTTATGGGGCATGTATAGTGACTAGATTATTAGGACATGTAATCCTGACCATGAGTTTACATCTGTTTTGCATTTTTGTCATACATTTGCATGTGGTGGCCATTTTAGTCCTCAGCATACTACTAGGAAGGTTCTAGATTCTAGATTATTTTAGCTTATCTTATTTAGGGATACATATGCTTTCTGTAAGAATTGTATCCGATGTTAATAAATAGGTAATATTTTTTATAGAAATACGATGCCTCAACAACCATTATTGTTCTGTAAGATATTTGATGTTTGGGACATTGACTTCATTGGACCATATCCTATTTCTTTTGGTTTTATGTATATTTTTTTAGCCGTTGATTATGTTTCAAAGTAGATAAAAGCAAAAGCTATCAGGACTGATGATTCTTTTGTGGTTGTGGACTTTTAGATCTTATATTTTTTTGTAAGTTTGGCATATGTAGAGCAATTATCAGCAATCAAAGCTTCCACTTTTGTAATAAAAACATGCAAGCCCTCCTTCACAAGAGGGTGTGCTCTATAAAGTAGCCAACCCCTACCATCCACAAAAGAATGGTCAAGTAAAGGTTTCAAATAAAAAGATGAAACAAATTCTAGAGAAAACAGTGCAACCTAATAAAAAGGATTAGAGTAAAAGATTAGACGATGCACTATGAACTTACCATACTGCCTACAAAACTCTTATATACATGTCACCTTATAGGTTAGTTTTTAGTAAACATGCCACCTACTAGTTGAGATTAAGCATAGAGCCTATTGGACAGTAAAAAAGTATAATATGGATCTATCTTAAACTGGTTCTTAAATAAAATTGTAACTTCAAGAGCTTAAAGAGATTTGATTAAAAGCCTATGAAAATTGTAATATCCAGTTCTTTGAAAATAAGAGAAAACTCGAGAAACGTAATATATGGTTTCTTCGTAAATATATGAAATTCACTGGATACAAAGGGAAGTCTCCTAGATAGAGTGATTTGAGGTCCAATAAAATTAGAATAATATTCTAGACCTTAAATAATGATGAGTCAAGGCCAGAGGTGCCCTAACACCGGAGCTAGAATAGTCAAATGGATTTTAATGAATGTGTAATTTTAGGTAAATTTTAGAAAACTCATAGGAGGGCTTTTTAAATGAGAAATTTGAGCTTTCTAGGGTTCTCATAGGCCCTAAAAACTATGGAAACTCCTAGAATAGTTTACACCCCTCTGGTAAGCAATTTTGGTCGTTAGTTAACCGAAACTTTGACCGAATAGTTCAGAATAGTTTTAAATCTAATTTGGGTGAAACCAAAGCCATTTTAGGAATTAGAGGACCCAAATTTTATGATAGAAAAGATAGTTCTCAAAAAGGAGTTGAAATGAGCCTAAATAAACAAAACTAAAAAGAGGGACTAAATTACAAATTTTAAAAGTTACTTAAATGAACCCCTAAGCTTATAAAAATGTCCCCACTTCTGCCCTACTCCTTATGAATGAATTTTCTGGGCTAAAATAGAACCAAGGGTAGAGAAGAATTATAATACCATACTTTTAAGACTTAATTCATATGATTCTCATGCTTCATTTCATGCTTGTTTTATAGGAGGCAATATAATATTATTCATTTTTATGGATAAGTTACGTTTCTCTACAGGTAAATTTTTTTTTTCGAAATCTCATGGGCCACATGGACTGATGTATTATATTATCATATTTAAATATATAGATACAAGCTATTTCTATCATCAAAATTCACCTAGAGGTCGTGCAAAGCAAAGGGAAGCATGAAATCTCATGGAGTAATTTCAGACAGAATTTTGGCTTTTCTATCATAAATTTTAGAAAATCATAACTAATTCTAGAAAAATAGAAATCATGTATTCTTAGCCATTATAGAAATCTACACATGTCTAATTTATGCTAAAAATACGTTTAGACCATGAAACATGACACAGAAGACATTTGACATTCGAAATGATCTAGAGGTCTGGCTATCCAGTGGTGCCATTATAGAATTCTGCAGAAAATTTCAAAAATGTCCAATTAATTCCACAAAAATCCAATCCATGCAAATGTTGATAATATGGAAAGATGTGGATGTTATCTAGGGAAAAAAATAGCTTTAGACTAGTTCAAGCATGCCCATACCTCAAAACCTAATCAAACAGTACCTGAGGTCAGTTGGAGAGCCTAGTACTGGATAGAATTTTTGAAAATTCATATCTCCCTCTCTAGACCTCTAAATGAGGTGCTTTTAGTTGTCACAAGTCATTGGTAATGCATAGTTTCTCTGTATAAAATTTCGTGGTAATTGGACATTATTTAGGCTCTATGTGATAGATTTCATTTTCAGACCTAAGTGAATAGTAACATAACCAAAACTAAAATTTTAGCCAACTTTGAAAATTCATCAAATATTCCTTAGACCTTTAAAAATTCTATTCTTTAGCTTCCCAAAAATCTCTCAATAAGCTCTGATTGCATGCTAAATCTTAGATCAAGTAGAGCTCATTTGAACAAAAAGTGATATAGGGTTCCAATATGATTAATTTTGGCTCCATATAGGATACCAAAATGTCTAAATGGCTTTTTTTGGGGTTTGGCATCCCTTTGGCAAGTCTAAAAGCATAATTAAAACTTGTGTGAGCTACCCAAATAGTGCCAAACCTCATGCCTCTCAATTTGGCCATCTCACTTGCATTTATACATGCTTGCATTAAACTTTCAAGAAGCACAATTTGCCATTTCATATTCAAATCACATTCTCACATAACATATTCTCTCATTTATACATCACATATTAATGTAATTATACATGTTCAAGAGGTCATAGACCATATACAATAATGGGTTACATCATTTGACATCAATATAGCCTAAAAGAACTAAATTCCAACACTTTAGTGTCATACTTTCATTTCTCATGTAGTTAGCTTCCATTCCCTTAATGTCTTGGTCTACCTAGCATGTTAGGACATTGGAGAGGAGGGGATGAGATTCAAAGAATCCCAATAACTCATCTCCCATTCAATCATACATAAAGTATACAAAACAAGTCTCATAAATGCATGCATAACATATGGACATGTGCAATCATTTAAGAAGCATTCTTAGCATTTGAAAAAGTCATACATAGCATACATAGGCTTGCCAAGCAAGTGGATTAGCCTCACCCATTTAATTCTGAATTTTGGACTTGCCTCACCCATTCTTTAAGAGGTTCTTTGACTCAACTATACTCTTGGGAGTCAACCTCACTTTTGGGAGACTCTTTTACTTTGTCTCAACCAATCTTAAGGGTTCTTAGCTCATCCTTACCATGGCTAAAGGTTTTTGGCCTCACCACACTCAAGCAAACTAAAACAAACATCATAAACATCATTTGAAAAACATAATGCATCATCATGGTACCATGGAGTAAGAGCTCATGCTAGAACATTTTTTATGGCTTGAAATATACATACACACATTCAAAGACAAGTAAAGCAAGCAATCATGCATGAGAGAAGGCAGAGAAAGCTACCTTGCTAGCATTTGTACACTTTTTCCTTAAGCCTTGAATCCTTTCCCTTTACCTCACACACCCAAGAAGGTGAAGATCATTCCTCTTGGCCTAGACAGATCATATGGAGGCTAATTATACTCTTGAAGCAAAGTCTAAGGTCACACAACTTATTTAAATACTAGCTTAGCTCATTAGTCCCTTTATGTTTCCAAGAATGCACCTAATGAAGCAACACCCATCAAATAAATTCTAAGCTCTATTCTTACCTTTTCAAATATAATTCTTGACTCCTTTTAAGCCTCTTGGAGTCATCACACAATTAAAATAAAGAGTCTAACTACATGTTGCTTCTTTAGGTCATATTATAGAACATAAGGCACCAACTCATTTTTTATTGTTTCTAAAATTTTTCCAAAGCCTCTCCTCATCTTCACTCATCATATATGACTCAAAAATGGGCTTATAAAAATTTAAAACTTTCCCTTAATATGCAAACCCTCTTAGGCCGAGATAATGAAAGAAATAAGCTTCCATGGCCTTTGGTTTGTTTTCTTGATAGAGGAAGTACATGGGGAGACTTCTAGGGATCTTAGGAGCTTATTTAAACTCTCATTTAAGTATAGGAATTAAGAGATCAAATTAGATTTTAGAAGAAACATATGAAACCCTAGACTTTACATCTTGAATTTTCATGGTTATTTGTTAATTCTCTTTGCATATTCTTAATCTCTACACCCTTTTTCCTAAGAATCACCCTTGGTTCTACTTAAAAATCAAACACTCCTAGGGTTTCTTGAGTGGGGTGAAATGGTAGAGAAAGAGGAGGAAGGGATAGCACCATGGAAGAAGAAATTACCTTTTTTTTCTTGCTTTTTCTCACTTGAATCTTGTCTTCCTTGAGCTCCTCTCTTCAAATCCAAATTTTTTCCTTAATTTTTCCTTTAAAAAAAATTTATAAACTTCGTTATAATCATAAGAAGAAAGCTCAAGAGGAAAGGAACAAGTTTGGAAGAAGAAGGAACATGAAAATTCATGAAATTCCTTACCTTTTTCTTGCTTTTTCTCTTCCTTTCTTCTCCTTCATGGTGTGCCTAAGAGAGTTAGTGTTTTCTCTGGTTTTTAGGTAGAATGGGTTGTGCAAATGAAGGGGAGAAGAAATAAGAAACTTAAAGTGTGTTCAAGAAGCTTCTACTTTCTTAAAAATTCTAATTTTGCCCTTCATTTTTTGCATTTTAGTTTCTAACTCATTTCAGCTCCTTTTTTAGAACCATTTTTTCCATTATGAAATTTAGGTTCCCAATTTAGTAAAATTCTTTTGGAATCACTCAAATTGAAGCTAAAACCTTCCCAAACGAATCCATCAATGTTCAGGTACACTAGAGTAGGAAAACGTCCATCGTAGGAGTTTTAACTATCCCGGGGCTTTCCATGGTTTTTAAGGCCTCTATGAACCCTGGAGAACTCCAAATTTTCATTTAAAAAATCCTTCCTATTTGAATTCTAAAATTTGCTCAAAATTATAAAAATGCCATTATATTTCGTAAGTTTTTCGTAAGAAATTGTTTCTTTATTCTAGCTCCCTTTTTCTTTCCATCTGAGCCTGATATTCTCATTTTTAGAAGTTTAGAATTCTTCCTAAATTTTTTAGGACCTTAACTACATCATCTTGGGGGACCTTCTTTTGTATCCAGTGAATTTCGTTCATTTACAGAGAAACCGTACATTATATTTCTCACATTTTTTCTCGTTTTTAGAGAACTGGCTGTTACATTTCTCCCCCTTTAAATAAATTTCATCTTTAAAATTTGGGGTACACTTTGTCTTATTCTTTTCTTTCCTTTCTTCCTGGCTTTCTGTGCTTTTCTCAGTGATTTCATTCATCCGAACTTTCTCTCAGCTAGGGAATTTTTTATTACTAGCCCTTAATAAGGGCTCTATTGTTATAGAATATATGCTAGTTTTTCTCATAAGGGAAAGAAATTTATAACTCTAGAGGCATATCATGGGAGAGCTTATTAATCATATTTGATTAGTTTTAACCCGTCTGTAAAGGTTAACATTCTTTTCAGTGGACTCATTTACACATCTTGGGAGGTAACTTATTTCATATTTCGTCTCTCGTATCTTCTCCCAATGGCTCCTCATAGAGTTTTATTTTTTTTTCTGATCATTATAACTATAAGAGGTTTTGGTCTGTCTATTTACTTATTTACATGTAATGTTCACTGTTCATCTCTATGTTCTTTCTTACCCACTCATCCCATGATTCGAATTCATATTTCTTTCTGTCACAGGTCTCACATTTCAATTACTTACTGCGATTACAGCTCCTTTGAGGAGTTTCTACATTTAATGACCTCAATTTCTCTATTTACTACTACATCTATCTCTGTAGGTCGAGACTTTTTCACACTTTCTTTCCTCACTTATAGTGGTATTTTACAGTCCCTCATTTCAACGTTAATAGGCCTAACATGTGTGTCTCATACTAGCACCGAAGAGCTACTATCACTGACTACTGCTAAGATCTGGTGGGATGCTAGCTATACTCATAGTTTCTATACTGAAGATATACTCTACCACTTACCTTATGTAAAAACTACACTTGACCCTTTTCTGAATATATAGGCTAGCATGTGGGGATCTCTCTATCCCTCGGTTAGGGTAAATATCTACTGGTTAGTGGTTCATCTAGTTCTAACTCTAGAAAGCTAATTTTTTACTTTCCTCATCCCATATACTATGCTCATCTCTCAAGAGGGCTAGTCAGTGGTTTAACTGTCTGAGTAAAGTTTTCATATCTCTGTGGCAACGGTCTACTAGATTTAGGAGGTCTCTAGTCTCTGAGACAAAAGTTAGCTGAAATGGTACTAGTCTCTGAGACTAACTACTTTATAAAAACTATCTCAAGCCATCATCTCACTAGAGAATTGTCATGCTATAACTGTAGGCTCTCTATAACTCTGTGGGATCTACTGTAACCCCTAGGTCTACTGCGACCTCTCAGAGCCCTGCTAGGATCTATTGCAACCCGCTATACTATGCTGGGATCTACTGTGATCCATCTCTGGGAGATGTCAAAGCCTAAAATCACTGTATCTAATAGTAAAACACATGCTCACTAGGTCCAGTAACTATCGCCTATAATAACTGAGGCTAAACTCAGAGGTACATCATGCTTTTCGTGCGAAGTGGGTTCTATGTCGTCTGATTCTCTAGGATCTGATCATACTGATACTTAGGAGTATCTTAATTTTTGTTTATTACTCCTCATGGGATTCTCAGATTCCCACTTTAGCCCCTTTTTACTTGGACTTTCTATCCTTGCTCTATTAACTTACTTATTTTACGTGTACTCGTTCTAACCTTCCTCTCATATCCTGCAGTTTCTAACTATGCCCACATTTTGCTTTTAAGTGCCTTGGCACTAAGGCATCTCACACTCTAAGTATGGTTAACATCTATGGCAGGAGAGAGTCTATGCTCTGGTCCCTTCTCATTTCATTTACATATACTATAAGGGACTCAGGTTATGCATACTGAATTCATGTTATCTGAATCTGAACATTCTCTACTGGGGATTCCTCTCTGCATGCTTTTTCTCATCATTCTAATATTACTGGAATCCCTTTATCTTTCTTTTTTGACTTATCTTGTCATTTTACTAGCTAGAATACCTTTTGATTATCGGGACACTTTGGTAATTGATGTCATCGCTTGCTATGCACTTAAGCTACATTACTACTAGGTTGGTCAGACCTTATATCATGTAGCCTCTATTGCAAGCAAACCATAGCATCAAACACTAATACACCGGCGCTTTATGACTGAGCTCAGAGCCACTATCGCCAGTATATTACAAGTTTTCCAATAATCTAAAGTATTCCTTTCTTACTTTTCTTTATCTGCCCCATTTTCGTAGAGTGCTAGGAGAAAATAGGAATCTTCCTCTGTTTCATCCAGAGATCTCTCTGTATTGCCTGGCTATTTTTACTTCGAGCACTATCATACAAATGTGCTTTCTTAAGTACTCAAGTATATTAATTAAATATCTATTCTCAATCTAGTATGTCATCGGCTTCAACATTGTCATAATTTCTCTCTCTTTTACCTTTCTTATCTTTTTACTTTGGTAAAAGGATGCTTTACTACTGGCTGTCTTTGTTGCCAGTCTAGACTTCTTCATGCTCAAGAGCACTTACATTTCCCCGAGATTCCTTTACTTATTCACTTTCTATAACATTGAGGGAGTTTATTATTTCTCATACTCTTGCTTTACTCTAATTAGAACGTCTCTCGATAAGAAGAATTTTATTTCATATAATCCTAATAATTTCATTGTATGACGTTCGCACCTTACACTCTTTTTCTACATAATATATGGCTCGCCTTCTTAGGCGGTCTCTAGCTCCCTCGAGCTTCCCTGAAGGTACTAAGGCACTAACTATCTATCTCAGTTTATTTTTACGTTCAGATTAGAGTTGGACTTTTTCTCTATTCAGCCTCTTGAGCCTTATCCACAGGAGCACAGTATACTATTTCTAGGGTTCTTCTAACCCAATCCAGAACACGTACTTTCAATGTTTGGATTCTACCTCACTAAAAGCTTATGTTCTATTGGGTGCTCTAATCACTCATGTGTCTTAGCCCTATATCATTCTTATATTAGGGAACTCATCTAACTAATTATCAAACCCTTATCTATTTATCTTTCTGGGCTTAGCCTACCCATTTGTCATTACTAAAGCAAGGGTACCTTTTCTGTAGCTAGTTTCTCAGCTCTTCCTCACTTTCCTTATCACTATACTTTATGACTCAGGGGATCTATCTAGGGGAATTTACTAACCACTATTGGGTGGTTTTCCTAGCTCAGGATGTCTTATCCTTCCTTTCTTGATCCAGGGAGGACTTCCATTGAGCCTTTCATTCATATATCTTACCTAGAGCGATGCTACTGGTCATCTCCTTCAGGCTTTAGCTTATGCTTAGCTTAGGCTAGCTATATCTCATCAGACCTGTAACTTACTAACTATCTTTATTCTTTTCTGAGCCTCTGTTACTGGGCTACTCATACTTACCCTTAGGTGTTACCTATGAGGTCCTCTAGGTGTTACCTATGAGGTACATCTTTCTAGGCCACTTGTTATGTGCCTCACAGCTAGTAGTCTTATCTTACGTTATTTCGAGGCTACACTAACATTCTATCATTCAGTGTCTCATAGGGTAGCACCCTATATTGGAGTCAACACCTTAAAGGTAGGTCTCAACAACCTTATTATCCCTTTGTCTAACTTACTCCAGGTTGAGCTCTTTCCTCATTCTCAACTACTAGGCCCACGGATTTCTTTCTAACCTTTTGTAACTATTCATTACTCTTTTTCTCTACTTATACTAGGGGCTCTCACTTCCTATGGGTCATTTGACCCCTTATCAGTTCATTTTTCAAGCTAGCCTAAATATGACCAACAAGGCATTCATACTGCCATTTGTCGCGACTAACATATCATTCGCCACAGCTAATTAGCCTCGAGTTCACTGTAGTTTTCTTGTCTAAGTATTGGTTACGGCTAAGCAATGAATTGGTCGTGGCTAACAGTCTCTGATTGGCTTACTTTTTTTTTCATGAATTGAAATTTTATCTGTAGCTATCAAGCCAAGCCTCATTACCTCTATATTTAGCCCATCATCAAGCTAGAGGATTCTACCTCTTACTCTACTCATGCATAACTAATTATCATCTCTGAACTGTCGAGCTCTAGAGGTGTAGCTCATAAGTTAACTTCTAGCCTGAGAGAATTAGCCTTTTGAGCTTTGAAACTTATCTAGATATTTAGGTATTATGGCTAAGGGATAATTCTCTTTCTCATTCCCCTCTAAACTGATCCTGTACAGCCACAGTCTCATCTCATATCGCATTGCATCACTACTTGTCTCTGCATTATATGAGACAGCTCAGAATGGTCCGAGTGTGACTACCAGGGAGGATTAGGCCTCAATTACTCTTTCAAGCAAGCATCCTTCTATCAACAAGATTATTTCTCATCATTTATTTCGAGGGCTTGCCACTGATTCCGGTGAGCTATCACATCTCATCAAGCTCTAGCCGTCATATCCCTTAACTTTGCTTAAGCTTAGCTCTGCTCAAGCTACTCTAAAGGCCATTCTTTCTTGATGTCCACTAACTACTCTAAGACTATTCTACAACTTACTTATCATGAACAAAGCTACAACTATACTCATACACCTAATATGTCTCATATAAGATTTTACCTATCCATACAAGCCTTTGCATAGCTCTATTGCCACATCTCAAGCTAAATTCAATCTGAAAGAGCTTGGAACTTTACTCTAATACCAATAAATGTAACACCATACTTTTAAGACTCAATTCATACAATTCTCATGCCTCATTTCATGCTTGTTCTATAGGAGGCAACATAATGTCATTCATTTTCATGGATAGGTTACCTTTCTCTACGGGTAAAATCTTTTTTTTAAAGTCTTGTGAGCCACATGGACTCATGTATTATATTCTCATATTTAAATACATAGATACAAGCCATTTCCATCATCAAAATTTGCCTAGAGGTCGTGCAAAGCAAAGGGAAGCATGAAATCTCATAGAGTAATTTTGGATAAAATTTTGGCTTTTCTATTATAAATTTTGGAAAATCATAACTAATTCTAGAAAAATTGAAATCATAAATTCTTGGCCATTATGGAAATCTATATATGTCTAATTTATGTTAAAAATAAGTCTAGACCATGGAACATAATATAGAAGATGTTTGACATTCGAAATAGTCTAGAGGTCTGGCTATCCACTGGTGCCATCACAGAATTCTGCAGAAAATTTCAAAAATGTCCAATTAATTCTAAAAAAATCCAATCTATATAAATGATACTAATATAGAAAGCTGTGGATGTTATCTAGAGGAAAAAAATAACTCCAGACTAGTTTAAGCATGCCCAGACCTTGAAACCCAATCAAATGTACCTGAAGTCAGTTGGAGTGCTTGGTACTGGATAGAATTTTTGAAAATTCATATCTCCCTCTCTAAACCTCTAAATGAGGTGCTTCTAAATGGCATAAGTCATTGGTAATGTCTAGTTTCTTTTTATAAAATTTTGTGGCAATTGAACATCATTTGAACCCTGTGTGATAGATTTCATTTTCAGACCTGAGTAAACAGTGACATGACCAAAACAAAAATTTTTTCTAACTTTGAAAATTCATCAAATATTATCTAGACCTCTAAAAATTATGTTCTTTAACTTCCCAAAAATCTCTTAATGAGCTCTAATTTCATGCCAAATCTCAGATCAAGAAGAGCTCATTTGGATAAAAAATAATATAGGGTTCCAATATGGTCAATTTTAGCTCTATATAAGACACCAAAATATCCAAATGGCTTTCCTTGGGGTTTGGCACCTCTTGGGCAAGTCTAAAAGCATAATTACAATGAGCAGCCCAAATGGCGACAAACCTCATGCCTCTCAATTTGGCCATCTCACTTGCATTTATACATGCTTGCATTAAACTTTCAAGAAGCATAATTTGTCATTTCATACTCAAATCACATTCTAGCATTCATATAACATATCCTCTCATTTATACATCACATATTAGTATAATTATACATGTTCAAGAGCTCATAGACCATATACAACAATGGGTTACATCATTTGACATCAATATGGCCTTAAAGAACAAAATTCTAATACTTTAGTGTCATGCTTTCATTTCTCATGTAGTTAGCTTCCATTCCCTTGGCCTCTTGGTCCACCTAGCATGTTAGGACATTGGAGAGGAGGGGATGAGATTCAAAGAATTCCAATAGCTCATCTCCCATTCAATTATACATAAAGCATACAAAATAAGTCTTACAAGTGCATGCATGGCATATAGACATGTGCAATCATTCAAGAAGCATTCTTAGCATTTGAAAAAGTCATACATAGCATACATAGGCTTGCCAAACAAGTGAATTGGCCTCACCCATTTACTTATAGATTTTGGACTTGCCTTACCTATTCTTTAAGAGGTTATTAGATTCAACCATACTCTTGGGAGTCAACCTCACTTTTGGGAAACTCTTTTACTTTGTCTTAACCAATCTTAAGGGTTCTTGGTTCATCCTTACCATGGCTAAAGGTTTTTGGCCTCACCACACTCAAGCAAACTAAGACAAATATCATAAATATCATTTGGAAAACATAATGCATCATCATGGTACTATGGAATAAGAGCTCATACTAGAACATTTTTCATGGCTTAAAATACACATACATACATTCAAGGGCAAGTAAAGCAAGCAATCATGTATGAGAAAAGGTAGAGAGAGCTACCTTACTAGCATTTGTACACTTTTTCCTTAAGCCTTGAATTCTCTCCCTTGACCTCACATACCCAAGAAGGTGGAGATCATTTCTTTTGGCCTAAACACATTATATGGAAGCTAATTATACTGTTGAAGTAAAGTCTAAAGCCACATAACTTACTTAAATACTAGCTTGGCTCATTAGCCCCTTTATATTTCCAAGAATGCACCTAATGAAACAACACCCATAAAACAAATTCTAAACTCCATTCTTACCTTTCAAATATGATTATTAACTCCTGGAGTCATCACACAATTAAAATAAAGAGCCTAACTAAATATTACTTCTTTAGGTCATATTATGGAACATAAGGCACTAACTCACTTTCTATAGTTTCTAAATTTTTCCCAAGGCCTCCCTTTATATTCACTCATAATATATGACTAAAAAATAGGCTTAGAAAAATTTAAAACTCTCCCTAAACATGCAAACCCTCTTAGGCCAAGACAATGAAGGAAATGGGCTTCCATGGACTTTGGTTTATTTTCTTGATGGAGAAAGCACATGGGGAGACTTCTAGGGATATTAGGAGCTCATTTAAACTCTAATTTAGGCATAAAAATTAAGAGATCAAATCAGATTTTGGAAGAAATATATGAAACCCTAAACTTTGCATCTTGAATTTTTATGGTTATTTGTTAATTCTCTTTGCATATTCTTAATCTCCACACTTTTTTTTTCTATGAATAACCCTTGGTTCTGCCTAAAAATCAAACCCTCCTAAGGTTTCTTGAGTGAGGCAAAATGGTGAAGAAAGAGGAGGAAGGGATAGCACCATGGAAGAAGAAATTACCTTTTTCTCACTTGAATTTTGTCTTTTATGAGCTCCTCTCTTCAAATCCAAATTTTTACATTAATTTCTCCCTTAAAATAGATTTATAAACTTCATTATAATCATAGGAAGAAAGCTTAAGAGGAGAGGAATAAGTTTGGAAGAAGAAGGAGCATGAAAATCCATGAAATTCCTTATCTTTTCCTTGCTTTTTCTCTTCCTTTCTTCTCCTCCATGGTGCGCCAAAAAGAGCTAGTGTTTGCTCTGGTTTTTGGGTAGAATGGGTCATGCAAATGAAGGGAAGAAGAAATAAGAAACTTAAACTGAGTGTGTTTAAGAAGCTTCTACTTTCTCAAAAATTTTAATTTTGCCCTTCTTTTTTGGCATGTTCGTTTCTAACTTATTTTAACTCCTTTTTTAAAACCGTCTTTTTCATTATGAAATTTAGGTTCCTAATTTAGTAAAAGGCCTTTAGAATCACTCAAGTCAAAGCCACAACCTTCCCAAACTAATCCATCAAAGTTCGAGTATACTGGCATTGAAAAATATCCACCGAAAATGTTTTAACTATCTCGAGACCTTCATGGTTTTCAAGGTCTCTGAGAACTTTAGAAAACTCAAAATTTTTATTTAAAAAGCTTTTCTGTATAAATTTCAAAATTTACTCAAAATTATAAAAATGCCATTATGTTTCCTAAGTTTTCATAAGAAATTGTTTCTTTTTTCAAACTCTGTTTTTCTTTTCATTTGAGCTTAAGATTCTCATTTTTAGAAGTCTAGAATGCTTCCCAAATTTTTTGGGACCTTAACTACATCATTTGGGGGACTTTCTTTTATATCTAGTGAATTTCATTCATTTATGGAGAAACTGTTTCTCACGTTTCCTCTTGTTTTCAGAGAACTAGCTATTACAAGAATGGCGCACAAGATGGAGGGAAGAAGGAAGAGAGAAACCTAGCAAAAAGTGTAAAAATTTCATAGTTTTTCATGCTTTCTCCTTCACCAATCTCCTTCTCCTCTTTCCCCTCTTTCTTTCTATGGTTTTGTTGAAGTTTTTGGGTCCATATGGATGGCAAAATAGAGGTGGAAGTTTTGGATTTGAGGAAAGGAGGCTAAGCAAAGTCAGAAATAAGCAAGAAAAACTAAGAAAACCAAAGTATTTTGTCATTTTCCAACTTAATCTCCCTTGCTCTTCTTCTCTCCATTTTGCCCTCTGTGAGACCAGCCAAGAAGGATTGGATTTCTAACTAAACCAAGGGTGAATCGTAGAAAAATAAGGGAGGAGAACAAGAATATTGACGGGCTCGTCGTACAACCCTCAAAATAAAACTAGGTTGATCTAAAAATATAGCAAGTGGCACAACCTAGGTCATCTCCCTTGGAATTGGAATTCAATATTTAAGTAGGTTCTCTACGTGTTCTAAGGTCCTAGAACTATTTAATTTGGGGGTTTGTAATTGAATTAAACTAATCTAAAACTAAATTGAATTAAAATTCCTAATTACTACCTAATTGGATGAATTATGGTGAATGATGGTCTTGTGACTAGCTTAGGAGTTGTCTCTTGGTATCCACTATCCTTATCCTATTCCAATTGTGATTAATTATGGCCTAAGAATTCCTAATTATGTTCATTAGCAATTGATCTTGAATAACCATTCAAGATTCAAGAGATTAATAATCTAATGTTGAATTGAGACCTCAATCCCGTATTAAATCGTTAACTCTTGTCCTTAAGATCAATGAACATCCAACTTGATTGATTAATTAATTAATTATCTTCTGATTCATCATCCAAAAATGTTTAATTAACCAACTAAACACTAAGGAATTCTCAAATCAAACAATCAAGCACAAAATCTCACTCATGCAATTCATCGAACACCTTCGTGGCATACATGGGAGATTAGAGAGAATAATGAAAAATCAAATTCAAATTTAACCAATTAATCAACAAAAAGGGTTTCCTAATCAGTGTCTAACCAGCCACTAATTAATTACACAAATTCTAAATAAGATACAACTCAACCGAGATTGTACAGAATAAGAAAAAGTGTAGGAAAAATAAGAAAATCTTAGCCAGAATTTATTGTTCATCCATGGATTCAAGCTTCTACTCAAGAGCTTCATCCCTTGCTAGCCTCAAGATGGAGATTAGATCTTCATGTTATGATGGAATGGAGATGGAGAGAATGGATGAGATGGATGAATGGAGGCGTGGGTGAATGGTTGATGATTGGATGGAGGTGTCCCTCAATGCGAGGCGAGAGTATGATCAGGCGTGAATAAATAGACTATGGAATGGGGAGAAGACGTGAATGGGTTGGACTCTGGATGGAGGCGTGTGATGAATGGAGACGTCTGGTGAATGGAGACGTCGTGTGCTGTGTATGGCGTGGAATAAAATTCTGAATGAATGGACGAATGGCGTGATGTCCAGCCCCTTCTCACGTGTTTCTTTAATGACTTCACGTGCTCAGCATCTTATTCCATTTGCCTGAAGCTATTATGCATGAGATGGGCCCCACTTTATTATTCAGCTCATGCACCCACGTTACTGCTTCCCAGACGTAACTTCTGCAGCTTCTTCGTGGCTTTGGTTCTGCATCTTCATTTCGTTTTACTTCTGCTGGAGTTTGTGAGCTGCTCGAGTTGTAAACTGTTGTCATTTGTTTCTTCATGCTCCTCACGCCAAAACTTCTGCATGTGTTCTGTGTTTGTGTTGCTAACTCGTAGCTCTATTCTTTCTTATTTCTGCATGTGGCTTCTTCTCTATTCTGCAGCTTTTACGTGATTCTGCAACTCATTTTCTTGTTTCTTTCTCAGCCAAGCACAAAGCTCCCAGCTCTGTATTCTAGCGCTGAAATCACGTCCTCTTTTCCTTAGGTCCAGCATCTTCATTCAATCCAGCAACTCGTGCCTCTTCTTCTTCACTGCAACGTTCATCCCTGTTCCAGCAACTTCATTTCGTGGCCTCAGATCTGCTTCGTTTAGCTGCTGTCCAGACGTGATTTCCAGCTTCTTTTCGAACCAGAACCATGGTTTTCTTCTCTCTTTCTACTGGAGTTTGCGAGCTGCCTTCTTTCCACGTCAAGCTTTCTGCTGCATGTTCTGTTCTGCTTGTTCTCCACATGATTTCCTTCTTCCTTTGTGCCCAGACTTCCACGTTTTCTTCTCTGTTTTGCACGTAAGTTTCCCTTTAGCTCAAGCTCATGCTTCTTTAATCATTCCTTTCTCTTCTTTAAATCAAATGCTTGTTCAATCTCCCAATTCATATTAAAATTCTGCACATGCTTCTCCTTCTTGCTTGCTTCTAATATATTTAATTTTTATTCTCTTTTACTCTCCAACTAGTGGCTTTCAAGATTGTGTTCAAAGCCCATAAAAATCTACACAAAAGAATGGAAAGTGTTAAGTAGAAATAACCACAAAATTATTTTAAAAGGAATTCAAGCAATAAAATTCAAGAATTTTGCAGTTTAATTCCTAAAGTGCAAAAATGGCTAATAAAATCAATTTCCATTCAATTGCATGCATTAAGCTACATTTGATTATTAAAATGACTAAATTAGGAGGATGAAAATAGATAAAATATGTGTTTATCAAATATGCAAAGGAAACAATCAAATAGCTATTAGATTTCAAGATAGCAAAGTTAGGGTTTCAAGTATTTCACCAAAACTCTAATTTGATACAATAATTCTTAGGCTTAAATAAGTGTTTGGATAAGCTATTGTGATCCCTAGAAGGCTCCTCATATGCATCTTCCATCAAGAAAACAAAGCAAACTCAGTTGGTGCTCACATGCTCCATAGCCATGACCCAGAGAGGTTAAAGCACCTAGGGATAGTTTTAATTCATTCCAAACTTATTTTTGAGTCATATATGATGGAAGAGGATAAGAGGAAGCCTTGAAAAGAATTTAGAAGCCATAGAAAGTGATATGGTATCATAGGTTCCATATTATAGCTTAAAGAAGCAACACCTAGCTAGGCTCCTTGATTTGATTGTGTGATGACTCTAAGAGGTTTAAATGGAGTCAAGAATCATAAAATGGATGGAGAGAATGGAAATAAGATGATATTTTCTTAAGGTTACTTCATTAAGTGCATTATGGAACTATAAAAGAGCCATATGAACTACCTAGCCTTTCTAGTGAATGTATGGCTTTAGAGTTTGATTCAAGAGTATAATTGGCTTCCATATGATGTGTCTAGGCCAAGAGAAATAATTTCCACCTTCTTGTGTGTTTGGGGTGAAGGAAGAGTAACCAAATTCAAGAGAAAAAAGTTTGTATTTGTAATAAAGGTAGCTCTCTCTACTTTCTCTTATGCATGGATGAATATTGTCTTGTCTTTGAATGTGTGTATGTATGTGTTAAGCCATGAAAATGTATTCTAGCATGATTTTATATGCCATGGTACCATAATGTTATTTTATGCATTCAAATGATGTCTTCTGCACTTGTTTGGATTTGCTTGAGTGTGGTGAAGCCAAGAAATTTTTAACTATGGTAAGAATGAGCCAAAAACCCTTAAGAATGGTTAAGACAAAGCTAAAAGTCTTCCAAGAGCAAGGCCTAGTTTAAAGCCTTAAAGAAAAAGGGTGAGGCAAGTCCAAGATCCTTGAAAAGAATGGGTAAGGCTAAATCACTTGTTTAGCAAGCCTATGCATGTTTAGTGTGACTCTTTGAATGCAAAGAATGCTTCTTGAATGATTACATACCCTATGATAGTCATGCATGTATTTCTAGACGTGGTTTTGCATTCTTTGTGTGTGATTGAAAAGGAGAAGAGCTATTGGGATTGCTAGAATCTCATTCCTTCCTCCCCACATGTTTAACATGTCTAAGTGGACTAAGGGAGCCAAAGAGTGAGAGCCACCAAGCTAGAAGGAGAAAGTGTGATAATTAAGTGTGTAAAAATGCAAATTTGTAGCCATATGATGTATCTCCTTATTGTATGTGTTATATGACCTTATGAGCACATGTAAATATGTAAATGCATTATGTATGAATGAGATTTGGTGCAACATGCATGATGTAGCATGATTTGGGTATAAAATGGCAAGACTTGACATATGCATTCTTATGTATATCTTGGGGTGGATGAGTGAGTTTGAAAAATATAGGTTTGTGTACCTTTGAGACAAGTTTAATAGACCATTTTGGTGTTTTTCCACATGCTCAAGTGGTCATGGTTGTCTTAGAAGCAATTTTAGACCATTTGGACCCCTTATAAGACACAAAAATGACCATTAAGCAACTTAATGTCAAAATCTGACCAAATGAATGATTTTGCCCATAAAATTGGGCATGAATATAGATCTTATCTAGAGCTTTTTAGGAAGCAAATAAGGATTATTTGGAGCTCTGCAGAATTAATTATGAATTTTCAAAGTCGACATTTTTCTGCTAAACTGATGCAGACATTGTTCATATAGTCAGTAACTTAGGTTATATCATTCAAGGGACAAATGGTGTCCAACACTTATAAAATTTTACAGGCATAAATTAGACATAATATTCATAGCCAATGAGTTCACCCCAATTGGACATTTGAGCAAAGAGATATGAATTTTTGAAATTTGAAGATAGTACCAATAGCGATAGGCGACCTCTGGTACTATTCCATTGATTTCTAGTGATAGATGTCCCTGTTGTGGTTTGGAATTATTTTTAGCATAAAGTAGATATCTATAGCTTTCTAAAATGATATATTGTGCATGATTTTAGTTTTTTAAAATTAGTTATAATTTTTTAAAATTCATGTTAGAATTCTAGAATTCTAACCTGAGACTGCACACTATATTTTCATGTGTACCTTCCACTTGCACGAGTTCTAGGCCACTTCTTGAGCTTGTTATGAGTTTTAGTTGTGTATTTAAATGTGAGAATGAAATGGATGAGTTCATATGCCCACATAACACCGAATGAAAAATTTATTCTTGATGTAACGCAATTAAATTGATTATTTTTAATGATTTTTCTTCTTCCTCTTGTGTTGTTCATGGAAGGAAGCCTAAAATTTATATGAGATGAGTTCTATAAATATGCTACTACAAAAGCTCTAGAATTTATAAGGAGAAAACCAAGGCTGTGCATGACTGGATGATTGAAAGAAAAGAGTTTCATGTTGGTGAAAGAGTCTTCCTCTACAATTCTCGCCTAAAACTAATGTCCAGTAAATTACGTTCTAGATAGATTAGTCCATTTGTAGTTATTTATGTTTTTCCTTATGGTGCATTTGAGATTATGAATGAATCAACTAGTAAGTGCTTCACAGTGAATGAGCAACAACTTAAACATTTTTATAAGGGATTTTAAGAGTAGGCAATGGATGAGCTACATCTTTACAACGTTCCATACACTTGAACGACCTTGTTGTATTTCTTTCCCTCCTTTTTTCCTTTCTTATCTTCTCTTTAATTGATAAATTAGATTGCTATTACGTTGAGGACAATGTAAATATTAAGTGTGAAGGGGGGAGGAATCATTCTACTTTCTTTTTGGTTCGGTCTTTCTTTTTTGGCATTTTTGTTATTTTCTTATTTTGCACAAGTTCAGTTGATTACTTGATAATGAAAAGATTTCAACTCTTTTTCTTTCCTTTTTCTTCTAAACACTATGCCCTAACTCTAAGCCCAGTTCATAGAAAGCAAAAGCCCTAGTTTTCATAAGTTGAAGGCTTACATTGACACTATGATTGCTTCTTCATTCTTGAGTAGATAGCCACTATGTTCTTCACCTCTTGCATAACAATAGTAGGAGTAGCATTTTATTGAAGCAGAGAGAAAAAGATAAAGGGAGAGATTAAAAATTAGAAAGAAGGTGATTCATTTTTCTTAACTATATTTTCATTTTATTGTGATTGTGATGGTGGGTCTTAATTTTTATCAAAACTTATATGCTTGATGTAATGTCCAGTTTTCGCTAAACAACAGAAACGAGCACGTTTTCAAAGCAAGTCCCCCGAAATGAATTAGTTAAGGTCCTGAAAAATTTAAGTAATATTCTAGCCTCCTAAAAATGAGAATTTTAGCCCCAGACGGAAGGAAAAATGGAGCTAGAATGAAGAAACAAATTTTGACGGAAACCTTACGAAACGTAATAGCATTTTCGTAATTTTGGAATTCATATAGGAGGGCATTTTAAAGCAAATTTTTTAAGTTTTTCGGGGTTTTCAGAGGCCTTGAAAACCATGGGAAACTCCGGGACAGTTAAATCCCCTCCGGTGGACGTTTTTTAATGTCGGTGTACTTGAACTTTGACGGATCCATTCGGAAAGGTTTTAGCTCCGATTTGAGTGATTCCAAAGGCATTTTTCTTAACTGGGAACCTAAATTTTATAATGGAAAAGACAGTTCTAAAAAAGAAGCTAAAACGAAGGAGAAAAGAAAATGCAAAGTATGAAGGGAAAAATTAAAATTTTTGAAAAAGTCACTTTTCCCTACCTATATATAGGTGATGCCTCACACTTGCTCTCATTTCACTTCAGATTTTCTAGCCCCAAATCAGAAGCAAAACTCTAAGGGAGAGGTGCCCAAGAGAGGAAGAAGGAGGAAGAACACCAAGCTTAAGGTATGTTTTCATGGTGATTTTCCTTGCTTTTCTTCATCCACACCTCCTTTCCTCCCTTCTCATTTATTTCCTTGGATTAAAATAAAGTTTACAAATCTGATTCAAGGGATAAATTCAAGGGAAAGTTCGGATTTGAAGAGAGGAGCTTGGAAGAATCAAGATTCAAGCCAAACTAAGCAAGGAAACAAGGTAAAAATACATCCTATGGTTGATACCTTCCATCACTCTTCTTCTCCATTTTGACCTAACCTAAGAACCCTAGGAAGATCTAATTTTCAAGCCTAACCAAGCATGATTCTTAGGTATTTGATGGAGAGGAATAAGAATATACAAAGAAAACCATGAAATAGGCATTAGGATTCAAGATGCAAAGCCTAGGGTTTTTAGTGCACCTTTCAAATTCTAAATTTATGTGATGCTCTCTAGGTCTAAGTTAGAGTATAAATGAGTTCTTGAGACACCAAAGATGCTCCCCACAAGCTTCTTCCTTTAAGAAAACAAAGAAACCTCCAAATGGCCCAATTGATGCCTATGTCTCGGCCAAGAGGGATCTTGTAGGTGGGGGGAGTTTTAAATTTTTCTAAGGTCATTCTTGAGTCATATTTGATGAATGAAAATGAATGGAGGCCTTGGAAAAAATTTAGAACTCATGGAAAGTGATTTGGTGTCTTAGGTTCCATATTATGACCTAAAGAAGCAACATGATGCTAGCCTTTTATTTTAATGATATGATGATTCCAAGAGACTTAAAATGAGTCAAGAATCATATTTGAAAGGAAAGAATGAGGCCTAGAAGTCATTTGAGGGGTGTTGCTTCATTAGGTGCAAATATGGACCATAATAGGAATTGTAGAGTAATCTAGGATTTAAGCAAAGTGTGTAGCCTTAGAATGTGTTCCATGAACCTAATTGGCTCCCATAAATTGTATCTAGGCCAAGAGAAATCATCTCCACCAACTTGTAGGTGTGTGGCCAAAAGAGGAGGCTTGAAAGCTAAGGAAAAAGTGTGTGAGTGTACATAAGGTAACTCTCTCATACATGGATGTGTGTTTAACTTATTTTAGAATGTGTGCATGTGTATTTTTAAGCTTTGAAAAGTATGCTAGCATGCCTTTATATGCTATGATTCTTGATGCTATGTTGTATTTTTAAATGAGTACATGATGTTTATTTGAGTTTACTTGAGTATGGAGAGGCCAAGAACTCTTCCCTTTGGTGAGGATGAGCCAAGAACCCTTAAGCTTGGTTGAGACAAAGTAAAGAGTCTCAAAAGTAAAATGGGCTCCTAAGAGTATGGTTGAGTCTAAAGCTCTTAAAGAATAGGTGAGGCAAGTCCAAAATCCATGAGGAGAAGTGTGAGGCCAATCCAAACACTTGGTGAGCTCTTGAATGTCTTATATGATTGATTCACATGCCAAGTTTGCTTTTAAAATGTCCATGACTTCTATTTTCTCCATGCATGCATTTATAAAGTTTGCTTTGCACATATTATGTATGATTGAATAGGAGATGAACTATTGGGATTCTTTGAATCTCATCCCCTCCTCTCCAATGATCTAACATGCTAGGTGGACTAAGTGGATATGCCAATGAGAGCCAATAACCATGAAGAAGGGAGATTGACAAACCTATGTCTAGCTTTAGCTATTTTGGAACCATACTTATGTACCTTGATATATATGATGATGTAGATAGTCTATGAACCTTGAGACATGTATAAATATGCTATTATATAATGTTTATCACGATGGGTATGATGTATGAGCTTTAGAATACAATTTGAGTTTGTAATGCCCAAATGTGCAATGTGGAAGTATGATGTAAATATGCATAAGTGTGAGTTAAATAGCCAAAATAAGATGCATGAGGTTTGGGACCCTTTGGGTAGCTCATAGAAGTCTTAAATATGCTTTTAGACTTGCCCAAAAGGTGCCAACACCAAGGGAAAGCCATTTGGCAAATTTGGTACCTTATATGGAGCCAAATTTGACCATAATGGAACCCTATATCACTTTTTAGCCAAATGAGTTAGTCTTGATTTGAAATTTGGCATACAAGTAGATCTCATTGAGATATTTTTGGGAAGCTAAAGAACATAAATTTTGGTGGTCTAAAGAATATTTAACGAATTTTCAAAGTTGGGATTTTCTATTGATTCTGGTATGTGCACTGTTCAACCTGACAAATTTTTGTTTTGTGTCATCCGATGGTCAAATTATCTCCAATGCTTGTAAAATTTTATAGATATAAACTAGAGTCATAAGCTTTCTGTGGCCACTAAGATCACCTCATTTGGAGGTCTGAGTAAAGAGTTACGCATTTTTGAAGTTGGCTATCAGTAGCAATGGTACCCCAGGAGTTTAGTCATTGTTCCATAGGATTCTAATGGCTAAATGCACCTGTTTCATCCTAGAATTATTTTTATTATCAATTTAACACTTTTATCTTTCTAGAATGACCAAATGTGTGTGATTTCAATATTTATAAAATTAGTTATGAATTTTAGAAGTTTGTATCAGTAATCTAAAACAGCAACCCATGTAGCAGCGACCTCAGTAGCTTTTTGAATGTCAAACGTCCTCCATGATGAATGTTATGGTTTGGGTATATTTTTCTTATGAATTAGACATCCTAATATTTCCAGAATGACTAAGATTGTATGATTTCAATTTTTCTAAATTTAGTTATAATTTTTCAAAATTTGGCCAGAAAAGAGGCCAATTTTGGCCTAGAATGAGTTCCCATTTTTCATGCTCCATTTCGGTTTTCATAGGTTGTAGGCATTTTTTTGGGATGTAAATGAGTTGTAATGATGTAATTAAATATGAAGGTGCATAGCATGAGCTCACACGATCCACGTGACACCGAAATGAATTTTTAGATACGACGCAACACAAAAATATTCATTATTTTCCTTGCCTTTTTATGAGAAAATCGCATTCTTCATGATATTAAGTGATTTAAAGGCATGAGATGAGGTAAAATATATGGTGTTACACTTGACTGCTTCTAAATTGTGCAGTATGATTTTCAATATTTGCTATGCTTTTACTCTGACTTTTGTATTTTCTTATGGCTTTATATATAAGTTGAGTTCACTGTTATCTTCTATTTTCAAACAAAGTTTTAGCATATTCACATACATATACACAACATTTTGTTTCCACCTAATTTATGATGTGGGTCCTAACTTATGAAAAAAGGAAAAAGTTTCTATGCTTGACTTTTTGTGCAATGTGCAGCATGATTTCTAATTTTTTATTATTATACTTCTATTATAATCATTTTATTTTCTAGTCTTTAAATATATATATATATATATATGCTTGATTGATTGTGCATAGTGTAGCATGAATTCTAATCTTTTATTATTATACTTCTATTATGACCATTTTATTTTCTAATGCTTAAATATATATAACTTAAGCTTCATTGTTACGTTATGCTTTCATCTTAACATGTTCACATATATAGCAACTTGTTTCCACCTAATTTATGACCAATTTGTGATGTGGATCCAAATTTATAAGAAAAGGCCTTAAATTGTTGTAGTTTAGTTTCTAAGCATTTTATTTTCTAATAAACATATATAACTTTATTTGATAATAATTCTTACCTTTTCAATGCTTTTCTTCTTTAATTAATTACTTTTGGTTTTATGATAAATTATATTGTTGGTATAAAGTAGCTTTTTTACTATAGTAATGGTCATATATGAATATATATATATATATATATATAAATTTTAGAGTTTTTGTTAACTACTTGATTGAGTGGTTAATAAATTGAATTAAATGTCTTCAAGTGGTAGGGTTGTTGGAAAAAAAAAGTTGTTGCTATAAGTGCAAGAAAAAATTATCCAAGTAATAGGTTTAATATAGGGTGGAAGCATGGGAAGAATGTTAATGGGAATGATAAAAAAGTGTAGTGCAATTATTGTAGCAAAGTTGTTGGTGGAGGCATCTGTAGGTTTAAGCATCACTTAGCTAGTACTAAAATTGATGTTAAAGCTTGTGTTAATGTTTTCAGATGACGTGAGAGAAACGCTGTTAAAGCATGTTTATAAAGTTAAATGTGCATCATCCAAAAGAAAAAAAATGGATTGATGTTGGTGAGGAAGAGGATCAAGGTGTACAAGCACAAGTTGAGTCTCAAGAAACAGGGAAAAGACTCATGAGTTCTTTAAGAAGTTCAAAAACTAATTGTAGTGGGGTGGATATTGCACAATCAACCATTAGTCAAATGTTCAAGAAAGACTTGAGAGAAAAAGTTTGTCAACAAATAGCTCGATCTTTTTACACAAGTGCTGTAACACCATAAATTGTAGCTCATTTCATATTTTTAAATTGCATAATATCATGAAGAATGCAAGTCTCGCATTAAAAGGCAAAGGAAAATAATGAATATTTTTTTTTGCGTTGCGTCATATCTAAAAATTCATTTTGGTGTCACCTGAACTGTGTGAGCTCATGCTATGTATCCTCATATTTAATTACATCATTACAACTCATTTACATCCCAAAAACATGCCTACAACTCATGGAAACCGAAATGAAGCATGGAAAGTGGGAGTTTATTTTCAACCAGAATTGGCCTCTTTCTTGGGAAAACTTTGGAAAATCATAACTAAATCTAGAAAAATCAAAAAACTTCAATCTTTGTCATTCTGGAAATATTAGGATGTCTACTTCACAGTAAAAATATTCCCATATCATAACACACATCATGGAGGACGTTTGACATCTGAAAAGCTACAGAGGTCGCTGGCTACCTGGGCTGCTATTTAGATTACTGATACCAAATTCTAAAATTCATAACTAATTATATAAAAATAAAAATCACATAAATTTGATCATTATGGAAAAATAAAAATGTTAAATTGATGATAAAAATAATTCTAGAGTGAAATCGATACATTTAGCTATTGGAATCCTATGGAACAATAATTAAACTCCTGGGACACCACTGCTACTAACAGCCAACTTCAAAAATGCATAACTCTTTGCTCAGACCTCTAAATGAGGTGATCTCAATGGCGACAGAAAGATTATAACCTCTAGTTTATGTATATAAAATTTCACAAGCATTGAACACCATTTGGCCATCAGGTGATACAAAACACAAATATGCCAGTGTGAACAGTGCACATACTAGAATCAATAAAAAATCCCAACTTTGAAAATTCATAAAATATTCTCTAGACCTCTGAAAATTATGTTCTTTAGCTTCTCAAAAAAGCTCTCAATGAGACCTAATTGCATGACAAATTTTAAAGTAAGACTAACTCATTTGGCCAAAAAGTGATATAGAGTTCAATTATGGTCAATTTTGGCTCCATATTGGGTACCAAAGTTGCCAAATGGATTTCCCTTGGTCTTGGCACCTTTTGGGCAAGTTTAAAAACTTATTTGAGACTTGTGTGAGCTGCCCAAGTGGTCCCAAACCTCATGCATCTCATTTTGACCATTCAACCCACACTTATGCATGTTTCCATCAAACTTCCACATTACACACTTTGGCATTACATACTCAAAATAAATGCTAAAGGTCATATGTCATATTCATACATTTAAACATCACATAATAGCATATTTATATATGTCTCAAGGGTCATAGACCATTTACAACATCATATATATCATATGGTACCATCATGGTCTTAAAGTGGCAAAAGTTAAACATGATTATCAATCTCCTTCCTTTAATGTTGTTGGCTCCCATTAGCATATCCATTTGGTTCACCTAGCATGTTATATCATTGGAGAGGAGGGGATGAGATTCAAAGAATCCCAATAGCTCGTCTCCCATTCAATCATACATAATATGTGCAAAGCAAGCTTTTCAAATGCATGCATGGTGAAAATGTAAGACATGCATATTTTAAAAACAATCTTGGCATGTGAATCAATTATACAAGACATCCAAGAGCTCACCAAGTGCTTAGATTGGAGTCATCACATCATTAAAACAAATGGCCTAGCACCATGTTGCTTCTTTAGGTCATAATATGGAATCTAAGACACCAAATCACTTTCGATGAGTTCTAAATTTTTTCCAAGGCCTCCCTTCATTTTCAGTCATCAATTATGACTCAAGAATGACCTTAGAAAAATTTAAAACTCCCCCACCTACAAGATCCCCTCTTGGCTGAGACATGCCTAGGTTTTGGGTTTCATGGAGTTTTTTTTATTTTCTTGAAGGGAGAAGCTTGTGGGAAGCATCTTTGGTGTCTCAATAACTCATTTATACTCTAACTTAGATCTAGGAAGCATCACATAAATTTAGAATTTGAAAGGTGCACTAGAAACCCTAGGTTTTGCATCTTGAATCCTAATGCCTATTTCATAGTTTCCTTTGCATATTCTTATTCCTCTCTCAAATACCTAAGAATCATGCTTGGTTGGGCTTGAAAATCAGATCTTCCTATAGTTCTTAGGCTAGGTCGAAATGGAGAAGAAGGGCCATGGAAGATATGAACCATAGGATGCATTTTTACCTTGTTTTCTTGCTTAGTTTGGCTTGAATCTTGATTTCTCCAAGCTCCTCTCTTCAAATCCGAACTTTCCCTTGAATATCTCCCTTGAATCAGATTTATAAACCTCATTTTAATCTAAGGAAACAAAGGAGAAGGGAGGAGAGGAGGTGTGGATGAAGAAAAGTAAAGAAAATCACCATGAAAACATACCTTAAGCTTGGTTTTCTTCCTCCTTCTTCTTCCTCTCTTGGGCACCTCTCTCTTAGGGTTTTTTTTCTGATTTGGGGCTGGAAAATCTGAAGAGAAATGAGGGCAAGTGTGAGGCACCACCTATATATAGGTAGGGAAAAGTAACTTTTTTAAAAATTCTAATTTTGCCCTTCATACTTTGCATTTTCGTTTCTCCTTCGTTTTAGCTCCCTTTTGAGAACCGTCTTTTCCATTATAAAATTTAGGTTCCCAATTAAGAAAAATGCCTTTGGAATCACTCAAACCAGAGCTAAAACCTTTCCGAACGGATCCGTCAAATGCTGGCACACTGACATTGGAAAACGTCCACCGGAGGGGATTTAACTGTCCCGGGGCTTCCCATGGTTTTCAAGGCCTCTGAGAACTTTAGAGAACTCAAAAATTTGATTTAAAGAGCCCTCCTATGTGAATTCCAAAAATTTCCCGAAATTACAAAAATACCATTACATTTCGTAAGGTTTCTATCAAAATTTATTTCTTCATTCTAGCTCCGTTTTTCCTTCCCTCTGAGGCTAGAATTCTCATTTTTAAGAGGCTAGAATGTTACTCAAATTTTTTAGGACCTTAACTACATCATCTTGAGGAACTTCCTTTTATATCTGGTGAGTTTTGTTCATTTATGGAAAAAACTGTACGGTATGTTTCTCACGTTTTTTCTAGTTTTCAGAAAATCGGATGTTACAAGTGTCATTTTTAATTATGTAAAAAATTATGAGTTTACAAAGATATATGAGATTATAGGGAAATATGGTTAGGGGTTTAAGCCTCCTTCTTATCATGAGATCAGAGAGAAATACTTAAGTTTAGAAGTGAAAAACACACAAGCCATGCTGGAGGATTTTAAAAACAATTGGAAAACAACTAGTTGTTCCATCATGTCTGATGGTTAGATGGATAAAAAAGATGTTTCATTTGTAATTTTTTAGTGAATAGTCCTAAAGGGACTATGCTTTTGTATTCATTGGATACTTATGATATTTCTAAGATTGACAAGGATTTTGACATGCTTGATGAGTTATGGTGAAAGTGCGAGAGATGAATGTTATGCAAATAATAATTGACAATGCTGTAAATTACAAACCAATTAAACAAAAATTGATGGAGAAGAAGAAATACTTGTATTGGATGCCATGTGCAATCCATTGCATTGACTTGATGTTAGAGGACTTTAAAAAAAAAATTATATTGCATAAAGAGGCCATAAGTAGGGATAAAAGAATCACAACCTATATTTATACAATAACAATACTTATTAGCTTGCTAAAAAAATTCACAAAAGGAAAGGACTTAATTAAGCCAGCTATGACTTAATGTGCCATTGCTTATTTAACAATAGCTTGTCTTAATGAGCAAAAAACAACAATGATAAGTTTGTTTAGTTCTAAGGAATGGAAGGATAGTAAATTTTCATCAATCAAAGATGCAAGGAAGTGGCAAGAATAGTTATGGATAATAATTTGTGGAAGAACATTGTAACATGCCTTAAGGCTGCCACTCCTCTAATTAAAGTTCTTCGCTTAGTCAACTTTTATGAAAAGCCAACTATGGGATTCATATATGAAGCAATGGAAAGTGCAAAGGAAAAGATTAAAGAGACCTTTAATAATGTTAAAAGAAGGTAAACAGTAAACTTGATGGTTGTATTTTTAATTTTATTAATGTAAATTTTATATTTTGATTTTTCGTGTTTATTTATTATTGTAGTTATGATCTTATATGGAACATAATTGATAAAAGGTGGGAAACTCAATTACATTGGCCTCTACATACAACTACATATTACCTCAATCCTCATTTTCATTACAACATTGATTTTAAACCTGATTATGGGATAAAGCAAGGACTGTGTGATTGCTTGACAAGAATGGTTAAGGATCATGATAAGAAAAATAAGATTGAATATCAAATAACTGACTTCCATTATGCAAGAGGTATGTTTAGCTGTGACACTATACAAGTATTAAGAACAAAGATGCCACTAGCAAAATGGTGGGATTCTTATAGAGATGGATGCCCAGAACTTAAAAGAATTGCAATTCACAATTTTAGTCTATGTTGTAGCTTTTCTACTTGTGAATGTAATTGGAGTACTCTTGAGATAGTAAGTAATTAAATTTGATATAAATCACTTTCTTCATATTCACTTTCATTTTATTTGAACATTATAATACTTATAAAGCTTTTTTATTTTGTTTAGATTCATACCAAGAAAAGAAATTGCTTGCACCAAAAAAAGATGAATGACTTGGCCTTTGTGATGTGCAATTTGAAGTTAAGAGGTAGGCAAAATAGTAGAACTCATGTTTATGACCTTTTATTATATTCATTCAAATGATGAATGGATAACTAAAAGGAGGAGAGATGGAGATAATGTGAAGGAAGAAGATGACTAGGTTCTTGAACCTATTCAAGTTAATGAGAATGTTACTAATCTTACTATTGAGCCAGTAATAAAGTTGGGTGATCATTTGGTAGTTAATTTGAATCTTAATAATCTAGTAGTTATGCTTCAAATATGGCCTTGGATAATAACATTAGGGTCGAATATAATGATAATGATTTTGGTGAGGTAGGTGGGAATGATTTTGGTGATGGTGAAGAGTCTAAAGATGATAGAGATGATAATAATCAAACTTTTAAAGATTTTTGTTGAATCTATATTTATGTTTTTAAGATTTAATTATTTTGAATGACTTTTTATGTATAAAATTCATTAGAATTTTTATATTGAGTATTATAAATCATAGAATATGAATAAATTTATTTTGAATTTGTATATTTTAAATTGCATTTAAATAAATTTCTTACTGTATATTTTATTTTAACTATGTAATTATATATTTTTATATCTATTTACTAACAAAAATAAATTTTTATGAGTTTATAATACGAGACTACGTTATGAATCTATCTCTCTTTTATGGGTTTGTCTAAACTCATAAGTTTAACAACCTTGATCACAAGCACTTGGGGTACCTGTTAAGCAAATGAATGGCCTTGGTACTACTATAATTCATTTTGAAATGTTAGTTGAAATGACGAGAAAGTACCTTAGACATTTACTCAAGATAAAAATAGGCTTGTACATTAGAAGCCTTACTTGAATTGGGTTGATAAGGCTATGCCCTTGCCAAGGGGATACAATCCTCCAGACTTCTTTACTTTTTATAAAGAAAATAAGTAGTCCACCATGGAATATATTGGGAGGTTCTTGACTCAATGCGAGGAGGTCAACTACAATGAGTTTTACAAGCTACAACTATTTCTTTTATCTTTGATTTGCATTACATTCACTTGGTATGTAAATTTACCCTTTAATTTTGTCCAAAACTAGCAAGATATGGAAAAAAAAAAAAGTTATATGAGCAATTCTATAGAGCCCAAGCAAAAGTGTCCATTACTGATGTCTTAGCCCTAAAGAAAAGAGTCAATAAGCAATAAAGGAATTTTTGAAGCGCTTCAAGAGGATGAAGAATTTATGCATAGTTTAATTACCAAATTGTGAGGTTGCAAGAATAGCCATAGGTAGAATGCATCTATCACTAAGTAGTTGTCTAAGAATTTTTACACTTAATAGACTTAGCCACTAAGGCATCTAAGATGGAGCAATTTATTAAGGAAAAGGAACGTAAGAGAGCATTGAGGACATCATAAGGAGTTTCCATGATCTCTATAGTTGAGGCTGATGAAAAGCTTGTTGAAGTGGATGGAAATGAGCTAGATTCAATAGAGGTTAGTGTTGTAGAAATTTTGGTTAGTAAAGGATATTCTTGCCCTCACACTAAAGCCATGTAGCGGAAAGGAGATACAGAAGATAGAAGCTATTAAGCCATTCCTTTTGAAATCACTGTGTTAAAAGATGAGCAAATTAAACTACATGATAGACATAAGATTCTAATAGCCAAGGAACTAAAAGGTAATAAGTACTACAAGTGGAATAACTCTTATAGCCATATAACCAATAAATGCATTGCTTTTAAGAATGCCATATAGAAAGCTTTAAAAGAAAGATGACTTTAGCTTGCTAAAAAGATATGTTTGTAGATGTTAACCTATTTTCAAAGACTAGCTTGACTAATGTCATAACTATGGCACAGTCAACAAGTATGCCAAGGGATCGTCATGTAGAGGGACAAAGTAAGATGAGATAATTACTTAAGTCACAACACACCTTTAAAGCTAAGGGACAAACAAGGATGGTAAACACAGACACTCATCTACATTCATTGACAACCAGACTAAGATCTACAACACAATGTAGGATAAGTTTGTTTAATAGACTTAGAGTACTTGCTAAGGCAA
The DNA here is from genome assembly GCA_032878935.1 of Erythrophleum fordii. Classification (NCBI taxonomy): domain Eukaryota; kingdom Viridiplantae; phylum Streptophyta; class Magnoliopsida; order Fabales; family Fabaceae; genus Erythrophleum; species Erythrophleum fordii. Next base: position 35,847,977 of record JAVQMF010000053.1, read on the forward strand.
TTAATCAAAGACTCTATGCTTAAGGAAGGTAAGTCCATAAATGTCAATTACTTGATGAAGGTGTTCATCTTAAAATAATTGTCAAAGATGCTGACATCTAAACTCTTTAAAAGTTTATCAAACCTAAGACACCTCCAATCAATGACAGATAGATGATAAATTCAAGCAAAACTCACACTAAAAAATCTATTACTTAGCAGCCGACAGGAAATAAATTGAAGGGGTTGCAAAGGAAATGCGTTGCAAGATTAAGAAAAAGAGTATATAAGATGTTCAAATCAAATCCGTCAACGACTTGCATTATCCAAATGGGAAACATGAAAATTCATCCTTAAGATAATCTTTTGTGAACATATCTTCTTAGCTAAAGAACCCTCATTTGCTAAACTGAAGGGAGATGTTGAGGCGTTTAAGTTCGAATGGGCTAAATTAGCTGAGGGAGGAATGTCTAAAGAAGTGGCTAAAGCAGTTTTTAAAAAGCTTAAAAATGCCATGTTAAAGCTCATATCAATGCCAAGTTGGTTAGTTAAGCATTCATGGAAGCTAGTGCAACACTCAACATTGTGCCTATGTGTCCCTTGAAAAAGTTAGGAAAAATAGAAAAAGGACCTAATCAAGACTGAAATGGCAATGACAAATTTCACTAGTGGATCAACGCCAGTTAAAAGAATGTTGCTAGTTCAGCTTACTATAAGTAGCAAAACTTCTACCATCATGTTCTTTATGGTCAAAGGAAGGATATCCTACACCCTACTCTTAGGAAGAGATTAGATATGTGCCAATTACTATATCCCATCTTTTCTCCACCAACTTTGATTCTTTAAAATGCAAGTGATTTAGAAATTATATTGGCTTATGACAAGCCTTTCTCCACTAAGGTTGGAATGGTAGATGCGTTATATTACACCTGCAATGTGCAGTCAATAACTTTACCAGTAAATATGGAGCTAGAGCTTTTTGTCACCTACTAGCTAATTGCAAATGGTTTAGGTCTTAAGATCATCATTCTTAAGGCTGATGTCTAGCTAAAACAATGATATATCAAATCATTAAATCCATTGAGGTTCTCTACTTTTAGATGATAAAAAGAGGAAGATCTTAGTAATGGAAAGTCAAAAATTAATGAAGTTGAGGTGTTTTTTTTTAGAATCACTTATCAAAGACACCATCACCATAGTGTAAACAAAAGATTCCTACAAAAGGTTAACCTCAGTAGCTTCTAAGAAGTGAATCTACCATTCATTAGCATTCTACTATCCCAGGATAAGAAGGATAGATTGGCTAACCTATTAAAATAGTTTAGAGATTGCTTTGCTTGTAAATATCATGAAATGCCTAATTTATCTTGCAATTTGGTTGAACACCACTTGCCATTATATTCAAAGAACTTGGAATGTGTACAGCAGTCAAGGATGATGGCACTAAAACATATTCCCAAGGTAAAAAAGGAAATTTAATGGCTATTAGAAGTAGGTTCATTTAAATTACCAGGATACAACTAAATTTACATAGCTAAGAAAGACTTAAATGAGACAATATTTATATGTCTTAAAGCAACATTATAGTAAATAACAGCATCAAGAGAACCTAAGACCTTGTTAATTACATCAAAAGAAGCCGTATCATAGCAATAGTAGCTAGTTGAGTCTTAGGAGGAATGCATGCTTAATCATCTTAAGGTTTCTCTCATGAGGAAGAAGGGTCAATGTTTGCCTTGAAAAATCCATAAACTAGATGTTTCCATTCTTCCTTTGCAAAAGTTAATCTAGCATTCCTAAAGTCTAGATCCTCTAACCATATATATTCCTTCTTAACTAGACTATTCACCTAATCCATAGTCTTTTGAATGGAATCATATAAGGGGAACTACTTTTGTTCAATACTTTCTATTTCTTAATAAAGTTTAGCAATGTGCAGACTAATGAAGTTTTCCTTTTGCTTGCAAGTAGCCTATTTTGGCATGAAGTGCATAAAGTCTCTCCTCTAGTTTGCCAGCTTACTTAAATAATAGGACACACCAAGCCTTCAAAGGGCTATTTTCATTCAATAATTAGACTTGCTTAGCTTCAAGATCCAATAATCTTTGAAGTTGGGCCATGGCTTTAGTTTTCTTGGACAAGCTAATCTCTAATTTGGCATTTAAAGAAGGAAAACTCTTTTGAATGATAAGAAGGATAGAGGCCAACCTTGGAGGAAGAGAACTTGGTATCCTCAAATTCAAAGGACGATTGAAGACAAATATGATCTTAACTAATTGGTCAAAATTCAAGGGAAAATTAGTGATAAGATTTATTAAGTTTGTGGTAGGATTAGACTCCAAGGCAACAAACATTAAAGCAAGAGTAGAATGAGAAGCCAAATCAAAAGCTACATCAACCATAGATTAAGGAGGTTTTAAAGTAGCCAATTTTGTCAACATAGCAACAATGATCTTGGATGCCTATTCATCTACCTTATGTTGCTTTGAGGATCAATATTTGGAAGGTTTTTAGAGAGTGCATATCTTCATATATTGATCTTGTAATGGTATAACCGAGCCAAAAAAAAAAAAGATTTAAATAAAGAAGCTTGGAAGAAAGGACAATCAAAAGGGAGAGAAACCTAAACAACAGGAGTAAGTCTTCAAAACCTTCAGTATGCACCTGTTATTGTAGGAGGTGTGGTCACTTCATGAACCTCTATAGGAATACTAATAATCCTTAAAAGTACCATTTTTAGGAGTTAATTGCGGGGCTTATAAGAGGTTTTCAATTGATTTTTGATTCTTTTGCACTTATTTTTCATTAAAATTGCAATTGGATTCAATTTAGTACAAATTAAAGTTTTATTACAAAAAGCCTTCAAAGAGGACTAAATTAAAAAGAATTTAAATTCTTAGCTTTTGCTTTTAGAATAAGTTTATGGCAATTCTTGATTTTATTAGAAAGCCATTAGTATATTCTTATAAATAATTAGTTTTATTTTGAGTTTATAGCTTAAAATATCAGCTTTTATTTTGTTTTGTATGGTTTTTGCACTAAAGAGGCAAATTGGATAAGTTTAAGGTCTAAGATGCAATAGCTTTCAAAAATTCTTACTAGTAGCCCATTATTGTTATAAGTAATAACTACTCGTTATGGCAATAGCAACCGTTTTTGGAAAATGCGGCAAGATCTCATTGTTGTGATGAGACATTTCTTTCTCGTCGCAACTCTCAACTTTAATTTAGTTTTTTGAATTCTTTCTAGTGTATGAAATTAGGGAGTTTTTGGAGAGATTTTTTTTATTTTCTCTTTGATTTTCTAGAGAGGGTTTCATAATATTTTAGCAGTTAGGAGCATTTAGGAGTGGAATTTGGATATTAATAATCTTTTAAAGGTATGATTTCTTACTTCTATAGTAGATTGTGATGTAATTCTTCATCTTTTTGTAATCTACAATGGTTAATTTAGATTTCCTATAGATTTTCATTTGTCTTTTAAATTTATTACTTAATCTTAATGATTAAATTTCGATTTATGTTTATTAATTACTAGATGTAATGATTTCTTCCTATCAATGTATGCTTTATAATACGATTGTATATGTTAAATTCTTCAATGACTTTTCTAGTGTCTAGTTCATTAATTAGTTTTTAGATATCATGGCAATAACTTTTGGAGTTAATTGTTGAATGAAAATGCTTGGAGAGCCTGCTAGCTAAGGAGAGGTGAGTGTTAATACATTCACCAATTCATGCATTATTATGAGTGTCCTAATTAATGTGTCACATGTGGCATCAGTGTCTCATCATTTTTTTTGGATAACATTAAGGGTATGTTTGATTCATCAAATTAATAACAATAGTATATATATATATATATGAATTAATTTTAATGAGTTTAATAAACTAGTAAGCCTCACAATTTTTACTAATGTTACCATTAATGTGTCACTTGTGGCATCCTTTCCAATATTAACTTCATCTCTTGAGATTTGATTTTTATGATTGGTTATTTTTCTACTCCTAAACCCAATTTATCAACTAGTATGTTATTATATAATTAAAAAAATAGATATTAAAATTTTTGTGTAGGCTTAATTTATAATTTTTCAGTAGATTAAATAAATAAAGACTAATTATGTCTATATTTCTAAATAACATTTCATTTTGAAGAATTTATATTTTTCAAAATTCAAAATGTATTATTATTAAATTACTTTGAGATATAGATAATAATAAAATAATTTACATAATAATATAACTATAAAAAAATTTAAAATCCTAAAAAATTGAGTTCCTTATAGAAGAATCCATCTAAATATTTATCAACGGCATATAAATATGTACACACACGTATGTATATATATATATATATATATATATATATATATATATATATATATATATATATATATATATGACTTAGGCGAATTTATGTGGCCTACAAGTCACTACATGTGCATAAAAAAGTCACTCTACATGTATTGGCCCCATTTCCCACATGGCGAGACATGAGAGGTGTTCTAACTTGCAAGGAGGATCTGGTGGGACCAATCCTTTACCAAACATTATCCTATCCAGGAATCCCCGCCCCCGTTTTTCTGGCTGGAAATGCTCTTTGAAATCTCATGGATCACGTTCAAATCCTCTCAAACCAACTCAGTTCAGGCTTCTTTGCTTCCATCCCACAGTTCTTCCTATTCCTATTCCATGAAGTGGGGTCAATTAGTACACTCCCTGCTTTACCATTGTAAATACTCTGCTGCCCTTGATCATTTTGGATCAAAAGATTCCCTCTTTTCTGTTTATCTTCAAATTCAAGTTGATTCATACTGCAATTGAAATGATGGGTCACTTGTATATGCTGGAATAAATAATGGGTTTCTCGCTTTCCAGTTTTAACTGCAATTTCTGGTTTATCATGGTGTGGATGAAAGGATGACTGGGACATCTGTCCTTCCCCAAACCCATCTTTTATCACCACCCAAGAATCCACCCCAAAACATTGAATTCAATTTCAGGTTCAACGAGCAGAAATGCTTGTCTCTGCTGAAAAGATGCAACAACATGGAAGAATGTAAGCAAGTTCATGCCCAAATCCTAAAGTTGGGCTTGTTCTGGGATTCTTTCTGCGCGAGCAATCTTGTGGCCACATGTGCTCTAACAAATTGGGGCAGTCTGGAGCATGCTTGCTCAATCTTCCGTCAAATTGAGGAACCTGGTAATTTTGAATTCAACACCTTGATCAGAGGCTATGTCAAGAATATGAATCTAGAAGAAGCTTTGCTTCTTTATGGCGAGATGCTTGAAAGAGGAGTTGAACCTGACAACTTCACTCACCCACCTCTTCTCAAGGCATGCTCTCTTCTAGGAGCTCTCCAAGAAGGTATGCAAATTCACGGACATGATTTTAAGGTGGGTCTTGAATGTGATATATTTGTACAGAACAGCTTGATCAGCATGTATGCGAAGTGTGGGGAAATAGAGCATGCTCGTGCTGTGTTTGAGAAATTGGGTGAAAAGAGTATAGCTTCATGGAGTGCTATAATTGGAGCTCATGCTGGTGTAGAAATGTGGCACGAGTGCTTGATGCTGTTTGGTGATATGAGCAGTGAGGGATGCTGGAGGGCTGAAGAAAGCACATTAGTGAGCGTGCTCTCTGCTTGTACCCATTTGGGTGCTCTTGATCTTGGAAGGTGCATACATGGGATTCTGCTGAGGAATATTAGTGAGCTCAATGTTATTGTTGAGACTTCATTGATTGACATGTATGTCAAGTGTGGGTGCCTTGAGAAAGCGCTTTGTCTGTTCCAAAACATGGCCGAGAAGAATCGATTCTCTTATACTGTGATGATATCTGGGCTTGCCATTCATGGACATGGCAGGGAAGCTCTAAGGGTTTTCTTGGAAATGCAGGAACAAGGTTTGGCGCCAGATGATGTCGTCTATGTGGGTGTATTAAGTGCCTGCAGCCATGCTGGCCTTGTCAGTGAGGGTCAAAAGTGTTTCAATCTCATGCAATCTGAGCATGAGATTGAACCAACAGTTCAGCACTACAGCTGCATGGTGGATCTCATGGGGCGAGCCAGGATGCTCAGGGAAGCCTATGACCTTATAAAGAGCATGCCAATTGCGCCGAATGATGTGGTGTGGAGGAGCCTTCTTAGTGCTTGTAAAGTTCACCTTGACTTAGAACTAGGGGAGATTGCAGCTCAAAATCTTCTCCAGATGAACTCTGGCAATCCCAGTGACTATTTGGTGCTATCAAATATGTATGCACAAGCTCAAAGGTGGGATGACTTGGCAAGGATCAGAAGAGCAATGGCTGAAAAAGGCTTGATTCAAACACCTGGGTTTAGCTTGGTTGAGGCAAAGAGAAAGGTATACAAGTTTGTCTCACAGGACAAGTCTCAGCCCCAATGTGATAGCATATATGACATGATTCACCAAATGGAATGGCAGTTGAAATTCGAAGGCTATATACCAGACACATCACAAGTGTTGCTTGATGTAGATGAAGAGGAGAAGAGGCAGAGACTGAAATATCATAGTCAGAAGCTAGCAATTGCATTTGCGCTAATACATACATCTGAAGGAGCTCCCATAAGAATATCAAGAAATCTTAGGATGTGTAGGGACTGTCATACCTACACCAAGTTCATTTCGATGATCTATGAGCGAGACATCACCGTAAGAGACCGTAATAGGTTCCACCATTTTAAAGATGGAACGTGCTCTTGTAGAGACTATTGGTAAATCTCATTATATTCACACTCGAGGAATTGTGATTCATTGGTATATTTCTTGTTTCCACCTCTCAATGTTATATTCTCCACACATAATTCTCAATCAGTTCACATGAGATTAGTGATAGAGGAATTGTTAAGCATATTGTTTGTAAGAGATGTTGCAATTACACGACATCCTCGGAGGTCAAAGAGAAGAGAAGGAAGAACATAGTCAGAACATGGTTTTGAGTAAGCTGTTTAACACAATTCTCTTACAAGTTTTAGAAATGGTTGGCACATCAGAACATTCAAAGATCTTTGGCGAGAAATTGGTACATTCAACACACAAGAAGCTAGGAAGAGCAGAGACGATTGGATAAAGAGCTCCTTTCTTGTTGTACATATTTTCAGAGATACTATGACAGATATCAAGCATATTATCCGCGCATATTTTTCCTCAGATACAAAAGAAACTAATTCACCTAGTTTCCAAGACACATTCCTTGCGTATATGTTGTGCTCATTTGCAATATTCAATTCATAGTAGTGAGCTTATTCAATATGAATTGCAGACACTGCTGATGTGATTTCATTGGTTCGTGGGTCAGCATTTTCTAAAGAAACTCCACATGGATCTTCCGTAACAAGCAATGTAATAACATTGAGGGAACTCCAAACTTTTGTCACGTTTGTGCTTGAGATTCCCAAGGTAACAGCAAAGAGTGCATCGAATCCTCCTGCTCCCGGAACTCCCGCCAACAAAACTCCTTCCAAGTTCATGGTAGCGTCTAGAAGTTGTGTCTGTGATTCTGGTTCAATCTGCATATTTTGCAACTCATGAGACTATTGGACTCACAATTTTTGTTAAATTGTTAAACCAATCAACCAGGAAAGCAAATGTGAGTATCTAAATAGGATTCCTCTGTGATTACCCTGAATGGAGATTATAAAAGCAATGAATCTTCTAGTTATGGCAATTGTGCTCAAAAAACACGATCCAAATCCCATGTTAACTTCATTCAGTTCTTAATTAACTAAGTATTCTAGCAGAACATATTATTTATGAATTTTACCAAGCCCATTATACTGGAATTAGATTTAAGACCCCTATCCCCACACATCCCATTCAATGGGATTCAAATGGCAACTGTGTATGGAATGAAAAATTTCCAAATAAAATATTCCTGACTCAATCCATCTCAATGCAAAGGTCATGGAATTTAAAACCAGTATTTCCTCATGAATAAAATAAGAGATGTAGTACACCAGGGTTATTCTTGGATGAGGCAAAATCTCTATTTTGACCCATTTGATACATAGAATGTAAACGAAATGCGATTGCAAAATGAATGAAAATAATATTTTTGAAGATAAAAATAACTTGTGTTTTCTTATTTTTAAAAAGTAATAAAAAAAATGGTGAAATATTATTGAATAATGATTATAAGAATATAATAGACATTGCATAAGAGTTACGTATAGGTAATCCTATTACATATGGATCACCAAACGGCCCATAATAAAAAAATGAGTTCACAAGGGTAAGGATTAGTTTATTACACCTGGGTATTCACTTTATAGGGAAAATCAACATCATGCAAAAAGAGGACAATAATGATGTGCACTCATTTAGTAGAATGAACTTACTGGAACACCTGTGGCCTCACCCATTGTGCGCATATGATGTCTAATTCCAAGCATTGCATCTTTTGCTCCGAGCAGTGCTTTAATAACTGCTTCTTTGTTAGGTTCAGAAGCTTGTTCAATCCACTGCACATGCAGTTTGCATTTTAAACATCAACAGTACAGAAGAAAAGCAAGAGCCAGGAATCAGTGCTACAGAATAGCACGGAAAATCATAGAAACTTGACAGCAAGAAAGAAAGGCCTCAACAAAAACAGATCACATCTTCAGTTATGAAGTTCACAACCTGAAATTGAAACGCAGGCTACAATGGCCACAAGATCTAGCATAGAATTTTACATAAATGATTTTGTTTTCTTCACCCGTGTGTTTCCTGTTAACCACAGTACTAATTTGCATTATGGTCAAAACATGCCATGACTAGAGCAGTTTCTTCTACTTGATCCTTCTTCTCTCCTTACCAGAGGACAAAAAGTTTAAAAGGAATCCCCTCAATCATGCCCCATCATATACAGGGGCCATGAAAATTTTGAAATCAACAAAAAGATATTAACAGATTTACATTTACCGTGAGCCATGAGGTTTACAATTCTCAGGCATTAAGCAGATATGACATATGAAGGAAACCAAATGCGATCATTAAGAGCTTAAATTTTCAAGTTATATCTGATCCTACATCCTTCCTGAACCAAATCACGTTTTTTAATTCTATTATCCTATAGAGTATGATCACTGCCTAAAAATAAGCTTGGGGTAGGACAAACAGTATGAAATGTCAATCAATTTACTTGAGTTGAACAAGAATTTAAATTTATTTTCAAATTACTCCATTAACACAATTGTAAATGAGCTTAAGAAAAACCTTGTCTGATCTGAGCATGCTGCAGTTGTTAATTACACATTTATATGCATCCCATTGCTCCTTTGCTAATTTGCTTAACAAATTCAGTTGCATTTCCAGTGCTGAATTTGCCTCTGACAATCTTCTCCATATGTCTTGAGATTTATGAGGGTCCAACTTTTGCCATTTTTTTATAGAACCCACCATTGATGGCGTGGATGAACCACCAGTTCCTGGTTCTCCTAGTAACTGAAGAGAATAATATCCAGTACAAGATATTTAATATGCTTCAGACAAACAAGTCAACCAAAGTAAGGAACAAAGAAAAAAAGGGAAAATGGGATGTGAGAGATGAGAATGATTGCCAATAGATAGTCCTCCAATCTTGACATCATTTGTCAGTTACAGAACCAAAAGAGGATAATGGACATGAGTATGCGAAAAAGGTCTAAAGACACCAACTGAAACATTTTCCATTTCTGTGGAAGATAGTGAAATTTGCAAATCCATCTACTTTATCAAGAACATATGGGTGAAATTTTCAAGAGAGGCAAAGCAGTACCAAGTATCAACTATTGTCAATATGCATGAGTATACACATAAATATTTTAATGTCAACAGGCAAGAGACTCAAGTTATAGAGAATCAATTTGGTTTTATACCTAATAGGTTGATTATGGAAGCGATATACTTGTTATGTAGATTAATGAAGAAATATCGAAGGAATAAAAAAGATTTACATATGGTGTTCATTGATTTAGAGAAAGCATATGATAGGGTACCAAGAGATGTTTTATGGAAAGTTTTGGAGAGAAAAAGAGTTCGTATTGTATACATTTGAGCAATTCAGGATATGTACGAAAACTCAAGGTGGGCCCATCGAGGATTTTCCGATAACAATTGACTTACATTAGGGGTCAACTTTGAGCTCCTATCTCTTTACTTTAGTTTTATATGTGCTTACCGAACATATCCAAGAGTCGATAACACAGTGTATGCTCTTTGCAGATGATATAGTCATAGTTGGAGAGTCAAGAGAGGAAATAAATGAGAAGTTAGAGATGTGATGACTTGTTTTGGAAGATCATAGATTTCGTTTAAATAGAAAGAAAACGGAGTATATAGAATTTAAGTTTGGTAAGAGGTACACTAATTCTAGTGTAGAAGTGAAAATCAAAGAACACACTATACCACAAGTTACACGTTTTAAGTATCTTGGGTCTATCATACAGTATGACTGGAAAATAGAAGATGTAAATCATAGGATTCGAGCAAGATGGATGAAATAGAAAAGTGCTTCAAGTGTTATTAGTGATAGGAGAGTGCCATTCAAGTTTAAGGGTAAATTTTATTGTACAGTTATAAGACCAGCAATGTTGTATAAGACTGAGTGTTGAGTAATAAAAGGTCAACAGAAGAATAAGTTTTATGTCGCAGAAATGAAAATGTTACGTTGAATGAGTGGACATACCAAATTAGACAGAATTAGAAATGAATATATTAGAAAGAAAGTTGAGGTTATACCTATTATAGAAAAGATTATGGAATCGTATTTTAGATGGTTCGGATATGTGTGGAGAAAACCTATAGAAGCTCCAGTAAGAAGAGTAGATTAGATGGAGAGTAGTCCAATAATTAAAGGTCAAGGAAGACCACGAAAAACTATAGGTGAAACTATTAAGAAAGATTTAGATTTAAATGGTTTATCTAAAGATATGATTTATAATAGAACTATATGATGTCGTTTGATCCATGTGGCCAACCCCACCAAATGGAAAAATGCCTTGTTGTTGTTTAATTTAGAAGCCAAAAAAATTGAATTACTAAGATTTCAATCCATTACACTAATAACTAGCAAAATCAGGCCAGTTTACTTGATTTTCAGAAATCAAAATATTATTGTAGAAGCATAAAGTTTATGTCTCTTAACTCATTATCTCTTAGCTTCCAACCCTCATACGAAAAAATTTCCTAAATCAAGCCACCAACACTGACGTTAGTGAATTAAAAACCTTTGAGATTTTTCCTTCACATCATTGATATGACCATGTATGCTCCAGAAGGATACGTTAGAGAACTCTATGTAAATACCTTTTGAAATATAGAAATATCTAGTTAGCCACTGCAGACAATTTAATGAATAATTTTAAATGTTAGGAACAGGGAGGATGACAGTTCCATACATAATGGAAATTATAAAGAACTTAAAAAGTAATATTAGAGATGAACTAATCATCGCTTCCAATGTCAATGATCACCTTGGCTTAAAGTACACCCATTCTTGACTCTACTGATAAAAAAACACTTTCACATAGATAATAGATTTTAGTAATTAACAGGAGGTGGAAGTTAATATATTGGCAGAACCCACGCATTCACATAAAGAGCTGAGATCTAATCAGTTGAGTGTTACATAAAAAACAAGAACTTAGGACACATTTTGATAGACAAAAACCTAATGTGTGGATTACAGAGTGAAGAAGGCATACATGGAACAGAAGGCCTGGAGAAGCCAAGAGGAATATTCAAAGGAGACGGAAAAATTCCATATTTGATAAGCAAGTTATTACTATCTTTTCCTTCTCCTTTTATAGAAGGTATTAGGGATTAGAAAGAGAAATACATAGTTATGTATAATCCTCATCCCTCACAAAGGAAGAAGAGGAGCATTTGAAAGAGGTAAGTGCCCAAAAACATACAAAAAGATAAGACACACAAACATACACCGGAGCCAGCATATCTGAAATTGAAGTTGCTTACAAGAGTCATCAAGGGTGGTAAAGAAAAGTCAGTCCTCTCATGGTCCCATTTTCCTTTCAAAACATCACTGATAACTTCCGATAGAAGCCCTGCTTTTGCTGCAACCTGCAATGTCAATAAAATTAAGACAACTAAGTTACTGATGTTTGTCGAACATATATACTAATTTGACAACAACATTTGGTCATTAAATAGAGAAAACCAACGCAGGCATCCTGCCAAGAATGAGTAGTCTAGAGTAATGGGGCTAATGACAAGAATCAGTTCTGAAAATACAATTCATTGCAAAACAGTATCTGGTCAATGCATAGAGATAACTAACACAGGCATCCTGAAAAGCTTTTCATTAAGAATGAGTACTCTAAAATTATGGGGCAAATAGCATGAATAATTCCCACAAACACAACTTGATCCATCTGGGGTTTCTTTAACCTCAAGAAAAAAGTGGTTAGAAGGAATTAAAAGTGACATGGAACAAATGCTGACTAGAAAATCTAGAATACATAGTTGTGGCCATACATTGTGTCAACATAGTTGTCATGAGTATTGCAAGTATTCACAGAGCATAGGAATAGAGTTGTTTCAATGGCCTCTCTTTGGTGTTCAGCACGTTAATTCTTTTATGGAGTTTCCTTGGTAGATACGCAGAGTGCAGAGGGACTGGGGAACTTTTCTGTATCAATTTCTTTGCTGCTTGGTTTTAGGAGGATATCTTGTCCCCTTCACTTTGTAATCTTTCTTTCCATCTAATTAAATTTCTTCTTTTATCCAAAGAATTCAGAGAATAATGGTAATCACTATACTCAAGATGGACCTCTAATGTAGGTTAGAGTCAGACAAACCCAGGAGGGTACGTTATGGCATTTCCATGTTTATTTGAAGCAGATTCATAACTTCTGCAGAGTCAGTCTAGATACACCATTCTATCTGTATAAGTGAGGAACTTAGACAAGTAAGTCTCATAGTATTGCTGCTCAATACACAGTACCACTAGAAATGCACATACAAAGAAACACAGAGGAGCACACAAAAGCAGGGAGGGGCAAGACCTGAGCAGAAGAAATCACTTCTGGTGAAAACCGCACATATCGTTGACTGCCATAAACAGCTGAACTAACATCAAACCCACTGCCTACTTTTCCTTGTGCAATACAGTGAGCAGTTTGAGCTATTTTATGCACCACATCAAGATCTTCAGTATCCTTCCTTTCCTGAGGATCTTTGGATGAGGAGAGCCTTACAACTCCAAGGTAATGAAGTAAAGCAGCAACTACAGCAGTTGTCATTGCAGCAGATGAGCCCAATCCAGTTTTGGCTACTTCAGGCCTGCAATTCACTCCACTGGCATCCTCAGTATTGAAGGTTATGGAGGAAAAGGGTGGAAGGGTGGCCAATGATTCTGGTGTCAGAGGGAGCCCACGTCTTTCAATCTACAGAAGAATTTATTGGCAAATGAATTTCTGAATTGAACCTTTTTTATTTTATACACTGTTCATGTCATGGAAAGTTAAATATAAAGTCTTACGAGGGAGATCAGGTAAAAGCTCAACATGAAAAGAAATATATATATATATATATATATATATTCCTTACAAACTACAGCAGTTGGTTGTTCTTATTAACGGTGAAATAATAGACATCAATTGAATTTTAAATCAAAAAAATGTAAATTACTCCAGAGACAGGCAGAAGATGCTCCCAGAAGATGATGCATAGAAAGTATAATAAGATTAAATGAAGGAACATTACCTGGTTCCTGTACGAATAAAAATCATTGCAACCCAAAATTGTAATATTAAGACCTGCAAGACTAATCCAGTTAGAAAATCAGAAGTTTGAAGCTATTTTCTTTTACGGAAGGGTAGAGAACATAAACCACATATTACCTCGTAAAAGTAGTTTGTGCAACAACTCCATCCTATTCTTGTCAAATGTTGCATGTGCGGCAGCCAAAGAATATTGCACTGCATATTCCAGAAAAGGATTTCTTGTTTCACTGCAATTATAAACCAAATATCATAAGCCACGCTATGCTATTTAACTCTGTAGTAAAGCCATTACTAGGGGGCGAAAAACAAAAGGAACAGTAACTTATTGACCTTAGACCATTCAATATTTCTGTACTACAATAAATGCATGGCTTGCTAATAATGAGGCCTGAGTTCAATTTCCAGTATCGTAAATGAATTAGTTTCATTAAGGACATAGAAGAGACAGAATAAAGACAAACATAATAAATAAAACTTGCCTCGAAGAAACACATTGAATTGTAAGATTTTTGAGAGCCAATTTGTACATGCCTTCTCTGGAGAGTTGAGGAGACGTTAATTTCACATCTGTCCATGCCTGAAGGCAACGTAACAGACAAGAATCACATATAATTCAGCACCATGATAATGATTATACTCTAAAAAAAAAAAAAAGGGAAATTGGTTGAAAACATCAAATAAAACTATCAAGAATGTGATTTTAGCATGTTCACAATAGACGCTAATGAAATGTAGTGTCTTGTCAGCTACAAGAAACAAGTGACTCCAGCTTTTACTATAAATATGTGGCAATACATTTGCAACAATTAGTAGTTATGCATTGAACTTACTCATGAGCAACTTCCTTTCCATGTTAACATCAAGCAGGAAAAATGGCACATGAACCAAGAAGATATTATCTTGTGCAGACATTCAAGTGAAGTTTGCATCTTGTTACCTCATTCGGTTTCCTTAAACAAACAGTAACGGTATAGACAAATAGAGCTGTTTTTTATTAACACTTTTGTTACCTTATCTTTGATCAGGGCAAGTGTCATGACAAAATTTCCAGCTATAACAAAACTGCAATATCTGTATACTACTAAGAATCCAGGAAGCAGTAAATCATTTGTCAAATGCAGATCATCTTACAAACAACAATAGTAGAATAATAACCCACCCATGCCCAGCTATGGGATTTTATTTCATCATAAATTGGTTCCACGATTGCATAAAACCGGGCATTCGTACTGAGTACAAGCCCTGAATTTGGTCTCTCCAATATAAGGTAACCCCCCGTCATCAGCACCTTTCCTGGAGCAGAAGCAACCCTATGTCAAAAAAGTCAACAACAACCAGTTAGAGTACATATGCTTTCTTTTCTTTCGTTAAGAGGATAAGGGTTGGAGATATCTGATTACAAATCACACTGTTAAACTGCTCCAGTAACAATAACAATCAAAACTAAAAATTCATGTAGCATTTACTTGTTAACAGCTGAAATCCCAGTTTAATTTTAATGATAGCTCCGATAAATTTCTTTTGAATCATTACTCAGTGTACTTGAGGGAACAAACTGAAGAAACAAATTCTTGGTGTGGATGGGAATGAACTTACACAGCCATAGTTTTCCCACTACACATCCCAAGAACCGCTGGGACAAAAGCACCAAAAATTCTGTAAATTAGAGGAAAAGCTTCAACATGTAATGAAAGTTCAGACGTTAGAAACTGTGACTCTTAAACTAAGCCGATCTCAGTAACTGATCGGCCTAGAATGTGCGTTTCGGGGTGGAGATGAGTGAAATTCAAGTATTTCTACCCCCGATGTCCAACGAAATAATACAGATTTAAAAAAAAAAAAAAATCCTAGTTTGGTACTTAAAATAAAAGTCTTTCAGACTTTGGGATGAGATGAGTGAGATTCGAGTATTTCTAACTCCGATGTCTAACGAAATAATACAGATTTTAAAAAAATCTTAATTTAGCACTTAAAATAAAAGTTTCTAGATATTACTTTTTTTTTTAAATTTGATTCTCTAAAATAAATTATTTTAATTTAATTTCTTAAATTTTTTTTCCTCAATCAAAATTTTAAAAAATGTGATATCTCTAATACAAAAAGTAATGACACAGGAGTATTTTTTTTCGGGACTTGATGAAATTTTGAGCGTGAAGTTAATAATGGGCCAAAACCAAACCCACAGTCAAAAGTTGAAAAGTTGTGGTTTGGATTTTGATATTATTGTTAAATTATTAAATGTGGATTAATTGCACTTTTATTATGAAATGTGGGTTAATTTTTTAGTCTCATATTTACTTTTCTTAGTTTTATTATATGTATTTCTTTTAACCTCCTTATTTTGTTTATGGGAGTAATTTTCATCAAGTGTATATTTTGCACCAATACTTAGAGGATTCTTCCAAAGCTATTATTTAATATTCAATATCATAAATGAAAAGTAGCTAAAAAGTTATTTTGGGTGGGTTTTCCTTTCATAGAATCATGTGTTTTTGTTCTTTTTTTTTAGTATTTCTAAAGATTATTCTTTTTAAGTGATGAAATCCCTTACAAGCTTATATCTCTAAAGAAGTGGATTATTTCATGTATCCTTAGGGTGATGAGTTAATTTATCATCGTATTCTTCCTAACCTAAATTTCATTTTTGCTATCCAATAAGAGATTTCTAATCCAAAATATCAATTTTGCGTGGTTAGCTTGAGGGGTTTTCGTGCTTTTGCATTTCAAAATCTTAGATTTCATTTGGTTTTGGAATCACTCAAACCTAAGTTTTCTATAAGATACATTCATTTTGAGTTGGTGATATTCCAAACTCTATTTTGACAAAGGTACCTCCTTTTCTCTTAGGCTTTATTTGACATGTGAATTTTTTGGTGATGAAAATGGAAATAGAAAAAGAATGAAATGTAATAAAAAAAATTTTGTTTGGTAAGAATGGAAAAATAAAAAAAATATGTTTATATTAGATTATTTGATAGGATGAAAGTAGAATGGAATAGAAAGTAAAAATAATGAAATGACAAAAATACCCTTATTTTATGTCGACCTCACATCACATTAGTGACATCGTGTGTGTGTGTGTGTGTATAAATACGCATATATGTATGTTTGGTAAAAAGTTGTTTAGCAATTTTTACTTTGACAAAATTTGCAAGTATGTTGCTTGCTTTTACAATTTTGGTAGGAGGGGTTTTTTCTTGTTTATTTTTTCACCATAAATTTTTTTTTTCATAAACTTTTTAATAAAACTCAACAAAAGCTTGAAGAAAAAACATTGTTATAGATGGTCTTAATTAATATTTGATAATGATAATAGTAATAATATATTATTACTTTTTTTGTTCATGTTTTACTATAATATATATCACAATAATATATTATTTGTTAACATAATATTTTATGTCTTTTTTTAATTTTAAGAAAAAATGTATATTATTACTCTTTGTAGGAAATTTACACACACATATACTGATGCATATCAAAATAATGGCATCGCAAGTGTACAGGCCATAAGAATAGTACATGATGAGTCAAAGTCGTTTTCTTAGAGAATCAATACGATTAGTGATTAGGCATTAGATTTCTCATATTCATTTTAGTTAAACAAATCAAGTTATGAGTGAATTTTTGTGAAAATCAATTCAAGTGCAATTAACAGTAATGAAAATGGTTCTCAGCGAAAATAAGCAATTAAAGACACCCTAAGAATTCTTATCCCTTTTTTACACAAAGTCAATCATTTCCCTTTTTTAATTAATTGGTTTAATGTCGATTTTAGAGTCAAAAGTCTAATTAAGTAAAAATGTCTTTTGATTCATTCAAACCCACATATCAACTCAACTCTTTGATGTCTCAAATGAGAAGTTAACTACAATTAAGCTTAGACCTTATCTAGACTACCTAGGACCCTTGAGTATATCTCTATCTCAAGTGCAAATTAGACTATATCTAATCTTAAGTTGCTCAATCAATGGTCTATAAGCAATTTCCTTCTTTCAAAGGCTAACTACAAAACCCATAATCAAACTAGAGGTGGCCAATCAATAAAATGAAACCATAATTCAGATTAAGTATTAAAATCTTCAATAATCCAACATAATCAAAAAGGAAATTATTTCCAAAGCTCAAAGGTTCATAAAATCCCTAAAGGTTACAAGAGTTAGCCACTCATGGCTTGAAATCCACAGACAAGTTCAGCAAATATGTCAACAAATACATCAACTTGAAGAGAAGATGAAGTAGAAACACCTAATCGGAAGAATCTTAAACAGAATCAACACTTTCACGATTAATATGAAGCTTCCCCAACACCTCTTATGTGTTTTCTCACTTCCCAAGTCGACCAGATGCGGCT
The DNA here is from genome assembly GCA_032878935.1 of Erythrophleum fordii. NCBI lineage: Eukaryota > Viridiplantae > Streptophyta > Magnoliopsida > Fabales > Fabaceae > Erythrophleum > Erythrophleum fordii. The sequence goes on from JAVQMF010000053.1 coordinate 35,866,035, forward strand.
CCCCTCTGTTGAATGATGAAGCCCTAGCTTTCTCTCGCATTTTTTAGTTTGCAAATCAAAGCTGTATGTTTCAAAAGCCAATCTCGTTATAGCAAGGGGTGGCTCTTGTTATAGCAAGAGCTTATAGGTGCCTAGATTTCTACTGATCTCACTATTGCTTGCGCTATAGTATAGGTGCCCTGGAATTTGTATACATCACGACTTCGCTATGGCTAAGTGACTTTCTCACTATAGCAAAAATGCATTCTAGTTATAGCGAATTATGTTCTAGCTGTAGAAAGAGGACTTGTTCAGCTTGCCTTTTTACTTTTCAACTTCTCTCTCTTTTCTCATTTCTTTCTACAATCTTCTACCTTCTCCTGAGATAAAAATCAATCATAAAATGAGACTCAAAACTGATAAAGATATCGCAATTGAAACATTTTCTTCATTTTGTTTGATTGAATAAAAATTTAGCCATGTTAGTCAAGAGAAAAGTACTTTGCCTCCCTAATTTATCATAAAATATATTTATTTCTCATCTAAAATTAGGGAGTCATCAAACTCCCCCTCACTTATATTATTGCTTATCCTCAAGCAATTCCTATAAAATATCAATTAATGTGGTTGTTGACTAATTTTTTTTCACGATAAACACCCAATCAACCCCAAATTTCAGATTCCCCCACACTTAGAATGAAACCAATGTCAGAAGCAGAAGTTTAGCAAAACTTCAAATTGAATTTCGAAACTAATGTACTCATAGCAACACTCTCCTGATTTCCAAAGTATGTGTGTGTTTCATAGACAGATTTTTTAAAAATAAGCAAGTAATCTTCAATAAAACCCTTAATATACTTTCAAGACCCAATCCAACTATCTACTCTAACTTCAATTGTCAGAATTCATTAAGAGAGGTCTTTATTGTTCAACAGAGTACTACTCTCAGCACAATCATTCTCATTCTTCTCTGTTTTTTTTTAATAAATTTTTCCTCCTCAGTTCTCTTAATCCTTTTGACGCAAATGACAACATTGATTATAAAGCCACTCGGTTACTCAGATTAAGGAAATTGCCTCAGAGTGCTCATAAGCATACTCTTAGTTTCACCACTGTTTGACGTGAAAGTTCACATTTTTTGGTGCAAACTCCTGGTTACTAAGTGATTTCAACCATTGGAGTAGAGATATATCTGTATATGTTTCTTTTTTTTCCATTAAATATCCCTTTCAAATGACAATCAGATATCCATCAGAAGCAGATAAATTAGGGAGATCTAAAAAAAATAAATGGGGGCTAACTAAAGAAAAAGCTTGAATTACTTCAATAACCGTCTTGCTGAGAAGTGCTTCTATTATGGGTGCATACTACAACTACGTTACTTGCTTTGTTTATTTTAAATTTACCTAACCCCCACATTCATTGTTTAGTATTCATCTAAAGCAAGGGGGTTGAATCTAGTTAAAATTGAGGGCATTATGGTAGACTGATTATTATTGATATAATTCTCCTTATTATTTAAATCTGTATGTCCGTCTAGCCTATATTTACCTTCCCCCACACTTAAAGATAACATTGTCCACAATGTGTAAAAAAAAAGATACTAGAATCAGAAAAGTAGAAGTAAACAGGGGCAAAGGTAAGGGATGCAAGTAGAAAGAAAAAAATAGGACTCCCCTAATATAAAAAGTTAAGAATGAGAAGGATGTGCACAAACAACTCCTGTATCTGAGAGACAAAAAATATATAGAGATCACGCAGCAAACAAAAAGTTGGCGTTAGATATAAGACATCAAGTATAAAACTAGTAAGTGCATAATCCAAAAACATTATGATATACAGTGACCCATATATAGTTATCCAAAATTGAAAGAAGAGAAATAGGAAGGATCATATAAATAACACAAAAACTCTATGATTCAGAGGGCCCAGGCATATCCTGCCGTGTAGGGTCTTATAGAGGAACAATGACCGACTGAGGAACCTCTGGAGGTGGAGGGGTGGGCATTAGATAATCCACAAGTATTTGCAGTTAATCTTTCATTGACAGGACATACTCCTCTAATCTATCAATGGAATCCCTCACCCAGCCCTCAAACTGACTTTGAGGTGGTGCATCCTGCATCATAGGCTCTGGAGTACCCACTCGCTGATGTGGAAGAGGTGGAGATGCTTCAGGTTATGGTTGTGCTTGTGCCTAGTGTCTGCGGGGTCTTCCCGACTCATCCTTCATGCTATCATACTTAAAAGGCCTCTTTGGTTTGAACTGAGCATCATTTTTAGATACTCGGTTTTTCCCCATTGAGAGTAACTCAGTAAGAATGTGGAGGTATGCCAAGCTTACCCTATCTAACCTTGCCACTTGCTTGAAGTTGAGGATCATAAGATGGGGAATATTCACTCGCTACCTGGTCATAAAGCACCAAGTCAAAACAGCTTATTCTTAGATCATATCGGACCCATGAGAACTAGTCAAGATGTTGCTAGTGATTAACTGCAGCCAATATCGAGTAGGTTTATTTAGTTGGTTGACTAGATACACTTTATTAGTCAGCCTTGCTCGTCCTTCATTTGCGATGGTCGTTTCCACCTCTTCCCATAGAATGGACTGCTGATTAGCCAAGTATGACTGGAAGGCACATTCTGCGACATCAGGTAATTCATAAAAGTCTTGAAAGACCTCTGACGGGCTTGTCGTGCAACCCTCAAAATAAAACTAAGTTGAACTAAATATGTAGCTAATGGTGCAACCTAGGTCATCTCCCTTGAAAATGGAGTTCAATGCTTAATTGAGTTTCTAAGTATTAAAGGATCCTAAAAGCTATCTAATTTAGGGAGTTTTTGATTGAATTAAACTAAGTAAAATGAAATTAAATTAAAATTCCTAAATACTACCTAATTGAATGAATTGTGGGTGAATAATAGTTTTGTGACTAGCTTTAGAATCGTCCCTTGGTGTCCACTATCCTTATCCTAATCCAATTGTGATTAATTTTGGTCTAAGAATTTCTAATTATGTTCATTGGCAATTAATCTTGAATTACCATTCAAGATTCAAGAGACTAGTAATTTGATGTTAATTGAGACCTCAACTACCATTAAATTACTAATTCTTGTCTTTACAATCTGTGAACACTTGAATTGGATAATAAATTGATTAATTAGCCTCTAAATTAATACCCTAGGATGTTTAATTAACTAACCAAACTCCAAGGAATCCACAAATAGATAATTAGGCACACCAATTCTCACAAGCATTTTATCAAACACCTTGATTGCACACTTAGAAAATTGTAAGAAAATGAAAATTCAGCATTTAATTCATACAATTAATCAGCCAATATCTCTCCTAATCAATGTCTAACTAGCCATCAATCATGAACTACATCAATTTCAATCACTTACAAACTCAACCAAGCATATAAAATAATTAAAATTGATATATAAAGAGAAGAAAATAAAATGAAATTCTTAGCCTAAAAGTCTGATTCTAATTCTTGGATTCAAGCTTCAACTCAAAAGCTTCCTCCCTTGCTAGTCACAGATGGATTAAAGCTTCATCGTGGTGGTGAGATGGAGGTCAGAATGGAAGATGGCGTGGTGTGTATGACTATTGGACGAAGGGGTGGAGAGTGGACGAAGACGTGATGAATGAGTGAATGGAATGTAGAGAATTTTTTGATGAATTGATCTGATGATGGAATGGTGTGTATTGGATGCTCCTCTCATGTGGATTTTAATGATTTCACGTGCTATTCATTTTTCAAATTGTCTGAAGCTCCTTCATATGTGTGTGTATAAAATTTGGGACCCACTTTCCCTTTTATAATATTTCACGTGCTTCCTTCAGCCTTCCCCTTTCTCACATTCTTCACGTTGCTCCTTTTCCACGAGTTTTCTTCCTCTGTTCTACCCAGCGTTCTGCTCGTGTTGCTTCTTCTTCGTTTAGTTCCTAGCCCAAGCTTTTTCTCTCATTGCCTCTCTTTTGTTCTGCTCAGCTTCTTCACGTGTTTTTCCACGTCCCATGCAGCTGCTGTACTCTTTATCCTGCCAAGTGTGTGTGTTTCTGCTCGTTTTCTACTGTTCACGAGTTACTCTCCTCTGTTTTGCTTTCTTCGAATCCAAACGTAACTTCTTCTCTCTGGTTTAGAGTTACTTCTTTTACGTGTTACACACTGGTTCTCTTCCCACATCGATTTGGCTCATGCATTCAGCCCATCTCTCTCTTTGTTCTGCCATTTGTGAGTTGCTTCTTCCTTGCTCAAGCTCGAGCTTCTTCCTTTCTCAAACCAGAAACTCAACTCGTTTCTTCCTTGACTCGATGCTCATTCCTCTTAAATCCTTCCCACGTAGCTTTCTTCATATAGCTCCTTTCCATTTTCTGTTCATGTGTATCTGTGTAGATTCTGCTCACTTGTTGCTTCAGCTCAAGCTTTATCACGTTACTTCTCCTTGTTCAATAGCTGCACTTTCTTTCTTAAATCTCTAGCTCAAAGCTTCTGTTCACAGCCACATAAGACTCGACTCTATTCTTGAGCTGCTGTACGAGTAAATGGTTCTGCATCCAGCTCATGCAAGCTTCTTAACGTGAGATCATAGCTTTCCTTTGTTTCTGCTTAAAAGCTCCGACACGTTGTTTCTACCTGGACTCCCAGCTCATGTTTCCTCCTCTATTCATTCGTGCTTGCTTTCCTCTGTTTTGCTCAAGTATGCTTCATTCATTCATAGCCTCCACACTTTTGTTCCAGCCACGTGAAATTTAAGCTTCTCTTGTAATTTTTTTCCTCATCAACTTGTACATGTGAAGCCTTCATTTCTTCTTCTTCTTCTTTTCTTTCAATCAAATTCAAGCTATTTGCCCATCAAAAATTCTACACAAAAGAATGGGAAAAATCAAATAGAATTATCCACAAAATTATTTAAAAGAAATTCCTGCATTAAGAACCAATAGTTTGCAACTTAATTCCTTAAATGTAAGAATAGCCAATTAAAATCAAATTTCATTCAATTGCCTTCATTAAGCCACATTTAATTATTAAAATGACTAAGTTAGGTGGAATAAAATGTATAAAAATCATGCTTATCAACCTTCTCATTGAGTCGTACCCAAGCATATCAACAATAGTATTAATCCTCGTCTTCCTTTGTGTCTTTAAAATTTGCATACAATTCTTGGATCATTAAAGGAATTTGATGCACCAACTTTTTTGTGAAAGGCCATGCCATTCAAAGTCACTGTAAGTGAGATCTAAGATGTAGGGCTCATAATATCTATCTTCAACTACACCCTGGTCAGAGAAAAGGTGCTCAAAGTAGAATTCAGCTCTGAAAGAAGCAAATCTATCCTTGTCGTAAGATTTCTTCTTCTGCTTCGAGGAAGATGCTTCAGCAGTCTTTGTTTGCTTTTTGGGAGCCATAAACTCTAAAATCCAAATAACAATAAAAAAGAAACTAGTGTAAGCAGCTATAACAAACCACATAACAATCATAGGCAAATGTGATGTCTACATGCACAATGATAAATAGGAAAAATTAGGAAATCAAATGAATGTTACATGCTTATGATATGGAAATGAACCTCTGAGAGCAAACAAGGTGTTAAGGGAAAAAAAAAAACATTGAAGCAAACCAAGCAGGAAGTGCCCAGAAAAGAAACAGTACGTTCTAGGAAAAACGCTCGAACTCGCTATAGTGAGAACGAACAAATTTCCAGAAATGATGATTTAGGTCGAAAAATTCCAGATTAATGAGAACTTCCTACACAGAAATAATCGACCAACAGAATGCAACCAGAGATGCTACCTATTGACCCCTAAATACGTAGATAAATGCAAAAGGAACCCCAGCCTTAATAACCACAAAAACAACTAAGAAGGCAGCAATGGAGGAAATAAAAGGGTGAGCAACATACCTGATGCAAGGAAGGTGATGCACGAGGGGAATGGGGGCATAGAAGGCGAGAAATTCGGTAAAAGAAAGGAGGAAAGGGATAGGGGCATAAGCACACAGTAGCAAGGAATAGCGAGAATGAAAAATACGAAAAAAAAGGGGGAGTATCTGAAGGTTATTTTATTATTAGGTTAATTAATATTTTTTTTTATACAGTCAGAGACCTCGCTATTGCCTAGGCAATAGCAAGGTGATCTCTGGAAGAAGTACCAAGAGTAGAGCTACTGGTTTCGCAATGGCAAAAGTGCCTCTCGCAATGGCGAGAATACTTACGTAATTCTTGCTAGCTAAAGAAACTCGTTATAGCTAGGTTATAGCGAGAAACTCTCTGGTGTTTGTACTTGTCCATGAGCATACTGCAGCTGCTATAATGAGTTGGCTATCTCGCAATAGTGAAGATACTTGAAAAATTTTCTCAACACATTTCACTCGCCATAGCCCAGCTATAGCGAAATACTCTCTGGACTTTCTACTAGATTGGAAACACAGGGAGTTTGCTATGGCGAAATGGTGTTCTCACTGTAGCGATAATACTTGACATTGCTCACACTCTAGCTTATCACAACCTAGGCCATAGCGATGAACTCTCTGGTTAATGTACCAGACATAGAACAAGCAGCATCGCCATAGCGAGATGGACTCCTCATCGTAGCGAATTTTTTTTTATTGTTATTTTTATTTTTATTTTTATTTTTATCTTGAATGATTAACCCCCCACATAAGTGTACAAATAAGTGCTTTCTAACCCTATTTACACCTCCTATCATGCAATTACCAAAACCCATTCCCATCAAACTTTAATCAAACATAATCAAATAATCAAGATTACTAGAATAATGATATGCAATTCAAATCAATAGTGAGAAACTCCCTGAGAATCATGACTGGACTTATCCTTTCTTGGCAACAGCTTGTTCCTGAATATCCAACACTTCAACACCAACACTGAGCCTACAAAACACACAGAGAAAAAGGAAGATCAAACCAAAGACAAAAAGAACATCAAACTAAAATATAAGAACAAGAAGAAAACTTGGGTTACCTCCCAAGTAGCGCTTAGTTTATAGTCCTCAGCCAGACTTTGTTAGGCAATTAAGGAGGTTGAGAGAAGCTATAAACCGTTGTCTGCCGGTCTATCTCACCACCTAAATAATGTTTAAACCTCTAACCATTTACTTTAAATTGATCTCTTGACTTCTCATCTTTAACTTCGATAGCTCCATAAGGTGTCACAAAGATCACTTTGAACGGACCAAACCACTTGGATCTCAACTTACTTGGAAACAACTTCAAACGAGAACTATACAACAATATAAGGTCTCTAGATTCAAAATTTCTTGGTAAGATATGTCTATCATGAATTCTTTTGGTCCTTTCCTTGTAAATTCTAAAACTCTTAAAATCCTGCAATCTAAACTCATCTAACTCATTTAGTTGCATTAGTCTTTTCTCACTCACTTTATCTATATCAAAATTCAATTTCTTTATAACCCAAAATGCTTTATACTCTAACTCAATGGGCAAATGACAAGCTTTGCCAAAAACCAATTGATAGGAAGACATACCTATTGGAGATTTCAAAGCTGTCCTATACGCCTATAAAGCATCATCGGGCTTATTCGCCTAATCCTTTTCAGTAGGACTCACAATTTTTTTCTAAAATTCTTTTTATTTTTCTATTGGACACTTCACACAACCCATTGGTTTAAGGGTGATATGCCAATGCCATCTTATAGGTGACTCCATAATTTGTAAGCAAACATTTGAACAACTTATTGTTAAAATGAGTTCCCTCATAACTAATGATTGCCCTAGGTGTGCCAAAATGAGTAAAAATATTTTTTTAAAAAAAATCGCACTACCGTATTGGCATCATTAGAATGACAAGCCACAGCCTCAATCCACTTACTCACTTACTCAACAGTGACCAATATATATTGATGGCTCCTAGATGAAAAAAAAGGCCCCATAAAATCAATTCCCCACACATCAAATAATTCTACCTCAAGAATACCAGATTGGGGCATTTCATACCTCTTTGAGATGTTACCTGTTCTCTGACATGCATCACAACGACAAACAAATAAGTAAGCATCTTTAAATAATGTAAGCCAATAATATCCAGATTGCAACACTTTGTGTGCAGTATGATGGCCATTAAAATGACTACCATAAGGAGCAGCACGACAAGCATATAAAATATCACTTTGTTCATTTTGAGGCACACACTTTTTCAAAATTTGGTCAGCACACTTCTTATATAAAAAAGGTTTATCCCACACAAACTATTTCACATCATGCAAAAAAAATTTCTTTTGATAAGACTTTAATTCATCAGGCACAATAACACTAACTAAGTAATTGGCATAATCAGCATACCAAGGCACAAACACACTATTCATAGCAAATACAGACTCATCAAAAAAACTCTCATTAATCAATAAATAATCCACACACTCAGAATTATTCACAAGACTAGATAAGTGATCAGTAACTTGGTTTTCAGTTCCTTTCCTATCAGCAATCTGCACATCAAATTCTTGCAATAATAAAACCCATCTAATTAACCTAGGTTTAGATTCTTTCTTACAAAACAAATATCTTATAACAGTATGATCAGTATGAACTATGACTCTAGTGCCCATCAAATACACTCTAAATTTCTCAAAAGCAAAGACAACAGCAAGCATTTCTTTTTCGGTAGTTGAGTAATTTACCTATACTCTAGCTAAAGTTTTTTTTGCATAATAAATAAGATGAAAGATCTTCCTATGTCTCTGGCCAAGCACAGCTCTAACTGCATAATCACTTACATTGCACATGACCTTAAAGGGTAGTGACCAATCAGGAGCCACTATAATTGGTGTTGTGATCAGTCTTTGCTTAAACTCTTCAAAAGCTTCCAAGCAATTTGCATCAAACTTGAATGGGGTATCCTTTTCAAGCAATTGAGATAAAGGCTTCGCTATCTTTGAGAAATCCTTGATGAATTTTTGATAGAACCCAGCATGCCCCAAGAAATTTCTAACAGCTTTCACATTAGCTTAATAACTAAAATCTTAGCCCGATCCACCTCCAATCCTCTTTTTGACACCTTATGCCTAAGCACTATACCTTCACAAGCCATGTAGTGACACTTTTCCCAATTAAGAACCAAATTGGTATCCTTACATCTTTGTAAAACTCTTGTCAAAATTTTCAGACATTCTTCAAAAGTGATGCCAAACAATGAAAAGTCGTCCATAAAGACTTTCATGATATGCTTAATCATGTTAGAGAAAATTGACATCATACATCTTTGAAATATGGCAGGAGCATTACACAATCCAAAAGGCATTCATCTAAATGCAAAAGTTCCAAATAGACATGTGAAAGTAGTTTTTTCTTGATCCTCAGGAGCGATTGCAATTTGATTGTAACCAGAATAGCCATCCAAGAAATAAAAGAATTCTTTTCCTGCTAGACGATCTAACATCTGATCGATGAATGGAAGTGGGAAATGATCCTTTCTTGTAGCTATGTTCAACTTCCTGTAGTCCATACAAACTCTCCAACCTGTAACTGTTCTTGTGGCAATCATTTCATCCTTCTCATTGTTCACCACCATCATTCCTCTCTTCTTAGGAACACATTGCACTGGACTTACCCAGTTACTATCTGATATGGGATAGATAATACTAACATCAAGCCACATGATAATCTCTTTCTTGACTACTTTTTTCATTATAGGATTCAATCACCTTTGATTCTCCATTAATTTTTTATGGTCATCTTCTAAGAGAATTTTGTGCATGCAAATGGCTAGACTAATCTCTTTTATATCGGCTATGGTCCAACCAATAGCCCTTTGTGCTCTTTTAATACTTTTAACAGTTGTTTTCCTTGGAGAAATGTTAATGTAAATGAAACTATGACTAGTAAAGTCTCTCCTTCCCTCAAATAAGCATATTTAAGATGCGGTGGAAAAGGTTTCAACTCCAAAATTAGAGGCTGCTCAATGGATGGTGGGAGAGCATGAGCTTTTCATGAAGCTAGCTCTAACAATTCAAATTGCCTATTCTACTTAGCCATAGGTCTAAATGCATTGAGTTTGTGCTCAACTTCCATTTTTATCACCTCTCTTATACTTGTTGTACCAATAAGTACTGTTTCAAGAGGATCGGTGAAAGAAAAAGAATCCAATTCTTCTTGAATTACCTCTCCAACAATAGACACCATTGAGCATTCTTCTACACTATCTGATACTTCATAGCTTTCTCCATACTAAAGGTGACTTGGTCATCTCTAAGTCTTTTTATAATTTTTCTTTTTTCCACATCAACGAGTGCTCTGCCAGTAGCTAGAAATGGCCTCCCCATTATCAATGGGATATCTCTATCGTCTTCAATATCAAGCACAATAAAATTAGCAGGATAATTGAAAGGGTCAATCTTTACTAGCACGTCTTCAATGATCCCATGTAGATAAGAAAAGCTTCTATCAGCCAATTATAAAGTGACAGTCATTAGATTGGCCTCACCCAATTATAGCTTTCTAAAAACAGATAATGGTATGAGATTTATAGCAGATCCTAAATCACAAAGTACTCGACCCTCAAATTTATTCCCAATCATGCAAGGGATAGAAAAAGAACCAGGATCTTTGCATTTAGTTGGAAGATTGGACTTAAGTATATTAGTGGTCTCTTTTGTCAATGCCACTATTGCAAATTCAGTGGACCACTTCTTCTTGCTAAGCATATCTTTGAGAAACTTAGCATATTTAGGCATTTGCTCTAAAGCCTCAGAGAAGGAGATATTGATGTGGAGTTGCTTAAACATATCCAAAAACTTCTTATACTGCTTATCAAGGACTTTCTTTTGTAATCTTTATAGAAATGGAGGCAATGGCACCACTTTAGGATACACCACTATCTTTTTTTCAATTGTATTTGACTTCTCCACTTTAAACTTCCCTTTCTTGTCCTCCTCTTTTGCATCCAAACCAACACTCTTTTCCTCTTTTTCTTGTTGAGGATCTTCATCTTCAATCTAAATAACATCTGATGGACCCTTAGAATTTACCTTGTTTGGCTCCTTCACTTAAACTTCTACCTCAGAGAGCTCTTTACCACTTCTCAAAGTGGTAGCTTTACATTCTTCCTTGCCATCTTTCCTTGGATTACGAATTGTATCACTTGGCAAGCCTCTTTGATGCAGTGCGTTTACAGCAGAAGCTAGCTACCCCATTTGCACTTCTATATTCTTGAGAGAGGAGTCTACCCTTGCATTAATGCTAGCTTGCTCTTTATTATTCTTGATTTATGTAGTCATAAACTTAGCCAAAACATCCTCTAAATTGGTTTTGGGCTCTTAAATATGAACATTTTGCCTTGTCACTTGAGAGAACCTAGGAGGTTGAGTTGGCCTTGTTCTAGAAGATGATGGCTAATTAAGTGATGGACCATTCTTTTAAGAAAAATTTGGGTGATTACGCCATGCAGGGTTGTAGGTGTTTGAGTAAGGGTTGTTTTGACTCCTTTGAAAGTTCCTTACATAATTCATTGACTCTAATTGCAAAAACATCGGGCACTGATCTGGCATATGTATCCCACACTGCTCACGTGTAATATGAGTTACTTATGTAGAACACGCATTCAAAGCCGTCGTCTTTTGCACTTGCGATTCTAGCAAATCAAAATGCTTATTCAATGCTGATAAAATAGCAGCCAGCTGAGCAGAAGAATCCTCTTTAGTATTAGATGTTTAGGGAATTGCTAGTCTTTCATTCCCCCTGTGAGAATAACTTTTAGACAGATTATCAAGTACCTTCATCACCTCATCTATTGGGAGTTGGTCATAACTGCCATTAAGAATCGATGCTAGCATAGTATCTGACCGTGCATTGAGTCTAGTGCAAAAGTTTTGTACAATGGCCCATTCATCTATGCCATGACTTGGACATTGTCTCATCAAATGTTTATATCTTTCCTAAGCCACATAAAAGTGCTCATTCGATAATTGCTTGAAGTTGATTAAATCACATCTAGCATCAGAATTTTTTTATTTAGAATGAAGCAAGCTATGAACTTTGCTTCTAAGTCATCCCAATTATTGATAGATCCCTCCGGTAAATTGAGCAACCATTCTTTTGCATCATCCTTGATAGAGATAGGGAATAATCTAAGCCTTAAGACATCCTTGGGCACTCCATTCTGTTTGAAAGAGTCACAGACTTCCAAGAAGGATAATATGTGTCTATTAGCATCGTCTGTTGATTTACCACCAAACTTCCCATTCATTTGAAGCATTGAAATCATTACTGGCTTTAACTCAAAGTTGTTCGCCTAAAAATCTAGCACAACAATGCTAGGCTGAGTAGTTTTTATGGTTTTTCCCACAAAATCCTTGATAGTCCGATTTTGATTATCTGCGTGTGCCATCTTCATAGCAGGAATGTTTACCCCACTCTCAGGTTGAATTAGCACAGACCCCTCAGCCAAAATATCTTTTAAATTCCTTGTCTTTCTAGGTGTTCTCTTGGATTTGAATTTAGGTGGCAAAAACTAATGTACCTATGAAGCAAAGGAGCATAGATCAAGAATCTAACTAAACCAAAGAAACCAAAAGGTAATAGACTAAGAAATTACTAATAAAATTACTGCAACTAACAAATGAAAACACAAGTAAACAAGAGAGTAAATTAAAAGAAACTAAGTGCTTAAGCTAAAACTATTTAAGGTACTCTAATTATATTCACCAATTGCCTTGATTCCTTGGCAACGGCGCCAAAAACTTGATGCACACCATAATAATGGCACCGCAAGTGTACATGCTGTAAGAATAGTACGTGATGAGTCAAGGTCGTTCCCTCAGAGAATCAATACGATTAGTGATTAAGCATTAGATTTCTCATATTCATTTTAGTTAAACAAATCAAGTTATGAGTGAATTTTTGTGAAAATCAATTCAAGTGCAATTAACAGTAATGAAAATGGTTCTAAGCGAAAATAAGCAATTAAAGACACCTTAAGAATTTTAATCTTTTTTTTACACAAAGTCAATCATTTCCCTTTTTTAATTAATTAGCTTAATGTTGATTTTAGAGTCAAAGGTCTAATTAGGTAAAAATGTCTTTGATCCATTCAAACCCATATATCAACTCAACTATTTGATGTCTCAAATGAGAAGTTAACATACAATTAAGCTCAGACCTTATCTAAACTGCCTAGGGCCCTTGAATATATCTCTATCTTAATTGCAAATCAGACTATGTCTAATCCTAAGTTGCTCAATCAATGGTCTATAAGCAATTTCCTTCTTTCAAAGACTAACTACAAAACCCATAATCAAACTAAAGGTGGCCAATCAATAGAATAAAACCATAATTTAGATTAAGTACTAAAATCTTCAATAATCTAACATAATCAAAAGGGAAATTATTTCCAAAGCTCAAAGGTTCATAGAATCCCTAAGAGTTATAAGAGTTAGCCACTCATGGCTTGAAATCCATAGACAAGTTTAGCAAATATGTTAACAAATATATCAACTTGAAGAGAAGATGGAGTAGAAACACCTAATCGAAAGAATCTTGGATAGAATCAACACTTTCCTGATTAATATAAAGCTTCTCCAACATCTCTTGTGCATTTTCTCACTTCCCAAGTCGACTAGATGCGGCTCCCCTCTACTGAATGACAAAGCCCTAGCTTTCTCTCGCATTTTTTAGCTTGCAAATCAAAGCTATGCGTTTTAGAGACTGATCTCACTATGATGAGGGGTGGCTCTCGCCATAGCGAGAGCTTATAGGTGCCTAGATTTTTATTGATCTCGCTACTGCTTGCGCTATAGCTAGGAGCTCCCTGGAATTTGTATGCATCACAACTTTGCTATGGCGAAGTGACTTCCTCGCTATAGCGAAAGCGCATCCTAGCTACAGTGAATTGTGTTCTAGCTATAGCGAGAGGACTTGTTCAGCTTGCCTTTTTACTTTTCAGCTTCTCTCTCTTTTCTCATTTCTTTCTACAATCTTCTACCTTCTCCTGAGATAAAAATCAATCATAAAATGAGGCTCAAAACTGATAAAGATATCGCAATTGAGACATTTTCTTCATTTTATTTGATTGAATAAAAATTTAATCATGTTAGTCAAGAGAAAAGTACTTTGCCTCCCTAATTTATCATAAAATATATCTCTTTCTCATCCAAAATTAAGGAGTCATCACATACATATATATATATATATATTCATTTGTAGCATGTAAAGAATTACAAAAGTTTAATATTATTTGTATAACAAATGTGTATATTTACTAAAAGTTTCATATTATTAACCTAACTTGGTTAAAAAAAGTTTCAGATATATAAATATATAATGGTATAGTATAACTACACTTTTGTTTATCTCATAAATTATATATTATTTTCCCTTTCCCTTTAAACTATGACTAAAATGTAAATACAAAAACTTGTATATATGTGAAAAAAGGAAAAAACTTATTGCTAACGGCAAAAAGAGAAAAAAAAACAAAGAAAGAAAAAAGGAAAAAGAGAAAAAAAGAAAAAGTAGAGGGTGGCAGAATGGGACTTTCAACTGCCACACAATAAGAAAGATGTTCTGACTACATTGCAGTTGAAAATTTCTTCCTATTGCACAGTAAGAAATTGTTTGATCAAATGAAATTTTTGATTGTTGCACAATCAAAAATTGTCCGACTATCGTTTAGTCGAACAGTTCCAACTGCCACACAGTCAGAATAATATGTCGACTGCATGGTAGTCGAATAATTCTAACTGCCATATAGTCGAAATCTTGTTTGACTACAAGGCAGAGGGACTTTTCTAACTGCAACGTAGCTAGAAATCTCACTGTTTCACTTCTAATGTCGTTCTTTTTCATTCTGCTTAACAATTATAATGGGTTACATAAAACTTTATTTTTTTCAGTCATTGGATGAGATTTTTATTAGCACATTTTATAATTTTTATGGAAATTTTTTTCATTCACATAAAAAAACCAATAATAAAACTAAATTTTCAAATAGTATAACCTATAAAAAAATTTTTGATTTGCTTATATAAGAACAAATAAGTAGCTAAAGAATTCCCCCTCACAATACCTGATAACATAGCAAACAATTGACTTACATAAACGATGGAACTAAATTTAATTAATAAAAGTTGTAGTAGTAGAGCGATAAAGGTAGAGTTGTAACAAGTCATAAGATTTTCAAGACGGTATTGAGGGCTAACAAGCTAAATAAGACTAAATGGGAAAGAGGACAAATAAATATGTAGCAGGGTAAAAATGTCAATATATTTTCATTTAAAAGATGGTGGGCAAAAATGGCGTGGTTTAAAGCAAAAAGTGCACAGTATATCTTTTTTTACCACAGTTTCCATTTCTTGTCACTGATGCTTACCAAAAAAATTTTAGTAATGGAATCCATTTCTCTTACACTTTCCATTGCTCTACCAAATAGGGCCTTATTTCCTAGTGTTAACTTGGTATTAAAGCTCTTGGATGTCATGGTTACTCATGGAGGAGGATTAATAATAACAAACGTGATTTGGAGATAAAGGAAATAAGTAGATAGATTGAAATGCTTTAACAACAATTAGAGCAATATGAACAACAAAGTTAGCATAGGGGACATAAAGATAAAGAGTCATATGAAGATTCTTATAGTGGTGGCTCTAGGAACCTAAGGTCCCATGGATTTGAAAGGTCTTCTCCATTTCATAAACAACTTAAAAGGCAATATAAGTTTTTTGAATATGATGTTAAAGTAGATATTTTAGTGTTTGAAGAAAAAGTGCAACCTAATGAATTTCTTGATTAACTCCATACTGTTCAGAGAGTGTTTGATTTTATGGAGTTTTCTAATAACAAAAAGGTTAAACTTATTGCTCTTAAATTGCCAAAATATGCATCTTTGTCATGGGAGAATTTGAAAAAACAAAGAGAACGTGAAGGAAGAAGTAAAATCAAGACATGGGAAAAGAAGAAAAGAGAGCTCAAAAGAAGATTTTTGTTCAAAAAAATTATCAACAAGATAATTTCCTCAAGTGTCATAATTTGAAGCAATCAAATGTGTGTTGATGAATATACTATTGAGCTTGAACACTTAAGCTAAAATGTAATGTGGTTGAACCAAATGAGCAATCCAATGCTCAATACTTAGGAGGTCTAAATGAACAAATTGGTAACATTAGTATATTACAGCCATATAAGCCCTATTCAAAAGTTGTTAAACTTGTTGTACTTGTGGAGAAACAACAAAAGGTGAGTCAAAGAAAAAGGGTTTTTAAGCCTCCCAATAGAAGTTTCTCTCTAGACCAAAGGAGTTCCTCTTTAGCTAAGCAAACTCTTACTGCAAGAGAAAGAAATCATAGTCTAAAGTTTAATGTTAATGCCAAACCAACTAATTCTACTGGTGCTAGTTTAAGGAAGTGTTTTAAGTGTCAAGATTATAAGCATATTGCTTTTGAATACCCTAATAAAAAATTTATCTCACTTGTGGAGAAGGATGTTGAGAATGAAATAAGATGAAATAAAATATGAGGAAGAATTATAGCCTTGTTATGATGAAGAAAATGAGGTTCCTTATGCTGATCAAGGTGATTTGCGTGCTATTTAAAGAAACATGAATGTTATTTTTGAAGAAGATTATGGGTGTTCATTCTGTAAATTTTTTATACTGGATGCACTTCACATAGAAAGGTTTGTAATGTAATTATTAGTAGTGGTTCTTGTAAGAATGTGATCTCAAGTGACATGATGAATAAGCTTACATTGAAATCTAACTCTGACCTACAACCTTACAAGCTCAAATGGCTTGATGAGAGGTATCAAATAAAGGTGCCTAAAGGAAGTTTTATCTTCTTCTTTTTCCATTGGTAAGAAGTATAATGATGAGATAAGGTGGGACAAATAAGTTCTTCATAGTTAGATTGACAACGGATTAAGTACAAAGGCTATGAAAATAGAGTATATGATTGCTTTGTTTTTTGTTGTAAGCATTTTTCTTATATTCTTTTGTTCTTCAAGTTCTCCTTGTGTAGTTTCTTCAAAATATAGCTATTAGAATGATATAGCTTATGATATTCATTTTGGCTCATTCTCGATTGTGATTTCACAGGATAAGGAAAATATAACAATTTCATCAAACTTGCAAATAGCAACTGGGTATAATCAATATTCTTGGTTGTTGCCTCTTTCTTGATAGGATCCATGATTGATGAAGGAAATACTTTGAGACAAGAAAAAAAAAGCATATTTTGAGAAAAAAATCAATTTTAATTACAAGTTCTATTCATGTTAACTTAAGATAGTTTCCTTTTTTCCTTCTACCTTTGCCATTGTCACTTAATGCCTTTGTGACTGGTGCAAACAAATGGGATATTCTAACATGAGATCTTGATTTTTGCATCTTCCTTGGTGAGATGATCAATAAAGATAGTACTTGAGATGAAAATGAAAGAAACATAGCACCTTCTAAAATTTGAACATGAAGTAGCATTCACATTAGCATAGATGGATAATTTCCCTCTTTATTCACCAATTTAATGGTTGCTTATAAATTGTTAATGACAAAACTTAACTATCGGACCAATAGTTTGCCTTTTACTTTATTTATCAATATAATTAGATTTATGTGAATAATGAGTATATTTAAGAAAATAATATTTGAATAATAATACATCTTTAATTTAATTTCATTCTTTAAATATATTTTGCTATTAAACTATAAAATAGGCAATTATACTATTTCAAATTAAAATGACTTAGTGCTTTATTTTAAAATATTCAATTTTGTTATCATCAAAATATATGGCAAAACCTTTAAGGACAACGTTTCTAAATATTCTAACAGTTACTTCATTGTTATTTAATGAAATCACATGATCTTTGCTACTAATAGTCACTTTAAATATTGAATTTCTTTATTTTTTTTTATGTCCAAAATCAAACCAATCAACTGGTTGCTCTCGAGTTGGCGTCTAGAAGCCAACCAATCAACTAGTACCTTTGAGTAGTCAATTGGTTACTCTTGAATTGGTATCTAGAAACTTACCCGTGACTAGTACCTTTTATTAGTTGATTGATTGTTCTTTGTTTTCAATTGATGCTTTCCAAAGATGAACCAATCAACTAGTTATTGTTTACCAATTGATTGGCTACTTTTTGTAAAATGCTTGTTAGCTTATAAGTATGTTTCAATGGACTTATATACCACTGACACTATTTCCAACCATTTTTAAGGCATGACTCCTTAAGTTGGATCATATCGCTCAAGTTTTTTAAAACTATCTCTAACACTTATGCATTATGGCAATTGTGGAAGAAATTGATCCGCTATTGTCTTTTTCTTTCAAATGGTTGAGTTGCTTGAAGGCATCCATGAATTATTGCATCATGAAAAGTTAGTTATGCCTTTTGGTATGTCTTTGTAAATTCATTAACAAATGTTTTGAAGCATGCCTCCTAGGGACAAATTTTTTGGGATAATACTGCCATTTATCTAGTTATCTATTTATTTTCTTTTGCAGATATGGAAAAATGGCTTCTATTAATTGATAATATAAATTGAAAATATTAAAATTATATATTATTTTGATCCGGTCTATAAAGATTAAATTGTATGTATGAAAATTGCATGATTCAACTAGCACTTATACATATTATACTGCTTTAAAAAAAATTAAAGTATCATATCAACAAATATAAAAATAATGTTTAAGATTTTGTTTCTAAACAAATCTTATACATTGATACGATGGCATCATGGTTGGATCGATATTACGTTTAAGAAGAAAATGTCTTTGTAAAAAATTATTACGGCTAACTAATGTCTAAATTAAAATTTGTTCTATATAATTATAAAATAAGACAGTTTATATTCCTACTTGTCTCTAATAATTTAATTTAATAATAAGTACAAAGTCTATGTTTATTATAGAACTATTATTGATTGGGTATTAAATGTTGTCAAATGTGATAAGCTGGACGGGACCAGGGTTAGCGACAAAACTTCCACGGGTTTGGGATAACTTGCCCCATTGCCAACCTTGTTGGAGAATGAACTTTAGACTATCGTTAGTGCTGTCAATCTTTTTTAACAAATTTTTTATTGAATCCAATATTCAATCAAGTTTGAAGTAGGAATCTTTGAAAATATTTATATTGGACGACTATGGTAATCTGTCGAGAAGCATTCCAAATGTTGCGTACAAAGAATTTTTTAACAATTTATTCTAAGCACAAACTTGCAACCTTCTTTACATATATATATATATATATATTTCATGTTAATTAATATAACATTTAAATAATATGATTTACTGACAAGTGGTCGTTACTTTCGTATAGGCAACAATGATAGATAATATGACTCTAAAGTCTCGTTTGGTATCAAGGATTAGTTTTTGATGAAATAGGAATAAGAAATGAAATAAAAATTAAAAAAAATCTTGTATTCTATAGTTATGTTTGGTATAATAAAAAAAGAAATAAGAATGTTTTTTTTTTTTATGTTTGGTTGGATAGAAATGAGATAAAAATGGAATAGAGAGAGGATAAAAAAGACTAAAATATTTTTAATGTTTTTTAATTATTAGTAATTATAAAATAATAAAAATAATTAATAATA
This sequence comes from Erythrophleum fordii, assembly GCA_032878935.1. Lineage (NCBI taxonomy): Eukaryota > Viridiplantae > Streptophyta > Magnoliopsida > Fabales > Fabaceae > Erythrophleum > Erythrophleum fordii. Next base: position 35,885,593 of record JAVQMF010000053.1, read on the forward strand.
AATAATAAGATATTTATTTTTAATTATTATTAATAATAAAGATATGTATATACACAGTAAAAATTATCTCTCTAATATGGCCAAAATAATAATATTCTATCAAATTTGACAATTTTTAGGGGCAAAATGATCAAAACGTGATCCTATCCCACACTCTCCCACGCTGCAGACCTCTTTCTCTCATTGCTCAGGAGAATTGCAAATTCCAACGTTTGAAGGAGTTGGCTCACCCACGGAAAAGGCTTTCCAATTAACCAAACATGCATTTTGAGTAAACCCACTCCCTCTCATATTCCAAGAAATCACATTTCAGCCAACCAGACGATGCGTAACATAATTCATTTATTGACAAGGGAGACTTAGGCATTTCAAATATCAATACTCCTTATTTTAAATATCAATACTCCTTCCATTTTACAAGCATTACGCTTTTTGAGTTATACGTTTCATATAAATTCGTTTTGCTGCATCATATTCGCGCATTGCTCAGGTGCAGTACTATATTTTCCTCACAATAAATGCTTCTAGATATGGAATTTCTGCAAGATATGGACTTGACAAGATATATGAGGCAATCGGACACGAATGATGAACTGAATATTTTTCCGAACTAGCTTACTTCTCATGAATAACAATCCAGTATCAATGATTGTAAATATAACTTATCGCAATTTGTTACAAAATCTGGACAATTTAAGTTACCTTAAAGGGGAATTTTGAGGCAAATGTTACTATTCATATAAGAAATGAGGCAAATTCGTTCTAAGCAAAAGAATTACATTTAAATCCTATACTTATATGAAAATTGGAATGTATACCACCAATTTCCATCTTTTTGTTTTTAAATATTTTTTTAATAAAAATCAGTGGCCAATCATCCGATTTGCTTGTTTTTTAATTTTTTTCTTTTAAAATCAGTGTTCAATTGTGCACAAAAATAAAGAGGTAAAAATTGATTTAATAAATGTTAGTAAGAATTACTTATTGATTTGTTTGTTAATAAATGTTAGTTATGTAATAATTATTTAATAAATAATAGTTAGGTAATAAGTAATAATAATTATTAATAATCTAACAATAATTGCGACAATCATTGATGTATTAAATAACTGGAAATAGAATAATGGAAAAAAATTATATAAAGATGTAGTTTAAAATTAATTTATTCAATGATATATCTTAAAAATAATGGCTTTCAATATATATCACAATAAATGCTTGTTTGGAACCACGGCCAGGAACCACGTTTACAGAGAAGCTTCATTTGATTGCTTTCTGTGAAACGCGGTTTGGAGACTTCCCAACGCGTTTCCAAACACAGCCTAAGCCTTTTGTCTTTCATGTTGTGATCACTCTAGGCCGATAGGTTCTTCATATTCTTAATCAAGCGGGTTGTTAACTGAATCAATCATTGAAAAATCTAAATCCAATGTAAGGAAATGCATTAGAGGAATTAATTGTTGTGGAATCACAAACCCCTAATGTAACAATTCCCCCATTTTCAAAAAACCAATCATTGTACTTAACAATAAAGATCACCAAATCCTCAAACAGTGATATGAATAACCTAAATTAAGAGGGACCAAGAGATCCATATTGCTATAATGGTAAAAAGGCACATAATAAAGGGACCAACTAGCACCTATAAGGTTTGCAAGTTAGCCAATCAATATAAAAGAAGATGGACTAACTATGCCAACATATTGTTGTGTCGCAATACCTCCAATTAACATAGATGATGTTGGAGTACCAATGCTATCATAATTTGTTCATCTTATGCAACAATTGACAATCAAGTTGACATGTAACCCTCATGTCTCTTGCTTGGCCTACCATCCAAAATTTTTTGTCATGATAAATTAGGTGTAGATGGAATAGGTTAAGAGACCATCATGAAGTGTTGTTCCTTGAAAGCCAATAAGATATTTATTTGGCCTTGGCTCACCTTTTCCCAATACTCATAATAGTCCATTTATGGAGGGTCATAAATGCTCAACCTATAGAAGTCATTTGCGATATTGACATGGGAAAAAAGCTCAATCATTGAACAATGAGATATTATATATTTAGCAAAGGAAAATAACAAGGGTGACAAAGTACATGTTCGATACCATCATATATACTCAGAAGAGAAATCCATGGGTGCTTAAGCTCGAATATCATGCCATGCATTCTAAGCCTCAATAAAGCCCTTATGCTCTTCTCACCAATCCATTGAGATTTTTCCTCACAATTGTAATGTATAGCGACCCCCAAATGGATTAGAGCAACTAGGATTGGCTATTGCATACCAAATTGGTATATCACACAATTAAGGTGGTGTTATTTTACGATACAAAAGCAAATGATGGCATTAAAACTAGCCAAATGTCTTAAAATGCTGAGTAATACTATAAGATAAGCTATCGCACACTGCCCAATTTATATGGTTGTCAAATAATATATGCACAACAAATCAAAGTGTTATAATAAATAAAACATATACAATAGTCAATTTATCAAAGATTGTCCATATAAAACGAATAAATCTCATCATCTCACATTGCATCCAATAAAATCTAATACTGCTACAAAACTAACATTAATAATCTATCCTATGCTCAAAGGTGAAACAGGGTTAAATAGCCACCGATGCTTCTTCCTTAGGATTAGTCACATTGCAAAGCTCTTTGTAAAAGTGAGTTAATAGTGCAAATCTCCAACTATATCGATTGACTTGTTCAAAATCTTACTACAATGAAAGATATATTAACTACACCTTATGACTATACCTATTTTGCATCAGATAATAACTTATCAGTCTTAAAATGTATACATGTGTAAACCGTTACACATTTTCATCATTTGAATCATCCAATAGGTGATTAGAGCGCTCAATCAACCAACTAATGATCACCTTTTGCCCATAGAGCTTATCATTTGGTAGTCTAATTCCAAGCAACAACTCACATGTTTATGTCCATAGTTCGTATGATGGGTATCTCCGTGCAATCGATGCCTAACTACATAGCTATGTTTTGTAGATTGATTGTACACTTTCATCGAATGGTATGAAAAGTATGAGTCTCAAGATGTATTTTCTTTATAAGCACCAACACTAGTGATAGGTTATACTTGAATTACCCTAGTTCTAGTCTAACAAAGATAAACAGGTGAAAAAGGAGGTAAACAATCACTTGCATAACATGTCACAGGCAACGCACGCGATCGTCCCACTAAATAAGGTGAAACATTATACACTCATTAGTACAACTAAATCAGAGAAAGTACAAATGAAATATAATTAGAGTGAGATTATTTTGTGTGGCCAAACCACATGACCTGCAAAATGTATTACATTTGGAAGTACAAAAGTAAGTCATTCTTTAGCCCTAGCTAAAAAATTTGTTGTGGACACACCATTACTTTAATGTTCTTATAGCCTATATTATGTTAGAGATAACATAAGAGTATACAAATTAAGTTTATTTACTAAACAGATGTATATATCCATACAAAGTTAAATAGTTTATACAACACATTAAATTGAGGTACAATACATATATTAATTGGTTCTTATACATCTAAGTGAGGTACAATCATAAAGGTTTATACCTATATACAATCAAGGTAGGTTCCTATACATATACATGCATTATTTTAGTCATGCTACTGGCTAGTAGGGAGATGGTATGGACAAAGGGAACAAATGTGACCGACTTGCCTACATAACTCATAATTGTTAGGATAACCCAGTTGTGTACAACCCATCTCATTACGTATGTGCATTAGAGGTGCCCTTTTGCTCATATCATCAATGAATCATGAATGAACTTTGAAAAATCTATCTGTGGCTAATAAACCTTGTTTCAATATGTTAGAACTTATTAGTATATAAGTTATGTATTGTTTCTAATCACAAAACATAGTCCACAAATTAAAAAGGGTCAAGGCTAATTTTGGCATAGGTTGTAATAATATGTTGACACAAGTACTTTTCCACTTGAAACTCATTACATTCATATTTATGCTCAATCAAGATAACCTTACAACACTAACCAAATTTATGGTTTTGAACATTGTAGGGTTTTCAACCTCGAATGACACTACTCTCTTATCGAACTCGCATATAATACATATAAATGCAGCCTGTGCAATTGGGGCTAGCTTCTTTTTCAATGTAGCATAAAATACCTAGCTAGCTACTATTTATGCATATGCTTGCTAGGCTTGTTCGATAAAGTATTTACCTTATACATGGTTGCCTTCATGAGGTTGGTTATAAGCAAGCTCCTAATACCTTTAAGGACATTGTTTATAATTTCAACCAAGTTTGTTGTCATGGGACTATAATGATGACTCTTTTTGTCATAAGCCTGTGATTGTTACTCTTTAGGAATGTTGGCTATCTAAGCAGCGATAAGACTATGTAAAATTGCCAGCTCAGCTTTTGTCAACCACGTGATGCTCATAAGCATATCCAATATTTATGAACTTCTCCTTTAACTAATTCATCCCATGTTCTTTGTAGAGATTGCAAGCCATATGCTAAAAACAAAAAATATGATATTCATATGGTGGTTGCCACCGAACCCATGAACAAAGTTAGTAGATATCCCTCTTTATCATTGATGACATGTATTCGAAGATTGAAAAGTAACTATGACCCAATCAATTGTTTCTCTCCTTATACTATAGTAAATGTAAAGGGTACAACTTTCTTGTTACTATCTTATGATACTACTATAAGTGGTGTACCTTGTATTTCCCAAAAAAGAACGTCTTCATAGGTTGCCCATTAAAATTGCTTTGTGAACATTGTTTGTTAGAAAATTGTACGACCAACTTAGCTATGAAATACTGAATGACAACCAACCACCTAGGTAATAAAGCATACAAGCTTCCTCAATTACTAAAAAAAATGGCAAGGGCTTAGTGTTTTGCCTTCCATGCCTTCCTATAAGACATAGTATAGTCAAACATGCTTTACATCTTCTCAATAATGTGGAAAACTTTAACCTCTGGCTCGTTGGTCACTGTGGCCACAATACACAATAAGATGACATTGGAATCCAATCTTAGGGTGATCTTAAGATAACACTATAAAAAGATATATATGTAGTCTCCTGTATTTTGTAATCCCCCAATTTGTTTTATTTACCTTTTTGCATACATTAGCATTCCAATTACAACTATAGATATAGTAATACATCAATATTCTTCATTTTTTTTTGTATAAGAGTAATAGATGTGAAAAGCATGATGCACTCCAACGGAGTGCAACTTAATTGCATGGTGTAGTGCTTTTATATCTTTATGCTGTATGCCAATATTCAACTCTTAATTGTCACTTAGATTCATAGACTTACCCTTTCTAGGAAATTCAGGACTACTTGTTGCCATTAAATTAACTTGTGAAAAGAAGATAATAGTTGGCTCATCATATTCACTTATAACTTCATGAAAATCGAGATTTGTTGGATCATCCTTGCCATAATTGTTTTCCTCATTAGACTCATTGTCATCGTCATCATAATTGGCATTCATAATATAATCATATCATTTTTATCTTCAAATTCATCCATTAAGTCTTTTGATGCAACTAAGGGAGATTGAGGTAGAGTATTGCCAATGGTTAGATGAGATGAATTTAGTTGGAATAAGTAGTCAACGGGAGGGTTGTTTTATTGTTGAACATAGCTTGGCTATGGATCAAATGGGTGAATATCTCTAAGATATGAATTGGATATGGATACTTATTCAACTAGTTCATAGATATTACTTGTGGATGAGAGTGTGTATGCAACATGTTCCTCCACTAATTATGATTTGAGGTTGAGATACCCACATATAACTTTAAATTAGTCAATTAAGATGAAAACTACAAGTTCACTTGCCACCTTTTCTAGACATTAGAATCATCCTTCAGGTTACACGCCTGGCACTATGTTAGATTTAAAGATGCTGGGTACTGATATACTATCTTAGACTTAAATTGATTCAAGGAAAGCCATAACTTTTGCCTAATGACCTACTTTATCCTTTCTAAATGATGTCTGAATCAATTCTCATACTTTGGCGCAGTCAAATATCATGCCATTTAGACCATCATAAATTTGTCCCTTTAGAAATATGCATACATAATTCTATTGTTTATTGTTTTTTCCTATAATATGATTTGTAAATAAGAACTTACAAAAATATATAAAATATTTTTTAATCCCTTTTACCATCATTTATATAAAAGATACAAAATATAATAATATTTAATTCAATTTGATAATAATTTAAATAGTACACTTTCTTCCTTATAAATCCAACATGCCTAATTTTTTCATATTATATTATTTCTTTTACAAATTTAAATGTTATACATAATATTTTTGAAATTTACTTATTTAAATATTATAAATTTTGGCAATACCACAATACTCATTTATTACATACCCCCAAAAAAATTGTTTAACAAGTATAAGAATAATAGGTTAAATGACAAAATAAATATAACAAAAAAATGCAAACAATATAAATGCAAAATGCAAACATCCCATCTTGTAAACAAAATAAGTATAACAAAAATAATAAACGATACCATATTTACATATTAAAAAAATATAAAAAAATTAGCCAAAATAAAAATAATAGCAAAATGAAAATAAATATATAAATATAACCAAAAGAATAAATGCAAACATATTTATGTATTTACTTTAGTATAATAAACATAATAGCAAATTGATAACATATTTAAAAAAATAAATGCAAACAAATTAAATATAACAAAAAAATATATACAAACATATTTACATATTTGCTCCAATAAAGTCAACATAATAGCAAAATGCCAACTAATTACATATTTACAAAAATAAATACAAATAAAATAAATATAGAAAAATAATAAATGTGAACATATAATTTAACTAACATATATACATAACATAAATAAAAATAAATAAATGCTACACAAAACAAATTCTACTTCCGTGGAGTATAAACATGTTAATAAAGAAATACAAGTAATATAATTTAATTTAACTAGCCTTAAAATAAGCAAACAAGAGAAAGAAAGTTGAAGGAGAGTTGAAGGAAATAGGACCATGCAGGAGATGAAATCAGATAATGGAAATTACATAATTAGGAAGTGCAGAAGATGAAAGTGGAATGAGAAAAGGAAGATAATATAAAAGATGAAAATGGAATGAAGGGAAAAGGATCACCAATTTTAACATGCTTGGAAGAAGGGGATTTTAGTTCAAAAAACACCTATGACTGTCAAGTTAAGGTTAAAAAGCATCTTGACTTGACTTGTTGTTGTTAGTGATTCTACAAGTATACAAGTTGCATAAGTAATAAACTAATAAATATAATATCGTTCCCACTAGAAAGGAATTCAATTACCAATTATCTAAATTAATCATATTATCTAGCCTATCAAATTGAAATTAAAACTAACAAATGTAAAATTAAACTAATAAGATTTATTACATAAATGCTAACTATATATGAATGTAAAAGCTCTAAAATCTAAAATCCCTTATTTACTTTCCTAAATGTCATTCAAAATAAGTTCTTATAACTTAGTATGATTGAATTAATAGTGATCCTATTAATATGAGTGAAATTTCCTCTTGAAATAAATTATCATGCTCATAGCAAGCCTTTGTCTAGTCTCATGGTCATAAACTTAGTATAAACCTTGCTCATATTAATATGTTTCAATTAATAGTAATCCTACTAATATGAGTGAAATTTCCTCTTGAGATAAATCATCATCTTCATACCAAACCTATGTCTAGTCTCATGATAATAAACTTAGTATAAACTCATTTGCGTATAAATGATTCATGCAAAATAATAATTGCAACCAGCTTAAATGTAATTTATATTCTATACAATTACTACCTAAGTCTACTACTTTAATGATCTACATTATAATTGACCTTTTAATCTTCTTACAATACATTAGATAAATAATGTCTAGCCATTCATAGACAATAAAAAAGAATAATAGATTACTTTAATAGAAATTATCATAATAGTATTCTAAAATCAACTTACTAAGTAAATAGGTTTATTTAAACTCCAATCTAAAATCTAGCTAGTCATGATAAAAATAAACAAAGCAATAATAAAGTAAATAAATCCATAGTCAAGCTAAAGAAGAGAATGAAAAAAAAATGAAAATCAACTAAAGTAACAAACCATTGGTAAGAACTTTATATCTCTTTCTACATCCAATAGATCTTTCAAGCATTCCTTCAAGGTTTTCTTCACCTATTTCTACATTTCTAGGTCTCTTCTCTACCTTTTCCTTCTTAGAAATTCAAAGCTACTACACAAAAAGCCCCAATTTTAATTAAACATGGATAGCTTGTGTCAAAATCACCCATTTACACGACTTACCCATGTTGCCTTCTAGTAATTCACTTGATGCAAGGCTTTCTCACATAGCCATGTAAACTTACATGGCTAGCCTGTGTAAGTCTCTGATTTACTTAGAAAGTCCTCTTTCACAAGTTCGTGCTTCCCAACATGGTTAGCCCATGCTCTTTGTCAAAAATGCCTGATTTCCTATTAAATCCCTCTTACTTTTCACTTTTCTTTATATTTGATTAGATCATATAAAAAGTATGCAAATTACTCAATTTTGTCTTAGGAAAAATATGCAAATTCAACACTCATCAAACTCCTCCAAACTTGATTCTTTGATTGTCCTCAAGCAAATTAAATAATCTACTAACTATGTTTATATTCTTCTAATGATTCTTGAATAAATACTAAGTTAGCAAATGCAAAACTCAATTAATCATATTGATTACATTCAAAAATAGGTGCGGTATCAAATAAATATAAAATTAAATATATTCTTTTCTTTTCATTTCTATCTATAGGATATTTTGTATAATCTCCTAAATTTAATAGTTGATATAACTAAATAGTGAAAAAAAGACTTTTTTCTCTCTTTTTAGATTTAATACAAAAATTCTATAAAAATATCAATACCTTTTTCTTAATGAGTTCATCTTGCACCCTATCTCATTTCATTTTTCATTTTTTTTTCATTATGAGTGAGTGTATTTTACACTTCCTCTCATTTGTCGCATGTAATTAGACATGAATTAAAAATTTTTTTACATGAATTAAACCTAATTCAAAAGGAAATATTTGAAAATTTATCACATCACTCAGCTATACTTTTACTACTAAATTCTTGTGTTAAACAAAATGCACTGTTTCAATCTATTATTCAAAAAGAAAAATGCTTAACTTTATTTTACAATAGCATACTACACTTTTTTAATTCTAATAGTGTGAATAATAATAGACTACTTTTTATTACCTAGAAATTCATTAACCATCATTCATAAAAAATTTAGCACAATCAGTCTCAATATTAAAACAATAGTTTACTCAATTCAAAGTGAATATAATCCATTCAAATAAATCATTTCCCAAACTTAAACTTTGTATTGTCCTTAATGCAAACAAGTAATACAATGAATGACCAAGGGATCAAAATACACCTATAATATTAGTATAATTCCATTAAGAGCGTAAGGTAAGGAGTTTGATTTATTGATAAAAGATTTAGAATATATCCGTAAAATAAATAGATCAAGGAGATAATCAACAATACATCAAAAGAAAATGTAAATTAATCCTAAGAAGTGATACAACAATGCAAATTATAGTAAAAAATATAGGCTAAACTATAGGAGACTTAAAATTAGGGGAATTAGAGATTGGTTCTCAAGTGGTGGTGGTAGGATTGAATATGGAATTGAAAGTAGGTGTGGATTTGATAGAATGACATTAATGGAAATGGATTGCTAAAATAAATGGTTGGATTAGGTATAGATTTGGAGTTGGTTTTGAGTTATGGGGAATAGGTTTTTTCTTTTTTTGGAAAATGGCCATCTCTAATGACATAGCCTGGTCGTGGGCACCATGGTTGAAGAAGGATGGAGAAATGAAAATGCAGTACATAGCCATGTAATTAGACATGGTTTACCTATGTGCCCTTTGGGTTTAAAATTGAAGTTCCAATAGGTGGTAGTTTATGGCCGTGTAAAACCACACAAGTATGAATGTTTGGTAGCTCATAGCCTTGTAGATAAATGTGACCAGTCCATGTACTCCCTAGTTATGACACTTCAAAAATTTTAAACATTCTCGATAAATCAACCCACTACAGACACCTAAAAAACTTCACAATAAGCCATTCAAAAATTTAAATATATGTATTCATCAACCCTAACTCAATGGCTTATGGACAAGTTAAAGTTTATGCAGAATCTTTTAATCAATTTACAAATGGTTTTGCCATAAACTTAGCATGTAACTTGTCCTCAAGTGAACTTAAGATATGGAGACCAAAAGGCAACATAGAGACATAATAAAGCGGGATAGGAAACTCCTTAAAATGAGGATACTATATGGAAACAATGCAACTTCCACCATTAGCCAATAGTCAACTAAATGAACATAGTTAAGTAACAAAACAAAAGGCAAAAATCAAGAAGAAAATAACACATAAAATAAACTAAACTACAAGATAAAGGAAGAGAAGTACTTCCAATTTTGAGTTCTTCACTTGATTTTCAGAGCTCCTTAAGGTTATAAGACGCCTATGTTATATGTAGCCATTTTCTCTATTACCTTCCAAACTAAATAAGGTTTTAATTTTTGCTTAGTATTCTTGAATACGCTTGGAGATTTATTCATCCTTATACTAGCACCTTAAAAGCTACTTTTTTAGTTTTGTAATCTTGTAGTGAAAGACCAAAAGTTGTCACTTTAACTAGAGAGGTAGAGGTTGTTATTTTTCTTTTTTTTTTTTTAGTCCTTAAAGGTTGCAACATGTAAAAGACACAACTTTAAGGAACTCTTTCAAACACTTTTTGTTGTATGTATCTTTTAGTAATTTGTTACCAATATCCAGTCTATGATACTCTTTGGAAGATAGCGTTGTTACATCTTTGAATACTTTAAGGTTATTGTTCCATTCCTTATATCAATAGTAGCATTAGTTGTCATTAAGAATGGTTGACCTAAAATCAATAGCATTGTTGTGTCTTTCTCTATATTTGGAACTATAAAATACATTGAGAGATAAAATTTCTTGACTTTCACCAAGCTATTTTTTAACACTCTTATTGGTCACTTGACTAATGTATTTGTTAGCTGCAATGTCACATTTATAGAATTTAACTTACTTAAGCCAAGCTTCCTACGAAGAACAAGGGCATCAAACTCATGCTAACTCCTAAATCATATAATACATAATTAGAGAAAACATCATTAATAACATAAGAAATAGAAAAACTCCTTATATTAGCCAATTTTGATGGTAACTTTTTTGGATGATCACACTATATTTCTTAATGAGTGTAATAATAGTAAAATCCTCTAATTTTTTCTTGCTTGATAGGATCTTCTTGAGAAACTTCACATAGATTGGCATTTAAGCTAATACATCTACAAAAGGTATATTTATATAAAGCTACTTGAAAATACTGAGAAACTTGTCAAATTATTTATCTAGTTTCTACTTCTTTAACCTTCTAGGAAATGGAATATAAGGCACATATGCCTTGACTAGTGTTGGTGTTAGTGGGTTAATTATTTCTTCCTTGTCATATCCAATATGAACTAGTTTCTTATCTGGTGTTTTTTCAACTACCCAATTTTGCTTTATGAAAGGCTCAATTTGAACAAAAGTCTTATCCAAATGTCTCCTATTTCTTAATATAATTGCCTTACACTAATTATTAGGATTAATTTTAGTTTTGCTAGGTAAGTACCCTTGAGCTCTAGCATTGGATAAGACTCAACTGCACTTCCAGGTTTCTATTATGACTCACAAGCTAATGCAACTTGGATTCTAACTTCTTAAGTCTTTTAGAAGACACATTGCAAAATTTTTCAAATAAACTTCCCAACCTAACTTTATTTCATCCTGAAATTGAACCCTTTTATTCCTAGGTAAGAAGTTTAGTCTAGATTGTCCACCTTAAATTTCCAGATTTCTTGTATGATTTTCGTTCTAATTTCCCCAAGCTAGATTAGGATGATTGTGCCATCTAAGATTATAAGTGGGTGAATAAGGGTTATTCTATAGCTTAGGATTATTGAAAACATACTACACTTGATCAATCGCATAAGACCCAGAAAGTTATTCTAACATTAACTATATGGATGAGCACCTCAACAAAGCTTGCAACTAGAGTATAATGGAGAATTTGAGATTGCATTTATACTCATCTAATCAAATCTCTCCATAAGCATATCAAACTTAAAACCAATTTTGTTCTCCAATGCATGAATGGTCTCCATTTCCATTACACTGGCTATTCTTCTGTTCCTTTCACTCAACCAATTATAATGATTTGCATCCATCTCTTCAATAATATCAACTATCTCATTAGCATTAAGGGTTAGTAAAGATTTGTCGACTACAACATCTAATTTAACTTTGAAGGATTGCTCTAACTCATTATAAAATATTTGCACAAGCATCCAATCTTAAATATCGTGATGCGAGCAATGCATTTGCAAATCTTTAAATATTTCTCAAACTTTATATAGAGATTTCCCATCACATTGAAAGAAACTTTAAATGTCACTTTTCAATCTTGTAATTTTACTTGATGGAAATATTTTGCTAAAAATGCCTGTGAAAATTCATCCTACGACGAGAAGAATTGAGAGGGCATGGAATCAAGTCATAATGCTGCCTTATCTTTGAGAGATAATGGAAACAATTTGGCTTAGATTGCATTAGTAGAAACCCCAATCATTTTGATGGTATCACAAGTCCTCAAGAAATGAGTCAAATAAGCTTTGGGATCTTCCAAAACTCTTTTAAATTGATTTTGTTGTATCATTTAAATCATCCCTAATTTAATCTCAAAGTCATTGGCTATAACTTTCAAGCTAACAATATTATTATTCAATCCATGTGTATTTGGCATGGCATAATCTCATTGGTCAATGATGGTAGTTATTAATAGCTCTAGTTGGTTAAGATACATCTTCCATTGGATCCTCTTATTAGTTTACTAGTTAAGGTTCTTGTAGCAACTCTACCTGCCTATGTTTAACATGAAAGATATGTTCTGATTTAGACTTAAGCTCTATAAAAGAAATACCAAATGAGCAATTCATGATGCTAAAACACCTAAAAAAAGAAACTATAGATTAACTAAAGTTAAATATATTGAAAAAATAATAAATTATTAAAACATAAAATATCTAGATTAATAGAAAATAACTTTTAATTGACATTGAATTGGTTCCTTGGCAACAGTGCGAAAAACTTATTGTGAATAATTTCATAAGTATATAGGTTGTACAAATAATAAACTAATAAGTACAATATCGTTCCCACTAGCAAGAAATTTAATTACCCATTATCTAAATTATCAAATTAAAATTAAAACTAATACAAGAAAAATTAAACCAACAATATTCACTACAAAATACTATATATGAATGTAAAAGCTTTGGAATTTAAAATCCCTTATTTACTTTTTTAAGAGTCATTCAGAATAAGCTCTTATAACTTAAATTGATTGAATTAGCAATCCTACTAATGTGAGTAAAATTCTCTCTTTGAGATAAATTATTATACTCATACCAAGTCTATACCTACTCTTGTGATGATAAACTTAGTATAAATCCATTGTATATAAATGATTCATGCAAAATAAAATTTGTAAGTGGCTTAAATGCACTTTATGTCTTTATATAATCACTATCTGAGTCTACTACTTTAGTGATCTACACCATAATCAACTTTTCGATCCTCTCATAATGCATCAGATGAATACTGGCTAGCCATTCATAGATAATATAAAAGAGTAATTGATTACTTCAATAGAAATTATTACAAAAGTATTTTGAAATTAAATTAACTAATAAATAGTTCATCTAAATTCTATATTTAAAGTCTAGCTACTCATGATAGAAATGAGCAAAACAACAATAAAAGTAAACAAATACATAATCGAAAGCTAAAGAAGAAAATGAAAAGAAAATAAATCAATTGAAGTAACAATCAGTTGACAAGGACTTCAAATCTTTTCCTATCCTTAGTAGATTTCTAAAGCACTCATTTAAGGTTTTCCTAATCCATCTTTGCATCTCTAGTCTTTTCTTTTCCTTGTCCTTCTTATAAATTCAAAACTACCTCACAAAAAATCCCAATTTTAGTTGAACACAGGTAGCCTATGTCAAAATCTCCCATTTACCTAACTTTCTTGTGTTGCCTTCTAGTAATTCACTTGATACAAGACTTCTACACATGGTCATGTAAATTTACATCGCTAGCTTATGTAAGTCTCTAATTTGTTCAAAAAATCATTTTTTTCATGTGCCCATGCTCACTAACATAATTGACCTATGTTCTTTGCTAAAAATGCTTAATTTCTTGTTGAATCTATGATACTTCTCACGTTCTCTCATACTTAATTAGATTACATAAAAAATATGTAAAAATTAGATAATATAAATTTAATTATTCAATTTTGTCTCAAGAAATATATGCAAATTTAACACTCATTATTTGCCATGTAGGCTAAATGTAGCCTACATGCTTAGCCTGTAAAAGTTGTTCGTGACAGGTCTTGTTAATCCAAGCTTGTCACTATTACAGCCCAAAACGAGACTTTAATTAAAGTCAAAACCTATGGTTTCAACTTTAATGTGAACTGTCATGATGACAAGCCTTCTATCACAAATTGGACTTGTATGGTCCAACTTTAAGTTTAATGGCTCTGATTTCTATTAAATCTATAGGATATGGGTGTAATATTTTAGATGGGTATGGATTCGAAGCATTTATTGGTTGAATACTATGATGCAACTTAAAAAATCCCCTTTAAGATAGGGCTATGGTTGCTCCTACTCTACATATTGTAAATGTTATGAATGAACACATGCTATCTTTAATTTCAAGTGAAGAGAGGACATACTTGAATATTGATATCATATGCAAGGCCTCTGCACTTGTTGATAGTGTTGATGATTTATACATAAAATTTTTAACTGCATAAGATTTCTAAGCCTCCCTAATAGTTGAAGGTTTATGCAACTTTAATGTTGCTTAGAAATATTGATAAATAGTTTTGTTTAGCGAGAATTAATAAGTGTTTGTTTCTAATATGATTGTTATCACAACTTCATATTCGAAATTGCCTTTCAATCTCAAACAATGACAATTTTAACAATCTGCTTCTCTATAACTATCAACAAAAGTCAGGATAAATCACTCTTCAAACTATATATATTTTTGTTATGGATAATTATATGTTGCAATTTCGAGATTACGAAGCACAAGCAAATTAAATATTTTAATACTTAACAAAAGAGGCAATGCATTAAAAAAATGCATTACTAGTGTTGTGTACAAAGAAGTATTCAATCTATGTTAGGCATTAACTATAAAAACAAATTACTTGTTTGGTCCATATTAAACATGGTATTTTTTGGATTATAGCCATTGTAATGCCAACCAATTTAATTTCCCTTTTTGCAGGTAAAGATTATCATTTTGGTAATGTATCATATGCTAAATCATCATATTATACAATATATTATTGATTTGATATATGCAGAAATTGATACCATAAAACTAGCACATATCAATTGATGACTACAACTTAAGTAAATTAATATATTATTTACTTATCTTGTGTATTGCAGGTTCCAAAAACTAGTTAACTACTTATAATCTATTCTCAAATTTTAAGGTCATTATATGATCCACAACCCACTAATTAAGGGCCAAATCAAATCCAACCATTAATTTATTCTTTTTTTACATTTTAGCTTTACTTGATTTATTTTATTTAATAAAAACAATCTTATTCCCTAATATATACCAGGATTAATTTATTCATTTTGGTAGATTTTTGTTTACTATTAACTGGAAAGAAATGTTTCCAAATTTGTTGTAGGAGACTTTGACTTATCATCATTTTCCTACTATTTTGGAACCCAATAATGTTATGTGGGGTCCCATTCCCTTCCATAATATGTGGTTGACTCATCTCCCCTTTTATACTTTTGTTAGAGATATGTGGTAGGAAACTTCATTGATTGGGAAGAAGGTCATAAGTTTATGGAAAGGTTGAAGTTCCTCAATGAGAGAGGTCTCCGGAGATATAAGAGTCAGAAGGAGGAAATCATTGAAGAGTTTAATATGGAAAAGATAGAAGCAGAGGATTTGAATTCTGTGAAACAGAGGTATAGAAAGAGGGATTCGAGATTAAAACTTGATGAGATTTTTATTAATAAGTAGATAAGTTGGAGGAAAAAATCGAGGTTATATTGGGCTAAGAATGAGACGCAAATTCAAGGTTTTTCCATAGAATGGCTATAGGACAAAGGCGAAAGAGTTTTATTCCTCAATTAGAGCTTGAAGGTGGTAATCAAGTTAGGGATATAGGTGTTATTGCTGGAGAGATTACTAGGTTTTATTCTAATCTCATTTTAAATTATAACCCTAAGAGACCTTCTATAGAAAGTTTGGTTGGAATCCCATTAGGCCTGAAAAAGCAAATCCAATGAAGATAGGGTTGAGCGAATTCGAACTTATCTAATTTCAACCTAAGTTGATACAATTCGATCCAACTAAAATTGAACAAAATCAACTTATTAATTGCATCAATTGAAAGGAAATTATGCAAAACTGATTGAATGGTTTGGTTATGAAATGTCAATATTAGACATCCATTTAAACCAACCAACCAATTAAAAATTACATAATGTTGAAATTTTATATCTTATATATTGATTACTTGTTAAGTTTATTTTTAGCATGAATTTTAATTTGTTTGTGGTTAGATTAAATTTGAAGCTGTGTTAAAGTACTCTTGATTTGAATTTTGTTAGAAATATTTATTTTCATAGTTTAGATTGAAAAATATTTAATTTAAATTTTTTTAAAAAAAAAAAAAAACAACAACAACAATTCTATCTAATCCAAATCAACCAAGGTCAGATTAAATTGGTTCGATTATGACCAATTTTACTGGATTGACTGGAGAGAAATTTGGTCACCAATTATATCAATTCAATTGGTTAAGATGATAAAATCAAACTAATCCAAACCGATGTTACCCCTATGGTGAGGCCTTTATTGATGAGGAGGAAATAGGGAGAGCTGTCTGGGATTCGGATAAGGAGACATGCTTTGGTCCGGATTATTACTGATTTGCCTATTTTCCAAGCTGAGAAGTCGCACAAAAGATGATCTCTTAAAATAGGTGTTTGAGGAGTTCTATCGAAATGGTAAAACTGGAATAAGCTTGAATTCTACTTTCATCACTTTTGTACCGAAAAAAGACAGATCTATGCAGGTGAAAGATTATGGACATATAAGTCTAGTGAGCAGTGTTTACAAGATCATCACTAGAGTCTTCTCTTGTAGGCGTAGTTAAGTTTTTTCTGATACTGTTTCAGCTAATCAAAATGCTTTCAACCTTGATCAGAACTGTCATGACTCACAGCAAACTTACTTTCCCAGAGGAATGGTAGCTTCACACACTTCTAATTCATATAACGATCAAGATGAGTCTTTCCCAGCCATAATAGCTTAGTTTACAAATTTACATGCAGAATTCTAACAAGCTACATCGCACATGATTATAATGTTACAGAGAGTTCTCTGGATATCACCAACTACAGCGAAACAGCCTGTGTCTGGGTAAGCACTAGTTGCATTAACATGGTTACGTCATGTTCTTATTGACAAAAATTGGAGATCTGTATGTGGAGTTATAAATCTTGAATAAGAGAGGGAGTTGAAACATCAGGAATACGATGATGGAAACACTTGCCACTGAGATGGCAACAATTACTATCTGAAAATGTCCGCGGAGCATCAAGGAAAAGGCAGCACAAAATGCAAGCATCATGGTTAAGACAGCGCAAATGAGGGAAAAAACACCAAACATCAACATCTTGGGCAAGAATTTAAGGAAATCCTTTGCAGCATAACGAGATGTGAGGATAACAATGAAGACCATGACGGACGTGGTGGAAGCAAAGAGAGACAGTGCATCAGCTACCATAAAAACAGTGAACATTCTCTCGTTGAGGAAGACGGGAATCCCATTGTCATTGTTTCCACCGGGAACAGTGAATGCAGCAGCAAACATGATGGTTATCAGAAGAGTTGACACAACGGTGAAAGTATTTGCAGTGTCCTTAGCCCATTGTACCCCCTCTTTTACCAACTGCTCATGTTTCTCGGCAAATAATTCCTGAGGCTTTTTGCCATCATTATTTGTAGCTTGCTGAAACTTAGGATGCAAAATTTCTTTCACAGCCTGCCACAGCAATGATTACACCAAGTACATAATGAGGTAAGGAAAGAGATGCATGGCTATAGCAATCATGAGCCCTTTTTTTTTTAATGAGGAAGAGATGTAGGATTGACCATTTTCCCTCCACAATGCATAAACTTCGTTCATTTTGCAGAATACAGCATAGTTGTAGTACATATTTTCATAGAAGGTATGTAGTTTCAGCTAAAATGATTTTTGCAAAAAATCACACTTATCTGGTTAAACTAGAAAGCATGGTCATTAACACAAAAAGATGGCAATATTTGAAGTGCCATGTGGTGTCAAATAAGAATGTTCAATACCTTTTGAATATGAACACACAGGTGACTGTGTTTATAAGATCTAACTTGTCAAATTAATACATTTTTTCACAGTAAAAGCAAAAAAAAAAAAAATCATAATCTCAATTGTTTCCAATGAAGAATGAAAATTTTCAGTGGCACTACCGTAGAAGAAAAGAACTCAATAGGAAGAAAATACTTCAGAACATTTTATGGCCATTCTAAATTGAAAATTAGGAAAACTTTGTAGCCAGCAGCAGTAAAATGAAAAATGAAAAACGGGGAAAAAATAGTTACCTCAAACCATTGAATTTCTCTTTGCATTTGCAGAGCTGGACTTGATTTGCGGTCTAGCACGGATATTGGTGCCAACATCGCTGTGAAATGCAACATGTTATTATTAAATTCATCAGTTTTGGACATAATTGCCAATCCTTGTCCTCCTAATTGATAGACGAGGTTGAAAATTTTTTCTTGACGATGCAAAACTGCATGTGAAAATATGCCTCTATGATTGCCATCTACAACCCAGTAAAGATCAGGATTGGCCTCAGTCATCAAGTTTATGAACTCAACAATTCCACGTTTGGAAGCTTCCAACAAAGAATCGTAAACTAAAGCATCACGCAACTGTGAGTCATCAAAATCCAGGATTCCCTTAGCCATGCTACGAAGAATCTCAACAACTTGAAAGTGAATCATCTTTCTATCATATATTCCCTTAATTCCTGAATAGAAAAATAATGAAAGATGTCGAGTTGGTTCAGGTAGAAGTAATTCTAGAAAGGATCCCCTTATAAGGAGAAAAGAAAAAAAGAACCAAAGCCTGTCCCTGAAATTCAATGCCAGTATGCAAAATATACCAGGAAATCCTAGGAATGCTTTCCATAGATATTTGATTGGTCCAAGAGTTAAAACCTTTTCCCATAGTTTATATAGATAACCTGAAAAGGGAAGCTGGTAAATTTGTCATAAAATGAGAATGATTTGTGTAGCAAGATCTAAGAAGCAAGGAAGCACGGAGACTTCTTAAAAACATACCCGGATTTTTTTCATGAAAAAAAGAATAAAAACTGCCCCCAAAAATTTATATCTGCAAAACATACCAGTAAATGCTAGGAATATTTTCCATGGATGTTTGAAGGGTGAGAGAGTTAAAATCTTCCCCCATAGTTTGTGCTGAACACCTGAAAAGGAAAGCTCGTAAATTTGTCACAACGATGTGTGGCATAACGTGAGAAAACAACGGAGACTTGATAAAAATAATAACTGTATCTGCCACATTAGAGATGAGCTTTAATTACATTTTGTACATAACAGTATTTGTGTTCCGTGTCAGTGTCAGCGTTAGTATCACAGTGCTCCGTAGACTATGAAAGAAATATAATTGGCATGTCACCTTTGGTAGTATGTCTCCTTGGATCCCCTTGATTAATTGATAATCTAATCTCCATAGCTTTACCTTCCTTGTCATGAGTTAGACCTGTGATTTAAATGTAAAAGATCAATGAATGCTCCAACCATGATATCAAGTTGTTTGCGTGAGAAATTTAAGAGAATGGCAAAAAGGTTCAGTTACAACTTACAGTTATAAAGCCAGAGCCAAAATTTAAGAGGACTTGCGCTAGGGAATACTGAAGGCTTTTGAGCCAATGCATATATGGGACTAACATCGTCCAATTTTTGGTTCAGGGGTAACCGCGGGTTCCGTTGGAGCAGTTCCAAGGCAACATCTATTATATAATGCATACATATAAAATGATTAATTATTACATTCACTGTATACAAAAATTCTAAACTGTAGCATAGCTTCATGAACTCATGATTAGGGGTGCACGTGGTCTTAGTATATGGTTGGGTGAATTTTTTTTTTTTGGTTAAAATTCATACCTTTTTATATATATGTAAATTTGTCTTTACAAGTTAAACTAAATAAGTTAAAAATTAACTCTGTGTTGTGTGTGTTTTCAAAAACTGAAATTTTTAGCCCCCGAACACTCTGAATTGTTTTATGACAAAATAAGATTATTCAATCACAATACATTTTGTTCAGTGAAGAAATTAAACTATATATATTTATGTATGGACTAAAAAACTTAGATGTAATTTTTAAAATCGGGTCATCAATAAAAGCGTGGCACTGTGAATATCATTTATAACTGATAATTATCACATTATTAGATCTTAGAATAAGAAGAAGCATGATGTCGATGTTACCAAAAATTTCGCTAATTATGCATCGAGTGAGAAGCGAAGCGCTGGTGCTGCTATCGCTCAAAATGGACCGGGGAGTTTTGTTGTAAAGATAGCCAGTCATCTTTTTGTGTCTTTTGATAACAGCCAATTCCACTGGGATGAAATTTTGGTTAGTTTGAAGGCCCAACAAGGCTTCGCTCCTATCAACCATGCAAATAGCCATGTCGATATCGTCAGTTGTATCAGCGACAAGCGCAAGAGCTGTATACCCATTTGCATCACGCTCTTCCAGCAGCCGTTTCGGCGCTTGTTTTGCCAACTTCCTCACCGCTTCCACATCCCCCGCCACCACTGCAACGTGAAGCACAGTTCTCCGGAAGGGATTTGAATAAAGGGGAAGGGAGGGGAGGGGAGGGGAGAGGAGATATATTGTTTGGTTTAAGAGGGGAAGAAAAAAAAAATAATAATATATAGATCATTTTATTCTTATATAATTTAAAAGTAATAATAATATAATTAATTATTTTTTTATTTTTAAAAATTTAATATTTTCACTATCAAATTAAATAAATATAAAAAATTATTTATAATTATAATTATTTAAAAAAATTTGTAAATAAATAAAATTAATTAAATAATTATTTCAACAAATATATAATTTAATATATTTTATTTCATGAAATTAGAATGTATTTGAGTTAAAAATATTGACATGTTTATTTTTTTCTCAATATGACAATATACCTATGTTAATTGGTAAGTTAAAATTTTTTTTAATCATATTTATAAAAATTTTATAAAATATAAAATTAATAATCAAGATATGAACATTTTAATCTTTTTCTTAACTTACTCTCCCAATCTTCTCAAATTGGAGGAAGAGGAGGGGAGGGGTCCCTCCCTTCCAAAAATACGTGCCAAACAAGGAGAGGGGCCCTCCCCTCCTCTCAAACCAAACAAGGTCTAAGGGCGTTAGTCCTATAGTTTATACTCAATTTCAGATGGAAGCAACACCCATACATCGAAAACACAACATAATACGTAATCTGTGATTGGTTGCTTTGCAGTTCAATTGATACGGATACAGATGAGACACAATAATACAGATATACCTTGCTCAATATCTGCTTTGCCGCCTGAAACTCGAACCACGTTACATAACGCTGCCAAGGTATTCCAAGCACTTTTAGCGGTTTCAGAATTCCCCATCTTCGGAAGAAATTCTGAACCACATGACATTTGAATGATATGCAAAGCTTTGGCGTTCTTCTTCTTCCAATATGGAGATCTCGATTCTGCTGCTTTTTCTGCAACTCCCTCCTTGTCGTCTATAACATCCCAAAGATCTTCGCTGATTAAGTAGTTCTTCGCAAGAATGCTCCAATTCCCATAGTTGCCCTTGGTAAGCGCTTCATGAACCACCCCGTTACTGGTTCCCATTGTTATTCTAAGCTGAGAGACTAGCAAGGATTAGTGATAGCACTACTTCTGCTTCAGTTTTGGGATGAAATGTATGCAAGAGAGGAGAGGAGTGGCTATTTCCAAGACGACAATCAAGTTTGAAATGGATAGGATTTTTCTCCTCTATTTTATTTTATTTCGAGAAAAATTATATTTTTAATTTAAACTTTATAATTTAAAACTTTATAACTGAATCCTTACCCTTTATAAATTTTTAATTTAATTTTTACAATTAAAATTCTGTCAAAATTTTATTGACATAATTAAATATATATTATTTTTATATTTTAAATATATATAATTTATACTAACAAATAATATAAGTAATACAATAATATTAACTCACATATATGACAAAATATTAATAAAAATATAATTAAAAGGATTAGATTAAAAATTATTTAAATTATTAGGATCTAATTACAAACTTTTAAATTATAAAGATTAAATTAAAAATTAAATAAAGTTATAGGAATCAAAAGTATAATTTCTTAATTTTGAATAAATTATGCATATTTTTTTAATCTTTCCTTCTATTATGTAAATTTTTTTATTTTTAAAATATACACAAATTTTTTAAAATTTTGAATTTACTATTAAAAAAAAAGTCAAATGATACCATGCAAAAAATTATACACTAATATGCTATTTCTCTTTGAGATTCTTTTCTTTACTTTGAAATTTTTTTTCACATTTAAAAATTTTCTCTTTTCTTTTTTTTCCTTTTTTGGTTTATGGGATTATTTTATCTATGCACATACAGATAGCATATGAAATATATAGTATATAAAGATATAATAATGGCTCATCGTCTATTCCTATAGACACTTGTTTGAAGGAAAAATTTCAGAAGTTTGGCGAAAAAAATTTCAAACTCAAAAAAAATATAAGTGCATAATGTTTTACACTATAGTATTTGACTCTTTATTTTTTGGTATTATAGCATATCAGTATTGCAGTTCAGATTTTTCTTAAAACAAAAAATTATTATATTTTTAAGTTTAATTTTAAATTTTAAATTAAAATACTCTGTATTAACTTAAATATGTATTTTTTAAACTAAAATAATTTTAAATAAAAAATATCTTAGCTAAAAATTTATATAAAATTAAAGTGTAAACTTATTTTTTATTAAAAAAATTGTGTATATTTTAAAAATAAAAAATTATATAGTTTCAACAAAATTTAAAAATATTTTATATAATTTATTTTTTTATTTTTAGACTTCATTCCCATTTTCATTCAAATTTGGGAAAAAAGTAATCTGCATGAAACCAATCAATGGATTACAGCTTTCAGGATCTTATCTAAAAGTTTAAAGACCAATTTGAGGATCCAAATATTCTGTTGCGCCTCCTGGGTTATCAAATATCTTTTAAATCTATATTGTCGTTTTCTATTTAAATTAATCTAAACGATACATGGGTTCAATTGAATTGGGTTTGCTGAAAGAGTCATTCCTCGTTAGTATATTTAAATCCTCTACAATATAATAGGAACAAATGTAATTATTGCCCAAACCGGAGCAGCAGCTTTTATTATTATTTTTTTAACATAGACTTTTTTTTTTTACTTTTGTTGCTCTGCACAGATTGAAACGCCTAATTTAGCCATTACGAAAGTTGAAGATGAACGGCGTTTTTCTTTTCTTTTCTTTTCTTTTTTTTGGGAGAAGATGAAGGGTAGAATTAGATTTTTCTTTTGGAAGACTCTGACGTTTTTAATTTAGTTATTTAAAATGAACTTTTTTAATTTTATTTTCTTATAATTTTCTTTGATCAATTTTTTTTCTAAGCTAAAATATGTTTTTAATTCTTCAACATTTATCTCAAGTGTTACTTTTGTTTTTTAAATTTATTTTGTTTAAATTTTATCAATTGACTTTATTTTAAATTTTATTTTATTTCTTAATTTTATTTTGTTTTAGTATAATCTTTTAAATTTTTTAATTTAATTTAATCCCTTAATTTTATCTTAAATATTATTTTTATTTTTAATTTCATTTTATTTCAATTTACTCTAATTTAACTAATGCTTTCATTTTTTTATAATATATGTGGGTATTGTCAACAGAAAAATCAATATCACCACTTATGTCTATAAATAATATGCCTATATAATTTTGAATTTACAAAATGCAATAGGTGGTGATAAAAAAAGGTTTATAGCAAATAAATCTAAATGAACAAAAAGCTATAAAGTTAGGTCATCTATAAATCACACAAAACTTTTATGATTAGCATTTTAATTTGATGGTGTTAAAGGAAAAATAATATTTGATTAATTTTTTAAAGTTAAAGGCAAACTTGAAACACAATAAAATTAAGTAACAAAAGTGAAAATAAGATAAAATTAAGAAATTTAATTGAAAACCAAATGAAATTAAAGAATGAAAATGAAACTTAAAAAAAAATTAATGGATCAAATTAAAACTAAATAAAATTAAGTGATGAAAGTAAAGCCTAAAGTAAAATTAAAGGGATAAATTAAAAATAAATAAAATTAAAAGATAAAAATAAAATTAATCAACTATTTTTTTTTAGAAATGTAAATGTAGTTACGAGCCTTGCCAAATAGAAAGCATTAAATGGATAAAGTTACCATATTTAATGTCCTAGAGAAACAAAAAATTGAGCACTATAGTTACTAGAGTTATAAACTTTCTATATCTTTTTACAAACGCTTAAGTACGGTTATTTTAGTACATAACAGTCATACAAGTACTTTGTTAAGCCAAATTAATTAATAAACTTATATTAAGCTAACAAATGAAAAATATTTAAATAATATTGAGAGATTTATATTTTAAAGAATCAAATTAAAAATTTTATAAGTCTTTTAAAGAGGGTAAATATAATTTATCCAAGTTTAAATTACTCAACTGCAAACTCTCATCTCTCCTAAGGTTAAAATAATAATTTAATATAGAAGTATATTTAGTTATAATCTTTTACATCTTTTTTAACTCTAAAATTTTTTAAATGATCCAATTATGTGATGATAAAATATAAAAAATATGTATTTTTATCTATAAAAAAGTATAATAATGAAAACATAAAAACTATAATTATTTTTTTCCCAATTCTTCCCATGTCTACATATTGATCTCCAAAAAGGTTGACTAATATTTTTTTTTTTGGATCTTATTGCCAACAAGTGTAGATTAATGATTGGATTTTTTTTTCTATATATAATTATTTTATTTTACAATATCTAAAAACTACCATGTTTTTAATATTTACTTACACGTATCAAGTTTAGCAACACTAAATTTTTTTTAAAATTCTCCCTTGCAGTAAGATCCTATGTAGTACGGGTGAACACCAAGCTCGCAAGCCCGGTTTGCCCAATTCTACCTAGGCAAATTAGGGGTGAATTAGGCTAAGCCCCCTCCAAAAAAAAAAAAAAAAGCTAAGGCAAGCAAGGTATAACATTGGCCAAAGTCGAGCACCAGGCCAGTCCTTTGGGCCACATTGGCCTAGCCCAGCCCAATGCTTAAATTAAAAAAATAAAAAAATTATTTTAAATAAAGATTTATGTAAAAATTTTAATTTTTTTAAAAGTAAAATGTAATTTTATGAGAGTTTATATATAAATCTTTCTTAGGGTTATTTTATAATTCTTACAATAAATATAAAAAAACTAAAAAAAAAGGGTTGGGTCAAATTGACCCTAGGCTCGACAAACGAGCTTTAATTTTAAAAATTGCTTAAATTTGGGCAAAGTATCAAGTTAGATCAAAGCCCGACCTAGTTAGGCCTATGTGTACCTCTATTATGTAGAAGAGGACCCTACTCACCCAATGCAATAGGGGAATTTCTTTTTTCTTTTTTTTTTTGCTTTTTATGATTTAAAGTTTAAGATAGAAGTTAAAAAGTGCAACTATGAGGAGAAAAAATTTATCTATGAGAAAAGTTATATTTAAAAAATTTTAATTATATTGTATAATTAAAATTTTTAAACTATAACTTTTCCTTACAATTAAATTTTTTATATTCACCATTGTAATTTTTACCTTCTATCTTAAACTTCAAATCCTAAAAAGCAAAAAATAAAAATAAAAAATGTTGAAATTAAGCTACTACACCCCTTGCAAGAGATCCCCATTTCTTTGTGTGTTGTCACTTAGGATCGCGAAATACAAAATCATTTATAGATGATCACACAGGCAAAATTCTATTTTTTTTTAAAATTGGACCTACTAATGTTGTCATTTCAAGAGATTACATGAACGAAGATCATCACTCCTAGTTATAACCATGTAATTAGTGGCCACAACTAAGATCCTTTCCAGTATTACATTTATAACATAGATAAGAGAAAGGAACACCTTCTTTTAATTCAAAAGTAACCAAAAAAATTTTCAAAAAATAATAGAGAAAATTGTATTTACTTTTGAGATAATAAATTAATTGAATTCAAATTTATTATATATGAATTTATGTGAATTGAGAAAAAAAAAATGGCCTTCCTATGAGTCTTGAAATTTATTGTCACTAATTTGGAAGCACTAGTTTCCAATCTTGTTAAATTCGAAACTATTAGTTCCAAATTTGTTGCATTAAAGTTGGAACCAATAGCAATTATGTGGTTGTAAAACCAATGGTTCCAAATTCATACTATCTGTTTTGAATTCAAATAGGCACATTTTGTAGGTTAATCTACAAAAGACAATTTGATGATGTGACCAGTCAATCAGTTAGTCCATCACATTATCAAAAGATAATAAATTTGGTTAATGTGGATAAGATTGACACATGTTGGATTGTGATTAGAGGAACTAGATTTTTAAAAATTTTGATTGGCTTAAAAAAAGTAGATAATGAGATGTATAATTTACAATTTTACCCTTAGAATAGTCCTCCTATGAAATGCCTCAACCCCATACAAAAAAGAGCCACTTTGGCAGAAAGAGTTCGGTGCTAAAATTTCTTCCACTTCTTTTTCTACCATCTTGGAGTGATGGTGAGAGAGGAAAGATTTAAATGTTCCAAAATTTATGAATTAAAACTTTAAACAGCATTTGTTAGCAATATTCTAGGCAAATAGGACATAACATCTGAAAAATTTTGGCATCTCTGAATCTTGAAGGTAAATGTAATTACTTTTTGTAATAATATAAGATTATATATATATATATATATATATAAAATCTATTTTTGTATCTAGCATTTTTTTAATTATATATGATATATATAGATTTTGGAATATTTATGTAATGGTAACAATTTTATGATTATGAAAATTTAGTTAAGAGAAGGAAGTTGTTATTTACTATCATGCAAGTTTATTTTATTGCATATTAATTTGTTTAGTTTTGTTACATGTTTCTTGATTGATAAATCATTTTTTAGTTGTTATTTTGGATATACATTATATATTAAAGAAATGAAAATAAGAAATTATTATTATTATTTTGAAAGAAAAAATAAATGAAGAGATAAAAATGAATAAAAAGATTTTATTTACAAAAATATATATTATATTTGCAAAAATTTTGAAAGTAGACAACAAATGTAAAAAAAATTGTAAAAAAATGATAATAAAAAATTAGGGTAGGAAAAATAAATTTTTAAAAAAATAAAAAATTTTTTGTAATTTTTAAAATAATTATATAAATAAGAAAAAATATGTATTAAAAGTAGAGGATATGAGAAATAAATATTATAAGTAATAAAAAGTAATTTGTGAAATCTTGAAATAATTATATAAATAATAAAAATGTGTTAATAAAAGTATAGGATATGAGAGGATGCTATTAAACATAAGTTATTAAAAATAAAAAGTAGTTTTAAAAATTTTAAAATAATTATGTAAATAAAAAAATGTAAATAGAAGTATAGGATATGAGAAATAAATATTATAAGTTATAAAAATAATTTATGAAATTTTAAAATAATTTTGTATATAAAAAAATATGTGAATAGAAGTATAGGGTACGAGAAATAAATATTATAAGTAATAGAACATAATTTGTAAAATTTTGAAATGATTTTGTAAATAAGAAAAAAATTTGAATAGAAGTATAGGATATGAGAAATAAATATGATAAGTAATAAAAAAGAAATTTAAAAATAATTTTGTAAATTAGAAAAAATAGTGAATAGAAGTAAAGAATATGAGAAATAAATATTATAAGTAATAAAAATGAAATTTAGAAATAATTTTGTAAATTAGGAAAAAATGTGAGTAGAAGTATAGGATATGAGAAATAAATATTATAAAAAATAAAACATGATATGAAAATTTTTTAAATAATTATGTAAATAAAAAATGTCTAAAATTTCAAAATAATTATATAAATAATAAAAAATGTGTTAATAAAAGTATAAGATATGAGAGGATATTATTAAAAATAAGTTATTCAAAATAAAAAGTAATTTGTAAAATTTTAAAATAATTACACAAATAAAAAAATATGTAAATAAAAGTATAAGATACAATAAATAAATATTATAAGTAATAAAATATAATTTGTGAAATTTTGAAATAATTATTTCAAACATATTTGCATTTAGGATGTTTAATAGAAAAAATAGCTAAGAGAAATAAGTTTGTTTGCATTTATTCAAATGAAAGAATTTATGAAAGTACAAAGAGTAATATTTCGGTGCACGATATCAAAATACATAACAATTAATACTGATATCACTTTGAGGGAGTTAAAAGAGGCTGTTAGTTTAAAGTTACGACTTTCCTTCAATAAGGTTGTATTTGATTTGATATATAGGCTTTTGACAATACAAAATCCATGTGGTATTAAGTGATTATGCTGAAAAATGATTTTGATATCAAGAGGATATAACAATTACACTCACATTTCTTATCATAGTTAAATGCAGTGCAATTATATGTAAACACCTCAATTAGTGATCTATAATTAAGCATGGACTTTTAGCCATACCAAGCAAATGATGTGCTAGTATCACTCCTATCATGTAGTCATGAACTATTCTATTGATTACTAGCTTATGCTCAACATTATTACGTCTTACCAATCGAGCCTAATTCACAATCAAGTTTCTTCCGTCTAGCAATTGGATTTATTGAACCTCCTTCTTTAGCTAACTTAGAAGAAAATGTATTAGACGATTTTGAAAACAAATATGAATATGACATTAAACTTGACCCTAATTATGATGATGATGACAGTGATGACAATGATAACGACGGCGATGATGACAATGATGATAAGTATGAAAATGAGAGTGATAAGGCAGGGCGATAGGATCAACTAATGCCTTTAAAGTTGAACCAATGTCCCAATATGTTTATCCTACTACTGCATTCTTCAAGCATGTTAATTTGGCCTTAGTCAAGGGTGATGAACTTAAGGAAGTGGTTGATCAAATATAAATAAACAACCAAGAGTTGTATGTTAGAATGCACTATCCAAATCAAAAGGCGCTGCCTTGTGCTGTGAAACTTATTTTATAAGAGGACTTCACATTTCTTAGAAATAATTGACAAATAAAAAGTATAAAGAATGTCGATGTGTTAATTGTGGCAGCAACTATAGATGGCAAGTTAGAGCATGCCAAAAAGGCAAAGGGAAGGAATAACACTTGTGTATTATAAGATATGAGGATCCATATATATGTTTATTTATGACCTTATCACAAGATTACCTAAAATTAGACTTCGATATTATTGATCAATGTTATTTTTTATATATTTTCCCCCCTTTATCTGGGCATTTTAATAATGAATTAAGCTTAATGGATTTAATTTGAGAATATTTGATTTTATTGGCCAATTTTTGCACTTTAGGAATTAATTCACAAATTTTTAGATTTTTAATGCATAAATTCTTTTAAATGATTTTTTGTGAATTTTTCTTATTTAATGCTTTATTTTACACTTTATGCAAAATTTTCTTAATTAATTTTCAGGAAATGAAAATTGAAACAGATGAAGGATGATTTGGCGTGGATGCATTTAGATTGGGAGAGAGGTCGATCATTTGGACACACATTTATAGAGAAGAAAAACACACAAGAGCCCAAATAGTCTCACATACTTACACGGATCATCACATGGGATAAGAGCATGGATTCTTCATGCAAAAAGGAGCTTCATGTATCATTAATATATTAGCCTTTTTATCCCTCTTAGGCCGACTTCATCATTTGTATATTCACATGTCCCTCCAATATACATATGTAAGCCACAGGCTTTATTCTCATGTGGGCAACTCTTTTCTCCATTTTCATTTAGCTCACTCTAAGGAAGTTCAGGATCTAACACACAAAATCATGTCCAACTCACTTATCATGCATTGTGCCATGAGTTCACTCATTCACATATTCACGCATGTACTCTCAAGTTGAGGGAAGGTTAGAATAGTGAAGAGCCATGATTTGTGAGGATGTATACACACATAGGCACAACAAATAACATACAAAATAACTCTCATCCATTCACGCTGACTCACGGATCATACATACAAAACACTTACATGAGGGTCCACTCTCCAAATCAGATACATAAACCACAGCACTGTACTCACAAACAAGTGGAAGCTTAGGGTAGACACACGGGAATCACATTCTTACAGGGAAGGCTCTCATCTCACATAGATGCATCTCACTTACATGTGCACAAGTTTCTCCCATGTAGACAAATCTCACCAGGACACATACTCATGTATTCGCATGGAGAGGCTTAAGTTTTAGGGTCTCGAATAGAGAAGGACATATACACACTCTCAGGTCCCACCAGAATCACTCATTCTCTCACATATTGCCAGACACAATTACATATGCACGAAGCATTCATTCACATACATAGGTTTATGAAGGAAGCTATATGTAGGCATGGGCTAGACAGTGAGTCTTAGGTCCAAGAGGTTATGTGAGAGGGAGGTTGGGGAGAAGGAAGTAGAGCCACGGGATTGATAGGTATTATTAAACCATAATGTGATGAGCACGTGAGAAGGAAGAGAAGTAAGAGAACGTGATTGAGGTCAAGAAGACATATGGAGGGACAAGATTATCATACACATGTGGATTCACACAAAGATGATGCACGGATTCACGAAGGCAATATACACATGGTGACACACTTGAAGAAAGCACATGAAAGACTAGGGTAATAAGGCCTAGAAAGGGATTGGAGGAAAAGGCACATGATATTGGCATAGGTTTATGGGAGGATAAAAAAAAATAATACATTAAAGAAGGTCCAGAGGAGCTAACATAGAGGATTTTCATGTGGAAGGATTAGAAGAAGCACATGGTATTGGTTGGAGAGGAAGGCACGGGAAGAACATAGGCAAGGGAAGAATGCAATCATCATGTTCTCATTCATCTTTGCAAAGCTCTCCATGCCATAGCTCTCTTTTTCAAATTCCTTCATCATTTCTTGAATATAATGGAAGCTTAACTCCTCTTAGTGCCAATCTTAGATGCTAACTCCATGATGAAGATTAGAACTCCCAATTTCAATAAAAAATAGGCTAATTCTCCCATCTCCTCTTCTATTGTTGTTGTTACTTCAATTAATGTTTTATAGATTGGGTTTAATTGTTGGAAACTTGAGTATAATAACTATTTTGGATTGGTAAATCTTCTAAATTTTGTTCATAAATTGGAGATGTAATATTGCACCTTAACTATTTGATGAATTGCTCTTGGATAGTTGTTTATTTTTCACCTATTTTACATACAAGTTTTAGCTTAATTGTGCAATGGTTATTGTTTGATTGGTACTAGAATTTATTTTTGATTGGTTTAATTGAGAACTTTAAGAGCTTAAGTGGTGATTTAGACTTTTCAGTGGAAAGTCCAGCAACCTAAAAGAACAATTAAACTTAATTTTAAGTGTGTTCTAATCTTTTTATGCAAGTACTAATCAATTGAAAGTGTTGTGCTCATAAGCTTCCAATTGGTTAGGCACTCATGTCTCAATTGATTAATTGGGAATTTCTTTAATGAATGCACTAAACAAAAGGATGAGTTCTCAGTCTTAAGTTAATCTAATAAGAGTAACAATAATTGAAGTCAAGAAAATGAGTCCAAGGTTAAATATTTTGCATTGTTAATTGATTTAATCACTTTAGTTATAGTTTTCAATCCTAATAGTTTATTTTAATCTAATTAAATTCCAAAAATTAAATTCATCTAATTACTCCTTGTTCTTGTGTTTTCACTTAGCTTTCACATCTAAAGAACTTTTTAACAAGAAATTAGAATCCAACTCTGAGGAAAATGATCTAGGTTATATCACTAACTACAAATTTTAACTCAACCTAGTTATTTAAGATTGCTTAGCATAACTATCAATTATCTTGTCTTATATCATGGCAATGGTGTTAGAGACACCCGATGTTCTAATTAAATAGATCATTAAGAGGATGAAGAGCTTGTTTAGTTGTACTATATCATATAAGAAGTCATAGAAAGAAAAACATAAAGTCTCAATAGTTGCTTTAGATAACTAGGAGAACTTGTATACCACATTGCCTATATGGTTGGCGGTAGTTTAACATTTCATACTTGACTCATACATTGAGTTTATGATCATATAATGTCCCTTAAGTTCTTTTACTAATGAGCCAATAACGATGTTTAAGTGCATATTTTAGGCATTCAAACCTTGTATAAACACATATAAGCACCTAAAGCCGATAATCTAGATCGATAGGATATTCTTTTATGCCAAATACATAAGGACCTTATTAATGGCGATGATATAAGATGGTGACTGATATATTATGCCCTTTACCTTTATAATTATGGAAGGGAATATGCAATCAGCATGGACATAGTTTCTTTTCAAACTATGTAAGCGTAGTTTCTTTTCAAACTACATAAGTGAGATGTACTAAAAGATATGGGATTTACTTAATATTAGACAAACATCCACTAATTTTGTCTGCTGTCACTAATTCATAAGCTTATTAGCAGTTACTATATAGTTATCATGTTTTCTATCTTCATGATATGACAAACAATTTACACACTAATTATAGGTTATCAAATTTAAAGTAGAAATTAAAAAATATTAGTATGTTTCTTTTCTTTAATTGATTATATATGTCGTAGTTTATTAGTTGCTAATTAAAAACGAAAGCCATTGATCATATTGCATAGGTTATGTATACAAATGTTGATATGTTGATGGGAAATTGGTTGAAATAGTTGTGATACATAAGGAGATAGCCAAGTGGATTGCTAAAATCCTAATAGAACAATAGGCTTGGGCATATGATGGGACAACCACATAACAATAAACATAATAGAGTGCATGAATGACATTTTGGCATTTTTAAAGGGGTTAAGTCTTTGTTTATATTAGGCATAGTCAAGATAACTTATTTTAGGGTGAGCCAATACTTCATGTAATATCCTAAGCAAGTCAATGCTCCTATGGCAAAAGACCAGGTCTATTCTCAAATCTTGATAAGAAGGATGTGGGTAAATGTGTAGCGCAACCATGCCATGTGCAAGTGTTCAACAGGAAAAATGCACTGTTTAAGGTGAAGAAGCCTTATGATAAGATGAATTGTTAGTACGATTAGTGTTGCAATGTGAGCTTGACAGTGTGCATATATGATTGCGGTGAATTTTAAGTGGAGAAGTTCTCATGCCAACAGGCTATTGTAGCCTACACATCAATAGCACTGGAACCATTTCGTGTTGTGCATCTTGTTTTCACTTGGACACCATGCACAATGCTTACAACAATATGTTTTGGCTAATTGAAAGACAAAAATATTGGTCACAATTAAGTGGTCTAAAGTTAATCCTTAATCCATCAATACTCCATGAGAGAGATTGACCTAATCGACACGTTATCAAAATGAAATGAATTTCAAGGCTTTAAGATAGCCTAGTAGTTGCAATCTATACAAACAAATCGGGTATAATTGAGCCTCCTGCTTGTATTGAAATTCTGATACTTAGTAGTAAATTAACATTCTATTGTAAATGTTTAACAATAAGTTATGTTATTTGTACATTTCAATTGTAAATGAATAATAATAAATTATGTTATTTACGCATCCTAATTCTAAATGAATAATAAGTTATGTTATTTATATATGTCTATTTTAAATGAATAATAGTATAATATGTTATTTGTGCATGTCAATTTTAAATGAATAATAATACATTATACTATTTGTGCATGTCAATTTTAAATGAATAATAACATATTATGTTATTTGTGTAGATCCTATGGCTAGAGTCAAGCAGTTTGTTTAGCCAAGTTCAGAGGATGCGTCACTTTTATACCTATAGGAGTAGCATATATCACACAAGCTATATAGGATAGAAAGATAAAATAATTCGTTTAATGATGTTAACTATTTCATTATGTTACACCAACTATGTAATTTAACCTTGTTTATAGGATAATTGACTTCTTTGCCCACAATGTGTCCTATATGAGAATTATTTGGGTAATCTACCACTAGCTATTATTAATTATCTGAGGTAATACAATTTTTATGGCATTGTATGCCCTAAGCAGTTTAAGTATGATACATTGCTTGTTAGCAAATTAGTGGAGCAATAACGACTAGAGATACACATATTTCATATCACTCAGGGAAAATGCTCAATCATCCTCGAAGACATAATTATATAGTTGGGCATATTGATTGAAAGTGATCTTATTGTGGGTAGGATAAGTTAAAATTGATCAAACTTGTGTGAAAGACTCTTAAGAATTAAGCTATCATCTGATCAAATCAATGGGCAATGATTGACCATTGCTTGGTTAGCCTAGAACTTTGCATATTTACTAGATAATATGAAGGATGAGGTTGTGCATCAATTCACACATACATATATTCTTTATATGATTGGGGGTTGGTTAATGCTAAATATATTCAGCTACAAAGTTTATTTGATATACTTTTCCTTGTTGGAGGACTGTGAAAAAGTTAGCCATTTTAGTTGGAAATCAGTCGTGTTAGCTTTTCTCTACTAAGAACTTTGCAGTTCAACTTATAGGAATTATTACAATATAATTGGATGCTTGACATTATTACGTCTATGGACACATGATCGATTCCTTATGCTCATATAAAAGAGACTATCGACTTCTGATCCTTGTATTAAGAAATGTCATATACTTCCACCTATGTGCTTCAGGTATAAAATAAAATTAAAATTTACACATTCATTGTTGCATCCATGTTGACTCTATATCTCATTATTTGTCGAATGTACTTACTCATTGTTATAAATGGAAAAATGTTAGACAACCTTATTGTCTAAGTGTCAAAGCCCTCTGCCAATACAAAACTTTGTTAGATGTAATAGGGGGATGATGAGGTGTGTCACTAATTTTGATTTATTATGTGCATTGTTTTTTAACCATTTCATAATTGCCTACTATTCCATTCCATATTGTTCGAAAATTGTTTGATGCTCAGACTAGCCATAGAGTATGTGTGAACTAATTTTAGGGTACTGCTTGACTTTTCTAGACATTTGGATTGTATCAGTCCTACTTATATGCTTTCACACCATAGAGTGGCACCATCCAAATCACATCTTGTGCCAATTTGGTTGTTACAAGGCAATCTCTCAAGAGCCAATCAAATTGGATGCCTTCTATGATCTACAGTTTTAAGGAAGAAGCTAGATTAACTAGGCATCTAAGTATGACATTTTCATACAGCAATGATATGGATGGCCAGACATTATGTCTTAATCTTCTATTATTAAGGAGCTCTTTAATCATTTTCATACTATATTGCGTGTTAACATTCAACTTTTCATCTCTTTTTAATTTGATCAATTTGGTAGAAGGACTTTAAAGGAAGCACTTATAGGACTCTCCACTTACAAATTTTCACGAGATTATGGGCTAAGACTCTAAGAATATATTACTTTCTCTTAGAGAACAATAGTTTTTGTTATTTTTCCCGCTTGCTAAGTAGGCATTGAATTTACCTAGACCTTAGATTCTAATTAGTTGCCGAGAAAGATATATTAAGGCTACTTGTTAACCTAACAAGATGCCAATAACATCATGGGCCAATGCACCAGGACATGGGCATTAACATGGCTAATACATCTTTGTACATTCTAACTTGGTGCAACAAGACATTAGCATAGCCGGTCTGTCTTATTTTATATCAATTACCAAATTTGGTGACTTTGGTGCCATAGATTCCTCTTATTACAAGCCGCCCGTGCCTATGTCTCATTTTATAACCTCCCAGTAGATGTCTACACTTTTAGATTTTTGTAAAGCTTCTATTTGATACATTCACGATTAGTGTCATGTATGTTGGTTGATCCTTTAAGCCTAGAGGATCATTGCAACTAGGGTTTGTAATGCTGCATAAGTCAATTCCTCTAATTTAGTTCTCATCCTTAAATTTAAATTCTCAACCCACAATACAGGAGCAACAATAACCAAAAAAATTGGGTAATAACGATCACAACATGAAAGAAGAAAATTTCATTATAATACTAAAAGTCGTTTATTGTAGTTGTTTTTATTTTTTTTTTTATGTTGGTGTAATTTTACATTAAATATTACATAATTTTTCTTTTATTATTGCATTTCATTTATTATTTTTTTAGTCTTATATTTATTTAAACTCAATAAAATTAAAAAAAATAGGGAATGGGAGAGTTAAATTTGAATTGCATGAATTTGTTTTTTTAAATAACCCTCATGGAATTCAAATTGATCAAATCCAAATTTCATGAGAATAATGCCAAATTTAGATTTTATCAATCCAAATTTGGCACTCTTCTCACATTCTAGTAAATCCTTTTTTCTTCATTTCTCTTTGTGTCTCCCAAATGGCTTTACTACTTTTTGGTGAGAAAGTTGATAGGAACAAGTAATTCTATGAGACCCACACCCATTGGCTATGATGCATATAGTTCAAAATTTATATAAATATTTTGAAACTTTATTTGATCTTTAATGAATATTATTCAATAAAAAAACACTTAGTTTCATTTTCTGAGTAATTTTGTTTCATGATGATCATGAATTTGCAATGTCATAATATTAGTCTTTACAATTATGTTTTAGAATCTAAATGTTTATGAAATATATATATATATATATTCAAAAGTAGATCATTGCAATATTTTCAAAATGCTTGTCTCTCTCTATGTTTGTTTAAAGAAAGGAAAGAGTCTATCATGCCATGCATGGAAAAGGTGGATAAAGAAGTTGGCCAAGAGCCTTGATAAAGGATGGTTGAAACTACTCAATAATGATTGAAGACTAACATTTGATAACCAACAAGAATTGGAAAATGCCAAAGTTTGTTGACACTCACCTAGCTAATGGTACTTAAGGCATTAAAGTGTAAATGTTATGGGGAGATTCACACTGCTAATAAGTGTCTCATCCATTGTAGAAGAAGGGTGTGGCTAAAAGGAACTCAAGTCTTGCTGAAGAAAAGAAGAGGTAGATATATAGATATTTTGAGGAGAAAATGAAGATTAGTTTTAGGAGTTAGAAAGAGAGTATGACATCTTATAAAAAGGCTTGTAAAGAAGTGAAGAAAACAAGGAAGCTCCATCATATTTTAAAGTGCAAAATATCAGAATGGCTAAATGTTTGACATAATTTGTAAAGGAAACTAAAAAAATAAGGAGTGATAGTTAGGCATTTGAAAGCATAAAGATATATTGTGCCTTTTGATATTCTGTCTAATGACCAAATCATATTAAGAGACATGAGAAAGGTAAATGTGTTAGCACCAAAATTCATAGGCTGTTAACAATAACTAAAGAACTAGGCTAGCTAATGAAACCCATTGAGAAACTTCAATTAAGGGATGTTAGTAAATAAAATGCAAACTAAAAGACCTAGTTGAAAACCCATGTTCTATGTAACAAATGTTGACCTTATTACTCTAGATTTTGATGATAACAAACAATTTGGGTATTGCACTAGAGAATATGCTAAGTCAAAATTTAGAATAACGATTGAAGAATCTTTTAGGCTTTAACATTTAATACATTTTGTAAAAGGACTAAGAATTGTTTAAGTCTCTTTAACCTTTTGGAACTCAGTTATTTATGAAAAACTTAAAAGAAAATATCTTTTAGAAACTTTTAGAGAATCTTCAGTTAGTTGGTCCCCTAGAACCAGTTGATTGGGCCTATTCAAGAATGTAAAAATGCATTCTAAACTAGACCAATTCACTATTCACGAGGGAGCAGTTGATTGTCAAGAGAAGCCTTAGATTGGCCCTCTACTAATGATCAATTGATTGGCTCTTAAGAAATGATCAATTGATTCCTTCCAAAGCTGTAGCCTCTAGTCTTTAATGAGGCCAATCAACTGTTAAGGCCTAATCAATTGATTGAGATAATATAGAAAAGGTTGTAGTAGTTTTTTAATTACTATTTTGTACATTTTGTCTTCCTTCCTATCTCTAACAGCTTTATTGTGATTTATGCTATATATTGGACCTAATATGAACCTACAACCACCAAGAAAAACTCACAAAACCCTAAGTAACATCTTTTTTAACTTTAAATCATTCTCTTTTCCTTCTAGGTTCAATTTCAATTGTAAACTTATTATATGTAACACTATATTTATATAGCTTATCTTATATCATATTTAGGCTCATTTCCTTGGATCATACAAGCTTGCCAAGGAAAATCCATAAAAAAATTAATTAAATTTGCATTACATCATACATGAATTTTTTGTTTCATGTCTCGTAGACCATATGAAGTTATCCATCTCATTCTCATATTTAAATACCCAAAATATAACTCAAAACCATCTCAAGAAGTGGTTTATAACTCGAGCTAATGAAGTACATTCATGGAAATAATAGGTGCAGCCTCAAATTGAAATTCCAGATTTCTATCATGAATTTTGAAAAAATCATAACTAATTATAAACAAATTAAAATTAAGCACACTATACCATTATAGAAAGCTATAGATGTCTACTTTATGATAAAAATAATTTCAAACCATAACAGAGGCTTCTATTTATTAGAGATTAATGGAACAATAACAAAGGTCGCTTGTTACTACTAATACTGTCCTCTAACTTCAAAAATTCATATCTCCCTGCTTAAATGTCCAATTGGGCTGATCTTGGTGGCCATAGAAAGCTTATAATGTTTAATTTATTCTTCTAAAATTTCATAAGTATTAGACACCATTTGGCTCTCAAATGATATAGCCCAAGGAACTAACCATATGAATAGTATTTGCATCAGAATAACAGAAAAATGCCAACTTTGAAAAATCATAATTAACTTTACAGAGCTCCAAATAATCTGGTATTTAACTTTCCAAAAAGGTATATATGAGATCTATATGCTTGCCAAATTTTATGATTAAATTCATTCATTTGTTCATATTTTGACATTGGGTTGCATAATGGTCTTGTTCGTGTCTCATAAGGGGTCCAAATGGTCCATTTTGGTTTCTAAGGCAGTCATGGCCACTTGAGCACGTGGAAAAGCACCAAAATGGTCTACTAAACTTGTCTCAAAGGTGCACAAACTCAGATTTCTCAATATCACTCATCCACCCCAAGATATATAGAAGAGTATACATGTCAAGTCTTACCATTCAATGCCCAAAAGTTGTTGCATCATGCATATGGCATCAAATCTAATACATACATTTTACATTTACATATTTACATATATTTATAAAGTTATACAATATATATAATAAAGGATTACATCATGTGCCACTCATATGGCTACAAATTGGCATTTTCACACATTTGGTTGTCAAACTTTCCTCTTCAAGCTTGGTGGCTCTTATTTCTTTACTCACTTGGTCCACTTAGACATGTTAAATATATGGGGAGGAAGGGATGAGATTTTAGGAATCCCAATAACTTTTCTCCCTTTCAATCACATGTAAAAAATATAAATTTATGTCTAAAAATGTATGCAAAAATATCATGAAGCATGTAACTATTCAAGAAGCATTCTAGGCATTCAAGAAATTATACAAAGCATACATAGATTTGCCAAGTAAATGAATTAGCCTCACCCATTCTCTTCGAGGCTTTTAGACTTGTTTCACCTTTTTTCTTAAAGGCCTTGAACTAAGTCTTACTCTTGAGAGACTCTAAGCTTTGTCTCAACCATTCTTGAGAGTTCTTGGCTCATCCTCACTGTGGCTAGTGAGTTTTTGGCTTTACCACACTTAAGTAAATCAAAGTAAATACACAAAGTGTCATGTGAATGCATAAAACAATATCATAGTACCATGGCATATGAATACATACTAGAATACTTTTTTATGGCTTAAAACTTATACATACATATTCCAAGACAAGACAAACATTCATCCATGCATAAGAGAAAGAAGAGAGAGCTGCCTTTGCTACAAATGCAAACTTTCCTTTTTGAATTTGGTTGCTCTTCCTCAACCACACACACAAAAGAACGTGGGACTTATTTCTCTTGGCCTAGACATATCATGTGGAAGCCAATTATACTCTTGAATCAATTTCTAAAGCTACACATTTATTAGAAAAGTTAGGTAGTTCATATGGCTCTTTTATGGTTCCATAATGCACTTAATGAAGCAATCCTATAGAAACATGATTTTTGCTCTATTCTCTTCATACATTTATGATTCTTAACTCCTTTTAAGCCTTTTGGAGTCATTATATAATCAAATCAAGGAGCCTAACTAGGTTTTGCTTCTTTAAGTCATAATATGGAACCTAAGATACCATCTCACTATCTATGGCTTTTAAAATTTTTTCAAGACTTCTTCTCATCCTCTTCCATCATATATGATTCAAAAATAAGTTTAGAATAAATTAAAACTACCCTTAGGTGTCTTAACTACTCTAGGTCGAGGCTAGGCTTCAAGGAAATACCAAGTGAGTTTGCTTTATTTTCTTGATGGAAGATGCATGTAAGGAGCTTTTTAAGGATCTCAAGAGCTCATCCAAACAATTATTTAGGCCTAGGAATCCTTGAATCAAATCAAAATTTTAAAAGAATACTTAAAACCTTAACTTTTCTATCTTGAAATCTAATGTTTATTTTGTTGTTTCCTTTACATATTCTTGTTCTCCTCCCTCATTTTCCTAAGATTCATCCTTAGTTTAGCTATAAATTTAACTCTTCTTGGCTGGTCTTACATGAGGCAAAATGGAGGGGAAGAGGAGTAAGAAGATTCAAGCTTAAAAAGTAGCAAATTACCTTGGACTCTTGCTTTCTTTGGCTTGTTCTTCATTTGGTTGGCCTCCTCCCTTGAATTTAAAAATTTTCACCTATGTTATGCCCTTAATATAGACCCAAACTCTTCATTAAAACCATGGAAAGGAAGCTTGGGAGGAGAGGAACAAGTTTCAAGAAGGGGAAGCATGCAAATTCTTAAGAATCCTTACCTTTCTTGCCTTAATTTTCTCCTTCTTCCTTCCTTATCTTGTGCGCCTAAGTCTTTTGAGTTTTCTCTAGTTTTTGGGCAGAATAAGTCATGGAAATGATTAGGGGAAGAAACATGAAACTTAAAGAGGTTTCAAGAAGCTTCCACTTTCTTAAAAAATTCAATTTTATCCTTTCATCTTGGAATTTTTGTTTCTAGTTCGTTTTAGTTCCTTTTTTGGAACCTTCTTTTCCATCATAAAATTTAGATTCCCAATTTCATAGAATACATATGGAATCACTCAGATTGGAGCTAAAAACTTCTCGAATGAAAGTGTTAAAGTTCGAGTCAATCGATGCTAGAAAACGTACACAGGAGGGGTTTTAACTGTCCTAGGGCTTCCTATAATTTTTAGGGTCTATGAAAACTTTAGAGAACTCAAATTTGCCATTTAAAAAGCTCTTCTATGAGAATTTTAAAATTTACCCAAAATTACAAAAATACCATTACGTTTCATTACATTTTCATTAAAATTTGTCTAGCTATTATGGCTTCGGTTTCAAGGTACCTCTGGCCTTGAATCACCATTGTTTAAGATCTAAAGTATTATTCTAATTTTATTGGACCTCAATTCACTCCACCTAGGGAACTTCCTTTTGTATCTAGTAAATTTTATACATTTACAAAGAAACTGTACGTCACGTTTCTCATGTTTTTTCATATTTTCGAGAAGCTGGATATTACATTATATTTATAAAGATTTTGTTATATACCTTCTTTTCTTCCTTATGGAAAGTGTGAATAGATAGATATTTTTTAAGTGGGTATTGGTTGAATACCTTCTGTATGAGGAGTGCTTCTTATGAAAACCACTCATTTAAGTTTTGATTGCTATAGTGGCTTGCAAGTACCTATTTAAGTATTACTAATATAGTGAAAAATCTCAAGATAACTCTTAGGGATTGGATGTAAGCTTGTTAGATAGCTAAAAAAGGATAAAATCTTTTGTGTTTAATCTTTTTTCTCTTTCTTCACCTTATCTTACTACACTTTATTTACTAATTTTTGGGCTATGCCTTACTCTTTTTACTTTCAACTTAACCTTGTTTTGTGTGTTAAAAAAATCAGTCCTTTAGTTTTATTTTTAAAAACCCAATTCACCCCTTTTTGGGTTCTAGCCATTCTTAACAATAAAATGCTCAAAAAATTAAAAAGTGTGGATTTAGCAAGCTAGCGACCTTAAAGGATAGTTGATGCCATGATCTTTAGCACTAGGCCACCATACATGCATGAACATGATAAACATTGACATGGTAAGTGGAGAATGTGTATGACTACAAAGAAAGCTATAAATGGGAGCAAGAACACATACAAAACACATAAAAACTCTCCAAGAAACTTGCATCACAACTTCCTTTATATTTTACTCATTTACTTGCTTTGTTTGCAACTTTATTTACCTATTTCAACCTAAATTTCCAATCAAATTGTAGTCAATTTATTCACAGTCTTTCTATTGTCAATTCAGAGTTAGTATAGTTTATTATTTACTGAATTTAGCAATCATAAAATCTTTGGCTCCGTCATTTATGCCCATTAAAACTTCATTCTTGGGCTTAACTACATTTATAAAAGGATCCATTTTCTAAGAAAATTATGCCCCAGCTTTTCTTTTAACCTATAAAAGAAAGACCAAAAGATTGATTTCTGAAAATATACATACAAAATAATCATATCAAGTAATTAGTTAATGCCTTTTGAAAAAGAGCACTAATCTCGCATTCTTAAGAATTTGTATAATTGCATGTTCTTGAGATGTGCTTTGTAACACCATATTATCTAGGTGATCTAATGCCATTCTAATCACCTTGCCTTGGTCTAGCACACTTATTCAAGGAAAAAGTAAGAAAAAATAATAGATTATTTTGCGTTACGTTGTGAATAAATTTTTTATTTCATGTCCTATAGATCATATGAACTCATCCATCTCATTTTCATATTTAAATATACAAATAAAACTCAAAACCATCTCAAGAAGTGGCCAAGAACTCAACCTAATGGAGTATATATATAAAAATAGCATGTTCAGCCTCGGGTTGGTATTTCAGCTTTCTATTATGAATTTTGCAAAATCATAACTAATTCTAGAAAAATCAAAATCAAGCATATTATACCATTTTTGAAAGCTACAGATATCTAGTTTATGATAAAAATAATTTCAGTCTAAAACAATGACATCTAGCCACTATAAATTGATGAAACAATAACCAAGGTTGCCTGTCACTACTGGTACTGTCACTGAATTTTAAAAATTCATATCTCCCTGATCAAACATCCAATTGGGGTGATCTTAATGGCTGTAGAAATTTTATCATGTCCAGTTTATTCTTGAAAAATTTCATGGGCATTGAACACTATTTGGCCCTCAAATAACACAGC
Organism: Erythrophleum fordii; assembly: GCA_032878935.1. Lineage (NCBI taxonomy): Eukaryota > Viridiplantae > Streptophyta > Magnoliopsida > Fabales > Fabaceae > Erythrophleum > Erythrophleum fordii. Next base: position 35,929,609 of record JAVQMF010000053.1, read on the forward strand.
ACAAAAAATTAACCATATGAACAGTGCTTATACTAGTACAGTAGAAAAATGGCAACTTTGAAATATCATAATTAATTCCATAGAGCCTCAAATAATAGGTTATTTATCTTCCTAAAAAATCTCTAGATGAGATCTATATACATGCCAAATTTTATGGGCAAATTCGTTTATTTGGTCAGATCTTGACGTTGGGTTTCAAAATGGTCATTTTTGTGTCTTCAATGGATCTCAAATGGTCCAAAATTGCTTCTAAGTCATCTATGGCCACTTGATCATGTGGGAAAACACCAAAATGATCTATTAAACATGTCTCAAAGGTGCACAAACCTAGATTTCACAAACTCACTCTCTCACCCTAAGATATACATAAGAATACATAAGCTAGTTCTTATCATTCAATGTCCAAATCATACAATATCATACATATGGTGTCAAATCTCATTCATACATCAAATATTCATGTAATTACATATATTTATAAACTCATACATAATATAAAATATTGGATTATATCATATGCCATTCATATGGCTACAAAATGGATATTTCCACACACTTTATTGTCAATCTCCTTCTTTTATGCTTGGTGGCTTCCATTTCTTGGCTCACTTGGTTCACCTAGTCATGTTAGACAAATGGAGAGGAAGGGATGAGATTCTAGAAATCCCAATAGCTCTTCTCCCTTTCAACCATACATAAAGAATGCAAATCCAAGTATAAAAATGCATGCATGGATATCATGGAACATGTAATTATTCATGAAATATTTCTAGCATTCAAGAAGTCTTATGAAACATATATAGACTTGCCAAGCAAGTGGTTTAGCCTCATCATTTTATTTAGAGATTTTGGACTTGCCTCATATAACACCATAGTGTGTTAACCTTAACTAATCTCCACTTACGCTTGATTCCATGAAATTCCAAAGAAAAAGAGTAACCGTGGCATTTTAATAATATATGTTGGGGGTTTAGGCACTCATACTATGTCTTGTGGGTCTCGTGAACCCATCAATCATATCCTCTACTTAAAATTCATTCATAAAACTCATAAATAGTATAAAAAAATCCATGAGCCACGGATATGAAGCCAAGAACTAGAAAAATGAAAATTTTCTCGCAGGTCCAAAAGTTAGATTTTGGCTCCAGTTTTGAAAAATCATAACTAATTCTAAAAACATGAGGATTAAGAAAACCATAGCTTTCTAGAAAGCTCTGAGTGTTAAATTTATAATAAAAATAATTTCAAGTCATGAACATAGTATTTGGACCATGTTTGACATTGAAAAAGGCACAAAGGTCCAATTGGGTACTGGTACTGATATAGGTTTCTAGTATGAATTTCAAAACTTCATAACTAATTTTAAAAAAATACAATAGATGTAAAAAATATCAATATGGAAAGCTATGGATGTTGGATAGAGGAAAAAAAAAAGTCCAAATCAGTTAATTAGCCTTTAGATCTCAAAAATTAATGAAGCAATAACCAAGGTCTACTGGCATCCCTAATACTAACTCAGAATTGTAGAAAATCATTTCTCCTTCTATAGGCCTCCAATTATGGTACTTCCAATTGGTATAGGTCACTATGAATGTCTAGTTTCTCCTTGTAAAATTTCATAGTGATTTGACACCAGTTGGCCCATGTGTAACAGAGGTAAAGCTACTGACCATTTGTATAGTAACAATACCATTTCTACCAAATTTGGCCAACTTTGAAAATTCACCTAAAATCCTTTAGAGCTCTGAATATTATGCACTTTAGCTTCCTAAAGAGCTCTAGGAAAGACCTATATGCATGCCAAATTTTAGTTCAAGAGGAGCTCATTTGGTTAGATTTTGATATAGCTCACAACGATGGCAAATTTAACACCCTACATTGGTCAAAAAGGGTTCAAATGGCTTCTTAAATGCTCTACCACCTTTTGGGTAAGTTTTAAAGTACTAATACATTACATATGAATTGTTTAAGTGGTCAAAACTATCATGCATCTCAAACTCACTATGCTACATACAAGCATACATATCTAGGAATAGGCTACCAAGTACCCAAATCTCATATTTCTATTGCTTTGGCTCTATACATGGTTTACACGTCATTTATACATACTTATACACTTGTTCAAATATTTACATCTAAAAAATAATATGTACATATGAATATTTACATCTCTTTACATCAAAAACCTTACAAAACTATATAAAGTGGCAAGAAATAGCTTTTCAAGCTCCCTGACTTCCACTTTAGTCTCCTTGAGCTCCACTTAACATGTTAAGATATGAGAGGAAAGGGGTGAGACTTATAGAATTTCAATAGTTTGTGCACTCATTCAAGAAAGAAATCAAGGTATATAAACATGTCAAAGCATGCAAGTAGGCATCCAATCATTCAAAATCATACAACATATGATTTACATGCCATGAAAATCATATCAATGCCAAGAATAAGTTTTAAGGACTTTTAGTCTAACCTCACCCTATTTTAGAAACTTTTAGATTGGTCTCACCCTTGGTCCAGGGACTTTTGACTTAGCCTCACTCATTTATGAGACTTTTAGCCTTATCTCACCCATTCTTAAGGACTTTTGGTGCCACCTCACCCATCATAAGGGACTGTTGGCACTACCTCACCCTTTAAGAGCAATTTTCATAACAAAAAATATAAATATATTGGTACTAATGTATCAAGACAACAACAAATGGCATGTCTCAACATACAAATGCATATACAAGCCTACAATGACCATCATACATCCAAAAATGCAACAAGAAAGAGTAAATAGCTACCTTACATGCCAATACAAGCCTTCCTTTTTTATTTTTCTTTTCCCTTTAAATCTCCACTCTCCCTTATTTGAACTAAGCTTAAAAAAAAACCAATTCAACAATCAAAACCATAGAAAGAAAGGGCAAAAAGAAAAGAATAAAATTCTAACAAGGGAAGCTATGGAAATCTCAAGTTTCGCTCACCTTTTTCTTGATGTTTCTCTCTTCTTTCTTAGCTTCTCTTGGTCTTTCTCTCTCTCTCTCTAGCTCTTTTCTCTATTTTGGTTGAAGCATAAGTTGGTTAGAAGAAAAAGAAAAGATCCAGACTCTTTAAGAAGTAAAATTCTCTTTTTTCATACTTTTTTTGGACTAACCCTCGTTATAGTAGAAAATAACCCTCGCTACAGTGAGCATGCATCAATCCCAAGCCCCTGTTCCCACTATAGTGCTCGCTATTGCAAGAAACTCTCTGGTTTTTATATGAAATGCTTGAACTCGCTATAGTTAAATGCATTCTCGCTATAGCTAACAAGGATTCTAACTATAGCCAGCAAATTTAGAAAAATTTCAAAAATCCCGGTTGTTATATCTCACCCATTTTCTTAAAGGCTTTTAACTAAGCCTTACTCTTGGGAGACTTTTAGTTTTGTCTCAACCATTCTTGAGGATTCTTGGCTCATCCTCACTATAGCTAGGGAACTTTTGGTTTCACCACACTCAAGCAAACCAAACTAACTTCATAAAGCATTATTTGAATGCATAACATAACATCAAGGTACCATGGCATTTCGATACATGCTAAAACATCTTTCATGGCTTAAAACATACATACACACATTTAAAGGAAAAATAAACATCCACTCATGCATGGAAGAAAGAAGAGAGAGCTACCTTTATTACAAATGCACCATTTTCTTCTTAAACTTGGTTCTTCTTCCTTAGCTACACAAACATAAGAAGGTGGAACTTAGTTCCTTTGGCCTAAACACATCATATGGAAGCCAATTGCACTCTTGGAACAATCTATAAAGCCACACACTCATTAGAAAAGCTAGCTTGCTTCTAAAGTTCACTTATGGTTCCACAATGCACCTAATTAAGCAACTTTAGGAAAACATCATCTTTGTTCCATTCTTTCCATCCATCTAAGGTTCCTTACTTTATTGAAGTCTCTTGGAGCTATCACACATTCATTTCATGGAGCCTAACTAGGTGTTGCTTCTTTAAGGTATAATATGGAACCTATGATATCATCATACTATTCAAGGCTTCTAAAATTTTTCTAAGGCTTCCGCTCATCCTCTCCCATCATATATAACTCAAAATCAAGCTTGGAACAAATTAAAACTACTCCTTGGTGCTTCATTTAGCTTAGGCTGTGGCTATGTACTGTAAGAACACCAAGTGAGTTTATTTTGTTTTTTTTATGGGAGATGCATATGAGAAGCCTTCTAGGGATCTTAGGAGCTCATCCAAACACTCATTTTGGCCTAGGAATTCTTATATCAAAATAGAATTTTAAGGGAACACTTGAAACCCTAACTTTCCTATCTTGAAATATAATGGTTCTTTGACTGTTTCCTTTGTATATTTTTATTCTCCTCTCTCATTTTCCTAAGATTCACTCTTGGTTTAGCTAGAAATTCAACTCCTTAAGGCTAGTCTCATATGGTTTAAAAATCACAAGAGGAAGAACAAGAGAAGTCAGGCTTAAAGCATGGCAAATTACCTTGGTTTTTGTCTTTCTTTTGCTTATTCTTCACTTTGGTTGGCTTCTCCTCTCCAAAATCAAAAATTCCCTCCTTGGTGTAACCTCAAAATAGACCCAAAAGCTTTAATAAAATCATAGGAAAGAAGGGAAGATGGAGGAGAAAGAATTTGCTAAAGAGAAACCAAGAAAATCCATGAAAAATTATACCTTTTCCTTGCTTTTTCTCCTTCCTCTCTCTTCCCTTGGGTGCCTCACTCCCTTGCTTCTTTCTCTAGTTTAAGGTAGAAATAAAATGAGCTAAGTGAAGGGAAGAGTAGGGCGTGGTCATATATATATCTAGGGTTCAAGACTTGCTTTCAAAAATTCTAACTTTGTCCTTTAATCTTGGCATTTTCGTTTTTGACTCGTTTTAACTCCTTTTTGAGAACCTTCTTTTCTATAATAAAATTTAGGTCCTCAATCTTATAAAATGCCCTTGGAATCACTCAAATTGGAGCTAAAATCTTCCTAAATAAAAGGGTCAAAGTTTAGGTCAACTGATATTAGAAAATATACACAAGAAGGGTTTTAACTGTCCCGGGACTTTTCATGATTTTTAGAGCCTCTAAGAACCCTAAAGAACTCAAATTTTTTATTTAAAAAGCCCTCATGTAAAAATTTCAAAATTTGCCTAAATTACAAAAATGTCATTACGTTACATAACTATTTCATTGATTTTCGTCTGGTTATTTTAGCCTCTGTTTCAAGGTACCTTTGGCCTCCTAATTTTATTACTTAATATCTATATCATTATTCTAAATTTTCTAAACCTTAACCAATTCATTTCAGAGGGCTTGCTTTGAAAGCATATATGTTTTTGTCGTTTTTACGAAAACCGGACAATACATGCTTCAATTTTATTGGTTGCATATTGGGAGTCAAATAGGTCATTAATATATAAGACATTTGGTTATAAGCTTAGAGGAGTTGAGCTAAATGCGAAGTTTACTTGCCTTGACTTTAGGATTTTCTTATAAATGTGCATTGCTAATAAATAGTGGCCAAGAGTAAAAGGAAACAAATCTTTTAAAAAAGTAAAAATAAAACAATAGTTGCTACAAGTTTGTATTGGTCTATTCCCTTATTTGTAATTCATGCAATTCATAGTACTTCTTGGTTGGGAGGAGTATAATAACACATAACCTCAATCTACTTTTCCCATGTTGACTTTTCCATACTTTTTGGTCATTAGTTACTATATCTTCTTGCAATAGCATTGGACTTCTTGTAGGATCATTACAATTATTGTTTCTCATGTCATTAAGTTAATCAAGTTTTAAATGTATGTGATATAATATGTTATATGTATAATTAAAATTATAGAATTATTGATAGATATATATTATATTGGTTAGATTGTAGTTTTAGATATATAATTATATATCATAATTAAATTTATTAAATTTACATATGAGTACTAAAAAAGTCACAATTATTTACTTGGATAGATAATGATTATAATTTTAACGTCAATGAGTTTGAGTTGGATAGAGACCATAATAATGAATTTAAAAAAAATAAAGAACTATATCAAGAATACGTTGCATATGAAGACAATGGCAAAGATAGTTATGATAAAAAAAAAAAAAGTAATTAGTCTGAGCAAGATAAGAATTATCAAGAAAATATTGAGAATGATATTTTGAAGCTATATATTGGTATGAGATTTGATTCAATTACATGCCAATATTACAATATATATATATATATATGCAAAACAAGTTAGATTTAGTGTATGAAAAGGACTTGAAAGAAAATTAATGAAAAATGATAGTATTATTGGTTGTAAGCTATTTTATTCAAAGCAAGGGTTTACAGAAGAAAATCTAAAATTAAAACAAAAGAAAAAGACATCTTGGGGAGGCAAGTGTTAGGTGCAATGCAAGAATGTTTGTTAAAAGATCTGAAGATGAATTATGGGTTGTTTCCCTTTTTGAAGAAAATCATAACCATAGGTGTATAACTTTAAATAAATCTCACTTAGTACCTTCACAAAAAAATATCACTAAAAGTTAAGGAGATATGATAAAAAAAAAGAGCAAAGCAGGGATCCAAATGAACTTAATGATGAACTACTTTTTTGGTGAAACCCATGGAAGACAAAATGTTGAGTTTATTGAAAGAGATGCTTGACATTTTGTGTACTAGAAGAATGAATTAATTTTCTAAAGGAGATTTTCAAATTTTACTAAACTATCTAAAAGATATGCAAGTAAGTAACCCTCATTTTTGTTATACAATTCAACTTGACATAGGTGGAAAAATGATCAATTTCTTTTAGACTAATACAAGGTCAAGAATAGACTATAGTAATTTGAGAAATGTGGTTTGCTTTGGTTCTACTTATAGAACTAACTCATAAATATAGAATGCCTTTTATTCTTATTGTTTGTGTAAATCATCATCTCCTAAAAATTTTTTTAGTTGTGCATTGATATTAGATGAAAATAAGGCTTCATTTGTATAGGTACATTAATGTGGATGAAAGCAATGTATGGAGTCCATCTTAAGATAGTTCTTATTGATAAAGACTTAGCTATCATAACGACAATTTCATATATTTTGCCTATTTCAGTCCATTGCATTTGCTTATCGGCATGTGTTTCAAAATGCTAAAAAACATGTAGGCCATTTATTTCATAGGCATTATAACTTTGGAAAATACCTTTCTAATTATGTAAAGGGATTTAAGACAATTAAAGAGTCTGAAATTAGTTAGATGACATTATTAAATAGATACAATTTATAAGAAAATTGTTAGATGTAATGGATGTATGGTAAAAGACAAAAATGGATTCCAATGTATTTATATGATTTTTTTTTTGGGTGCAAATATGTCAATGACTCAAATAAGAGAAAGTATAGACAACTTCTTTAAGGGGTTTTTGAATAGAAACATGCTTTTTCTAGACTTTGTTAAGGGTGTTGATCAAGTAGTACTTGATTAGTCAATACGAAAAAGAAATTGACGCTAATTTTAATATGAAACAAGTTTTTGCCTCCATTAATAGTAAATATGTAAATTAAGGAAGAGATAGCTATATTGTACATAACAATAATATTGCACAAGTTTCAAGAAGAGTTAATTGGCAATTTTTGTTATATGTGTGAGAAGTATAAAGATGAAGGAATGAAAATTTCCTATAAATGTGGGGTAAATGAAGAAGAAGCTAAGCCTCATATAGTAAAAATGTCTTCAATTGATTCTACTATAAAATGTAATTATGGAAAATTTGACTTTATAGGAGTTTTGTGCAAGCATATTTTGAAAGTCTTTATTGTAAAAAATTATCAAAATTTGCCAAGTCAATATGGGCTAAAATGATGGACAAGAAATGCCAAAATGTACAAAAAGATTGTCAACCTCATTTAATTGAAAGATAAAGCACACTTTGTCATGAGGTGATAGAAATTGCAACAAATGGTTCTTCAACTGTTGAAGTTTACAAAGCATCATCACATTGGTTGCAAAAGGCTAAGGAAGATATTCAAATTGCAATGAAAAAGCAATGTTCCACAACTTTTGATAATAGAGGGAAAAAAGTGCCAACACAAGCATTAGTTTATGAAGACTGATCATATTTATCAGGTCATATATCAATTCAAGATCCATTAATTACAAAAGACAAAAGAAGATCAAGTTCAATGAAATCATTTTAGAAAAAAATCCTAAAAAAATCAATAATGAAAGAAAAGGTAATGCATCTTTTTTTTTAATTTATATTCAATTCATTTTATTAATTTTTTTCACTATTTAATTTTTTTTTCTCATTATTTGATCTTATATGCTTGGCTACCTTCTTTGTATTATTTTAGGTTTTGAAATTCTACCAAATATTAAAGATAGCAATTCTAATAAACAACCAAACATAAGAAGTAAGAGTAGTAAGATATTAGTTTCAAAATTATGTACTTTGTTTCATATACATTATTTCATTACCATTAAGACACATTTGATTTGTTTATGATTTAACGTAGGGACAAGTAGCAGTGTTAATCTTTTGAAACCAAGAATCCAAGAAGGAATATGTGGTGATAAAATAATGTTTGTAGAAAATATTTATTTTTAGGCTTTATCTATATTTCTTTTACTAATGAAAAATTATATCTAACTGATTTATAAGACCTTTTCAAATAATGAAAATGCTCATTATACTTTATAAGTCAATTTCATCATTTTTTAAGTTCATCATTCAAGTATTGTCAAAATACTTCATCATTTATGAATCTGCTCAACAATGTTCAACATTAGGTATATATAAATATATTACTTTAATTACACATGTATTTATGGTTAAATTAATCATCTTTATAAATTTTAGGTTTTGTTTGATGGAAATATTGTAGTTTTTGTGTGTGTGTGTGTGTGTGTGTAAAAAAAAAAAATCCCACATTACTCAAGATAGTGGAAGTTTTAGTGTATATATACTAAGATGAATACATGAGCAAGTAAATGGACTAGGAAGAAGAGTGGGCTCGCGCACACAACAATAGGCATCGTAGTTGAAATCTGTCAATTCTTCCTCTGCGCTTGAGGATATACGTAGTGTTGGGCATTTCTTGCTGAAAATTATTTCCAAAATACAAAATTAATTTTGTTTAAAATAAGCCTACCAGAAAATCCTTATTTTTAGTAGTTTCAAATTTAAGGCTTTAAGTTTCTAAATATTAGAGAATTTTATAAGTTTTAATTACACATTTTTCTTTCATTAACCTGTATTAATCCCAACATTTAGAAACTAATTTCATTACTAGCCATTAAAACTCTCCAATGTTCACTTAGTTTGCGATCTATAAAAGCCCCTGCCCTTTGCATGTTTCAATGCACTGAGCTTTTGAGCTTTCCTCCTCTTCTTTTCCTGAGTTCTTTTATTCTCTGATGTTTTATTTCCTTATTCTTGCAGGAAGGGTTCGTTTAATCCTAGGGAGTTACCACATTCGTGATTGTGTATGTTGGAATAACTCTTAAAGACAATGTTTTTAAGCATGACTTGAACTAGTCTTTTTACTATTGTTGCCAACAATCTTAAAAGTTATGGATTCACACCAAGACGCCACTGTTGTTCTCGATTTCATCAACATTATTGCTACTTGTTCTGATAGAGGTGTTGCTACCTCCATTTGTGTTCCTTCCACACTACAGCTTCCTAACCTATTTTTGGATATCAAAAAGATTGAGATGTTCAACAGAAAGAATTTCAAAAGGTGGCAGGAGCGTGTCTTCTCAATCCTCGACATGCATAGAGTTAGCGTTGCACTCACATAGTCCAAGCCTTCTTCAAATGTTAACCAAGCCTGGAGAAATGTTTAGAGTTATGTGAACAAGGAATGCGAACATACTATCATTAGTACTTTGTCTAATGTTTTCTTTGATGTCTACTATGTGTACAAGGAAGCAACAAGATTTGAGAATCATTGATCACTAAATATATTGCTAATGATGCTGGAAAGTAGAAGTTTGTTATTAGAAATTACTATAGGTGGGAGATGTCAGAGGACAAAGAAAGTTGCAAATTAATGAATACCACAAGCTGTTGGAAGAACTTCATGCTAAAAATATCAATCTTCCAGATGAATTTATTGTTGGATCTTGATTGAAAAATTACCAGATTCATGGAGTGATTACAAGCAGCAACTCAAACACAAATAGAAGCAACTTTCACTATCAGACCTCATCACTTACATTATTATTGAAGACACCAACTATAAAGAAATTCAAGCAGCAAAGAGTAAAGAGATAACCTCCAAAGCAAACTTGGTAGAGATAAAGCCACATAACAAGTAGTATGATTCTAAAAAGCTTGATTACAAATCCAAGAATGTTAACCCCAAGTTTAAAAAGAAAGATAGTTGCTTTGTTTGTGGTATGTCAGGTCATCTTGTTGTTTAATGCAGAAAGAAAGCTAGAAATGATAATCCTTCCAAGTTAAATGTAATTTGGTACAAGGAAATGAGATCATTGTTGTGGTCATTTCTCAAACTCTCCTTGTTTCTAATATGAGAAAATGGGTGGTAAACTTTGAAACTACCAGGCACATTTGTACAAATAGGGAGATGTCTACCTCTTATGATCCAATAAAGAAAGGAGTATACCATATTTATCTTGTTGATTTTTGAACTACAAAATTTATAAGGAACGAAAAAGTTGCTCTTAAGTTCATATTTCGAAAGACTTTAGCTCTCAATGATATCCTGCATGTGTCTAATGTTTGAGCAAATTTAATTTTTGTAGCTTTATTGGGAAAAATAGAGGTTAAAGTGTTATTTGAATCTAATAAGATTGTAATGACAAAAATAATATTTTTTGTAAGAAAGGGTTATTGTAATTAGGGACTATTTGTACTCAATGTTGCTAAAGTTAATGAAAATGCATCGTCTTCTGTTTATTTTTCTACTTATATGATTGATTTTTTTAATATGTGGCATGCTAGGTCAGGACATGTTAGTAAGTCTTATATAAAGAAAATGTAACAACTTGGTTTATTTCTGGAGTTAAACATGATTGTTTAAATAAATGTAAAGTGTGTGTAGAAGCTAAATTAACTAAAAAAATATCATTTTTCCACATAAAGAGAAACTGAATTACTTGCCTTAATATATACTGACTTAGGTGATTTAAAATAAACAATAACTAGAGGTGATAAAGAGTATTATATACCTTTTATAGATAATTTTTCATAATATACTAAAGTATATTTATTAAGAAATAATGATGAAACTTTTGATAATTTTCTTTTGTATAAGGAAAAGGTAGAAAATCAACTAAATAAAATGATTAAAAGAGTTAGGTTTGATAGAGGAGGAGAATATGTTGTATTTAATGATTTTTGTGAAAAAGAGGAAATAATTTATGAAGTAACTCTTTCATATTCGCTTGAGTCTAATGGTGTAACAAAAAGGAAAAATAGAACTTTAAAAGAAATAATGAATATTATGCTTGTGAGTTCTTTTACACTAAATAATTTATGGGGTGAAACTTTGTTGTCTGTTTATTTTTTACAAAATAAAATACTTTATAAGAAAAAAATAAAACACCTTATGAATTATGGAAAAGTTATACATCCAACCTAAAATATTTGAAAGTGTGAGGGTGTCTTGCAAAAGTTTTACTATCTAATCCTAAAAGAGAAAATTAGGTTATAAAACTTCTGATTGCATGTTTATTGGATATGTTGAACAAAGCATATTTTATAGATTTCTGCTTTTGAAAAGTGATATTTTAGATCATAATACTATTATAGAAACTAAAGATGCAGAATTTTTTGAACATGTTTTTCCTTTGAAAGTTCAACATATTCCTCAAAAAATGAAAAAATCTTCTTCTTCTCTTGAACAAAATACAAATGAAAATTTGATTGAAAATTTAAGAAGGAGTAAAAGGCAAAGGAAAAAAACTTTATTTGGAAAAGATTTTTATACCTATATGGTACAAGTTGAACCATCAAGTTTTTATGAAGCTATTTATTCTCCCGATGCTCATCTTTGGAAATAAGCAATTAAAGTTGAAATTGATTCTCTTAATTAAAATAAAATTTGGGCTTTGGTAGACTTACCTCCAAGAGTAAAGCCTATTGGTTGTAAATGAATTTTTAAAAAGAAATATAACCATGATGGGTCTATTGATAAATATAAAGTTAAGTTAGTAGCCAAAGGATTTACTCAAAAATAAAATGTTGATTATTTTGATAATTTTTCTCTAGTTACAAGAATTTCTTCTATTAGAATTTTGGTTGCTTTAGCTTCACTTTACAAGCTTTTTATTCATCAAATGGATGTTAAAACAATTTCTTAAATGGTGATTTAGAAGAAGAAATTTATATGGTACAACCTAAAAGGTGTGTTGCTCCTGGACAAGAAAATAAAGTTTGTAAACTTGTCAAATTTTTATACGGCTTGAAAAAAGCACCTAAACAATGGCATGAAAAATTAGATCAAGTTTTGACAAGTGATGGTTTTTCTACTATTGAAGTTGAAAGGTGTTTTTATACAAAACTTGTAAATGGTGATAGTGTAATTATTTGTTTATACATAGATGACATGCTTATTTTTGGTACTAGTATGGATGTTGTAATTGAAACTAAATGTTTCCTTGCATCAAAATTTGATATAAAAGACATGGGTAAAGCAAAAGCAATTTTGGGTGTCAAGATTATAATAAGTGAAAATAGTATTTTACAAGAACATTATGTTGAAAAAATTTTAAAAAAGTTTTGACATTTTGATGATATTCCTTTAAGCATTCCTTATGATTCTAGCACATGATTAGCAAAACATAAAAGGTGATCTAATGGTTCAATCTAAATATATACAAATTATTGGAAATCTGTTGCATTTAATAAATTTTACTAGGCCTGATATAGTATATACTATATGTAAATTGAGCAGATATACCCACTGTCTAAACAATGAACATTGGTTGGCACTGGTAAGACTAATGAAATATTTGAAAGATACCATGAATTATGATATATTTTATAGTGAATTTTTCACTATATTAGAAGGATATAGTGATGCTAACTAGATCTTAGATTCATACGAAACCAGATCCACTAGTGGTTATATATTCACTCTTGGTGATGGACAGTATCCTATAGATCAGCCAAATAAAATATTATAACAAAATCCTCAAGGGATTCAGAGTTTATTGCTATGGAACTGGCTAGTATCGAGACTGAGTAGTTGAAAATTTTCTTAACAAGTATTCCATTAAGTGAAAAGCCAAAACTATTAGTGTTTTAACATTGTGATAACCAATCAGCAATAGTTACAGCTATGAATAAGACCTTTAATGATAAAAGTAGACATATTCATTTGAGACATAATATTATAAAACAGCTACTGAAAGTTGGAGTTATATCAATCAATTTTGTAAGATCATAAGTAAACCTAGCAGATCCCCTAACCAAGCCCTTAAGGAAGAAAGAAATTATTAACATATTAAGGGAAATGGGATTTAAGCCAATCTAAAATTAACAATGATGGTAACCTAACCTTTATGATTGGAGATCCCATGAAAAAAGGTTCATATAGATAATAACAAGTTATTTGTTAATTTTGCTAGTATTAAAATTCTAGTCACTTCCTATAGTACAAGAAAGTGCTAGAATGCATTGTTGATAAGACTGAGAAAAATTCTTAATGATTTCATATTCTTTAAGGATAGTGTATTCATTGCAAATACACTTAATGAAATCACCTAGATAGATATAGAGTGAGGCTGCTCCTATAAGATCATGACAAAATCTCTAGAGCATTCATTAAAACCAAGGTCGTGCAAGGCTATTTAAAGTGCAAAACTACATTAACAATAGAAATTGTAAGGGTATAATCTAACTAAAAAGGTCTAGTATGCAATTAAGAGTTGTTGGTTCACAAAAGTTTTAAACTTCATTGATAACTTTGTGTACTAAGAATTATTGGTCTAAATTTGGTTTATAGTACAAAAGACACCAGTTTTGAAATGTTTATGCCCATGTTTATAACTCAGGTGATTATTTCCTTTTTGATATATGTAGGGGATTGTTGTAGTTTTAGTGTGTGTGTGTGTGTGTGTGTGTTAAAAAGGCGTCCCACATTGCTTAAGATAGTGGAAGCCTTAGTGTATATATACTAAGATAAATACTTGAGCAAGTAAATGAGGCAAGAAGAGGAGTGGGCTTGCACGCACAACAATAGGCCAATGCAATTGAAATCCATCGATTCTCCTCCCTGTGCGTGAGGCTATATGCAGTGTTGGGCATTTTTTTGCTAAAAATTATTTCCAAAATACAAAATTAATTTTGTTTAAAATAAGCCTACCAAAAAATCCTTATTTTTAGTAGATTCAAATATAAGAATTTAAATTTCTAAATGTTAGGGGATTTATGGGTTTTAATTACACGTTTTTCTTTCATTAATCAGTTTCAATCCCAATGTTCAAAAATTGATTTCATTACCAGCTATTAAAGCTCTCCAATGTTCACTTGGTTTGTGATCTACAAAAGCCCGTGTCCTTTGCATGTTCTGGTGCACCGAGCTTTCGAGCTTTCCCTCTCTTATTCTCTTGAGTTCTTCTTTTATTCTCCGTAGTTTTGTTTCTTATTCTTATTCTTATAAGAAGGGTTCGTTCAATAGTAGAGAGTTGCCATATTTGTGACCATGTGTGATGGAATAACTTCTAAGGATAGTATTTTTGGGCACAACTCGAACCAGTCTTTCTACCGTCACTACCAACAAATGTACAATCTAACCTAAGTTTTTCAATCACAAATAAAAAATCTATTTAGGTATAGTGTCGTGTAAGATAATTTGTATTATATTACACTATATGTATACATATATAGTTTATTTAATTATTCCTAAAAAAATGTATGCACCTGGTCGAATGCACAGGAAAAGAAAAGAAACAATAAGATTCAAATTTGTATTGAAAGAAAGCTTATATATGGTCTTGAGCATGAATTCTGTAAGGTGATAAAAGAAAGCTTAATACAATTTTTTTTTTTTGTGAAATTTGCATTATGTTATAAGAATTTTAAGTTTATCTTTTTTGTTTATAACATTACCAAAAATTATCTTCTTTTTTTTTTAAGGGATTGAAATGTTATCTCATCATAATTAAATTTTATTATGTTACAGAAATAATTTCTTATATTGTTATTGCGTAAATATGCCATTACAAAAATAAAAATAGCATTACATTTATTATTGAAAACTAACGTTAAAACAAATGAATAGATTACGTAACTCTCTCTAAAAGTTTAGATAAATTATATTTAAAGCCTTTTTTTTCATAAAAATATTATCTAATTTCTTGATATTTGATGTTATTAGTGACAAAAGATAAAATCTTAGTTCAAAACATATTATGCTACTTGAAAAAAATCATATTATCTTTTTGAGTTAAAAATTAATTTTATTGATAAAAAATAAAAAAAAAGATGTTTACAATATATATCAATTATAAAAAATTAAATAATATTTATAAAACAAAAAGAAGATTAAATATGATTTTGTTGAAGATAATATAATTCACTCAATAAAAAAATTCTGAAGATACAGTGCTCACGTGCAGCAATTTCTGTTTCATTCTTTTTAATTATTTGTCGCCTTTTTTTTTTTTTGGTTTTTTCCCACTATGTATTTATTAGCTGTTTTAGTAGAAAGTGCTTGTTGGCTTATAGGAAAATGCACAAAGCCAAAGCAGTTTAACTTACTGTCCATCTCGGCTCATCTAAGCTCATAGCCAAATTGCTTACTTATTAATGGCCCATTTAACTTTTTATGCAGACAATAATATTGCAGGACGTCTTGGGAACATATCATTATACTGGTTTCCGAGCTCAATGCTCTTTTGAAAAAATTCACTAACACGTGCTAATTAAAATAACAACATAAAGTACAATAAATTTGAATGAGGCAATTATCGAAAGATTGACAAGTAAAACAAGAAGGGGGAAACGACTCCAGGCTGAAAGTGAAAAAAAATATAAAATAAAAAAAGTGTATCTAAAAATGTAGTTTGGGATCCAATGCAAGCCGTTGAGAAATTTGCCTTCTGACTTTAGATTCCAACAAGCTTGCAATGTCAGAATGACTCTTAAACAGCTCATGGATGAAAGGAGTCTTGAAGACTTTGACTTTTCAAAAAGTGTGAGATCTCAAAAAATAAAGAAATAAAGTTTTTTTAAGACACCATTACCATCTGAATTTTTAATGACAAACTTACCCCTCCTTTTTTATATGACTCAAGTCTTTTTTTTCTTTATTCTTTAACTTAATTATAATGTTAAATGTATTTATTTAAATTAAGATATTTTATTTATCATTTTAATTTTATATATTAATTTAATGAAATTAAAATCTTAACTTAAACTAATAATAACGAATATTTAAAATCATATATATTTTTAAACAATATTGATTGTAAAATCATTTCTACATATATATGTCCTTAATTTTAATTTGATAGTAAAAAGTGTTTTCTTTAAAAAAAATTGGTTAAATATAGTAATTATGATAAAATTGCTTACCAACTTATTTTGCCCTAAACAACAAGAAATTCTAATGGTGGATTTTCAGCTTACAGAAATCAAAGAACGTCGAGCCGGATTTCATGCAAAATTCTTTTAACAATCCTAGGATGTAATGGGAGAAGACATGGTAAGAATGTGAAAACTTTCCTAAGATAATTAATTTACTTTAAGATAAAGTTGCAGATAACTTTAGTATATATAAAATTTAAGATTTAAATGTTTATAGTTAGATTCTTATATAAAAATATGATAAATAAATAATTAAGTGTTATGTGATTGGATCTTTTGAAAAATATTTTTATGATAATATTTCTATAAAAAACTTAATAATAAATATTTATTTTTCAGTGTTTGCTAGGATATAATCTTAAAGTAAATTGTGAAGAGTGCAAATTCTCTATATTAATAACTTTTTAAAAAATAACTATAATTATTTTTAATTATTTAAAATTTGTATTTATAATATTACTTAACGAATGAGATGTCAGATTTGTTTAATAGATTATTGCGTAGCTAGTTATATATTATTTTTAGCTTTTAATATATTCTGTTAGTTTCACAATAATCTAGTAGAATAATCTTTTTATTTGATTGTTATAACATTATTTCATCTATTCATCTGCAAGCGCACGGATCTGAATGTTAACATGTTATGCCCAAGTGTTCGAAAGTCTTTCTACAGTGGTGCCCTTTCTGCCTGTTTGATACCTTGATAAAATTGTACGATTTGGATCACATATGTAGAATACCAAGTTATATAATTGAGATTAATAAAAAAAAATCCTTGATTGAGCCTTTGCAATGTTTAATCTTACAAAGTATTGTGATCTAATTAAGTTTTTCTCTCTATTACTGTAGTATTTTACAGCTAATTAAGTTTTAATTATAAATATATGTTAAAGTCTAAATATATATATATGATACTTAATTCATTTGACCTATAATATATCTCAATTAACCATAAGCTAATATGTGTTCTACAAAACAAAATAATATAATTAATGTGAACCTATAATGACTCAAATAAAATTTTTCAACAAAAATATGATAAAAATATGAATCTAGCCAATAAACAATAAGAGAAAGACTTATACGTTATTTTTTTTATATTTTTATTATCAAGCCCTTCAATCAAAATAAGATAAATGTATAATTTTTTAATATTAATATGATAGATATATAATTTTTATAAATAATTATATGATTCCTCAACATTTAAAGACTAATTTAGCCATTGCAAATTTTAAAAGGTGAAAAGATGTGCTTTTGTACGTACTATTATAATAAAAAATAATAATTGAATAAAATGGTGAGGTATCCATTTTATTGTCCTAAATGCTATATATATTTTTTAAAATAAGGATGTGTCTTATATATATTATTATATTTTTCTTTTTAGAGCATGTTTTATGTTAGGATGTGTTTTATTTTATTTTTAAAAATTTTTCTTTTTGAAAAAGGGATGCATTAATCATAATGTTACCATTTCATGAACAACACTTTGAATTAATGTAGTATAAATATAGTTATATAGAAAAATATACTTATGGATCATAATAAATGATCCCCTGCCACATTAAGGCCTCTTTTTTACTTGTTGTGGTAATTGTTGCATAAGTAGATTGTCTTCTTTTTCTTCCTTGTGTGACCCTAAGTTGTTTTGATTGGTAGATGGTTAACAATTCAAAATCCCTTGATCATACCAAAAGAAAGGAATTGGTGGGAGTGATGTGATAAACCCTTGCTATTTATGGTACAATGATCCTTTATGCTTAAAAGACCTACTACCATTCTTGTCATTGAATGAATATATATCATTAAACAGGGTTGTTAGTGGGACAAAGCCATATAGCATTTGTAGTGATGTGGTGAAGAATGTGGTGGTGACAACGGAGGGAGAATGTAGCAATGACAGCATATAATTTGAAGGACTAGTAACTTTAACATTTGTAAATTGTATGGATGACGCAAACAAAGATGGAGTAGCACTTCTAGAGTTTATGTGCATCAATGCTAGGGTGAAAGAGGAGGAGACAACACTTCCAACTATCATTGATGTAATCCCAGCATTGTTGCCTTTATGATCTTCACCTTGGTTGTCCACAATTGGTTACCTAGAGGACCTCTTACCATGAACTTTTTTTCTCAACCTACCCTTTAGAATTTGTGGCCTAAGTAGGTCAATTGCCAATGGAGAAAGCTAGAAGATTATCATGTCATGATAGCCATTGAGGGCACATAAAATGGCATTGCATTTTTGGGTCACAATTTCCCTAAAATCTCCTGGTAGAAGGTTATTCAAACTAAGTTGATGCAAGTCCTCTATCAAATTAGCATGTAAAAAATATAGAACATTCAACGCATGTGTAATATGAATATAAAGTGTGAAGAAAAGTAATGGCGGGAACTCTTAAAAAAGAAATTATTACAAAACTCTAAGCAGCACTCATAGTATGTCTTTAGTACCATTAAATATACTCTAAAGTGCAATTCATGGTCTCTGTTAACATTGCAATGAAAGACAAAGTCTTATGCCATGCATTCCACATGTTGATATCTCATGCTCTTTCAGCCAATTTTTTTCTTCTTTGCCATAGAGATGTATGGAATGGAAGTGGCCCAAATTAATTGGCTTTTTCAAAATTAGCTACTACCTACCAAATTGGCAGAGCACTTGATTAACATGGTGCCACTTCATAATGTGAAAATAAATGACGGATACTAATGCTAGCCATATATCTGATGAGGCTAGAAAATAATATGATATTAGCTAGTGCATGTCAAGTGTATTGTATGGGTATTAAACAATCTGCAGATGACAAGTTCAAAATAAATAAACACATGATATCATAACAGTTAACATACAAGGGTGGGTATAAACAAACCTCATTGGGTCCCATTTAGTCTAGCAATACCTTATAATATTGTATTACTAACCACTTTGTACGAGAATGTTGCTTGCCATGCCTTCACCTACAAAGATTGACTGTACACATGTTTGTCAATTAGTAATACGTTAAACCCATAATAGTCCATCTATCAAACACTATTTTCATACTTAAACCTTAGAGGTAAGGACACAGGATAAACATTTAGGTGAGGAACTAGAGGTAGGGATCTCTCTAGAGCAAGTTTGGGGAATTAATCCCATGCCCACAAGTGTAGTAAAGTTGAGTGGCCACTAAAGTTGACCTCCTCATACATTTCCCCTCAACTATGGAAAAAACAAGCAATACAACATTTTTGTTACCATTTTATGTGCTTGCAATTAATAAGATTCCTTTGTATTTTTCATATATAAATGTCCAGTCAATTTGGACCATCAACTTCAAGTGCTTAAAAGTGTCAATGCAAGGCTTAAAGGTTTAAAATACTTAATGGAACATTGCCATCGACCCCTTATCTACACTAATTTGTAGGAATTCCTTATTGGTAAACTTAGAGATGATCCAGGCATGAAGTGATCAACAATGGCCATCCACCTTGGTAACACAACATACGATTTCTCTTAGTTCCCAATTGCAATGGTGAAAAACTAGTGCCTTGCCTTCCATGCCTTCTTGTAAGACATGATGCGTCTAATATACCATGCAATTGATGAATTACTTGTTGAATAGACACCCTAGATCATTCCCCACCATAGACATAATGTGTGATTAGATCATGTTGGAGTCTAGTTTTAGGTGACCCTGGGACAATAACTTTGACACTCATGTATGAGGCCCCTGATATATCATAACGCTAATGGTTTTCATTAGCCCAATGGCATACATTGAGTCTTTAATTATTGCATACACCATATTAAGAGTATCAATATTCTTCGTACTTTGCTGAAGAGTAGAACAACTTAAAAGTGTGATGTGCACATATAGAGTATATCTTGATTGCCTGCCATGAAAACCACTTATCAACATAGCATAAGCCCACGTTCAACTTTTCATTATCATTCATATTCATTGCCTTGTCCATTTCATCATAATTAGAAGCCTTCACATCATCCATTTTGATATGCATGAAGAAAGCAGTTATCAGATCTGCATAATGATTAATGGGGTCCTCAGTAGCATTGGCTCTATCATTGCCAACATCCACATCAACCTCCTCCTCATCATAGCTATAAAAAACATGATCATAATTGTGAGGACAAGAATCATATTCATCATCTTGTTTAAAGTTACCTATTATACCCTTCGTCACCTCAAGGGAGGAGAGGCCATGTAGCTACAACTGATGGATAAGGTAAACTTGACTAGGAAGTGTAATCAACTGATAGAGGGGTGAGATATTGTAAGGTATAAATAGGTTTGGGATAAAATAAGTCCACTCCTATAACGTATGAACTAAATAGGGAGGGTTGTTGATAAATGTCAGGAACATGGCTGGAGGATGAGAGTGTGTGAGGAACATAGTCATTTTAATTCGTTATGTTCAAATTTATATCCATGGTCAAGATTTTTGTGCAAAGCTTCACTAAATTCAGTTGGGATGGAAACTTTGTGTTTGCCACGTACATTGACTAGACATGTCATCCTTCCTTAGCCTACACACTTGGTATTGCATTGGTCATAACAACACTAAATGTCCATATATCAATTACAACACGACTTGATTCCAAACAAGTTGTAGTTGTTCCACAATCACTTACTTCAACCTCTTTAGCATAATGTCTTTGTTAACTCGAATTACACCGACCATGACACATTCAAATGTTGTACTCTTATCACTATTGTATACTCATTCATTTGTGTATATGCATACAAGCTCTTTTATGTTTCTATTACTTATTTTGACTCCTACATTAGGATTTGTAAATAAGGACACCCATACAATAATTTGGTTATGCTTTTTTAAAATGACATATTTAGAATTTTATTAGTTATTATCTTATTTTCTAATTTCAAATTTTTTGATTTAAATTTAATTTAGAAGTGTATCATCAACTAAAAATCTATTTTGTCTAAAAAAATAGGGTAGGAAAAAAACAACTATAATCTACTATTAGAATTTTTAAAATTAAATTGTGATTAAAAATTCAAAAATATGAAACAAGATAATAAGGAGGTTTAAAAAAAATAAATTTCAAATTAAATTATGTGGACATATTTTTTTAAATTAATTTAAAATTAAATCACATTAGATATCAAATAGCATTAGATTTACTATGTTGTTTCATTAAATTAAATTACATTTAAATTAAAAAAATTATGCTTAAATTAAAAAATTACATTTAAATTACATTACCGTATTACATTAAATTACATTATATATCACAAACACTAGATTTACATTCAGAATCCATTTGGCGTTCAAATTAAATTACATTTAAATTAAAAATATGAAAGTAAAAAATAAAATTTGACTTAAAATATCCCAAAATATTTTGTGAACTTCTTTTACTACATTAAATTATTTCTTTTTGTATTCTTTACCATAAACATTAGATATCATGATATCATACATGTTTGCATTCTTCCCACTAATAAGATTTCCTATAACATGGACACATATTTTATATCACAATAATCTAGTAATTAAATGAAATAAAATATAAGTTAAAATTGAAATAGATATATATATACACACACACACACCCACCCCAAATGTTTTACTTTAGTAAAGGAAAAAAAAGAGAGCTTAATTACAATATTGGGACTGATACAATACCAGTAGGCATGCCCATTTGGGCATGCCTATTGGTATTGCATCAGGGACCACTTCAAGTGTGAGTTGCCTCTGCTAGTGGAATTTAAACTGCCACTAAATGAAGAGTAAAAATTATGGTGGGGTTGCTTTAAAAATAATACTAAATGAATATCACTTTACACCTAAATGAAGCTGTGATGTGAGTGTAATGTAGGACTTGAATGCTGTGTGAAAACAAAATTAGAAAAGGAATTGCCTTATTGTGAAAATGAAAACAAAAGGGAAGGAAGCAAGAAGTTGGGGAGAGGATGAGTGATTTTACAAAGTGGTGGTGGTGGAAGAGGGAGGGTAGGAGGGCTTTAAGATGAAGTGGGGATAAATTTTGTTTTTGCTTTTGCTTTTTGTTTTTTTTTTCTTTTTATAATGTTATCTCAAATGGAATAATAGAGTAGCACTGCGTGGTGCTAAAGTCTTTGCATTCAGTCATATTGCATTAACATAGTGCAACTTGTGACCTGTTGCAAAGTCAAAGCAAACCCTAAGATGGGTCAACTTTTTGGACGCATCCTAAAAAATTTTTTCATTAAAAAAAATTAGATAGATGATCTTATTAAAAAAGTGTCCTAAAATAGGATAGATTAGTGGCCATTAAAATTAGTTGCTCAACATTTCATTTAATCATTATTTTCATTATAGTAGTATGGTCAAAAAGCCTAAAAGGATGAATTAAGTTAAACTCCTCATCTCTAGGTATAGTCTCTGGCAAATAGTACGGAAGATTATAATAAGGCTAAATTGATAATTTTTAGAATTAAACTAGGGAGAGCTTTGAAAGCATTTGATGAACCAGTCATAGAATTGATTCATTTGACCTTCAAAATTGGCCAAGGAAAGAGCTGATAAAAAACTAGTCAAACTAATTTTTGATTTTTTTTGCTTTAAAATAGAGTTTTAGTATTCTATGGTAGACATTTATAATGTTTTATAGATTCTACTCAATCCATTTTACATGTATTTATTGTCATACATAAAATGATTTAATTTTTTTTTTAGTTTTTTCAATATTTATATATATTTTAAATATTATTTTATAATATATGTATTAATTTATTTGTAAAATGTTGCATATAATTATACTTTCTTATATATATTTAAAAAAATAATTTAATCATTATTTAACTACAGTTAAATCATTGAACCTTAAACTATAAACTACTCTTATCCTACTTCAACATCCAATTCAATTTTTAAAATATTGTTTGAAAGCCTCACAAAAATCTATATGTAGCCAATAATTAATCAATAAATGCTAATGACTTTATCCAAAAGTTGACCAACATTTTAACTGTGACAAAATTATTATGATTCAAAATAACAAAGAATTAGACTTAGTTGTCATTAATTACATATTTTTTTATTATCAAATTTTTTAATTAAAATATGACAAATGTATAATTTTTTTAACTATAATATAATATATGTATAATTTTTATAAATAATTATATAATTATCCAATTAAACTATACGCTTATCATATTTTTATTAAAGAATCATACATTTATATTTTAATTAAAAAATATAATAATCAAAATATAAAAAAATATGTAAATTTTTTTTTTCAGCAACGAAACACTTGAACTTAAAAAAGTCTTGAAAGGTTTCCGTAAAAACAAAAGTAGTAGAATGTTAAATTTGTACCTTTACAAAGTCCAATCAGGGATAGAGAAAATAAATCATAAGAGAATGCATTGCATTTGCATCCATTTGTTCTGCGAATTTTAGGCAATTTGTGACTAAAGAAAAAAGTCAAATACTACAATATAAAAAATTATCCCTTAAATACTATATTTTGTTTCAACTCGGTATCACTATATTGTGCAATTTTTAGATATTAAATGGGGCACAACAACAACATATGATTAAAAAAAAAAAGGATGGCCCCCGTTTGGAGAAAACATGGGTTGTGCCTTCTGAAAAGAATAAAAATAAAAATAAAAATAAATGGGAAACATTTGTTGTGCCCAAAAAAAAAGTTAAGGACCTGGGCTATTAGTTTTTGGTTCCACAGCATTTCCGTAAAGGAGCCGTCTATTCTGTAAGCATTGGTATTGTTAACATGTCCTTTTCGCCAACGCAAATGAAATTGACCAGTAACCTTATAATATTAGTTGAGAAATAATGAACAATGTTAAAAATAATGTAATTAATACAAAAATTAATAATAATTCAAAATTTTTCCTATCAATCATTAATGTTTATGTTATCAATATCATAAGATTATCCCAAAAATACTAAATCTAAATTTTAAAAAATTAAATATATTATCAAAGAACCATAATTCAAGTGGCATTTTTTTTTAAACTTTAAGTGTTAAAAGAATTTAATGTATTTAGATTTAATCCTTACTTTGCTTTTTTTTTTTCTCACTCTCAACTCCTTAGACCTCGTGCCTCCTATATAACAAAACAAACAAACAAACAAACATATTTGTCATTTCAACTTATAAAATATTTTTATTTTTTATTTATTTTCATAAATATTATTTTAAATCACTATTTTATCATATTCTTCTACTTTTTTTAAAAAAGATGGTTTAGTAAATGAAAGGGTTACTAGACTTAGATTTTGTTCAATAAATTAGTGATTAGTCAATTAAATCTTTATTATAATTACTAATTGGGAGACATATCTGCATATATATGGTAAAAGATTTAACATAGACTATAAAGTCAATAACCAAGGGGATTGGATTTTTGTAGCTCTGTTTAGGTAATAGTAATTTTTAACCAAGAGGAGACTTTAAAATTAATTAACTAGGTTAACATTCAAAGACCTAATGCAATTTATGAATAATTGATCTAGGGTAGATCCAAGAAAAATACCCTAAGGAAATTAAGATTAGATTAGTTCAAGTTAATTAGGAGGCTCTTAATAAAATAGAAATGTTATTATCCATAATAATTTAGAAATGTTGTTATCCATAGTAATTTACTTAATATTATTTTATGTCAAATCTTTGATCTAAGCTATACTTTGGAGGAATATGCAAATCAGAGGCAAGAACCTTCTCAAGTTCCTATCCTCTTACAATAGCCAGAATCTGTTGATTCCACAACAAGAAATTGTTGTCATCTCGTTTTACTGAAATAGGGTAAGTGAATGTTACTAATCCCTTATTCTGAGCGTCACAAATTCTCTATTGATAAAGACTTTTGAATCTATGATACCATGTTTAAACCCAAGGTAAAGAGAGAAGAAAGAATGCATATGCTAGTATCTAAAAATTGTAGGCGACATTGTGACTACAAATAATAGTCGAGAGAAAAGGTTAGTTGATATTGCCCCGAATCCAATCAATTGAAGACCTTAGCTAAGAGTAACATGATAGCAAAAAAATAAAAAAAAAGTAAGTAATTTGCCCTAAAATTTTTATCATCATACATAAAAATTCTAATGTAAACTAAAGGTTAAAAAAAAAAAAACTTTGACTCTCAATTACAGAAACCTTATGGTTGTGTAACTTGAAACTCATTAACTATAAACTCCCATCTCTAATAAGGCTAAAGTGGTAATTTTAAGAGTAAATTATATAGATATTTCTTGAGTATTGCTAAAATTATACAGACATATAATTTATTTTCAAAATATACACTTCAATCTAATTTTAAAATTTTTAACTAAAATATCTTGCATTAAATCAAATATATAAATATATATTATTATCCAAATATATATAAATAAAAATAAAAAATAAAATTTTTAAATATACAAAAATAAAAATAAAAATAAAAAATATTTATTTTTATTAAACTTAACCAAAATATATATTTACGCATACCACCCCTTCAATTTTAAAACTTACACAAATACTTTTTTCATTTAAAAGTAAAAATTTTTTATTTGCCTTTAATTTTTTTTTAATCTCACACATATATCTCTTCTATTTCAAAATCTATAAAAATTTCTTTTAAATTCCTAAACTACTACACACATAATTCCAATTATCTTTCTAGGAAATCTTAACATAATTGTAAAAAATATGACCAATTACAACCACAAAACTAATGGCCAAGAGTCCGAATTCGTTCCCAAAGTATGGCCCTTTCTGCATGTTGAAAGCCTGACAAAATTATTGTGACTCAAAATGGCGAAACACCTAAACTTCAGAAGTTTTGCTGCATTTGGAATTTTTCTTTTTTTTTTTTTAGTTTTGTTTAAGACCTAAAGAATTGGAAAATTGTATCCCATCTTCATTATTTACTCATAAAATAGGGACTATCAAAATTAATTAATTTCTTTTTTCGTTTACCCTATTGTATGCTCTCAGTTATTTAGCTGACCAAGATTTTGGCTTCAACCACATACGGAGGGAGTATGTCAATGGAGGAGCAAAGATTTCAGGTCAGTGGGGCAAAGTCGTCACGAATTTTTATTTTTGTTTTTTTTTGTAAATATATTTTTCATATCTTATCTCAATTATTAGGATAATAAATTAAAATTTTAATTTATTTTTCTGGGTTTAATAATAAATCTTCTAAATTGATCTTATTATGTTGTTGTAGGAAATTAGATTCATAAAGTTTAGATGAAAATAATTGCTTCAATATTAATTTTTTCTTTAGAGAAATTTTCATATTGCATTTTAAAAATTTATACTTTTATGGTATATTATTTAAATAAAGTGCTAGAAATTGAAATTACATATTTACTTCTGCAATAGGTAATAAAATTGTAGTACAACCAATATTCTAATTAGTTAATAACTTAGCATTTAAGACTAAAGTGACCCAACTGAGCTTTTAAATTTTAAATTAAACTTAAAAATTATCTTAAAAAATTAAAAATTAAAAATTTGAAATGCAGGTATCACACTTTGGAAGATCACACTCAAAAGCCTTAATTTTGGTCTTACCCACATCCACAAATTTGGGAGAGGATGGAAGTGGGAAAGAAAAAAGAAAGGTAGGGAGAATATAGGAAAAAGAGAATGAAAAAGAGATAAGGATAAGAGGAAATAATACTAATTTTTATAAGAGTTATAAACATAATGCATGTATGAATATAGTGAAAGTAAGTTAAAATACTAAATAATTAAAAAATTATATAATACAGGTATTGGTTTTGCAAATTTAAATTTTTTCAAAAATATAAGAGCATAATATCAAAATTTAATACTATATGCATATAAATTAAGAAAAAAAAATGAAAAGAGTATGTGCCCAACTTCTAATAAACATTGGCCTTGTGGCTAAAGATATAATTGACACATAATGAATTATTTATAATAAAAAATTTTGTTACAATTAAGTCTTTTTAAAATTATAATTAAATCCTCTCAAAAATAATTTTTACAAATTTAATGACTCTTACTATAATTTTCCCTAACTCTTACTACAGCTGTCATAACTAGACCTTACATAATGGTTTGAGAGTTTATGCTATGTATGGTGCACATCAATCAATATGAGAAAAATAAAAAAGTTTTTTTAGAATATAAAAAATATTTATTATGTCTTTATAAATATTATTTAATAATATTTATTTATTATCATTATTTATAAAATAAAAAACAAGTATTATTTTTTATCTCATTCATATACTTGTGTTTTTTTTTATTTCTATTACTTCAATTTTTTTTCTCATTTACTAAAGTATAATTGGTATCAACACTAATAAACTCTAATATGGAACCATCTGAATTAAAAGGAAAGAAAAATTAAAAAAACATGATCTAAGGTAAATAATTAATTGAGTAAATAAATTATTTAGTTGTTAAAACATCATCCTCCTCTCAAAAGACTTGTTTGACCATTACAAAATTTCTATTAAAATAATTTTTCTTGAAACTAAAGAGAAATTTATTTATTTTTTATTCGGTGAAAACTAGCAAGGACTATAGCGTTGAGTAATGACTGCTCGAGTCTAGTAGATACTGTTTCACGAGTTTTAAAACGAAACCAAGAATGCAAATCGACTTCAGAAAGGCGAGGAGGCTATTTTCTCTTTCCAGAAAAGCTACCGAGTTAGAAGATGGCAGCAAACTTTGTTTTAAGTGATATATTATGAATTCGAAAATATTGTGTATTTAGCTATGATATAGTTATTATTAAATATAAAACAATTAATTGTTTGTTTTAATACATTTATTATTATAATTATATTTATTAATTATACAAAAAATTAAATTAATTCTTTTAATAATTAATAATTAATCCATAATCGCTGAGGACCTTGCCCAAAAGTTGAAGACTTTTTGACCGTGACAAAATTATTATGATCCAAAATGACAAAACGCCTAGAACAAAAAAGAGTCTTTGAAAGGTTCCTGATAAAAAAGGAAAAAGTATAAGAAGGTTAAATTTGTACTCTTACGTAGTCCAATCAGGGAGGGAGACAATAAATCATAGGAGAACGCATTGCATTTCCTTCGCCTCTGTTTTGTCACTTGAGAGCGTAGTCAGTTATCCTGAGAGATTGGAAGCCTTCAATTCCCTCCCCAGACGTCGACATCAATGGCTGCTGAATCCTTTCTGTTACATACAATTGGGAAGATCATGGAGACGCTGACCCAAGGAACTCCATTGGTGGCTGGAGTTAAAGAAAAGCTGCAGGAACCACTGGAACGTATTAAGGCTGTAGTTAAGCGCGTGGAACAAGAGAAGGACCAGAATATAGAGGTTGAACCCTGGCTTGGGATGGTGGAAGACGTGGTGGATGGTGTGGAAGACCTTCTGGACGACAAAAGGTGGCGTTGTCCAAGGTGTGCAAGTATTTCCCTTCTCTGTCAAATCGCTATAAACCAGATATAAACATAGGAGGATTTACAAAGACACTACAGCGTGTTTTGAACGAGGTCCCTGAATGTGCTGAAAGATCCCCACGTCTAGAAGGAGAAGTCATAGGGAGAAAAACAGAGCAAGAGCGAGTTATTAGATACTTATTTGACAGTGGCCCTGCAGATGATTCTGAGCTTCTAAAAGAAGCTTGCGAAAAAGAAATAGATTATATAAAAGAAAAGTTTGGAAGGTGGACACCTGTTGATGATAAAAGGATTGTTGATATCATAGCAAAGGGCTACAGTGTCATCGGGATAGTTGGCAGGAAAGGGATCGGAAATACGACACTAGCTAAAATGGTATACAACGATGAGGATGTGAAATCCCATTTCAACAGGAGATTTTAGGTATCGGTCTCTGGCACTGCTTTCAGTCTTAAACTCAAATTGATGGAAGGAGATAGCGCTGAACCATTAACGGAGATGGAAGCTTCAAGGTGCAAGGAGATGAGAGATCTTCTTGAAAGCAAAATGATGGAGGATGAGAAGTGTTTACTCGTGGTGGATAACACGATGCAACAAGTTCAAGACTTGTTCTAGCTGCCGCTTCCTTGCAAGAAGTTGATAACCTCACGTTCTAGACATTTTACCACTGGGTTAATGATGGAGCGTTTCGCTCAATTGGTCAATCTAGCAGAGCTTTCTGAAGTGGAGGCTCGGTCCTTGTTCCTAAAAACAGCGTTTAAAGAGCCAGCGCCGTGGGATGATGCAAAATTTTTATCCACTGCAAAGGAGATCGTCGAAAAATGTCAGGGAATCCCTCAGGCCATAAGATATGCGGGATCCTTGTTGGGTTCAAAAAAATTGGAGGGGTGGGAGAAATTCACAAAAGAGGAACTCCCGAAAATAATTTCTTTAATTTCGTTATCTTCTGCTAATCTTGAGGCTGAAGTTCTACCATACCGAATACCCTTTATTCCCTTCCATCAGATCTGAAACTTTCTTTTGCTTTTTGCGGCCTGTTGTCAGCTGACCATGAATACGATGAGCAAACACTGATTACTCTACGGATGGCCCAAGGGCTCATCAAGTCGTCAGATGGAAGCCAAAGTCTAGAAGTAGAAGATGCTGGTCGTGATTATTTTAAAGGTTTAAGTAGCATGCTCAGTATTAGTCGTGATGAATGGAACGCTCCCAACAGATTTTCCCTTGATACATATCGCCATAATATCGCAGTGTATGCAGCTCAGGGAAAAATTATCTTTATGGACCCTCATGGGGGATACTGTGCATGAAAGAGTTCGTCATGTGACACTAGATTTCAGTTTAGACTCTTCATGGAAAATCCCCGACACATTACGCCAAGCAGGAAGATTGAGGTCAATCCTTTTGTCTCCTCAATCGCAGCATCCACATGAAGAAAAGCTAAGCACAACAACTTGTGATGCCATCATCTCCAACTTCAAGAGACTGCGCGCGTTGGATCTGCATGATATTGGAATGAAGATTATTCCTGATTCGCTTGGTAAGTTGAAGCACTTAAGATAAAATATCCACTCTAAAATGATTATGACTTGAACCATAAAAATAAATCATCTTAAAGATTCACTTATTCAGTGGGAGTGCCTCATAACATAAGTACTATTTTATATTTTTATTTTTATCCAATGTAA
The DNA here is from genome assembly GCA_032878935.1 of Erythrophleum fordii. Lineage (NCBI taxonomy): Eukaryota > Viridiplantae > Streptophyta > Magnoliopsida > Fabales > Fabaceae > Erythrophleum > Erythrophleum fordii. Next base: position 35,960,229 of record JAVQMF010000053.1, read on the forward strand.
AACATATCATTGTATACCCTTCAAAAGCTAGCATCTGCAACAGCCCACCTCGGGTGGCTTTCCCAAGAGGCCTTTGGTCTTAACATTCCACCATATTTTATAGTCCTAGCACCCACATAGTTTGACTTTGCGTTACTTTCTTAATTAATTTTTGTAACATTATTTCATCTATTTATCAGCAAGTTCACATATCTGAATGTTAACATCCAGATGGCCAAGAGTACGAATGCCTTTCTTTAGTATGGCTCTTTCTGCATGTTGAAAGCCAGACAAAATCTGATAAGAATCTCGGTGTAGCCAAGAACAAGAAACAATAAACAATAGCTGAGGAGCTTATCCAAAAGTTGAAAGACTTGTTCGACCATTACAAAATCTCAGTTAAAATAATTTTTGCAAATGAGTGGGGACTGCTCGAGTCTAACGGATACTGTTTCACAAGTTTTGAAACGAAAACAAGAATGCTAAATCTGCTTCGGAAAGACGAGGAGGCTATTTTCATTTCCAAGTACAGCTACGCAGTTTGAAGATGGCAGCAATTTTTTTTTGTTATGATATAATTATAATTAAATATTATTAAATGTAGAATAATTAATTATCTATTTTAATTGATTTATTATTATAATTATATTCATTAATTATAAAAAAAATTAAATTAATTCTTTTAATAGTAAGTTAATATTTTAAGCAATTATTTTACACACTATAATCATAGTTACGTTGTTAATCCTGAAAACAGGAAGTCAAGTGCAAGGCATATAATTATAATAATAATAAATATATATATATATAAATTAATTTTAAAAATAATTTATTTAGAGTCACTATTAAAATTTTAATTGAAACAAAACTTAAAAATTTTTTTTAAAAATAAAAAAGTGAAGGGTGGCTCATGAATCAGATATAGATTCAGGAGTTAATTATATGTTGAGAAAGTGTTAAGTATCTCCCAATATCTATTCTTAAAAATAGTTAATATAAGTAAACTATAAACAATTAATATGGTATTAATTTTATTTAAACTACCCTAATCAAAACACATGCAAGACAAAATAAAAGAAAAAAAAAGATAAAATATTTACAAAAGGCAAAAAAGAAATATTCATAGAAGCAAATAAAATAAAATATTTACAAATGTGAAAAAAAAATGTTTACAAAAATGAACTTTTCAGATGAATATGATTTAAAACCTACATACTTGATGGAAAAATCAAAATTTATATAATTCAACTTGGGATAAAAATATATGCCACTTGGCTGGTAATTTTTAATTTTTTTGGGGTAAAAATAGTAGAAAAATAAGAATAACTTAATTTTTACAAATAAAACAAATTTGCCTTTAGTTAGTGTACTTTAATTTGTGAAAATCAAATTGATTCCATCTTCTTGTTCTCTTCATTTTTCTCCTTATATTATCTATTTTGGGTTTTGTGAAAACAATAATTTTTATTTTGATTTTTAAAGAAGGTAATTTTATTTTTCTAAAAAAAAAGAGATTTTTTAGATTTTTGAGAATCAATATTTTTTTATTTTTGAAATAAAAAGATTTAACAGGCACATGACAATTATCAAGAAAATAAGATTTAAAATAAAAAATAAGATAAGAAACCAATCTATGTGAATAACATGAAACCGTAGATAAAAACAAGACATAAAGTAGTTCCATTCCAAATGCATAAAATATAAAATCAAGGTTCAGACACTTTACCTCTTGCAAAAACAATTCCTAACCATTGCCTCCCAGCCTCACAAAGGAATAAGCGACACTGTATATCCATTTTTGCTTACCAAGAACACCACAAACTATATCTTCTTGGGCCAAGGCAAATTTGATACCAAATCCAATAAAAATATGCACATCCATCCAAAAAATCTCCAAACCAATATTGCCCCCGGATGAATCTCATAGTCTAAATAAAGCATGCACGTGGTACCTAAATAATGCACCATGAACTTCCTAATGTACTCAATCATGCGACGGAACCCACCATGACTTCCATTCAAATTTCAAGCCAAAGGCCGAGAAGTACAAACCATATTTATTAACAATGGAAATTCAACAACCCAAGGTTATTCAAAATAATTCAGTATATACAAATCACATTTTGAAATAATCTTCAGCCTAACAATCCGAAATCTAAGCAAGTCAGAATCATGTATCAAACATCATTGAAGTTAGTAGAGGCCAATCAAAGTATAATATCATTTATGAAGCCAATCAAAACCACAATATCACTGAAACGGGGATCAAATAAAGTCCAACCAACTAATATTAAAGGTCCAAATAACACTCATTACCCATAAGAATCCCAAAGCTGAGAGAGGCAACTTTACACATTGGCAACACAGTTTAGAAGCCAATTTCAAAATTGTCAAGCCACATATATATTCACTATAGCCCATACAGTGTTGAGAGACTCACTGCAAAATGACGCCTAAGGGTTTTTATGATGGTCGAAACAAAGTATTTAATAATGTAGATGAGTCCCAAATTTATCTAGAATCAGAAACTCAAATAGAGTAGCTCACAGCCAAAGCCAACTTTTCACCTATACTGATCATCCATAAAAATATTGTGCACAAAATAAATTTATGAATTGAGCAGCATGAATACAGCCAGTTTAACCCATACTTAGTTAATGACCAACGGATGAATGAGAACTTAATAGAAGGCAAAACCCAGACTCAATAAGTGAAAAACTGAAGGGAGACTAGAGATCAAAACCTGTTTGGCTATGCTCAGCTTCCTTTTTTTTGTCAGTTGTCTCTTTCTCAATCTCCAACTCGTCCTCTCTTCACTTCTCTCTTTCTCAACCTTTCCTCTTTTGCTTCTCCATCATATCTCATGCTTTTGTATTCTTCTTGTCAAACGTGAATAGAGCTGAATGGGGGAAGGAGTGACAATCAAACGCAGGAGCCCTGCGTTTTACTCAAGATTTTTTTTCCCTTTCTATTTATTTTTTATTAATGTTGTCGGGCTTTTGGGACAATTTTATAAGTCTTGACTCTTTCCATTACTTTCTTTTAAGATTGAATGGGGCAAAAAAAAAATAAAAATAAAGATTTTGACTTTTTATTTGTATATTTTAAACTTTTTAAATGATTTTATTGATTTAAAAATTAAACTTGATTTCAATGACTATTAATATTATTATTTTATTAATGTAAGTTAAATTAAAATTGATCAACAAATTAAACTTAACTCTAATAACAAAAATGACACAAAAGTTAGGTAAGATCTTAACTCTTTATTTGAACTCCTTTTTTTAATCTTCTTTGAATTATTTTATTGACTCAAAAATTAAATTTGACTCCAATAACTCTTTTTTAAAGATTATTTTTTTCAACTTAAAATTAAATTAAAATTGATTCAAAAATTAAACTTAACTCCAATGACAAAAATAGTACTTATGTTATGAAGTGAATAGACTAACTACATAAAAAAATTATGTTATGAAGTAAATAGGCTAACCACCTAAAAAAAATTATGCACAAATTCAATAAAAACTTATCTTAAAAGTAAAAAAAAAAAGTTGCATAAATTAAAAAAAATACAAAATTCAATCAGACCAATTTTTTTGATTGAGTTGGCTACCTTTTATTATTTCTTTTGTTGATTTTTGTAGCTTATAAATTTTTTTAACTAACATTTAATAAAAAATCATGTAAGTAAAAAATATATATATATCATATTAATCAAAGGTTTTTCTCAAAATTTTATAACATTATTGTAACGTGATAGAAAGGAGATCAGAAAAATGTCATGGAATCCCTCAGGCTATAAGATATGTAACATCCTTGTTGGGTATCAAAAAATTCATTAGAGGGTTGATAGGAATTCAAAAAAGAGGAAATCTTGAAGATTGTTGTCAAACTTGTGAGTTAACTTGCCTAGATTAATGACTTCACATTTTTGTATAAGCAAATCGCGTTAATTTACTTTAGACTTGAGCTCAATATAAACTTGGATGAACTTGCTTCTACCTCAGCCAAACTTAGTTAACTCAACATTTCTAGATCAAGTTAAACGAGTTACTTTACAACTAAGTCAAATCCAACTTCAAAAAAGAAGTTTCAAAGGCTCAAAGCCCAGCCTCAGAAGTTTAGTATTCAAGCATTCATTAACATTATTCACAATGTTCACTTTCATTAAATCTATGTGCCTATGGTCTACCATCTGCGATTGTGACAGTGATAGAGTTTTTTCTTGTGAGACTGAGAGAGTGACAGAGTTTCTTCCCCCACATTGAGAGTGAGTTGGTCTAAACTCAGACTAAATTATGCAATCAAAGCTTCTTCCATGATGTTAAAAGGCTAAAAATTGGTTGAAGAGTAAATAGAAATGTACAAATTCTCCACTTGGAGCCTTGGAAAGTGATGGTTGTGTCGAGCAATCTCAAATAAATTAGGTTGAGTAAGATTTGTAGTATAAGGTGCAACCTAGATCATTTCTTTTGGAAATAGATTTCAATGTTCAATTAAGTTTTCTAAGTGTAAAAGAAAATCTAAAAGCTATCTAATTAAGAGAGGTTTTTATCTAATTAAACTAACTAAAATTAGAATGACTTGAAATTCTTAACTACTACCTAAATGCATGAACTAAGAAGTGAATGATAGACATATGACTAGCTTTGGATGATTTTTTTGGTATCCATTATCCTTATTTTAATTCAATTATTATTGGTTTTGGTTTAAGAGTCCCTATTTATGTTCATAACAAGTTATCTTGAGTTACCACGCAAGATTCAAGACATTAATAATTCGGTGTTTAATTGAGACCTCAACTCTACATTAAATCATTAATTCTTGTTTTTAGAATCAATGAACACTTAATTTGAGTGATTAATTCATCAATTTAGCCTCTAAATTATCATCTTAAGATGTTCAATTAACCAATTAAACTTTAAGGAAACTTCAAATTAGATATTCTCATATGTATTTCATCAAATACCTTGATTGCATACATGGTAATTGAATGTCACTAAAAAATCTAACATTTAAATCAATCTATTAATCATCAATTGCTCTCCTAATTGACATTTAACCAGCTATCAATTACAAATCATATGAATCTTAGTCAATTACAAGCTTAACCAAGCACATTTTTCTTTTGGTTGAAAATTTTCATGGTTTTTGGTTTGCTGCACTATTCATTTGGTCCGAAATTGCATTTTGTCACACGAAGCAAAGATTGAGAATATATATTGAGTTGATGTGCTTGAGTGTTTAAGAAAGCACACTTGTCCTTGGCACAGATGCCCTTCTAACAGGATAGTGCCCGAAGTAAAAATAATTAGGCAATGTATAGTGATCTCAGGACAAAGTAGAGAAAAGACTTATGTTTTCCCTGAGTATCCTACAAGAATTAGGCAGATATAGAAAAGTACAAGAGGAATATTTTAGATTATTAGGAAACTTGTAATATACTGGTGATAGTGGCTCTGAGCTCAATCATGAAGCGTCAATGTATTAGTGTTTGATGTTATGGTTTGCTTGCAACAGAGGCTACATGATATTAGGTTTGGCCAACCTAATAGTAATATAGCTTAAATGATAGCAAACGACAGCATCAATCACCAAAGTGTCTCGATAATTGAAAGGTATCCTAGTTAAAGAACGAGATGAATCAGACAAGAGAGATAAAGGGATTCTAGGAATACCGAAACAGTAAGAAAAGTATGCAGAGAGGAATCCCCAGCAAAGAATGCTTATATTTAGTACACATAGCTTGAGTCCCTTATAATATATGTAAATGAAATGAAAAGGGACCAATGCATAGCCTCTCTCCTGCCAAAGATGTTAACTACTAATAATTGCTAATTTTCATATACTTTATTCCCCTTTAATTTTGGCACTTTAATAATTGAATATGGCTTATTGCATTTTATTAGATGATAATTGAATTTAATGGCCATTTTTTCACTTTAAGAATTAAATTGCAAAATGATTGATTTTAATGCATATATTTCTTTAAATTATTTTGTGAATTTTTCTATTAAATTGTTTCTACTTTTTGTGCAGATTTTTATTGGTAAATGGAACTCAGATGGAATTTAATTGGAAGCATTTTGCATATCTCTTGATTTTGGTTCATGGTTCATGGAAAAAGAATGGCAACTCTCATGTACAGCAAAAAGAAACTCGTCCCTACAAGTTCCAGCTCCCTTGTTTACACGTGGAATGCACTCACATATCAACACAAGCCAGCCTACCATTCACACCATTTCTCTCACTCGAGCACATTCACTCACTCTCACTTAACTTCACTATATGTAGCCATGGGTTACTCCACGTTGCAGCACACAAACACACAGCTTCCACATAACACACACATGCAGAAACGAAGAACACAAAGCTACAGGTTCCACATTGAGGCAACACTTGGGTTGATGTGGATGATGTTTTGTTTTGGGTGCAGAAGCAGATAGCCACCGGTTAAAGAAGCAAGCTCGAGTTACTGGTTAAAAGAAGGTTGGAGCTTTTGAGCAGAAACAAAGGAAGCAACACAAGCTTTGAGTTCAAGAAACATACACGAGCTGGATTTTCACGGGCTGAATGAAGAGAAAACAAGCAAGGAGTGTGTGAAGGAATGAAGGAGAAGAGTTGTATGTCAAACTCATGAGGAGTTGAAATGAAGAAATGTTGTTGAAATAGAGAAGGTTGAAGCTTTTGAGTAGAACAAACACTCGAGCAGAACATAGATTCACAAGGAAGAGGTTTACGTGATGAAGGCTCAAAACACATGCAAAGCTAATGTGGAAGAGAAGCAGATGAAGACGTGGAATAACTTGAGCTCAAGAAGGAAACCATAGCTATGTGAAGAGTGAAGAAATAACCTCAACCAGTAGCATTCTTTTGGGTTTTGAAGGAATAAAAAGGCACGAGCTGCTGGTTAAAAGATGCTGGAGTAAAATGAGTTAAAAGAAGAAGCATGAGCTGGGAGCCAACAGTGAGAAAAATGATGTCAGAAAAGAGCTTGGGCTGGAATTCATGTGAAATATAATAAAATACAATGAAGTGGGGCCCACTCTCATACATATAATCACATGCAAGCTATAGGCAATGGAGCAATGAAAGGGCTAAGCACGTGAAAATAAAGGATACCACGTAAGAATCATTAAAAAGAGGGATTTAGGCAGAGTCATGGATCTATCATGACATTCGCATGTCCATCCCATCGTCATTCCTTACACACAACACATCACACATTCCATTTGCATGCCCCTTCATCCAGAGCCACTCCATGCCATCTCTTCCATTCCCACTCCATCTTCACCCAATGATGCTCTAATCTCCATCTGTGGCTAGTTAGGAGGAAGATCCTTAGTGGAAGCTTGAATCCATTAGAGAAGAATGCAGAATTTTGGCTAAGACTTTCTTAATTTTTCTATACTTTTTCTTTTTCTTGTATAAGCTTGGTTAAATGGTATTGGATTGAGAATTTGTGTAATTGATTAGTAGCTGGTTAGATATTAATTAGGAAAGCAATTGTTATTTTAATTGATTAATTTTAGTTCTGAATTGTTCATTTTCCTCCATTTTTCAAGTGTGCAATCAATGTGTTTGATGAAATGCTTGTGAGAATTAGTGTGCCTAATTGTCTATTTATGGATTCCTTGGTGTTTAGTTAGTTAATTAAATATCTTTGGATGATGATTTAGAGGCTAATTATTTAATTAATCATTCAATTCAAGTATTCATAGATCTTAATAACAAGAGTTAGCGATTTAATGCGGGGTTGAGGTTTCAATTCAACATTAGATTGTTGATCTCTTAATTCTTGCATGGAAACTCAAGATAAATTTATATTGAACACAATTAGGGAAACTTAGACTAGAATAATCATAATTGAATAAAGATAAAGTGACGGGCTCGTTGTGCAACCCTCAAAATAAAATTAGATTGAACTAAATATGTAGCTAGTGGCACAACCTAGGTCATCTCCCTTAGAAATGGAGTTCAATACTTAATTAAGTTTCTAAGTGTTAAAAGACTCTAAAAATTTCTAAACTAAAGGGGGTTTTTGATTGAATTAAACTAACTAGAATTAAAATTGAATCAAAATGACTAACTACCTAATTGGATGAATTAATGGGTGAATAATGGTCTTGTAACTAGCTTTGGAATTATTCTTTGGTATCTACTATCCTTATCCTAATCCAATTGTGATTAATTCTAGCCTAAAAGTCCCTAATTGTGTTTAATACAAATGTATCTTGAGTTACCATGCAAGAATCAAGAGATTAACAATTTAATGTTGAATTGAGACCTCAATCCCGCATTAAATCATTAATTCTTATTTTTAAGATCAATGAACATCCAAATTGATTGATTAAATGATTAATTAACCTCTGAATTACCATCTAAAAATGTTTAATTAACTAACTAAACACCAAGGAATCCTTAAATCAAACAATCAAATACTTAATTTCTCACATGCATTTCATCAAACACCTTGATTGCATACATGGATAATTGTAGGAAATTAGAAAATCCAGTACTAAATCAATCAAGTAATCAGTTAATCAATATCCTAATTAGTATCTAACTAGCTATTAAATACAATTACACCAATTCCTAATCAAGTACAACTTAACCAATATTGTACAAGAAAAAGAAAAGTGTAGGAAAGTAGGAATTCTTAGCCAAAATTCTGAGTTTTTCCCTATAGATTCAAGCTTCTCCAAGGTCCTTCTTCCTTGCTAGTCACTGATGGATGAATTAAAGCTTCATTGGTGGATGGAAATGGAAGAAAATGGAGTGTGAAATGGATGAAGGATGGTGTGGTGTGTGTTCTGGACAAAGGGGTGGAGAATGGATGACGTGTGAATAGAATGAATGATGGAATGAAGCGAATGAATGACGACGTTTGTTTTAGCCTCTGCCCAAAGGTATTTTTTTAATTCCTCTCACGTCCATATCACGTGCTGCATTTCTATCATTTTAATTCATTTTCACGTGCTTCCCCTTCACGTTCCAATTGTCTGAAGCTTGCATGTGATTATGTATGAGAGTGGGCCCCATTTCATCCATATAAGCTTTATTTTATTCCACATTCTACTTCAGTTTCTTGTTCGTGTGTTTCTTCGCCTCCAACGTCTTTCTTAGCTCCCCTTCACGTGTTTTTCCTCATTTGAACTTTAGCCCAAGCTTCCCACATCAGACCCAAGCTTGTATGCTTCATGTTTAGTTTCTCTTCTTCTCTGTTTAGCCTTACAAACCGTTGCTTCCTTCTCTTCAGCTCAAAACTCTCTACCCGTGGCACTTCTTCTAGCTTCTGTTCACAGCACATAGAACTCGAGCTTCTCCTCTATTTTGCAGCTGCTTCCAGACTTTAACTCGTTGCTTCCTTTCCCACGTTGTTGTTACTCGTCATTTTCTCCTTACAAGCTTTTTCTTTTACATCAAAACCAAGCTTCAGCTCTAGTATCTTTTAACCAATAGCTCTACTTTCTTGCTTCGTGTCTAGTGTTATCTCTTCAACACGTTGGCTCCTTCATGTAGCTACGTTATGGCTTCTTGTTTTCTAGCTCATGCTTTGTAGTTGCTCGATGCTTCTTCTTTGCGTTAACTTCAGTAGCTTTTCTTTTCGCTATTTGACGTTAGCTACTGCTCGCTTTGGAGCTGTTTCTGCTCTGTTTCAGCTCGCCTTATTCATGTTGCTACTCTTCGCTTCTTCTATTCACAACAACTCATTTCATCCATGCCTCTGCTGTAGCCTGTAACTAGTGCTTTGTTTCTATTTGTATACCTTCTCTTCATGGGCTTCCCTGTAGCTTCTTTTGATGTTGCCTCCCATGTGAAACCTGTAGCTTGTGTCTCTATTGCTACATTTGTATGTTTGTGTGCTCTCATGGACCTCCCAAACCCGTGGCTATTTGTGTGAGTGAGCTGATGCAATGAAGCTAACATGAGTGAATTAATGTGAGTGCTTAATGTGGTTGGAATGTACTATCTCAAAAGTGGAGAAATGTGATTATGTGCCACGTGAGGGAGCCCGATTCTTCTCCTTCTTTTTTTCAAATCAATTTATCATTCAAAGCTCAAATTGCCCAACAAAATCTACACAAAAGAATGGAAGAGATGAAATAGAAAATTCACAAAATTCATTTAAAATGATTTATGCATTTAAAATCAATTATTTTGCCAATTAATTCATAAAGTGCAGAGAATGGCTACTAAAACAAAATTCCATCTAATTAAACCTCTAAAGCCATATTTGGAACTAAAATGTCTAAGTTAAGGAGAATAAAATGTATAAAATATCATACTTGTCAAATTCTCCCACACTTAAGCCTTTGCACTCCTGGGCAAAGCTTAAGATCAAAAGAAAAGCTAGTGGATAAGCCAATGGAGAATGAAAAAGAAAAAAAAAGTGTAAAAATTACAAGCTAGAGACTAATTACAACCTTTCAACACTTTAACAATCAAAATTAACTTCACTTGCATCAAGAATTAAGCTCTATGGCAATTTCATTTGAAAAGAATGAATCGAAATGCATAGCCCCTCAGATAGGTTTGTGTTTACTCTCAACTCTCAAGTGTTTAGGCAATGTGTATATCACTCAATTTCCACCTATCAAAGCTTACTACCATAAGCTTGTCAAGCTTCTAAGTCTCCACCACCCATGCCAAATGCAATGCACAAGTCAATAGGACTTTATTATGGTTGTACTGGGGCTAGGGAATGAAATAAATGGACATTCAAGGAAGGACAAACAAATAGATACCTTAGAATTTCAAGAGCAATAAATGGAACCTAGGATAGAGAATTTCTAGGCCTTATTTCCCACAAGTATAGGCAACTATAAACTCAATTCAAAAGACTTTTTTTTTTTTTTTTAATTTTCAAATGTTTCCTTTTCTTTCTTTTGCAATTTTTTTTCAAGATAGTTTTCTCAACTTTGATTAACAATGGCCTAAATGATGCTAGACATATATTCATCTCTTCCTAAACAAGTGTAATGCTCCTTAAAGTCCTTAAGGCATCTTAAAACAAGGTGGAAAAATATTTTAAATGGCTATGGGTTCAACAAGAAAAGAAAATACAAGTCCAAAGCGGCTAAAACAATGGATAAAATACATATAGGTTGGCTTTTTGGCTATCTAGCTATGAAAAAAAATGAATGCCTTATCATTTTCATGCATGCAAATGCAAATGTGGCCTCAACAAAAAATCAGGACAAGTTTTAGAGTGAAAGCAGAGATAGGTGAATACACACTAGAATTGAACAATTATGGCTCAAATCCTTACCAGCTAATGACTATCAAATAATTCATTGAAATCAAATTTATTGCCACTTTCACTTGAATCAAAACACAAGATCCATTGCTTATCATGTTTAAATGAATCCAAGCTATAATCATCTCAACTTGCAACTTTCACAGAAAAATTGAAAAAAAAAATCATGCTATTTTTCAAAAATTTACTAAAAATTTTTCAAATTCTTTTTTTTTTTCCAAAACAAAACAAAGAGAAGATGGAAGATGAAATGACTCTCCCCCCCCCCACACTTAAATATTGCATTGTCCTCAATGGTAGCACACAGTCCAGTAAACAGATAAACAACACAAGATAAATAGTGAAAAGAGAGAATACAACTAGATGAACTTGAATCGAAAATTCCAAGGGTGGTTTAGATTTCCTTTGTAGCTGGTAAGCAATTTATTTTCTACAAAATAAAAACAAAACAAACTGTAATGCAAAAAAGAAAAGAAAACTACATCCTAAACTAAAAAGAACTCTATCAGAGACTAACTAATCATACGTATCAAAAACCAAAATCAAAACTACTTTATTCCTTCTTAACTAGACAAATTTAAGTCTAACCACTTTAAAGCATTTGGATTGATCATGAAGTGATGACTCATGGACTTCCTCAACCATCAGTAGTTTAGGAAAGTCATATTTAGCATATTCAGAAACAAGAAAAGAAGAAAACTCAAATTTAAGACATTTAAAACCAAAGAAAGAAAATTTAAAATCAAACTTAAACTTTGAATTTTCTAAAAATCTATCAAAACCAATGAAATCTACTTGACTCTCATCAGTAAGAGTCATTGCATTAACAAAAAAGTTAGATTGTAACTTTTCACGGTCCTTTAAGTTCAAGGTATCTGGCAGTTACTTCGTCTCTGCGTGGAGAGTCTGTTGATTATTGGGAATTAGCTCACCAACTTCAAGAATTTGTTTCGGACTCTCAACAAGAGAAACAGTATCTTTCCTAACCAAAGAGATATCAGTAGGCTCACAAAATTCTAGACAATTATCAACAACAAAATCTAGTCTCTCACTAGTATCAATAATAGCATAAAAATCAATAGGATTTTCAACATCAGCAGTGTCACTATGCATGCTCTCATTAATACTAGTATGATCAGTAGAATCAGTCTTATCAATAATTTCAGTGCAAGCAAAGGATTCCATGGATTCAACAGATTTATCAGACTCCAGAAACTCATTTATCTCAGCACATATAGGACATGTATGCAATTCATCACATAAGCATTTAAAATTTAAGTCTGATTCATCAATAACAAGATGCTCAACAATTTCAATGTCTATATCATTGTCATATGCTACATTCATTGTTTCATCAGTCATACCATTACATGCCAGTGAGGAATCATGTTGATTAAAATATGTGAAGGACTCACTAGTCTCAATGGAAGAATTAATTTGAGAGCATCTATCACATATAGAAGATTCAACACACAAACAATCAAGAGATGCATCCAATTCAACTATGTCACATGGTCCAGATAGTATGCTATCCTTAAACTCAGAAGATGTATCATCAACAGACCTATCAACCAATCCTAGACTAGGAATAGCATGATCATCATATTCTAAGTCACCCCCATACTTATCTACTACCCTAGGCTCAATAGATTCATCAATTGGTTCAGAAATGAAATCATCACTATGGTCACAGCTAGGTGTAGACATACTAAGTGCATCAATACACAAGGGTTCATTAACATCAATAATTGTGTCAAATTTACTCAATGAACTACCACAATCAACCATATTAGGAGATTTAACAATAATTTCCTCATCAACAACATCATCATGTAATTCAGAATCAACAACATTATATGCATAAGTAGTCACAGTGCTATCAAGCAAACTAGATTCAGTTCTAACAAATTATAAAGTATTAGGAGATGGAAGGATATTATCCAGTGAATAGGAGTCTTCCTCCTCCATGCATTCCCTTTTAATTTGCTCCTCAGTCAATTTAGTAGCACTTGAAGTTAGTTGATTCATTTGAAATCCTAAATCCTTCATGAGGTTATCTATCTTTTGTTGAGTTTCAAGATACCACCGTTCATGTTCTTGTTTGAATTGAAGATTGTCGGCATCCTTTTGTTGGATTCGAAGATCTAGGGTTTCAATTAGCTGCATCATCCTCTCTTCCAAACTTGGTTCCCTTTAGGGCTCCTGTGGCATATATCCCTCATGATAATTGTAAGGATGATATTCTGGCTCTTGCATATGGAAGTTATAGCATGGTTCATGATGATGGTGGTAATTTGGGTGGACTCCATATGGATTGTGGTATGGTTGGTAGCTAGGGTGAATTTCATAGGAATGATGTTGTGGTTGGTAGCATGGTTGTTGGAATTGTTGGTATTGTTGGCTTTGTTGCTCTTGTGTTTGTTTTTCAAGAAGACCTTTAAGCATTGTATGGAGATCATCCAATTGCTCGAAAATCCCATCACTTGCATGAGAATCATAAACACCTTGATTAGAATAATGTGGATTCATTTTAAAGTAAATAAAATGAGAAGTTTAATTACTTTCAGCACAAGTAAAATCACTAACAAATTATAACTAAAATGAACTCAAAATCAAGAAAATAAAATCAAATGAAGATAAGAAGTTCCTAACAATCAAAAACACTCTAAAACAAAGGTTAGTCACAAAAAAAAACTTACAAAAAATAAAAAAATTAAATCTAGAAAAATTGAAAAATTTCTAACAAATTCGAAAAAATACTAAAAAATTCAAAAAAGTGCCTTAAATGTTGGAATTTGGCCAAAAAATGGTACACCTAATAGCTAAACTATTAATTTTGCTCAAAACACCTAAAAACCTTGGAAAACAAAGTTTGAGAATTTTCTAGGCACTTCAAATAAAAATTCCAACAATCAGACAAGTTAATGCACAACACCGAAATGAACCAAATCCAAGCTCGAAATAGAAAAAAAATCAAACCAAAACAGAGCTAAAATAGAACAAAAACACTTGTAAAACTTTCTCAAACAATTAAAACTTCAAATTCCCTGGCAACGGCGCCAAATTTTGACGGGCTCGTCACGCAACCCTAAAAAAAAAACTAGATTGAACTAAATATATAGCTAGTGGCACAACCTAGGTCATCTCTCTTGGAAATAGAGTTTAATGCTTAATTAAGTTTCTAAGTGTTAAAAGACTCTAAAAATTTCTAAACTAAGGGGGATTTTTGATTGAATTAAACTAACTAGAATTAAAATCGAATCAAAATGACTAACTACCTAATTGGATGAATTAATAGGTGAATAATGGTCTTGTGACTAGCTTTGGAATTGTCTCTTGGTATCCATTATCCTTATCCTAATTCAATTGTGATTAATTCTGGCCTAAGAGTCCCTAATTGAGTTCAATACAAATGTATCTTGAGTTACCACGCAAGAATTAAGAGATTAACAATCTAATGTTGAATTGAGACCTCAATCCCGCATTAAATTATTAATTCTTGTTTTTAAGATCAATGAACATCCAAATTGATTGATTAAATGATTAATTAGCCTCTGAATTACCATCCAAAAATATTTAATTAACTAACTAAACACCAAGAAATCCTTAAATCAAACAATTAAATACTTAATTTCTCACATGCATTTCATCAAACACCTTGATTGCATACATGGATAATTGTAGGAAATTGAAAAATCTAGTACTAAATCAATCAAGTAATCAGTCAATTAATATCCTAATTAGTGTCTAACTAGCCACTAATTACAATTGCACCAATTCCTAATCAAATACAACTTAACCAAGATTGTACAAGAAAAAGAATAGTGTAGGAAAGTAGGAATTCTTAGCCAAAATTCTGAGTTTTTCCCCATAGATTCAAGCTTCTCCAAGGTCCTTCTTCCTTGCTAGTCACTGATGGATGAATGAAAGCTTCATTGGTGGATGGAAATGGAAGAAAATGGACTGTGAAATGGATGAAGGATGAAGTGGTGTGTTCTGGACGAAGGGCTGGGGAATTGACGACGTGTGAATGGAATGAATGATGGAATGAAGCGAATGAATGACGACGTTTGTTTTAGCCTCTGCCCGAAGGTATTTTTTTAATTCCCCTCACGTCCATATCACGTGCTGCATTTCTATCATTTTAATTCATTTTCACGTGCTCCCCCTTCACGTTCCAATTGTCTAAAGCTTGTATGTGATTATATGTATGAGAGTGGGCCCCATTTCATCCATATAAGCTTTATTTTATTCCACATTCTACTTCAGTTTCTTGTTCGTGTGTTTCTTCGCCTCCAGCGTCTTTCTTAGCTCCCTTTCACGTGGTATTAATATGATGGGATCCTAGAGAATCAGATCACATAAAACCCACTTCACACGAAAAGCATAATGTATCTCTGAGTTTAGCCTCAGCTACTATGAGCGATGGTTACTAGACTTAGTAAGCATGTATTTTATAGTCAGATACAGTGATCTTAGGTTTTGAAGTCTCTTAGAGATGGATCACAGTAGATCTTAGTATATCACAGTGGATTACAGTAGACCCTAGTAGGGCTTTTAAAGATCATAATAGACCCAGGAGTCACAGTAGATCCCATAGAGTTATAGAGAGCCTACAGTTATAGCATAATAGTTCTCTGCTGAGATGACAACCTGAGGTACAGATAAGTTAGTCTCAAAGACCAGTACAGTTTTAGCTAACTTTTGTCTTAGAGACTAGAGATCTCCCGAGTCTGGTAAACTATCACCATAGAGATATGAAGGCTTTACTTAGATAGTTAGACCACTGACTAGCTCTCTTGAGAGATGAGCATAGTGTATGGGATGAGAAAAGTAAGAAATTAGCTTTCTAGAGTTAGAGCCAGATGAACCACTACTTAGTAGACATTTGCCTTGACTGAGGGATAGAGAGATCCCCACATACTAGCCTATCTATTTAAAAAGGGGTTAGGTGTAGTTTTTATATGAGGTAAGTGATATAGTATATCTCCAATGAGTAAAACTGTGAGAATAGTTAGCATCCCATTAGAGCTCAACAGTAGTAAGTGGTAGTCACTCTTTGATGCCAGTATGAGACACATATGTTAGGCTTATTAGTGTTAAAATGAAGGACTATAAAATGCCACTATAAGTGAGTAAAGAAAGTGAGAAAAGCCCTAACCTATAGAGACAGATGTAATAGTAAATAGAGAAACTAAGATCATTGAAAGTATAAACTCTTAAAAGGAGTTGTAATCCTAGTAAATAATTGAGATGTAAGGCCTATGACAGAAAGAAATATGAATTGTAATCATGAAATGAGCTTGTAAGAAAAGAACGTAGAGATGAATAGTGGACGATACATTTAAATAAGTAAGCAAACAAACAGAAACCTCCGATGGCTGTAATGATCAAAAAAGATGATGAGATGTTATAAAAGGCCATTGGGAGAGGATACGAGAGACTTGATATGAAATAAGTTACCTCTTGAAATGTTTAAATGAGTCAACTGAAAGAAACGTTAATCCTGCAAATGGGTTAACATTAACCCGATATGATTAGTAAGCTCTCCCAGGATAGGTGTCCAGAGTTAGAAATTCCTTTCCCTTATGAAAAGAACTAGCTAGTGCATTATAATAATAGAGCTCTCATTAAGAGCTAGCAATAAAGTCCCCTGGCTGAGAGAAAATTCAAATGAGTGAAATCACTGAGAAAAACATCTAGAGCCAGGAAAAAGGGAAAAGAAAGAGCAGTTAGTCAGAAAAAAAAGAGTAAGAGAAAGTGTACCCTAAATTTTGAGGATAAAATTTATTTAAAGGGGGAGAAATATAATATCTGGTTTTCTGAAAATGAGAGAAAACATGAGAAACATAACGTACGGTTTCTTCGTAAACGAACAAAATTCATCGAATACAAAAGTAACTCTCCCGAAATGACTTAGTTAAGATCGCAAAAAGATTTAGGAAGTATTCTAGACTCCTAGAAATGAGAATCCTAGGCTCAGATAGAAAGAAAAATGGAGCTAGAATGAAGAAATGAAATGTAACGAAAGAGTAACGAAACGTAAGGGTATTTTCGTCATTTTGAGCAAATTTTGGAAATTCTCATAAGAGGGCTTTTTAAATGAATTTTTTGAATTCTTCGGGGCTCTTAGAGGCCCTAAAAACCATGGAAAACCCCAGGACAGTTAAAATCCCTCTAGTGAATGTTTTTTAACGTCAGTTGACTCAAACTTTAACTGATTTGTTCAGGAAGATTTTAGCTTCGAGTTGAGTAATTCCAAAAGCATTTTATTTAATTGGGAACCCAAATTTTATGATGGAAAAGACAATTCTAAAAAAGGAGTTTAAATGAGTATAAACGGAGCAAACAAGCGTGTAAGGGCAAAATAGCCATTTTAAAAAATTGTAAAAGAGGCTTCTTAAGTAAGATTACACTTCATCACCTTCTCCAAGCTTCCATTTGCAAAAAAAAGGGCAGCAATGGCATGATATTAAGAGAGGGGGAGAGAGAAAAAGTTTAAATTTTCGTTCAAGTAAGTAAACGGTCCCGTTTCATCCCGCGCCAGTTAAGAAAGTTATTTCTCTCTCTAAGTGCTCTCTAATGGTGGTTTTTTTTCTTGAAAACTTGAAGATTCAGCTCTAACCCATCCCAAAAAGGAACTCTTGTCAAGAAATCAATTGATGAAAAATAATCTACTCGAAGAGAACTCCATTTTAAAGTAAGACTTCACTTGAAACACTTACAAAATCTTGTATTTCCAAGCCATTTAAGCTTAGGTCTAGAGAGAGAAAGTGAGGAGGAGAGTTTTTATTCATGTGTTCTTGATGGAACCAAATGTTATGGAGTGTGAGGATTAAGAATATATGACTAGAATTGAAAAGGGAGCTTTAGAATGCAAGTTATGGAATCTAGGGATTTGGTTGCACCTAAGCTAAGATAAAGCTTCCTAGTAGTAATTTAAGTTGTCTAAGAGTATATATGAGTTCCTAAGACACCAAGAGAGCCTCTCACATGCTTATCCTATCAAAGAAATTAAAACAACTCCATTGGTGCCATATAGAAGCATAGCTTCAACCAAGGAGAATTCACGCACCTAAAGAGTGTTTTAATTCCTTCCAAGCTTAGTTTTGTATTGTGTGTGATGGGAGAATATGAAAGGAAGAATTGGAAAAATTTTAAAAATCATAGATAGTGAGATGGCCTTATATGTTCCATAATATGGCTTAGAGAAACAACACCTAACTAGGCTCCTTGATTTGATTGTGTGATGTTTCTAAGAGATTTAAATGGAGTCAAGAATCATAAAGATGGAGAGAATGGAGCCAAGATGATGTTTCCCATAGGTTGCTTCATTAAGTGCATTATGGAATCATAAAAGAGTCTTATGAGTCACCTAACTTTTCTAGTGATTATGTGGCCTTAGACTTTACTTTAAGAGTATAATTAGCTTCCATATGATGTGTCTAGGCCAAGAGGAATGATTTCCACCTTCTTGGGTGTGTGATGTAATATCCAATCCCTCGAAAATGCAAGAAAACGTAAGGAAACACGAGAAATATAACATACGGTTTCTCTGTCAATGTACGAAATTTACTAGATACAAAAGGAAGTCCCCAAAATAGAGTAAATTGAGGTCCAATAAAATTAGAATAATATTCTAGATCACAAATAATGATGGGTCAAGGCCAGAGGTGTCCTAAAATTGGGGCCAAAATAGATAAAAAAAAGGGATCAGAAAAAGGTCCCGAAGAGTCTCTGAAGTCAAGTATGAAGGAGCTAGGGACTAAAATACAAAGAAAAGTTATATGTCGAGTAAAATGTATAAATTGCCCAAAAGTTCAGGAAACTCTAGTTTCACCCTCTATTTGTGGCTTTAGGCACTAATATCAAAAAATCGGGCAAGAATCTCAGAAATCCGTGACCCACAATTAGACTCAATTTGATGAGACGGGTCCAATGATACCGCGTTGTCCAGATAGCCAAGCGAGATCCTATCCGGGATCTAGTTAGCCCGATCAGTAGCTACGAGCAAAATAGAAAAAAGAAGTTGTAACAACTATAGAAATAGAAATAAAAATAGCTAAAGGGCTAAGAAACCCTAAAAGAGTTTCAGGGACAAAATTGCAGTAAATGAAAATTTTATAGCATAATCATAATACAGAATAGTAAAAATTACACCTATAGACCGGGTGTTTGATTGATACCGAAATTTATTAGGATTGAGGTTAAGGGCCCCTCATCCATGTTTGAGGCTTAGCATGGCCAGAAAGTAGAGGAAATAATATTTATAAATTTTAGAAAGTCTAAAGGTATGTATTGTACTGTAAAACCTGAATCGAGCCTGGACATTGATTTTTAGACTGTGTATAGCCCAATAGCCAATTATAAAAGCCCAAAAGAGAAAAGAAGATATAATTAGGGTTTTAGAGAAGATGAAACCCAAATGTAAATATAAAATGAAAAGGAAAGAAGAAAAGAATTTTAGTTATTTTAAATAATTAACCATGATTAAGTTAGAAACTAATTACGGTTGAGTTAAAAGTTGACCATGGTTGAGTTAAGATTAACCATGGTTACTATCCATAACTTAAGGACTAAGAAAAGGTGTCGAAGTGTGTGGCCAAGAATTTTTGGAAGAAGATATTTAGTTATGAAATTAGAAAATCAAAAGAAAAAAAGGAATGGAAGGTTAAGATTTGATCTTGAAAAGGTTGATCCAAGGGTCCAAATTTAGTATGATCATTTAACTTCATTTAAATTCATCTCCTTCGCCTCCATTCCACCATTTTCATGCCACACACAAGGGAAAAGAAGAGAAAAACGTGAAGAGAGAGAGAAAGGGAGAAAAAGTGGAAGAAGAAGTGAAATCAAGCAAAACTACCACCATTCTTCACCAAATTTCTTCATCTTCTTCATCCTCCAACAATTTTCTCCAAAGGGCAGCTGCATCTTCATCTTTTCTTCAAGGTGGAATGTTGCTCTAAGTGGGAAGAGAAGGGATTTTAGTGTGAGAAAAGTAAAGGAAGCAAGGATTAAGCTTAAAGAGTAAGTTTTCTCCACCTTGCACTTAAAAATCACATGTTTTAAGTTAGTTTTGTTAAACCCTAGCTATGAGTCACTTTTGGACAGCATATGGATCATTAGAAATTGAGTTTATATGTTGAATATGAAGGCATAGGAATGGAGTTTATATATTGGCAATGGAGGCCATATGAGCTCATCCATTTTGTTGCATGCTGAAACCTTAAAAAACACAAAGATTATAATTTTTAGGAAAATGAAAATGTTAGGGAGATGCTGTCCGAATTTTCCCAAAGTTTTTATGGCGTTTTACTAATGTCTTTAAGTCATGTGTACCAAATTTCAAGCCCTAAACCATAAAGGACGAGGCTATGGAATTTTTAGAACCAAAGAAACTCACTTTTAGGCCTAAAATGGAGCTGGATTATGTTATGACTAAAACGTGTTGTTGGGGATGGAATTTGATAATTTTATCCTTTCCAATGGATTCAAAAAGGGTGTTTTTAGCTAGGAATACCTATGGGAAAGCCCCCAAAACTCATGGAATAAAATTCCTAAATTTTGGCCAAGTAATGTGCACTATTCAACAATAGTGAATTGGAAGGGAAGGAGTTGGATTTTCCCAATTCCAATGGTCTTATTAAGTTTAGAAAGGGCATATTACTTTATAATTTTGGGTCTATATGTTGATTGTGATGAATTATCATTATGATTATAGGGTTTGATAATTATTTGGAAACTCCAAAAGCAAGTGGACTGAGTCCTAAAGCTTGAGGAGCAAGATTTCTAAAGTAGTAGTTTTCCTTTCTCTTTCTTTAAGCTTGTATGTTTGTATAATGAAGAGTGTTATACTATATTGAGTTGTCATTTATGCTATAAGATGAGACATGTATGCTTAGATTGTGCTTGGCCTTGTATAAAATTCCTTGTATTACTATGTGGTATGTGGCACCTTGATTGACCTTATGCTATGTATTTACATGCTTGCTTATGAATGAGATTGGTTTACTACTACGGAGATTTTATAATCTCACACCAAACATAACTTATGTTAGGTCCAAGCTTAGGCAAAGAAAGGACAAAAGGTATGGAGGCATAAACCAAGGACCTTACTTTTATATATCACATTTTGGTCATGTAATTAAGTATCTTGGACTCTTGTGTATTTGAGTTATGGTATGGTGTTGTAAGGTACTTAGGTATGTATTAGAGAGCCATGCATATACTTGACTCTTAAGTAAAGAAAGTATGACTAGCGTTCTTAGAATGCAAAGATACATGCACTTATGTAAGGACAAATCAATATAAATATAATAATATGTTAAATGAGGGGTAAAAATCATCAAATTTTTGTAAGGACATTTTTATACAAATTCATATGTATTCTGTTGAGTAAGTATTTTTCCCTTGTAAAGGACTTAGAGAGCTTGAATTAGAGCCCTGAACCGACCTCATACGATTTTTCTATAATTAATTGCTTGTTTTCAAAGTTGGACAATATTTTGGGAATGACCAAATGAATAGTCAAATTGTATGAGGAGGCTTTTTAAAAAGAAAAGGAAAAGAAAATTTTCATCAATTCAAATTTTTAGTGGCTTTTGTAAGTTTTATATGAGGCATCCGTAGTAGGAGAGGCGTCATATAGTGAGGTATGACATGTGAGGTCAAGGGAGAGGTTTCAAACCTTAAGGAAAAAGTGTGCAAATACAAGCAAGGTAGCTTTCTCCACTTTCTCTCATGCATAGATGTGTGCTTACATTGTCTTGAATGTGTGTATGTTTTAAGCCATGGAAAGTATTCTAATATGATTTTATATGCCATGGTACCATGATGATGCATTATGTTTCCAAATGAAGTTTATGATGCTTGTTTTGGTTTGTTTGAGTATGGTGAAGCCAAAAACCCTCTAGCCATGGTGAGGATAATCCAAGAACTCTTAAGATTGGTTGACACAAAGTAAAGAGTCTCCCAAAAGTGAGGTTAACTCCGAAGAGCAAGGTTGAGTCTAAGAACCTTAAAGATTGGGTGAGGCAAGTCCAAAATCCATAAGTAAATAGGTGAGGCCAATCCACTTGCTTGGCAAGCTTTTGTATGCTATGTATGACTTTTTCAAATGCCAAGAATACTTCTTGAATGGTTGCATATGTCCATATGCCCACGCATGCATTTGTAAGACTTGTTTTGTATGCTTTATGTATGATTGAATAGGAGATGAGCTATTGGGATTCTTTGAATCTCATCCCCTGCTCTCCAATGTCTTAACATGCTAAGTGAAATAATTGAGCAAGGTAATGGAGGCCACCAATCCTAGAAGAAAAATATTGACATCAAGTATATGAATATACCTAGTTTTACTTCCCTTTTAGCCATACACATGGCATATGATATAATCCCTTGATGAAATTATGATGTAACCATATGAGCAAGTGTAATTATGTTGACATATTATGTATAAATGAGAGCTAAGGTCATATCCATGAGAATGTACAATTTTGACATGTAATAGTAAACTAGCATAATGGAAATACATGTATAAATGGAAGTTGAATGATCAAAATGAGATGCATGAGATTAGGGACCATTTAGGTAGTTCATACAAGTCCTATTTATGCTTTTAGACTTGGCCAAAAGGTGTCAAATACCAAGGAAAGCTATTTGGATATTTTGGTATCTTGTACGGAGCAAGAATTGACCATTTTAGAACTCTATACCACTTTTTGTCCAAATGAGCTCTTCTTGACTTAAGATTTGGCATGTAAGCATAGGTTGTTGAGAGATTTTTGGGAAGCTAAAGAATAGAATTTTCGGAGGTCTAGAGAATATTTGATGAATTTTCAAAGTTAGCAAAAATTCTAATTTTGGTATGATATACTGTTCACTTGGTTCAAAAATGATTTCTGTCACACAGGGCTCAAATGATATCTAATTGCCACAAAATTTTATATGGAGAAATTAAACATTCCTAGTGACTTGTACCAATTAGAAACTCTTCATTTGGAGTTCTAGAGAGGGAAATATGAATTTTTAAAAATTCTTCTCCAGTACTAGGCGCTCAAACTGACCTCAGATTCTATTTGATTAGTGTTTGAGGTCTGGCCATGACTAAACTGGTTTGGAGTTATTTTTTCCCTCTAGCTAATATCTAGAACTTTCTAGATTGGTATCATTGCATAGATTGGATTTTTGTGGAATTAATTAGACATTTTTGAAATTTGCTACAGAAACCTATGATAGTACCAGTGGACTGCCAGAGCTCTAGACCTTTTCGAATATTAAACATCTTTTATATTGTGTTTCATAGCCTGGACATATTTTTAATATAAATTGGACATGTATAGATTTTCAAAATGGTGAAGAATACATGATTTCAAGTTTTCTAAAATTAGTTATGATTTTCCAAAATTTGTGACAGAAATGAGGAAATTCTAGCAAAAAATGCATATATGTATTTTATGCTTCCTTGTGATTTCCACGGTTTGTAGGCCCCCTTTGATGATGGAAATGAGTTGTATCCATATAATTAAATAAGAGAATATGATGTATGAGCTCATATGGTCAACGTGATATCGAATTAAATTTTCATATGTAACATAATGCAAAGAAATGCTTTATTTTTAATCTCTTTTTTCTTGCTCTTTCATGGAATCTATGATGTAAAGCATTGGAATGTTATGAAATGAGGTAGAAATATATAGTGTTACACTACATGTTAGAAATATCTATTAGAACATGAAATGAAGGCATAAATTGATACATCAAAATGGCCATCACTAAAAAAACATAAGTCCACCTTCTCTTCACCTAGCTTATCTATGAGAGGAGTCATTGGTCGAAGCGTTTTGTCCCTATTGATAAAAAATAACGTTAATCATATATTGTCACTCTTTAACATAACATTAAGGTAGAAAGTTGTAATACCGTAATGTATTAGTCTCACTTATCCTTCACTTAAGCTTGATTCTATATAATTCCAAACAAAAGAAGTAAAACCATGGCATTTTATTGCATTATTTTAGGGTTTAAACATTTATACTTTGCCTCGTGGGCCCGTGAACCTATCAATCACTTTCTCTACTCAAACTACATTCATACAACTCATACATAGTATAAAAAAATCCATAAACCACAAATTTAAAGCTAAAAAAATTGCATTTTGCTCGCAGGTCCAGAATTCAAGTTTTTGACCTTAACTTTCAAAAATTATAACTAATTCTAGAAAAATGAAAAGCAAGCAAATGATAGCTTTCTAAAAAGCTCTGGATGTTAACTTTATACTAAAAATAGTTCCAAGCCATAATAACATCATCTGAACTTTGTTTAATGATAGAAAAAGCTCAAAAGGTTAGACTACCTAGTGTTTCTAATATAGTTTACGGATGTAAATTTCAAAAGTACATAATTAATTTCACAAAAATCCAATTCAAGCAAACTATACCAATTTGAAAAACTATAGATGTTAATATAAGGGAAAAATAGGTGTAGGCCAAATAAAAGTGTATATTATTTGGAGCTCTAGAGAATTTTTGGTGAATTTTTAAAGTTAGCAAATTTTGGCTGAATTGGCATTGTTACTGTGCAAATGGTCATATTCTTTGCCTTTGTCATTCGTGGGACAATGGTGTCCAATGGTTATGAAATTTTATAGGTATAAATTAGACATGATAAGCTTTCTATAGCATTTAATAGCACCTTATTTGGATTTATAGAGAGAGAGAAATGAATTTTTGAACTTCTGGATCAGTACTTGGGGTGCATCCTAATTTAGAAAATTTTGACCATTTGCACAGTAACAATGCCAATTTTGTCAAAATTTTTCAACTTTGAAAATTCACCAAAAATTCTCTAGAACTCCAAATAATATGTACTTTAGTTTTCCAAAAAGCTCTAGACAAGACCTATATGCATGCCAAATTTTAGGGCAAGAGGAGTTCATTTGGTAAGATCTTGATATAGCTTATAAATATGGCAAATTCAACACTCTATATGGGTCAAAAGTGGTTCAAATGGTTTCTTAAATACTCTACCATCTCTTAGGCAAGTTGTAAGGCATAAACATAACCTATAAGGATTGCCCAAGTGGTCTAAACCATCATACATCTCAAACTCACCATGCTACATGCAAGAATGCACAACTAGGAATGAATTACCAAGTACCTAAAACTCATATTCTTATTGATTTGGTTCCAAATGTGGCTCATACATTACATATACATACTTTTATACTTGCTCATATGTTTACATCTAAAAAATAATATATACATATGTACTTGACATCTTTTTACATCAAAAGAAACCATACAAGCTATACAATTGTCAAGAAATAGTCCTTCAAGCTCCTTGGCTTCCATCCTTAGCCTCTTGGACACCACTTAAACATGGTGAGATGGGAGAGGGAAGGGGTGAGATTTAAAGAATCTCAATAGTTCATACACTCATTCAAGGAAGCAATCAAGGCATATAAACATATCAAAGCATGCAAGTAGGCATCTAAAACCATTAAAAATCATTCAACACATAATTTACATGCCATGAAAATTATATCAAAGCCAAGAATAAGCTCTAGAGACTTTTAACTTATCTTCACTCATCCATGAGACTTTTGACATTATCTCACCCATTTCTGGAGACTTTTGGCTCCACCTTACCTATTTTAAGGGACTTTTAACACCACCTCATCCTTAAAAGCAATTTTCACTACCAAAATATAAACATATTAGTACCAATGCAACAAGGAAATATCAAATAGCATGTCTTATAATACAAATGCATACACAAGCATACAATGATTATCATTTATCCAAAAATGCAAACAAGAAGGAGTGAAGAGCTACCTTAGCAATTAAACATAATTCTTTTCTTTTTATTTCTCTTTTTCTTTCTCGGTCTTACAACCACAACCTAGATAGAGCATGATGTCTTTAACCTAGACATAACAAATAACATTTAATTACTCTCTTGGAACAAGCCAAAGCATTATACATACACTTAAAAAGCATACTTGGTCTATTAGTTTCATAATAGCTCCATTAATGGCCTAATGAAGCAACTACCATAATTCAAGCTCTTAGCTTCATTTTCTCCTCATATCTAGGCCTTTTGGTTCCATTTAGACTCCTTGAAGTCATTATAAACTCATTCTTAAGAGACTAGATACAAGTTGCTTCTTAAGACTACATTATGAAACCTATTAAGCCAAATCTCAATCGATGGCTTCTAAATTTTTCCTTGAAAGGAGAGGTACTTGGGAGGCTTCCAAGAGGTCTTAGGATCTCAAACAAATACTTACATAGATGAGGGAATTTATGGATCAAAACAGAATTTACAAAATGTTCCAGAATCCCTAGTTGCTCTTTCTTTTAGAATTCACTAGCTTTTCTTCCATTTTCTTTGCATTTCCCAAGCTCTCACACTCTAAATCAAAGGTTTCTCACTAGTTCTTGGTCAAAACTTCCTTCCTTTTACTAGCTCTTAAGTTGGCAAAACCAACATACACAAGAAGTAAAGAAGAAGAGACAAGGATACATAGATATTCACTTTGAATTCAAGCCTTCTTCAAGAGTGTTTCCCTTTGCCTTAAATTTCTCTTTGAATTTCTAATCTCCCTCCTCTGAACCAAGCTCAAAACATAACCAAATCATCCAGTAAAACCATAGAAAGAGAGAGCAAAGAGAGAAGAACAAGATTTTAAGAAGGAAAGCCATGAAAATCTTTAGTTTCTCTCAACTTTTTCTTGGTTTCTTTCCTTCTCCCTTTCTCCTTCCTCATGCACCCTTCTTAGATGAGCTCTCCTTTGGTCTTAAGCAGATGAAATATTAGTTAGAAGAAAGGAGAGGCTTTTGGGTTTTCTAAGAATCAATATTCCACTTTTTCTTATTTTTTCCTAAATAAATCTCATTATAGTGGGAAGCACCTCTCGCTACGGCTAGAACTTATCAGTTCCAAGTCCTACTATTCTTGCCACGACTAGCTCTATTGTGAGAAACTCCTTGGATTTTGTATGGGACATGAACTCACTATGGCAGACTGTATCTTTGCTGTAGCAAGCTGGCACCCTCATTGTAGCTAACAAGGATCCTAGCTATAGTAGGAAGATTTAGAAAAATTCTAAAACCTTGGAGCTTACAAAAATAATTTACAAGTACTTATTGCATGGTGGCCATAAGGCTAGCAAATTGAGTTTGAATCTTTAATTGAACCCGTTGTTACATTGGAGCTCACTTTTCTTGAAGCTTCTTTTCTATCTCAGCTTGTATTTCCTCCTATAACCTTTCTCGCTCTTCTTGTAATTTTCTCTCCATTTCAACCTGCATTTGTTCCATCCTTGTTGAAACCCTCGAATCCACTTCCATTGAGTCCATAATTCTCTTCTTTGTCAATTTCTTTCCATATCCTTTCCCTCTAACATAGCTGACCTCCTCCCCAGCACATTGACCAAAATTTGATCTCCTGTTAATTGATTCTCATTATCTTCTACTTCTTGCTGGTGAACTAGTTCTTGGATATGCCCTTAGAGATATAAAAATAGATAAACACCATAGACAATAAGGTAATGGAATAAATAATTGAAGCTTAATAATTTATAGCAACTTACATGGATTTCTTATGACTTGGGATCTACCCATTCCACCTCTTCGTCCTTATTCTTACAGGTGTGTTGAAGTTCCCAAACTTAGTTGGGGGGTGTCACTTCTCCGCTAATGGGATCTCTTTACAATATTTGTTGGATGGTAATCCATGCTACTATAGAGGGAATGACACAAAGAGAAATGTTTATAAACTCTTCAAGCACAACACAAATACTTACCGTAGACTCTTTAACCTCTGCAAATGAATGAGTACTGCATGTATGCTTTGTCACTTGCCTTATCATGTTTGCCTTATTGCCACTACTCGTAGCCTACAATTGGATGATATTATGATCATGAAACCTTAAAATCATGTAAACATAAACTAAACAATCCTTCAAGTTCTTATTAGAAATATATTACCTTGAACTCTGGACTTTCCCAGTAATGCATCAGTGTTTGCCAACTGGCTTACATCTTAAGTACATGGGTAGTGACAAAGTAGTATAAAAATATTATTATTCCCACAAGGATTGGAGTTGAAATTAGTTAGTCATTAAAATTAAGCTGTAAAGTAGGTTGAGCAGAATAATTAATTATCGAAATTGAATGTAAAAAGTAAAAATTAATTTGTAAGTTAATTTGTACAAGAAGCTAAAAGATCCTTTTGACTTTAAGTATACAAAGGGACCGAGGATTATTTCTCCCCCTTGTCTCCATATTACACAAACAACCTCCCCTTACAAAAATGACCAGTAATTGTATGTGCTAGCCTTGGGATCAAATAGTACTTGAAAAAGATTTCTCAAGTCTAGAACAAGTGTTTAATTCTATTAATTGTTTGATCTCTCTTACAATCAATAAAATCCCAATTTTAGGTTCAAACCTTAATGTGACTATGCAAGGTTAGTGGGTGCATCTCTACCTTACCAATAAAACCATCTAGTCAATACATAAATTTCAAGTTCTTGCAAGATTTAACTTAAGTTCAATACTCAAGCTAGCTCTCTCAAGCATCACTCAGGCTAACAAACAACTAATTAGTAGCCAATTAACTAGAATAATTAAGAATGAAGTGAAATCAACACATATATATCATTAATCATAGAAGCAGAGGAGAATCAAGTGTCAATCCATTCAAGGTTCAAAATAATCCTAAAACAAGTGTCTAGTTTCTCATAATCAACCATAAGCTTACAAAATATAGGGAAGTTAAAGCCATAGTAGAATACAAGAGAAGAAGAAGAAAAGAATCAGAAAAACTGATGGATAAAGCTTCAAATCTCTCCAAAACTTTAATCCTTGGCTCCAATCACTTCCCCAATCTCTAAACCCTAGCACACAAGCTCCCCAAGCAGCCCAAAAGATGGAGGATCCTCTTCTTTGTCGAAAATGTGGGATATTTGAAGCCCTAGTGTCTATCAAGCCTTAAAACGTAGTGTTTCATTAAACTGGAGTTTGTCGTGGCTAACATGTGCTTCACCACGGCTAAACAACCTCGGGTTCTCTCCATCTTCTTGTGCAAGTATTGGCCGCGGCTAACATCTCAATTGGCCATAATGAAACATTCTCTAAATTGCTCTATTTCTTCCATGAAAGAATTGGCCGTAGCTAACATATTTATTTGCCTGTGGAAAATTATATTCTTCCAGACAAAGTTTCCAACAAGTATCTTAACCTTTAGTGGCTTATCCAATGTCATATGTAAAAGCATAAAACTATAAACATATAAAAAATATTCTAAAATAGGATTAAAATTGCATAATTAATCCAAAAGTGAAACAATTAAGCTTATCTATTAAAAAGGAACATTTTTTTATTTTGAGTATGATTTATATACAAAAGTACCCCAAAAGGTATGCACAACTCAAGGAAAATGTGCTGAAAAGGCATGAATTTAAAGAGGTTATCACACCCCCAAACTTAAAATGGATAGTGTCCTCACTGTCACCAGAGGTAAAATGAGGGCAGCTCTCATGCAACAACTATCCAACAAAAGAGTTGCATGAGAGGAAACAACACCTGCACTAACTAAAATAGTAGTAGTTGAAAACAAAATATAAAAAAGCCAAACACCAATCAAAACTAAACTAAACTAGCAATAATCAAAAGAGGCTAAAATCTAGTTAGATCTAATATTGTTAACAAAGCTATAACTATCTAGATAATCACCAGTTCACTATAAGTAACCATGTGAAAACAGAAATTAAGCAACAAAATAACCACCAAGAAAATAAAATCAGAAAACAATCTACAGAAAAAGAAAAGTTAAGGGTTTTCAGACTAGCCTCCACTAGTGGCAATAGGCATTGCAGTTGAAGCCAAATTTGGGCTACATCATCAAAAATACTTTCCATCTTACCCATCATCAGATCCATTTGCCTATTTACCCTCACCTTCAAAGGATCATCCTGTTGTGCTGGATCAGACTCCTTTACTACTGGAATATCAGGGATTTGCGCCTCCTCCTCTATCACATCTTGATCTGGCTAGTCTACCCCTGGGCCTTATGGTGTCCTTCGAGTTAATTTAATCGCTCTATAATTAAAGAGCATTGGAGCAGAGAACACCTTCTCATTGGCTCTACCTTTAACCCCCAATTGAAGGCACCATTGATGGATGAAGTGGGGAAAGACAATAGCATAAGAGTGGTCCACTATTGCTGCTTATAGGCTTTGATACATAATAGCAGTGATATCAACTGGTTGCTCAGTCATCAGTAAATAGATCAGGAGGGCCTTATCCTATGTGGTATCACTCAAATGAGAGGTGGAAAGAATATTAAAAGAAATAAAGTGGAGCCAAAACTTGGCTTCTCTATGCAATCTCTTCCTTTCAAGATATCATTAGCTACCACGAGGAATCTTCCACAGCACTTGCCTTTCATGATCCAGAAATAAGGAGATATCGTCAAAAGAGATCTCATATTCATATTGCATTAAGTAAGCATAACGACATTCAAATACCACCCGTAACTGATAAAATGAGTGGAGTCTCTCCATAGAAATGCTAACTTGAAAACCTCTCACATGATACTTCAGGCTTGTTACAATGGTCACCTATGTGTAAAAATCTCTGACTATGGCAGTATTCCCATCCAACTTCTTACCCATCAAAGGGCATGAGTGATAAGTCCAATCAACAATCATATAAAAGGCCTAATCAGTTGTGTAAGGAATTCTTGCTCTGATAGAATGGGCTTTAGGTAGATTTATGACAAGGCGCTTTCCATTTTAGTTCAAGGAAGCTATGGCATTCATAAAAAGTAACAATGGGCTAAATAAGTTAGTGGAGCAAATAGGATTTGGAAATTTGATGGATTTGGCATTCTACACCCTGTCAAGGGAGTTATGCATTGAGGCATTTGACATTCAAACCAAGTCTCTATCAATTAGAGGTAAACAAATGCCAATAGAAGCCCAAGATGTCTATGGTATAACAGGCATTCAATTTAGTGGCCACCCCATACTTGATAGTTCAGAAGGAAAAGCTATAGTTATGATTAAAAGAAAGTTCAATGAAAAGTAAATGTAGGATCTCATGAAGGATCTCAAACAAATAACACTAGTAGGGAAGGCTACTAAAAACTTCAAACAGATCTTAGTACTTTTTGTCCTTTAGACATTGTTATGTCTAACATCTAGCTTGTATATCAATAATAAACTACTACATACTATTGTTAACAATGACCATGCAATTTTATATGACTGGTTAGAGTTTGTGATATCCACACTTGTCAAGGAAGTGACAAGTTTCAAATTGGCTTCAAGTAAAGGTGCATAAAAGAAGAACATTGGAGGATGTCTTCCATTCTTAATGGTATAGTCTTGAACCTAAATATTTATCCATTTATGGATTGAAGCAAGCATCTTAGAGTTGGAATCATCGCTTTGATGAAGTAATTAAAGATTTTGGTTTTATCCAAAATGTTGATGAACCTTATGTTTACAAGAAGGTTAGTGGGAGTATAATTGTATTTCTAGTGCTTTATGTTGATGACATCCTACTCATTGGAAATGACATTCCTATCTTGCAAATTGTCAAGTCTTGGTTAGGAAAGTGTTTCTCAATGAAGCACTTAGGTGAGGCCAATTACATCCTTGGGATTAGGATCTATAGAGATAGATCTAAGAGGCTAATCGGTCTAAGTCAATGCACCTACATAGACAAGGTATTGCATAGATTTAGTATACAAGATTCAAAAAGGGGTTTTGTACCTATGTCTCATGGCATCAATCTCAGCAAGACTCAGTGTCCTAGTACACGTGATGAGCGAAAACATATGAGTAAGATTCCATATGCCTCGGCTATTAGATGTATCATGTATGCCATATTGTGCACTCGACTAGATGTCTCATATGCCTTAAGTATGACTAGTAGATTTCAATCAGATCTAGGTGAGAATCACTGGACTGCCGTCAAGAATATCCTAAAGTACTTGAGAAGAACTAAAGATGTATTCTTGGTGTATGGAAGATTAGATGACGAGCTTGTTGTAAATGGTAACACAAATGCAAGTTTCCAATTTGACAAAGATGATTCTAGATCGCAATCAGAATTTGTATTCTGTTTGAATGGTGGAGTAGTAAGTTGGAAGAGCTCAAAGCAAAGCACTGTGGTTGATTCTACAATAGAAGCTGAGTACCTAGCAGCATCAGATGCAGCTAAGGAAGCTGTTTAGATTAAAAAGTTCATCACTGAGCTAGGGGTGGTGCCTACCATCTCAAATCCGATAGATTTATTTTGTGATAATAATAGTGCAATAGCACAGGTTAAAGAGCCTAGATCACATCAAAAGACTAAACACATACTCAGGCGATATCACCTTATCAGAGAAATCATTGATAGAGGTGACATGAAGATATGTAAAGTACAAACTGATGACAATGTTGCTGATCTTCTTACTAAGCCGCTTGCACAGGCTAAGTATAATCGTCATGTTAGGTCAATCGATATTAGAAACATTAATAATTGAACCTAATGCAAGTGGGAGTTGTTGGAGATTGTGCCCTAGGCTAATCATTGTATTGCGAACATTATTTTTATTACGAAATAAGAGTTTTCTGTTATTACATTATTATATTATTTGCATGTTTATATATAGTAATATCCATGGATAAACCATTTTTTTGGATTATTCAAAATGTCCTTAATTAATCATCTTTGTGGGAACAATGATGAATTAAGACTAGTATGATTTTGATTGATTAAGTATTATTCATGTATGATGATATCAATTAAAATCATAGGTGTGTGTTAGAGAAGAGGACGCTGGATAAACCCATCATGAGCTAAGTTACATAGATTAGGTCATAAGTTTATCTCATATATAACCGTGTCATTGATCCCTTGGACCTGAGATCACCATAGATTCCTACATGAAGGACACTGTACTTTGGCATAGTCTAATGTCACCTTTAATTGGGTGATTATAAAGGCTATGATTGGGTATAGTGGAATCCATGCAGAGGAAGATGAGTGGTCAAAATAGAATTTGTCCTTCTAATTAATAGAGAGATATCTCTGGGCCCCTTGATGAGTGTGACTGAGAAATGCATGGCCATGCTCAGATAGAAAAGATTCCATCTTATATCAGTTTGCTCGGAGATCAAGAAAGTTACGATCGAGCAAGTTCAAGATGACATTTCCATGCCTCATACTCGATCTAGATATCGTGTGACAAAAGGGATATGATAGGGTTGTAAGATAGGTTACATCAGATCACCAATCCTGTATGATTTGGATAGTCACAATGTCTTGCTAGAGACCGCTTGTGACTTGTGGGTTAAACAGTGCAGTTGGTCCACTGCCAACATCATATAAGCCTGCAGGGTCGCACACAAAAATGGACCAACTCGAGCTAAAATGTCCACATTTATTAAATCAGAAATGTGTCTAGATTCAATGAATTTAATTTTTAAATCTAAAATAGAGGAATTATTTATATATATATATAAATAATTAAATTTGGAATATATATTATATATATATATATTATTTGATATTATATATATGTATATATATGAATTAGTTTAAATTTGATTCTATTAGATAGATTTAAATTTAAACTAATCAGATAATTTAAATTTAAATTAGGCTCTAGATATTGTTAGTTTAAATTTAAACTATAAGATAGATTTGAATTTAAACTAATAAATATATTTAATGATATATTTAATTAATTATATCTAAAACCCTTGTCTATAAATAGGGTTTTCATGTCAAAAAAGTAATACTAAAGCTGCCTCCAAAAACTCTAGAGAGAGGGACATCGTATAGACATTGTATGGAGCTGTACGAACGTCGTATGGAGTTGTACAGATGTCGTACGGACAGGTACTAGCACACCGTTTGAGTTGCTGAACCCTGTTCATGTGGATACCAGTAGAGGGAGCCGATCTGCAGTCAGTTCCTGTGATCCAAATGAAGAGTAAACAACAAATTCAATCGACAGAAAAGGTAATTCTCTGAACCTATTCGGTTTAAGTGATTTTGATAGATCCGTGGTGGGAATCGGGATTAAAAATTTTAAATTCTGCTGTGTGCCTCCCATGATTCCTAACAAGTTAACCAAGTCTCATGTAAGTTGGACATAAAACTATTTAATTGTTCTTGAAAATTGCTACCTTACAACCATTTACATATGAGCCACAAACATTAAAGGGTAATAGAAAATCAAATGAGAATCTCTTACTATAGTATAGGTAGGTATGATGATGAGACCTTTCTATTCAAGGTTCGATTCCCTAGTCCAAGATTACAAGTATTTTATTAGGTAAATACCATAATCATCACTGAGTAAAGAAAGTGAGGTAATAAAGTGATGTTAGAAAACTATAACACAATAGTCAAATGATAAGTTTATGCAAGTATATAGTAGTTCACTAACGTATTTGGTAATTAGGGCAACTTAATATCTTTGATGATGATAACTAGGTTTGCTTCAACATATTTTACATGTTTGAGCATGGTGAAATGGTCTTTCTATCATATCATCTATACATAGTATCAAACATAACATTATCATTATTGTTAACTCTATACACTACAAAACATTAAAACATGACATAATATTATTGTTATGTTGGCTATCTTTTTTTGTCCTTCCTTAGCCCATTGAATTAATGAATCAAGGGTGTATAGAATGCATGCCTGGATATTTAGAACAAAGCAAAACTAGTGATTAAAAAACATCAAAAATACAAACAACTATAGATAGTTGTAAATAAGCAATACTATGTAAGGTTATCAACCAATACTATGCAAGGTTATCAACCAAAACTATATAAAAAATATATATAAGAGGTTGTGCCAAGTTGCAATCCATAATATTATAACTCATTTTGTTTGGCCACAAGTTATCCATGACATCATCTACTTTGTATTGTCTCTGAGGTTTTAAAAGTTTTCTCTACACCATTAATTTCACTGACATAATTATTGGATTATATTAGGCAAGGAATTTTAGCAAATGATCATAAAAATGACATTAACATAAAGACTAGAGTAGTTACCATGAAACCCTTATTAGTGTATGTCACATGATAGTTGAGTTTCTTTTGCCTTTGGTTTTTATCAGCACTCTTGACACCATTGTTATCACTTACAAATAACCAAGCAAAGCAAGCATCAAGTAATGACCAATTGAAGCATTAGAATAACCAAGGCAAGCACAAGTCAAACTCATAGATGTATTAATCCATTTTTTTTTTACCAAGGTATTGGCACTCAGCCCAAGTCAGGTGAAAATTGAACATATCAATTAGTACCCTAGTAAAGGAGAAGGCATATTCACTAATGCAAAAGCATAAAAATCTATATAGCTTAATAATATAAAATAAAATTGCAATATGAACTTACTAATTCCTGTTTGCCTCGGCAACTTGTGCAGTGTAATATTCATATATTTTCTTCTTCTTTTTCTTCTTTTTCATGTGTTCATATGTTTTTCCACATACAGTGACCACTTTACAGCTTTACAAGGTCTCACTAACCTACAAGGGTTTTGTTGTGCACAACATCGTCCAATTGGTTAGGGGCAACGGGTGTCTTCCTCTTCTTAAGCATAAACCCACCATCACTTCTTGAGGACTCATCTAGTAAGGCATCGTCTCCAGTAGACACATTCCTAAGTGATCTAGATACTTGTTCTCCTTTCCCTTGCTTATCATCAGCCACATTGCCAAGTGTGGTACCCTTGATCTTACCTATAATATCTAATTGGTCATTAAGGCTCACAAGTTCTGTTTAGAGTGTCAAAAGTTCTCAGGCAAAGTTATGTGCAAAGTTGATGAATCTTTTATATGTACCCTTATACTCTACAATGTGTAAACAAAAAAAAATATTAAATAATAATTTATCACTTACAAGACAATTAGTATAGATAGAATAAATGGTATTGGATGGTGAAATGCATACTTGAGTAAAGTGCACTTAGACTTGTGGTATTAAGAATGCCTTGTACTCAAAAGCAAGAACAAAGCAATTATTAAATAAACCTAGGAGCCTATAGACTCAAATGCATATATTAGCATACTTAAATTAGCTTATCTGATTATGCTTCTTCTCAAGTTTAACCTGTTGTTGTATGTGATCCTAATTCCAAAACTTTAAAAGATTGGTTTCGCTAGGAAGATGCTCCTTTTTGTGCACTCCTTGCTCTTTGTTAGCTTCATCATTATATCTCTTCTTTTCACTAGTTTCCAATTCTTGCCACTCTTTGAGCAGTGCGACATTCGCTTATAAAGAGATGACAAACAATATTTCATTTCCCTACATCATATTTTGGACCTCATTTGCTTTACAACAATTAAATTAGCTACCTTTTTCACATTATGAAACTATCCTTTATTTTTTTTTGGGTAAAATTCATCCCTATAAATACACAAGATTAACTCTTAATTAGATTATTATAAATCACAACCATGTTAGTGGATAGATAAAAACTATTACCTAAACTTTTGCAATCTTAATATGTATTTGTGTGAAACTTGATCTTTATATTTCATGATGCTTTATTCTATTTATGCAACAAGAAAAATATCTTAATTAACTTCGCAAGGAAGTTGAACAATCACCTTAAAAGTCCAAAAATATAGGCCAACCTTAACTTGATACTCCACCAAAGGTTATGATTATGCTCAGCTTTCATAATGATGATTGAGACTCCACCAGAGAACACTTGCTTTATAGATTACAGGGAAATCAAGGCTATGATACAAAATTTCCATGCCTAAAAAATGGAGACATGCCCTGCTCAGAATACAAGGGGGCCTTGCATCTGTAAGCTTGACATACGACCAAAACATTCATTACACCTATCATAAAATCTATTGTAATGCATGTTTAATTCCAAATAAGAAATCATTCATCTTTATGGTTTACACTGGATTTAAAGTTTAAACTTTACATAAATCTATTCAAAAGCCATACTTAACTTTTTGTAGAAAATTCGGTAGAGTCTCCCTTAAAATTAGGACATTCCATATTTCCTATAAATAATTAACCCAATCAAATACCAAAGAGAGTTCTGCTCTTAATAACAACTCAACAAAATAACATGGGCTAAAGGGATCTTGCTTGTAAATCTATGGAACCAATCTAAAGTATAAAATACAATATGAATATACATATAATACAAAAGAACTAGGCCTATGCGAAACAATATTAAGTTCACCACAATGACAATTTGACTGCATTGGAATACAAGGATCAGACGATGCTTCGCTATCTGTAATAATAAATAAAAGAATGAGCATAGTACTAAGTTAATAGAAAATAAAAAACAACAACTAAAGGGACGAGTGTGTATAGAATTTTTTAAATGAAAATAGGTTTTGACATACTAATGGTTAATAATAATTACCAGGGAATTTAAACATGGAAAGATGTATCAAATTTCCTATGGAAATTAAAATTTGTAAATTTCTTAAATAGAAAGATGTATAAGATGATTAATAAAAATAAAAAGTTAAAGAATTTGAGTCAATTGAAATTAGTTCATTACTTTATTCTTGGATTAAAATGTAAGGAAATGATGAGCACATAATATTCTAGTTAAGATATAGAATTTATAGGGGATAATTGTGAAAAATAAATAAACCAGATAAAAAAAGAAAAATCACATTCAAACATTTAAGAGTTAACTATTGAAGAGAAAGCAACAATTTTAGAAAGTTCATACAGAACTCTAAGATCTAAGATATATGTACTAACATGGGCACATAACCCACAAAAGATAAATAACCACATATTTAATTTTAGATTGCTGTAGGCAGGAATTACATGTAGGACTATTATCATAATCTCTACTTACCACTATCTCTACAATCTCTAAACATTTAGAGAGCATCCAACCCAGTACCTTTCACGTACTCCATCACAAAAATCACATTTTCATATCCAATGTGCACCAAAAGCTAATAGTGTAGTTGTTAACAACTAGTGCTCTACATAATCCTACTTTATATATAATATCATATAATAAACAAAGTCTATACACCAAAATCTACCATAATAATTATTCCATAATAAAATTCTATAATTGTAATCTAAAACACATGAGCAGTACAATAAAATATTTTGAGATAAACTTATCGCCTTTCAAAGTTCTAAAAATAACACTTTTAGTCACCTTATCAATTCATATCCATTTCAATAACATAATATATATGATGTATCATAATATAGAAGATTTGATATTACTAATAATATACACATAAAAGGCACTACCAAGGATATCTGTCCTAACAGTTATGTAGAATTCAAAGAAGAAGTAATAAAAATAGAAATGGAAAGGAAAGTTAAAAATGTATCATATTTTATAATATACTCACAGTGTTTGCCATATAAGCAGTACTTCCTCATCGAACACTGTCATACTTCCAACAAGATGTTCAAACGTTGCCTATAACAAGCATAATAATTTCCCCAATTTCCTATAATTTAATTCACGTTTCTTCCTTATTTATTTATTTTCATTACCCTTGTTACATATTTACTTAATTCAATATGATCATCCTAATTTCTACTTTAATAATTATTTTATCTTAACATTCAAATCATAGTGGTTCATCTTTTGCTTACCCTTAGTTTCTTTTAATAATTTAGTTTAGTTCTTTTAATAAATTAATTCACTTTCTCTGGGGATTGAAATCTTCTTCAAGATATCAAGGTTATGGAATTGAGTAAATAGGTAGCCCATTTTAATCC
This sequence comes from Erythrophleum fordii, assembly GCA_032878935.1. Classification (NCBI taxonomy): domain Eukaryota; kingdom Viridiplantae; phylum Streptophyta; class Magnoliopsida; order Fabales; family Fabaceae; genus Erythrophleum; species Erythrophleum fordii. The sequence continues at coordinate 35,999,247 of JAVQMF010000053.1, forward strand.
ACTATGTTTTTTAAACCCCACCCATTAATAACAATATTAATCTAGATTACAAGTTAGCCACCTCCAGTCTTATAATACAGACTAAGGTTTTAGATAGGTAGCGAGTACTACAATATGAGTTCTGAGCATTGTGGGCGATTATATTGCAGACTGATGCAAATGTGGCGTAGGCTGCATCTACAATTTTACAGCCACATTTTGTAATGTGGCCACAATTTGAAGCCTTGATACAGATTGCCTATCAAAGATGCTCAAAGGTGAATTTGCCTATGGTACTCTTTAATAATTGTTTTAAGCTCTTGTTATATTTTCAAGATGTACAATTTATCTAATTCACTATAACCAAAATCTCTCAATTAAGAATTGTTAAAATTATTCATTTAACTTATGCTTGATTAGAACACATAATTGACAATAAAATATCTTCTTGAGGTTGGCCATGAGAAGTCTAACAATAAAAGAGGCAACCTTACCTGAAGTTGGTGATAATTCTAGTTTTCCAATCTCCTAAGTAGCAAATCACCCAATGATACTTAACATAGCCACAACCAACAAGATAAAAGGGAGCTAAAAACATTAAAACAAATGGGTCAACAAGCAGCTAAAAGTTTTAGAGCAAAAAGGCAAGCAAGCAAGGAAAATTACCCTTGCTCAAGGAATATGCAATAGAGAAGAAAAGAGAGCAAAACCTAAACTAGAATGCACAAATCAGCGGTGCATATCACGTCTCTTTGGAGCAATTAGCAATAGGAAAGACAATATTTGTAATGGGTTGAGGGAAGAATGAAAATGGCATCCACATAGAAAATTGTTGGAAGAATGAAGGCTAAAAATCAGCTCATGGTAAGGGCTAAAACAAGGCAGAATCACAAGGGAGACATAACAAGAATTTAGAAAAATACTTGACCAAATGAAGCTTCAAACAACACAAGAAAAAGAGAAAAGCCAATTGCACAAGAAGCTCATTGGAAATTTCTTGCCATGGTTAGAAGAAGAGTTTCAGGGCAGCTGGAAATTTTTAAGTGAACATGGAAGGAGAAGACTGAAATCATGAAAATGGAGAGAGCAAATAAGCTTCAGGAATTTTATGATTTTGTCTCTTTTTTTTTGTTTCAAAACAAAGTGGCAGAAGGACCCATTAGCAAAAATGAGAAAGTCCAAGGATTAGTTGCAATTTCGAAAACATGAGGTCCCAAGCGCAGGACATATATAAATAATTATAATTATAATAATTATTATTGTATTTGATTTTAAGAGTTGTCAAACTTAGGTCCCTTTAGTTTTTTGCCCTTATTTTAAATTTTAATTATTGAAAATTTAAAATTTCTCTTAGCGAATATTACACTATGCATAAGAAATTATTAGTCTAATGATTTTGAGTTTTGAGCAAGACGATGTTGTGTACTACATGCTTTAAGAAGGTTTATGATAGTATTTGGAAGTTCTTGAATCCTAAGAGCCTTAGGGATTGTTGTCTTCTAGAGAAGGGACTTGTTGTTTGTCTTGATATATTAGAGTAAGACTCTTCTAATTTTTATATAAATCATTCTGGAGTCCATGTTATGTTTCGACGTGGTAATGCTCTCCCTTGTGGTATATACCAATATTAATTTATTCATTTAGATAGATTTTTGTTTAGTATTGAATAGGAAGAAATGTTTCCAAAGTTGGTGTAGGATACAATTCGATCCTACTAAACTAGATCAAAATTGACTTATCAATTGGATCAATTAAAAGGAAATTATGCAAAATTGATTGACTCGGTACAGTTTTTCAATCGTCATTGTTTCCGCCAGGAACAGTGAATGCCACAGCAAACATGATGGTTATCAGAAGAGTTGCCACAACGGTGAAAGTATTTGCAGTATTCTTTGCCCATTGGACCCCGTCTTTCACCAACTGCTTGTGTTGCTTGGTAAATAATTCCTGAGGCTTTTGTTTTTTAGTATTTGTAGCTAGCTGAAACTTTGGATGCAAAATTCCTTTCACAGCCTGCATTAGCAACCCAATATATATGACGAAACGGAAGAGATGCCTGGATAAAGCAATCATGAGCTCTCTTTAATGAGGAAGAGGTGTAGAATCGATGCAGAAGCTTCGTTTGTTTTGCAGAATACAACATATTTGTCGAAAATATTTTCTCAGAAGGTATGCAATATAAGTTAAAATGATTTCTGCCAAATATATAAATATATATATATCATGCTTTTCCAGTGCAACCTAGGAAGTATAAAGTATGTATATATGGACATGTTCAATACAAGATTTGAACTATTCATATATAATTTAAAATGTTATGTCATGTTCAATACAAGTGCTGGATACATGTTGAACATGAACACGAAGTGTTTGTCTTTCATATGGTGTAACTTGTTAGTGCTTGATTTGCACAAAGAAAATTAATACATTTTTTACATTAAAAGCAAAACAAAAAATGTCTTCCATAATCTCAGTGAGGTTTCCGAGGGAGAATGAAATTTTCCAGTGACACTACAGTAAAAGACAGTTAAGAGCTCAATAGGAAGAAAATAATCAAAAGCATTTGATAGGGATTCTAGCTATATTTCCTAGCCAATGGCAGTCAAGTAAAAAGTGAAAAAGGGAAGAAAAATATTGAGACCTCAAACTATTGAAGTTCTCTTTGCATTTGCAAAGCTGGACCTGATCTGTGATCGAGCTTGGACAAGGCTTGTGACATTCCTGTGAAATGCAACAAATTATTTTTTGATTTATCGGTTTCGGAGATAATTGCCTGCACCGGTCCTTCCAATTTATACACGAGGTTGAAAATTCCTTCTTGACGATTCAAAACTGCATATGAAAATATGCCTCTCTTCTGGTTATCCTTAACCCAGTAAAGATAAGGATTAGCCTCAGTCATCAAGGTTATGAACTCAACAATTCCATTTTTGGAAGCTTCCAACAAAGAATCGTAAACTGACGCCTCTTGCAGCTCTGAGTCATCATAATTCAAGATTTCCTTCGCCATACAACAAAGAATCTCAACTACTTGAAAATGAGTCATCTTTTTATCATACACTCCCTTAATTCCTGAATGAATAGGAAGGGTCTCAAGTTAGTTAAAATAGAAGTAATTCCAGAAGGGACCTAGGAAAAAAAACTTAAGACAGTCGCATCAAAGGCATTTATTCCGGAGTTGTTTGCCGAGAGGGGGCAAGCAGGTAAAAAATTTGTCCCTGAAATTCAATGCAAGCATGCAAAACATACCATAAAATCCAAGGATTTTTTTTTATACAAAAATCCAAGGATTTTTTCCCACAGCCTTCTTAAGTGTTTGAGGGTTGTAAGCTTCCCCCACAGATTGTATCCATGACCTGAAAGGAGAAGATGGTAAATTTGTCGTAAAATGACAATAATGCGTGTAGAATGATCTATGAGGCACATAAACATTAATGAAAAAAACTGTCTCCGTAGTATTAGATACACAAGATACTTAAAATGTATGGAGACTTCAGATTGGTGTCAGTGTGCTTCCTAGAGCATGATAGAATTATAATTGGCAGGTCACCTCTGATATATCTCCTTCGATCCGCTTGATAAACCCGTGATCTGATCTCAATAGCATTTCCTTTATGGTCATGTGTTAAACCTGTGATGGAAAATGGAAAAGATCATTTGATGCTCCAACCATGATATCTAGTTGTTTGGATGAGAAATTAAAGAGATTGCAAAAGGATGCAGTTACAGTTGTAGAACCAGCGCTGCCAAAATGTAGGAGGACTTCCGCTGGGGAATACTGAAGGCTTCTGAGCCAATGCATATATAGGACTAACATTATCAAATTTTTGGTTCAGGGGTAACTGCGGGTTCCGTCGGAGCAGTTCCAAGGCAACATCTATTATATAACGCACATAGATATTAAATGGTAATGAATACCTTTACCCAAAAAAATTTAGTAATTAAAACATTCATTGTATGCAAAAGAACGTCTACATCATTGTCCATACAAGATTTGCATAGTTTCATAAACTCCCATGGCTAGCAGGGGCACATGGTCTTAGCATATGTTTGAATAAACTTTACTAGTAAATCCCAAAGACAACCTTTTTTTCTGGTTGGATTTCTTTTCTGTCAAAAGCTAAAATTTTTAACTTCTCGAAGACTTTTCCAGTTCAGAAAATAAGCCCTTTCTCCCAGAAAAATGGATATTCAGTCTAAATTAAAAAATATAGTTTGTTTCCACATCAAGTTTTTCACTCTAACACCGTAAAATGATTGTTTTAATACAAAGTATGATTATTCAATTACAATAAATTTTGTTTAGTGAAGAACTAAACTGTGTCACCCAAAAAAAATAAAAACAGAGTGCATGATGTTGATGTTACCGAATATTTCCCCGGTGATACATCGAGTGAGAAGGAAACCGCTGATTGCGATATCGTTCAAAAAGGACTGAGGAGTTTTCCCAAAAAGATATGAAGTCATACTCTTGTGTCCTCTGATTGCAGCCACTACCACTGGGATGAATCCTTCGTTATTTTGAATGCCCAACAAAGCTTCGCTCCTATTAACCATGAATTTAGCCATGGCGGTATTGTCAGTTAAATCTGCCACACGGGCAAGAGCTGTATACCCATATGCATCGCGCTCTTCCAGTAGCCGTTTTGGCACTTGTTTTACCAGCTTCTTCACCATTGTCTCATTTCTCATCTCCACGGCAACGTGAACCACAGTTTTGCCCTCTTCCGATGTGTCCCAAATGGCCTTTGGGTTTCTGATCATCCAAAACCTTGCACTTTCCAAATCATTATGTAGCACAATCCTCTGCAAGGGTGTTAGTCCTGTCAAGTATACTCCACTTCAGATGGAAGCAAGCGAATCCGTTGCTTTCTAGTTCAAATCATAATGTAAAAGGAATGAGAAATAAAAACATTGAGGGTTATAGGAAATAAGATACCTTTCTCAATATCTGCCTCGGCACTTGACCAACATGACTGTTTCAGGGTAAGCCAAGCAATCATAGCGCTATCACAATACTTTATCATAGGTAAAAATTTTGGTTTACAAGATTCTCGAATGAATTGCAAAGCGCGTTCATTCTTTTTCTTCCACTCCTGATCTCTGTATTCAGCTTTACCAAAACCTCCTATAACAGAGTCCCAAAGATCGTTTGCGCGTAAGTAGTTCTTAGCATAATCTCTCCATTTCGCATAATTGTTTCCGTTAAGCTTAACGTCTTCGGGAACCCAAGCATCACTTGTTGCCATTATTAATCTGACAAGTTATGAGCAGAAACTAGCAAGGATTAGTGACTGTTCGAGTCTAAAAGATCGTGCTTTCACCCGACGAAATAAAAACACAACGTAAGAGGAAAGGGCAAGAAAAGGCTAGCGGCCATTCTATTAGTTACACAATAATCTAGTAGAATATTGTTTTTCCTTTTCATTTGATTTTTGAAAGATTATTTCATCTGTTTCAGCAAGCGCACACATCTGAATGTTAACATCTAATGCCCAAGAGTTCGAAAGTCTTTCTATGGTAAGGCCCTTTCTGGATGCTGAAAGCTCGATAGAATCTGATAAAAATCTGGGGATCTACCCAATAAACAATACGCAATATCTGAGGAACTTATCCAATAGTTGAAAAACATGTTTGACCATTACAAAATTTCAGTTAAAATAATTTTTGCGAAAACTTACAAGGGTTATGGTAATGAGGAGGGACTGCTCGAGTCTAACAAATACTGTTTCACAAGTTTTGAGATGAAAATAAGAATTTGGAAAGCAATATCTCCTTCAGATGGACGAAAAGGCTATTTCCATTTCCAGAACAACTACGAAGTTTGAAAATCGCAGCAAATTCTTTTCTTTCTTCTACGTTAAAACTTAAAATGAAGAACTTCATGCAAATATTACATTTTATTAAAATTTTAGAAGAAAAAATCTTAATGAAATCAATCAATGGGTTAGAGCTTTCCAGATCTTATCCAAACACTTAAATACTAATTTAACATTTTAAAGGAGGAAAAGGTAGATGCTACGTTAGGATGCGTCCTATTTTATTTTATCTTGTTTGTTGAAAAAGAGACACGTTAATCATAATGTTATTGTTTTATTCATAAGCTGATTATGATCATCACTGCATAAGCTGATTATTTTTTGTTTCTTGTTTAACGATAGGTCCTTTTGATTAGCAAATGGTTAAGAATGCAAAATCCCCTAATCATACCAAAAGAAAGGAATTGGCAGAATCAATGTAATAAGCCCCTATTGTTTATGTTGCAACGATCCTCCACATTCAAAAGACCTATTAGCATAGTTGGTATTAAATGCACATGGATCATTAAACAAGGTTGTGAGTGGGACAGAGCACTATGGCATTTGCAATAGTGTGGTGGAGAATGTGGTGGTGGTGGTGTAGGGAAAATGTGGTAGTGACGACATATAATCCAAGGGATTGACACCTCTAATGTTTGGATGTAGTCCTAAGATTGATGCCCTCATGGTCTTCACCCCAATTGGTCAACATAGGTTGATTGGTGGACCTCCAACTATAAACCTTCTTTCTCAGCCTACCTTCTTGAATTTGTGGCTTCAGCAAATCAGGTGCTGGTGGAGTAACCTGGGGGATCATCATGCCACAATAGTCAACAAGGGCTAACAAAATGCTGTTACGTTTTTAGGTCACAATCTCTTTAAAATCTTATGATGGGAGGTCATTCATACTAAGTTGGAGCAAGTCCTCTGTCAGAGCGACCTTTAAAAGATATAGAATGTTAAAAGCATGTGTAATATGTATATAGAGAATGAAGAAAAGTAATGGTGGGAAGTCCAAAAAAATTACCACAAAACCTTGGACGTCGCTTGTAGGCTGAATCCATTGGCGGGTATGTCTATAGTACCATTGCATGTACTCTAAGGTACAATCCATGGTCTTTATTGACATCATAATCAAAGACCAAGTCAAACAGTGCTATATGTTGATGAAGACTTTGTGCTTTCTCAATTGATCTTTGTCTTGTTTGCCTTGAAGTTGTATAGAATGGTAGAAACCTAAATTGACTAGTTTTTTTGGGATTAGCTGCTGCCTACCAAACTAGCAGAAGTTGTGCCACTCCATAATATGGAGGCAGATGAAGGGGACTGATGCTTGTAAAATATCCACCTAGGCTAGGTAGTAATTTGAAATCAACTAGCATATGTTGGGTGAATTGTAAGGTGCCAAACAATCTACAAATGATGAGTTTAAAACAAATAAACACATGATATTGTAATGGTGAACATACAAGGGTAGGTGTAAGGAAACAAACCTTATTAGGTCCTATTTGGTCTAGCAATACCTTATAATATTGAATTACTAACCACTTTAGAGGGGAATATTGCCTATCACTCCTTCTTAAGCATACACATCTTAGTTAATTAGTAAGTAATACATTAAACCCATAATAGTCAATCCATCAAACATTATTTTCCATGCCTGAGCCTTGGAGGCGGCGACACAGGATAAACATCAAGGTGAGGATCTAAAGGTAGGGGTCTCTTTGGAGCTAGCTTGAGGAATCAGTTCCATACCCATAGGTATAGCAAAGTTAAGCAACCATCGATGTTGACCTCTTCATATAGTTTCTTTTTAACCATGGCAAAAGCAAGTGGTACAACATTCCTATTACTATTTTGTATGCTTGCAATCAATGAGGTCCCCTTGTATTTTCGATATAGAAATGTCTCGTTGATATGGGCCATTGCTTTTAAGTGTTTAAATGTGTCAATGCAAAGCATGAAGGTCTAAAATACTTGATGGAACATTGCCACCAAACCCTCATCCACACTGGTTTATGGGCATTCCTTATTAACAAACTTAGTATGATTTAACCATGAAGTGTTCAATAACAGCCATCCATCTTGGTAACATAGTGAACAATCTCTCTTAATTCCTTGATGCTATGGCGAAAGCCTGGTGCTTTCCCTACCATGCCTTTTTATAAGACATGGTGTACTTGAACATACCATGCGCCTGATCATCTACTTGTTGAATGGGCACCCTTTGATCATTGGCCACTACAAACATAACGTGTGATAAGATCACTCAAAGTCCAGCTTTGAGTGATATTGCGATAATGACTTTGACACATATGTATCAAGCCCCCTATATTTTAGAACAAACTAGTAGTTTTCATTAGCCTAATGGCATGCCCGAAGTTTCTAATTGCAACACACACCACATTAAAAGGCACCAATATTCTTCTTATTTTGGTGAGGAGTGGAACAACAAAAAAGTGTAATGTGCATGCACAAAGTTTATCTTGATTGCCTGTCGCAAAGGCTGCTTATCAACATATTGCAAGCCCACATACAACTCTTCATTGTCATTCATATTCATCACCTTGCCCATTCAAGCATAATCAAGAGCCCTTATAGTGTCCATATTGATCTATATGAAGAAAGCATATATTAGATCCTCATAATTATCAATGGTGCCTTGATAGCATCTGCCTTAGCATCGTCGGCATCCCCATTGGCCTCCTTCTCATTGTCATCATCAAATAACATCATCATAATTGTGAGGAGAATCACTGTGTCCATCCTCTTGTTTAAAGTTGCCTATTACATTTTGTATTGCCTTTGAGGGAGAAGGAGGCCAAGTAGCGATAATTAGTGGACAAGATGAACTAAGTTAGGAAGTGTAATCAACTAATGGAGATACCATTGGGCATGGGCAGGTTGGAGATAAAATAGGTCTATTCTTGCAAGGTATGAACATAACAAGGAGGACTATTTGTCAATGTCGGGAACATGGCCAGAAGATGGGAGTGTGTAAGGAATATAGTCGTCAATTAGCTAATTTGTTATGTTTAGGTCTAGTTTTGTGGTTGAGATTTTCACATAAAGCTTTATTAAATTAGTTGGGATGAAAATTTTGTGTTTGCCACCTATATTGATTGGGCATTATCAGCCTTCCTTAGCCTACACACTTGGTACTACATTAGACATAGTAACACTGAATGTCTATATATCAATTATGACATGACCTAATTCAAGGCAAGCTTAACTATTTTGCAACTACTTATTTCAACCTTTCTAATGTAATGTCTTTGTCAATTGTATTTACATCAATCATGGTGCATTTAAACATCATGCCTTCATCATTATTGTATATTCATCTATGTGCTTATATACATACAGCCTCTTTCCTATTCTTGTTTCTCATTTTGATTCCTACATTAGCATTTCTATATAAGGACATCCTTAAAATAATTTAGTTATGCATTTCCAACGGATATATTATAATTTCATTAATTATTATCTTATTTTCTACTTTTAGATTTTTTAAATTTAAATTTAATTTAAAAGTATGTCATCGACTATAGATATGAAAGTATAGATAGAAAAATATTAAAAATTATTTGTCCATGTTATACACAATCTGATTAGTGGGAAGCATGTGGACATATATAATATCTAATGTTTGTAGTAAAGAATATGAAAAGAAATAAGTTAATGCAATAAAAGAAGTTCACAGATATTTTAGAATTTTTTAACTTAAATTTTATTTCTTATTTTCAAGTATTTTGTTTAATTTAAATGTAATTTATTTTAATGCAATAACGTAGTCGATCTATTGGCCAAAAAATGCAATAAATTTAATGTTTGTGATATCTAATATAATTTAATTTTAATTTAATATAAAAATATATATCCACATAATTTAATTTGGAAATTTATTTTTTTAGATTTTCATTAATATCTTATTTGCTATTTACAAATTTTTTTTGCTAAAATTTAATTTTAAAAATTCTAATAGTATACATATAGCCTCTTTCCTGTTCCTATTTCTCATTTTGATTCCTACATTAGCATTTCTATATAAGGACATCCCTAAAATAATTTAGTTGTGCATTTTCAAAAGGACAGATTATAATTTCATTAATTATTATCTTATTTTCTACTTTCAAATTTTTTAAATTTAAATTTAATTTAAAAGCATGTCATCGAAGAAATATATCTTGTTTAAAAAATGGTGTAGGGAAAAAACAACTATTAGAATTTTTTAAACTTAAATTTCAGCTAAAAAATTTGTAAATAGAAAATAAGATATTAATGAAAATCTAAAAAAAAATAAATTTCCAAATTAAATTATGTGGATATATATTTTTATATTAAATTAAAATTAAATTATATTAGATATCACAAACATTAGATTTATTGCATTTTTGGGCAAATAGATCTACTGCGTTATTACATTAAAATAAATTACATTTAAATTAAACAAAATACGTGAAAATAAGAAATAAAATTTAAGTTAAAAAATTCTAAAATATGTCGTGAACATTTTTTATTGCATTAACTTATTTCTTTTCATATTCTTTACTACAAACATTAGATATTATATATGTCCATATGCTTCCCACTAATCAGATTGTGTTTAACATGGACAAAAAAATTTTAATATTTTTTTATCTATACTTTCATATTTGTAACATGAGAAAAATAACCATGATACCTAAAATTTGGAAACAAAATACTTTTATATCTATATTACATGCATACTAATTTAATATTTAATTTCATATCACTAAATATCATCACATCACAATAATTTAGTGATATGATGATATCTATCTATGTGTGTATGTATATAGACACACCAAGGGCCCGTTTGGTACACCGCATTAGATAAGGTTTGATAGGATAAGGTCTGATAGGATAAGGCCTGATAAAATTTTAATACTATACAGTGTTTGGTGTAATACTGTATAAGATATTATATCGTATAAAATAATATTATCCTATGTTTGGTGATACACTGTATAACATTGGATAGGATAAAGAATAACCATTTTGATAACAATACCCTTTACTTATAAATATATTATATTTTTAAAAATTTGTGATGCTATATTAATTTTTTTAAAAATAAAATTTCTCATATACTAGAAATAAAAAAAATTATGCTCGATATGTACATTCAATAGTGTTTTTTTTTAAATTGCTTTTCATAAAGTTCAACTTGACAACAAATTTCATAAAAAATTATATGGCTACCTAGTTTTTAAATGCATCACATAATATAACAAATATCTTAATTCTATTTATTAAAGAAAAAAGAAACACTAATAAATTAATTAAGTATGTAAAAAAGGCCACCATAGCCAAGGTTCTACAAACACAAAAAAAGTATAAACACCACTAAGTTTTAATATCAAGTACCATAAATTTTAGTTATCTTCAAGCAAATCCTTTACAAATTGAACTCTATGTTCACCTTGAAAGCCCCAAAATAAATGCACTAGGGAGAAGTTTTGCATAAGTAAACGGCCAACCTTATTGCATTCTCTAGGTGTAAGGTCCTCCAATTTCATCAGTTCATCAGTAATAGCTCGTGAATCATCATAAAAATCTTTCACAACTTTCACACTTTCAGCCATACACTTGACACTTTCAGCCATGGCACCCATCCTATCAGTAGATTTTTCAACAACATCCGCAAGCTTATTGGCAAAATTGTCCATACTTTTTGCTAGCATATCTTCTCCTCTTAACTTCTTTCTCACCCATCTACCTTCATAATGACTTATTTTTGCCTTATTTTTAGTTTGACCTATAGACATTGATTGATTGACATGTTCAATGTCATCATCACTCAACCCAATGACTTCTTCTAAAAGTTTAGTAGTGTCATTGTTTCCATTAGTGTGTTCTTCATTATTTAAATCCTCAACTACATTAGCAGGAGCTTCAACACTTTTTCCAGTAGCACAATCCTTTCCAAAGATGACTAACAAGTGCTCATAGTAAGGAAAAACTTTAGTCCTATAATTCTTCAAATTTACATCTTTCTGCATACATAAGAAGCATAGGAATGCCTCAAACTCCTCATCACTCCAACCCTTACGTTTTCCTTTAACTTTGCTAGCTTGTTGAGTACTTTTAGATGCCATACCTATCAAATACATTACAACTTCAACAAAAAATACAAGTAGATAATAAAATTTAACAAAAGTACATTACAACCTCAAATAATCAAAATGGTTATAAAAGTACACCATAAACTTAATCAACTAAAACATAAAAGTGTAAAAAATCTTCAGGGTATAATAACTAAAACTCAAAAGATATAATAGCAAGTCTAGGTATAGCCTCGATGAACAATCCATTCATTATACATCTCATTTGCCAATGCATCTCTCCATGCACTCCATGCTTCACTTGGTTTAATGGTTTCTATGGTATCATATGGTTCTGCCTCGATCTCTTCATCAATTGGCATGTTATCCAACTCTATTTCTAATGGATCTACACGCATCTCCCTCTTAGTCAAATTGTGTAATAGGCAATAAGCAATAATAATTCGATTGTGAGTTTTAACAGGAGACTTTTAAGAATTGCCCAACGTATCTTCAATAGCCCAAATGTTCTTTCTATCACATTCCTAGCTTGAGCATGTCGCTTATTAAATATTTCTTGAGGAGTTGCTAGGACATGTCCACATCTCCACTCATTGAGATGGTAACAGGTTCCCCTATAAGGTGCAAGGAATTCTTCTCCATTAGTATATCCAGCATCTACCAAATAGTAGTATCCTATTTCATGAACCAAATATAAAATCAATATTTTTATTATAATAAGGTTATTAATTTAAAAATAGTTTAACATTCTTACCAGTTGGAACCTTAAGGCCATTTCTCCTCTTAATTACACCGCGTAATACCCTAGCATCCGAAGCTGAACCCTCCCAACCAGGTAATACATATATAAATTTCATGTCTCGTGAGCATACTCCTAACACATTTATAGCAATTTTGCCTTTTTGACTTCTATATCTTGGTTTATCAACCTCAGGAACATTAATACTAATATAGGTTCCATCTAAAGCTCCAAAACAACCCTAAAAAAGATAAGAAAAAGACCTGTTACAATATTAAATCAAAATGAAAAAATTTAAAAAATACAATTCTCTAACATAGTTTATACCTTAAACCATTTCCACCTATCATCAATGCAATCCTCAGGAACTGGCTCTGGTGCCCTAAGTAAATTTCCTTGCAACCTCAACATGGAATTCAACACAAAACTGAAGTATCTACTAATAGTTTCCCTTAAACGTTGGAATTTAAACTTGATTACATGATTTTTAGTGTGGTGAGCTAATATGTGTAAGAACATAGCAACTTGTTCTTCTATTGATACTAACCCATCTTCCTTTAGCCTACCCTCAACACATAAAAGAGAACGCAACACCCAAAATGTATAAGTATCCATTCGGAGTTGTTCCACGCATGTAACATCATCATTTATTAACCTCCTTATGAATTCTACCCTTGATTTTTCCTTTACCTTTGGTATCACCTGTCGCCTTAAGGATAATTTCTTATGGTGTCCTTGAGCCACATGAATGACATGAAGGTACGATATTAATACATGCAATTATCATATCCAAAAAGGTTTGTTCCAACATCAAATACACTGACATAATGTTAAGTAGCTCACTTATATCATTAAGCCATCCATTTGGGTCATTTAGCCATCGATTTGGGTCAAGCCTTTTATTAGGATCATAACACCTAAAAATTTAAAACTACTTATTAATGAAAATAAACATCATTTTGCAAAACTGTAATATGAGAAACAAAATTGTAATATGGTAACTTTCTCATGAATACAATATAAGATATAAAAGAAAGACTAAAGAAATGTCACAAGTAGAGAATTATTAATATACAAAACAAAATATAAATGTGGGCATATGAATTATTAATATACAACATAAAATATGAATTAAAAAATGATATGTCCTATAGCTAGAACTGTGGGCATTTGTTGTCAAGCATTCTTTTTATGCCTTTGGAGCTCATGAAAGTCATTGCATTCTTCTTCCAATAGCATCAACAACTATGCAGTAGCAGAAACAATTCTTGGTTTAAAATCAATGATAGATAAGCTGACTGCATATGGTGATTAAGATATACACAACCTCTTAGACCCAACAAAAAATGACCCTTGACCCAACACTATAGCTTTAAAAACATGCATGTAAAAATAATGTACATATATTTTGAACTAAAGCTAACAATCACTACAAATAGAAATTGGCATTTTTCTTTCATGCACTCGAAGCCTGATTGCATGGCAGCTGTAACAAGTTCAAACAAAAAAAGAACTATGATATTAAACATATGAAAAGCAACAATCAATAGCAATTATAACTAAACGCAATACTTAGACCCAAACTAATCGAAGAAGAATTTGAATATGTCAGCTAGTGAAACAATGCCTTCTACACGCTTGCTGCCAGCTTCCACAATAACTAGCCACCTGACACCTGAAATCCATAATTGGATAGCAAATAACTTACAGGACAGCCATATTCAAAATAAAGTCCATTAGATGTCCACAAGGTATATTGAAAAAAAAAACCAAAACCTCAATAGTTATATTTTTGCTTTAATTAAAAAGGAGGACAACATTTATTCTCAAAATGATATGATAATACTGCATATCTATTGAAAAAAAAAGGATACAAGGTAACCTTTTCAATCATATTGGCAGGCACAAAAGAACCATGAAGAAGATAATTGAAGGCTACAGTAGGAAGGCAACGTAAAAAGAAAAAGGTAACCAAAAATTTAATAGTCCTGTACTTAATTATGCATATTCATTAATTGAGTGGCAAACCGATAAAGTTTTTTCCTTTTTTTTTTTCTGTTGATGAATTGGTAAAAGAAAAAATGATTGGAGGTGAAGAAGTAGTCCAATCAATTTGACTTATCAAATATAAAGTTACGTAAAAACGAAAGTGTTGGATTTGTATTAAGTGAGTTGGTTAAGTATAATGGGTGCTTTCACAGTATAATACATAAGTACTTCATGAATTTTTTTTTTAGGAAAAACTAAAAAATACATAAAGGGAATGCTAACCAAAAGACTGAAACAAGCTAGGCCAACATGATTTGAACATACAAAATGTAGAAACACAAAATGCAATGCATTTTATAAATTTTTTCTAATGTCTTATGTAATAGATAAAGCTGATTTTTTTCTAATGCTAACAATATGGTACTTGTAGCAGATCTTATACAAAAAATTCAAAGAGCAAAGGGGTCCGTTTGTGCCAAGTTGCTTCGCCCATCTTGCCTTGTTAGCTTGTAATTCTTACACTGAGATGATATTGGAGCGAAGCAACTTGGCAAATGGACGAGAAAGAAGTTGAGCTTTGCTAGTGAATTTGCTCTTTGAAAGCTTTCACGTGTCTTACTATTTGAATATGCCACCAAAAGCTTTCATTTCTAAATGATTAGATGAAAGACCTAGACAATTAAAAGGGAATAGCCAGAACCAGATGCATATTATCCAATTCCCATCCCATACTATACCATAGATAAAGAATAAGAACTTATACTGATTGGTGGATAATGATTGATTAATAACAGATGTTATAAAAGAATTGTGAGAATCTCCCTTGCCATTAGCTCTCAAGTGAGGGAAGGAACCTGAGGATTTCAAAATCGAACAATTACACAGAGACAAAATTATAATGGCTTTGCCCAAATCAAATTGTCCAAGAAACAGAATAGAAGTAGAAATCAAAGCCCCAATCACACAGATAAATTTGCTCAGTATAAGCCCAATGATCATTTTTTTCTTGTTTAAGCTGTACAATTCAAAACCCTATTTTCTCACTGTATAAATTGAAACCTCAAGACTGAAGAATCCAAGATAGGTTTGCTTACCAATAAGAAGATGAGAAGCAAATGTAGTTGCGTGACTGGGAGTCTACAAAAGAGAAACAGAGAGAACCTGAGAGAAGAGGACGACCGAAGCAAGGAAGAGGACGGCTGGGAGATCTCGAAGCAAGGAAGAGTGTCACGAATGAGAACCATAGAGAACCGAAGAGAAAAGGACAGCTAGGAGGTCTGTGATGAGCAAGGAAGAAGGAGCTTCAACACCTGCGAACAAGAAACCTGAGAGAAAAGGACAACAGTGAGATGAGGAAAACGATAGAGCGTAGGGCTGCAAGGGAAAAATTTTAAAAGGCTTATACATCGTAATCTAATTAAGGCTTATCTCACCCCCTCAAGCCTGATTAAATTATCTAGTATTTTGATGGATAAAAAAAAAATGATGGATAAGGTAATATATAGATTGGTACTCCAAACACCTAATAACCTTTTAATGTATTGTATTACCTTATATTATCAGGACTTATATGTTGCACCAAATAGGCCGCAAATGTTTTACTTTAGTGGAGAGAGAAAGAGAGAGGCATATTATAATATTGGAACCACTTCATGTGTGAGTTGCCTCTGCTAGTGGGATTTAAACTACTATTAAATGAAGAGTAAAAATTATGGTGGGCTTGCTTGAAAATTAATACTGAATGAATGAAGCTTTATACCTAAATAGTACCTAACTAGAGTTATGATGTAGGCATGATATAGGACCTAAATGTTGCATGAAAATAAAATTAGGGAAGTGAGAAGTGAGGGAGATGAGTGTTTTATACAGTGGGTGGTCATGGAAAAGGAAATGAAGGAGGGTTTTAATATGAAGTGGGAGGTAATTTTTTTTTTGGGATAATTTTATCTTAAGTGGTATAATAGCATTGTGCCACATGGTGTTAAACTCTCCATCTCTTATTATATCACACCATATGGTGAAGCCTGTGACTTATGCCAAGGTTAAAGTTGACCCTAACATCTATTAGCATTTTGGATGCATATTAGAAAACTTTATTTAAGAAAAATTAAATAGATGCTTCCCAAAATAAGATGCATCTTTAAAAAAATTAAAAAAAAGGCATGTCCTAATATAGGACACATTTTAGGGTGGGGCCAATAAAATTAATCGCTCAACATTTCATTCAATCATTATTTTTATTATAGTAGTATAGGAAAAAAGCCTAAAAAAATGTATTAAGTTAAACTCCATAACTCTAGGCATAGTCTCAATTAATTAGTTTGGAAGATTACAATAAGACTAAAGTGGTAGTTTTATGGATTAAATTAGGAAGAGTTTTGAAAGCATTTCTACACCTTGAAAGCCTTACAAAATTCTACATGTAACCAATAATTAATTGATAATTGTTGATGACGTTATCTAAAAGTTGAAAGACTTTTTGACCATGACAAAATTATTATGATTCAAAATGACAGAATTACACTTAGACATTGTTTATTATATCATTGTTATTAGATTCTTCAATTAAAATATAGCAAATATTTAAATAATAACATAACAAGCGTATGATTTTTATAGACAACTATATGATTACCTAATTAAACTATACTCTTGTCATATTATTATTGGAGAATTATACACTTATTATATTTTAATTAAAAAACCTAATGGTCAAGATATAAAATAATACATATAATTTTTTTTCCAATAATGAAACACCTAAACTTAAAAAAGTCTTGAAAGGTTCCCTTAAAGAAACAAGAAAAAGTAGTATAAGAGTAAATTTGTTCTTTTACATAGTCCAATCAAGGAAGGAGAAAATAAATAGGAAGATTTTTTGTTAAGGACCATAAGTTAAAAAAATGACATTAAAGGACCATAAAAGTTGAAATTCCTCCTAAAGACCAAAGGACCTAAACCTAGTCTTGGCTGGACAAAAATGCCCTTAGTTATTTTTCCTAAATGTAATATGGCTAAAACACAAAAATACAAATACTCCTCTTGCCATTTCTTCCTCTCCTCTCTTAGTCCTTCTAGTTCTTCATCCCTCCATTTTCTTCTACCAAGTGTGTTCAAGGAAGAAAAGAGTGAACATCTTTACGACTATTATGTTGGCATTTGGTTATCTTTGTAGGCATTTCTTCATTTGTGTGTTGCTTGTAATCCTTCAATATTTATGATCATTTTTCTATTAATTTATGTAATCTAAAGGTAATGTGGTTTTACTCCCTTCATTTTTTATCTTTTAAACTTCTTTATTTACTTTTTTCATATTTTCTTTAAAAGCATAAATCTTATAATCATCAATATTGGAAGCATTAGTGGTAATTGTTGAAAGCAATAGTGGTAACCATTAGAAGAATGGATGGTAACTTCAAGAAACAAGAGTGGTAACTTGAGGAAGTATGAGCATCGTTGACTATATGGTAGTAATAAACCTAAAACACTAGTATCAAACTTCACAGTAGTACTTCAACTACTTTGCTTTCCAACTTTAATGTCTTTGAACTTAGTTACAACTTAGCCATCCCAAATTTACAACTGGAGTTTCCTGGATTTACAATTTACTTTTATCATGAAGTATAATGTTGCTATAGTTCAAAAGAGGCTAACATGTTTAAACGTTTTTATGTAGTTTGCTTAACAAGAAGCTTACTAATCCAAGAATGGAAACTTATACATCAATAAAGATATTCTGCTACTTTCATATTGGTGGAAAACTTGTAAAGGATTCATATAAGAAGCTCCACTATGAAGGTGGTCAAACAAATGAAAGAATGATCAAGGAATGGATTTCATTATTGGTACATAAACTTATAAGATCATTCATGGATTTTGATGTTTATGCCAGGGAGTTGAAGTACACTATGAAGTTTATGCCTTTGAGTTTATAGAACTTGTAGGTGTTGGATGTTGGGTAACACAACTGATAAAATACAATAATCAATGTGCATATGTGTACATCACGAATGGAGAATAAACTAGAGCAACACCATCCTAGTCCATACAAGTGTAAGGACTTAGTTTTTAATAGTTTATTTAGTGAATGTACATTGCATGTTATTTTCTGTATACCAAGTTCTTACTTACAAGTCTCACTAATTTTAATTGATTGAAAATGCAACAATGATTTAACATTGGGACATTTAAGTGCTGTATCTCTGTTTAGCCAAAACCTTTAACTTATACCATGTGCAATACAAAGTCTCCTTGAACCAATGCTTGAGTAAAATTTTGCAAAATAGACTGATTTGATTGTGGAATGTGGATAGATTTTTCCTAACACTATTGCATTTAGACAAGCACCATACAAATATATCATTCCCCATACATTTAGATATACCTTCGTGAAAAAGAGCCCTCATAAAATGATTGTCAAGTACAAAATTAATAGATGCTCATCAAAGTTAATAGCCTATATAATAGCTAAAACCACACCCTTCATTTTTATGCAAATTTTTTTACAATAAACATGAGCACTCAACACAAGACAACATATTTATGTGTCAAGTTGAGGTTCATACTTAGTAGCATTACTCATGGTTGATAGTGTAAGGTCAATTATGGATAAAGCTCCTAATGATATATGTAGTGACCTATTCAGAGAGTATGGATTAGCACTCATTTATCATTAAGTATGAAGGGGCAAAGAGAGAGCCTTAGATGTCATTAATGTGGCAACAAACCAGTCATGCATGCTAACTCCTTGGCTATGTAACCTTCATGGTAGCCAATTCTTCTTTGCCTTTAGGCTCCAATATGGGTTTACCACTAACCAAAATGCTTATAATGACATAGACATCTTGGGGGTCCTATCAGCACCTGTATACCTCCTATAGTAAGAGTTTTGGAAGGAGGGTCAAATGCTTTAATTAGCTCTATGCAAGTCTCTTGTGGCAAGCCTTGGCAACTTAGATCTAGCAAGGTTCCAAAACTTAGCTTATTTGCCATCTCCTTCAAGGATTAGGTGTTGTTAATATATTCCACAACTTCTTTGAGTTGTGCTAGAAAGCACTTTGTTGTAAATGGAACCTGTGGAATAAAATATCAATTATTATTAGAGAGCAAAATATTTCAATTATTAGTACATCACAAAATATCAATTGTTAATGCAACCATACAATTGAAATAGATGGAGGAGGATCTCTTGGTTGCACCCCTCATTCTTGCTTAGCTTTATCATAGTATCTTTTCTTGTCCATAAGAGACAATTTTCTCCACTCTTGTAAGTATCGCATTTATATCTCTTACGTTGTTAAACCTTCCTTTGTTTTTTAGGAAAAATTCTCCCTTGCATATGGAAATAAACTCATGATTCTATACTACCATTTCTTGTCATTATCCATAAACACATACATAAAAGGGTCACAATTCAAAAATAGTACTTGAACTTTTGTAGTCCTGTTGTGTACTTATGGGAGACCACTTCTTATCTTTCTTCATTATATCTTGTGATCTATTTCATTTATGGACACCTATGATATGGTCAGCCAAGGATAAGAGTTGCTTATAAACTTGATCATGGGTCGGAAAGTCTGCCCATTCTGATAGGATCAACCCGAAAAAAAATGGATGAGAGCTAAAGAAAAGTCCAATTAAAAAGGGCTCATTTTAAAAAAGCCTAAATATAGAACGGGTTAGGTTTAAACTTTTTTTAAAGCCCAACCTAAGTTCAAACTTGGCCCATATTATAATTATTTTGTTATATACTATTAATGAATAATATTATTAAAAAAATTATTTATAACTACAGATATAAATAAAAAATATATATATAATACATGATTGTTATATTTTATTCTTACTCTTACTCGTTGCATAATATATTATTAGGGATACATTATAATTCAAAAAAAATAAATTATTAATCAATAATATTATTGAAAAAATCATTATCTTAAGAGGTTTTATTGTCTCATGTGTGCTCCAAGTGATTTAAATTTCCTACAATATCTCTTTTGAGTTATTTGATATTTAAAACAAGAAAAAGTGAACCTAGCAAACAACAAAGTAGAGATATCCAGTATTTAAAACAAAAAAAAGGGATAAAACAAAATAAAAAATAATTTTTTTAAAAATACAAGCTGAGCCCAAGCCCGGTTACATGTGAACAGTACCAAGCTAGCCCCGAGCTCGAGCCCAAATTTTTTGGTAAATTTTTTATGAATTTGACCCATTTTTAAATCAATCTAACCTAGGATTAGGTCTAGTTACTTATAAGTGCCCAAAAGGAGCTACATTTTAGTTAAGTAAAAATATATATCAAATTATGACTTAACCTGTGATTATTAATGTTAATTACAAAGTTTCAAGACCTATATCTAGTTTTTCTATTTTGCTTCATCCGAGAGCTTTACCTCATGAGTTGACTGATCTAAATTCATCTCTGAAAGCTAATATATGCATTATCAATTTCAAACAATGGAAAGCTAATATGTCATTATTTACACATGTTAGGCATACATTGCACTAGCATTGTATGTTGACGATCGTGTCGAGCAATCTCAAATAAAACTAGGTAACAAAATAAATTTGTAGATAATGGTGTAACCTAGGTCATCTTCCCAAGGAGTTTGTGCCTTAAATTGTTTATGGAAGAATATTCTAAGTATTACTATTAGGATCTAACTTGGGGGTTTGATATGCTAGAATTTAATTGAACTAAAATTAATTGACAAGAATTAGAAATCTAAAACTAAGTTCAAGTGATTTATCAAGTAAATGAGGTAACTAGCTTTCAATTGGATTCCCTAGAGTTCGATTATCCTTGCTCTATTTAGCTTACCAATTTAGGATTAAGTTCTTGCTCTTTAGTGCATTCCTCATAAGGTTCTTGAATAACCATCCAAGATTCAATTCATCAATTGTTCAAAGAATTTTGCAACCACAAGAAACCTTAAACAACTAATTAATTGAATTAAGAATAAGAACACACTATACTAAATTTTATTGATTTATGAAAGCTACTGCACAATTCACTCAAGATATTAATTCACCAATTAGATTAATTAACCCCTCAAGCAATTAATTGCACAAAAGTTTCAGCTAACTAACCCAATAACCATTGCATCAATTAGCCTAAAGTCAAGAGGAATTTAGAGTTCAATTGCACAACATTAATTCTGGAATGATGATAAAAAATAATTCCAAAATTCAAATCAAGTTCAATCCAAGAATTAATTCAATTCGGTAATTCCAGCAATTAAATTCCTAAACCAAAAAGCTAAACCTAGACAAATTAATAAAGGAAATAATGCTAAAATCAAAAGATTGGCAAGAGAGTTTTATCCAAATTCAATAGGAGATGTAGAGCTCAAATCTTCATCTAGGAGAATTCAATCTTCAGCTAGCCATCACAAGGAATTCAAGCTGCCATGGAGGGATCAAATGAAGGAGAATTGATCAAAGAGGCAGCCATCGAGAAAGAAAGAAAAAAAACTCTTCTTCTTCAGCGCTGGAACCTCTCCTTTTTGTTTCTGCCGTCTCGCCTTCTACGTTCTCCTCTTCGATGGATCTCCCAGCGTCCCCTCTAGGTTTTATTTTCACCTTCTCCTCGTTGTTCACGTCTCCCTCCTTCTGATTCTGCACGCTGAAATCCCACAACTAATCCTCATCTTCATCTTAATTCCCACGTCAGCCCAAATGTAGCGTTTGGATGTGTATTTCTCCTCCCTTTCACGTGCTTCAGCTTTAATCATTCACGTGCTCTCTTATTTGCCAATTGCCCAAAGTTATTTTGCATGAGATGGGCCCCACTTTATTTTATATTCCACATGAACTTCTTTGCTTGTTTCTTCTTTTTACGTTTTAATCCAGCATCTTCATGCAACCAGAACGTGGCTACTCTTCGAATCATGCAGCTATTCCACATTGTTCTTCTTGGCTCACAGCTCGTTATTCTAGCGCTGAAAAATCACGTCCTCTTTTCCTCAGCACCAGCCATGCTTCTTTTGCGTTTCTGCCCAGCGTTGCTCTGCTCGTGCTGCTTTGTGTGTTCCTCATTCGTTCTACGTTAGCTGCTGGTTTGTTTGTTGCTCGAGTTGTAAGTTGCTGCCATTCCTCTTTCAAACCAGACTTTAACTTGTTGCTCCCTTCATTTAACACAGCCCTCGAGTTTAGCTTCTATTTTGTTCTGCTCTGCATGCATGGCTTTGTTTCCTTTCTTCATTCTTCACGTTGGCTACTGATTCGTGTTTTGCTTCTTCCCTGTTTAGCTGCTGCACTTCCTCTCTACTTCTGTTCACAACCACGTAAGACTCAACTCTATTCTTTAGCTGCTGTATGAGTAAATGGTTCTGCATCCAGCTCATGCAAGCCTTTAGCTTCTTCCTCTTTTGATGCTTCCTCCCACGTGAAACCTGTAGCTTGTGTCTCTGTTTCTGCATGTGTGTGTTCTCTCATGGACCTCCCAAACCAGTGGCTGTTTCTCTTCATTTTCTCCTTCTTGTTTACTGTTCACGTGGCTTTCATGATTGTCTTCAAAGCCCATTAAAATCTACACAAAAGAATGGAAAGTGTTAAGTAGGAATACCCACAAAATTATTTAAAAGGAATTCATGTAATAAAATTCAAGAATTTTACAATTTAATTCCTAAAGTGCAAAAGTGACTATTAAAATCAATTTCCATTCAATTGCATGCATTAAGCTACATTTGATTATTAACATGACTAAGTTAGGAGGATGAAAATAGATAAAATATGTGTTTATCATATGTGTTAAGCTATATTTGCGTAACAACTCGCTAGGTTTGGTTACAAGTCCTTCATCCTTGCTTTTTGCTTTCATTTTCTTTATTCCATGTATTTGCTTATTACAAAAAATTGTTTATTGATCTCGATCTATTGACGAAATGATTAGTCTACGACTCTAAGCAATAAGTTGTTTTCTTACCAAACATTTTAAGGTACTTTGTCCCATTTTTCGCTTTTGGCTTTTTAAGTTTTTACATCAATTTATACAAGTAACTTCATTGAGCAAGATGTAAAAAATTTAATGTTTACCGCAGAAGCAAAATGCAGAATCACACAATACACATAAAACAAAGATCCTGAAATTTTAATCTTAAAATGTAAATATAGTTATATTCCATGATTTTATGATGCAAGTTGTGGGAAATAAAGACCCTGTAATTCTAGAAAGCAATCTCTATCACATACTTTTATTCCCCTCCACTTCTCACCTTATATTTTTTTCTCCCAATGTTTAATATCTTTCATAACCTTGAATTAGAGACATAACAATCTATCAAAAAAAAAACAAAAGAAATAAATCAAAGAGAAAACCACATCAAAGATGAAATAAATTTTTGAAATGAATGAGAAATAGAATTACCTTCCTAATTCATACACTTTCCTAAATCAAACCTATGTGCAATCAACAAATTGAACACAAAGGCTGCCGTGTGTAAGAGTGATGCTCACCAGAATAATGACACTGCAAGTGTACGGGTCGTAAGAGTAGTACGTGATAAATCAAGGTCGTTCCCTTAGAGAATCAGTACGATTAGTGACTAGGCATTAGAGTTCTCATGTTCATTTTAGTTAAACAAATCAAATTGTAATTGGGTTTTTATGAAAATTAATTCAAATGCAATTAAAAATAATGAAAGATGGGTTTAATTGAAATTAAGCAATTAAAGACACCTTAGAAATTCTAATCCCCTCTTTACATAATGTCAATCATCCCCTTTTGTATTAGTTGGCTTATTGTCAATTTTAGAGCGAAGGGTCTAATTGGGTATAAATATCTTTCGATTCATTTAATCTCTATATCAACTCGACTCTTGGATGTCTCAAATGAGTAGTTAATATTCATTTACGCTTGGTCCTTATCCAGACTACCTAGGGCTCCTGAGTATATTTCTATCTTAAGTGCAAATTAGACTATATCTAATCCTAAGTTGCTTAATCAATGGTTTATAAGCAATTCCCTTCTTTTAAAGGTTAATTACCATACCCATAATCAAACTAAAGGAGGCCAATCAATAGAATGAAAATATAATTCAGATTAAACACTAAAATCT
Source organism: Erythrophleum fordii (assembly GCA_032878935.1). Taxonomy (NCBI): domain Eukaryota; kingdom Viridiplantae; phylum Streptophyta; class Magnoliopsida; order Fabales; family Fabaceae; genus Erythrophleum; species Erythrophleum fordii. The sequence continues at coordinate 36,023,905 of JAVQMF010000053.1, forward strand.
TCAATAATCCAACATAATATCAAGGGAGAAAATCTCCAAAGGTTTAAAGGTTCATAGAATTCCTAAGGGTTACAAAATTTAGCCACTCATGGCTTAAAATCTACAAACAATCTCAACAAACATATCAACAATCATCAACTAGAAGGGAAGATGAAGTAAAAACACCTAATCGGCAGAATAAATGATCGAATCGATGATTTCCCGATCAGTATGGAGCTTCCCCAACACTTCTTATGCATTTTTCTCCTCTCCTAGTTGGCCAGAACTCTTTTTACTTACTGAATATTGAAGCCTTAGCCCTTTCTCCTCTTTTTTAACTTGTAAATCAAAGCTGTGCGCTACAGAGGCCGATCTCGCTATGGCGAGGAGTGACTCTCACTATGGCAAGAGCTTAAAAGTTCCCAGATTTTTGCTGCTTTCGCTACTGCCACGCTATAGCGAGTTGCTCCCTGAAATTTCTATGCAACACGACTTCGCTATGGCGAAGTGCCTTCCTCGCTACAGCGAAATTGCAACCTCGCTATAGCGAATTGTGTCCTAGCTGTAGCGAGAGGACTTGATCCATTTACATTTTCACTTTTCAGCTTCTCTCTCTTTTTTTCAATTCTTTCTACAATCTTCTACTTTTTCCTGAAATTGAAATCAATCATAAAATGAGGCTCAAACTGATAAAAATGTTACAATTGAAACACTTTTTTTATTTTGTTTGATTGAATACACATTTAACCATATTAATCAAGAGAAAAGTGCTTTGCCTCCCTAATTTAGTGTTAAATATATTCCTTTTTAATCCTAAATTAGGGAGTCATCAAACTCTTCCACACTTAAATCCTTGCTTGGCCTCAAGCAAGTTTTAGAAAGAATTAAGCAATGTGATTATTAATTACTTCTTTCCCATAATAAACACCCAATCAATCAAAATTTCAGATCCCCCTCACTCTTAGAATGAAACCAATTTCAGAAGCAGAAGCTTAGCAAAACTCAAATTGAATTTTGAAAACAATGTACTCATAGCAACACCCTGATTTCTAAAGTGTGTGTGTGCTCCACAACAGATGTTTAAGAAGTAATCAAGTAATCCTCAATAAATCCTCATTGCATTTTCAAGACCCAATGCAACTATCTATTCTAACTTCAATCATCAAAGTTCATTAAGAGAGGCTTTTATTGTTCAACATGGAACTATTTCTAGTACAATCATCATTTTTTTTCTTTTTTTTTTCTTTTTTATCCTCCTTAATTCTCTTAATCCTTTTGACGCGAATGACAACATTAGTTATGAAGTCACCCGGTTACTCAGATTAAGGAAATCCTCAGAGTGCTACTAGCATACTCTTAGTTTTACCACTGTTTGACGCGAAAGTTCATACTTTTTAGTGGAAACCCCATGTTACTAAGTGATTTCAAACATTGGAGTAGAGGAATTTTTTTTTAGCACTAGATATCCCTCTCAAATGACAATCAGGTATCTATCAGAAGCAAATAAATTAGGGAGATCTAAAAATAAATAGGAGCTAATTAAAAGAAAAGCTTGAATTACTTCAATAATCTTCTTGTTGAGAAGTGCTCCTATTGTGGGTGCACACTACAACTACATTACTTATTTTATTCATTTCAAGTTTGCTTAACCCCCCACATACATTGATTAGTATTCATCTAAAGTAAGAGGAGATGAATCTGGTTAAAATTTGGGGGCATTATGGTAGATTGATTGACTATTATTGAAAGACTTCCCTTTATTGTTAAAATGTTTATATCTGTCTAGCCTATATTTACCTATGTTTACCTTCCCCCACACTTATAGTTAACATTGTCTGCAATGTGTAAAAGGGAGGAAACAATAAGTAGAAAAATAGAAGCAGACTGGGGCGGAGGGAAGGGATGTAAAGAGGTAGAAAGAGACGAGACTCTCTTGATAAGAAAAAGTAAGGAAAAGAGGGATGCGCGCGAATAACTCCTGTATTTGATAGACCAAAAATGGACAAAGAACATGCAACAAACTATAAGTTGGCGTTAGAAATAATAGAGCAATTATGGGATTAGCCAGTTCAGGATTCAAAAGCATAACAATATACAGTTATCCAAAATTTAAAGTAAGGAAATAAAAAGCAGAAACATGCAAGGGACAGAAAGGTCCTAAGAGTCAAAAGGCCCGGGCCTATCCTGCGGTGCAAGATCCTGTGGGAGAACGATGACTGAGGGCTGAGAAACCTCAGGAAGTGGAGGTGGGGGTGCAGACATCAGATAGTCCATAAGCATCTGCAACTGATCTTTTATTGATAGGATATGCCTTTCTAGCCTATCAATGGACTCCTTCACCCAAACCTCAAATTCCATGTGAGGTGGTGCATCATGCCTCATCGTCTTAGGAGTACCCAATCAATGCTGTGGGGGAGGGGGTGGAGATGCCTCAGGCTGTGCCTGTGCAGGTGTCCAGTGTCTGCGGAGATGTCCCGGCTCATCCTTCATACTGTCATATTTAAAAGGGCCCTTCGGCTTGAACTGAGCTTCATTTTTGGAAATGTGACTACCCCCTATTGTAAGTAACTCCATGAGCATGTGGGGATAAGCCAAGCTTGCCCTATCAGACCTCGCTACTTATTTGAAATTTAGGTACATAAGCCGGGGGATATTCACCCGTTGCCTAGTCATGAAACACTAAGTCAATGTTGCTCGTTCTTGAATCATGTCCAACCCATGAGAACTCGTTAGGATGTTGCTGGTGATGAATTGCAGCCAATACCGAGCAGGTTTGTTTAGCTGATTAACAGGATAAACTTTATTGACCAACCTTGCTCGTCCTTCAATGGCAATGGTAGTTTCCACTTCTTCCCATGGAATAGACAGCGGGTTTTCCAAGAAGGACTGGAATGCACATTTTGCGATGTCAGGTAATTCATAAAAGTCTTGGAAGACTTTCTCATTGATGCGTACCCAGGTAGATCGACAATAGTATTCATCTTCTCCTCCTCTGTATCCTTAAAGTTAGCATAAAGTTTTTGGATCATCAACGGAATCTGATGCACTAGCTTTTTGGTGAAGCCTTGCAACCCATGCCACTCAAAATCAGTGTAAGTGAGATCCAAGACGTGGGGCACATAGTAGTGATCTTCAACTACCCCTCGGTCAAAGAAAAGTCTTTCAAAACAGAATTTCGCTCTGGCTGAAGCAAACTGATCCTTATAATAAGATTTCTTCTTTTGCTTCAAGGAGAAAGTTTTAGCAGTCTTGGTTTGCTTTTGGGAGCCATGTCTAAGAAATTCAAATAAGAATGAGAAAAAAATCAGTGGCAGCAATAATAGAAAACCACAGATAAGTAGGGGAAATGGGTGCTGACATGCAGAATGAGGAAAAGGGGATAGAAGTGAATCAAATGAATGCGGCATGCTTGTAATAGGGAAATACACTACTAAAAGCATCCAAGACGTGGGGCACATAGTAGCGATCTTTAACTACCCTTCGGTCAGAGAAAAGTCTCTCAAAACGGAATTCCGCTCTGGCTGAAGTAAACCGATCCTTATCATAAGATTTCTTCTTTTACTTCGAGGAGGAAGCTTTAGCAGTCTTGGTTTGCTTTTGGGAACCATGTCTAAGAAATTCAAATAAGAATGAGAAAAAAATTAGTGGCAGCAATAATAGAAAACCACAGACAAGTAGGGGAAATGGGTGCTGACATGCAGAATGAGGAAAAGGGGATAGGAGTGAATCAAATGAATGCGGTATGCTTGTAATAAGGAAATACACTACTAAAAGCATACAAGGGAATAGGGGACAAGGAACATGGAAGCAAACCAAGCAAAATCATCCAGAAAGAGTAGGTTCTGGAAAATTCTCGAACTCGCTATAGCGAGATCGAATAGGGTTCTGGAAAAGATGATTTAAATCGAAAAAAAAACACCAAATCAAAGATAGCTTCCTGCACATAAACAATCAACCAACAAAACTTATCCAGAAAAATTGACCTATTGACCCCTAATTACACAGATACATGTGAAACAAATTCAGCCCTAATATTGTCAGAAGCAACGAAAACATCCCGCGATTCAGGAAAGAAAGGAGGCAATCAACTCACCTGATGCAAAGAATGTGATGGACGAAGGGAATGGGAGCGTGGGAAGTACGAGATTCAGCAAAAGAAAGAAGGGAATGGATGGAGGTGCTCCGTCGTAATGGCGAGAACTAGAACGATAGAATGGGCAGGATTTTAGTTGTTTATTAGGTGTTTTTTTTTATTATTAGAGCCTCGCTATTTCCAGGAAATAGCGAGGTCTTCTATGGAATTAGTATCACAAATAGAGCTGCTGTCATCGCAATAGCGAAATTTCCTCTCGCAATGGCGAGAATACTTGGATAACCATTGGTAACTGACAAATCTTGCTATAGCCTCGCTATAGCGAGAAGCGCTCTGGTGTTTGTACTGAGCCATGAACATGCTGCATTTGCTATAGCGAATGAGTCATCTCGTAATGGCGAGGGAACTTTGTAAAAATTTATGTAACACTTTACTCGCTATAGCCAGGCTATAGCGAGATAACTCTGGGCCTTGTACCAGAATGGGACACAGCAATCTCGCTATGGCAAAATAATCTTCTCGCTGGAGTGAGAACATTTAACATTGCTGACTTTGGCTCGCCACAGCCAGGCCATAGTGAGGTACTCTTTGGTTTATGTACCAGACGTGGGACAAGCATCCTCGCCATAACGAGAGAGACTCCTCGCTGTAGCGAATTTTTTTTTTTAATCCCCCACTTGAATGCTCACTAAAATACTTTCTAATTCTATTTATATTTCCTATCAACTCAACCCATTGACCTCAAACTTTAACCAAACATAGCAGAAGATCAATATTACTAAAATAATGAAATGCAATGCAAAGCATGGTTAGAGACTCCCTGAAAATCATATATGAAGTTGCTCTTTCCTACCAACCACTTGTTCCTTAATATCCCACATATCAATACTAACACCTAACCTACAAAACATATAAAGAAAAAGAAATGTCAAACTAAAAACAAAAAGAACTTTAAACTTAAACATAAGAACAAGGAAAAAACTTAGGTTGCCTCCTAAAGAGCGCTTGGTTTATAATCCTCAGCCGGACTTTGTCAACCAATCAAGGAGGTTGAGCCAAATTATGGACCATTGTCTGTCGATCTATCTCGCCACCCAAATAATGCTTAAACCTTTGACCATTTACTTTAAATTGATCTCCTAACTTTTCATCTTGAATTTCAATAGCTTCATAAGATGCAACAGAGATTACCTTGAACGGACTAGACCACCTTGATCTCAACTTACCTGGAAACAACTTCAAACGAGAATTATAAAGTAACACACGGTCTCCAGGTTCAAACATCCTTGGTAAGATGTGTCTATCATGAACTCTTTTGGTCCTTTCTTTGTAAATTCTAGAACTCTCAAAAGCTTGCAATCTAAACTCATCTAACTCATTTAGTTGCATTAGTCTTTTTTTACCTACTTTAGCCATATCAAAATTCAATTTCTTTATAGCCCAAAAGGCCTTATGCTTTAGCTCAATGGACAAATGACAAGCTTTGCCAAAAACCAACTGATATGGAGACATACCTATTGGAGATTTAAAAGTAGTCCCATATGCCCATAAAGCATCATCAAGCTTATTCGCCCAATCCTTTCTAGTAAGACTCACAGTTTTTTGCAAAATTCTTTTTATCTCCTTATTAGATACTTCACAAAGGCCGTTGGTCTAAGGATGGTAAGCTAAAGCCATTTTGTGGTGAACTCCATATTTTGCCAGCAAAGATTTAAACAAGCAGTTATTAAAATGAGTTCCACCATCACTAATAATAGCTCTAGGAGTGCCAAAACGAGAAAAAATATTTTTCTTTACAAATTGCACCACTATTTGAGCATCATTATGTTAGCAAGCTATCGCCTTAACCCACTTACTTACATACTCAACTGCCACTAAGATATATTGTTGGCTTCTAGAAGAAACAAAGGGACCCATAAAATCAATTCTCCCTAAATCAAACAACTCGACTTCAAAGATATCGGTTTGAGGAAGTTCATGTCTTTTAGAAATATTACCAGATCTTTAACAAGCATTACAGTGAGAAATAAAAAAATGAGAATCCTTAAACAATGACAGCCAATAATATCCAGATTGCAAAACTTTATATGCAGTATGTTGGCCACTAAAATGACCACCATAAGGAGCAGCATGACAAGCATGTAAAAGATCATTTTGTTCAGTTTGAGGCACACACTTTCGCAAAATTTGGTCAGCACACTTCTTATACCCCACACAAATCATTTCACATCATGCAAAAATTTTTTCTTTTGATAAGATTTTAATTCATCAGGCACAATGCCATTGACCAAGTAGTTGGCATAATCAGCATACCAAGGCACAGACACACAATTCACAGCAAATACAAACTCATCAGGAAAACTCTCATTAATCAATAACTCATCCACACACTCAGAGCTATTCACAAGCCTAAATAAATGATCAGCAACTTGGTTTTTAGTTTCTTTCCTATCAGCAATCTGCACATCAAATTCTTGCAATAATAAAATCTACCTAATCAACCTAGGTTTAGATTCTTTCTTACACAACAGATATCTGATAGTAGCATGATCAGTATGAACTATAACTCTAGTGCCCATCAATTACACCCTAAATTTCTCAAAGACAAAGACAACAGCAAGCAGTTCTTTTTAGTAGTTGAGTAATTTACCTGTGCTCTAGCTAGAGTTTTGCTTGCATAGTAAATAGGATGAAAGATCTTACCATGTCTCTGGCCAAGCATAGCTCCAACCGCATAATTGCTCGTATCGCACATAACTTCAAAAGGTAGTGACCAGTCAGGGGCCATTATAATTGGTGCAGTGATAAGTCTTTGCTTAAACTCTTCAAAAGCTTTCAAACAATTTGCATCCAACTTAAAAAGGGTATCCTTTTCAAGTAATTGAGATAGAGGTTTTGCTATTTTTGAGAAATCCTTGATGAATCTCAGATAAAACTCAGCGTGCCCCAAGAAGCTTCTAATAGCTTTCACATTGGTAGGGGGTGGTAATTGTTCAATCACTGAAACCTTAGCCCAATCCACCTCTAATCCTCTTTTTGACACCTTATGCCCAAGCACTATAGCTTCACAAACCATGTAATGACACTTTTCCCAATTTAAGACCAAATTGGTATCCTTACATCTTTGGAAAACCCGTGTCAAATTATCCAGACATTCTTCAAAAGTGATGCCAAATACTGAGAAGTTATCCATAAAGACTTCTATGATATGCTCAATCATATCAGAGAAAATTGACATCATACATCTTTGAAATGTGGCAGGAGCATTACACAATCCAAAGGGCATACGTCTGAATGCGAAAGTTTTATATGGACATATGAAAGTGGTTTTTTCTTAATCCTCAAGGGCAATGGCAATTTGATTGTACCCAGAATAACCATCCAAGAAATAAAAGAATTATTTTTCTGCCAACCGATCTAATATCTGATCGATGAATGGAAGCGGGAAATGTTCCTTTCTTGTTACCATGTTCAACTTCCTGTAGTCCATACAAACTCTCTAACCTGTAACTGTTCTTGTGGCAATCATTTCATCTTTCTCATTGTTTACTACTGTCATTCCTCCCTTCTTAGGGACACATTGCATCGAACTTACCCAGTCACTATCTGAGATGGGATAGATAATACCAGCATTAAGCCACTTGATAATCTCTTTTTTGACCACTTCTTTCATTATAGGATTCAATCGCCTTTGATTCTCCACTGATTTCTTATGGTTATCTTCTAAGAGAATTTTGTGTATACAGATGGCTGGACTAATCCCTTTTATATCAGCTATGGTCCAACTGATGACTCTTTTGTGCTCTTTTAACACTTTTAATAGTTGTTCTTCTTGGGGAAGTGTTAGTGCAGATGAAACTATGACTGGTAAAGTCTCTTTTTCCCCCAAATAAGCATATTTTAGATGTGGTGGGAGAGGTTTCAACTCCAACATTGGAGGCTGCTTGATGGATGGTGGGAGGACATGAGCTTTTCATGAAGTCAGCTTCAGTAATTCAAACTGGCCATTCTGCTTGGCCACAGGTCTAAATGCATTAAGTTTGTGCTCAACCTCCATTCTCATCACCTCTCCTATATTTGGTTTACTAACAAGTACTGCTTCTAGATGATCTGTGAAAGCGAAAGAATTCAATTATTCTTGAATTACCTCCTTAACAATAGACACCTTTGAGCATTCTTCCACACTACCTAGATGCTTCGTAGCTTTCTCTACACTAAAGGCAACTTGCTCGTCTCCAAGCCTAATTATAATTTCTCCTTTTTCCACATCAACTAGTGCTCTGACAATAGCCAGAAATGGCCTCCCCACTATCAAAGGGATATCTCCGTCCTCTTCAATATCAAGCACAATAAAATCAGCAAGATAAATAAACGGGCCAACCTTCACTAGCACGTCTTCAATGATTCCATGTGGATAAGAAAAGCTTCTGTCAGCCAGTTGCAGGGTGATAGTCATTGAGTTGGGTTCACCCATCTGTAGCTTTTGAAAAATAGATAGGGGCATGAAGTTCATCGTAGATCCTAATTCACAAAGTGCTCAACCCTCAAATTTATCCCCAATCATGCAAGGGATAGAGAAAGAACCAGGGTCCTTGCACTTGGTTGGCAGATTGGATTTGAGGATATTAGTGGTCTCTTTTGTTAAAGCTACTGTTGCAAATTCGGTGAACTGCTTCTTCTTGCTAAGCATGTCTTTAAGGAATTTAGTATATTTAGGCATTTGCTCTAAAGCCTCAAAGAAGAAAATATTGATGTGAAGTTGCTTAAACATGTCCAAAAAATTCTTATATTGCTCATCAATGACTTGCTTTTGCAATCTCTGAGGAAATGGAGGCAATGGCACTACTTTAGGATGCACCACTGTCTTTTCTTCAGACTTTTCCACTTTAGATTTTCCCTCATTCTCCTCTTTTTTTTCCTTCAAACTAGCAGTCTTTCGCTCTTTTTCCTATTGAAGTTCTTTATCTTTAATCTGAGTGACGCCTGATGGATCTTTAGAATTCACCTTGTTTGGCTCCTTCACTCGAACTTGTACTTCAGGGAGCTCTTTACCAGTTTTCAAAGTGATAACTTTACAATCTTCCTTACCATCTCTCATTGGATTAGGGATTGTATCACTTGGCAAACCTCTTTGATGCAGTGCATTCACAGCAGAAGCTAACTGTCCCATCTACACTTCTATATTCTTAAGAGAAGAATCTACCCTTGCATTAATGCTAGTTTGCTCTTCATTATTCTTGATTTGAGTGGTCATGAATTTAGCCAAAACTTCCGCTAAATTTGTTTTAGGCTCATGAATAGGCACATTTTGCCTTGCCACTTGAGAGAGCCCAGGAGGTTGAGTTGGCCTTGTTCCAGAGGATGATGGCTAATTAAGTGATGGGCCATTCTTCCAAGAGAAATTCGGGTGATTACGCCATGCAGCATTGTAGGTGTTTGAGTACGAACTTTGATTCTTCAAAAAATTCCTCACATAGTTAACTGATTCTGTAGATAAAAAGGGGCAATAATCTGTTGAGTGTAGATCCCCACAATTTTCACAAGTAGTTGGGGCCACTTGAGTAGAACAGGTACTCATATGCTGACTTCGCTGCACTTGAGATTCCAATATATCAAATCTCTTGTTTAGAGTGGAGAGAATGGTTGCAAATGGAATATAGGAATCTTTTTTAGCATTAGCAACATTAGCACTCACCCTTCTATCACCCCCTCTTTGCACATAGCTTTCAGATAATGTGTCCAATGCTAGAATAACATCATCTACAGGCATTTTATCCCAACGCCCATTTAAAATAGCATCCAACATTATATTAGTTTGTGGGGTTAGACGTGTGCAGAAATTCTGAACAATGGCACAGTTATCTATCCTATGACTCGGGCACTGGCAGAGCAAATGTTTGTATCTCTGCCATGCAGCATATAAATGCTCATCTGAAACTTGTTTGAAGTTAATAAGCTCACGATGGACATTAGTTATTTTATTGTTTGGAATGAAGCGAGCTCTGAACCTTGCCTCTAACTTATCCCAAGTGTCAATTGAACCCTCCGGCAGAGTCAATAACCATTCCTTAGCCTTTCCTTGTAGAGAAAGTGGGAACAGTCTGAGTCTCAAAACATTCCTTGGTACCCCATTCTACTTGAATGAATCACATACTCCCAAAAATGATAGAATGTGATGGTTAGGATCTTCATCGGACCTCTCTCCAGTAAACTGTCCATTGAGCTGCAACATGGAGATCATCATAGGCTTTAGCTCAAAATTACAGCTTGAAAGTCTGGTACTATGATGCTAGGCTGAGTAGTTCTCATGGTTCTTCCCACAAAGTCCTTGATAGTGCGATTATGATTATCTTCGTGTGTCATATTTATGGTAGGAACGTTTGTCTCACCCTCAGGTTGGATTAGCTCAGACCCCTCAACCAGAATATCCATCAAACTCTTTGTCTTTCTAGGTGTTCTCGTGGATTTGGATTTAGGTGGCATAAACTATGTACCTGTGAAAACAAAGGAGTGCAGATCAAGAGTTTCACTAAACCAAGGAAACCAAAAGGTAATTACTAAAGAAGTATTAATAAAATTACTAAAACTAACAAATAAAAGCGTAAATAAACAAGAGAGTAAATGAACAGAAACTAAGTGTTTAAGGTAAAACTACTCAAAGCCCTCTAATTCTCTTTACCAATTGCCTTGATTCCCCAGTAACGGTGCCAAAAACTTGATGCTCACCAGAATAATGACACTGCAAGTGTATGGGTCGTAAGAGTAGTACGTGATAAATCAAGGTCGTTCCCTCAGAGAATCAGTACGATTGGTGACTAGGCATTAGAGTTCTCATGTTCATTTTAGTTAAACAAATCAAATTGTAATTGGGTTTTTATGAAAATTAATTCAAATGCAATTAACAATAATGAAAGATAAGTTTAATTGAAATTAAGCAATTAAAAACACCCTAGGAATTCTAATCCCTTCTTTATACAATGTTAATCATCCCCTTTTGTATTAGTTGGTTTATTGTCAATTTTAAAGCCAAGGGTCTAATTGGGTATAAATTTCTTTCGATCCAGTTAACCTCTATATCAATTCGACTCTTTGATGTCTCAAATAAGTAGTTAATATTCATTTACGCTCGGTCCTTATCCAGACTACCTAGGGCTCCTAAGTATATTTCTATCTTAAATGCAAATTAGACTATATCTAATCCTAAGTTGCTTAATCAATGGTCTATAAGCAATTCCCTTCCTTCAAAGGTTAATTACCATACCCATAATCAAACTAAAGGAGGCCAATCAATAGAATGAAAATATAATTTATATTAAACACTAAAATCTTCAATAATCTAACATAATATCAAGGGAGACCATCTCCAAAGATTAAAGGTTTATAAAATCCCTAAGGGTTACAAAATTTAGCCACTCATGGCTTGAAATCCGCAAACAATCTCAGCAAACATATCAACAATCATCAATTAGAAAGGAAGATGGAGTAGAAACACCTAATCGGCAGAATAAATGACCGAATCGATGATTTCCTGATTAGTATGGAGCTTCACCAACACCTCTTGTGCATTTTTCTCCTCTCCTAGTCGGCCAGAACTCCCTTTGCTTACTGAATGTCGAAGCCCTAGCCCTTTCTCCTCTTTTTTAGCTTGTAAATCAAAGCTGTGCGTTACAGAGGCCGATCTCACTATGGCGATGAGTGACTCACGCTATGGCGAGAGCTCAGAAGTTTCCAGATTTCTACTGCTTTTGCTACTGCCACGCTATAGTGAGTTGCTCCCTGGAATTTCTATGTAACACGACTTCGCTATGGCGAAGTGCCTTCCTCACTATAGCGAAATTGCAACCTCGCTACAGCGACTTGTGTTCTAGCTGTAGCGAGAGGACTTGTTCCATTTGCATTTTCACTTTTAAGCTTCCCTCTCTTTTTTTCGATTCTTTCTACAATCTTATACTTTTTCTTGAAATTGAAATCAATCATAAAATGAGGCTCAAACTAATAAAAATGTTACAATTGAAACACTTTCTTTATTTTGTTTGATTGAATACACATTTAATCATATTAATCAAGAGAAAAGTGCTTTGCTTCCTTAATTTAGTATCAAATATATTCCTTTTTAATCCTAAATTAGGGAGTCATCAAAGAGTTCACATTAAGGGAGAGAAAAAAGCTTCCAAATACCCATTGAAGAAAGGATACTTATCGGTGAGACGATATGTGGGAGCGACAAGTGGTTCGAGAGTTGACACTAATGGGAACAAGAAGTGAACGAGCCTTGATGTCTCTCAATAGTAGCCGGACGATGGTGGCAAGATGGCAAGAATGACTATCATACTTTGAAGATGATAAGGAAGAGAAATGTGCAGTGTTATAAAACTTAATGGAGTTTAGATGAAATGTTAAATAAAACTTGGAGGCATTTTTATCTAGCTAAGTCTAAGCTTAGGTCCTTTGGTCCTTAGTAGGAATTTCAATTTTTATGGTCTCTCAATGTCATTTTTTATAACTTATGGTTCATAACAAAAAATTTCCCAAAATAAATTAGAAGAGAATGCATTGCATTTGCATCCCCCTATTCTATCAACATTGGTATTATTGACATGTCCTTGTCGCCAACCTCAACCATCTTGTCACCAAGCCAAATAAAACTAACCAATATCCTTAGAATACTAGCTAAAAAAAAGAAATATTAAATAATATTAAAAATAATGTAGCTAATACAAAAGTTAGTAGTAATTCAAATTTTTTAAACTACTAATAATTAATGTTTATGTTATCAATATGACAAGAATATCCCAAAAAATAATAAACCTAAATTTCAAAAATTGAACTTAAGGCAAGTAATACCTCTTTTGAACTTTTAAGTGTTAAAGAAACTTCATGTATTTAAGTTCAATTCCCATCTCACCTCTTTCTTTACTCCCAACTCCTTAAGCCTTGTGCCTCTTGTATAAGAACTAGATAGATAAACATATTTGTCATTTTAATTTTTAAAAGATAAAATAACCTTTTAAATATTTGTCATTTAACTTATAAAAATATTTTTATATTTATTTTCATAAAAGATATTTTAAACAATCATTTTATCATTTTTTTTACTTTTGTTTTTTGAAAATGGTTTAGTAACAGCCAATAAGATTACTAGACTTAGTTTTCATTCAATAAATTTTTGATTAGTCAATTAAATCTTTATCATAATTACAAATCAGGAGACATAGATGCATATATATATATATATATATAAAATAAAATTTTTTTAACATAGACTGTAAAATCAATGACTAAAAATGTTGGATTTATGTAGCTCTATTTAGTTAATTAAGAGTAATTTCTAACTAGGAAGGAACTTTAAAATTAATTAACTAGGTTAACATTCAAAGATCTAATGCAAATTATGAACAGTTGATCTAGGTAGGTCCAAGAGGAATGCCCTGGAGAAATTAAGATCAAATTAGTTCAAGTAAAGTAGGAGGTGCTTAATGGAATAGAAGTGTTACTATCTATAATAATTTGCTCTATATTATTTTCTGCCAAATCTTTCATCTAAGCTATTTTTTGGAGGAATCTACACATCAAAGGCAAGAAACTTCTCGAGTTTACAGCCTCTTATAATAGACAAAATTTGTTGATTCAATAAGAAGAAATTGTCGTCATCTAGTTTTACTGAAATAGAGTGAGTGAATGCTATCTAATCCACTATTCTGAGCTTGACAAATTCTCCATTGATGAAGAGTTTTGAATCTTTGATTTTATGTGCAAACTCAAGGTAAAGAGAAGAGAGAGAATACGTATGTTAGCATTTAAAAGTAATAGCCTATGTTGTGACTACAAATGATAATCAAGAGAAAAGGCTAGTTGAGATTGCCCCAAATCCAATCAATCCAGGACCCTAGCTAAGAGTAATAGAGTAGCAAAAAATCAAGAAAAAAAAAGTAATTTATCTTAATATTTTTATTATTATACACAAAAATTTTGAGGTGAAATAAAGGTAAAAATACTTTAAGTCTCAATTATAGTAACCCTGTGGCTGTGTATGAAGACTTAAATCTCCTTCACTATAATCTTTGATAAGGCTAAGATGGTAATGTTAAAGTAAATTGTACAGACATTTTTTTAAATTTTGTTAAAATTATACAGTCATCTTCCTATTTTCAAAATATACACTTTAGTACAATTTTAAAACTTTTAACTAAAATACCCTCCATTAACTTAAATATACAAATATATATTATATCCAAATATACACAAATAAAAATACAAAGCATAGATTTTGCTTTCAAATATGCACAAATAAAAATATAAAAGAGTATTTTTTTTATTAAATTTAATAAAAATATATATTTATGTTAATGGATAATATTTTAGTTAAAAAAATTAAAATTAGACTAAAGTATAACTAATTTTTTATTTTAAGAAAGGTTTGTATACTATGCATAATTTAGACATAGGACCATCTAAACACTAGCATAGTTTAGTGGTGCATCAATACACTATACTAGCAAATTGAATCAGTGCCTATGTACACTATCCATCAAGTAAAATTTTTGAAAATTTTAAATCTTCTATTTTTAAAAAATATTTTTTAAAATAAAAAACTGTGGGGCTCCTACCTCAAACTTTATTTTATTTTATTTTATTTTACATTATATACGTTTCCTAAAAACAATCAAGATCCTGAAGTTGGTATATTGCAAGTAACTCTTTTTCATGATTCATAGTGTCTTAATTCAACTTGGATCCTCCATTTGCTCTTTCCTTTCTTACCATCATAGCATCTCCCCATTGCTTGAACTACAATTCTATACTTCTCAATATTTTCTACTGTTCTTCCAACCTCTTCTCCACTTATTGGAACAGCTTCAATAAGAGTTCTACAATCTTATCATTTCTATTCTCATTAATTCTTTCAACATTATCTTCTTTATCTCTAGCTAAAATGTCTGAAATATCATCCATCATTTCTAAATAAGCCTTTGATGCCACTTCAATCAAAAGACCCTCTGCATTCCGATTTGCTAGTAATTGGTCATCTGAAGTTAACCCGTCATAAAACAATTCTGCTATTGTTTTAGCAAAAAAGTTTCCTCATCTCTTTTTCTAAACATGACAATAGTGCTTTACCTTCTAGCAAACTCCTCATCAGTCATAAACTCATACGTAAACTTCTTCAATTTTTCAGAAGTATTGATTTCTTCAGTAGATAAGGGATAGAACCATTTTTTGAGTTCTTCCTTTTAGTAATCTGATGAAGAGTCTAAAAAAGTACTCATTTTCATCTGTATTTTCTGTGTCAAATATTTTGCAAATTCTCATTAACGCATCCAGATGACCTTTAGGATCCTCATTATTTCGTCCTTTAAACCGAAGGGTCATCTTTAGTTGATGAGCAGTTTAATGTTATATAGCTCATATTCCCTGGCACCGCGAAAAGCAAAATGTGCCAGTCTTTTTCTGCATATAAAACAAGAAATAAACAAGTAACATCTTTTATAAGAGAGAAATCATGACAGTTAAAATTTCATCAACCCACTTCAGTTTTCAAAAACAAGTTATTACAATTACATTTACAGCAAATGAAATTTTCGAAGTCGATTTTCAAGAGAATCAAACAAACAAACAAATGAATTTTCACTATCCTATTCTAATCAACAAAAGAGTAATCAATGAATCCTAATGAGTAACCTTACTAAGCTAAAAAAAAATTCCAAAACAAACTGAACAAAAGATTAGTTCTCATATATTATGAAAGGAAAAATCAAGTTGCCTATGCTCTGTCACTATGCTGAACTTCACAAGTTGTTAACATGAGAATACATAGTTGTAGTGATCAAAACAACAAGTCAATTTGTCTCAACTTATAAAACATATGGAAGAATTCATTGACAAAAATTCAGAATTTAATTCATCCTAGAAAAGTGCAGAAATATCAACAAATATACACTACCAAAAAAATAGAAAATCAGCAAAATAAAGCTACTATACAACTAACCGAAACAAAAATATTTACCCAAGTAAACTAAATAAAAAAATTCAAGAAAAATTCATCTGTGTTACCTAAAATATAGTCAAATGACAAATGAAAAAATTTCTAATCCTAACTGTATCTACAAAAGTGCATAAAGTTCTCCAAAGTTGATTTTGAATGAAAAATTCATCAAAAACAGGACATTCTCCAACGTTGTCCAAATTTCCTAATTTGGACAACCAAATAAATTTTAAAAATTTTGAAAACTTTTGTACAACATCTACACATATATAAAATACTTGAGGCAAAATTTCAAGTCAAAATATTCTTCAATTGCTCCTAGTAAATCAAACAAGTCAACATATTATCAAAATTTGTAAGGAATAGGATAAACAGAGCAACATTTGAAATTTAAAGGATTAAGCCATAGTACTAAACTCCAAAAATCATGATACAATTCACAAAAAAAAAAAAACTAGACATGCAATTGCTGGCAAATTAGACAAGTATTGCAATATTCTCACAAAAATTCAGTAATTGTCAATCAAGCAAATAATCAATGAATTAAATACATAATCAACAAATCAATGAAGATAAATAAATGAATAAATAATTGCTAAAAAGCAAATAAACATCAACAAACAAAGATAATTAATTCATAACTCAAGAAAAATAATTAGCAAATATAATATCCATTAATAACACAAGTTACAAATTAAGAAAAGTGTTAGTAGTTAGTGAGTTAGTCGTTATGTTAGTTGTTAGTTCTAACCTAAAATTAACTAGTTACATAGCATCATCGCCCTTGGATAAAACACGCTAGGCAACAGCACGAAAAACTTGGTAAGCTATTTTTATATTGCTAGGTTTGGGAGTATTACAATATTTTATTAAGTTAGATCAAACAATTAATTTAACAAGCCTTGCTTTAACAAGTATAATATTCACTCCAAGAAATATAATGTCTTGGGTACAAAGTTGATCCCATGGAGTTGAATATCTAAATGACAGAACAAATGTAGTAGATAACTACTTAAGTTAATCTAAGATACACCCACCTTTGTACACTAGTGTTTTATAGAGAACCTAGTCACTAGGACCATGAGGGAAAAAAGAGCTATCACTATCTTAATTACAACTTAGTCTAACGTGCATAAGACTTAAAGACTTTCTATCTTAGACATCTAGACATAAAATACCAATTAATTTTGACTAAATGTGTCTTTAAGTTTAGAACTCATTTTTGACATTGCAATAGTTATGGTAGGCTAATTTCTTTTACCATTGTCATTTAGCCTTGAGATGATAGTCTTACACAATCCTAAGATGTTATAAACACAATTAGTTTAGGAACACACTCAGTAAAATTAGTGAATTAACTAGATTAATCATTAATAATAGCTTGTAAATGCAATGTGTCATATACTAATTGCTCAACCCACAATTTATGAAACACCTAATGTGCAAAAAAATTGGTAGCTATTGTAATACCATCACTCCATAAACCTCATACCATAACAATCAAAGCAAGCCATACACAATTACATGACTTTAACAAGCTTGGCATTGGAAACACACACATATGGACACCAAAATCCATCATTTTTATCCACAAGAGTCATTTAAATTTTTCTCAAATCATTTTCATCCATATCATATCCAAAAAAATTAAAAAAAAAAAAAACCTTAATTTGAGGTCTACAATACGGATCAAGAACCAATTCACACTAAATTCCATTATTTGCTCTCGGGTTGCCATGACAATTTTCTGATATGTACTTTAAAAAATCATAACTAATTTTAAAAAAAATTGAAATCATACATATAATAGTTTTTTCAAAAGCTCTAAATGTTAACTAATGAGCAAAAATAGTTCCAAACTAAGAAAACACCATCTAACCTATGAAAAATAATAGAATAGTAGCATAGGTCTCTGTTGCGTCCTACAACTGACCTCTAACTTCAAAAATTCGGATCTCTCTCTACAGAGCTCTAGATGAGATGCTATTAATTTCACAAAAAGCTTATATTGTCTAGTTTATGTTTGTAAGATTTTATGAGCATTAGATTTCATTGGCCCATGAATAACATAGAGAAGTAAACTGACCATCTGAACAGTACTGTGACCATTTTTGCCGAACTTTTCTAATTTTAAAAATTCATAATTAATTCTCTAGTTCTCAAAAAATAGTGGTTCTTAGTTTAGAAAAAAGCTCTAGATGAGGCCTATATTCATGCCAAATTTCAAGTTTAAATTCGTTCATTTGGTCAGCTTGGGGTATAAGGTACAAAAATGACATTTTTTGCACCATATAGGGTCAAAATGTAACCATTTACTCTCCTACTCTAACCACAATCACTTGGGCATGTCCAAATGCATAAAATCAACATACAAAGGCTACCCAAGTGGTCCAAATACTCATACAACTCAAAATCACTTCCTAACTTGCATATACATACAAGAACTCAGGCATTTGAATGTCAAAAACTCACATATGTGCATATATGGTTCCAAACTCCATTCATACATCACAAATACATATTTTTACACATGTCCATGTATCTACCTTACATATACATCATCTATATAAAATTCTTGACATCATACTACAAAATTTCCTTTTCTAGGGTCAAAATCCTCCTCTTCAAGATATATGGCCTCCACTTCTTGATCTTTGGGCTTCACCTAGACAAAAGTAGACATGTGGGGGAAAGAGAGAGATTTAAATAATCCCAATAGCTCTTTTGCCCTTTCAAACATTCATATATAATGCAATTACAAGTCAAGGGATGCAAGCATGCCATGAACATTTCTAAAACCATGCATAGCCACTTTTCTTATGTCAATTAAATTCAAACAACTCAAACATAGGCTCTATGGGTTACTGGTTTAGCTTCACCCAAACTTTCGAGACTTTTGGATTTGCCTCACCTATTTCTAGGGACTTTTGACTTGGCCTTGCTTTTTCTTAAGGCTTTTGGCCTTGCCTCACCCACTTTTAGGGAATTTAGACTCCTTATCACCCTTCTCAAGGGACTTTTGGCCTTACCAAGCTCATTTAAGCCATCACACTTTCAAATAAGTTCAAAAATCATGTCAAGGTACCAAGATTGTAAACCAATGGCTATAAACTATTTACATAATTCAAGAACACATACAAGCAAACCAAGACAAGTAACAAATCAAGAAATGCTGTGAGAAAGATTAGAGAGCTACCTTAGGCTAGAAATTACCAACTTTCCCCTTCTCCTTCTTTTGCTCCCTCTCAGCCAAGCACACACAATGGGGATGTCCTTGATTCTCTTGGCCTTGGTGTAATGCCCAATTTTCGTTAAATGACGGAAACAGATACGTTTTCAAAGCAAGTCTCCCGAAATGAATTAGTTAAGGTTTTGAAAATTTTGAGTAACATTCTAGACTCCTAAAAATGAGAATTCCAAGATCAAATGGAAAGAAAAATAAAGCTAGAATAAAAAAATAATTTCTTACAAAAAACTTATAAAATGTAATGACATTTTTGTAATTTTGAGTAAATTTTGTAATTCACATAGGAGGGCTTTTTAAATGAAAATTTTGAGTTCTCTAAGGTTCTCAAAGGTTCTGAAAACTATGGGAAGCCCCAGGACAATTAAATCCCCTCCGGTAGACGTTTTCCAATGTTAGTGTACCCAAACTTTGACGGATTTGTTCAGGAAGGTTTTAGCTTTGATTTGAGTGATTCCAAAGACATTTTACTAAATTGGGAACCTAAATTTTATAATAGAAAAGATGGTTCTAAAAAAGAAGCTAAAACTAAGTAGAAACAAAAATGCCAAAAATGAAAGACAAAATGGGAATCTTTGAAAAGTGTTTCTTCCTCCCATCTATAAATAGGTGGTGCCCCACTCTCAAACTCACATAGCTTCATATTGTTCTACCCTAATTCAAAGGAGAGAGCTAGGGTTTAGGAGCATCAAAGGGAGAGAAGAAGAAGGAAAAATCAAGACAAAAATGTATGGATTTTTTGTAGTTTTTTATGTTTTCTTCCTTCCAAACCTCTTCTCCTTTATTCTCCTTTGTTTTCTATGATTATAATGAAGTTTATAAATCTGATTTAAGGGAGAAATTAAGGGAAAAATTCGGATTTGAAAATAGGAGCTCAAAGAAGATAAGATTCAAGTGAGAAAAAGTAAAAAAACAAGGTAATTTATTCTTCCATGGTTGCTATGCTTTGTTCCTCTTCTCCACCCATTTCGCCCCACTCAAGAAGACCTAGGAGGACTTGGTTTTTAAGCAAAACCAAGGATGATTCTTAGAAAAGAGGGTGTGGAGATTAAGAATATGCAAAGAGAATTAACAAATAACTATGAAAATTCAAGATGTAATTTCTAAGGTTTCAAGTGCTCCTTACAAAATCTGATTTGATCTCTTAATTCCTATGTCTAAATAAGTGTTTGAATGAGCTTCTAAGATCCCTAAAAGTCTCCCTATGTACTTCCTCCATCAAGAAAACAAAGCAAAGTCCATGAACCCTAAAATCAAGCATAATCTTAGCCTAAGGGTGTTGGAGTACCTAGGGATAGTTTTAATTTGTTCCAAGCCAATTTTTGAGTCATATATGATGAATGAATATGAGAGGAAGCCTTGGGAAAAATTTAAGAAGCTTAGAGAGTGAATTGGTGCTTTGTGTTCTATAATATGACCTAAAAAAGTAACATGTACTTAGATTCTTTATTTTAATTGTGTGATGACTCCAAGAGGTTTAAAAGGATTCAAGAATCATATTTGAAAGGAAAGAATGGAGCTTAGAATTTATTTGATGGGTGTTACTTCATTAGGTGCATGTTTAGAAGCATAAAGAGGTTTATAGGTTAAGCTAGAGTCTAAGCAAGTTGTGTAGCCTTAGAATTAATTCTATGAATCTAATTAGATTTCATAAATTGTGTTTAGACTAAGAGAAATCATTCCCACACCTTTGTATGTGTGAGGCCGAGAAAGGGAGCATTGATTCAAGGAGAAAAGTGTATGTTTGCTTCCAAGGTAGCTCTCTCCACCTTCTCTCATGCACGATTGTTTACTTTACTTGTTTTTGAATGTGTGTGTATGTGTATTCAAACTATAAAAAAATGTTCTAGCATGAGCTTTTACTCCATGGTACCATGATGATGCATTATGTTTCCAAATTATGTTTATGATATTTGCTTAGGTTTGCTTGAGCGTGGTGAGGCCAAGAACCCTTAGCCATAGTGAGGATGAGCCAAGAACCCTTAAGATTAGTTGAGATAAAGTAAAGAGTCTCCCAAAAGTGAGGTTGACTCCCATAAGTAAGGTTGAGTCCAAGAACCTCTTAAAGAATGGGTGAGGCAAGTCTAAAATCCACAAGTGAATGGGTGAGGCTAATCCATTTGCTTGGCAAGCCTTTGTATGCTATGTATGACTTTTTCAAATGCCAAGAATGCTTCTTGAATGGTTACCTATATCCATATGCTCATGCATGCATTTGTAAGACTTATTTTGCATCTTTTATGCATGATTGAATGGGAGATGAGCTATTGGGATTCTTTGAATCTCATTCCCTCCTCTCCAATAATCTAACATGCTAGGTGGACTAAGAGATCAAGGATATGGGAGCCAACCACATGAAAAATGAGAGGATGACATTAAAGTGTTTGAATTTTGCTACTTTAAGGCCATATGAATGGCAAATGATGTAATCAATAGTTGTATATGTCCTATGATATTATGAATATGTATAATTATGTTAATGTATCATGTATAAATGAAAGCTAAGGTTGTATGAATGAGAATGCACATTTTGGTTAAGTAATGGCAAGTTTGTATTATGACAGTGTATGTATAAATGCAAGTGGAATGGCCAAAATAAGATGCATGAGGTTTAGGACTATTTGGTTTAGGACCATTTGGTTTAGGACCATTTGGTTAGTTCATACAAGTCCTATTTATGCTTTTAGACTTGCCCAAGAGGTGCCAAACTCCAAGAAAAGCCATTTGGATATTTTAGTATCTTGTATGAACCAAGAATTGACCATTTTAGAACCCTCTATCACTTTTTATCCAAATGAGCTTTTCTTGATATGAGATTTGGCATGCAATTAGAACCTATTGAGAGCTTTTTAGAGGTTTAGAGAATATTTGATAAATTTTCAAAATTGGCAAAAATTTTGATTTTGGTCTGATGTACTGTTCACTTGGTATAATGATTTCTATCACATAGGGCCTAAATGATGTCCAATTGCTACAAAATTTTATATGGAGTAACTAGACATTCCCAGTGACTTGTTCTAACTAAAATCACCTTATTTGGAGGTCCAAAGAGGGAGATATATATTTTTAGAAATTCTACCCAATATCAGGTGCCTCAATTAACCTCAGGTACTATTTGATTAGGTTTTGAGGTCTAGACGTGCCTGAACTGGTTTGGAATTATTTTTTTTTCCTCTAGCTAACATTTGTAGCTTTTCATATTGGTATCATTTGTATAGATTGGATTATTTTGGAATTAATTGGACATTTTTGAAGTTTCCTGCAGAAACTTGTGACAGTATCAGTGGATAGCCAGACCTCTAGACATTTTTGAATGTCAAACATCTTCTATGTTGGATATTATGGTCTAAACATATTTTTAGCATAAATTAGACATGTGTAGCTTTTTAGAATGACTAAGAATGCATGATTTCAAGGTTTTTAGAATTAGTTATAATTTTCCAAAGTTTGTTATAGAAAGGGGATAATTCTGGCCGAAAATACAACTATATATTTTATGCTTCCCTTTGCTTTCCACGAGTTGTAGGCGACTTTTGATAATGAAAATGAGTTGTATCCATGTAATTAAATATGATAATGTGATGTATGAGCTCACATGATCTATGAGACATCGAGCGAAAATTTTATATGCGACGCAACGTTAAAAAATACATTATTTTAATCCCCTTTTTCTTGCTCCTTTATGAAATGTATGATGTAAGGCATGTGAATATTATGAAATGAGCTAAAAATATATGGTGTTACACCAGGCATATTAAATAAGATACAAATCAATCCTTGGAACCAATTCTAACTTCATAAAACTCTAAGCTCATTTGGTCTTAAATCACTAGTATGGTCTATATATGACACAATGAAGCAACCACTTGAAATCATGCTCTTGGCTCCTAATACTCATTCTTTCTAGACCATATGACTCGATATAAACTCATTGAAGCCCTCACAAATTCATTCTAGGAAGCCAAACTTTAAGTTGCCTTATTATGTCTAAATGGAACCTAAAATACTACCTCTCAACCCAAGCTTCCTAAATTCAATTCATTGGTTCCTCTAATTCATAAAATGGCTTTAGTTTTATTCAAATTGGATTTAAAACTATTCTGAACCGTTCGGTCGAAGTTTTAGTTAATTGACGGCTGAAATCACTCACTGGTGGGGTTTCAATTATTCTTGAGGTTTTCATGGTTTTTAAGGTCTTTGAGAACCTTGAAAAGCTCAATTTTTTTTAAAAAAGTCATCTTATGAGTTTCTAAAATTTTCAAAAATTACAAAAATACTCCAACTTTCTTTCACAAATTTTCCTAACTCATTTGGCTTAGGTTTCTGAGTAACTTAAGCCTCAAATCTTCATTTTTAAGGGTCTAGATTATTACTCTAATTTTATTTGTCTGTTACCCATTCAATTTTTGAAACTTGCTTTGAAAATCTTATGTTTTAAGGCCTTTTAAGAAAAGCTGGATGTTACAGTTGTAATTCATTTGTTAGTTAATGGGTAATAAATACTGTGTTTACACTTCCTAACCCCCCTGCTTAATTGATTAACTAGCATTTTCATCCAATTAATTAGCTCTTAAACTTATAATTCATGATGCATAGGTGTTAATTAATGGACTAGATACAAGAAAATTTGATTAAGAGCATTGAGAACATAGAAGTACACCATAACAATCATAATGATCTAAAATAAATCATCATAACTGTCATATCCCAAGTCCAAAAATGTGACTAACATGGATACGAGATGAATCTTACATCCATTAGCCAAAACCTATAATCTATTGCTTACCTGGCTATTCCTAAAACAATATTTTTGTTATGCACATGAAATTTCATCATATTTCATTTTAAATAATTATCCTTCATACATGTCAAACTCTTGTAAAAAATTTTGACAAAGTCTTTCTTGAATGTTGGACCTCTCTAAATCTTACAATAGTCCAACACAACCATTTTTAACAAAAGAAAGCTCTATTCTTAATCCCTATTAGCTATACTATATACATTAGAGTATGACTATGGTGGAGCTAAATCTAGATTGTACAATATATTCATATATAGATAATAAATTAAGAAATACCTATATGGAGCAAATGTAAGGATCACTAAGAGAGGCTAGTTCCTTCTATATCATTAATAAGGA
The DNA here is from genome assembly GCA_032878935.1 of Erythrophleum fordii. Taxonomy (NCBI): domain Eukaryota; kingdom Viridiplantae; phylum Streptophyta; class Magnoliopsida; order Fabales; family Fabaceae; genus Erythrophleum; species Erythrophleum fordii. The sequence goes on from JAVQMF010000053.1 coordinate 36,048,344, forward strand.
TTTTAGTTCAACCCCATCATCTAACATAACAAATATTTATCAAATAAATAACATCCCATAATTAAATAGATAAACGAATAAATAAAAGAAATGACTAGGTAAGACAACTAACAAACACCTTGAAAAGGCTTTAGAACTTCAAACCATGCTTCACAAAATAGTAATGAAATTCTTAAAAGAATTTTAAATATAGGATACGTTCTAAGTCATGACAGTCGCATAATCTAAAGACAATATAAATAGTAACGATATAAAGTATGAAGTTTATAAAGTACACATTTGAAAATTTCTAAAACTAGTTCCTTTAAAAACATTTTCGTTGGAAAGACTTTCCTCAAAATGATATAATCTATCATAAGTCTTCAACTCACTTAAAATATAATCCAATATGAACCTTTAGCTTACATAAAATAAAGTCTATCATGAGTTCTTAGCTAACATAAAATAAAGTCTGTCATGAGTTCTTAGCTCACATAAAATAGCATCTCTCCATTCCATATGTGTTGGTTGACACATGGGGCTAGCATCTCTTGTACCTCTTGCTAGCTAAGGTTTAGCCACAGCATGCTAAAGGCTAATAGAAATGTTATTAGTAATTATTGATTTGTTTCTAGTCCTTCCATAAAACATGACCATCATGTATGGAATCACAATAATTTAAATTAGTTCTTAAACATTTCTTATACGTAATCAGCAAAAAGATTTATAGAAAATTTCCAAGATTATTCTTGTTGATTCCATACATGTTTAACATCTTTAAAATAAAATTTTCAATATAATTAAAATGCTTCTTCAATGAAATTGAATGCAATTAGGACCTTAGGATTTGATAAAACATGATATTTTTCAAAATAATAAAAATGCAAGATGAGAAAAATATGTGGGAACATGAATTATACAATGGGATGTTATCTACTCAGTACAGTGACACCACAAAATTCTCTACCATTTCCTCTAGCCATGCACTGAATATAAGAATGTCCCTAGTGTAACGAACGTAATTTTTGTAAAACGACGAAATGAGTCATGTAAAAGTAAGTCCTCTGAAATGACCTAGACAATGTCCTAAAAAATTTGGGTTGAGTCCTAGACTCCTAAAAATGATAATTCTAGGTTCAGACGGAAAGAAAAATAGAGTTAGAATGGAGAACTAATTTACGATGGAAACTGACGAAATGTAATGGCATTTTCATAAATAGGTGCAACTTTTGGAAAACCACATAGGGGGTTTTTTAAATGAAAGTTTTGAGTTTTCCAAGGTTCTCAGAGGCCCCAAAAACTATGGGCAGCCCCGAGACCGGTAAAGCCCTTCCAATGTATGTTTTTCAACGTCAGTTGACTCAAACTTTGATCGGTTCGTTTGGTAAAGTTTTAGCTCTAAATTGAGTGATTCCAAAGGCATTGTATTAAATTGGGAACCCAAATTTTATGATGGAAAAGATGGTTCTAAAAAAGGAGCTAAAACGAAGCCGAAATGAAATTGCTATTGCGGAAGGGCAAAATTAGAATTTATGGTTTCTTGAATGTTCTTAAGAGTTTCACACTTTGCTCCCTTCTTCTCCTCTTTAATAAGCACGACCCTTTCTGCCCAAAATATAGAAAATCTTTAGCTCTCTTAGGCGCACAAGAAGGAGGAGAAAAAGAGGAAGAAAGCCAAGGAGAAACTAGGTAATTTTATGGAATTTCTTGCTCAATCTTCCTCCAATCTTGTTCTCCTCTCTTCCTCCTTTCTTTCCACTGATTTTTGAATGATTTGGTTCTGTTTTGAGGTCAGACCAAGGAGGGAAATTTCGTGTTTGGAGAAGAGAAGCCAACCAAGGGAAGAAACATCTAAGAAACTAAGGAAAAACAAGGTAAAATCTCATTCCTATGGTGGCCTCTTCTTGTCCCTTCTTCTTGTATGTTTCGGCCAACCTAGGATGGGATAGGAGGGGCTGGATTTTGGGCAGAACCAAGAGAGAAACCTAGGAAAAAGAGTGCAAGGATTAAGAATATGGTAAGAAATTCTAAGAAAAACCAATAAAAAATAAGTTAGAAAAGTGTAGTGCTTTTTAGGGTTTTACAAAATCTGATTTTGTGTGAATGTTTTCTTGGCTATTTAAATGTTCCCTTGAGCTCCTAAGACCTCTAGAAAGCCTCCCAAGTGGCTCTCCCATTAAGGAAAAATCACAAAGTCTATAAACCTTCCTTATGATGCATATTTCGGCTAAGCTAGGTTCATTAGGCTAGGAGATGTTTTAATTTGTTCTAACCTTGGTTTGAGACATTATATGATGTTAGAAGATGGGAGAAATCATTGGAAAAAATTTAGGATCCATAGGTTGGGAAATGGGACAATGGTGTCCATAATGGTGCCTTATGAAGCAACTTAGTCTTTCAATGGTGCAATTGAATATGTAATGGCTCCAAGGACCTTAAATGAGTCCAAGAAGTTTAAAAATAACAAGAGAATAAAGCCTAGAACTTGGATGATATGAGTTGCTTCAATGGACCATTTATGAAACTAATATACCTATTATGGAAAGAGTGAACTTGGTGTCTTGGCTTGCTTCAAGTGTGTAATTATGTGATGTTTGTGATATCTAGGTCAAGAGAACCCTACTCCACCTAAGTGCTCTTGTGAGACCAAGAAGGGAAAGAAAGTGGCAAAGTAAGCTTGCATAAATTAAAAGGTAGCTCTCCACCTTATTCTCTTACATTCTTGTGTGCATATGTATATGGTGTATGCTTGTATATGCTCTTGTGATTTGAAAACATGCCACTTGATGTCTTGAAATTGCATTGGTACCAATGTGTCTTCTTGAATGACTATGGTTATAGAAAGAGCTCATAAAGGTGAGGTGATGTCAAAAGTCCGTTGATGAAGGTGAGGAGATGCCAAAAGTCTCATGGCATGGGTGAGACAAGGCCAAAAGTCCCTTGAATGGGTGAGACTAGGTCAAAAGTTCTTAGGCCAAGAGTGAGCAAATCCAAAAGTCCTAGAAATGGGGTGAGGCTAAACCAAAAGTCCCTAGAGTATGAAAATGGTCTTGACATGTGAATGTGGCATAGAATGGAATTTATTGCACACTTTATGATTGTATAGTTATGAATTTGATGTATGTGTACCTTGAATGTGGTGCAAATGGGTGTGTGAGCTATTGAGATTGTTGGAATCTCACTCCCCTTTCCCCCTCATCCTTGAATTGTCTAGGTGGTGGTCTAAATCAAGGAGATGCAAGCCAAGGACATTGAACATTGTTATTTTAGTGTATTATGTAAAGTAATGATGTATGTAATGTTTTTGTGATGTAAGACCATGAACAGGTGTAAAATGATGTATGAATATGATGTAGACTTTATATGATACTAAAGTAATAGAATTGTGCAAATTGGCTCTTTGATAGTTTGATGTAACTATACACAAATGGATGTTGAAAGACCAAAGTGATATGCATGAGATTTGGGATCAATTGGGCAGTCTCTACAAGTCATATTTGTACTTTGAAACTTGCCCAAGAGGTACCAAATAATTAAGAAAGCCATTTGGACAAAGTGGTTACCCATATGGAACAAAAATTACCATTTTAGGAGGCTATACCACTTTTTGTTGTCCAAATGAGCTGTTCTTGGTCTGAAATTTGGCATGCATCTAGAGCTTTTTGGGAAGCTAAATTTGGCAATTTTTGGAGGTCGATGGTATATTTGGCGAATTATTGAAGTTGGAAATTTTTCTGGTTTTGGTCCTTGGGACTGTAGCACTGGTCCAAAATTAAACTTTGTCACTCATAGGGCAAATGATGTCCAGTTGCCACAAAATTTTATACGGAGAAACTAGACAATCCTAGTGACTTGTTTCAACTAGAAGCACCTCATTTGGAGTCTAAAGAGGGAGATATAATTTTTCAAAGATTCAGTCTAGTGTCAGGCGTCCAATCAGACCTTAGTCATTATTTGATCAAAATTCATGGTCTGGATGAGCTTGAACTGGTCTAGAGTTATTTTGTACCTCTAGCTAACATACTAAGCTTTCTAGATTGGTATCATTTACTCGATTTGGAATTTTATGGAATTAATTGGACATTTTTGAAGTTTATATCAATAAATTGTGACAGCATCAGGACCCAGTCTGACCTCTAGACAATTTCGCATGTCAAACATTCGGTGTGTGGGATGTTATGACTTGTACTTATTTTTAGTATAAAGTATACATCCCAAGCTTTCCAAAATGACCAATATTACATGATTTCAATATTTCTAGATTTACTTATGATTTTCCAAAATTTTGGACAGAATGGTGGCAAATCTGGCAGAAATTCAATGAGTTCAATTCATGCTCCATTTCGGTTTCCTTAAGTTATGAGCAAGATTTTGTTATGAAAACGGGTTGTAATAATGTATTTAAATATAAGGATGCATGGTATGAACCTACAAGGTCCACGTGTCATCGATTTAATGTTAGTTCCTTTTCCATGTACTCTTATGAAAATGATGATAGGGAGCTTATGAATGCCATGAATGGGGTTAGATATATATGGTATTACACCTAGAACTTTCCATATAAGTTAAAATCATGTTATCTAAAGGGAGTTCATGCTCAATGGTTATTAGATAAGCAAATGTGGCCTAGCACAATTGAATAGCACATAAAGAGAAGATATAACGGCTTCTTAAGATTCATCCTTCATGAGTTACCTATATCTAAGGGTGGGGAGCAACTAATTTTGCATAAATGGAAGTTAAAAGGAAGAAGGCTAGTTTTGCAACAAAAAGTAGATGGTTTGAAAGAAGGATGCCTCAAGTTGCTACTACTTGACTAACAACAAAGATGCTACACCTTGCAAAGGAGTGAATGAAAAGCATGAATAATAACCATAACACAACAAAAGCTAGTGGATATGATCTAAATTCTTGTAACTTGAAGCACATTTGGACTTTACAATTGGGTGGAGAAAAGGTGAAATCACATTATGCAACTAAAAGGGATGAAGATGTAGCCAATCAAATTAGAGAAGAAAGAGGTTGAACCGAAATAAAGATGAAGCTTGGGCTAACCAAAAATGTTGGTTTGAAAAATTTAAGAATAAAGAATTTTAGAAGTTTAAAGTCATTCTCAAGCATAGAAATTTGAGGAAGAAAATGAGGAAAAGAAAAGAAGGCTTCAGTTTTGCAGCAAGAGAAAATATCATATGCAGAGGAAATGTAAGTGAAGCTTGGAGGTGTGACACCTTAATCTCCTTTCACTACCTAGCCTCTCCATAGGCTCGGTTCCATATGATTTCCAAAGAGTCACTACTCTCCCGTGGCATTTACATGCTATGAACCGGGGTTTCATATACTTATCTTTTACCCCGTGGGTCCTGTGAACCCATCTCAAGCATCCTCAACTCAAAATCCATATAGATGACTCATACATAGCATAAAACAAACCATAGGCCACAGGTATAGAGCCGAAAACTATAAAAATTACATTTTCTCACTTGGGCCCAAAAGTCATATTTTGGCTCTAAGTTTGGAAAATCATAAGAAATTATAGAAAAATTGGAATGCAGCAAACCTTAGCTTTCTGGAAAGCTCTAAGTGTCAACTTTACACTAAAAATCATTCCCAATCACAAACACATCGTTTGGACCAAGTTTGACATCGAAAATGGGAGGAAGGTCCAGCTGTCACTGTATCTGGTGCAGCTTGCTGTCATGATTTTCGAAAATTCATAACTAAATCCACAAAAATCCAATCTGGGCACATTATACCAATTCGGAAAGATACGGATGTCTACTAGAGGACAAAAATAAGTCCAGATTAGTTCAGTAGCTCCTACACCCCAAAAACCGATGGAACAGTGATGGGGGTCAGATAAGCTCACTGATGCTGATACAGAACTTCAGTCGGTTCAATATCTCTCTACAGACCTCCAATTTGGGTGATTCTAGTTCCTACAAGTCACTTTGGTTTTCTAGTTTATGTGTATAAAATTTCACCACATTTGGAATCCATTTGGTCTAAAAGTGCCACAAATTTCTTTTTCTGGTTTAGATGAACAGTACATGACCAATCTATTAAATTCTCCCAAATTCAACAATTCCCCAAATATTCTATAATCCTCCGAATATTACCCACTTTAGCTTCTCAAGAAGCTTTCTATAAACTCTAGAGGCATGCCAAATTTCATGGCAAACGGAGCTCATCCGGTCATACTTTGACGGAGCTCACAAAAATACCGGTTTTGGCACCCCAAAGGTCCAAAACGGGTCCAAATAGCCTCTCTCACATTCTCACTCCACATGGACAAGTTCAAAAGCATAAAACTAGTATATCTAACATGTCCATATGCTCCAAATCATCATACATTCAAATCTCACTATGCTATGGCCAAATTTACATAATATTATTCATGCATCAAAGGGGTAAAAACCCACATTTCCATTACTTTGGCTAATAACAGAGTTCATACATCATCCTTTCATATTTCTACATGTGTTACAAACTTTACATCTCAAAAATAGTGGGCACATCTTCATTTGGCACCACTTTACATCATATATACATCAAAATATCAAAAGAAAGTAATATCTCTAACTATGCATGCTCCTAGGCTCCTTGGTGGGTGCTCGGTTCTCCTTGAGCTCCACCTAGCATATTAGTTGGGAGGGGAAAGGGGTGAGATTCAGGGAATCTCAGTAGCTCAAGCACTCAATCCAGCAAGCAATCAAGGCATATAACAAGTCAAGGCATGTGAATAAGCATTTAGCCATTCTCAATCAACCAACACACAATGTACATGCTATGGAATCACAACAATGCCAAAAATGAGCTCCAGGGACTTTTGGTCTAGCCTCACCCGAGTTTAAGGGACTTTTGGATGGCCTCACCCGAGTTTAAGGACTTTTGACTTGGCCTCACTCGTTTGAGACTTTTGGCCTTGTCTCACCTATCTCAAGGGACTTTCGGCTTCACCTCACCCATCTCGTGGGACTTTCGGCACTACCTCACCCGAGCAATCTCACATTTCAACATACAAGTATATTGGCATTCAATGCATCAAAGCAATAACATATGGCATATTCCATACAACAAGCATATACATAATCATACAATGACTGTCATACCCAAGAAAGCAACAAGAAAGAGTGAAAGAGAGAGCTACCTTTGGAGCCAAAGCCAACACAAGCTTTTCCTTTCAATGTCTCCTCTCCCTCCTTAGGTTCACAAACACACCTTGATGGAGGTGTTTCTCTTGAGCCTAGACACACAAAAGCATGCAATTACTCTCTTATAATTTAATTTAGAGCAACCCTTCTATCTCATACAACCTAGGGTTCTCTCTCTAGAATGCCATTACCCCTTTCTCTCTCTCAAGCTCCCATGGTAGTGGAAAACCTCATTTTCAAAGAGAACTCAAGGATTCAAAAGAGTTTTCCACTTTCCCTCTTCTGACCCATACCCAAAATCCGTCCATTTACACAAATAAAACCGCAGGAAAAGAGGGCAAAGGGAGGGGATCAGAAATCTGAAGAGAAATGGGAGAAGTTACCTTACCTTTCCCTTAATCTTCCTCCTCCTCTTGATCTCTCACACTCTCCTCGCCTCTTTTCTCTCTTTGGGTCGAAGCTTAGGGCAGATATGAGAGAAGAAATGAGTTTGGGCGTTTAATGAAGTCTGATTCTCGCTATTTACTCTCTTCCGGACCGACTCTCGCTACGGCGAAAACTAACCTTCGCTATAGCGAGCTCGTGTAATCTGGCTTCGCTATGGCGAGGTGTAACCTTCGCTATGGCGAGCTCGTGCCAGTTCCCTTCGCTATGGCGAGATTTACCACTTGCTATGGCGAAATCGCGTCAGTTCCAGACTTCACTCTCGCTAATGGCGCCGCTACAGCGGGCAACTCTCTGGTTTTTGTATGGGCTGCTGCTAGCACTCGCTATAGCTAGAATCGCCTTCGCTGTGGCGAACTAGCTCTCTCGCTGTAGCGAGACCATTTCTCGCTATTGCGAGAGGACTTGGCAGAAATTCTGGATTCCGAAAATTTCCAAATTTCATTTCCTTTCTTTTCCCTTTTCTTTTCTTTTTCCCGGTCGTTACATTTCTACCCCTCTTAAAAGAAATTTCGTCCTCGAAATTTAAAAACTTACCTCAAGGAAATAATTCCGAATATTTCTGCCTCATCTCATCTGCCAATTCCCAAGTGGCTTCCTCAGATGTCAGACCTCTCCAAATCACTTTCACCAGAGGAATGCTCTTGCTTCTCAGTTGTTTCAGCTTAGCATCCACAATTCTCTCCGATTTCATTACATAGGAAAGATCTTCCTGCAATTGCACATGCTCATATTCTATGACATGTGAGGAATCTAGTAAATACTTTTTTAACTGGGAGACATGAAAAACACTGTGTATTTGGGCTAGGTTAGGAGGCAAAGCTATTCGGTAAGCCACGGGTCCAATTTTCTCAAGGATTTCAAACGGACCAATATACCTAGGACTGAGCTTCCTTACCCTCATTGATCGACCTACTCCCGTCATTGGAGATATTCGTATGAACACATGGTTTCCAACCTCAAACTCTAACGGCCTCCTATGCTTATCAACATAGCTTTTCTGCCTACTCTGGGCCGTGAGTAGCCTCTTTCTAATCAATTCTATCTGTCGGGTTGTCTGGTCCACAATCTTAGGTCCTATCATACTCCTCTCACCTAACTCAACCCAACACACAGGGGATCTGCACTTTCTCCCATACAAAGCCTCATAAGGGGCCATCTGGATACTGGAATGGTAACTATTGTTATAAGCAAACTCTGCTAACGGTAAATACACATCCCAGTTTCCTTTCATTTCTAGCACACATGCCCTCAACATATCTTCTAATGTCTGGATGGTCCTTTCAGTCTGACCATCTGTCTGGGGGTGATATGCAGTACTAAACCGCAATCTCGTCCCTAAGGCATGCTGTAATGACCTCCAAAAGTTCGATGTGAACCTGGGGTCTCTATCCGAAACTATGCTATTGGGCACTCCATGAAGTCGCACTATCTCTCTGATATACAACTGGGCCAATCTATCCAGTGTATAAGTAGCCTTAATAGCTAAAAAGTGTGCAGACTTAGTCAGTCTATCCACAACTACCCAAATAGCATCGTGTCCAGAGGATGTCCTGGGTAACCCCATAACGAAATCCATGGCTATACTATCCCACTTCCACTCAGGGATATCTAGTGGTTGTAATAACCCAGCCAGTTTTTGATGTTCAATCTTTATCCTCTGACACACTAGGCATCTAGCTACATAATCCGTCACATCACTTTTCATCCCTGGCCACCAGAAAATCTTTTTCATATCCTGATACATCTTGGTGGCACCTGGGTGGATAGTATACTTACTCTTATGCGCCTCTTCCAGAATGCTTTCTCTCAACTCATTCTGACTAGGCACACAGATTCTATCCCGATATACTATCATGCCATCCTCAGACAACTTGTAATCTGAGGTCTTACCTTGGGTGATCTCATTCCTGATCCGTTTCAGGAACTCATCCTCTCTTTGGGCATCTAAGATCTGGGTTCTCAAGATATTTTCAATTCGGGTTTCACTCAGATATAATCTACCCGATACCACCTGACACGAGAGGTTCAAGTCTCTGAACTTCTCTAGGAGCTCCTGCTCTCTAATCATCATATGGGCTACATGGATGGATTTTCTACTCAGGGCGTCTGCCACCACATTGGCCTTACCCGGATGATATTTCAACACATAATCATAATCTTTCAAGAATTCCATCCATCTCCTCTGTCTCATATTGAGTTTTCTCTGATCAAACAGGTATTTCAGACTCTTGTGGTCACTATAGATCTCTATGGTTGCACCATACAGATAGTGTCTCCAAATTTTAAGAGCAAACACTACGGCAGCTAATTCCAGGTCATGTGTGGGGTAATTCTCCTCATGAGGTCTCAACTGCCTCGAGGCATATGCCACTACTCTACCCTGCTGCATCAACACACATCCTAACCCTTTGCCCGAAGCATCACAATAAACCACAAATGGTTCACTAGGGTCAGGGATAATCAGCACAGGGGAAGTGGTCAAACAGAGTTTCAACTCCTGGAAACTCTTCTCACATCTCTCATCCCACACAAATGGTGTATCTTTCCTGGTTAGCCTCGTCAGTGGTAAGGCCATTCGAGAAAAGTCCTGAATAAATCGTCTGTAATACCCTGCCAAACCTAGGAAACTCCTGACTTCGGTGATCGTTCTAGGTCTATCCCACTGTAACACAGCCTCAACTTTATGGGGATCCACCGCAACCCCATCCCGTGAGATCACATGACCTAAGAATCGCACCTCGGTCAGCCAAAACTCACATTTACTCAGTTTGGCATACAACCTTTTCTCTCTCAAGGTGTCTAGGACTAGTCTTAAATGCCTCTCGTGCTCCTCAAAAGATCGGGAGTACACTAAAATATCATCAATAAAGACCACCACAAACTGATCTAGATACGGTCTGAATACCCTGTTCATATAATCCATGAACACAGCAGGTGCATTCGTCAACCCGAATGGCATCACAAGGAACTCATAGTGCCCATATCTCGTTCTGAAAGCCGTCTTAGAGACGTCCTCAGTTCTCACTCTCAACTGGTGGTAACCAGATCTAAGATCTATCTTAGAAAACACAGATGCCCCAGCCAACTGATCTAACAGATCATCAATTCTAGGGAGAGGATATTTATTCTTGATGGTAACTTTATTCAACTCTCTGTAATCTATGCACAACCGCAAGCTACCATCTTTCTTTTTCACAAACAACACCGGAGCACCCCAAGGTAAAACACTAGGGCGGATAAACCCTTTCTCTAACAATTCCTCTACCTGCGCTTTCAACTCAGCAAGCTCGGCGGGAGCCATCCTGTAAGGAGCTTTGGACACCGGTCCAGCACCAGGCACTATGTCTATAGGGAACTCTAATTCTCTCTCAGGAGGTAGGCCACTAAAGTCAAACTCTCTAGGGAAAACCTCCGGGAATTCCCTAACAACTGGGATCTCCTCTATCCCTTCTTCTGCCTCAACCCGAATAGAGAAAAAGACTAGAAACCCTTGACATCCACACTCCAAATATCTCTCAGCCTGGGTAGTAGTCATAAAGGATAACTCTGCTCCTACCCTAGGTATGGTCCCACAAGCAGGTAAGGAGATGGTTCGATGTTCACAATCAAGTATGGCATTATTTGCAGCTAACCAGTTCATACCAATAATCAAATCAATTTCATGAAAAGGCATACAAACCAAATCAAGAGTGGTATGACAGTGGTTAAATTGGACAGTGACATTTAAGCAAGTATGGGAAGTGACCACGTGGCCTCCAGTGGGTGTAATGACAGATAAGTCAAAGGGCAAGACACTAACAACCAGACCCAATTTCCTCACACAATCATAAGATATAAACGAGTGACTAGCACCCGAATCAAACATAGCAACTACAGGAAAGCCATTCACTAAAAGCGTACCTCGGATCAAACTGGGAGATGCGCTGGCTTCCTGCTGAATAAGGGCGAACACTCGGCCCTGGGTCTGTGGTCTAGGAGGAGGTGCTGTCTCCATCTGAGGACAGTGTCTAGCAATGTGCCCCGGTTTCCTACACTTATAACATGTCACCGGAGACTGCTGGAAGGATGACTGACCCCGAGGAGGTGGCACACCTCGCTGCGGCCTTCTACTCCATGGCCCCTTCCCTCTTTTCTTGGTATTAGGGGTCAAACTAGAGCCCTCTTCTGGTTTCGACCTCTTCAAATTCGGAACCCTCTTCTGACTAGCCGTCGTCACAGTAGGCATGATAATTTGCAAGTTCGTCTCAATCACCCTACTGACCTCCACCAGAGTATTAAACTTTCTGATCCGCTGTGGAGTGACTCTGTCGCTAATCAGGGGCCTCAAACCAGTCTCAAACTGCTCACATCTCCAGGGTTCATCATCATACCTCTGGAGGTAAGAGGAATACCGAGACAGCTCTATAAACTTGGCCACATACTGGTCCACAGTCATCTCATCAGTCTGTCTCAAACTCATGAACTCCATCTCTTTCTTCTTCCTCACTGAACTTGGGACATACTTCTCATAAAATTCAACCAAGAATGTCTCCCAAGTGATCTGTATATTCTTGGTCTCCATCAGTGGTTTCGCACTCTCCCACCATCTATCAGCCTCCTTTTCTAGCATGAAGGTGGCTAACTGGGCTTTCTGCTCAGTGGTACAATCCATCACTGAGAAGATTTTCTTAAGCTGCATGACCCAAGCCTCCGCCTTATCCGCATCCAATTCCCCGTCAAATGAGGGTGGATTGTTCTGCCTAAACTGCTTCAATACTTTCTGGATAGGTGTCTGGGTCTGTGGAGCAGCAGGCTCCTGGGGAGGTATAGGTGGAATGCTGGAGGTAGATGGTTGCGGTCCAGGGGCATCCCTTCTGGCTTCTTCTTGCCTAGCCAGGGTATTTTGCAGATGCATGATCATATCATGCTGCTGCTGGGCAATGTATCTCTGTTGCTCCAGCATCTCTTGGTGCTGGCCCATCATGGCCTCATACCGATCTAATCTATCCATGATGGCCTGCAGAGGAACCCTAGTCTCAGTAGGAACCTCTGGCTCATCTCTCTGAGCTCGGGGCAGTCTGCCTCTGCCTCTACCCCTGCCCCGTCTAGTCTCAACCATGTCTGAAAGAAATAGCAATCCTCAGTTCACAATAATATCACAACACTTATGCAAGGATGCTACAACTTCCATGACCATTCACACCAAAAATCAACAAATCATAACATTCAAGAGCCTAAACTTGAGCAAAAGTGCCTGACCATTGCTCTGATACCAAAAATGTGACACCTTAATCTCCTTTCACTACCTAGCCTCTCCATAGGCTCGGTTCCATATGATTTCCAAAGAGTCACTACTCTCCCGTGGCATTTACATGCTATGAACCGGGGTTTCATATACTCATCTTTTACCCCGTGGGTCCTGTGAACCCATCTCAAGCATCCTCAACTCAAACGCCATATAGATAACTCATACATAGCATAAAACAAACCATAGGCCACAGGTATAGAGCCGAAAACTATAAAAATTACATTTTCTCACTTGGGCCCAAAAGTCATATTTTGGCTCTAAGTTTGGAAAATCATAAGAAATTGTAGAAAAATGGGAATGCAGCAAACCTTATCTTTTGGGAAAGCTCTAAGTGTCAACTTTACACTAAAAATTATTCCCAATCACAAACACATTGTTTGGACCAAGTTTGACATCGAAAATGGGAGGAAGGTCCAGCTGTCACTGTATCTGGTGCAGCTTGCTGTCATGATTTTCGAAATTTCATAACTAAATTCACAAAAATCCAATCTGGGCACATTATACCAATTCGGAAAGATACGGATGTCTACTAGAGGTCAAAAATAAGTCCAGATCAGTTCAGTAGCTTCTGCACCCCGAAAACCGATGGAACAGTGATGGGGGTCAGATAAGCTCACTGATGCTGATATAGAACTTCAGTCAGTTCAAGCTCTCTCTACAGACCTCCAATTTGGGTGATTCCAGTTCCTACAAGTCACTTTGGTTTTCTAGTTTATGTGTATAAAATTTCACCACATTTGGAATCCATTTGGTCTAAAAGTGCCACAAATTTCTTTTTCTGGTTTAGATGAACAGTACATGACCAATCCATTAAATTCTCCCAAATTCAACAATTCCCCAAATATTCTATAATCCTCCGAATATTACCCACTTTAGCTTCTCAAGAATCTTTCTACAAACTCTAGAGGCATGCCAAATTTCATGGCAAACGGAGCTCATCCGGTCATACTTTGACGTAGCTCACAAAAATACCAGTTTTGGCACCCCAAAGGTCCAAAACGGGTCCAAATAGCCTCTCTCACATTCTCACTCCACATGGACAAGTTCAAAAGCATAAAACTAGTATATCTAACCTGTCCATATGCTCCAAATCATCATACATTCAAATCTCACTATGCTATGGCCAAATTTACACAATATTATTCATGCATCAAAGGGGTAAAAACCCACATTTCCATTACTTTGGCTAATAACAGAGTTCATACATCATCCTTTCATATTTTTACATGTGTTACAAACTTTACATCTCAAAAATAGTGGGCACATCTTCATTTGGCACCACTTTACATCATATATACATCAAAATATCAAAAGAAAGTAATATCTCTAACTATGCATGCTCCTAGGCTCCTTGGTGGGTGCTCGGTTCTCCTTGAGCTCCACCTAGCATATTAGTTGGGAGGGGAAAGGGGTGAGATTCAGGGAATCTCAGTAGCTCAAGCACTCAATCCAGCAAGCAATCAAGGCATATAACAAGTCAAGGCATGTGAATAAGCATTTAGCCATTCTCAATCAACCAACACACAATGTACATGCTATGGAATCACAACAATGCCAAAAATGAGCTCCAGGGACTTTTGGTCTAGCCTCACCCGAGTTTAAGGGACTTTTGGATGGCCTCACCCGAGTTTAAGGAATTTTGACTTGGCCTCACTCGTTTGAGACTTTTGGCCTTGTCTCACCTATCTCAAGGGACTTTCGGCTTCACCTCACCCATCTCATGGGACTTTCGGCACTACCTCACCCGAGCAATCTCACATTTCAACATACAAGTATATTGGCATTCAATGCATCAAAGCAATAACATATGGCATATTCCATACAACAAGCATATACATAATCATACAATGACTGTCATACCCAAGAAAGCAACAAGAAAGAGTGAAAGAGAGAGCTACCTTTGGAGCCAAAGCCAACACAAGCTTTTCCTTTCAATGTCTCCTCTCCCTCCTTAGGTTCACAAACACACCTTGATGGAGGTGTTTCTCTTGAGCCTAGACACACAAAAGCATGCAATTACTCTCTTATAATTTAATTTAGAGCAACCCTTCTATCTCATACAACCTAGGGTTCTCTCTCTAGAATGCCATTACCCCTTTCTCTCTCTCAAGCTCCCATGGTAGTGGAAAACCTCATTTTCAAAGAGAACTCAAGGATTCAAAAGAGTTTTCCACTTTCCCTCTTCTGACCCATACCCAAAATCCGTCCATTTACACAAATAAAATCGCAGGAAAAGAGGGCAAAGGGAGGGGATCAGAAATCTGAAGAGAAATGGGAGAAGTTACCTTACCTTTCCCTTAATCTTCCTCCTCCTCTTGATCTCTCACACTCTCCTCGCCTCTTTCTCTCTTTGGGTCGAAGCTTAGGGCAGATATGAGAGAAGAAATGAGTTTGGGCGTTTAATGAAGTCTGATTCTCGCTATTTACTCTCTTCCGGACCGACTCTCGCTACGGCGAAAACTAACCTTCGCTATAGCGAGCTCGTGTAATCTGGCTTCGCTATGGCGAGGTGTAACCTTCGCTACGGCGAGCTCGTGCCAGTTCCCTTCGCTATGGCGAGATTTACCACTTGCTATGGCGAAATCGCGTCAGTTCCAGACTTCACTCTCGCTAATGGCGCCGCTATAGCGGGCAACTCTCTGATTTTTGTATGGGCTGCTGCTAGCACTCGCTATAGCTAGAATTGCCTTCGCTGTGGCGAACTAGCTCTCTCGCTGTAGCGAGACCATTTCTCGCTATTGCGAGAGGACTTGGCAGAAATTCTGGATTCCGAAAATTTCCAAATTTCATTTCCTTTCTTTTCCCTTTTCTTTTCTTTTTCCCGGTTGTTACAGGAGGGACACATGGAAACTTTAGACCTTGCTAAAGATTAATCTTCAAGGGCCTAAAATAAATTTAAGATGTATAAGAGGGCATGGAAGCAGTATGTGAAAATTATAATTTGGTCCCTATAGAACATTGATGCAAGCACAAGGAAGGAAGAAAAGAGAAAAAAAAAGGGGGAAATGACAAGAGCATCTTGTGAGGAGTTGAACATAGTTCCTAGAAGGACTAAGCAATTAAAGCAAGTATTAGAGCTCTAATTGATACTTGTTCAACTTTTTCACCTAGTAACCATAAATTTAGTTTTACAATTAATCATAAAATTTAATTTGATAAAATTAATATTAATTCCCTCTTATATCTTATTTAATTATTCATTTATTCATTCATTCATTTTTTACACCATAATTTTTTTTATTTTGTTCGCATATATTTCATTTTATCCCTATTATAGATCTTAGGTTATCACATTCTCTCTCCCTTAAAAAATTTGATCCCTGAATTTTAGGTAAACTATTTACTAAGGAAAACAAAGAGGTAGGGTTACATCCTCACGCAAGGTTCCTTTACTATTTACCTTCTCTTCAAATTGACTCTGCCACACCACTTTAACTGAAACCACATTCTTATTTTTCACCATATTATCTAGGTTCTAAGTTCAATTAATCTTGTCAATTACCCATATGTAATTTTGTTTTGACCAAAATTCTTTGATTTAAATCTTAAACCTTAACTTCATCTATACAATTTTAACATTTCTATGGTGTAGTTGATAAAATCAACAAACTTTTTAGTACCAAAAAAGAATGGGTTGGATTAATTATTGGGTTTATAATTTAGGCTAAACTATTGGATGATATTAGCTAGACTAGGCTATATTTGCTACCTAAAGAGCTAAATTGGGCTTAAGGCTAAATTGAACTTTTGAGGCTATAAATAAGCTATAGCCATGTATTTAATCTATGGGATTTTCTGATATATTTAAAGGAAAATAGCCTAATAATATGCTGTTGAAATATAAGAGAATATTTAGATATTTCCAAGCAGTTTTTAGCCATTTAACTACCTTCCTACAAATTAAGGATTGAGCTTATAGAATATTCTAAAGGTAGTCAATTTGATCAAATGGAAACAAGGAATGTTCATAAGTTGACCAAGTCAAAGAAAGTGCAAAATACACTTAAAGACCCATCTTCTAAATTTTAAGGATATAGATGTTATGGTTACTAATGACGTAGTTAGTCAGTAAATAGATATATTATTTTAATTTTCAAGAAAGTTGAAATAGCACTTACTTACACTGACGTTGTTAACCATGATCTTACAGTAATGCTAACGTGGACAAAAAATAAGGAAGAAGTGGCAAATGGTTTTATTAGGGTTAATGACTAGTTTTAAGCTTATAAATACTCATTGTACATTTGTTCTTGAACATACACATCCAATCAATTAAGCATAAGTCTTTCAATTTTATCTTCAACTTTCATGCTTTTCAATTTCAGAATTTATTGTTTAATTTATAGCTTTCTTTAAAGCTTTTTCTTTTTATTGCATTTCATTCTTTTACTTTCCTTTAATGTAATTCTAACTATAGGTGTTAATCACTCTTTAGTCATTCTTCAAACTAAGTGCTTCCTTTAAGCTTAGGAACCTAAAGCTAAGAACAGAGTCACTTCCTTAGTGCATCATCTAAACATGGAAATCTAAAGTGCGAGTTAGCTAATCCATTCAACTAATCAATCAAAATTCATAAACAACAATTTTCGCACTATTGGTGGGATGCAAAAGAAAAGCTTTCGGTGAAGTTCTTATCACCTAGTCACAACTACAAGTGGTACATTCGCTTGCAATCTAGAAAAAGTTTAAGTGACTTAGATATTGTAATATCCTATAATTTAAAAATTCATAGCAATTTTTAAAGAGCGGAATGAATTACTTGTAAGAGACAATTGGCCTAGTGGAAGCCAATATGAATTACGAGAAACCAAAAACAGACTCAGTTGATTAATGAATAAGGAACTTGAAGTAAAGTGAATTAAGGCTAATTGAGATTAGAATATTAATTAGAAAATCTACAAATGCGGTTAAGAGCTTCAGGATAGCTCAAAATCGGAGCCAAAACAACAAAGCAGAGGAACTGAAAACGTAGAGGCGAAACTGTAATTTTAGGTAACCTTTAGAAAATTCAAAAGAGGAAGCTTTAAATGGGAAAATTGATTTTCCTAAGGTTCACAGAGGCCCCAAAAACCATAATAATCCTTAGAATAGTTAAAACCCCTTTGGTATGTGATTTAGGTCATCGGTTGATTGAAACTTTGACTGAATGGTTTAGTGAGGTTTTAAGTTCAATTTGGGTGAAACTAATGGCATTTTATGAATTAGAGAACCTAAATTTTATGATGGAAAAGATAGTTATCAAAACGGAGTTGAAATGAACTCAAACGGAGGAATTAAAGTATAAGGGCATAATGGACATTTTAAAAAATATTATAAAACCACTTTTTCCTTTCCATATTAGACCAGCACACCTTCTTCAGCCAATAACTAGCTCTCTCCAACTCTGAAATATAATTTTAGGCATGAGAAAGGGGGAGGAAGAAGCAAGGGAAAGGAAGCCTCATATAAGTAATTTTTCATGCAATTTTGCCTATCTTGCCTTTATTAATATTTTCTCGTCCTTCACTTCTCTCTCTCTCTACGATTTTAACATTCTAAAAAGATAAAGTTTTGGTCTGAACCTATAGAGGAAAGAGCTTTTAAGAAGGAACCAAATACACCAAAATAACCACCATGAAGAGTCTTTCCATTTAATGTATAACTCATGGTGTGGAAGAAACATTTCCTTAGTTCTCTATCACTCCATAAGTTTAACCAAACCTGGAGCAATTTAAAAGGAGTTGGTTTTTTATGAAATCATAATGGGAACAAGGGTTTTGGAGTGCAGAGATTAATATGAAACCAATGGAAACCATAAAAGGCTATAGGTTGCAAATTTCCACACCTAGAATTTCACTTGCACCTTAGAAAATATAAAGCTATAAAATGATATTTTAGACCATGTAAAAGTATAACTAAGTTAATAAGAGGCTAAGGAACTTATATATGTGACAATTTCCCTAGAAAAGCAAGTAAAACTCTATGGGTGGCATTCTTGATGCATGTCTCAGCCAAGGAGTACTTCAAGTACCTAGGGAGAGTTTTTCTTAATTCTAAAGATAGAAATGGTCTAAATATGAATTATAGACATAAAAGAAACCATTGGTTTGAATTTAAAAGCCATATCTTGAAAGTTAAAAATTTTGGGTTCCTTTAGACATAAAGAAGCAACTTAGTGTTTGGCTCTTAAATTAAGTTTGTGATGACTCTAATGAGTTTAAATTAAGTCATGTGACTTAGATTGGATGAGAAATTAGAGCCAAGAAGAGGAATTATATGAGTTGCTTCATTATACTCTTGTATGGAACCATATGCATGCCATAAGCTAGAAATAGCTTGTGAAAAGTTTATGTGAGGTTAGAGATGGTTCCATTGATGTGTTTGTGCTTTGTTTGATGTGTCTAAGCCAAGCAAACCAAGCCTCCTTCAAGTGTGTGTGTGAGTTGGAACCAAGAACATAAGGGAATTAAAGAAGAATTGTGCTTCTTGACCCAAGTTAGCTCTTCATATATTCTTGTATGCATTTCTTGGTTATTTGATTATCATTGAATGCTTATATGTATGTTTGAATCATGAGATATGCCATTAGCTATTGGTTTGATGCTTTGGTATCATTATACTTCTTGAATTATTTTTTGAATATGAAATTGCTCTTGATGGATAAGGTTATGCCAAAAGTCCATAAGAATAGGTGAGACAAGGCCAAAAGTCTCAATAATGAGTGAGGCTAAGTCAAAAGTCACTAAAAAGTGGGTGAGGTTAATCTACACGTCCTAAATAATAGGGTGAGACTAAACCAAGAGTCCCTAGAGCTTAATATTGATATTAACATGTTTATGTGACCTTGAAATATATTTATGATTGGTTCTTGGAAGCTTTTGATGCATGCTTATGTTCTTTAACATGATTACATGCCATGTATACTTACTTGAAAGGGTGAAAAAGCTATTGAGATTCTTTGAATCTCACTCTCCCTTACTTTCCATCTACTATTGTTTAGGTGAAGCCCAAGGAAGCAAGAATGGAGGCCAAGGAGTGTAATTTGTATTACTTTGACAATAAGATAGCTTTTGATATAAATTAATATCAAAGTATGTATGTATAAGTTATTTATGAGTTGTAAACCTTTGAGCATATGTAAAATTATATGATTATGATATATAAACCAAGGTTGACCTAATTGTATGAGAATGTATGACTTTGACATCCTTGAGTCATGGAATGCTTATGTATATGAACAAGTGGGATGGTGGATTTGAGTTCTCTGATGATTTGGAATTGTTGTGATACTTCTATTTGCTATGTTTAAGCTTTTGGATGTGCTCAAATAGTCATGATTCATGTAGGAAGCCATTTGGTACCATTTGATGCCATTTTGACCCTATTTTGGATCATATTTTTGCTCTAAACCAAACCTAAACCAAATGGATGAATTTTGGCATGACCTATGGTAACCATATAGATCTCATCTAGAGCTTTTCATAAAGCTAAAGAATAGAATTTTTGGAGTTATAGAGAATTTATTATGACTTTTAAAACTTGGCCAAATTATGTAAAAACTGATAGGGTACTATTCATTTGATCCGTCTAGTTTTTGGTGTGTTTCAGAGGCAAACAAAGTCCAATGCTCATGAAATTTTACAGATATATATTTGACAACATAATATTTTTATAGCCACTAAGATCACCTAATTTGGAGCTTTGTATAGTGAGATATAAATTTTTAAATTTGCATGTCTACTGTAGTATGAGAAATAGACCTAGTTACTATTCCATTATAATTTCATGGGCCAAATGATATTGTTTTGATCTAAAATTTTTCCAACATGTAGATTGTCTTGAAATTCCATAAAGCCCTAATTTGTGTGATTTGGAGCTCTTTAGCTCAAGATGTGAATTTTTAAAGCTTGGACCAAAATATAGAACCTATGGAAAATGAGAGTGTTATCTTGAATTTGATATGTATGTTCCAAACCTAAATTGCATGCTTCATTTTGTGATGTTTTTGCTTGAATATGTGTGTTAAGGATGGAAAATGAGTTTGGTAAGGTGAAGTGGTTCATTTTAACCAGAAATGAAATAATTTGACATTGAATGACCATTTTTTTCACTGCTAAAAATGTTGAAATCCAAAAATGGATACTTTAGGCACTTTGTCATGCAAGTTAAATCCTATTTAACTATGGTATTACAGATATTCCATAACTAGTTGAAAAGAGAATGAAGTTAAAAAGCTTCTGACCCTTAAGCTTTTTAGACTAATCTACTTAACAACCCTAGAGTAGTTGATTTTTCAATAGGTGAATTCAATTCCTTTATTATAAGGAACTATATATATGGTATTTGGAGATTTAGTTAGGGAATAGCCATGAAATCCAACTACACCTCCTATAGCTAATCAAACTGTATATCCACACATGCAAGAGCAACAAAATAGTCATCAACCATTCAAACCCTTCTTACACCACTGATATATATTGGTCTAATTCTAGTGTAGTTGTTGAACCATAACTAGTTGGTGACCATTGAACCCAAACTTGCTATGCCTTAGTTGATTGACCTTAACATGATTGTTAAAAAAATAAGGAGACATTTTAGCATACAACTAAGGCCTCTTGATAGGCTTATTTATGGGAAACCATATCCTACTTAGGTGGACAAAATGATACCCTTACCAAGAGGTTTTAAAATTTCTAATTTTACTACAGTCTTAAGTGAAAATGGTAAGTCTACCATGGAACATATAGGTAAGTTTACTGCACAATATGGTGAGGCAAATCAAAATGAATATTATAAATTTTAGTAGTTCCCTTTATCATTAACTAAAACTACTTTCACTTAATATTCATCTTTGCCACCTAGCTCTATGTAAAGTTAGGCAAATATGAAAAGACTTTTCTATAATAGGTTTTATAGGTCATAATTAAAAATGATTATAGCTTATATCATGAATTTAAAGTAATAAGTAGATGAGCTTATAGCTAATTTCCTTAAAAGATTTAGGAAGTTGAGAACTAGATGCCATGTGCAATTCCTAAAAGTAAAATATGCCACCATAGCTACTAGTAACGTACATCCTCAGCAGAGAGAAAAGTTGATTTCCCATGAATGTTTAGACTTGACTCAGTTAGCAACTAAAGCCACTCGATTTAAGCAATTCATTCTAGAGAAAGAATGAACAAGAGCTAATCGAGGAGGAAAAGATTCACACATAGTTTCTATAGTGGACTACATTGATGAACTCAGAGGAATAGATGAATATCAATAAGATTAGTCAGGTGATGTCCTAATAATAGAAATCTTGAAGGGGAAGCTCTATTTATGTCCAACTTTAAGGCCTTCAAAAGACATAGAAATCATAAAACTAGAAAGCATAAAAGAGTAACTACACAATATCTCCAAAGCTGATAAAATTTTTAGTATTTTGCTTAAAGATCAGTATATTAAAGCACCTAATAGACACAAAATTCCATCTATTAAGGAGCTAAAAAACAAAAAATATTATAAGTGGCATCACTCATATAGTCATGCTATAGTATTCGCATTATTTTCAAGAATGTAATAGAGAAGGCTTTGAAGGATAAGAGATTCAAACTAGTTGATAAAGGCATAGCTAAAATGATAGTATATATAGATCCCTTTCCAACAATGTTTACAAATATGGTTTCAACATCAAACTTATCATTTCATTCACTAAACTATAAATGGAAATAGTCAATGCTGAAACAATGGAAAGTAAAGAAAAGAGCACCAAAACCTAACAAAGATAGTGGATAACAAGTTTTACAGTCGAAGTAGCTAAAGTCTACCACTCATAAGCCTAACATTTTTCACAAACTACAATACTCAAGATGACATAAAAATAGCAATGTGTTAGGCAAACTCTAAACATTAAGAGTAGACAAAGAACCAATTCCAAAAAGAAAAAAGAAAAGTAGCTAAGTTCAATATTAAGAATGGCATATCTACCTTGAGGATAATTGTTCGCAATAATGAGCAACTAAAGTCACAAAGGATAATCAAGCAAAAAGCTAATGTCAAAAAAGGACAATAGTCTTGAATAAATGTTCAAAAGAAGTAACAACAATGATCTTAACCAATTACTTTAACTCATACTCAAAAGAAGAAGAAAAGTAAAAATATACCTAAAAGTTGAGGCAAATGCTAAAGATGCTAAGGGAGGCTAAAGATGTGATCAAATAATAAGTACAATTACCCAAAAGGACTAACACTTGAACTGAAATTAAGACCTAAGCCATCAGATGAGAAAATTAGCCTATAAGAAGATGAACTCTTAGATGAGGATGATGCTAAGACATCTTCAACAAATATTGACGTCGTTGGGATTAGCTTAAATGAGTTTTAGGGAGGCGTAGGGCAACCAAAAGTTTTGGAAGGAGATGTTTTTATTGAGAAAGTTAAAGAGGCAACCTTGATAAAAGCTAAAATATTTCATCTAACTATTGTTCAGTTCAAAAAACCCTCAGAGGCTATGACAAAACATTTAAAGCCTTTATACGTTAAGCTTACATCAATGGCTAGCCAGTCACTAGAGTGTTAGTATATGGAGGAGTTATAGTGAACATAATGCCAACCAACACATTGAAGAAGTTAGTAAAAACTAAGGTAGATTTCATCTCGATTGACATGAAGGTGACTAACTTCATAAGGGAAGCAATAGTAGCTGTCGAAGTATTAATAGCTGATATAATAGTAAGATCCAAAATAGTCAGTATGGATGCTTGACTTACACATCTAGTGTTGTTAGGTAGGGATTAGATCTATTTAAATCAATGTGTTCCTTATACATTGCATTAGAAACTCATATTCTAGAAAGTTGACAAAGTTAAAGTGGTATTAGCTAACAAGAATCCATTTGTAGTTGAAGAAAAGATAGTAAAAGCTATATTTTACTCACCACAAAGAAAGGTCATTAGAATCATTCAACCTTATTTCCCAGGGTTTCAAGATGGAGATTCAAACAATTGAAGCTAATCCATGACCTTTTACACAATTGATTTATGAATCATCAGTAAGATATTTTGCATCAATTAGCCTTATTTATAGTAAAACCAAAATTAAACAATCAACTTTTAACACACTTGTGGAGCAAGAAGATAACTTAGAACCATTAAAAAGCTAGCCATTAGTGAAAGAATTGGATTCCTTAATCAAGAGGTAGGTCCCAAGTGTAACATCCAATTTTCTGAAAATGAGAGAAAATGTAAAAAACGTAATATACGGTTTCTCCATAAACGAATGAAATTCACCAGATACAAAAGGAAGTCCCCCAAGATGATGTAGTTAAGGTTCCAAAAAATTTGGAAAGCATTCTAGACTCCTAAAAATAAGAATTCCAAGCTTAGATGGAAAGAAAAACAGAGCTAGAATAAAGAAATAATTTCTTACGAAAAGCTTATGAAATGTAATGGCATTTTTGTAATTTTGAGCAAATTTTGGAATTCACACAAGAAGGCTTTTTAAATGAAATTTTTGAGTTCTCCAGGGTTCTCAAAGGCCCTAAAAACCATGGAAAGCCCTGTGACAGCTAAAGCGCCCCTCCGGTGGACGTTTTCTAATGTCAGTGTACCAAAACTTTGACGGATTCATTGGAGAAGGTTTTAGCTCCGATTTGAGTGATTCCAAAGGTATTTTACTAAATTAGGAATCTAAATTTCATAATAGAAAGGAAGCTAAAACGAAGGAGAAACAAAATGTTAAGAATGAAAGGAAAAATGAAAATTTTTGAAAAGTGTAACTTCCTCCTACCTATATATATGATGCACCCTTCTTCTCCCTTCATGTTGCACGACCAAATTCTGCCCAAAACTAGAGGAAAACCCTAGGGAGAGTGATGCACAAGAGGAAGGAAAAGAGGAGGAGAAATCAAAGGCTTTAGGTATGGAAATTAATAGTTTTTCATGCTCTTTCTCTTTCAAACCTCTTCTCCTTCATTCTCTTTTATTTTTTATGATTATAATGAAGCATATGGATCTATTTTAAAGGATAAATTGAGGGGAAAATTTGGATTTGAAGAGAGGAGCTTAAAAAATACAAGATTCAAGTGAGAAAAAGCAGGAAAACAAGGTAAATTTCTTTTCCTGTGGTTGTCATCTTCAGTTCCCTCCTCTTCCATTTCGCCTAACATGAGAAAACCCCAGGATGACTTGATTTTTAAGAAGAATCAAGGGTGAATCTAAGGAAAAAGGGTGTGGAGATTAAGAGTGTGCAAAGAAAATTACAAAAAATCATTATATTTCAAGATGTAAGTTCTAGGGTTTCAATTGCACCTTATAAAATTTGATCTTGTATGATGATTCCTAGGCCTAAATAAGATTTTAAATGAGCTCTTAAGATCCTTAAGAGGCTCTCCACATGCATTTCCCCTTGAGAAAACAAAGCAAGGTCCATAGAGAGCAAAAACCTCCATTGTCTCAGCCTAAGGGAGATAGCATAGCTAGGGAAAGTTTTAAATTTTTCTAAGCCCATTCTTAAGTCATATATGATGAATAAAAATGAGAGGAGGTCTTGGAAAAAATTTAGAACTCATAGAAAGTGAGTTAGTGCTTTAGGTTCCATATTATGACCTAAAGAAGCTACATATAGTTAGACTCTTTATTTTAATTGTATGATGACTCCAAGAGGCTTAAAAGGAGTCAAGAATCATATTTGAAAGAAAAGAATGAAGCTTAAAAACTAATTGAGGGGTGTTGCTTCATTAGGTGAGTTTATGGACCATAATGAGATTTATAGAACAACCTAGTGTCTAAGCAAGTTGTGGCCTTAGAATTTGTTTCATGAACCTAATTGGCTTTCATAAATTGTGTCTAGGCCAAGAGAAACTATCTTCACAAGTTTGTGTGTGTGTGGCCAAAAGGAGGAGCTTGAATTTAAAAAGAAAAGTGTGTGATTGTGTACAAGATAGCTCCCTCCACCTTCTCTCGTGCATGGATGTATACTTAGTTTGTCTTAGAATGTGTGTATGTGTATTTTTAAGACATGAAAAGTATGATAGCATAATTTCATATGCCATGGGTTTATGATGACATATTATGTTTTATATGATATTTTTTATGTGTGCTTGGGTTTGCTTGAGTGTGGTGAGGCCAAGAACCCTTAGCCATGGTAAAGATGAGCCAAGAACCCTTGAGATTAGTTGAGACAAAGTAAAGAGTCTCCCAAAAGCAAGATGGGCTCCTAAGAGTATGGTTGAGTCCAAGAATCTCTTAAAGAATGGGTGATGCAAGTCCAATATCTATAAGAAATTGGGTGACGCCAATCCACTTGCTTGACAAGCCTTTGTATGCTATATATGACATTCTCAAATGATGAAAGTACTTCTTGAATGTTTGCACATGTCAACATGACCATACATGATGAGACTTGTTTGTATCCATCATGTATGATTGAATGGGAGATAAGCTATTGGGATTCTTTGAATCTCATTCCCTCTCTTCTAATGATCTAACAAGCTAGGTGGACTAAGTGAACCAAGTAATGGAAGCTAACCACTTTGAGGATGAGAGGATAACAACATAATACAAAGTTTTAGTTCTTTAAAGCCATACTCATGTTCAATTATGTAACCTATGCTTGTATATGGTCTAGGACCTTTGGAACATATGTCATTATGATAATATATGATGTACAAATGAAAGAATGTGTTGTGTGAATGATAGAATGTAAATTGAGTATGTATGGACAATGTAGCTTCATGAATGGTATTATGGAATTATGCATATATGTGGATGAAATAGCCAAAATGAGATATATAGAGTTTGGGACCATTTGGGCAGCCTACACAAGTCCTAATTATGCTTTTAGACTTGCCCAAGAGGTGCCAAACCCCAAGGAAAGCCATTTGGGCAATTTGGTATCCTATATAGAGCCAAATTTGACCATAATAGAATCCTATATCACTTTTTAGCCAAATGAACTCTTCTTGCTATGAGATTTGGCATGCAATTAGATCTTGTTGATATATTTTTAAGAAGCTAAAGAACATAATTTTTGAAGGTCTACCGAATATTTGATGAATTTCCAAAGTTGGAAAATTTTTTTGTTTTAGTTGTCACTGTTCATACTAGTCTGAAAATAAAATCTATCACACAGGGCTCAAATGATGTCCAATTGTCATAAAATTTTATACAAAGAAATTATACATTTCTAGTGCCTCATGCCAACTAGAAGCACCTCATTTAGAGGTCCAAAGAGGGATATATGAATTTTTGAAGATTTTGTCCAGTATCAGGGATTTCACCCGACCTCAGTTACTATTCTATTAAATTTCGAGGTCTTGAGGTGCCTGAACTAGTTTGGAGTTATTTTTCTCCTTTAACTGACATCCACATCTTCTAGATTGGTATCATTTTCATGGATTTGATTTTTTTGAAATTAATTGGATATTTTCAAAGTTTCCTGCAAAAATCTATAATAGCACCAGTAAGCAGTTTAACCTCTAGACCATTTCGAATGTCAAATGTCCTCTGTGATGGATGTTATGGTCTGGACATATTTTTAGTATGAAGTAAACATTTGTAGCTTTCCATAATAGCTAAGAATGTATGATTTTGATTTTTTTAGAATTAGTTATAAATTTCCAAAATTTGGTAAAAAAAGAGCAAAATTCTGGCCGAAAATATACATGAATATTTTGAGCTTTCCTTTGAGTTTCATGACTTGTAGGCCACATTCTATGATGCAAATGAGTTGTATTTATATAATTAAATATGAAAATATATGGTATGAGTTCTCATGGCCCACGTGACACTGAATGAAATTTTTATATACGACATAATATAAGAAAATGTACTATTTTAATGGAATTTTCTCACTTCCTTCATGGAATTGTTGATGTGATGCATGAGAATGTTATAAAATGAGCTAGAAATTATGGTGTTATATAAGGTTTTATGGCCTAAAACTCTTTGATCGATGTCAACTTGGGTAATGATGAAAAGCCTAAGTTAATTAGAATTAATAGTTTGTAAAAGAAAGAAGACTAAAATTAGCTGATCAATTTCATAAAATAGTATAAGGCTTGTTTTACTTGGGAATATTATGAAACACCTAGGCTAGCTAGAAAGTCGATCGAGCATTAATTGCTAATTAAAAAGGGATTTAAACCACACAAGTAGCTAACAAGGAGATTTAATCCAAAACTACTACCAAAGATCAAGGAAGAGATAGAAAGGCTATTTAAGGTAGGTTTTATAAACACAGCCAAGGTATATGGGGTGGCTTTTAAACATAATTCCTATAATAAAGAAAAATGGGTAAATCAAGATTTATATAAACTTTCTGAACATAAATCTAGCTACTCCCAAAGATGAATATATCATGCCTATAGCAAATATGTTGATTGATGTAGCAATAAACCATGAGATTCTTACTTTTATGGATAGATATTCATGCCATAATCAAATCTTTATAATTGAAGAAGACATCCACAAAAATAAATTTCATTGCCTTGGTATGTTAGGTATTTATGAATGGTTGTTATGCCATTCTACTTAGAAAAATGCAAGTGCCACTTGCCAACGGGTGATGAATGTTATCTTTGATAACTTAATTAATAAAAGTATAAAGGTTCATATAGATGATATGATGGTAAAATCTAAGAATTTTGATCAACATTCGGCTAATATAGAAAAGGCATTTAGAAGGATGAGATTCCATAATCTAAAGATGAATCAGCAAAATGTGTATTTAAAATGTAACACTATATTTCTCTAGCCTTTCTTCGTCATAAGTGAGCTTCATACATATACACTCCGACTCTGGTTTCTGAGCACCTTGGGCCTTAGATCCTCATTTTCTATTATTTAAAATTTTATTCTAATTTTATTTGGTCTTAAGTCATTCATTTCAGGGGACTCTTTTATATCTAGTGCATTTCACACATTTATGGAGAAACCAAACATTATGTTTCTCACATTTACGGAGAAGCCAGATGTTATATTTGAATTCTCAGCTGGGAACTTCCTTGGTTTCCTTGTACATCAACATGGTATTAAAGTAGATAAAAATAAAGTTAAGGCAGTTATTGAGGTGAAGCCACCACAGAATAAGAAAAAGTTATAGAGTTCGATTGGTAAGATAAATTTTAAGAAGATTCATTACCAATTTTACTAGGAAGTTAAAAGCCTTTTGACGGTTGTGTTGAGCAACCTCAAATAAACTAGGTTAAAAAATTTGTAATATTGGGTGCAACCTAAATCGTTTCCCTTGAAAATAGATTTCAATTTTTAAAACAAGCCCTCTAAGTGTAAGATGAACCTAAAAGCTACCTAATTAAAGAGGGTTTTGAATTAATCAAACTAACTAGAACTTAAATTAAATTAAAGTTCGTAACTACTACTAAAACACATGAATTAAGAAGCAATTAATGGACATGTGACTAACTTTAGATTTATCTCTTGATATCCACTATCCTTATTCTAATTCAATTATGATTGGTTCTGGTCTAAGAGTTCTTATTTGTGTTCATGCAAGTTATCTTGAGTAATCAAGCAATATTCAAGACATGAATAATTTAATGTTGAATTGAAACTTTAACTCTACGTTGAATTATTAATTCTTATCTTTAGGATCAATGAACACTAATTTAAGTAATTAATTAATTAATTAGTCTATGAATTTTCACCTTAGGATGCTCAATTCACTAATTAAATTCAAAGGAGTCCTCAATTCAAACAATTAAGCACACAATTTCTAACCTGCATTTCATTAAACACCTTGATTGCACATATGGGAAATTGAAGGAAAATAGAAAATTCAGTACTTAAATCAATCTATTAATCATTAATTACTCTCTTAATTGATATCTAACCAGCTATCAATTACAAACCACACCAATCTTAGTCAATTACAAACTTAACTAAGTGAGTACTGTAACATCCGGTCCCTTCGTAAACGTGAGAAACACAATGTTCAGTTTCTCCGTAAACGTCAGAAATAGGCCAAATATAAAAGGAAGTCCTCGAAATAGAAGGAATTGGGGCCAACTAAAATTATAATAAAATTTTAAATATTAGAAAATGAGGATTTGAGATTTAAGATGCCCAAAAACCAGAGCCAAAAGAGATCAGAAAATTTACCGAGGGAAGTAGGGGCATTTTTGTAATTTTTGAAAAATTTGGAAAACTCATAGGAGGACTTTTTAAACAAAAAATTTAAGCTTTCTAGGGTTCTCAGAGGCCCTGAATACTATGGGAACCCCTAGAACAGTTGAAACCCCTCCGGTGAGTGATTTCGGCTGTCGGTTGACCGAAAATTGATCGAACAGTTCGAAATAGTTTTAGATCCTTTTTGAGTGATTCCAAAGGCAATTATTATGATTAAGAGCCTAAGGAATATGATGGAAAAGACGGATTTCAAAAATGAGTTGAAACAAGCCCAAACGAACAAAACTATGAAGAGGGACTAAATTGCAAAGTGTAAAAGTTGCTTAAGTGAAACCCTATCTTATAAAAATGCCCCTCCTTTGCTCAGATCTCCTCACCCACTCTCTCACACGTTATAACAGAAGACCACACATAGAGCCACCAGATGTATCGTCCTGTCCTTCCCGGTTCGAGGGTCTTCGACCCAGCCTTCCCGGTTCAGTGGGTTTTGTCGCTTGCCTGCTTAACTCACGGGAAAACGTGCGTCTGGTGGGGGAAGCTTTGCCCCCACTTATATGGGCCGTTCCCAGGACCAAACCATCCGATGTGGGACTTTACATTCCACCCCCCCTTTGGGGCCGACCCGTCCTCGGGTCGCACATGCGAACGGCCAGCTCTGATACCAACCAAACACTTAATGAGCTCTTGAATGTCTTGTATGATTGATTCACATGCCAAGATTGCTTTTAAAATGCCTATGATTTCTACTTTCTCCATGCATGCATTTGTGAAACTTGCTTGCACATATTATGTGTGATGGAATGGGAGATGAGCTATTGAGATTCTTGAATCTCACTCCCTCCTCTTAAATGTCCTAATATGCTAGGTGGACCAAGTGGACATGGCAATGGGAGCCAACCACCTTGAAGAAAGAAGATTGCCATCCTTATGCTTGATTTTTGGTCTTTTGATTCATAAGGAGACTTCATGATGTATATGATTATTGTAAATAGTCTATGACCCCTTGGACAAATGTAAAAATGATATTATGTGATAGATAAATGAATGAGTATGGTGTATGTATTCTAGAACATAAATTGAGTGTTTATGTTAATGTATGCACTTGAGAAAAGCTTGGTGTAATGTGTATAAGTGAGGGTGAAAAGGCCAAAATGAGATGCAAATGGTTTGGGACCATTTGGGCAGCTTCCCCAAGTCTTAAACATGCTTTTAAACTTGCCCAAAAGGTGCCAAGACCAAAGGAAATCCATTTGGCAATTTTGGTACCCAATATGGAGCCAAAATTGACCATAATGGAACCCTATACTACTTTTTGGCCAAATGAGTTAGTCTTGCCCTGAAATTTGGCATACAATTAGGTCTTATTAAGAGCTTTCTGGAAAGCTAACGATCATAATTTTCGGAGACCTAGAGAATATTTGATGAATTTTCAAAGTTGGGATTTTCTATGGTTTCTGGTATGTGCACTGTTCATACTGGCAGATTTGATTTTCGTGTCACTCGATGGCCAAATGGTGTCCAATACTTATGAAATTTTATGTCCATAAACTAGAGGTCATAAGATTTCTGTGGCCACCGAGATCACCTCATTTGGAGGTCTGAGCACAAAGTTATGCATTTTTTAAATTTGCTGTCAGTAACAGTGGTGACTCCAGAGCTCAATCACTGTTCCATCAGTTCCAGATACCTAAACATATCTGTTTCATTCGAAAATTATTTTTAGTGTCAAGTTAACATTTGTAGCTTCCCATAATGACTGAATGTGTGTGATTTCGATTTTTGTAGAATTAGTTATGAATTTCAGAAGTTTGCATCAGTAACCTGAATCACAGCCCAGGCAGCCAGTGAGTCTGTAGCTTTTTGGATGTCAAACGTCCTGTGTAATGAATTGTGTGACTTGGACGTATTTTTAGTGTGAAGTAGACATCCTGAGCTTTCCAGAATGACAAAGAACACATGATTTCGATTTTTCTAGATTTAGTTATGATTTTCCAAATTTTGTGACAAAAAAGAGGAAATTCTGGACGAAAATGCAAACATGAATTTTAATGTGTTCCTTTGCTTTCCACGAGTTGTAGACCAAATTTGATGATGGAAATGAGCTATATTCATGTATTTAAGTATGAGAATGTGATAGATGCATTCATATGGCTCACGGGACTCCGAAAGAAAAATTTTACCTGTAGAGAAATGCATTTTAATTCATAACTCCCTATGCCACTAGATTGTTTCCATAGAACAAACATAAGATGAGGCATGGGAATTGCATGAATTGAGTCCTAAAAGTATGGTGTTACAAGTACACTAATAAGAAATAGTATAGAAAGAGAGGACAAATATATGTAGAAATCTTGGCCTAATCCCTTGCTAATCTTTATGGATTCAACCTTCCATCCAAGGTTTTTATCCAAACTAGCCACCAAAATCAATTAAGCTTCCATGGAGAATGATGGAGGAAAATGGAGAAGAAAAACCATGGCTGAATGGAGATGAATGGATGATGGATGAATAGTGTGTATGGATGATGCCATGGACATGTGTACATAAGTGGCTGGAAAATGGAGTGCAATGAATGTGTGTGATTCATATGGGCCCCATGAGTGATATGAGAATTGGAGAGTGGGCTTCTTGTAAGAATGGAATGTGGAAGAGTGTATGAGTGAATGAAGTGGAAAAACCCATGCATGTGTGAGTATACGAGGGAGCTGGATGTATGGCAATGTGGATAGCTCGTGTGTGTGTTTAACTCCAAGCCCATTCATAACATTTTTTTTTCAATTTTATATTCTTAAAAAAATGCATTAAAATTGTGGCAATTATTTCCTCCTTGACATTGCACATTTGAAGCTCCATTTCTTCTCCAAATCAATTTCTTCCTCTAAATTCTTTTTTCCCATTAAAATTTTCAAAAATAATAGAAAAATATTGAGTATAAAAATTTACAAAATTAATTAAAAGAAATTTAAGCATTAAAATTCAATAATTCTACAAATTAATTCCTAAAGTGAAAAAAATGGCCAATAAAATCAAATTTCATTCAATTACATCCATTGAGCCATATTTAATCATCAAAAAGTCTAAATTAGGAGAATTAAAATATATATATTTATCACCTTTTCACCTTTGTTGAAGTAAAAAGATGTTGACGAATTAACTTAGATAGAAGAGTAGCATATAGTTTTGAATAGATTAAGCAAAGCTTGGTTAACCCACAAATCTTGGCACCCCTTAGGCCAAGTAAATTGTTGAAGCTCTACATCTTAACTGTTGAGAAATCCATCAATTGCCTTTTTACATGGGATGTTGAGGATGAAATTAAAAGAGCTGTTTACTACCTTAGTCAATTATTGAATGATGCTGAGACTAAATATGCTCTAATGAAAAAACTATGTATTTCCTTATATCATGCTAGCATAAAACTTGAATATTATCTGTTGCCAAGAGAGGTTTCAATTATGTGCAAAGTCAAGATAGTAAAATATTTACTTAATAGGCCTATTTTACAAAGAAGATTAATAAAGTAGGCTATTATGTTAAATACTTTTAATTTAAAATATGTTCCATTGAGGGCTTTTAAAGGATAAGCCTTAGCTAGATTTTTAGCTTAACATCCTTCCATTAATATTAAAAACCATTTAGTAGAAGTCAACAATTATGTGTGACTCAAGCCATGGATATTAGCGTTTAATGGATCTATAACCTAAAAAGGTGCTGGAGTATGAATTTATATCACTAGGCCAATAGGACAATATGACAAATTTATGTTCCAGTTGAAGGATGATTGTTCAAATAATCAAGCTCAGTACAAAGCCTTAATTATCATACTCAAATTATTGATATCTATGATGCCTCAGTTTATCCAATTAATAGGAGATTCTTAGCTAGTTATTCAATAGATTACTAAAGAATAAAAGTGTAACAAGCTAAATCTACTATATTACTATGAAGTGGAAGCTCTTCTTCAATAGTTTGCCAATATAATAGTTATGCATTAGTAGAGAAGGAAATAGGAAAGCTAACAATTTAGCCCAGCGAGCTTCTAGGTGTAAACCTATGAATTCTTATAGTGATCAAGAAATCTTTAAGCATATAAAGTTACAGCTGTTGATTAACAACCAACTATTAATTATTAAAAAATGCAATTAATTAGCTACTTAAAAAATTCCTCATCTTAAACAAAGTGCCTTGAGGTATGTCCTAATTGATGATGAATTATTTAAAAGAGGGCATAAAGGGTGATTACTAAAATGTTTAAGTAAAATAAAAGCTTTAAAAGTTATGGGGGAAGTTTATGAAGGATTTTATGGATCTCACATATCAAGGCCTAATATAAGATAGTTGATTCATAGACATGGCCATTATTGGTCAATAATAACAACTGATTATTTCAAATATGCTAATAGATGTGAATCTTGTCAATTGCATGGTCTTATTAAAAAATGGCTAGTTAATAAATTACATCCAATTATCAAAGCATGACCATTTAGAGGCTGGGCTATGGATTTAGTAAGAAAATTCATCCTCCTTCATCTACGTAGCGACCTTTATTATCATAGCAATAGATTGCCTTACAAAGTAGGTGGAGGCACAATCAATGGTAAATGTCACATAAGCTTATATGATCAAATTTATTTGGCAACAAATAATTCATGAATTTTTAATTCCTTATGTAATATTCGATGTTTTATAAGATAATATAGTCCTTAAAGAATGAAAAGAATTAATTAAAAAGGGGTTACAAGGAAAAAAAAAAAAAAGGCAGTCAGGAATAAAAGAGATGATACGGGCCTAACTGATAGAAAAATAAGAGATTTAGAAAACATGAGAATTGACTTAAAAAAGAAATATCTCTCATCATAATATTATGAAATAAGGTTAGCCAAATAACCAAATGAGGTTAGTTTGGCTAAATCCCTGAAAGTTTATGGTTTAGGATCCCAGGTAGTAATAATTTTAACTAAACTTTTTCTAGCTGTTTTAAATCCCTATAATCTCTAAGTAGATATTTTTAATAAATAAGAAAGTCTAAGTTTCAGTGTGGAGTTATAGGTTTATGAAAATACTATAAAATAAGGTTAAACGGAGGAATTGAAGTATAGGGGCAAAATTAGTATTTTAAAAAATTCATAAAACCCTAAAATATATATACATATGTCACACCATCCTTCTTCCTCACTTATAATCAACCTAGTGTAGCTCTAAAGGGTCACTTATGGTGGTGTGAGGAAGGAAGAAGGAGGAAGGAAAAGAAGTTGCATATAGGTAAGGAAACTTGCTAAATTTGATTATGATGTAGTTATGAAACTTTTTTACTCCTTTTGCTTTCTCTCATGGTGGTTTTGGTTTCTCAAAAAGGTAAACTTTGTGGCTGTTCCCTTGAGTGAAAGAGCTAATTTGAAATAGCCAAATACACCAAAAGAAACTTCGTTAAGAGCACATCAAAGTAAGGTATGTTTAAGCTAGGAAAAATTTATATTCTTTAAACTCTAGCCCACCATGGTTTTAGACAAGAGAGAGTATGCATGAAGGGAATATATATTTGATGAAAACCTAGTTAAACCAAAGGTTTAAAAGGGAAAAGAGTAAGAATATGCAAAGGGATTAAATTAAAAACCAAGAAAAAGTGTGATAGCTTCACCTAAGGTTTGGATTTGGCTTTGAGAAATTCAAAACCCTAGGAGAATTGGTTCATCTCTATAATACCATAATTGAATTAGAAATAAATTATGGATAACCTAAAGCCACCAAATTCCCTTTGAAACAAACAAAACTCCAAGATTGGGACATGATGTGGTACTCTTGACCAAAGGGGTAAAGGACACCTAAGGAAGTTTTTAATTTAGTTTCATGGCTTAAGAGGCCTAAATGAATAATATAAAAGTTAGATGAATCATTAGTTTAAGAAAAAAAATGAGAGTTGATGAAGTTGCAAATTTAGTACTATAAAAAATCCTAACAAACCCTAGAAATGGAATAAGTGATATGACTAAACTTTTGGATTTGTTTTAGCCATAAGAAGTGAGTAAATTGAGATAAATGAATGATGGAATTGGTACATGAAATGTGACAAATGGGATGAGTCATTTTGAAAAACTTAAAGAAAACTAAAATAATACTTTAAGACCTAATTTGCACACGTATTGCTAAAATGAGATGGAATATATCTTAATTGATTATATTATGGTTTAATGGATGTGCCTAGGCCAATCAAGTGAGACCACACCTAAGTGTGTGTGTGAGGCTATGGGATTAAAAAAAGGAGAGTAAGGAATTTGATTGAAATTGTTTGTTAAGATAACTTTTCCCTTATTCTTATATTTATGTAAGTTTGCTTAAGTCTTTGGTTACTTTTGTGTATTGTTTGCAATTGTTTGGCTTGTGGATTATTTGAGTAAAATATGAAACTACATGAGACCTGTAACACTATAATTTCTAGCTCATTTAATAACATTCTCATGCTTCACATCATACATTCTATGGAGGAGCAAGAAAAAGGAGATTAAAATAATGTATTTTTTTGGTGTTGCGTCACGTATAAAAATTTCATTCGGTGTCACGTAGACCATGTGAACTCATAAATCATATTTTCATATTTAATTACATGAATACAACTCATTTGCATCACCCAAAGTGGCTTACAACTTGTGGAATCCAAAGGAAAGCATAAAACCCATACTTATATTTTCAGCCAGAATTTGCCATTTCTGTCAC
This sequence comes from Erythrophleum fordii, assembly GCA_032878935.1. Taxonomy (NCBI): domain Eukaryota; kingdom Viridiplantae; phylum Streptophyta; class Magnoliopsida; order Fabales; family Fabaceae; genus Erythrophleum; species Erythrophleum fordii. Next base: position 36,085,024 of record JAVQMF010000053.1, read on the forward strand.
AAACTTTGAAAAATTATAACTAATTCTAAAAAAATTGAAATCATATATTCTTGGCCATTTTGGAAGCTACACACATCCAATTTATGCTAAAAATATTTCTAGACCATGAAACATAACACAGAAGACGTTTGACATTCAAAAGTATTCAAAGGTCAGGCTGTTCACTGGTGCTGTCACAGAATTCTGCAGCAAATTTAAAAAATGTTCAATTAATTTCAAAAAAATTCAATTTATACAAATGATACTAATCTGGAAAGCTGTAGATATTAGCTAGAGGAAAAAAATAACTCTAGACCAGTTCAGGCACACCCAGACCTCGAAACCTAATCAAATAATACCTGAGGTCAGTAGGAGCACCTAGTACTAAATAGAATCTTTAAAAATTTATATCTCCCTCTCTAGACTCCAAATGAGGTGCTTCTAGTTGGCACAAGTCACTAGGGATATCTAGTTTTTTCATATAAAATTTTATGGCAATTGGACATCATTTGAGCCCTGTATGACAGATTTCATTTTCGGACCTGAGTGAATAGTAACATGACCAAAATCAAAATTTTTGTCAATTTTGAAAATTCATCAAATATTCTTTAGACCTTCGAAAATTCTATTCTTTAGTTTCCTAAAAAGATCTCAACAAGCTCTAATTGTATGTTAAATTTCAAATCAAGAAGAGCTCATTTTGGATAAAAGGTGATATAGGGTTCAATTATGATCAATTTTAGCTCCATATGGGATACCAAAATATCCAAATGGCTTTCTATAGTATTTGGCACCTCTTGGGCAAGTCTAAAAGCATGATTATGACTTGTATTAACTTTCCAAATGGTCTCAAACCTCATGCATCTCAATTTGGCCATCCCACTTGCAATTATACACAATTACATAATGTCATCCAAGAAGTTAGTTTGCCATATCATATTCAAATTACATTCTAATGGTCACATAACCTATTCTCCCATTTATACATGACATATTATCATAATTATATATGTTCATAATATCATAGTACATATACAATCATTGATTACATCATTTGCCATTTATATAGCTTTAAAGTATCAAAATTCAAACACTTTAATGTCATCCTCTCATCTTCAAGGTGGTTGGCTTCCATTACCTTACTCTCCTGATCCACCTAGCATGTTAGAACATTGGAGAGGAGGGAATGAGATTAAAAGAATCCTAATAGCTTATTTCCCATTCAATCATACATAAAATATGCAAATAAGTCTCATAAATGTATGTATGATCATGTTGACATGTGTAAATATTTAAGAAGCAATTTTAACATTTGAGCAAGTCATACATAGCATACAAAGGCTTGCCAAACAAATAGATTAGCCTCACTCATTTACTTGTGGATTTATGGACTTGCCTCACCTATTCTTTTAGAGGTTCTTAGACTCAACCTTACTTTCGAGAGACTCTTTACTTTGTCTTAACCAATCTTAAGGGTTCTTGGCTCATCCTCACCATGGCTAAGGGTTCTTGGCCTTATCATGCTCAAGCAAACCAAAACAAATATCATAAATATCATTTGAAAACATAATGCATCATCATGGTACCATGGAATAAGAGCTCATGCTAGAATATTTTTCATGGCTTAAAATACACACACACACATTCAAAGACAAGTAAGGCAAATAATCATGCATGAGAGAAGGAGAAGTAAGCTACCTTAGAAGCAACTATACACTTTTTCTCTTGAATCAACGCTCCCTCCTTCGGCCACACACACATAAAGGTGTGGCGATGATTTCTCTTGGCCTAAACACAATTTATAGAAGCCAATTAGGTTCATGAAATTAATTCTAAGGCCACACAACTTGCTTAGACACTAGCTTGATCTATAAACCTCATTATGGTTCTATAAATGCACCTAATGAAGCAACACCCCTTATATAAATCCTAGGCTCTATTCTTTCCTTTCAAATATGATTCTTGACTCCTTTTAAGTCTCTTGGAGTCATCACATAATTAAAACTAAAAGCCTAACTACATGTTACTTATTTAGGTCATATTATGGAACATAAAATACTAACTTATTCTCTAAACTTCCTAAATTTTTCCCAAGGCTTATCCTTATATTGATTTGTCATATATGACTTAAAAATGGGCTTAAAAAAATTTAAAACTCTCCCTAGCTACCAAAACCCCTTTAAGCCAAGGCTATGGAGAATTTGGCTTCCATGGAGTTTGTTTTGTTTCCTTGATGGAGGAAGCACATGGGGAGACTTATAGGGATTTTAAAAGCTCATTCAAATACTTATTTAGGCATAGAAATTAAGAGATTAAATCGGATTTTAGAAGGAACACTTGAAACCCTAGAAATTGCATCTTGAATTTTCATGATTTTTTGTTAATTCTCTTTGCATATTCTTAATCTCCACACCTTTTTTCTTAAGAATCACCCTTGGTTCTACCTAAAAACCAAGTCCTTCTAAGGTTTCTTGAGTGGGGCGAAATGGTGGAGGAAGAGGAGCAAGGGGTAGCAGCTATAGAAGAAGAAATTACTTTGTTTTCTTGCTTTTTCTCACTTGATCTTGTCTTCTTTAGGCTCCTCTCTTCAAATCCGAATTTTGCCCTTAATTTCTTCCTTAAAACAGATTTTTAGACTTCATTATAATCAAATAAAATAAAGGAGAATGGAGAAGAAGAGGTTTGGATGGAAGAAAGTATAGAAAACTACCAAGAATCCATACCTTTTTGCCTTGATTTCTCCTTCTTCTTATCTCCCTTTGGTGCACCTAAACCTTAGTTCTCTCCTTTGAATTTGGGCAGAACAATATGAAGCTATGTGAGTGTGAGAGTGGGGCGCCACCTATTTATAGGTGGGAAGAAGAAACACTTTTTAAAAATTTCCATTTTGCCCTTCAATCTTAGCATTTTCTTTTCTCATTTGTTTTAGCTCCTTTTTGAGAACCATCTTTTCCATTATAAAATTTAGGTTCCCAATTTAATAAAATGCCTTTGGAATCACTCAAATCAGAGCAAAAACCTTCCTGAATGAATCCATCAAAGTTTAAGTGTATTGACGTTGAAAAATGTCTATCGGAGGGGATTTAACTGTCCCAGGGCTTTCCATGGTCTTCATGGCCTATGAGAACCTAGAGAACTCAAAAATTTCATTTAAAAAGCCCTCCTATGTGAATTCTGAAATTTACTTAAAATTGCAAAAATGTCATTACATTTCGTAAGTTTTTCGTCAAAACTTGTTTCTTTATTCTAGCTCCATTTTTCTTTCTATTTGAGCTTAGAATTCTCATTTTTAGGAGTCTAGAATGTTACTCAAATTTTTTGGGACCTTAAATAATTTATTTCGAGGGACTTGCTTTGAAAACGGGCCCGTTTTCATCGATTAACAAAAATCGAACATTATAAAACCTACTTGGATTTGTGTGTGGAGTGGCTATTTGTTAGGTGAGGCTAGGGAAGAAGTATGGATTTGCTTTACCTTAGGCCAAAAGTCCCTTGAGGGCATGGATTTGCTTTTACTTGAGCCAAGGAAACCCCTAAAGTATAGATGTGCTCTCTTATATATGGATTGGTTATGAATGCATAACATGAATGCTTACTTCCATGTTCTTGAAGGAACCATACGTGTGTTTGAAGCTATTAGGGTTCTTTTAATCTCATATTTTCCTATCTCTACTAATTATGGTTAGGTGAAACTTAAAGAAAGGAAAATGATGATCCAAAGACTTAGAAAGAGCAAATTCTACAAGTATATGTGGCCTAGGATATGTTATTGTATATATGATTATGTAATCCTATATTTTGATGTAATGAAATGCAAACATGTTTAAAAGTGTTAGACTACAATTACATGACCATTGGATGTATGTATGAGATGATAGAACATAATTTGGTATATGGAAAACCATAAGGTTTATATGCATTTTTACATGTGGGATAGTGAATTTCAGTTGCAAAGCAAATTTTATATGATGAATCATTAATATATGATGCATAGATAGATTGAAATTTTCTTATGACTAAAAATAGCATTTTAAAACTCATTTAATACTAATTGGAACCAAAATTTTGACCATTAGAGCCATAAAATGATCATTTACTTTTGATAGCCTTAATGACCAAATTTAAGGTTGAAATTTGACAAGCATTTAGAGAACATATAAAGCTTTCTATAGAGCTAAAGATCATAGTTTTCAGAGCTCTATAAAATATTTGGTGAATTTTCAAAGGTAGCTCTAAAAAGCTATCGTGCATTGTTATTGTTCATTATGGTCTAGCCATGAATTTTGTGTTCTTTAAAGGACCAAATGGATTCATCTTGATTTGAAAATTTTACAATAGAAAGTTCACATCATAAGCTTTCCAAATACATCTAATTTGTGTTAATCAAAGTTGTGTAACTCAAGTTATGAAGTTTTAAGATTTGAATTCCATTATGTATACTCTAGCCTAAATGAGCATATGTTAATTTTATGGGATTAATCTTTAAATATTATTTTGGACAGAATTAGACATTTAAGTATGAATTTGTAGATGAAATAGTGAAATCCATTTTTTAGCCTTATGAGTCCATTTGAAGTAGTTAGTAACTACAAATTCTGTTGCTAAAAGTATAATTATGGTTATTTTGTTCTAAATGGACTACTAATGATATAGGATAATTGGAATATGGTACGGTGTAACACCTTAAACCATAATAATTAATCAAAATACAATGTTCACAAGAGATAAAATAATAGCTTTGCTCAAGGATATGGTATCAAATTAATTCATTTAACTCCATATTATGCTTAAGCCAATGGGCAAACCAAGGCTACCAGTAAAATCCTAATTGATATGATTAAAAAGGCTTTGGAAGACAAGCCAGAAGATGGCACAAAGTCTTATTTGAACTACTTTAAGTATACAAAAATGCTAAGTGTACTGTGACCGCTCTTACTCCATTTCAATTAACTTCTAGCCAAGACGCAGTTTTTCCTTTAAAGCTTATGGCATAGGAAATTCCATTTCAAATACATCATTTTACCTTCTTCTTATCATCATTATCATTAGTTGAAAAGATGCAGGGGTAAAGTGTTAGCACCAAAAAATAATGGGTCGGAACAAATATTGGGCCTATAATTTAAGCTAAACCATTGAAAGATATTAGCTAGACTAAGCTATATTTGTTGATAGGAGAGCTAAATTAAGCTTGAGGCTAAATTAGGCTTTTGAGACTGAAAATGAACTATAATGTCTTTGGGTCGCGTATTTGATCTATGGGATTTTTTTTTGAAATATTTAAAGAAAAATAACCCAATAACGTGTAGCTAAAATATACAACAATATTAATACATTTCTAGGTAATTTTTAGCCATTTAACCACCTTCTTACAAATTTAGAATTAAACCTACAAAATATTTTGAAGGTAATTAATCAAATTAACTAGAAATAAGGGAAGTTTATAAGTTGACTAAGTTAAAGAAAGTGCAAAATACATTTGAAGACATACTCTCCTAAATTTTAAGGATATAGGTATTATGGTTAGCTACTGAGATAGGTAGTTAGAAAATAAATATATTATTTTAATCTTTATAAAATTTAACTTGGCATCTACTTACAGTGAAGTTGTGGCCATAATCCTACATTATTACTAACATTGGTGAAGGATAAGGAAGAAGTTGCAGACAATTTTAGTAGGGTTAATAGCTAGCTTTAATCTTATAAATACTCATTTGTACATTTGTTTCTAAACACACACATCTAATTAATCAAACACAAGCCTTTCAATTTTATCTTACACTTTCATGTCTTTAAATTTTGGAACTTATTACTCTTTCTTTATCACATTTCATGTATTTACATTCCTTTAATGTAATTTCTAACAGTAAGTACTAGTTACTCTTAGTCATTTTTCAAACTAAGCCCTTCCTTAACATATTGCCTAAATGTGGGAATTAAAAGTGTGAGGTAATAAGTTCAGCTAATCAATCCAAATTTGCAAATAAAACTCATTAAATATCTTAATCTCTTACTCACTAATCTTACAAAATCATTTTGCGAAACTAATTTTCTAAACATCTACCCATGACTTAATAAAGAATAGTCAACTTACTATTTCTTTTTTCCCATTCCTTAGGTAACCTTATTAAAACTGAAAGACTATCTTAAGAGAGACATCATGCATCTCCAAAACCATCATATCAATCATTAGCATAAGAAAGATCTTAATCTTTCCATCCAAACCCAATGAATTACCCCAATTTAGCAATCAACATTTCCCATTAGTAACCAGCACATACATAAGGTTTTATCTCATATCCTAAGGCTTATCTCAAGGACTATCATTTCTTAGTAATCGTCTCACTCTTGTGTGAAATAAACTTACACAGTGCTTTACCATGAAATGCTCATGTAAAATTGGTATGACTTTTTCTTTATATTAAACCTTACTATCCTTATAATATGATTTCCAATATAGCCAATCTACTTCTTAAAATCATATCATAAATTTTCCAACAATAATTCCACACCTATTTAAAACCATTAGGCACTAACATCTAATAAAAAATAAAAGTACATGTTCTATATACATTATCTTTTCACCACTTTTTCTTTTGGTTTTAAGTAAATGGATTTACTTTAGAAGTCAGAGATGCACTAATAATACTTGTAAGAATCAAGAAGTAGAAATTTTTATCAAAGATAAGCAAAGGATGGGTATGTAAGTAGCAATTGATTGAAAAATTCTCATATATGATGTTTTGAACTATTACTTTTTAGGCATTATAAGCCTTTATATTAGTCACAATGTAAGATGACTAGATGATTTCCCATGACAAAAGTTGTTCAGCTTTATGGTAAAATGTCCAAAATATGATTCACCATATAGCATTTAGGAACCTAATAAGCAAGTGGATAAAATAAACCAAACATTTAGCATCTCATTTAATGAGTTGAGTTTGAATAAATTTAATTTTTTTCATTGATTATCTATAGCTCACTTAAAAAAAAGGGGCATTGTAATTATCATACCTACAAATAATTTATTGAAGAACTTATTAACATCATCAAATACTATCAAAGGCAACCCACTACCTCACTTGTTGTATCAAGATGTATGATTTCTCATCATCTCCATCTCTACCTTCCAAGTACAATTCATTACAACTATGTAAAGATGGCTAAATCTATAAAACTACTACTTTAAGCGATAGGTCTATTATCAATCTATACACCTTATGATCCATAAGTTCATAAACAATTTAATTAAGGTAGAGCATCTCACATCTATATTCTTTCTTAGATCTACACAAACCTCATTACTAATCAATTGATCTCTTCCCTATGCACTCACATGGCACCAAAAGAATTCATGCAATGATTTCTCAATCCTTAAGGGAAGAGTAGTGAAAAAATCTTAGTTTAAATTTAAATAGATCAATGTTCCCTAGTAGGATTCTTAAAGTCCATGTTAACATAGAAAATATTATCTTATCATCTACTAGAAGGAAGCTATTTTAAGGAACTAAAGAATTAGAAAGCATACTAATACCATAAAACCACTACTAAGGTATTAGGCTTGACATCATACTATATTTACATCAAGTACTTGGAAGTCCCAAAATAACTTATACTAACATAATTGGGTTCTTAAGTAACATATGAGTGTTGCCATTTAAACAATTAGTATCCAAGCAAATATAAAGGAAAGATCATCTCATGTATGAAAGCCCAACATTGAAAACCAAGACCTTGAGTTTAAACTAATGCATTTAACTTGAATCATACACAGTATAGTACTTGGCTTCTTTTCCCTTATAAAGTCACATACAAAAGGTAGGAATTTACATAATTAAAACTAGTCTAAAAATTTTAAGTTTCCTTTACCTCAAAGCTTTATTGAATAAAGCACACCCTTTCATTCAATAATCAATTTAACACCCTTAATGGGATTATTAATACAACTATATACTAAGAAGTAAACATACATTAGCAAGGTCTTCTTGGAGCTTAAACATCACTAATTCACATAACGTTATCTTCTTAAGGTCTAAAAAACCTATCTAATGACCAAATTCTTACAAATAGAATAATTAAAAGTGTAAAACTTAGAGGCTGGTAAAGAAAATACTATTCACCCACAGTTGTTGAACTAGCCAAGATTAGTAAATTTTTGCTAATTTGCAGTATAATGCCCACCAAGTCGTCTCTCACAGAGCTATTAATCAAATCAATTAGTTTAGGAATGATAGAATTGAAATTATGATGATTAGGGGTTCCAATATAAAATTTCACTAATTAAACTAAATAGCAAATCAATTAATCAAAAATGTAACTCAATTAGAATGATGTGTAACCAATCTAGAATTCTTTCCCTGATATTTCCTTATCCTTGTTACCTAAAAATACCTCTGGTTTGATTTTAATCCTCTAGTCATTTTCGATTAATGTTCTTAAACTATCGTTCAGAATTTTAATTGGTTCGTATTGCTGATCAGAATGCAACTGCACTTCTGTGAATAGTATAAAGCCAAAATATTTCGCACTTGACCAAAGACACACGTAGAATCCTAACGTAGTTCAGAATGAATTTATTTGATTAATCAATCTGTTAAATCAAAACGTGTTCTCAGATAAATCAAGCAAATCAGAATTCATACAACAAAAATCATCTAACTTGAATGATAATAATTATACAAAAATAAGGAGAACAAGAAAAAAGAAATACATTCTAAAATTAAAATCTAAACTAGAGTTCTATATAAACATGGACTCAAGTTCCCTATCAAGTTTAGACTCTGGATTGATCACCAAGAAAATTAGAAAGCCATAGGAAAGACAAAAACAAGAATGAGAAGTAAAGAAGATGGGATGTGTGTTCTCTAGTGACACCTTCTCCTCTTTAAATAGATGATGTTGGCTTCTTCACAAAGAAATCCAATACTATTCTAGAAGTAACAATAAGATAATATCCAAATCTTTTTAGGAGTCTTCTATCCTAATTCTTTTAAGACTCTTCTATCTTGCAAAATACAATTACAAATAATTGGGCCTCCATTAGATAAATATAATAAAAATGCAATTAAAGTCCATTAATCTAAATTTAACTCATTTAATATAAAATAAGTCCAAAGTCATCAAATTACCCATAATGATTTATTATTAAGACTAAATATGAGGAATATAAAATATAATAATATCGAAATATCAAATTCCCCCACACTTAGACTTTTGCACTCTTGGGCAAAACACAAAAGGTTAAAAAGAAAAAAGAAAAACAAAATCGAAATGCAAAATTGCTCAGTTAAACACAATTTAAACTTTTTAGATATTCAACAATCAAAGACAATCTTTCTTGTTAATCGAGGAAGACCAAGTAACATGGCAATTCTAATTCATAAAAGAAAATCAATCAAAGTGGTAGCTCCTCAGTAGTTATATGTTTACTCTCAATCCTCTCAAGTGTTTAGGTTGAGCGTTCCTCTCAAATTCAACCTTTCACAAGGCTTGTATATCTTCTCAATCTCCACTAACTAATTCACAAGCAATACATAAATCAAAATGACTTTTATTCAAAGTTGTAATGGGGCTAAGGTATGAAACAAATGGTAGACAAAAGAACTAAGAACGCAACAAGAGACATAATACGGACACTTAAAATCATCAAGAGCAATTAAAAAAAAAACATAAGATGGAATAAATGTGTATCTCAATGTTTTACTTGTTGTAAACCAATACATGCTCAACGAAAACCATAGTGATTTTCTTTTCTCATTTTTTTCATTTTCACCACCTATTCTTTTTCCTTTTCTCTTTTTCTTTCTCTTTTTTTTTTGTTATTTTGTTTAAACAACATCTCTAAAGAGAACAAGTTAATTAGCTGAAAATTGACGTAAATTGCACATCCATTCACCATATCAAGAGAAAATGCGCTTAATAATCAAAAGTATCCTAAACAAGGTAAGAAAACAAAATTTTTTGGCTAAAGGGTTAAAAGGAAAACATAAAAGACTAAAAAAGGGAACAAAAATAAAGAATAAAATATATGTAGGATAGCTATTTAGCTCTGTCTACAATAAAAGAAAAAAAAAAGAAAAAATGCCTTAATCATCTTTATAAATGCTTATGCAAATATAGTTTCAATTAAGAATCAAAACAAGTTTTAGAGTGAACAATATGATAGGTGAAGACTCTCATAAGAAAGAAACAATACAAGGCCAAAAATCCTCATAGGTTTAAAAACTATCACATGAAATCCATTGAAATCAAATTCATTGCCAATTTATTTAAATTCCAAAAAACAAGATCGATTACTAATCATGTTGGAATACTTACAAACTTAAATTGCTTCAACTTATTTTTTTAAAACTAAAATTTGCAAGAAAACCAAGAAACTAATGGAAATGTTGAAAAAGAAAGTTTGAACCAAAAAGAAAGTAGAATGATTCCTCCCCCTCCCTAACACTTAATATTTACATTGTCCTTAATATAATAACAATCTAATTTATTAATTAAAGAGAAGACAAGAAAGGAAAAGTGTAGGAAAACAAATACAACTAAGTGGTTTAAGTGTATGGAGTGTTGTAAAGATATAGCTCCTCCACTATCTGGTCCTGAAATCCCTCATAAAAATGCTTTAGCCTTTGCACATTCACCATGAAGCACTTATTGGTTGACTTATTCATAATCTTAACTGCACCATAAGGAAAAACATGAGTAACTACAAATGGACTAATCCATTTAGAACATAATTTACAGGGCATAAACTTTAGGTGAGAATTGTAAAGGAAGACTCTTTCACTAACATGAAGCTTTTTTCTTTCAATCATCTTGTCATAAATGGCCTTAGTTTTCTCTTTATAAATTTTAAAGTTTTCTTAAGCTTCCAATCGAATCTCTTCAAGCTCTTGTAGTTGCAATTTTCTTTAGAAACTAGCTTGAGATAGATCCATATTATACTTTTTTACTACCCAATAAGCTTTATGCTCAATCCCAACTAGTAAGTGACATGCAAAACCAACCTATAGGGTGAAATACCTATAAGAGTTTTATAGGCAGTACAGTAAGCCCATAGTGCATCCTCCAATCCTTTCTATTAGGTTACACTATTTTCTCCAGAATTTGTTTTATCTTTCTATTTGAAACCTCTATTTGACTATTTGTTTGTGGATAGTAAGAGGTGTTTAGCCTTTTCTTCAACTCATCAAATACTAATCTATATGACTTATCAAAATTAAAATCTGTAACCTTTTGAAGAAGTCTGGATAGCGGTAGAGAAATCTTGCTAAAGTCCTTGATGAATCACCTGTAAGAAGCTGCATGGCCAAGAAAAGAACATATTTCCCACACACAGGTGGGGTAATGTAAAGAAACAATCACATCTACTTTAACTCTATCAACTTCAATGCCATTTTTAGAAACCACGTAGCCTAAAACAATTCCTTACTTTACCATAAAATGACATTTTTCAAATTTTAAAACCAAATTTTTCTCAATACATCTTTCTAAAACCATTCCTAAACTCATCAAACAATCATTAAAGGAGGTGCCATAAATAGTAAAGTCATCCATAAAAACTTCCATGTAATGTTTAAGGAAATTAGAAAAGATGCTCACTGTATGTCACACTTGCCTTTCTCATATGTTATAACTCATAGTATGGAAGGATCTTGTACTACAATCAGAAGACCCTATGGACAAGGTTTTGAATTCCACAATACAAAAGCCAAGATCCTATCAACAAGATCTTAGACCTTGGAGATCTTTATTAGCATATCTAGGGAATTTCTATCTTATATTCATGGAAATACAGATTTATGACTTTGTCCTTCTAATTACCATTCAAATTCATATCCTGTTGTGAAGAAATGAAAGTTACCATAGTTACAATTTTTCTGCATTTTTTAATCTATTTTTGTGAAATTTCTTCCCCCTATCAAATGATGTCCAAAAATCATAAAAATTGGTAAAATTACTCCTTATTATGTTAATTATAAGCCACTATAACAGTTTTTGAAAACTCTTATGGATACCTTTAACCACTGTTGTTTAGACTACCTCCTCAATTGAACTCATTGTACACTATCTATTCTATTTCTGACTTCGTTGCCTCAGTAAACCAACTCCAAAAATACTAAAACTTTCCAAACCTAAGTCTACATGTCTCAGCCACTTTCCTATAAAATTTCATACATTTTAATAAGATTTATTACAAAATCTACTTAAAGCCATCCCACATAAAAGCTAAGTTAAATTTTATAATGGAAAAACTGGTTCTCAAAAAGGGGATAAATTTGACCGGAAACAAAAATGCTAAGACAAAGGGTTAAAATTAGAATTTGTGAAAAGTCTTTATTAAACCTCCCTATATATATGAGGCGCCTCACCTCATCACTCATTTAGACACAATTGTTTCTACCCTAAACCAAAGGAGAGAGCTAGTGTTTGAGGTGCACCAAGAGGAGGAGAAAGGAAGGAGAAAAACAAGGTAGAAAGGTATGGATTTCTTAGCTTTTTCATACTTTCTCTTTGGCAAACCTCTTTTCCTCTATTTCCCCTTCTTTCCCATATTTTTAATGAAGTTATTGGATTTGTTTTGAGAGCAGAGCAAAGGGGAAATTTTGAAATTTAGGTAAGGAAGCCAAGGAAGGTGAAGAACAAGCAAGAAGAACCAAAGAAATCAAACTATTTTGGCATCTCTTCACTTAATCTTCCTCCTTTCTCTTCTCCTACAATGGCCAGCCCTAGGGAGTTAAATTTCTAGCTAAACCAAGAATGAATCTTAGGAATTTAAGGGAGGAGAGTAAGAATATACAAAGAAAACAACAAAAGATGAGTTTTAAGTGTCCATTGGAAAATCTAATTTGATACAATAATTCCTAGGCATAAATAAGTATTTGAATGAGCTCCTAAGATCCCTAGAAGGCTCCCCATATGCTTCTTCCACCAAGAAAACAAAGTAAGTTCCATGGGTGCCAAGAAGAAGCCTAGTTTTGGCCTAGAAGAGTTAGAGTACCTAGGCATAGTTTTAAATTTTTTTAAGTCCATTTTTTAGTCATATATGATGAGTGAAGATGAGAGGAAATTTTAAAAAAAATTTAGAAGGCCTAGAGAATGAATTAGTGTCATAAGTTCCATAATATGACCTAAGGAAGTAACATGTAGTTAGACTTTTTGTTTTAATTGTGTGATAACTCCAAGAGGCTTCAAAGGAGTCAAGAATCATAAATGAAAAGAAAGAATGGAGCCTAGAACTCATTTGATAGGTGTTGCTTCATTAGGTGTATTTAGGAACTATAAATGAACCATAGGACAAAACTAGAGTTCCAAGTGGATGTGTGGCCTTAGAAATGATTCTAAGAACCTAATTGATTTCCATATATTGTATTTAAGCCAAGAGAAACCAATCCCACACCTTTGTGTGTGTGAGGCCAAGGAAGGGAAAGCATTTTCAAGAGGAAAAGTGTGTGGTTGCAACAAAGATAGCTCACTCATCCTTTTCTCATGCATAAATGTCTACTAAAATGTGTGCTTAACTTGTCTTTGAATGTGTGTATGTGTGTTTTAAGTTATGAAAAGTGTTCTAGCATGTGCATATGTATTATGATATCATGATGTTGCATTATGTCTTCAAATGATACCTAATATGTGTGCTTAGGTTTGCTTGAGTATGATGAAGCCAAGAACCTTTAGCTATGGTAAAGATGAGCCAAGAACCCTTAAAGTTAGTTAAGACAAAGTAAAGAGTCTCCCAATAGTGAGGTTGAGTCAAAACCTTTTAGAGAAAATGGGTGAGGCAAGTCCAAGATCCACAAGAGAATAGATAAGGCTAATCTACTTACTTGGCAAGCCCTTGTATACTTTGTATGACTTGTTCAAGTGCCAAGAATGCTTCTTGAATGATCATGCATTTCATGATGCTCGTGCATGCATTTTTAAGACTTATTTTGCATCTTTTATGTGTGTTTGAAAGGGAGATGAGTTATTGGGATTCTTTGAATCTCATTCCTTCCTTTCTAATTTTCTAACATGTTAAGTGGACCAAGTGAGCAAAGTAATGGAAACCATTAACTTGGAAGATGAAAGTATGACAACAAAGTGCCTTAATTTTGCTTCTTTATGGCCATATGAGTGACAAATGTTGTAATCCCTTATTGTGTATGTCCTATGACTTTATGAATATATGTAATAATGCAAATGTATCATATACAAATGAGATTTAATGTTATGTGTATTATATAGTGCATTTTGGACATTGAGCAGCAAGACTAGCCTTATATGTTCTTATGTATGATATAAGATGAAAGAGTGAGTTTTCAAATTCTGGGTTTATGCACCATTGAGACAAGTTTAGAAGGTCATTTTGGTGTACTCCCACATGCTCAAGTGGTCATGGTTGCTTTAGAACTCAAAATGAACCATTTGGACCCCTTTAGTGACACAAAATGAACCATTTTGCAATCCACTATTAAGACCTAACAAATGAACAAATTTGCCCATGAAATTTGACACACATATAGATCTCATCCAGAGCTTTTTAGGAAGCCAAATACTAAAAGTTAGTATTTTTCTACTGAACTGATGCAAATACTGTCCATATGGTCAAAAATTTGATCTGTATCATTCATAAGTCAAATGATGTCCAATATACATGAAATTTTACAAGCATAAATTAGACATGATAAGCTTTCCATGGCCACTAAGATCGCCCCAATTAGACCTCTGAGCAGGAAGATATAAATTTTTGAAAATAGAGGATAGTACTAGTAACACAAGTCAATCTTTGGTATTGTTCCATCAATTTCTGGTGGCTAGTAGCCCTTGTTGTGGTCGGGATTTATTTTTAGTATAAATTAGACATATGTAGCTTTCTAAAATGGTAAAGAATGCATGATTTCAAATTTTCAAGAATTAGTTATGATTTTTCAAAATTTGTGACAGTAATCTAGAAATTCTGGTCGAGGCTACACTCTTGAATTTTATGTACTCCATCTACTTGCAAGAGTTCTAAGCCATTTCCTTGGATGGTTTTGAGTTGTATTAGTGTAATTAAATATAAGAATGAGAAAAATGAATTTATATGGTCCATAAGACATCAAACAAAAAATTTATCCGCTACACAATGCAAATTTATTCAATATTTTTAATGCCATTTTCTTGCTTTCTTGTGAGATGCATGACATGAATCATGGAAATAACATGGGACAAGCTAGATATTTATGGTATTATAATTTACGTTTTTGTTTTTCTTAGCCTCATTCATTAAGTACCATTTGGATTACTTGTGTGGGATTCATGGTGTAAAGTCCTACATCCGCTGGAAGGGGCCTGTGGCTAGCCCATGTAAGTGGAGAGAATCCTCCCCCTCACGAGTGTGCCTTTCCTATGAGTTAAGCGGGAAGGGACAATCCCTACGAACCAGGAAGGTAAGGCTCAGGCCCATGAACCAAGAAGGCAGGGGAAATACTTATGAGGGCTTTGTGTGGTGTTGGTATTAGAGCAAAATTCTAGGCTCTCTTAGATTGGATTTTGGCTTAAAGATGTAGTAGCTGGGCTATGTAAAAGGCATAAATGGATAAGTAGAGCCTTGTATGAGACATGTTGGGTGTGTGAGGATAGGTTGTGGCTTTGTTCATGATAAGTAAGTTGTAAAATGGTCCTAGAGTAGTTAGTAGACACTAGGAAAGAATGGCCTCTAGAGTGGCTTGAGCAGAGTTAGGTTTGAGCAGAGTTAAGGGATCCGACGGCTAGAGATTGATGAGATATGATAGCTCACCAAGATCAATGGCAAGCCCTAGATATGAACGATGAGAATGATCTCATTGATAGGAATAGGCTTGCTAGAGAGAGTATGTGAGGCCTAATTCTCCTGGGTAGTTATACTTAGGCCATTTCAAGATGTCCTATTTAATGCAGAGACAAGTAATGATGCAGTGCAGTATGAGATAAGACTACAGCTACACCGAACTAGTTTAGAGGGGAAGTGAGAAAAAGAGTCACCCTCTAGCCATAACACCCAAATGTTTAGATAAGTATTAGAGCCCAAAAGGTTAGTCTCCTCAGGCTAAAGGTTGAGTTATAAGCTATACCCTAGAGCTTGATAGCCTAGAGGTGATAGCTAGTTATACATGAATAAAGCAAGAGGTAGAACCCTCTAGCTTGATGACAGGTCGGTTATAGAAACAATGAGGCTCGGGTTGGTAGCTAAAGATAAAAATCCAATCCCTAGAAAATAAGCCAATCAGAGGCCATTAGCCATGACCAATTATTCCATAGAAATAGCAAGGCAATCCAAAGAGTTCCTCACCACGGCCAATACTCGAATAGGAAAACCAGGGCGAACCCGAGGCTAATTAGCCGTGGTGAATGATGTATTAGCCGCGGTAAATGGCACTATGAATGCCTTGTTGGTCATATTCAGGCTAACTTGAGAAAAGAGTAGATAAAGGGTCAGATGACTCACAGAAAGTGGGAACTCCTAGCATAAGTAAAGAAAAGGGTATTGAATAGAGTTATAAAACATTAATAAGAAATGCGTGGGCCTAGCAAATGAGCTTGAGAGAAGAGCTTAGTATAGAAAAAGTTAGACACAGGGATGATAAGGTTGATGAGACCCACCTTTAAGGCATTGACTCCAACCTAGAGTGCTATCCAGTAAGACACTAAATGATAAAATGGTAGTGTAGCCTCAAAATAATGTAAGATAAAACTACGAGCAGTGAGGCACATAGTGAGTGTCCTAGAAGGGTGTACCTCATAGGTAACACCTACAAGTAAATATGCATAGCCCAGTAACCAAGGTTCAGAAGAGAATGAAGATAGTTAATAAGCTACAGGTCTAATAAGATAGATAGCCTAAGCTAAGCATAAGCTGAAGCCTGAGGGAGGTGACTAATAGCATCATTCTAGGTGAGATATGTGAATGAAAGGCTCAGTAAAAGTTCTCCTTAGAGCGAAAAAGGAAAGATGAGACATTCTAAGTTAGGGAAAACTACCCAATAGTGGTTAGTAAAATTCCCCTATATACCCTCTGAGTTATAAAGTATAGTAATAAGGGAAGTGAAGAAGAACTGAGAAATTAGATACAAAAAAGATACTTTGCTTTAGTCATGATTAAATGAGTAAGTTAAACCCAGAAAGGTAAATAGATAGGGGTCTGAAAATTAATCAAACGAGTTCCCTAATATGAGAATGATATAGGGTTAAGACACGTGAGTGATTAGGGCACCCAGTAGAGCATAAGCTTTCAGTAAAATAGAGTCCGAGCATTGAGAGCACGTGTCCTAGATCTGGTTAGAAGAACCCTAGAAACAGTATACCGTGCTCCTGAGGATGAGGCTAAAGAGACTAAATAGAGAGAAAGCCCAACTCTGATCTAAACATAAAAATAAGCTGAGACAGACAGTTAGTGCCTTAGTACCCTCAAGGAAGCTCGAGAGAGCTAGAGATCGCCTAAAACGTCAAGCCTTATGCTATGTAAAGAAAGAGGGTAAGCCAAGAGCACCATTGAATGAAATCTTAGGATTATGTGAAATAAAATCCTTCTTACTAAGGGATGGTCTAGCGAAGATCAGAGTAAGAGCATGAGCGAAAAATAGACTCCCTTGATGTTGCAAAGAGTAAATAAATAAAGGTACCCGGGAAAATGTATATGCTCTTGAGCATAGAAAATCCTGAACTGGCAACAGAAATAGCCAGTAGTAGAACATCTTTTTACCTAAGTGAAAGGATAAGAAAGGTAGAAAGAGCAGATATGACAGTGTTCAAGCTGGGGACATATTAGATTGAGAATAGATATTCAGTCAATATGCTTGAGTACTTAAGAAGGCATATCTGTCCTTGGCATAGACGTCCTTCCAACACAATAGTGCCTGAAGTAAAAATAACCGGGTGATACAAAGAGATCTCGGGATGTAGTAGAGGAAGAATCCTACTTTCCCTGAGTATTCTATGAGAATAGGGCAGATAGAGAAAAGCAAGAAAGGAATACTTTAGATTATTAGGAAACTTATAATATACAGGCGATAGTGGCCTTGACCTCAATCATGAGGTGCCCGTGTATTAGTGTTTGATGTTATGGTTTGCTTGCAATAATAGTTACATGATATTTGGTCTGGCCAACCCAGTAGTAATATGACTTGAGTGCGTAGCAAACGATGGCATCAATCATCAAAGTGTCCCGATAATCGAAAGGTATCCTAGTTAGCTAGATAACGAGATAAGTCAGAAAAGAAAGGTAAAGGGATTCCAATAATATCAAAATAATGAGAAAAGCATGTAGAAAGGAATCCCCAGTAGAAAAATGTTCAAATTCAATATGCATAGCCCGAGTCCCTTATAGTATATGTAAATAAAATAAATAGGGACCAGTGTATAGTCTCTCTCCTGCTAGAGATATTCATCACACTCAGTATGTGAGATGCCCTGGTGCCAGGCGCTTAATAGCAGAACGTGAGCATAATGAGAACTACAGGATATGAGAGGAGGGCTAAAACAAGTATATGTAAGTAAGTAAGTCAATACAGTAAGAAAAGAAAGCGCAAGTAAAAAAGAGGCTGAAGTGGGAATCTGAGGATCCTACGAGGAGCGATAAATGAAAATTAAAACGCTCCCTAGTATTAGTATGACAGGATCCTAGAGAATGAGATAACCCAGAACCCACTTCACACGAAGAGCATGATGTACTTATGAGTTTAGCTTCAACTATTATGAGCGATGGTAACCTAACTTAGTGAGCATGTATTTTACTATCAGATACAGTAATCTTAGATTTTGACGTCTCCCAGAAATGGATCGTAGTAGATCCCAACATAGCATAGTGAGTTGTCGTAGACCCTAGCAGGGCTTTGAGAGGTCGCAATAGACCTAGGAGTCACAATAGCTCCCACAGAGTTACAGAGAGCCCTAGCCACAACATGATAAATCTCTGGTAGGGATGACAGCCTGAGATAGTTTTACAGAGTAGTTAGTCTCAGAGACTAGTACAGTTTCAGCTAGCCTTTGTCTTAGAGACTACAGACCTCTTAAGTCTGGTAGACCATTGCCACAAAGATATGAAGGCTTTACTCAGATAGTTAGACCACTGACTAGCTCTCTTTAGAGATGAGCATAGTATATGGGATGAGAAAAGCAAGAAATAAGCTTTTTAGAGTTAGAGTCAGATGAACCACTACCTAATAGATAGTAGCCCTGATTGAGGGATAGAGAAATCTCTACATACTAGCTTATGTATTCAAAAAGGGGTTAGATGCAGTTTTTATATAAGGTAAGTGGTATAGTATATCTCTAGTGAGCAAAATTATGAGAATAGCTAGCATCCCACCAGAACTCAGCAGTAGTCAGTGGTAGTAGCTCTTCAGTGCTAGTATAAGATATGTGTTAGGCCTATCAGTGTTGAAATGAGGGACTACAAAATGCCACTACAAATGAGCAAAGAAAGTGAGAAAAAGTCCCAGCCTACAGAGATAGATATAGTAATAAACAGAGAAATTGGGATCATTAAAAATAGAAACTCCTTAAAGGAGCTATAATCCCAATAAGCAGTTGTGATATGAGGCCTGTGATAGAAAGAGATGTGAACTATAATCATGGGATGAGCTAGTAAGAAAGAACGCAGAGATGAACAGAGGACGATACTTGTAAATAAGTACACAGACAGATAGAAACCTCCAATGGCTCTAATGATTAGAAAAGATGATGAGATGTTATAAGTGGCCATTTAGAGAGGATGCGAGAGACATGATGTGAAATAAGTTACCTCCCAAGATGTGTAAATGAGTCCACCAAAAGAAATGTTAATCCTGCGAACGGGTTAACATTGACCTGATATGATTAGTAAGCTCTCCCAGGATAGGCCTCCAGAGTCAAAAATTTCTTTCCCTTATAAGAAAGAACTAGCTAGTATTTTATAGCAGTAGAGCTCTTATTAAGAGCTAGTAATAAAAGTTCCCTGGCTGAAAGAAAATTCGAAAGAATGAAATCGCTGAGAAAGCGTCTAGAGCCAAGAAGAAGGGAAAGAAAAGAACAATTAGCCAAAAAAGAAAAGAGTAAGAGAAAGTGTACCCTAAATTTTGAGGACAAAATTTATTTAAGGGGGGAAGAAATGTAACATCCGATTTTCTGGAAAACGAGAGAAAATGTGAGAAATATAATGTATGGTTTCTCTGTAAATGAATGAAACTCACCGGATACAAAAGGAAGTCCCCCAAAATGAGATAGTTAAGGTCTCAAAAAATTTGGGAAGCATTCTAGACTCTAAAAAATGAGAATCTCAGGCTCAGATAGAAAGAAAAATAGAGTTAGAATGAAGAAACAATTTCTTACAAAAAACTTATGAAACGTTCGTAATTTTGAGCAAATTTTGGAATTCACACAGGAGGGATTTTTAAATAAAAATTTTAAGTTCCCCAAGGTTCTCAGAGGCCCTAAAAACCATGAAAAGCTCCGGGACAGCTAAAGCCCCTCCGGTGGACATTTTCCAACGTCGATATACCTAAACTTTGACGGATTCATTCAGGAAAGTTTTAGCTCCAATTTGAGTGATTCCAAAGGTATTTTACTAAATTGGGAACCTAAATTTTATAATGGAAAAGACCATTCTCAAAAAGGAGCTAAAATGAAGGAGAAACAAAAATGCAAAGTATGAAGGGCAAAATGGAAATTTTTGAAAAGTGTAACTTATTCCCACCTATATATATGATACACCCTTCTCCTCCCTTCATTATGCACGACCATGTTCTGCCTAAAATCAGAAGAAAACCCTAGGGGATGAGGCTCACAAGAAAGGGAAGAAAAGGAGGAGAAATCAAAGGCTTAAAGTATAGAAATTAGTAGTTTTCATGCTCTTTCTCTTCCAAATCTCTTCTCCTCCATTCTCCTTTGTTTCCTATGATTAAAATAAAGTTTATAAATCTGTTTTAAGGGAAAAATTGAGCAAAAAATTCGGATTTGAAGAGAGGAGCTCAAAGAACACAAAATTCAAGTGAGAAAAAGCAAGAAAATAAGGTAATTTCTCTTCCTATGGTTGCCATTTTTTGTTTCCTTCTCCACCATTTCACCTCACTTGAGAAAACCCTAGGAGGAGATAATTTTTAGGCAGAACCAAGCATGAATCTAAGGAAAAAGGGTGTGGAGTTTAAGAATATGCAAAGGGAATTATCAAAAAGCCATTAGATTTCAAGATGCAAATTCTAGGGTTTCAATTGCACCTTGTAAAATCTGATTTTGCATGATGATTTTTAAGTCTAAATAAGGGTTTAAATGAGCTCCTAAGATCCCTAAGAGGCTCCCCATATGCTTCTTCCCTTGAGAAAATAAAGAAAGCTCCATGGAACCCAGTATGTTTCATTGTCTCGGCCAAGAAGGGTTTTCATAGCTAGGGAGAGTTTTAAATTTTTCTAAAGTCATTCTTGAGTCATATTTAATGAATAAAAATGAAGAGAGGCCTTGGAAAAAATTTAGAGCTCATAGAAATTGATTTGGTGCCTTAGATTCCATATTATGACCTAAAGAAGCAACATGGTACTAGGCCTTTTGTTTTAATGGTGTGATGACTCCAAGGGGCTTAAAAGGAGTCAAGAATCATATTTGAAAAAAAAGAATGAGGCCTAGAAGTCAATTGAGAGGTGTTGCTTCATTAGGTGCCAATATGGACCATAATGGGGGTTATAAAGCAATCTAGTACTTAAGCAAGCTGTATGGCTTTAGAGAATGTTTCATGAACCTAATTGGCTCCCAAAAATTGTATCTAGGCCAAGAGAAACTATCTCTACCAATTTGTGAGTGTGTGGCCAAAAGAAGAGGCTTGAATCCAAAAGGAAAAGTGTGTGTTTGTATACAAGGTAGCTTTCTCCACCTTCTCTCATGCATGGATGTGTGTTTAGCTTGTTTTAGAATGTGTGTATGTGTATTTTCAAGCTTTGAAAAATATGCTAGCATGCCTTTATATGCCATGATGCTTGATGCCATATTATGTTTTCAAATAATTACATGATGTTTGTGTGAGTTTGTTTGAGTATGGAGAGGCTAAGAACTTTTCCCTTTAGTGAGGATGAGCCAAGAACCCTTGAGCTTGGTTAAGACAAAGTAAAGAGTCTTCCAAAAGCAAAGTGAGCTCCCAAGAGTATGGTTGAGTCCAAAGCTCTTAAAGAATAGGTGAGGCAAGTCCAAAATCCATGAGGAGAAGTGTGAGGCCAATCTAAGCACTTGGTGAGCTCTTGAATGTCTTGTATGATTAATTCACATGCCAAGTTTGCTTTTAAAATATCCATGACTTCTATTTCCTCCATGCATACATTTGAAAAGCTTGCTTTGCACATATTGTATATGATTGAATAGGAGATGAGCTATTGGGATTCTTTGAATCTCATCCCCTCCTCTCCAATGATCTAACATGCTAGGTGGACTAAGTAATTATGGTGAAGGGAGCCAACAACTATGAAGAGAAAAGATTGACAAGCTTATGCATGGTTTTGTCCATTTTGAAACCATAATGATGGTTTAAATTGTATATGATGTTGTATATGTACAATGAACCTTGAGACATATGTAAATATACTATTATGTAATGTTTAGAGCCATGGATATGATGTATGAGTTTTAGAACACAAATTGAGTTTTGAATGTCCAATTATGCATTATGAAAGTTTGATGGAAATATGCATAAGTGTGGGTTGAATGGCCAAAATGAGATGCATGAGGTCTGAGACCATTTGGGCAGCTCACACAAGTCTCAAATAATCTTTTAAACTTGCCCAAAAGGTGCCAAGATCAAGGGAAATCCATTTGACAACTTTGGTACTCAATATGGAGCCAAAATTGACCATAATGGAACCCTATGTCACTTTTTAGCCAAATGAGCTAGTCTTGCTTTGAAATTTGGCATGCAATTAGGTCTCATTGAGGGCTTTTTGGGAAGCTAAAGAATATAATTTTCGAAGGTCTAGAGAAAATTTGATGAATTTTCAAAATTGGGATTTTCTATTGATTCTGGTATGCGTACTGTTCACACTGGCAGATTTGTGTTTTGTGTCACTTAATAGTCAAATGCTGTCCACTTCTTGTGATATTTTATAAGAATAAACCATAGGTCATAAGCTTTCTATAGCCACTACGATCACCTCATTTGGAGGTATGAGTAAAGATTTATACATTTTTGAAGTTGGCTGTCAGTAGCAGTAGTGCCCCAAGAGTTCAGTTACTGTTCCATAGGATTCTAATAGCTAAACGCATCTGTTTTATTTTTGAATTATTTTTACAATCAAGATAACATTTTTAAATTTCCATAATGACCAAATTTTTGTGATTTATATTTTTATAAAATTAATTATGAATTTTAGAAGTTTGTATCAGTAATCTGAACAGTAGCCCAGGCAACCAGCGACCTCAGTCGCTTTTCGAATGTCAAACGTCCTCCATGATGTGTGTTATGATCTGAGCGTATTTTTAGTGTGAATTATACATCCTAATATTTTCATAATGACCAATATTGAATTTTTTTTATTTTTCTAGATTTAGTTATGATTTTTCAAATTTTGCCCAAAAAAGAGGCCAATTCTGGCTGAGAATGAGTTCCCGCTTTTCATGCTCCATTTTGGTTTCCATGGGTTGTAGGCATTTTTTTGGGATATAAATGAGTTGTAATGATGAAATTAAATATAAGAATGCATAGAATGAGCTCACACGGTTCACGTGACATCAAAATGAATTTTTAGATATAGCACAATGAGAAAATAATCGCACTTTTTCTTGCGTTTCCCATGGAAATCCTATATAGTTCATGATATTATGCCATTCAAATGTATGAGATGGACTAGAATCTATGGTGTTACACATGGTCTTAAGGTTTAGCCCTTATCATACCATTTTCCTAATTGAAAAGAAAGCATCCCTAAGGCAAAACCTCATGGTTAATACATTCATATACATGTACTCCCTTCATTTTTCTCTCTCAGCCTCATGTGGATTCAAAGGTGCAAAGTTTAATTTCTTACCTTTAAGTATCTGTAGCTTTCTCCTAAGTTTCTCTAGTATTTATTTCCTGCAAACTTCATGGTTGTCCTTATAACAAAACATCCGAATTCATAATTTCAACTAGTGGAAGTAGAAGGATTAAGGAATTTTAAGAGTTTCCCTATACTTATTTCTAGTGAATGCCCTTGAACTCCCTTCTTAAGTTCATGATTTCTCCTTGCCTTACAGCTCATTGGTTGTTTGAATTTGTGTTCCCTTCTTCCCCTTCTATTCTCAGCCTAAGTGAATTAAGATAGATGATGATTATCACAAATGGATAGCTCATGCTTCCCACCACTATTTTGATTCAATTAAGTGACTTAATATTCATTCTTCCAATTCTTCATCTGGTGCAAGGCTAGGTGACGATATAAGTGTATCTTTTTCCTATCCTAAGCATGATGTGTAATTGGTGTTCCATTCCTACGGTTGGACACCCAAATTGCCACTAACTGAATGTCATTTAAATATGCATACATATATTTGGTGCAAGAATAAGGTGTCCTTACTTAGTTTATTTAATTCTTCCTACTCCATTTTTCTATTTAGTTACTAAGCTAGGTGTACCTTCCTTAGATTATGTAACTTCCTATTAATTTCCCACCTAATACATGGATTGCATATGGCATTAAACTCCCACAATTATGCAGAATGAGAGCACTAACCGAAATACTAATTGAATATACATATAGGTGAAAGGTGCAAGCATGAGGTGGCAATAATGTTTTGTTAAATTTTCTTAACTTCATGCTCCTAATTGGTGGCTTAGCTAGGTGTCTTCCTCTCCTTGTCTACAATCATGCATTGCATCTTACACTTTCTTTCTAGTTATCCCACGACTGCACTTACAATTGATATAACTGAATATCATCCATATACATACTTAGATATGTTTGCCTTGTGAAGCATGAGGTGTCTTGTTTTGTTATTGGATTCCTTTCTCTTTGGTCCCACATCACCATCTCATTAAGTGCCCCTTTCTATATTGTTTAAGTTATCTTCAATTTCATGCATGTAAGAGTGACAAAATGTTATGATATAGATGGTTAAAGTAAGGCTTCCTAGCATGTGTCCTCTTTTTCTAGTCCTAGTTGAATTCCTTAGTTCCTAGGTAACTTTAGTTAGTTCCTTAATATTTTCCTTGATATTTTTCATTAATTAATTTGGTTACGTTAATAGTTATAGGAAATCTAGAATGTGACACCATACACTACTAGAATGTACCTATAGTGTTATAAAGTCCAAATGGCATCCTCCTATATGCAAAGGTACTAAATGGGCAAGTAAATGTAATCTTTTCTTGGTCTTCTGGTATAATGTGAATCTGAAAGTAACCAAAAAAGCCATATAAGAAATAGTAATGAGATTTCCCTACTAACCTTTCTAACATTTGATCTATGAAAGGAAGAGGGAAATGGTTCTTTCTAGTAGCTTGATTTAGCTTTCTATAGTTAATGCATACTTTCCAACTATTCTGAACTTTCATAGGGATAAGCTCATTCTTTTAATTAGGCACCATAATGATACCGGTCTTCTTGGGGACTACCTATACTGGACTCACCCATTTGCTGTCAGATATAGGGTAAATAATACCATATGAAAGTAATTTACTTACCTCTTTCTTCACGACATCTAGGATCATAAGATTGAGTCTTCTCTGTGATTTCCTTACTGGTTTGGCTCCTTCTTTTAATAAAATTCTGTGCATACAGATGGAAGGGGTGATCCCTAGAATATCTACCAATGTCTAATCTATTACTTTTTTCTTTTCCCTTAACAATTCTAACAATCTTATTTCATGATCAAGTAGAAGGTTATTTGCTATTATTACTGGTATTTTATTTTCTTCTTCCAAGAAAGTATATTTGAGATTGTCAAGTAAAAGATTGAGTTCAAGTGTGGCTAGTTGCTGTATGGAAGGTACTAATCTTTATAAATTTAAATGTACAGTAGCCTTCACTTGTTCATTTTTTTCAACAAAGGAAATAATATCAAATAAATTGACAAAATTAGAAGCAGAATCAGAATTCAAGAATGTATCATTCTCAGAACATGCAGTACATTTATTAAGTCCATCATAACATTTTGAGCATTGAATTGCATTTATAAATTTAACAATGTCAAGAAGTTCAATATCCATGTCCACACAAGCATCAGTAACTAACAAGTCAATTATATTTACATGCAACATGGAGTGTTCTTCTGAAAGGTGCCTCATGGCATCAAGAATATTAAAATGAACAACATCACCACTAAATTCCATTGATAAAGTACGATCATGCATATTAATTATTGTTTTAGTAGTTTTTAAAGATGGTCTACCTAGAATTAGTGGTGCATGTCTATGTATATTGTCATCTTCCAAATTCATAACATAAAAATCAGCAAGAAAAATTAAATCTTTTTATTTTACTAAAACGCCTTCAAATACTCCTACAGGGTAGGTTGTGCTTCTGTTTACTAACTAAATCACCACTCTCGTTAGTTTCAATTCTCCAATTTGTAAAAAGGAATATATAGACTTAGGATTACATTAATGGAAGCTCATAAATCTAACATAGCATTGTTGAACTGCATATTCCTTATTGTGCAAGGAATGATGAATATGCCAGGATCTTTGCATTTAGTAGGCATAGTTGGTTGAATCAAAGTTGATACATTTCTCCCTATGCTAACTTTCTCATTTCCTTTCAACTTCCTCTTATGTTTGCAAACTCCTTAAGAAACTTCACATATTTTGGAATCTGTTTGATTACTTCTACAAGAGGGATATTTACTTCCACTTTTCTAAACATCTCCATAATTTTCCTATCTAATTAAGCCTCTACAATTTTCTTGGACTGTGTAATTTGGTTAGGGAATGGAAGGGGTCTAGTGTATGTGGAATTCTCTCTCTTTTCGGTGCTGTTCTTACCTTGGATTGAAGGGGACTATTGTTCTCTGTCACCATCTATTTCTTGCAATGCATTTGTTAGAGGTGTGATGGCCCCATTTACTTACTTGCCACTCCTCAGGGTTATTGCATTGACATTACCTTTTAGGTTTGTCAAAGGCTGTAAAGGTAATTGGCCAAAACTTTGACTTCTCAACTCATTGATATTTGTTGCAAGTTAGCCAATCTGGGTCTCTAAATTTTGGATTGTTGTCTCTATTTGCTGTTGGAATTGGATTGTATTTATTGCCAATTGCTTCACTATATCTTCTAGACTTGGTTCTAACTTGTTCATCTGTTACATGGGTTATCTCGTAGGTTGTTAGTTGCTTAGGCCAAGAGCATTAAATTTATGTTGCTACTATTGTTGGTTAGATCCACTGCCATATCTCAAATTCAGATGATCTCTCCATCTGAGATTATATGATGTTGCATAAAGGTTGCATCTATTCTATTATCGCTGTAAGGGTCTACCAAGGAAGATCTTGCAACTAGAGACACTGATATATGGCATGTGTGGTTAACAAACAAATACCACACAAAGGTGCAAGGAGTTGTTGAGGTTGTCTTTGCCTAAGTGCCAACTGTCTAACCATAGAAGCTAACTTCTTAAGTTTATTTTCTATTCTTTGCTAATCCATATGAGTGGCATAGATTTCGTTTACACCTTTGGTTAGCGTATTTATTCTAGTGCCAAATTGTTGTGTATTTTATGCCATATTCACAATGAGGGTTCTAGCAGCAGCTGGGGTTTTATTAACCAATACTTCTTTTGCAGCTGCATTAACTATTCTTCTATCCATAGGTAGCAAGCTTTTATAAAAATACTGAATCAAAAGTAGGTCACTGATATGATGGTGAGAACAACTTACACACAATTTCTTAAACCTCTCCTAGTACTCATATAATGTTTCTCCATTCATCAGTCTAATACCACTAATCTTTTTTCGGATGGCAGCAGTTCTTGCGATAGGGGAGAATTTCTCCAAAAAATATCCTCTTTAATTTATTACATGAAAATAATGGCTTGAGGTTAAAGATAATAAAACCAATCTTTAGCTGTCCCATTTAATGAGAAGGGAAACACTCTAAACTTGATGTGCTCTTCTGAAGCTCCTTATGGCTTCATGGTGGAACAAATCATGTGGAACTCCTTAAGATGTTTATGAGGATCCTTACTTGCAATACCATGATACTTTTGAAGTAAATGTATTAATCCATATTTAAGTTCAAAAGTAGCATCAAGTTCAATACATAGTGGTTAGTAATTAACATCAAGTACAGTCAATTCCTTAAGAGTCCTATCATTATTCCCATCCATATTTACTACTTCAGAATCAAAATCAAAATTCAAATTAAATTCGCAATTACTTCCTATATTATCTATTACCTTAGAAATCAAATTAGTAGTCACATCTTCTTTAATCTTACGATTTCTAAGTTGTGTATAAAAACTCCTATCATTCTCTAGATTAAACTTAACCAAATCTCTATTGGAGGATCACGTCATATACCAAGAATGAAATAAAATAAAAGAAAACACCTAAAAATTACCAAGAAAAATAAAAATAAATTAAAAAATAGAAAAATTACAAAAAATCAAAGGAAAAAATACGTAAAAAATTGAAATAAATTAAAAAATTGAATTCTCACAACACCTAGAACCTATATACCAAGTTTTAGTTCAATCAGAGTTAGTTACCCCTTATACCGGTATTAGCCAGAACAATCACAAAACACAGAAAAATACCAAAAATTGACCATAAACACTAAATATAAATGCTAAAATCAAAATTGAAACTAAGGAATTTCCTATTTTAATGGATTATAATTAGCTAGCTCCCTAACAACGGTGCCAAAATCTTGGTAAAAAAAATAATGTTCACTCACAGTTGTCGAACTAGCCAAGATTAGTGAATTTTTGCTAGTTTGCAGTATAATACTCACCAAGTCATTTCCCATAAAACTATTAATTAAATTAATTAGTTTAGGAATGATAGAATTGAAATTATGATGATTAAGGGTTCAAATATAAAATTACACTAATTAAATCGAATAGCAAATTAATTAATCAAAAATGAAACACAATCATAATGACACGTAACCAATTTAGAATTCTTCCCCTAATATTTCCCTATCCTTGTCATCTAAAAATATCTTTGGTTTGATTTTAATCCTTTGATTATTTTTTATTAATGTTCTTAAACCATTGTTCAGAATTTTAATTGGTTCATATTGCTAATCAAAACACAATTGTGCTTCTACCAACAATACGAAGCCAAAATATTTTACACTTAACCAGATATGTATACAGAATTCTAACATGATTCAAAATGAATTTATTTGATTGATCAATTGATTAAATCAAAACATGTTCTTAGGTAAATCAAACGAATCAGAATTCATGTAACAAAAATCATCTAACCAAAATGATAATAATTACACAAAAACAAAGAGAACAAGAAAAAAGAAATGCATTCTGAAATCAAAATCCAAACTAGAGTTCTATATAAACATGGACTTAAATTCCTTATCACTTTGGATTAATCACCAAAAAAATTAGAAAGCCATAGGAAAGATGAAAATAAGAATGAGAAGTAAAGATGAAAACATGT
Organism: Erythrophleum fordii; assembly: GCA_032878935.1. NCBI lineage: Eukaryota > Viridiplantae > Streptophyta > Magnoliopsida > Fabales > Fabaceae > Erythrophleum > Erythrophleum fordii. Next base: position 36,114,538 of record JAVQMF010000053.1, read on the forward strand.
AGGTTTTCTTAGTAAAGTAAGATCATTAGTAACAACTCCTATAAGACATCTACATTACTTGAAATGAAAAATTCTATATGAATCAAACCAAAAACTAATGTTAGGTCATGCCCATAATTGATGTTTCAATCAAATCCCATATTTCATGATGATATGAATCACCATAAAAGTAAGCATTCAAAGTGTAAGTTGAATCTCTAATTTACCAACAATATAAGTCCTAAGCATGATTACATCATCTAGAATGATTTCTAATGTCCCCATATGATGCTTTATGCAGAGTAACACATCATTAAACCCTTATAGATCATTGTAAATCATAATCAATCAAAATTATAGTCTTACCCAATAATTATTTCTAAATTTAACTTTCGAGATCAGCTTGTCTAAACATATTAATATATATGATTCCATATTTTAAACTTCAAATAACCATGACACCATTAGAACCATTAAGGATGGGTTTGAAAACCCTAACGGCTAAGTGATCCTAAGTGGCATCTTCACACTGCCTATGATAAAAAGAAAATTTCAAAACAAATTTTACCATGTACTTATATTCGAATGCTTACCTATGAAACCCAATGAAAAGGAACAGAATTTCAACATCCTATAAGGTTTCTAACAATATCTCAGTCATAATTATGCTTGGGTTTCATTATAATGACTGAGGTCCTATTAGAGAAAACCACAGGGAAACCTAAGATTTGATACCACTTCGTCACACCCTAAATCTAAAAATGTGACCAACACATGAGCGAGGTGAACTCACATCCATTAGCCTAACCTATAATTTATAAAGTACTTGGCTATTCTTAATTAACTACATAACATAAATGATAACTCCCTAATTTAGGATTAAAAAGGAATATATTTGATACTAAATTAGGGAGGCAAAGTACTTTTCTCTTGATTAGTATGGTTAAAGGTGTATTCAATCAAACAAAATAAAGAAAGTGTTTTAATTGTAACATTTTTATCAGTATAATCCTCATTTTATGATTGATTTCAATTTTAGGGAAAAGTAGCAGATTGTAGAAAGAGTTGAAAATAAGAGAAGGAAGTTGAAAAGTGAAAATGCAGATGGAACAAGTCTTCTCGCTACAGCGAGAACACAATTCGCTGTAGCAAGGAAGACACATCGCTATAGCGGAGTTGCGTTGCATAGAAATTCCAGGGAGCAACTCGTTATAGCATGGCAGTAGTGAAAGCAGCAGAAATCTGGGAACTTATAAGTTTTCGCCATAACGAGAGTCACTCCTCGCCATAGCGAGATCGGCCTCTAAAACGCATAACTTTGATTTACAAGCTAAAAAAGAGGAGAGGAGGCTAGGGCTTCGATATTCAGTGAGCAAGGGGAGTTCTGGCTGACTAAGAGAAGAGAAAAACACACAAAAGGTGTTGGGGAAGCTCCATACTGATCGGGAAATCATTGATTCGGTCATTTATTCTGTCGATTAGGTGTTTCTACTCTATCTTCCCTTCTAGTTGATGATTGTTGATATGTTTGCTAAGATTGATTATGAATTTCAAGCCATGAGTGGCTAAATTTTGTAACCCTTAGGGATTCTATGAACCTTTAACTTTTGGAGATTGTCTCCCTTGATATTATGTTGGATTATTGAAGATTTTAGTGTATAATCCGAATTATAGTTTCATTCTATTGATTGGCTTCTTTTAGTTTAATTATGGGTATAGTAATTAACCTTTGAAAGAAGGAAATTGCTTATAGACCATTGATTAAGCAACCTAGGATTAGATATAGTCTAATTTACACTTGAGATAGAAATATACTTAAGGGCCCTAGGTAGTCTGGATAAGGTCTAAGCATAACTGAATATTAACTGCTCATTTGAGACATCAAAGAGTCAAGTTGATATAGAGGTTAAATGAATCGAAAGACATTTATACCCAATTAGACCCTTGACTCTAAAATTGACAATAAGCCAACTAATATAAAAGGGGATGATTGACATTGTGTAAAAAGGGGATTAGAATTCCTAAGGTGTCTTTAATTGCTTAATTTCGATAAAACCCATCTTTCATTATTTTTAATTGCAATCGAATTAATTTTCATAAAAACCCAATTACAGTTTGATTCGTTTAACTAAAATGAACATAAGAACTCTAATGCCTAGTCACCAATCGTACTGATTCTTTGAGGGAATGACCTTGATTTATCACGTACTACTCTTACGACTCGTACACTTGCGGTGTCATTATTCTGGTGAGCATTAAGTTTTTAGCATCGTTGTTGGGGAATCAAGGCAATTGGTGAAGAGAATTAGAGGGCTTTTAGTAGTTTTAGCTTAAACACTTAGTTTCTTTTCATTTGATCTCTTGTTAATTTACATTTTCATTTGTTAGTTTTAGTAATTTTATTAATACTTCTTTAGTAATTACCTTTTGGTTTCCTTGGTTTAGTGAGACTCTTGATCTGCACTCTTTTGTTTTAACAGGTACATAATTTATGCCACCTAAATCTAAATCCACGAGAACACCTAGAAAGATAAGGAGTTTGACCGATATTTTGGCTGAAGGGTCTGAGCTAATCTAACCTGAGGGTGAGATAAATGTTCCTATCACAAATATGGCACACGAAGATAATCAGAATCGTACTATCAAGGATTTTATGGGAAGAACCATGAGAACTACTCAGCCTAGCATCATAGTACCAGACTTTCAAGCTGCTAATTTTGAGCTAAAGCCTGTGATGATCTCCATGTTGTAGCTCAATAGACAGTTTACTGAAGAAAGGTCCGATGAAGATCCCAGCCATCACATTTTATCATTTTTGGGAGTATATGATTCATTCAAGCATAATGGGGTACCAAAAGATGTTCTGAGACTTAAACTGTTCCCACTTTCTCTACAAGAAAAGGCTAAGGAATGGTTATTGACTCTGCCGGAGGGTTTAATTGACACTTGGGATAAGTTAGAGGCAAGGTGCAGAGCTCGCTTCATTCCAAACAATAGAATAGCCGATGCCTGTCATGAGCTTATTAACTTTAAGCAAGTTTCAGACGAGCGTTTGTATGCTGCATGGTAGAGGTACAAACATTTGCTCCGCTAGTGCCCGAGTCATGGGATGGATAACTGTGCCATTGTTCAGAATTTCTACACACATCTAACCCCACAAACTGATACAATGTTGGATGCTATTTTAAATGGGCATTGGGATGAAATGCCTGTAGATGATGTTATTCTGGCATTGGACACATTATCTGAAAGCTATGTGCAAAGAGGGGGTGATAGAAGGGTGAGTGCTAATGTTGCTAATGCTTAAGAAGATTCCTCTGTTCCACTTGCAACCATTCTCTCCGCTTTGAACAAGAGATTTGATATGTTAGAATCTCAAGTGTAGCGAAGTTAGCATATGAGTGCCTGCTCTACTCAAGTGGTCCCAATTACTTGTGAAAATTGTGAGGATCTACACTCAACAGATTATTGCCCCTTTGCATCTACAGAATCAGTTAACTATATGGAAAATTTTTCGAAGAATCAGAATCTGTATTCAAACACTTATAATCCTGCATGGCGTAATCACCCGAATTTCTCTTGGAAGAATTGCCCATCACTTAATCAGCCATCATCTTCTGGAACAAGGCTAACTCAACCTCCTGGGTTCTCTCAAGTGGCAAGAAAAAATGTGCCTACTCAAGAGCCCAAAACGAATTTAGAGGATGTTTTTGCTAAATTCATGACCACTCAAATCAAGAATAATGAAGAGCAAGCTGGCATTAATGCAAGGGTGGATTCTTCTCTTAAAAATATAGAAGTGCAGATGGGGTAGTTAGCTTCTGCTGTGAATGCACTGCATCAAAGAGGTTTGCCAAGTGATGCAATCCCTAATCCAAGGAGAGATGGTAAGGAAGAATGTAAAGCTGTCACTTTGAGAAGTGTTAAAGAGCTCCCTAAAGTTTTCAAGTGAAGGAGTTGAACAAGGTGAATTCTAAGGGTCCATTAGGCGTCACTCAGATTGAAGATGAAGAACTTCAATAGGAAAAAGAGTGAAAGACTGCTAGTTTGAAGGAAAAAAGAAGAGGTCAAGGAAGGAAAATCTAAAGTAGAAAAGTCTGAAGAAAAGACAGTGATGCATCCTAAAGTAGTGCCATTGCCTCCATTTCCTCAGAGATTGCAAAAAAAGGTCCTTGATGAGTGGTATAAGAAGTTTTTAGACATGTTTAAATAACTTCACATCAATATCCCCTTCTCTGAGGCTTTAGAGTGAATGCCTAAATATGCTAAGTTCCTTAAGGACATGCTTAGCAAGAAGAAGCAGTTCACTAAATTTGCAACACTGGCTTTAACAAAAGAGACCACTAATATCCTCAAATCCAATCTTCCAACCAAGTGCAAAGACCCTAGTTCTTTCTCTATCCCTTGCATAATTAGGGATAAATTTGAGGGTCGAGCACTTTGTGATTTAGGATCTGTGGTGAATCTCATGCCACTATTTATTTTTCAAAAGCTACAGATGGGTGAAGCTAACCCAACAACTGTCATACTGCAACTGGCTGACAGAAGCTTTTCGTATCCATATGGAATCATTGAAGATGTGCTAGTGAAGGTTGGCCCATTCATTTATCCTGCTAATTTTATTATGCTTGATATTGAAGAGGACAGAGATATCCCTTTGATAGTGGGGAGGCCATTTCTGGCTACTGGCAGAGCATTAGTTGATGTGGAAAAAGGAGAAATTATAATGAGACTTAGAGATAAGCAAGTTACCGTTAGTGTGGAGAAAGATATGAAGCACCTGGATAGTGTGGAAGAATGCTCAAGGGTGTTTATTGTCGAGGAGGTAATTTAAGAAGAATTAAATTCTTTCGCTTTCACAGATCCTCTGGAAGCAGTACTTGTTGGTAAACCAAATATAGGAGAGGTGATGAGAATGGAGGTTGAGCACAAACTTAATGCATTTAGACCTATGGCTAAGCAGAATGGCTAGTTTAAATCACTGGAGCTGACTTCATGAAAAGCTCATGTCCTCCCACTATCCATCGAGCAGCCTTCAATGTTGGAGTTGAAACCTCTCCCACCACATCTAAAATATGCTTATTTGGGGGAAGGAGAGACTTTACCAGTTATAGTTTGATCTGCACTAACACTTCCCCAAGAAGAACAACTATTAAAAGTGTTAAAAGAGCACAAAAGAGCCATCAGTTGGACCATAGCTTATATAAAAGGAATTAGTCCAGCCATTTGCATGCACAAAATTCTCTTAGAAGATGACCATAAGAAATCAGTGGAGAATCAAAGACAATTGAATCCTATAATGAAAGAAGTGGTCAAGAAAGAGATTATCAAGTGGCTTGATGCTGGTATTATCTATCCCATCTCGAATAGTGACTAGGTAAGTCCAGTGCAATGTGTCCCTAAGAAAGGAGGAATGACAGTAATGAACAATGAGAAAGATGAGATGATTGCCACAAGAACAGTTACAGGCTGAAGAGTTTGTATAGACTACAAGAAGTTGAACGCGGCAACAAGAAAGGATCATTTCCCGCTTCCATTCATCAATCAGATGTTAGATCGGTTAGCAGGAAAATAATTCTTTTATTTCTTGGATGGTTATTCTGGGTACAATCAAATTGCCACTGCCCCTAAGGATTAAGAAAAAACCACTTTCATATGTCCATATGGAACTTTTGCATTTAGACTTTTTCCTTTTGGATTGTGTAATGCCCCGGCCACATTTCAAAGATGTATGATGTCGATTTTCTCTGACATGATTGAGCATATAATGAAAGTCTTTATGGATGACTTCTCAGTGTTTGGCATCACTTTTGAAGAATATCTAGATAATTTGATATGGGTTTTACAAAGATGTGAGGATACCAATTTGGTCTTAAATTGGGAAAAGTGTCATACATGGTTTGTGAAGGTATAGTGCTTAGGCATAAGGTGTCAAAAAAAGGATTGGAGGTGGATCGGGCTAAGGTTTCAGTGATTGAGCAATTACTGCCCTTACCAATGTGAAAGCTGTTAGAAGCTTCTTAGGGCACGCTGGATTCTATCGGAGATTCATCAAAGATTTCTCAAAGATAGTGAAGCCTCTGTCTTAATTACTTGAAAAGCATACCCTTTTTAAGTTGGATGCAAATTGCTTGAAAGCTTTTAAAGAGCTTAACCAAAGACTTATCACCACGCCAATCATAGTGGCCCCTGACTGGTCACTACCCTTTGAAGTCATGTGCGATGCGAGCGACTATGCGGTTGGAGCTGTGCTTGGGCAGAGACATGGTAAGATCTTTTATCCTATTTATCATACAAGCAAAACTCTAGCTGGAGCACAGGTAAATTACTCAACTATTGAAAAAGAAATACTTGCTGTTGTCTTTGCCTTTGAGAAATTTAGGGTGTATTTGATGGGCACCAGAGTTATAATTCATACTGATCATGCTACAATCAGGTATCTGTTATGTAAGAAAGAATCTAAACATAGGTTGATTAGGTGGGTTTTATTATTACAAGAATTTGATGTGCAGATTGCTGATACGAAAAGAACTGAAAACTAAGTTGCTGATCACTTGTCTAGACTTGTGAATAGTTCTGAGTGTGTGGATGATTTATTGATTAATGAAAGTTTTCCGGATGAGTCTGTATTTGCTGTGAATTGTGTTTCTGTGCCTTGGTATGCTGATTATGCCAACTACTTGGTCAGTGGCATTGTGCCTGATGAATTAAAATATTATCAAAAGAAAAAAATTTTGCATGATGTGAAATGGTTTGTGTGGGATGAACTTTTTTTGTATAAGAAGTGTGCTTACCAAATTTTGTGAAAGTGTATGCCTCAAACTAAACAAAATGATATTTTATATGCTTGTCATGCTGCTCCTTATGGTGGTCATTTTAGTAGCCAACGTACTGCATATAAAGTTTTGCAATCTAAATATTATTGGCCGTCATTATTTAAGGATTCTCATTTTTTTGTTTCTCACTGTGATTCTTGTCAAAGATCCAATAATATTTCTAAAAGATATAAATTTCCTCAAACTGGTATCTTTGAAGTTAAGTTGTTTGATTTGTAGGGAATTGATTTTATGGGTCCCTTTGTTTCTTCTAGAGGCCAACAATATATCTTAGTGGCAGTTGAGTATGTAAGTAAGTGGGTTGAGGCGGTAGCTTGCCAACATAATGATGCTCAAATAGTGGTGCGATTTGTAAAGAAAAACATTTTTTCTCGATTTGGCACCCCTAGAGCTATTATTAGTGATAGTGGAACTCATTTTAATAACTGCTTGTTTAAATCTTTACTAGCAAAATATGGAGTTCACCACAAAATGGCTTTAGCTTACCATCCTTAGACTAATAGCCTTTGTGTGAAGTATCTAATAGGGAGATAAAAAGAATTTTAGAAAAAACTGTGAGTCATACTAGAAAGGATTAGGCGGATAAGCTTGATGATGCTTTATAGGCATATAGGACTGCTTTTAAATCTCCAATAGGTATGTCTCCATATCAATTAGTTTTTGTCAAAGCTTGTCATTTGCCCATTGAGCTAGAGCATAAGGCCTTTTGGGCTATAAAGAAATTGAATTTTGATTTGGCTAAAGTTGGTGAAAAAAGACTAATGCAACTAAATGAGTTAGATGAGTTTAGATTGCAAGCTTTTAAGAGTTCTAGAATTTACAAAGAAAGGACCAAAAGAGTTCATGATAAACACATCTTACCAAGGACATTTGAACTTGGAGACCTCGTATTACTTTATAATTCTCGTTTAAAGTTATTTCCAGGTAAGTTAAGATCAAGGTGGTCTGGTCCATTCAAGGTAATCTCTGTGACATCTTATGGAGCTATTGAAGTTCAAGATGAAAAGTCAGGAAATCAATTTAAAGTAAATGGTCAAAGGCTTAAGCATTATTTGGGTGGCGAGATAGACCGGCAGACAATGGTCCATAACTTAGCTCAACCTCCTTGATTGGTTGACAAAGTCTGACTGAGGACTATAAACCAAGCGCTCCTTGGGAGGCAACCCAAGTTTTCTTCTTGTTTTTATATTTGAGTTTAAAGTTCTTTTCGTTTTGGGTTTGATATTTCTTTTTTTTTATGTGTTTTGTAAGTTGGATGTTGGTGTTGAAATGTCGGATATTAAGGAACAAGTGGTTGGTAGGAAAGGGCGACGCCAGACATGATTTTCAGGGACTCTCTAACCATGCTTTGAACTGCAATTCATTATTCTAATACTATTGATCATCTGCTATATTTGGTTACAGTTTGAGGGCAATGGGTTGAGTTAATAGGAAGTTTAATAGAGTAAGAGAGTATTTTAGTGAGCATTTAGGTGGGGGATTTAATAAAAAAAAAATATTCCGCTACAGCGAGGAGTCTATCTCGTTATGGCGAGTTTGCGTGTCCCACTTCTGGTACATAAACCAGAGAGTATCTCTCTATGGCCTGGCTGCGGCGAGCCAAAGTCAGCAATATTAAGTGTTCTCGCTATAGCAAGAAGATTATTTCGCCATAGCGAGATCTCTGTGTTCCTTTTTGGTACAAAATCCAGAGTGTATCTTGCTGTAGCCTGGCTATGGCAAATGAAGTGTTGCATAAAATTTTACGAAGTTTCCTCACTATTGCGACATGACTCATTCGCTACAACGAATGCAGCATATTCATGGCTCAGTAGAAACACCAGAGAGCTCCTCGCTATAGCCTCGCTATGGCGAGATTCGTTAGTTACCAATGATTATCCAAGTATGCTCTAATAAATAGCGAGGCTCTAATAAATAAATAAAAACCAAGCCTAATAAAATAAACCAAAATTCCCCAATTCTGTCGTTCTCATTCTCGCCATTGCGACGGAGTGCTCCCATCCATTCTCTTCTTTCTTTTGCTGCATCTCGAACTTCCTATGCTCCCATTCCCTTCATCCATCACATTCCTTGCATCAGGTAAGTTGATTGCCTCCTTTCTCTCCTGAATCACTAGTTGTTTTCATTATTTCTGACTATATTAGTGCTAGATTCATTTTGCATGTATCTGTGTAATTAGGGGTCAATTGGTCAGTTTTTCTAGATGAGTTCTGTTGGTCGATTGTTTCTGTGCAGGAAGATATCTTTAATTTGGTTTTTCTTTTGATTTAAATCAGTTTTTCCATAACCTTGTTTGATCTCGCTATAGCGAGTTTGAGAGCTTTCCAGAAACTACTCTTTTCTGGACCATTTTGCTTGGTTTGCTTCCATGTTCCTTGTCTCCTAATCCTTTGTATGCTTTAAGTAGTGTATTTCCCTATTATAAGCATGTCGCATTCATTTGATTCACTCCTTTCCCCTTTTCCTCATTCTGCATGTCAGCACTCACTCCCCTACTTTTCTGTGGTTTCCTATTAATGCTGCCACTGATTTCTTTTTCTCATTCTTAATTGAATTTCACAGTCATGACTCCCAAAAAGCAAACCAAGACTGCTGAAGCTTCCTCCTCGAAGCAAAAGAAGAAATCTTATAATAAGGATCGGTTTGCTTTGGCCAGAGCGAAATTCTGTTTCGAGAGACTTTTCTCTGACCGAGGGGTAGTTGAAGATCGCTACTATGTGCCCCATATCTTGGATCTCACTTTCACTGATTTTGAGTGGCATGGGTTGCAAGGCTTCACCAAAAAGCTGGTGCATTAGATTCTGCTGATGATCTAAAAACTGCATGCCAACTTTGAGGACACAGAGGAAGAGGAAGACGAATACTATTACCATTCTGCTTAGGTATGCATCAATGAGAAAGTCTTCCAAGACTTCTATGAACTACCTGACATCACAAAATGTGTATTCTAGTCCTACTTGGAGAATCTGAAGTCTATTCCTTGGGAAGAGGTGGAAACCACCATTACAATTGAAGGACGAGTACGGCTGGTCAATAAAGTCTATCTCGTTAATCAACTTAACAAACCTGCTCGGTATTGGCTATAATTCATCACCAGCAACATCCTAACAAGCTCTCATGGATCTGACATGATTCAAGAACGAGCAATGCTGACTTAGTGTTTTATGACTAGGCAGCGGGTGAATATCCCCTAGCTTATGTACCTAAATTTCAAACAAGTAGCAAGCTCTGACAGGGCCAGCTTGGCTTACCCTCACATGCTTACAGAGTTACTTATAATGGGGGGTAGTCGCGTGTCCAAAAATGACACTCAGTTCAAGCCGAAGGGGCCCTTTAAATATGATAGTATGAAGGATGAGCCGGGACATCCCCACAGACACCGAGCACCTGCACAGGCACAGCCTGAAGCATCTCCACCTCCTCCCCCACAGTAGCGATTGGGTACTCCATAACCGATGAGGCACGATGCACCACCGCACACGGAATTTGAGGGTTGGGTGAGAGAGTCCATTGACAGGCTAGAAGGGCATGTCCTATCAATGAAAGATCAATTACAGATGATTATGGACTATCTGATGCTTGCACCTCCACCTTCACCTCCTGCGGTTCCTCAGCCTTCGGTCATCATTCTCCCTCAGGATCCTACACCTCAGGATAGGTCCGAGCCTTCTGACTCTTAGGACATTTCTATCCCTTGCATGTTTATATTTTTTTTATTATTATTTCCTTCCTTTAAATTTTGGGTAACTGTATATGGATAACTATATATTGTTATGCTTTTGAATCCTGAACTAGCTAATCCCATAATTGCTCTATTATTTCTAATGCCAACTTATAGTTTGCTGCATATCCTTTATCCATTTTTGGTCTCTCAGATGCAGGAGTTGTTCGCGCGCGTCCCTTTTTTCCTTACTTTTTCTTATCAGGGGAGTCTCGTCTCTTTCTACCTCCTTACATCCCTTCCCTCTGCCCTAGTTGCTTCTTTTTTTTTTTACTTCTTGTTTCCTCCCTTTTACACATTGCGGACAATGTTGACTTTAAGTGTGGGGGAAGGTAAACATAGGCTAGGCGGGTATAGGCGGATATAAACATTTTAACAATAAAGGGAAGTGTTTCTTTTTTTCAATAATAATCAATCAATCCACCATAATGCCCCCAAATTTTAACCAGATTCATCCCCTCTTACTTTAAATGAATATTAATCAATGAATGTGGGGGTTAAACAAACTTGAAATGAACAAAGTAAGTAATGTAGTTGTAGTGTGCACCCACAATAGGCGCACATCTCAATAAGATGATTATTTAAGTAATTTAAGCTTTTCTTTTAATTAGCTCCCATTTATTTTTAGATCTCCCTAATTTATCTGTTTCTAATGGATACCTGATTGTCATTTAAGAGGGATATCTAGTGCTGAAAAAAAAAAAAGAAAATTTTCTACTCCAATGGTTGAAATCACTTAGTAACCGAGGATTTGCACTAAAAAGTGTAGACTTTCGCATCAAATAGTGGTAAAAACTAAGAGTATGCTAGTAACACTCTGAGGATTTCCTTAATCTGAGTAACCGGGCAGCTTCATAACCAATGTTGTCATTCGCGTCAAAAGGATTAAGAGAATTGAGGAGAAAAAAGAAAAAAAAAAATGATTCTACTGAAAGTAGTTCCATGTTGAACAATAAAGACCTTTCTTAATGAACTTTGATGATTGCAGTTAGGACAGATAGTTGGATTAGGTCTTGAAAATGCAGTGAGGGTTTATTGAGGATTACTTGATTGCTTCTTAAACATCTCTTGTGGAACACACACACACTTTAGAAATCAGGGTGTTGCTATGAGTACATTATTTTCAATTTCAATTTGAGTTTTGCTGAGCTTTTGCTTTTGAAATTGGTTTCATTCTAAGTGTAGGGGGATCTGAAATTCTGATTGATTGGGTGTTTATTATAGAAAAGAAGTAATTAATAATCACATTGCTTGATTCTTTCTAAGACTTGCTTGAGCTCAAGCAAGGATTTAAGTGTGGGGGAGTTTGATAACTCCATAATTTAGGATTAAAAAGAAATATATTTGACACTAAATTAGGCAGGCAAAGTACTTTTCTCTTGATTAATATGGTTAAAGTTGTATTCAATCAAACAAAATAAAGAAAGTGTTTCAATTGTAACATTTTTATCAGTTTAAGCCTCATTTTATGATTGATTTCAATTTTAGGGAAAAGTAACAGATTGCAGAAAGAGTTGAAAATAAGATAGGGAAGTTGAAAAGTGAAAATATAGATGGAACAAGTCTTCCCGCTACAGCGAGAACACAATTCACTGTAGCGAGTTTACACTTTCATTGTAGCGAGGGAGACACATCGCCATAGCGAAGTCACATTGCATAGAAATTCCAAGGAGCAACTCGCTATAGCATGGCAGTAGCAAAAGCAGTAGAAATCTGGGAACTTATAAGCTCTCGCCATAGCTAGAGTCACTCCTCACCATAGCGAGATCGGCCTCTGAAACGCACAGCTTTGATTTACAAGCTAAAAAAGAGGAGAGAAGGCTAGGGCTTCGACATTCAGCGAGCAAGGGGAGTTCTGGCCAACTAGGAGAAGAGAAAAATGCACAAGAGGTATTGGGGAAGCTCCATACTGATTGGGAAATCATTGATTCGGTCATTTATTCTACCGATTAGGTGTTTCTACTCCATCTTCCCTTCTAGTTGATGATTGTTGATATGTTTGCTGAGATTGATTATGAATTTCAAGTCATGAGTGGCTAAATTTTGTAACCCTTAGGGATTCTATGAACCTTTAACCTTTGGAGATTGTCTCCCTTGATATTATATTGGATTATTGAAGATTTTAGTGTTTAATCTAAATTATAGTTTCATTCTATTGATTGGCCTCCTTTAGTTTAATTATGGGTATAGTAATTAACCTTTGAAAGAAGGAAATTGCTTATAGACCATTGATTAAGCAACCTAGGATTAGATATAGTTTAATTTACACTTGAGATAGAAATATACTCAGGGGCCCTAGGTAGTCTGGATAAGGTCTGAGTGTAACTGAATATTAACTACTCATTTGAGATATCAAAGAGTCAAGTTGATATAGAGGTTAAATGAATCGAAAGACATTTATACCTAATTAGACCCTTGACTCTAAAATTGACAATAAGCCAACTAATACAAAAGGGGATGATTGACATTGTGTAAAAAGGGGATTAAAATTTCTAAGGTGTCTTCAATTGCTTAATTTCAATAAAACCCATCTTTTATTATTTTTAATTGCAATCGAATTAATTTTCATAAAAACCCAATTACAGTTTGATTTGTTTAACTAAAATGAACATAAGAACTCTAATGCCTAGTTACCAATCGTACTGATTCTCTGAGGGAACGACCTTGATTTATCACATACTACTCTTACGACCCGTACACTTGCAGTGTCATTATTCTGGTGAGCATCAATGAACAAGCCATGCACCTAAAATTTTATCATATTTCATTTTAAAAAATTAGTCTTCATACATGTCTAACTCTTATAGAAAATTTAGTAAAGTCTCCTTTAAAAGTTGCACTTCTCAAAATTTTATAACAATCCAACACAACCATTTACAACAAAAAAAAGCTCTACTCTTAATCCCTATTAGTTATACTATCTACACTAGAGTAGGGGATCAAGCCTGTAGGCATTATGGGTTTAAATTTAAATTATACAATATGTTCATATACAAATAATAAAATAAGGAATATACACATAGACAAAGGCAAAGCTCGCTAAGAAAGGTTAGTTCCTTCTACACTGCCAATAAGGATTCATTCATCCATATAATCCAACATACCAAATGTGTACCAAGTAAGTAAGATCTTGCAATTAAATATATAAATGAATAAATAAAAAGAAATGAGTAGGTAAGACAACTTATAAACACCTTGCAAAGGCTTTAGAACTTGAAATCATGCTTCACAAAATAAAAATGAAATTCTTAAAAGAATTCTAAATATGGGATACATTCTAGGTCATGACAGTCATATAGTCTAAAGACAATGTGAAGTATGAAGTTTTTAAAAATATGTGTATGAAAATTTCCAAAACTAGTTCCTTTCAAAACATATCCATTGGAAGGACTTTCTTCAAAATGGCATAATCATCATAAGTCAACTCATGCAAAATAATGCCTGTCATGTGCCTTTAACTCACATAAAATAAAGTCCTTCATAAACCCTTAGCTAACATAAAATAAAGTCCATCACAAGTCTTTAGCTCACATAAAATAAAGTCCATCATAAGCCTTCAGCCCATGTAAAATAAAGTCCGTCATGAGTCTTTAACTTTCATAAAATAGCATCCCTTTATTTTGCATGCATTAGCCAACATACGGGGCTAGCATCTCTTATGACCTTGCTAGTTGGGGTTCAGCCAAGATGTACCAAGAGCTAACAAAACTAATGTTAGCAACTAGTTTTCTATTTCTAGTCCATCTATAAAATGTTGTCATCATTTATGGAATCATTTTAATTTAGATTAGTACTTAAACATTTCTTATACATAATCAACAAAAAGATTTGTAAAAATTTTCTTCGGATTACTCTCATTAATTCCATACATATTTTAACATCTTTAAAATCAAGAATTTCAATATAATTAAAATGCTTCTCTAATGAATACGAATGCAATTAGAAATTTAGAATTTGAAAACATGATATTTTCCAAAATAATAAAAATGTAACATGAGGAAAATATGTGAGAATATGAGTTATGCAATGGGAAGTTATCTACTCACAATACAAAGAGACCATGAAATTCTCTAACATTTCCTCCAACCATGTATTGAATATAAAGATTTCCCTAAAACTTTATACATAAGTTGAAATCACATTGTAGCTAAAGGGAGTTCATACTCAATGGTTGTCAAGTAAGGAAATGTGGCCCTACACAATTAAACATCGTATGAATAGGAGATATAAGGGCTTCTCGAGGTGCATCCTTCACAAGTTACCCAAATCCAAGGGTAGGTAGCAACTAATTTCATGCAAATGGAAGCTAAAAGGAAGAAGGCTAGTTTTGCCCTAAAAAAACAACTAGTTCAGAAAAAGGATGCCTTGAGTTGTTGCTGCTTGACTAACAATGAAAACACTACAACTTGTAAAGGAATGAATGAAAAGCATAAACAATGACCATAATAAGGCAAAAGCTAAAGGATATGATCCACATTCTTGTAACTTGAAGCACATCCAAACTTCATAGCTAAGTGTGGAAAAGGTGAAATCACACAATGCAGCTATAGGGGACGGGTGTAGCCAACTAGATTGAAGAGGAAAGAGGTTAAAACAAAATAAAGATAAAGCTTAGGTTAACCCAAAATGTTGGCTAGAAAAAATTTAAAAACAATTTGCTTTAAGAATAAAGAATTTTAGAAGTTTGGATGAGCTCTAAAGCATGGAAATTGGAGGAACAAAATCAAGGAAAAAAAAGGAGGGCTTTGATTCAACAATAAGAGAAAATATTAAATGCAAAAGGAATATAAATGAAGTTTGGAGGGACAAATGGACAATCTAGACATTTCTACAAATTAATCTTCAAGAGCCTAAAATAAATTTGAGAAGAATAAGCGAGCATGGAGGCAATCTTTTAAAATTATGATTTGGTCTTTAGAAAGCATTATTGCATATACAAGGAAAGGAAAAAAAAAGAGAAAAAACAAACGGAAAATTGACAAAAGTGTCTTGTGAAGAGTTAAACATAGTTCCTAGAAGGACAAGGCAATTGAAGTAACTACTAAAGCTCTAATTAATACCTATTCAACTTCTTCACCTAGTAACCTTTACTTTTGCAATTAATGATAAAATTAAATTTGGTAAAATTAATATTAATTCCCTCTTATATCTTATTTTATTATTCATTCATTCATTCATTTTTTTTGGCATCATATTTTTTTTCATTTGTTCGCCTATATTTCATTTTATCCCTATTATAGATCTCATGTTATTACAACAACTATTGATTTATCAACATAGAATCAAAATTAATTGGCACAATTAAGTAAAATCGTCAAACTACAAATGAAAATATATAAAGATAAGGAATAGATATAGGAACAAGCAAGAATTACACATGGCAAATCAAAATCTACCAATAAAAGATTTGAAACTTACCTTCTCAAGTGTGATCCAACTCAAATCTCCTTCCTAGAACTCTAATATGCAAAGAAAATGCTAAGAGCTACTTAAAAGTTTAAGAGAAATAAAAGAAGGTCCTCATGCTTCGCACATAAAGAAATTATTTAAGGGAAAAAAAACATAGCCTTCTAGTCAACACGATAGGTTATAAAACTCATTGTGACAGGCAATATGTCACCATAATTTATAGAAATAGATTTACTCGTCGTCACAGATATCATTGCTAAGGCACAAACTCTTAAAAACTTATTGCATTTCAGTCCCTAAGTGTAACACCATATATTGCTAGCTTATTTCATAATATTTCCATGCTTTACATCATCAATCCCATGAAGGAGTAAGAAAAAGGGATTAAAATAATATATTTTTTTGTGTTGCGTCGTGTATAAAAATTTCATTCAATGTCACATAGACCATGTGAGCTTACACAACACATTCTCATATAAAATTACATAGATACAACTCATTTGTATCATGAAATGTGGCTTACAACTTATGAAACTCGAAGGGAAGCTTAAAATATACATACATATTTTTTGCCAGAATTGGGCTCATTTCTGTCACAACTTTGAAAAATCATAACTAATTCTACAAAAATTGAAATCATGCATTCCTAGCTATTCTGGAAAGCTACACATGTCTACTTCATGCTAAAAATATGTCTAGACCATAATGTTCAATACACAGGATTTTTGACATGTGAAATGTTCCAAAGGTCAGGCTATCTACTGGTGCTATCATAGAATTCTATAGTAAACTTAAAAAATGTCTAATTAATTTCAAAAAAATCCAATCCATACAAATGATATTAATCAGGAAAGCTATGGATGTTAGCTAGAGGGAAAAAATAACTCTAGACCAGTTCAAGCACAGCTAGACCTTGAAATCTAATCAAACGATAACTGAGGTCGGGTGGAGTTTCTAATACTGGACAGATTTTTTAAAAATTCATATCTCCCTCTCTAGGTATCTAAATGGGGTGCTTCTAGTTGGCACAAGTCATTGAAAATAAAATTTTGTGACAATTGAATATCATTTGAGCCCTGTATGACAAATTTCATTTTCGAACTGGTATGAACAATGATATGACCAAAACTAAAAAAATTTTCAACTTTGAAAATTCATCAAATATTCTCTAGACCTCCAAAAATTCCGTTCTTTAGATTACCAAAAATCTCTCTACAAACTCTAATTGCATGCCAAATCTCATATCAAGAAGAGCTTATTTGGGTAAAAAGTGACATAAGATTTCATTATAGTCAAATTTAGCTCTATATAAGATACCAAAATGTTCAAATGGCTTTCCTTGGGGTTTGGCACCTCTTGGGTAAGTCTAAAAGCATAATTAAGAATTGTGTGAGCTGCTCAAATGGTCCCAAACTCCATGCCTCTCATTTTGACTATGCCACATGCAATTATATATACTCATATCAAACTTTCAAGAAGCATAACTTAGCATTACATACTCAAATTGCATTCTAGTGATCACATAATATATTCTCCCATTTAAAAATAACATATTATCACACCTTGATGGCCTTAATGAAGTAAATTTTATACATTCCAATGTCATACTCTCATCTCTCAAGTGGTTGGCTTCCATCTCCTTGCTCGCTTGGTCTACCTAGCATGTTAAAACATTGGAGAGGAAGGGATGAGATTCAAAGAATTCCAATAGCTCATCTCACATTCAATCATGCATAATGGATGCAAACAAGTCTCATAAATGTATATATAGTCATGTTAACATGTGAAAACATTCAAGAAGCATTTTCATCATTTGAGAATGTCATACATAGCATACAAAGGCTTGTCAAGCAAGTGGATTGGCCTCACCCAATTTCTTGTGGATATTGGACTTGCCTCACCTATTCTTTAAGAGATTCTTAGACTTAACCATACTCTTGGGAGCCCATCTTGCTTTTGGGAGACTCTTTGCTTTGTCTAAACTAATCTCAAGGATTTTTACCTCATCCTCACTATGGCTAAGGGTTCTTGGCCTTACCATACTCAAGCAAACCCAAGCACACATAAAAAACATCATATAAGAGCATATTGTAACATTATGGCAATATGGAATTAAAGTCATGCTAAAACACTTTTCATGGCTTAAAAATACACATACATACATTCAAGACAAGCTAAGCATATATTCATGCATGAGAGAAGGTGGAGAGAGCTACCTTGTACATAATTACACATTTTTTCTCTTGAATCGAAGCTTCCCTTTTCGGCCACACACACACAAAAGTGTGAGGATGGTTTCTCTTAGCCTAAACACAATTTATGAAAGCCAATTAGGTTCATGGACTCAATTCTAAAGCCATACAACTTGCTTAAACACTAGGTTGCTCTATAAATCCCATTATGGTTCTGTAATTGCACCTAATGAAGAAACACCCTTCAAATAAAGTCTAAGCTATATTCTTTCCTTCTAAATATGATTCTTGACTCTGTTTAAGCCTCTTGGAGTCATCCCACAATCAAAGCCAAGAGCCTAACTACATGTTACTTCTTTAGGTCATAATATGGAACTTAAAGCACCAACTCACTTTCTATGAATTCTAAATTTTTCCCAAGGCCTCCCCTCATTTTTATTCATCATATATGACTCAAAAATGGATTTAGAAAAGTTTTAAACTCTCCCTAGCTATACAAACCCCTTTAGGCTGAGGCTATAGAAGAAATGGGGCTTTTTGGAGTTTGCCTTGTTTTCTCAAGGGAGGATACATATGGGAAACCTCTTAGGGATCTTGGGAGCTCATTTAAACTCTTATTTAGGCTTAAAAATAATCATACAAAATCAGATTTTTACAAGGTGCACTTGAAACCCTAGGTTTTGCACTTTGAAATTCCATGGCCTTTTCTTGAATTTATTTGCATATTCTTACTCTCCTCCTTTAAATTCATGGAATTCACCCTTGGTTCCCCTCAAAATTACAGCCCTCTAGCATCTAGATACATGGGGCAAAATATAGAGAAGAAAGGGGGAGGAGTAGCTACCATTGAATGCAAGATTTACCTTGTTTTCTTGCTTTTCTCACTTGAATTTTATGTTATTTGAGCTTCTCTCTTCAAATCCGAATTTTCTCCTCAATTTCTCCTTTAAAACAGATCCATATACTTCATTATAATCATAGGAAATAAAGGAGAATAAAGGAGATGAGGTTTGGAAGAGAAAAAGCATGAAAAACTACTAAATTTTCATACCTTAAGCCTTTGATTTCTCCTCCTCTTTGCCTTCCTCTTGTGCGCCACTACGCCTAGGGTTTTCCTCTGGTTTTGGGTAAAACTTGGTCGTGCAAAATGAAGGGAGAAAAAGGGCACATCATATATATAGTTAGGAGGAAGTTACACTTTTCAAAAATTCTCATTTTGCCTTTTGTTCTTGACATTTTCTTTTCTCCTTCGTTTTAGCTCCTTTTTTAGAACCATCTTTTGCATTATGAAATTTAGGTTCCCAATTTAGTAAAATACCTTTAAAATCACTCAAATCGGAGCTAAAACCTTCCTAAATGAATCTGTCAAAGTTCAGACACATCGACATTAGAAAACGTCCACTAAAGGAGATTAATTGTCTTAGGGCTTTCCATGGTTTTTAGAGCCTCTGAGAACCCTAAGGAACTCAAAACTTTCATTTAAAAAGCCTTCCCATGTGAATTCTAAAATTTGCTTAAAATTACAAAAATGCCATTACGTTTCGTAAGCTTTTCGTAAGAAATTGTTTCTTCATTCTAGCTCTATTTTTCTTTACGTCTGAGCCTGGGATTCCCATTTTTAGGAGTCTAGAATGCTTCCCAAATTTTTTGAAACCTTAACTACATCATTTTGGGGGACTTTCTTTTGTATCTAGTGAGTTTCATTTGTTTACGGAAAAACTGTATGTTACGTTTCTCACGTTTTTTCTCATTTTCAGAGAATCAAATGTTACACTAAGCTCTTTAAGTTTCCTTTTACAAAGCAACAAAAACTCTAAACAGAAGCAATTAAACAATAAAACTAAAATTAAAAGAAAAACTAAAAAAAAATATTTACGAGAATATACTATGGGTTTCCATGAAAAACACAAATAGCCATAAAATTGAATATGCAAGTAAATGCCAATTTTTATAAATAATTACAATTTAGTTTGAATTTAAGGGATTTTTTTTTTAAAAAAATTACTCTAATTCACACCTAATTAAACAAAAATGAAAAATAATGAGAAAATGTGTATAAAAAAGCTAAAGACCACTAAAAACCCTATGACAAATGATATAAAATACTACTAAAAATCAATACATTTAGGGAATTATCAATACACATGCCTCGAAGTAGCCAATTGTGTACCAAATGTTTTTAGGTTTATAGCACTGCAACATTGGCAAATGTTCTTTGATGGATCTTGCATCCAAGGAAGAGTCAGAATAGGAATAGTTATAATCAACCATAGCCAAAAGAAGGCTCATTTTAATTTTGAGTTGGAGTTCTCTTACTTATACAACCGAGCTGAATATGAAGCATTGATTGTTCACCTAAAGTTGCTGGAAAGCATGTGAGCTAACCATCCATGTAATAGAGGATTTGTAACTTGTGATCAAGCAATTGATTAGTGAGTACTAGTGTCTACATCCTAACCTACTACAATACCATTGGCTAGCCTTAGAAAAACTTCAATGCTTATTAGATGTCATCATCATGCACATCCCAAGAGGAAAGAATAAGGAAGCTAATAAGCTCGCTTAGGTAGCATCTAGTATTAGTATCTAACCTATGATTAAAGATCCCATCTCTTCAACAAAATATCATTATCAACCACCAGATAGATAGCTTAAGTGGGGCAATTAATAGCAACTAGGTTGGACCTTGACCTAGAACCACTAAATGAAATAGAGGATCCACAAGAGCATATTTTAATAATGAAAGTGAACTTAGTGCTAAGTCAGTCGAAAGATTCAACTTAAAAGGCAACAACAACTAGGTTGGATCTTAACCAAGAACCACCAGACGAAGCAAGGGATCCACAACAGCACATTCTAAAACTGAAGGTGACCTATAGTCCTAAGGAAACTAAAGTACTCTACTTAAAAACTAGCAGAACCAAACTAGCAAGAACATGGCTAATTGATTATGGTTAAACTTGAACTAGCTCTTGAGTAATCAAGAATGACTGACTAAGGCATTGCGCAAAGACAACATGAGGTAGTTGATGATTGGAGAATAAAGATAATTGATCATATAAAAAATTCATTGACTTGAATGAGCCAAAAGATGAAAAATAGGGCATTAAACTACATTGTGTAAAGACACCCTATACAAGAAAAGCAAAGAAGGTATTCTTCTAAGGTACTTGTACAGCTAGGATATCTTAAAGGTCATGGCTAAGGCTTATAAAGAGCAAATTAGGCAAAGATACAATGGCTTCTACATCAACACGTATACTACTAGTTAACCATAGTTGAGGATTACATTTAATGTGCAAAAAAGTGTTATGAATGTCAAAAGCACAGGACTCTAAGGCATATTCCTATAACTTAACTACACCTTATTATAAAATCATGATTATTTAAAAGGTAGGTAATGAATTTGAGTGGAAAAATTTATCCATTCTCCTCTAAAAGGCATACTTTCATTATTGTCACCACTACTACTTAACAAAATAAGGAAGCCTATTCCTATAGAGAAGGTGAGGCAAAAAGACATGATCAAATTCATAGAGCAAAATATAACTTATAGATTTAGCCTGCCTTAAACAATCATAACCAACAAGGCATAACATTTACAAGCAATGAAACAAAGGCATTTGCTCAAGAGTTTGGTTTTTGAATCATAAACTCTAGCCCTTAATAGGCCCAAGCCAATAGACAAGTCAAAATTACCAATAAGACTTTGATCAAGATGATCAAGAAGTCAATTAAAGACTAGCCTAAGATGTGGCACTAGATCTTACCTAAGGTTTTGTGGGCTTGCAAAAATTCAATTAAAATGACTACTGGAACTACCCTTTTTTAATTGGTTTATAAAGTCAATGTAGTACTTTCCTATCAAAACAAATGTTAAATATTGTAGAGTGGCTTAATAGAACAACTCGAGAATTAATACATATGCCTAAGACATATGTATGAAGCTAGATACATTGGACAAAGATCAACTAACCACTTTGGAACATATCAAGTTGAACAAAAATGAAGTCATTAGCATATACAATAAGAAAATAAAACCTCAATGATTTGAGGTGAGAGACTTGGTATGAAGAACTTGACTGCCAATCTCATTAAATGATAGAAAATTTAGCAAGTGGTCCCCCAATTAAGAAAGACCAATCATAGTTAGTTAAGTCATTTCGAGGATGTGTGTATCATCTAGTCAATATATAATTAATGGAAAAAGAAAACTGCATAAATGGAAAATATCTAAAAAAGCATTATCCATATATTTTTTTTACATTTATAACATCAAGGATGACGGGTAAAATATTGATATTCATTGATCAAGCATTCATACTAGAACCAAGTTCAGCTGTAATGGTTAACCAAAAAAAGAGGCAAATTCATCAGAGTTACAGATGCAGATATTGTACAAAGAGGTGAAGATATCACCTGTAGAAATAATGTTCACAAGAATTTGGCAATCAAGCTCTCTATAACATGAGAGATTTGTAGAGTGATGATTAACCAAAAGCCAATCAAAGCCAAACTAGGGAAGAAATGCACATAGCCATCATTAAAGGAACAAAAATGGGCCAATAAGTAAATCTAGAGAGAGGTCCTAGGACAACTTACTCTAGAGAATGTGAAGTCCCTAATAAAGGTACCTAAGAAAGGTTCACACACTATCTATCAGTTAAGGTAATAGTGAGTGGTTGAAACTCCTTTACCACTTAGGTAAAGTCAATATAAAAGAAATAATGATTAAACCAATAAAAAAGGAAAGCTCCATGCTCCATACATGTAGGAATGGAACCATTAACCTTGGCATAGCTTGATACAAAAGCACTGTAAGCGGCTATTCCTCAATGAAAATTGACTATCAAACAATCCTTATAAGGTAAAGCAACTAATTTGGTTTCTATAAGGAGCAAGCCAGTCAAGGTAGCAACATCAAATAAGTTGTAGTGGCCATTTCAAATGGTAATAAGAAAGTGTCCCTCATATAAGGCCAAAAAGGGATCATAACAAAATGGTGGTTAATATCCTTAAGGATGTTGAAAGTAGACAATTGTAATATTTCCACAATGCCTATCTCATGCCATGCACATAAGGCTAGAAGAGAAGATGACCAAGAACATTGATAAAGAGTGGTTAAAATTGCTCAATGATGATTAAAGACTAACATTTGATAACCATCAAGAACTGAAAAATGCTAAAGTCTAGTGACACCCACCTTGGTAATGGTACCAAAGGCCCTAAAGTGTAAATGTCATCAGGAGATTCAATGTTGATGAATGTGTCATCCATCATAGAAAAAAGGTATGGTAGAAAGGAACTTGAGGCCTCCCAATGAAAAGAAAAGGCAAAAGAACCAATGTTCTAACGAGAATATAAAGATTGGTACTAGGAGTCAAAGAGAGAGTGTGACATACCACAAAGGCTCACAAAAAAGTGAAGAAAACAATGAAGCTCCATCAGATTTTAAAGTTCAAACTATTAGAATGGCTAAACATTTGATGCAATTGATTGGATGAAATTTATAGAGGCAACCAAACAATAAGGAGTGATCGTTAAGCATTTGTAATCATGAAGATATATCATGCCTCTCGATATTCTATTTGACAACCAAACCATATCAAGAAGCATGAAGGGGGTAAATGTGTTAACACCAAAAATCATAGGCTATTAACAATGGCTAAAGGCTATGGCAGCTAATGAAATCAGTTAAGAAACACTAGCATAGGAACATCAGTTGATAAAATGCTAGTTAAAAGCCCTAGCCAAAGACCCATGTTCTATGTCACGAAAAGCTAAGAAAATAGGAAAGCATGAATCTAACAAGCTAGCGACCTTAAAGTATAGTTAGATGCTACGATTTTTTGCACTAGGCTACCACATATACACAAACACAATAAACATGGACATGTATAAGTGGAAAATGTGTATAACTACCCAAGAAGCTATAAGAAGCAACATGCAAAAAACACAGAAACCTCTCAAGATACTTGCATCACAACTTCTTTTATGTTTCAATCATTTACTTACTTTGTTTACAGCTTTATTTATTGCTTTATTTACCACTTTCAACCTAAATTTCCAATCAAACTATTTTCAATTTCTTTTGCAGTCTTTTTGTTGTCAATTCAAAGTTTGTACAGTTCATTATTATTGAATTCAACAATTATTTCATTTACAAACTCTTTGGCTTTATCATTTATGCCCATTGAGACTCCATTCCTAAGCTTAACTATGTTTAAAACCTAAAGAGATCCTTTTTTCTGGGAGAATTATACCTTGTCTTCTCTTCCACCTCATAAAATAGGGACCAAAGATTGGGCTTTGAAGACATATATATGATGTAATCATATTGACTAATCAGTTAATCCCTTTTTAAAAAAAATTATCAACACACACTAATTAAAGTAACAACATTAACTACAATAAAATTAAAGAGAAAATTAGTACAAAGGACCCAAACATTGTAAATATTATTATAAAGGACTAAAAAATTGAATATTATGCTACAAGACCAAATGAAATTTGATGGACAAGAATGCCCTCTATTAATAAGCCTCCTGAAACCTACACAATCTACTCCATCGGGCCCCTTTCGCCATTTTTGTTCCCTACAAGGTCTAGCGACCTCCATGATCATCCTCTTTTGTTTTTGGAGCTGTCTACCCTTTAGTTCGTCAGCTTTCTTCCCTTCATTTTTTCATCTGTCCTCCCCCAATTTCTTTCACCTTTCATCAGATTCTCTTATCATCCCGCATCTTGTCATCCCGCATATTCATCAATCATGGTGTGAGTAGAGGAAAACAGAATGGCCTAGCCTTTTTGTATGATTGAGTAAGTAGCAATTTATGATATGCGATGTCTTTCAAATTCTCATGGTTAATGGCAACTTCTTCTTCCTGTGCTTATTAAGGATAGTCTGGACCTGGAGCTATAAGGAGTTTTAGACATTTAACAGGTTTACGACCATTATTGATGTTCTACTTCTCAGAAAGAATGAAATACTGATAGAAATATTATTACTTATTTTTAGGAATATTACTACCTACTTTTAGATTTATTCCTACTGATATTGTTGTTTTGGTGTAAAAAATGATGAGCAAAGTTTAAAGGTTTCTCATTTTTTTAGGTGTAGTTGTGATGAGTAGAGGATGGAAAATCAAATGTCAGGTAAGGTGTTATGCTACTTTCATTTAGGTGGATAAATCTTAAAAGATTCAAGCGGGAAGATCCAATGCCAGGGGGTCGAACAGGTGGAAGAATAATGAAGGAAGGTATATCATTGGAAGAACTAAAGAGAGAAGTAAGATTATGCATGGACTGTGATGACAATGAAATGGAAATGAAATACATTTTGAAATTTGATGGCTCTCAATTATTGGACTTGGTGGACGATAATGGTGTGCAATAACTGATCAAATACAATGATCACTGTGTACATATATATATAATCAATGGGGAACAAATTAGAGCATCACCATCCCACTTGGTAATAGGGTGAGAAATTAGTTTTTTATGACTTGTCCGGTAAATATCTACTATATGTTATAATTTTAATTGGTATACTTGATATCGCCTCTAGACTAACAAAAAGTGAAATGAATGAAAATGCAGAATGAATTCAAATTCAATTCATTCCATTACTGGGTCTCCTTCCAAACAGGAACTTGTACTTCATCCATGTGCCATACAAAGTGTCCCTTTACTAATGATTGAATTAAATTCTGCTAAGTGGACAGATTTGATTGTTGGGTGCAGGGAAATTTTTTTGGATGCTATTGAATTGAGACAAGCACTATATAAGTATAGTATTGCTCATAAATTTGGATACACTATCCTAAAAAATAGTCCCCACAAGATGATTGTCAAGTGCAATGTGGAAAGATGCAAGTGAAAGCTAACAGCGTATGCAGTGGCTAAAAGCACACTCTTCCTAAATGTGCGAACCTTTTATAGTGAGCATATGCACTCAGCACAAGATAACTTGATAGTAACTCACAAGCAAATGGCAAACTTAGTAGCATCCATAATGGTTGAGAGTGTTAGATCAAGTAGAGATAAAACACCAAATGATATCCGTGGTGAGTTGTTCAGAGAATATGGATTGGCATTAAGTTACCATCAACCATGGAGAGGGAAGGAGAAAGCTTTAGCTGATCTTGATGGACCAGTAGACCGATCGTACATGCTAATCCCTTAGTTATGCAACTATTTAATGGAAATGGATTCAGAAACTATTATAATGTGGACTTCATCGACAAACAACCATTTTGAAAAGTTATTCATTACATATGGATACTGTATAACTGGCTTCATGCTTGGTGCATGACTGATATTGTATATTAATGGTTGCCACCTCAGTGGACCATACTTGGGGACTCGTTTAGCTACATCTACATATAATGTAGACAATGACTTGTTTCCACTTACTTATGCAATTGTAGATATAGAAACATTTGATGATTGGGTGTGGTTCCTTCGAAAGGTTAAAGACTTAATTGGTGGTATAGAAATAACTATAGTTTCATATTGCACACAATGCCATAATTAGTGCAGTAAGAGAAGTGTTTGGTGGGGAGAGACATGCATTTTATTATTGGCATATAAAGGAAAACTTTAGTAGTGAGTTCTTAAAATTTTGCAAAGGGCAAAGAAGACGGTGTAAGAATGATGCACTGAAATTGCTATATGGGATTGTGTATGCTCGGTTGGACACAGACTATGTGAAAGCATTGGAGAAATTGAGGTCATTCTCCCCTTAGTTGGGTAGATAGGTGGAGACCCAAGCTGATGTTGATAGGTGGGCATTAGCTAGATTTCCATACCGACGATGGGATAATATCACCACAAACTTTGTATAATCTTTTAATGCATGGATAGTGAAAGAAAGGAAGGACAATGTTTGTATATTAATCAATGAGCACAGGGATAAGCTAGCTAAAAAAATATATACTAGCAAGGAAGACATGGCTAAATGGACAAACATGGTGGGCCTAAGGACTGAGGCAATGCTGAAGGAGAATGTTGCAAGGGTAGAAAATATGATAATAGAGCATTATGGTATTAATCAGCTCCTAGTTCAAATACGAAGTAATGATTTGAGGGTGAATGTGGCATTAAGAGAGTGTACTTGTCAAGTTTGGCAAATGTCTAGCATCCCATGTCCTCATGCATGTGTAGTGATAAAAAAAGTGCATGGGAATGTGTACTCATATATGGAAGAATGCTACTCACTAAGCTTGTAGCAAAAGATGTATATGAATACTATAATTCCTGTAGAGACTCATAATATGCCAAACCTGAACAATCTTTCGATTGATGATTATGCTAACAACACCTTCCTACTACCACCCATCACCAGCCGTCCAATGGGAAGACCGCAAAAAAGGAGATGTGAATCACAATTTCAAGATAAGGTTAAATACATGTGTTCTAGTTGTCAAAAGCCAAGGTATAACAGAGCTAGGTGTAAAACTCCCAATCCTTCTTTATCTTGATGCTGTAAATGTCAAAGTAGCTCTTGGGTGGTTATACATTGGTGTTTTCTGAAGGAAGTGGTTAGTAGTATTGTAAATAATTGAAAGTTGGGCTCTATTTGTATATGGATAGACACAACCTTTTTTTGTTTGGAGGTTTAGAAGTTGGACTCTTTTGTACATCAGTAAATAGAACCTATTTTTTATGTTTTCTGAAGGAAGTGGTTAGTAGTATTGTAAATATGTGAAAGTTGGGCTCTATTTGTATATGGATAGACACAACCTTTTTTTGTTTGGAGGTTTAGAAGTTGGGCTCTTTTGTACATCAATAAATAGAACCTATTTTTGAAGCTTTAAATGTTAGGTTCACTTTTATACATGGGTAGACATAACTAATTTTTTTGTACATGCATCAAGGACATGTAAAGGTTCTTTATAGTAGTTGCAGGGAAGTGAAGTTTGAATTTGTTGGGCTATTGGCAACTGTATGTAATATGAATGGAAAGTAATGAAAATGAAGTCTGTGTTACATGTGCTATATGTATGTAATATTTGTTTATGTCAAATTTCTATGCACAAGTTATGAAAAGAATTTATAGCATATTAGTATTTGATTGAACTTATCATTAAAGCCTCCACTGGAAGGTTTAGGTGTAGGCATGTTTGTGCATCTTTTCCTTCCATACTATGCCATTTTTTATTGGTTTTGCAACTTTTCCTTCCCAAATATAAGTGAAGGTTAATCATCTTTAACTTTCCTTGAGGTCTGAAGCAAATAAAGGAAAGATGCCTTAATAAAAGACACTGCATTTTCATCCACGCATGGAACTCCTACACTTGAGGTACTCAAGTAATTTTATTTCAAAGGCATGGCTAAAAAGCATTTGAATGCAACCATTGTTCATTGTTGTATCAAAACTCCAGCTTACTTTACTGATCTGCATGTGAATCACAATTTTAGCTATAACCAACATTGTTGGTTTGCACCCTCTATGCCTTATTAATGAAAAAATAGTAACTGGATTGGCTTATGGGATTTATAACACAGAGCTTCCTAAAAATGATCAACCCAGATAGTATCACATGCAGCAGATCCAGAGGCACTATTGAACTTTGAGGATTCATCAAGCTGGAAAAGGATGTCAGGGGATTCAACCAATATGAGGATTTTCAGCAACTAAGTGTGCAGATTTTGGATTTTGTTTGGAATCTAGGGACTGATATTACAATCCACCATTGGTATAATACCAAACAACAATCCACCATTAGTAGGTCATCAGAAAGAAAGAAAGAAAAATATAGCCAATAGATCAATTATTTCTCCTCTAGTTTTCATTTTTGTGAATCCTTGTTATTCACAATCTAGTGGTATAGAGTTTTAGGACTATTACCATAAGGTTTAGGGGGATTACTACTGGATTTAAGCACATTTCTATCCACTTTTAGGGACCTTCCAAAGGCTAATTACTAGTATTATTTACGCCCATTGCTACATGTTTTTGAGATATTGCTAATGGCCTTCAAGGATTTTACTACCATATTCAGGCAATGAGTTTAGGACGTTAATGGTCAGCTTAGTGATATGCCATGCCTCGATGGACCTTAGGCAAATAGATTATAATATGTAAGCCAAAAAAAAAACCAACTCAAGGAATTTCATAATCTTGTTATAATCATAGGCTAATAGAATACTAGATTCATAGTTGTTCATTCACAAATTTTGAATTTATACAACTTTATCCAATAGAAATTACATAATCTTTACTAATAAAGTCTAAACAAACTTCAATCTGGATATACTTAAATCTAAACAATCTTAAATCTAAACTAACTTTGACTTATTCAAAAATTAAACAAACAAAATATTGTAAAGCCACAAAATCAGCAGTAAAAATTGTATAAATCAACACTCCTCCTTGCCACTTTTGCTGCAAACACCCATCTTCACTTTCAGATATTCAAATCTGGCCTTTGACAAAGCCTTTGTCATAATGTCTGCAAGTTGTTCAGCTTAGTTGCCTTACTTTGAACATGTCTCAAATCTACCAAAATGCAATTAATAAGTTAAATGGCATGCTGCTAAATAATAAATAGGTCTATGTTGGGCATTTTCATTGCTCTGATACCAATTTATTGATACTATAAAGGAAAGATTGTAATAATAGAAAATTGGGTGCTGGATTCACAGTTGTTCATTCACAAGCTATTTACAACCGTCAGTTTACAAGATTTATAAGTTTACAATTTCTATCTACAACTACAATAGGACAAAGTTTTGGGGAAGAAACTATCAATGCATAATAACTTCCTGGTTTGCTTCCCTTTGATTGTCGCCCTTGCAACTACCATTACATCACCCCGACACTTATTCAGTGGATGGTTCACCTAGCCCCATATGAGTTGGACACAGAACGCATCCAACTCTTCCTGAAACCATAACTATTTACCCATGAGCCACCAGGCAGTAAATTATAATAAACAACAAAAGAGATGCTCAAATCGGAGTATATGTTGGCATGGTGCACCCTTCTCACTCAGGCTTTGCTTCCCCAGTCCACAGTTGCAAGTATTTTATCAAATATATGCCACAATCATTACTGAGCAACAGATGAGATATCATAAAGTTAGGCTATTCAGGTAGCACTACAAATATTATGAGTTTAAAGTAATTTACTTACATGTTTGGCTGCTGGGGCAAGTTAATGTATTTCACCGTGACAACTGGGCCTGCCGCCACAAATCTCTCTGGTTTCAACAATTTTAATAGCGTGGCTAACTGGTCTTTCTATTATATCACCCAAAAAGTATCACACATAGCTTAATCATGACAATTAACTTTAACAACTACATTCCAGTAGAACACAGCCTAATTTTATCGTGATGTGGGCTATCTTTCTCTGGCCTGCATTGGTCTTTTGACTCAATAAGTCAAGGATGTATAGAATGCATGCATGAGAGTCCAGAGCAAAGTAGAACCAGTGGTCCATAAATAGCATAGGGGCGAATACCTGCAACCATTTCCAAATGACCAACACTTTCCAAGGGGACAAGCCAACAGAAAATAACAAATACCTTATAAGTACATTACCAAGGTGCAGTCCATGATGTTATAGCCCACTTTGTCAGGCCACAATTTTTCTAGCAAATGATCCACATTGTACTACCTGATAGGTTTCAAGAGGGTTCTCTACACCAATAATTTCATAAAGTGTATCAAAGCAGGGCTTAAAAGTAAAAGATCATTAACGATAATATAGTGTGAAGGAAAGACATATTAGTCACCATGAAATCCCCATCCAGAATATGTCATCTAACGGTCAAGTTCTCCCGCTTTTGGTCTTCCATAAGCACTCTGCACACCATGGTCATCACCTACACACACCCAACAACCACAAGCATACATTAATACTTTTAAAAATTTTATACTAATCGAGGCATGTAAAGGTTAGACTCACCGATATGCTAATCCACTTCCATCTACTAAGGCACTGGCACTTAGCAAGGATGAGGTAAAAGTCAAACAAATCAACTACTACCCTCATAACAAAGCAGACATATTCACCCACTGATATTAGTATATCAAATACATTTCCACTGTTAGTGATATCAAATAAAATAACCAACCTAAATTATACAAACATATGAATTTTTCCATACTAATACACATATCATTGCTATTTGCCCAGACAGCACATGAAGTGCAATATTCATACATTATCTTTTTCTCTTTCTCTATTCTAGTGTTGAAGGCTTCCTCCACAGATGGTGACCATTTGATGGCTTTTTTACGGTGTCATATTGACTTGCATAGGTGTTCTTATCCCTCAACTTTATCCTTCACGCTAGGGGCATCTGGTATTTTTCTCTTCTTCAGCTTAGTCTCACTAGCCCTTCTAGATGATTTATCCAATTCATCATCCTCCCCATCTCTGCTTGACATGCGCCCAGGTGATGTAGCTGTCTCTTCTTCATCCCCTACCTCATCACTAGCTACGTTGCCTGCAAAGATTCCCTCCATGTCACCCACAAGAGTCACTGCATGGGTAGGGCTGATAAGTTCTGTCTGCAGCATCAATAAATCTTTAACAAAGCCATGAGTAAAGGTTAGGAGTCTTTTATACATTTTCTTAATACCTTACACAGATAATAGTTAGTTCACAGATACCTAAAAACCCTCAACACAATTGATATTCAAGGAGAATTAAAGTTGAAGATCTAAATATAGAGAAAAATTCTTTAACAAGACCTGTTACTACTGGGTTTAGGATAAATTACCACTGACTTAAAGTAAAACACCTTAAACTCAGGGGTAATAGGTCCTTCGCAATAGAAATATGTCAACTCCAATTCTTACTTGAGTTGCTTCAAATATAGGAAGTGGTACCAAATGGTGAAATGCAGATTCCGAAGGGAATACACGTGGGCCTTTGGTATTAAAGATTCTCTACATCCACAAGTAATATAAGAACAGTTGATAAATTACCAAATAATCGTATACAGTAGCATTGTCATATATATCCAAATAAAAATTAGCTTACTTGAGCATGCTTCTTCTCAAGCTTAACCCTTTCTTGGATGCGTTGTTGGGTCCAAAACTTGATAGCATTAGCATTGCTGGGCATAACTACATCTCCAAGAGGAAAATGCTACAGGAAAAAATACTGACCAAAATTGAACTTGTCAGATGTATGAAATAATAGGTCAAATAAATATACAGGTAACAAACCATACCATCAGGAGTGGCAAACATCCTCCAATGCTCTTCTTCTCTGCTCTTTTACGTGGAGCTTTTTTGAAGCTTACCACTTTTTTTACAAAAGTAGACAGAACAAGTTCTGTCCAGTCATACGTGGTTGCATGGTCAATGTCCACAATTGTAGAAAGCAGTTTGTCATTCACGTATAAGCTAGAGGTCAGACATAGGAAAGTCCTTAAGGCAAACAGTAAAAAGGCCCACTTGAACTCTCTGCCAGCCTTGCCTTTTAATATAATATCTTTCACATCCTTTAACTTTTTTCCTTTGAGCTTTCTTTTAACTGCAACCATGCCTTCTCCCTCTAAACATGAGGTATAGGTTAGCCACCGATGGGAATGCCCATTATGCCATGGACATCTTCGGCTTTGAGCGGTACTCGTTTACCTCTTATGGATGGCAATCTGGTTGGAACATCAAAGGCTGCAACAAGCTCCATGCACAAGTCCCTTGACAGGGTTTAGAATGCCAAATCTAGTAATTTTCCAAACCCCATTTCCTCCACCAATTTATTGCGCACAGTGTGAGGGTGATCACCTTGTCCCAATTGGTATCTATAGAACATAAATAATTCAATAACATAGCATGAACTCATTAAATGAGAGATTTTAGGGATGCTTAATAATGAATTTTTCCTTACACAAGATTTTCCACGAACATGCTCCTTCTTGTACTCCATTTGCTCTTCATAAGCTTCATCTTTATACCTCTTTTGCTCACTTGGCTCCAACTTCTGCCACTCTGCTAGGACTACAACATTCCCCTGTAGAAGGATAACTAATGATATTACTCATTTTTCCACCATATTTTAGATATCATTTGCTATACAACAATTATGTTGCCTACCTCTTTAACATTGTGGAACTTCCTTTTGTTTTTTTTTTGTTTTATAAAATTCAGCCTTAGAAATGAAAACACCCACCTGATTAAGTCTTTTTTCGATTACCATAAATCATCACCATGTCATAAAATATAAAAAAAGCTCACCTGAACTTCTGCAATCCAGATCTGTATTTGTGTAAGGTATTGTCTTTATCCTCCATTGTACTCTATCCTGACAGTTACAAATCAGTACCACAGCCATAAACAACCAAAGAAACCATCAATAATCTCTTCCTATACAAACAACCAAGTATGATTGACAATGACTCCACACATGCCAGCTACAAGTAATACAACCATTGTATTATAACTAACAAGCAAAACAGGAAATTTGTGTAGCACACATGCTTGTCATATATGTTGCATTATACAATTAAATTATGAATATTCTATACTCAACCTCCATTAATAATTCATACATTCATTTTGCCACATTATTACCAACTTTAGTGATGTAGCCCATTACTACTAGGTTTAGGTATGTTACTATTACACTTCAAGAAAAATACTGCCATGTTTAAGGATATTCACACATACTGCCTTACTTTGTTTGAACACATTTAGAACTATGCTTTGCTATTGACCTTTAAGGAATTTTATCAGGAACCATGGACAACCATTACTACCATATTTATGGATGTTACTCCTGTGCTTAAGGACATTTACTACCAAGTTTTAGGAACTGTCATCTATTATTGACTTTTAGGCGATTTGCTTCCAACTTTAGTTATGTTACTACTTAATTTCAACAAATTTACTACCATGTTTAGGGATTTACTATAGCATTATTAGAGTTTTAGAACTCTTACTCCCAAGTTTAAAGACTTTGCTAATGGAATTAGAAAATTTTACACCACCAAGTTCCAGACACATTACTCGCTATTGGATCATCAAATCGAAACTTATCCCCCAACTTATCCCATATCCCAAATTCCAAATCCAGGTTTCAAACAATATCTAATACACAATAGCATTCATCCAACGCTAGAAGGAATTTCACATCCATGTGTCTAAATCTAGAGCCTCGCCATTTACTGCCCAAATCCTCTTTGCCAATGATACCCACATTTGCTTTTAATGTAAAAGCATGTAAATACTAGCATTTATAACGGAATGAAAGTGTGAAGGAGAGGTGCTGCTTACCTTGTTTTTCACAGATTTTCGAGCGTAGGAGAACTCGTTGAAGACACGCGTCATTCAAATTGTTGAAAGATGCCTCTCCAGCGAGAAGCTATCTATGGATTTCCAATGACCGGTTGCGAGAGAAAACTTCCAACGATTTCCACTTACCAATTACAGGAAAAATCGACAATGGAGGGAGGGAGAAGCGACCAGCGTCATCTGGAGGGCAAATGGCGCATTTAGATGCGATTTGACTTTATTTGAGCGGCTTATTCAGCAGAGAAGCTAAGTGTATTTTTATTCATCAAAGTTTCCTTGGTCCTACATCGTAATATTGAATTTTCCAGTTCTTTATAACAATAATTGCAATGTTTAGGTCCTCCATACTAATTTTCTCAAAATTAAATGATGTACATTGTCTAAAGATTAACAAGTACAACGAGAATGTGAAAATGACTCTAGACTAAACTTAATCAAAGGCTAAAAAGCCCGTCCAATCCCTAAATATATATATATATATATAAGAGCCTAAAAAAAGCTCAATAAAAAACGGGTTTGTTTTTTAAAAACCTAAATATAAACAAACCAGGCTTAAGTTTTTTTTTTTAGGTCCAACTTGAACTCAAAACTAACTTATATTATAATCAACTTTTTTTAGGAAAAATTATAAATAAGGACCCAAATTTAAAAATAATTATTTTAAAAGATCTGTTATCATTATTTTAGAATAGATTATCATTTATTTTAACTAAAACTAGTGATATCTAAGGGTAACAGATCCTTCAAAATAATTATCTTTTAAGTTTGGGTCCTTATTTGTAATTTTTTTATATTATTAATTAATAATATTATTTTACTAATTTTCTAAACCTAACATTAATGATTTACATAGTACGATTTCACATATTCAACTCTAGCTTGGCGCTATATTTACAGAAGAATTTCATGTCCATTAAATAGGGTTGTAATATTTATTTAGGACATAAATCAGATATAGCGAGGAGTCCAGAAATAACGACAAAAAATTTTTTTGCACTTGCTTTTTTTTCTTTTTTGACAGAACGCAAGTTCAGCTGGTAATAAACTGCAGTTATTTTGTCATAAAGCTTTACACGTCCCATCTAACTATGAATGCTTGATGACATTATTTGCTCCTGGAATCAAAGTAACCATTACTAATTACCTGAACAATGCTGCCTCTGGTTGAAGATTCAATGGAATAGTAAAACGTAATTGACATCTGTTTAGCTATAACTATTTTCTTACCGACACAACAGAAGAAAAGGACAATATAATAAATAAGATTTTGCCTCAGAATTGGACCTTGAGAAGTTAAAATCTATTATTATTAGTTTATTTTGCTTCTTTGTTGAATCAGTACTGTTACTTCTCGTTGTATTTTTTTAATTTTTCGTTCATTCATTATTTTATAAAATAAGTTGAGCCCAAGAGTATGAAAATAGTATCAAGTTGGGCTCGGACTTTAGACTCAACTTTTGCAACAATTTTTTTGCGGATCTGATCTGTTTTAAAATGAATTTAACCTATATTAAATTTATTCCAAACTTTAAAATATGAAAGCGACAAGGAAAAAAAATAAAAGTATTCACATGAGGTGTTTAAAAATGCAGTTCGGAGTTCAATGCAAATAGTTGAAAAAAGTTATGTCTCCTCACTTTAGATTCCAACCTGCTTGCAAAGGTCAGAGTGACTCTTGGCTTTGTCTCCTTTGTGGTCCTGGCCACGTTTAATATCATTATCACATGGGAATAGCTAAGAGAGGGAAAAAAAATTATTTATTATATTATTATTTAATAATATCTATTTTTTATTATTTTTTAAATAAACATATAAATATTATTTCTCTCTTCAACCTATTATTTCCATCTTTTTTTATTATGGCCCTTTCTATTCTTACTTACCACGTAAGCTTTTGTCTTTTCGGTTTTTATGGAAAGAATTACAAATAAAGATTCAAATTTAAAAAATATTATCAGCAAAAGCTGTTATTATTAGGTTTCACTAATTTTAATTAAAGACAATGATAATATATTTTAAAATAATGATAATAAGTTTTATAAGATAATATTTTTTAAATTTAAATCTTTATTTATAATTCTGTCTTTTTTATATGTTTCGTGGGTTTAAATGTGAATGTGTACCTTTGACCTAAACTTGCTAATTAAAATTAAGTTTCACTAGTTTTAATTAAAGACAATAATAATATATATTAAAATAGAGATAACAAATAATAATATTTTTTAAATTTAAATTTTTATTTGTAATTTTCCTTTTCTTTATATGTCCCGCGGTCTTGAATATGAATGTGTACCTTTGACCGAAACTTACTACCCACGCAGTAGCAAAGCTTTGAATAGCAAAAAGTGTGGACCCCAAAACATTAAGAAATTAAGTTTTTTTAGACACCATTGCCATCTGAACTTTTAATGACAAACTTAACCCCCCTTTCTATGCAACTCAAGTCTTTCTTTTCTTATTCTTTAACTTAAGTATTATGATAAATGTATTTATTTAAGTTAAAATAATTTCAATATTTATTGCAATTTTATTTTTTATATATTACTTGAATTAAATCAAAACCTTAAATAACACTAATAATAACGAATATTTAAAATCATATATATGAAAATAATATTGATTGTGAAATCATTTGTATATATGTCTTTTTAATTTGATAGTCGAAAGTTTGGTTTTTTTTTGAAAAATTGGTTAAATATAATAATTATGATAAAATTGCTTATCAAATTATTTTTCCCCAAACAACAAGAAATTCTAATGGTGGATTTTCAGCTTGCAAAAATCAAAGAAGGTCCAGCCGGATTTCATGCAAAATTCTTTTAGCAGTACTAGGATATAGTGGGAGAAAACATGATAGGAATGGTGAAAACTTTCCTAAGATAATTAATTTACTTTAAGATAAAGTAACAGATAACTTTAGTATACAACTTAAGATTTAGATGTTTATCATTAAAAATTTATATAAAATATGATAATAAATAATTATGCATAGCATGATTGGACCTTTTAAAAAATATTTTCTATTAAAAAACTTAATATTAAATATTTATTTCAAAGCGAGATGTCAGATTTGTTTAGTTGATTATTGCGTAGCTAGTCATTTATTTTTAGCTTTTACATATATTATGTTAGTTACACAATAATCTAGTAGAATATTGTTTTTGTTTTTTATTTTATTTTTATGACATTATTTCACCTTTTTATCAGCACATATCTGAATTTTAACATCTAATGCCAAAGAGTTCGAAAGCCTTTCTACAGTAGGGCCCTTTCCGCACGCTGAAAGCCCGATAAAATCTCATAAAAATCTGGATCTAGCCAATAAACAATACACAATATCTGAGGAGCTTATCCAAAAGTTGAAAGACTTGTTTGACCATTACAAAATATCAGTTAAAACAATTTTTTTGAAAACTAACAAGGATTATAGTAATGGGTAGTGACCGCTCGAGTCTAACATACTGTTTCACAAGTTTTAAAATGAAAATAAGTATTTGAAAAGCTATATCTCCTTTAGATGGACGAGAAAGCTATCTCCATTTTCCAAAACAACTGGAAAGTTTGAAAATGGCGGCAAATTCTTTTTTTTTTTTCCTTCTACGTTAAAACTTAAAATGAAGAACTTCATGCTAATATTACATTTCATTAACATTTTTGGAGAAGAAATTTGAATGAAATCCATCAATGGGTTACAACTTTCCAGATCTTATCCAAACAGGTTGCCTTTGGGACCCCTCCTTAAAAATCAATAGGAATAGAAAAAAGTGTGAAATGTTCGTTATTATCATTGCTCGATAGTATTTATTTATTTTTATTTTTCTTAAAATATGGGCACAAGTGTCACTTTCCATTCTACCTATCTTTTTTTTTTTTTAATCTTTCCATTCCATTCCCTCGATTTCCTTTTTCATATACCAAATACAAAAATAATTTAACCATTTTGGATTTTAAAAGATGCAAAGATGGGTTTTATTACCGTACCACTAAAATGAAAATAATGATTGAATAAAATGGTAAACTGCCAATTTTATTTTCCCATATGCTACATTTTTTCTTTAAAGGATACATCCTGTATTACTATGATAATGTTACCATTTTGTGATTAATACTTTGAATTAGTGCAATATAAATACAATTATACAATATATATATATATATACACCTACGGATTATAATAAATGGCCCCCTACCACATTAAGCCGTTCTTCTCACTTCTTGTTGTCATCATTGCGTAGGTTGTTTGTTTTCTTCTTCTTCCTCATCTAACCTTGGATTATTTTGATTGGCAAATAATTGACTATTCAAAATCCCCATATCAGATCAAAAGAAAAGAATTAGTGGAAGCAATGTGATGAACTCCTGCTGTTCATGGTGTGATGATCTTCCATGTTCAAAAGACTCACTAACATACTTTGCATTAAACTCTCACAATCATTAAACAAGGTCATGAGTGGGATGGAGCCATATGACATTTGTGGCAATGTGGTGGATAATGTAGTAGTGATAGCATAGGGAGAATGTAGTGTTGACAACATATAATATAAGGGACCAACACATCCAACATTTACAGATTGTATGGATATCACAAATGAAGATGGACCAAAACCCTTGGAGTTTGCATGTGTCAGTGTTGGGATGTAAGAGAAGAAGGTAACACCTCCAGTTGTCATGGATGTAGTCCTAACATTGGTGCCCTCGTAATCTTCACCCAGGTTGTCCACCATAGGTTTCCTGGTAGACCTCTTGCCATGAACTTTTTTCTTGACCTACTCTCTGGAATTTGTGACCTAGACATATCGCAAAGACCTTTTATCAACATATCTTAACCCATATACTACTCTTCATTGTTGTTCATATTCATTGCCTTATCCATTTCATCATAATTAGGAGCCCTCACAATGTGCATATTGATCTATGCAAAAAAAGTAATTGCCAGGTCCTTATAATGATTAGTGAAGGGCCTCAGCAGTATTTGTCCTAGCATTGTCAGTATCTCCATTAGCCTCTTCATCATTATCACCATCAAGAACATCATTATAATTGTGAGGAGAAGCATCATATTCATCCTCTTGTTCAAAGTTGTCCATTATATTTTCTGTCGCCTCTAAAAGAGAAGGAGGTCAAGTAGCAATAATTGGTGATGGGATGAACTCAACTAGGAAGTTTAATCAAATAATGGAAGGGTGAGATATTGTTAAGCATAGGTAGGCTAAAGATAAAATGGGTCCACTCCTACATGGTATGAACTAAACTAGGAACATTGTTCATTAGTGCCAAGAAAATGGTTAAAGGATGGGAGTGTGTAAGGAGCATAGTTGCCCACTAGCTAATTTGTTATGTTGAGGTCTAGTTCCATGGATGAAATTTGTGTATAAATCTCCACCCAGTTAGGATGAAACTTTGTGTTTGCTACCCACATCGATTGGACATCGTCATCTTCCTCAGCATACATGCTCAATATCATGTTGGACATAACAACACTGAATGTCTATGTATCAATCATGACATGACCTGATTGGGCACAAGTTGTAGCTATTCCAGAACTACCTACTTCAACCTTTTGAATGTAATGACTTTGTCCACTCTAATTACATCAACCATGGTGCACTCAAACATCATGCCTTTATTACTATTATATATTTGTCCATTTGCATATGTACATATGAGCTTCGTCTGGTTTTGATTGTTCATTTTGATTCTTACATTGTGATTTGTACATAAGGACATCCTTAAAATAATTTAGTTCTACTTTTTTAAATGACATATTATAATTTCATAAATTATTATCTTATTTTCTAATTTCAAATTATTTAATTTGTACTTAATATAATAGTATATCATCAACCAAAAATATATCTTGTCTTTAAAATGGGGTAAAGAAAAACCAACTATAATCTCTTATTGGAATTTTAAAAATTAAATTTCAATTAAAAATTTTGAAAATAGAAAATAAGATAACGTCAAATTAAAAAAAGATTAAATTTTCAAATTAAATTATATGGACATATTTTTTTTATATTGAATTAAAATTAAATTACATCATATATCACAAACATTAGATTTACTACATTATTGCATCAAAGTAAATTACATTTAAATTAAAAAATTATGTTGAAATTAAAATTTTTTAACATTAAAATTACATTACTACATTAAATTAAATTACATTTAAATTGAAAAAATTTGAAAATGAAAAACAAAATTTAAGCTAAAAGATCCTAAAATATGCTCTGAACTTCTTTTATTGCATTAAATTATTTCTTTTTATATTTTTTACCACAAACATTAGATATCATATATGTTGCATGCTTCCCACTAATCAGATTTTCTATCAGATGGACAAATAAGTTTTACTATTTTTCTATCAATACTTTCATATATACATGCATACTAACTCAATATTTAATTTCATATCACTAAATATCATCATATCACAATAATTTAGTGACTAAAATAAAATAAAATACATATTATAATTGAAATATATATATATATATATATAGACATGCCAAATATTTTACTTCAGCAAATATAAATAAATAAATAAAATGAGGCTGATTACAATATGGAGACCACTTCATGTGTGAGTTGCTTTTGCTAGTGGGATTTAAACTAACTTTGAGTGAAGAGTAAAAATTATGGTGAACTTGCTTGAAAAACAATATTGAATGAATAAGCTTTACACATGTATGGAGCTACAATGTAGGCACGATGTAGGACTTGAATGCTGTGTAAAAAAGAAGAAAGTGCCTTGCTATGAAAATGAAATCAGAAGAGAAGGAAGTAAGAAGCTGGGGACAGGGAGAGTGTTTTTACGGAGTGGGTGGTCATGGAAGATGATGGAAGGAGGGTTTTAATATGAAGTGGGGGGTAAACTTTTTTTTTTTTTGAGATAATGTTATCTCAAATGGCATAACAAGGTGGCGCCACATGGTGCTGAAATCTCCGCGCCCAGTGACATTACACCACATGGTGTACGCTACGACATATGCTAGGGTCAAAGCTGATCCCCACATGGGTTAGCTTTTTGGACATAATCTAACAATTTTTAAATGGACGCATCCTAACCTAAGATGCATTTGGGGCCAATAAAATTAGTGGTTAGCATTTCATTTAATCATTATTTTCCCTATAGTATTATGATCAAAAAGCCTATAAAGATGTATTAAATTAAACTCCTCCACTCCAAGCACAATCTCAAGCAACCGATTTGGAAGATTATAATAAGGCTAAAGTGGTAACTTTACAGAATTGAATCAGGAAGAGTTTTTAAAGCGTTTTTGCACCTTGAAAGCCTCACAAAAATCTAAATGTAACTAATAATTAATCGATAATTGCTGATGATATTATCCAAAAGTTGAAAGACTTTTTTACCATGGCAAAATTATTATGATCCAAAATGACAAAGGATTATATTTAAAAATGATTTCTTATAACTTTGTTATTAAATTTTTTAATTAAAATATAACAAATATATAATTCTTTAATAATAACATAATAAGTATATGATTTTTGTAAGCAAATATATGATTACTTAATTAAACAATATACTTATGTTATTATTAAAAAATCATATACTTATTCTGTTTTAATTAAAAAAATATAATAATCAAGATATAAAAAATTACATATAAATTTTTTTCAATAACATAACACTTAAAAAAGTCTTGAAAGGTTCCCCGTAAAATAAATTAATACACACTTAAACATTACATATAAATTTTAAATTTGTACTTTTATGTAGTCCAATCAAGGATTGTGGTCCTCTATAGTAATACACAATGCATCTAAGAGAAAATGTGATATAGAGAGAGAGAGTGTGTAATAAACTCATTTCCTATATTTCAATATACTTCCATTTTTTTTATCTTTCTTTAAATAGACACCAGATATTTACTTACTAAATAAAGAAGATCCAGATCCATCCAAGTAGGGAAGGAGAAAATAAATAAGAAGAATAGCCTAAATGAAATTGACAAATCCTTATAATGCTAGTTTAAAAATAATAAATACTGTTAAAAATAATGTAGTTAATACAAAAATTAATAATAATTCAAAAATTTTAAACTACATTCATTAGTGTTTATGTTATCAATATGACAAGATTATCCCAAAAAATTATAAACCTAACTTTCAAAAAATTGAATATATTATCAAAAAGTCTTAAATCAAGTGACACCTCTTTCAACTTCAAGTGTTAGAGGAACTTAATGTATTTAGGGGAACTTAATGTATTTAGGTTCAGTCTTTACCCCACTTCTTTCACCATTTCTAACTCCCTAAACCTTATGCCTTATATATAACAATAAATAAATAAATAAACAAACATATTTTGTCATTTTAACTCACAAAAATATTTTTATTTTTATTTATTTTCATAAAAAGCATTTCAAATCATCATTTTATCTTTTTTTAATACTTTTTTTTAAAGATGGTTCAATAACAACTGAGAGCATTACTAGATTTAGATTTTTTTCGATGAATTAGTGACTAGTCAATTAAATCTTTATTATAATCACTAATCAAGAGACATATCTACATATATATATATATATATATGATAAAAGATTTAATATAGACTATAAAGTTAATAACCAAGAAGGTTGGATTTATGTAGCTTTATTTAGTTAAGAGTAGTTTCTAATAAGGAGGAAACTTTACAATTAATTAAGTAGGTTAACATTCAAAGACCTAATGCAATTTATGAATAATTGATCTAGGGTAGATCCAAGAGGAATGCCTTGGCAAAATTAAGATAAGATTAGTTCAAGTTTATAGAAGGTGCTTAATAGAATAGAAATGTTACTATCCATAATAATTTAATCTATATTATTTTATGTCAAGCTATACTTTAGAGGAGTCTACAAATCCTAGGCAAGAAACTTCTCAAGTTCATAGCCTTTTATAATAGCCAAAATCTATTGACTCCACAGCAAGAAATTGTTGTCATCAAGTTTTATTGAAATAAAGTGAGTGACTGTTACTAATCCACTAATATGAGCTTGACAAAATCTCCCTTGATGAAGAGTTTTGAATCTCTAATATCATGTGTAAACTCAAGGTAAAGATAGAAGAGAGAATGCAGATGTTAGTGTTTAAAAATCATAGCCAACATTATGACTACAAATAATAGCCCTAAGAAAAGGCTAGTTAAGATCACTCCAAATCCAATCGATCAAGGACCTTAGTTCAAA
Source organism: Erythrophleum fordii (assembly GCA_032878935.1). NCBI lineage: Eukaryota > Viridiplantae > Streptophyta > Magnoliopsida > Fabales > Fabaceae > Erythrophleum > Erythrophleum fordii. The sequence goes on from JAVQMF010000053.1 coordinate 36,158,126, forward strand.
GTAATAGAATAGCAAAAAATCAAGAAAGAAAAAGTAAATTATCCTAATATTCATGTTGTTATACATAAAAATTTGAGTAAATTACGCATACTTTCCCTAAATTTTATCAAAATTACACAGACCTTTCTATTATTTTAAAAATATATATATAATTCTAAAACAAAGAATAAATTATATATACCTCCTTGAAACCTCCCTAAGTTTTGCCACAACCTTTTCTTGTTGATAGCAACAAGTTAATAGTATTTTGTGGATACGAGGATGATGAAGATGGCACAGACAAAGGCAAGGAGGTAGATGGAGATATCAATCTTGAGAGAGAGAGAGAGAGAGAGAGAGAGAGATGAAATGATGTAGATGAGAGTAGAGAGAGGAAAGAAAATGGGAGGGCATTCTTGTCCATCCATCAAGGAGTTGGGGAGGAAGACGACAAAGAAGTTGTCAGAAAAGATAACCAAAAATGAGAGTTGCAAATTTCTCTCAATTGCATCAAGGAAAAAAGAAGGGGATATTTTTTTCTTTGTAAACCAAAAAAAAATTCAAATCCTTTGGGCATGAGGAATAATTTGAGTTTTTAAGATCTTTTGTAAATTTTACAAAGTTAAGGTCCTTGAGTGCAATTTTCTCTTTGGATAATATCTACCTACCAAATGAAGTGTTACAATAATTATTCCTTCACAATCTCCTTTTACAACGTGCTACCAAATAGGGCCTTACAGAGTGTGCAGAGAATTATAGTATAATTAATATCAACACTCTAATAGACTGTAGTATTGAATCATCAAAATTAAAAAAAATTTTGAGAAACATGATCGGGGTAGATATGTTAAAAAGTAAATAAACAATTTAGTCTATAAAAAATATTATTTTACTCCTAATTTGATTTTTTATAATTAAAATTTTAAAATTTAATTATTAAAAAATGCTTTCTTGTTAATTTAATTTTTTAAAATAAAATATTTTAATTTAGTCCCCAAATAGATTACTTTCAGTTAATATCTATAATATTACTTGGCAAAGTGAGATATAAGATTTGTTTAATAAATTATTGCATCGCTAGTCATATATTAATTTTAGCTTTCACATATATTCTGTTAGTTACACAATAATCTAGTAGAGTATTATTTTAGTTTTTTATTTAATTTTTATAAAATTATTTCATCATTTATCAGCAAGTGCACATATCTCAGATGTTAACGTCCAATGGCCAAGAGTACGAATGCCTTTCTATAGTATGGCCCTTTCTGCACGTTGAAAGCCTCACAAATTCTGATAAAAATCTGGGTGTAGCCAGGGCAATAAAGAATAGTGGAGGACCTTATCCTAAGGTTGAAAGACTTGTTTGACCATTACAAAATTTCAATTAAAATAGATTTTGTTAAAACTAGCATGGATTATTCAAATTCTCATAAAAATTTGCACGTTGAGGCTATTTTCATTTTCCAGAACAGCTAGGAAGTTTGAAATGACAGCAAATTTTGTTTTAAGTGATATATTATGAATTGGAAATAATTATGTTTTTAGTTATGGTATAATTATTATTAAATATAAAACAATTAATTGTTTATTTTAATAAATTTATTATTATAATTATATTTATGAATTATATAAAATAAAATTAATTCTTTTCTTAATTATTAAATAATTATTTAATAAAATATTATATTTTATTTAATGTTAGGTTGTTGTCCGAAATCAACACACAGTTTAACTCGAATATAATGTTAAACGAGCAAGAATAGTTATATTAATGCCTGGGTGTAGTGGAAAAAGAGCAAAAGTTCTCACACATTTGTGAATAAATGTAAGTAAAGAAACTAGCTTGCAATAGTAGAATTCATTTTCGAACATAGAATATAAGTATACTTATAGATAAATTCATGGAAATAGTAGATATTTTATATGCTTATAAAAAACTAAATAGGCAGGAGAAAAAATAAAGAAATTAGATACTTCAGATTTAAAACTTTGATACACCGATAAAACTAAATTTAAAAATAAAATACGTATAATTATGGATAAATATTAAAAAAATATTGTGGTAAATGTAAAAAAGTTAGGAAATAGAATCATAGGATTAAAGTTTGTAGCAAAAAGGAAATTTTTAATGTTATTATGTTTACTTACTACAAGTAGGGTTAGAAGAACATTACAATATAAAATTTTGGAAGGATTTAAAAAGTTTAATTCAAGGAATACCATTCAGAGAAAAAGATTCTCCAAGATTTTAATAGTTATGTGAGGAATACATCTAGAGATTATGAAAGTTTACATAGGAGATATAGCTTAAGAGAAGCAAATACAAAGGGTAAAATTATTTTAGATTTTTTATTAGCGTTCAATTTCACAATAGCTAACACTGATATTAGGAAGTGCGAGGAGTACCTTATCATGTATAAAAGTGGGGAGATATGTTTTCAAATTGATTTCTTTCTAATAAAGAAAACAGACAAAAAGCTTGGCATGGATTGTAAAGTTATACATAGAGAGAATTTGACTACCTAACATAAGGTATTAGTTATGAATGTTCGAGTTAAAAAAAAAAAAACTAAAAACAAAAGCCAAGATATGGTGTCAAAGATCAAGTGGTGGCAATTGAAGGAAGAATGAAGAAAAGAGCTTGCAGAGAAAGATTTTAAAGAAAGAGTTTTAAGAGATACAAGGAAGTGCTAAAGATATATGAGACGAGATAGCTAAAAAAATTAGAAAAGTGACAAAAAAGATATTTGGTGAATTAATGGGCTTTGGACTTGAGGATAAAGGATTTTGATAGTGGGATCCAAGTGTGCAAGATAAAATTAAGGTTAAAAAAGGAGTGTTATAAAATGTGATTTTTGTATAAAAATGATAAAAATTGAAAAAAAAGGTAATTAAAAAAAACACTAAGAAAGTAGTGAGTGAAATAAAAGTTAAGGCACTTGATGAGTTATACAAATCCTTAGGCACTAAAGTTGAGAAAAAAAAGTATTTATAAGCTTGTTTAAAGCATGGAAAGAAAAAAAAGAGATGTGGATCAAGTGAAATGCATTAAGGATGAAAAAGGAAAAGTCTTAGTTATAGAATAAAATATCACGAAAAGTAGAAGGGTTATTTTCATAAACTATTTAATAAAAAATAAGAAATCTTATTGCATTCAAATAGACTAGACACTAAAGAGAGGGACCAAAATTATACCTTTTATCATAGAATTCGAGAATTAAAGGTAAAAGAAGCATTAAAAAAGATGGAGAATGATAGAGTAGTTGAATCGGATAATAAACCTATTGAAATATAAAAAGATTTAGGAGTGAAAAACATAAGTTTACTTACAAAATTATTTAATAAGATTATGAAATTTAAGAAAATGCTGGACAAGTGGAGGAGAAGTATTTTAGTCCTTATTTATAAGAACAAAAGGAACATACAAAATTGTGCAAATTATAAGGGAATTAAGCTAATAAGCCATACTATAAAGTTATGAGAGAAGGTAATTGAGTGAAGATTAAAGCAAGAGATTAATGTTACAGAGAATCAATTTAGTTTTATGCTAAGAAAATTGACTATAGAAGTGATATACTTGTTACGAAGATTGATGGACAGATATTGAAAGAATAAAAAAGACTTACACATGATATTTATCGATGTGGAAAAGGCATACAATAGGATGTCAAAAGAGGTTTTGTGAAAAGCTTTGGAGAAAAAGGAGTTTGTATTGCTTATGTTCGAGCAATTTAGGATATTTATGATGAAATTACAACTAATATGAAAATAAAAAGGTGGACCCACAGAAGATTTTTCAATAACTATTGGCCTACATCAGGGATTAACTTTGACTTCTTATCTTTTGATTTTAGTCTTGGACGTGTTCATTGAACATATCTAAGAGTTAGTGCTACAATGCATGCTTTTTGCAAGTAATATAGTCCTAGTTAGAGAGTCATAAGAGAAAATGAATGAAAAGTTAAAGATATAGTCCTAGTTAGAAAGTCATAAAAGGAAATGAATGAAAAGTTAAAGATGTAGAGAATAATTTTGGAAACATATGGTTTCTATTTAAATAGAAGTAAAACATAGTATATGAAATGTAAGTTTAGCAGGAGGCGTACTAATTCTAGTGTAGAAGTGAAAATTGGATAGCATACCATACTACAAGTCACACCATTTAAGTATCTTGAATCCATGATATAACATGACAAAGAAATAGAAGAAGATGTAAATCATAAGATTCAAGCAAGGTAAATGAAATAAAAGAATGCTTTGAGTGTTATTTGTAATAGAAGAATACCGCTCAAACTTAAGGATAAATTTGACCGCATAATTATAAGACCTACAATATTATATAGGATTGAGTGCTAAGTAATAAAAAACCAACAAGAGAATAAGCTCAATATTGCAAAGATAAGAATATTGTATTAGATGAGTGGATACACTAAACAAGATAGAATTAGAAATAAATGCATTAGAGAGAAAGTGGAGGTTGCACCTATTGTAAAAAAGATTGTAGAATCACATATTAAATAGTTTGGTCATGTGTGGAGAAGACTTATAGAAACGCCAGTAAAAAGAGTAAATCAGATAGAAAGTAATCCAATAGTTAGAAGTGGAGAAAAATTAAGAAAAACTATAAGCAAAATCATTAAAAATAATTTAGACTTAAATGGTTTATTTAAAATTATAATTTATTATACTACACAGTTATAAGACCTACATATAGGATTGAGTGTTAGGTAATAAAAAGCCAACAAAAAAATAAACTCAATATTGCAAAGATGAGAATATTGTATTAGATGAGTGAATATACCATACAAGATAGAATTAGAAATAAATGTATTAGAGAGAAAGGAGAGGTTGCACCTATTATAAAAAAAAATTGTAGAATCATACTTTAAATGGTTTAGTTATATGTGGCGAAGGCTTATAGAAGCGCTAATAAAGAGAGTAAATCAGATGTAGAGTAATCCAATAGTTAAAAGTAGAGAAAACTAAAAAAAATTATAAACGAAACCATCAAAAATAATTTAGACTTAAATAATTTATTTAAAATTATGATTCATTATAGAATTTTATGACATCGTTTAATTTATATAGTCGATTCTACTTAGTAGGAAAATACTTTATTGTTATTTGTTTGTTGTTTATTATTTTCTATTTAATAACAATTATATTATAATTAAGAAATATGATACTTCCTTGCATTATTATTATTTTTTATTCTTCTACCTTAAAAACTTTAATGAAGAACTTCAGGCAAATATTACATTTAAACAAAATTTCAGGAAAAAAATCTAATGTAATCGATCAATGGACTATAGCTTTCAGAATCTTATTCAAAAGCTTACAAGACTAATTTCGGATTATAAACTCCTTGACTCCAAGTGCAGTCTGAGACAAACGGTCTCAAAGATCAAAATAAGGCTAAAGTGGTAATTTAACGTAATTTAATTAAGCATGTACGCACTGAAGGATTTGTATCCTCTGAAGTAATGAGAATCCTAAAATCTTCCTAAGAATGTTTTAAAAAGCTATAGAAAGAGGGCTGAGTTTAAAATTGAAAAAAAAAATATGCAAACGCACATTATTCAACTCTTTTTGAAACTTCCTGACTTCGGAGGATTCAAATTTCACGCTGAAAGCCTCAGAAAAGTCTGGATGTATGTAACCAATAAGTAATCCATAACCAATAAGTAATCCATAATTGCTGAGTACCTTATCCAAAAGTTGAAAGACTTTTTGACCTTGACGCAATCATTATGATCCAAAATGACAGAACACCTAAACATAAAAAGTCTTAAAAGATTCCTGTGATAATAATAATAATAATAATAATAATAATAATAATGTGTCCGAAGGATAAATTTGTACTTGCGCGTAGTCCAATCAAGAAGGGAGAAAATAAATCAGAGAAGGCATTGCATTTGCATCCCTCTGCTCTGTCACCTGAAAGCACAGTCACTCACTGCGAGAGATTGAAACCTTCTATTCCCTCCCCAGATGTCGACGTTAATGGCTGTTGAATCCTTTCTGTTACACACAATTGGGAAGATCATGGAGACGCTGAGATCCCAAGGAACTTCATTGGTGATTGGACTCAAAAAACAGCTGCAGGAACCACTGGAAGGTATTAAGGCCACGGTTGAGCGCGTGGAACAAGAGAAGGACCAGAATATAGAGGTCGAACGTTGGCTTGGGAGGGTAGAAGACGTAATGGATGATGTGGAAGACCTTCTGGATGAGCTCTTAACTGAAGATCTTCGTCGGCGAAAGGTAGCGTTATCCAAGGTGTGCAAGTTTTTCCCTTCTCTGTCAAGTCGTTGTTATAAACCAGATATAGACGCTAGAGAAGTTAAAAAGACGCTAGAGCGTCTTTTAAATCAGGTCCCTTTTTGTGCTGAAAGATCCCCTCATTTAGAAGAAGGAGTCGTAGGGAGAAAAACAGAGCAAGAGCGAGTTATACAATACTTAACTGACGGTGGCCCTGCAGATGATTTTGAGCTTCTAAAAGAAGCTTACGAAAAAGAATTAGATTATATAAAAGAAAAGCCTGGAATGCGGGTGCCTGCTGATGATAAAATGATTCGTGATATTATCGCAAACGGCTATAGTGTCATTGGGATAGTTGGCATGAAAGGGATAGGAAAGACAACACTAGCTAAAATGGTATACAACGATGAGAGAGTGAAATCCCATTTCAAAAAGCGATTTTGGGTATCTGTCTCTCGCACTGCTTTCAGTTACAAACTCAAATTGATGGAAGGAGATAGCACTGAACCAGTGACGGAGAAGGCAGCTTCAAAGTGCGTAGAGATGACAAGTCTTCTTCGAAGCAAAATGATGAAGGAGGATGAGAAGTGTTTACTCGTAGTGGATAACACGATGCAAGAAGTCCAAGACTTGTTTTCCCTGCCGCTTCATTGCAAGAAGTTGATGACCTCACGTTCTAGACATTTTACCAATGGGTTACTGATGGAGCGTTTCGCTCAATTGGTCAGTCTAACAGAGCTTTCTGAAGAGGATTCTTGGTCTTTGTTCATAAAAACAGCGTCTAAAGAACAATCAATGCCAAGGGATAATGCAAAATTTTTATCCGCTGCAAAGGAGATCGTTAAAAAATGTCAGGGAATTCCTCAGGCCATAAGATATACAGGATCCTTGTTGGGTTCAAAAATTCCATTGGAGGGTTGGGAGAAATTCAAAAAAGAGGAACTCCCGAAAATAATTTCTTTTACTTCATTACCTTCTGCTAATCTTGAGGCTGAATTTCTACCATTCCATTGGAATACCTTTCGTTCCCTTCCATCAGATCGGAAACTTTGTTTTGCTTATTGCGGCTTGTTGTCAGCAGACCACGAATACGATGAGCAAACACTGATTACTCTCTGGATGGCCCAAGGGCTTATCAAGCCATTAGATGGAAGCCAAGGTCTAGAAGTAGAAGAAGGTTTAAGCAGTATGTTCAGTATTAGTCATGATGAATGGAAATGGAACACTTCCCGCATATTTTCCCTTGATACACATTACCATAAGATGGCAGTTTATGCAGCTCAGGGTAAAATCATCTTAATGGATCCATACGGGTATACTGTGCATGAAAGAGTTCGTCATGTAACGCTAGATTTCAATTTAGACTCTTCATGGCAAATCCCCCACACCTTACGCCAAGCCGGAAGACTGAGGACAATCCTTTTGTCTCCTCAATCGCAACTCTCACATGAAGAAAAGTTAAGCACAACAACTTGTGATGCCATCTTCTCCAACTTCAAGAGACTGCGCGCATTGGATCTACATGATCTGGGAATGAAGATTGTTCCTGATTCTCTTGGTAAGTTGAAGCACTTAAGATACCTTGACCTGTCTAAAAATAGCTTTGAAATGCTCCCCAGATGCACGACCAATCTGCTCAACTTGCAGACATTGAAACTCTCTGATTGTCACAAGCTGAAAGAACTACCTGAAGGCATCCACAATTTGGTTAATCTCAGGCATCTTGAAAATGATGGATGCTTTTCCTTGAAACACATGCCTCCTGGAATGGGACAGTTAGCTTCTCTTCAGACATTATCAACATTTGTAGTTAGCGAAGATTCTGTCTCCAGCATTGGCGGTCTTAAAGAACTCAGCCAGCTGAATAATCTCAAAGGAGACCTGGAGATTGTGCATCTAGAACGAGTGAGAAGGGATGCCTTGAGAACTGAGTGTTCTATTTTGCGAGGGAAAACACATCTTCAATGTCTAACTTTAATGTGGAATCGAGATGATTGGGACAGTGACGGTGATCATAATGATGATAAACAGGTAGATGATCTTCAAATTTTAAAATGGATGAATCCAGATGACGGGGACAATGGTGGTGATCGAGATGATAATGAAGAGGTTAATGGGAAATCATCCTTAGAATACCTTAAACGATTGCTAATTATTGGGTTTAACGGCAAGGAGCTCCGAAGTTGGGTTTCCACTCTTTCAAATCTTGTTCAGCTTAGTTTGTACAATTGCTCAAGGTGCAAGTTGCTCCCACTATGCCATCAACTCCGTAGGCTTGAGATACTCGAACTTGAAAAATTGGAAGATCTGGAATTTATCGTAGATTATGACAAATATCATTCTTCTGATACATCCCTGAAGCGAGTTACATTATTGGATTGTCCTAGTCTCGTAAGTTGGTGGAAGAACGGAAATGCTGGTCATCCAAAGCTCCCTATTGAGAAAGTAGAAATCCATTACTGCCCCAGACTAACTACTATTTCTTTACGCCCGCAAGAACTGGTCCTGGTAAACTTCAGCGAGCACCAGCTGCAAAAAATGATAAAGGAGATAGAACATCCCTCCTCGCAGTTGAGATCCTTGACCATTGGCAAGATTGAAGAACTAAATGCTCTACCAGGGGAATGGCTGAGATGCTTCACTAATCTCGAGTGTCTTCACGTTTACAACTGCCATAAACTAACGTCTCTCTCTAAGGGTATCCAGCATCTGTCCTCACTTCGAGAACTGATTATTGAAGATTGCTCGCAACTCCATCTGGTCCATGGGGATGATCGTGACAAGGTATGGGAAGGTCTGAAAGAACTCTGTAGTTTGACTATAAGGGGAATCCCTAAGCTGACTTCGCTTCCACAGGGACTAGAAAAAGCAATATATCTAGGATGGTTGAAGCTTCATAGCTGTCCCAATTTGAAGTCCTTGCCCGATTGGATACCCAGACTGTATAGTTTGACAATTGAGGGCTGTCCTACTTTACAGCTAAGATGCCAGGAAGAAAAAGGCGACTACTGGTCGAAAATTGCTAAAATCTATATAAGATCAGTGAAGTAATTAAGGACTTGCTACAATTGTTTGGGTACGTTGAACATCTTCCAAGTCTCTGCACTTGATTCCTTTGAAGTTGCTGCTCTAGCACAGAGCTTACAGGGCTTTCATGGCACCACCGATATTTTGTTGCTACTAAATTTAGAAGTGGATTCGTGTGTCACTTTCTACCTCCTTCACATAAGAGTGTGCACATATTCATCCATGCTCTTTCTTCCTTGGAGTGTCAAGTTCAGTATCTCTCCAAGAGAAGCATGCTTTGCTGTTGACAGTTGGCGAATCACTTCTTAATTTTCCTTTTGTTATTTCCAAGTCATTGTAAACTAAAACAAATTAAATCAAATGAATCTACATTCGCTTTCACTTACCATTTGGCTGCTAGCAACAGTAGAAGAAGGGAATGATCATTTTTCTTATATTCACGAATGAGAATTCAGTGACCAACCAACATTGCATTACAAATCCTATGTTTCTGAGTAATTTTGACGGAATTGCGACCTCTCTCCAATTCGAAATTGCATAAAAGCACAGAAAAAATCAAAAGCAAGGGAAAATGGAAAAAGATATAAAAAAACTCATCAATGATCAATTGGTTTAACAGCATACTCACCAGCAATATTTGGGGCATTGCAAGCTCGATGTCTTTTCCATTGAGTTTCTCCAATTCTTTATCTATATGTCAATTTAGGATCACATAGAGAAGTCAAGGGATCACATAGCGGTAATTAGCCCCGATAACATTTTTTGCTTTAGTATCAATTTCGACGTCAAGGGATTTACGTGGAACGCAGTGAGAGGGACCGGGAAGCCTTATTAAAGACACGAAGAGAGAAGGGGGGGGGGGGGGGGGGGGGGTAAAAAGGCCCATTCGATAGCTCCAATTGAGTACTGTCACACACGCCTTTAAAAAGAAATTTAGAAAAGAAATTTTGACTTAATTTTCAAAGAAAATGAAAATTGACATCAAAATTAGAATAAGTAATAGAGTTGCCACTAAAATTTTAATTTTTGAAAAGGTAAAACTTTAGAAAAGTCTTTTTATTTGGAAAATGAGAAAAACGGTCTGCAAATAAAAAAAAAAGTTCGGGAGTCGATTGTGAGTGGGGAAGGTGTTAGGCACCCCACAACACCCGTTGCTAAGAACGGTTACCCTAAGTCAGTTGTGCAAAATCAATATGGCCTTTAGTCTATTTTAATTTTTCTAGCAAATCACATGCAAAATAAGAAATAAAGATAAAGGAAATAAAGTTGAAAAAGAAGAAGAAGAAGAAAGAAATTAAAGAACCAAAATTAGAAAAAGATAAAATGAAAGAAAAGAAATTAAGAAAATGAAAATTGAATAAAAAATTTTATTTATAAGGGCGGACTTGACTTAAGATAAAAGCCTAGGGTCTACGTACTCCTCAAAGGTATCAAAATTCACGTAGTTTGAATAGAGATTATATTTGTTGGTTGGTTTTTTTCTTCTTTGTTTTATGTTTTGTTTTTGTTTTTGTTTTTGTTTTTGTTCTTTATTTTTTTAATTTTTTAATTAATTTTCTTTTTATATTTAATTTTTTTTGTTTAGGTGTTGTTTTTTCGTGAAAAGACAAAGAAAATAAATTATTTTTTCCTTTAACAAATAAAACAAGTTTTTAAGTTGGTTGATATGTTTTGATTTGCTAAAAGAAATTTTAATTTAATTTTTCTTGCATTTTTAATTTTTTCTCTTACTTATCATTTTTTTTAATTTTTCTATCATTTTCATTTCATTTTTTTGTTTGTTTTTTTATTACCCTTTTCTTTCTTTTTGTTTTTATTTGTGTTTTTTATTTGTGTTTTTTTTGTCTTTTAATTTTTTGTATATTTTTTCATTTTTGTGTTTTTTTTTCGATGTTTTAATTTTGATTTTTTCTTTTATGAAATACATTTTTTATTTTTTATTTCTATTTTTGGTTAAAAGAAAACTTGAAAAAAGTTTATAAGCTTGAGAGGAGATTCACTTCCTTTTTTTGTTGTTTTTACTTCTTTTTTTTTTTATTAGGACAATTTTTGTTAAAAGAGAGTTTTGAAAAGAAAAGTTTTAAAAAAATCCATTTCCTACTTGCTTGTGTAAGTTCCTTTTTCTGTTATTGTTATTTCTTCATACTTGTTTTGTTTTATTTTGTTTTGTATTTGTTGGATTTTTTATTTGTTGTTTTCTTTTGTTTTTTTTTTTCTTGGAGGAAAAGGGTGAAAGAGAATTGAGAACACTCTAAAACTTGTGTGAAAGAAGCAACTTTAAAATTGTTTTATATATTTAATTTGCAAAATTAGATTGATCACACTTCCTTGCTCTCTCTCCTTTTTCATACTCCTTTGTTATGATTATTATTTTTTTTGTTTTTGGCTTTTGCCTGTTTCTTCATTTTTTTTTTTTTACATTTTATCCTTTTTCTTTCCGAACAATTTAGTCTAAAGAGGAATAACTAACTTTAAAAATTTCTTTTTAAAATACTAATTTTTATATTTTTTAGAAAAGAAAGAAAATGGTTTTTTTTAATTAGTAATTTATTGCCGAAAAGGTTTTTTTTTGTTTTCTTTTTTTTTTGGATTAAACAAACTTTATTTTGTCTATAACAAAACTATATATATTTTTCAAAAAAACTTCATCTGGTCTTTTGATCCCTTTTTTTTTCTGTTTTGAATTATGTTTTAATAATTTAAAATCTTAATTTTTTTGCCACACTTTCCTTTTCTTAGATTTTTTTTAAAACAAAATTAATTTTATAAAAAGATTAGAACACAAAACTTGCAAATGTATAAAAGACCAATAGGTACCAAGGAGACTTATTGTCACACATGATATTCTGGTTAATCTTACGCGCCTGAAGAAATATAAAATCTCACACGGCTATTCTAAAAATGGAAAAATCAAAATAAAAAAAAATCAAAATCAAAATGAAAGTAAGACAGAGGAAATAGAACAGGCAGATATTCATGCTTGTGTGTGCCTTGTGTGTATTTTGTTATGTTACAATACCACATTTGAACGTATCTCCACGTGAATGAAAAAGGAAGGAGAAAGAAAAGAAAATTATACTGTAGAAATCCATTCCTATCGCAAGCTCTTGGTTAAATTGATAAATGATCTTCGTGTTTTCCAGCTCCATGTGTTGCTTCCCCGTATAGCTTCCCTTTCTCTTCAATCCGCCACTTCTCGGGGGCCTCGCACATAACAGAAACAAGAGGTAGTATTAGCTTATGTGATAATAAGTTATACTCTATAATTGCAAGGTTGGTCGCTCAGATGAGAATCCAGAGCAACATCAAAGTGTCACAAAACAATGGAAGCATTAAAAAAATCACAGCACAATAATTTTACTCAATGGATAATGGAGCAAGGTATCTAAATCATGAATCAGCATAAGAACCAACCCATATTTAGCTCATGTGACAATATGGTCAACGAACCTTCCCTATTCATAATCACAATGGAGCAATCACGAACTAGATGGCGTGAAAGTAGAACAATCCGGATAAGATCCACAACAGTTGAAGAATGAGGGAATGACAAACTACATATTCAAATTGAACTTTCCTACACCTTATCGTGTTGGAAACTAAACTTAAGAAAGGAAAAATAACCCTATTTATCTCCACACATAACCGGAGGCAGCAGAATAATAACCAATTCAAAACCAACTTAAGATCCAAATGAAGCGAAAAAAAAGAATAAATGCTAAGTCAAATTAGAAATAGCCAGCAGGTAGAGGGGAATCACAGGACAAGTTTAAGACTCAAACAATAATAGGACAACAACTAATATTCCTTCTGAAATTGCACTACACATTAAGGTTGAAAACCAGGGAATAACGGAAGCTTCCTATTTCAACCCTTTTTTATTTCTTGACCTCTCGTTATTTTCGTAAAGCATGCATTAACTAAACATTGTTAACTAAACGTCGGGCTAGACTATGGGGCCACAACGAATCTCGACTAAAATCAAACGTTCAAACCAAGATGGAGCAAAGATCTGTACAGAGCTACCCAGAATAGACAAAATCAACTACTTAGCAAGTGAATCAGAAACCATAGCACCCAAGAATGGATCCTCTGCTATTTATCCTCTCTGCTGTTGTTCTGTTAGCATAAAGACCGGATGCGTTTTAATTTTTTCTTTTTTATTTTATAATAAGTTCATTCACATGTCTATCTCTCCACAAACAGCACAACAGCAGGACATATATAACTACAGAGGATCCATCCTCATAGCAACCTCAGCTGGGGCCTAGAATCAATGTAATCTGGAATGGAATCCTTTCAATGACAGGATTCACTCTCATTCAACATTCAACGCAACGGGAGATTGAAAACAAGATAAAACCATGAAATGAACCACCCAATCATACATGTAATGCATTGAAACAGTGGCACATTATATATCTCAGCTTCAAAATTTTCTGGCAATAGAAGTTCTAGATATAGCTACTCACTAATCAGAAAATGAGTGGGTACAGGCTTAAGGCAGCATACTCGCATGCTCACATATAAATAAAAGAGTAAATAAACCCAATGGACCAAACGATTTTGAGACACAGCCCCCCCAACAGCCAGCACACGAAATTGATGGCAACAATTAACAAAATACCTTTGTGAGCTTTCGAATTCTGGACCCGTTTCCTCTTGTCCCAATCCTCCAATTCCTCTGCCTTGGTTCGTCTCGCTTCCACTCCAATCAGAAAAAGAATCCCGTCTCTCCTTCGCTTTCTTTTTTTTTTATTCGAATCTCCGTTCTCTCTCGCGTTCTCTGATCCAGTCTCTCCTCTCTGTCTTTCAGTTTTTTCGGTCTCTTCCCTCTGCTCCTCGATTTTTCGAATTCGGTCCCTCTCTCTGTGATTCTCCCTTTTTTTTTTAACTCGAATCCAAATCCCCAGATGGCTTCCTCCTTGCTGAATTTGTTTCGTCACTCCCTCGGTCCTTATCCTTCGTTTGAAACTGAGCCCTCTCCTTCAAATCCTCTCTGCCTTTCGATTTTTTTAATCTGAACAAAACAATCCTCAGCCGCCTCTATCTTTCAATTCTTTTCCAGTCTCCCTCCCTCTGATTCTCCTCCCCTCTTTTTATTTTTCGGTCCCCTCTTTAATCTCCAAATCACGCCTCCCTATTATCTCGATTTCTGGTGGTGAAAGGGACCTGAGGGGAAGTCGCAGCCTCGAGCCAATCGTCCGATGCCCTCACCTGCTGCCTTCCCTTTTTTGTGTTTCTTTGTCTCTCCCTGCCTCTCTGCTTCTCGCCTCCCGTCTGTTCCTTTTTCCCCTTTTTCCTGTTCTCTTCAACCTTCTACCTTCTGTATGCTGCCCCCTTTTGCCAGAGCCACCCCAGAGAAAAGGGAACTAGGCTAGGGTTTGGTAAAATGGGCTTGCACCGGGGGAAGGGGATTTGGGCTTCAGATTGGGCCACTCTTTTTTTCAGCCCTTTGCAATTTTCCTCTTTTTTTTTTTAGGCTTTAGGCCTTTTTCTTTTTCTCTTGTTCTTTTGATTTTTTCCAATTTTTTTGTTTTCTAAAGCTTTTAATTTACATTTTTTTTCTTTTCATTTGTTCATTTTCTCCTATTTCTATTTTCTTTCTTTTGTTCTCTCTTTTTGGTTTGTATTTTTGCTAATTTGATTTTGTTAATTTTATTATTTTTATAATTGGTCCGGACAAAATACGGTATTCACAAGTACCATCAGCAATGAATAAATGTATAACATATATTACAATAAAAGAGAAATAAAAAAAACAGGTATAAAAAAAAGAAAATAAACTATATACACAATCTCTTTCTTTATGTCACATTTTTTTTACTTCACAACTACATCATCGTGGAAGATCTCAAATGAGCTCAAATTAGAAGAAGGTTTATAAGTAGTTTTATGAGGTGGTAATAGGCGTTTATTCCTATACCTTAATAACATTTATTTACGTAAAAAATAAAGTAAATAAATGTCATTTTTTAATAGTTCTATTCTTGTAATAATTAAAAATAATAATAATGATTTTACTGTTAACTTGCACGTGTGGATGCGATTTCACTAAATAACTTTGCACTAAATATCTCTGGCTTAAATCGTGTTTACACAAGCTAGTTAATTGAAGTATAATTATTTTTTATTATAACAAAAATAACAAAAATAAAAATAATTAAAATTTTTAAATATTAAAAGATAACATTGGTTCAATTAAAAATAAAATGATCAACTGGTTAACCCATGCCTTTGTAATTGATTACTATGCTTGAAACTAAATAGGTACGGCTTTAAAAGCTGGTACCCCAAAAAAATAATTAAAACGACCAAATTAAAACTTTAAAAATACTTAAGGGACCTATATTTAAACTTTATTTCACTTTCAACTATTATGCCTACTTTATTAGCCAAAAAACAAATTACTACGTGCACTTTTTATCTTTTATACTAGAATAATTTATATAAAGTGTCTATAACGTTGTCCTTCTCATTTTAAAAATATTATCAATTCTTCTAACATATGATATATATTGTAAAAGTCCTTTAGACTATTTACTCTCTATAAATGAAGTCAATTTTTTTTAAACATAAAATGTATTCTATCTAAAGAGAAAATTACTTGGTTGCTTTCATATCAGATATTGATATTATAGCTATGTACCATCTTAATTAGCCATTTTAATAAACAAATGGCATGCATTCTACTACATAAACACGGCGAATAATGAGTGGAAAAAACAATACTTTAAAAAAGAAAAGAAAAGAAGCGTATTTTTATAATTTGAAAGAAACATAGTTTTTACAATATATATATATATATCAGAGATCAACAAAGTTAAATGATATTTTTAAAATAGAAAAAATATTAAGTATAATTTAGTGAAACTTTTAATGTTATGTTATATGTAAATTACCATGAGTTATGCTAGGGTTCAAAGACTTTCAAACAGTCTTGATGGTATCTCTTGGTTGCTTAACAATAACAAGCAGGAACAAAACATGCTATAAAAAAACGGGATATCAGAACAATTGAAAAAACAGAGACGCTTTATGCCTCCTCCCATTTTACATGATCAGTTTGATCAAGAATAACATCATGAGATAACATGGCAAGAACTTATCACTCACACCAATCGGCAGGTCTAGCTATTTGACCCTAGCGAGCTTGAAGTCTGTGGTAACTGCAATTAAAAAATATGTTACGAAAACATAATTCAAGTCTATCTAATGACATTACCTTTAAAAGTTATTCCGACACATGTCGATAACTATCCAAAATTAAATAGATTCTTCTTGCAAAAATTCACAGAAAAGAAGAACAGCAAATGAAAATTCAAAGTAGAAGGGAAGAGGAGAAAAGGCAAATAGCTCAATGGCTCGGTGCATCTGCACCATGCCCTGCCTTTTACAGGCTGAGGACATAGACAGGAACGTTGGGCAGCAATAAAAATGATTAATGATGATTTGATTATGATTAATGAAATCAGTTTTGAACGTGAGGATTAAAAGCAAATAAAAGAAGACCATTTCTGAACGTTAAGATTAAAAATTGATTAATGAGAAATTATATCAGTAATTGAAAGCTACTTCAACATAAAAAATTTAATGTTCCAATTTCAAAACCGTTAAAAATAAGGTTTTTTTGGTAAATTTATTTAAACAAAATATTTTTAAAATTTCAAAAATATTTTTAGTAAATATTGCCCAATACTATGTCTAAATTGCACGAAATGGGAAAATCAAAGATTTTCAACTATATTGACCTATTGTTGCACGCACAAACCCACTCGTCTCCTTAGCCTATTTACTTGCTCATAACCATATATCTTAATATTTATACACTAAGGCTTCTTTGAGTAATATGAGACTTCTTTTGACACACACTAAAGCTCCTACAGTCTGCTGTTGTTTCCACACGGGAATAACCAATCCATGAAAGAACATGAAATTAAGGTAGGATTCTGCTTTGTTTTTCTCTGTTTTTTTTTTTTCCTTTTCTCTGAATATATCTTCTGGTCGCTGATTATTTGATCCGGGTAGGCTTACTGCTTTTGTTGCTTCCCTCTATTCAAAGAACATAGATAATCACACAGATAATCAAATAGGCCAACTCAGGTCGAATAAAATAAGTGGAAATGCTGTCCGAACTGCTATAGGTTAAAAAGTGACATGAGAACAGAGAAAGGATGAAAGATATGCACCAATCCTTGCTGTCTGTCTACGCAATTCAGTGCATGTGATAATATTAAAGCTTCTATTGTCATATTGGAAGTATTGTTTATTTCTTCTGACCCCAAACATTCCTTTTCACATTTCAAATCAGTTTCCAAAGAAAATAGAAAAAAAAAATCTAATGCCAAAGAGGCAGAAAGGGTACGACTTCAATCAAAATTGAAGGTACACCGTCCTGTATCTTCATGTTACTCCAAAAAATGACTGATATTTCTTGCCCATTCCATCACCAAGCCGTGGCTGCATATATTCATAGTGCATCTTAGATGTTCTAAGGAAAACCAGGCAATTTTCATTCAACAATAACGGATGTTGAAGTGCTCGATGTCAATGCCTTATTTTATCAGCGGATGGGACTGCATCTAAAATTATTTCACTTAGGGACATACGGTTATAAGGTAGTGCTATTCTTCGCCCACTATTCATATTTACAACTCATCTTATGAGGGTTCAAAACATGTACTCTATACATTTCTTTGCTTTTTCTCTCAGTTTAAGTGCTTCCCGCAGCCAATTTTTCAGTGGAAATTGTCATGAGTTTATAATAGATTTTTTGGATATAAGAAGATTATGCACATCACAACTCAAAAAGTATTCCTATCTCTTGCTATTTGTAGGATGAAGAAAGGAAATGGCAATGCACTTCTAAGTATCATCTTATTGATTTATCTCATTGTATTTTATTAGCTCTTGGTAACCTGGGCTTCGGAGAGATGGGCTTCTCGTTATGTAATCTTCTTTTGTGATTCACAATTTCAACCTCTCTCTTAGTGATATTACTTATGCTAAATTTTGTGTGCTGCAGAAATTTAGCAGGATGGGAGATGATGCACTAGGTAAGGATTTTGATGACAGTGATGTTGAAGGTAACTATCCTAGATGTTTTTCTTATTGACATATATAGTACTTGTAGGGCAATTGATAATAAAAAAATATTTGCTTTTAGAAATTGGCAATGATACTCAAAGATATTGTGTATCTGCTTTTTTCATACCTGGTTAGAAATAGGTCTAACTTCAATTATAGAAATATGCATGCTTGTGCAAATCTGGTGATTTGCTCTTGCATTGCAGCTATCACATTATTAGTGGTTGGAATAGTTCTCTGTGGCCCTAAATGTAGTTATGAGTACCTAAAATAATTCTCAGTATAACAACGAATTAACCATTTATAAAAAAAAAAAGGCCTTTCCACGGTGAGATCAACAGGACATTTGGTGTATTACCATATGATAAAAGAAAAGTATTGGAGAATTTTTTATAATGTTTTCTGCGTGTTTGGTTTTTGGTTTTGTGAAATAGATTTAATTTATTCTCTTTTCAGGGTGCTTTTTCTAATTTTGTAGTTTTACAAATATTTAAAAAGTTGGGACAAAAAATATGAATTATAAAACAAAGAGTATAAAATAATAATTTAATTTCCCCCAATCCCCACCTTATGGTTTTTATTCCTATAAATTTTCAGAGGATTCTTACCTTCCTTGCATAATTGTGTTTTTCTTTATAAAATATGTTATACTTTCAGAGACTAAGAGAAAGCCTCCTCTTATGAATAAATAAGTTTTTCCTGTTGTGATTGACAAGGCATTAATGTAACAATTGGCTTAATTTGGGGAATAAACCCTATTTTGTTTCTTGTGTTCCTTTCTCTGTGTGGAGGTCCTCATTACTGGAACTTCTCTTGCAAACGTTGTTAGAAAAGTTGAAGGTAGACCAAATTGTAAGGGTCATCTGTGAACGTAAAAGGTATGGGTCAATATGATTCTATTTGCATTACAATTTTATGTATGAGTTGTTATATTTCTTTTTCCTTTATTCTGTGATTTGCCAGTTTCTTTAAGCATTTTAATGTGGTATACCCGTGCATATTTATCTCCTTGTTAGTGGTTGTATCTTCAGGGTGAACTGCTTACTTTTGTTTCTTTCAAGTTTTAGCAGCATTTTTCCCCTTTCAAATTTTTTATTCAATGCCCAATTTTTTTTTCAATTGCTGTTATACTATATTTGGCACCCTACATTAAAAATTTCCTTATTGTTTAAGTGGGTTTACAGAGGAGGGAAAGTATATTTTTAGTTTCTGAAGAGATGCCTCATTGTTCTATTCTGGTTCATTCGAATTCTATTTCTGAAGATAAAGGTTTTCTAAAGATATAAAAATTACAAAGGTTTTCAAATCCTCATTTATCAAAATTTACTTCCAAAGGTATGCATGAAGGTGATTCTGTTAGCATTATTATTTGACTTGTGCTCATTCTGAGTATTCCTTTCATATTTTTCTGGGTATTACTATTGGTTCAAAAGCAAAAGATGGTTAGTTTGTTATCTTCAACAGTTTTTCCCTTTATTAAATCCTTTTTCATTAAAGCACATAGCTCTATAGCAAGCTTTAAATTCTTCTATTTCAAAGTGTAGTGCTCAAAGAATTTTAAAATATTGAATAGGTAGAAAATAGCAGACGATTTGCTATCATTTCGGTTGAAATATATATATATATATATATGTATATATCCTGACCTAGAAAGTTTAACACTATGCAAATGCCCTGCAAGTATAGTCACTCCTTCCTTCACGGTACAAGGGTTCAAATATATATAATTTTTTTGGCCAGCCCCAGTTATTTGGGCCTTTATGATTCAGGACCTTTACCAGTAGTGATCAACCCACGCTATGTGTAGTCACTATTAACTTCTCAAGTTCCAATTAATGCATTGCATACTATTGGCCCGATGTTTTTATATGTTCCTTGTTATCTGACATCCCTGCAAAATTATAAATTTCATCCGATGTTTGATTCACATGCAAGATTTGCACTCAACAAGTCCTGATTATTGAGTCCACAATTATAAACTTCATCTGTTTTTTATTATTTCAAGATTTAATGATTGTGATTTGGGATGTGCGTCAATGAAATTTTTGATCCATATCTCTCACAAATAACGTAATAGGGTGACAACCTTATATTAAAGTATTATGATGTTTGCAATTTACACATATTAGAGTACTATGATTGTGTTAATGCTAATTTATGTTGAATGTTTTGTGTCATTCGGTATGAGCAGAAGAAGCAAGCATGCTCCAAATTGATAGATAAAGTTTGCTACCTTGATTACTGTGTTATTTATCTTCATTGTTTGTTCTAAATATACATGGCCTTATAAATGGAGTAATGAAAGTAAAAGGGAAGGCTTAGCTATGCGTTTTCAATAGCAATTTCTAGAGAGATTTAAAATTTTCCTTCACGGTCATATTCTTTTTTTTGGTAGAATTTGATTTCGTTGGCTTTCATAGGTACATTGATTTACGTTGAAATTTATTTTTGAAATTTTTACTTGAAGTTTCACTTCACTTTTAAGTTTTTAATTTCTTTTTAGATGTAATAGGACCTATATTACAACTTAGAAAAGATGGTAGTTTAGCTCCTCTTCGGCCCTTCTTCTTCCATCATCCTTGCAACCCTCATCTGAAATCTTTGGTCGTGATCAAATTGTTTGTTGTATAGAATACATCCTTCTTGCACCATTGTAAAAATTTGGATTCTTTGCATTTAGGTTTTTTTCAAAATAATATTTGACGGTTGTGAATTACCTCATTGATCTTTTTGTTCCAAGTTCTTAAGATTCTAAGTAATACTTTCATGTCAGGAATTATCTCATTGATCTTTTTCTTCTAAGTTCTTGAGATTCTGAGTAATACTCTCATATAAAAAATACTTACATAGCATTTCATGCTTTTAATTTTATATTTTAAGATGAATATTAGTTATATTTAGAGTGGATAATCATTATAACTTGTTAAACATGATCTACACTAATACTTTATGTAGGTTGAAAAGCAAAATACTTTTGGTGTTAACTAATTTAGGAATGTTAGTTGTGCTTTTAGAACATAGCTTTTTTTTTTTTTTTTTTTTTTTCTTTCTTTCTTTCTTTTCTTTTTACATAGAGGCTTCGCAGTCAAGTTTGGTATCTTTCTTTTATGAGACATGATTAAATTCGAAATTTATGACATAGTGAGGGGGTGATGGATTGGAAAATTAAATAACATGTGTCTTTGTTGTTAATGTTATTTAGACATTTGTTTTGGTAATTTGTTGTCAAAATAATATGTTGTTAAAATGCTTAAAATTTTAATGCTGCACTTTGGTGTTGCATTAGGCTACTTCATGTCCCTAACGCAAGGATTGAGGAAAGAAATAAATGTTTCTAGGTTCAAATAGATCATATACACACACACTTATTTATTTATATTTCAATTAAATAAAAAAAATTAAATACTTCGTGCGATGCATGGGTCTTTTAATCAGTTAATATAAATAAAAAGATCAATTTAATGAAGTCCTATTAAAACTTCAAGCCTCCAAGTTTATTATTTTTGTAAAAATATCCTTTTTTATAATATTTCAATATGACTAAAGAAATGATTGATCCCGAATACATAACTACAGGAAGAAGAGAAGCATCAATGCAAAGGTAATAGACAATCAAAATGAAGTAATTGTATTACATTAGAACCATCAATGTTTCAAGACAAAAGCAAGGTGGGACCAATGTCATGAAAAACAAACCTATTTGATTTATAATGCATCTAATCTAACTATGCCCTAAAAAATGTGAAAATTAAGGATACATAGTAAGAAAAGATTGTACCTGCGACCAATATAAAAGCTTTTAAAAAATATATAGAATATGTGCCAACACACCTAGCAGAAAAATTGCCATAAATAATTTCATAGTTTAACAAGAACCTGCTATTATTTCACAAACCTAACCACAGGCCCTTTAATTTAAAATATCGAATATCTAATTTCATATTCAGTAATGAGAGATGGAACTAAAACTGCAGAGTATAGATAAATAGATTAGGATTCTATCAACCTATGCCCACTGATTTAACATTTATACGGAAGTTACCTTTCACAACTATAATTTCCAATTGTATATTGTAACAAGATAGTCTTCACATTTTGCCCACGACAGACTCAAGTCAAAATGAAAATAACAAAAGACTGATTTGCCAAGTCATGGATCACTGATATTGTAGGGTTTCTAATCTGATATCAAAGTAACATTCTAAGATATTTCATAATTTTTTTCAGTCCCAACAAACATTGCAATACTAACCTCATCTTGATACCAGTTAATATGACTTGAACCATAAAAATAAATCATTTTAAAGATTAACTTATTCAGTGGGAGTGCCTCACAACATAAGTACTATTTTATATTTTTATTTTTATCCAATGTAAAACATATCATTGTATACCCTTCAAAAGCTAGCATCTGCAACATTCCACCTCGGGTGGCTTTCCCAAGAGGCCTTTGGTCTTAACATTCCACCATATTTTATAGTCCTAGCACCCACATAGTTTGACTTTCCGTTAGTTTCTTAATTAATTTTTATAACATTATTTCATCTATTTATCAGCAAGTTCACATATCTGAATGTTAACATCCGATGGCCAAGAGTACGAATGCCTTTCTTTAGTATGGCTCTTTCTGCATGTTGAAAGCCAGACAAAATCTGATAAAAATCTCGGTGTAGCCAAGAACAAGAAACAATAAAGAATAGCTGAGGAGCTTATCCAAAAGTCGAAAGACTTGTTCGACCATTACAAAATCTCAGTTAAAATAATTTTTGCAGATGAACGGGGACGCTCGAGTCTAACGGATACTGTTTCACAAGTTTTGAAACGAAAACAAGAATGCTAAATCCGCTTCGGAAAGGTGAGGAGACCATGGTTTTAAATTGCGGTTATGGTTGCGGTTACGTTGCGATTGCGGTTGTGGGTGTTGCGGATAGTATAAGAAGGATTACGGATGTTGCAGTCAAAAAATGCGGATGCGGCCGGTGCCACAACAGCAATATTGCGGCTGCATCACATGATGCGGACCGCAATTTAAAACCATGGAGGAGACTATTTTCATTTCCAAGTAGAGCTACACAGTTTGAAGATGGCAGCAATTTTTTTTTTGTTATGATATAATTATAATTAAATATTATTAAATGTAGAATAATTAATTATCTATTTTAATTGATTTATTATTATAATTACATTCATTAATTATAAAAAAATTTAAATTAATTCTTTTAATAATTAATAATTATTAAATAAGTTAATATTTTAAGCAATTATTTTACACACTATAATCATAGTTACGTTGTTAATCCTGAAAACCGGAAGTCAAGTGCAAGGCATATATATATATATATATAAATTAATTTTAAAAAATAATTTATTTAGAGTCACTATTAAAATTTTAATTGAAAACAAAACTTAAAATTTTTTTTAAAAAAAAAATAAAAAAGTGAAGGGTGGCCAATGAATCAGATATAGATTCAGGTGTTAATTATATGTTGAGAAAGTGTTAAGTATCTCCCAATATCTATTCTTAAAAATAGTTAATATAAGTAAACTCTAAAAAATTAATATGGCATTAATTTTATTTAAACTACCCTAATCAAAACACATGCAAGACAAAATAAAACAAAAAAAAGATAAAATATTTACAAAAGGCAAAAAAGAAATATTCATAGGAGCAAATAAAATAAAATATTTATGAATATGAAAAAAAATAAAATGTTTACAAAAACAAACTTTTTCGATGAATATGATTTAAAACCTACATACTTGATGGAAAAATCAAAATTTATATAGTTCAAATTGGGATAAAAATATATGCCGCTTGGCTGCTAATTTTTAATTTTTTTAGGGTAAAAATAGTAGAAAAATAAGAATAACTTAATTTTTACAAATAAAACAAATTTGCCTTTAGTTAGTGTACTTTAATTTGTGAAAATCAAATTGATTCCATCTTCTTGTTCTCTTCATTTTTCTCCTTATATTATCTTTTTTGGGTTTTGTGAAAACAATAATTTTTATTTTGATTTTTAAAAGAAGGTAATTTTATTTTTCTAAAAAAAGTGATTTTTTTTTTAGATTTTTGAGAATTAATATTTTTTTATTTTTGAAAGAAAAAGATTTAACAGGCACATGATAATTATCAAGAAAATAAGATTTAAAATAAAAAATAAAATAAGAAACCAATCTATGTGAATAACATGAAACCGTAGATGAAAATAAGACATAAAGTAGTTCCATTCCAAATGCATAAAATATAAAATCAAGGTTCAAACACTTTACCTCTTGCAAAAACAATTCCTAACCATTGCCTCCCAGCCTCACAAAGGAACAAGCGACACTGTATATCCATTTTTGCTTCCCAAGAACACCACAAGCTATATCTTCTTGGGCCAAGGCAAATTTAATACCAAATCCAATAAAAATATGCACATCCATCAAAAATCTCCAAACCAATATTGCCCCGGATGAATCTCATAGTCTAAATAAAGCATGCACGTGGTACCTAAATAATGCACCACGAACTTCCTAATATACTCAATCATGCGACGGAACCCACCATGACTTCCATTCAAATTTCAAGCCATAGGCCGAGAAGTACAAACCACATTTATTAACAATGGAAATTCAACAACCCAAGTTATTCAAAATAATTCAGTATATACAAATCATATTTTGAAATAATCTTTAGCCTAACAATCCGAAATCTAAGCAAGTCAGAATCATGTATCAAACATCATTGAAGGTAGTAGAGGCCAACCAAAGTATAATATCATTTATGAAGCCAATCAAAACCACAATATCACTGAAACAGGGGATCAAATAAAGTCCAACCAACTAATATTAAAGGTCCAAATAACACTCATTACCCATAAGAATCCCAAAGCTGAGAGAGGCAACTTTACACATTGGCAACACAGTTTAGAAGCCAATTTCAAAATTGTCAAGCCACATATTTATTCACTATAGCCCATACAGTGTTGAGAGACTCACTGCAAAATGACGCCTAAGGACTTTTATGATGGCCGAAACAAAGTATTTAATAATGTAGATGAGTCCCAAATTTATCTAGAATCAGAAACTCAAATAGAGTAGCTCACACCCAAAGCCAAGTTTTCACCTATACTGATCATCCATAAAAATATTGTGTACAAAGTAAATTTATGAATTGTGCAGCATGAATACAGCCAGTTTAATCCATACTTAGTTAATGACCAATGGATGAATAAGAACTTAATAGAAGAAAAAACCCAGACTCAATGAGTGAAAAACTGAAGGGAGGCTAGAGATCAAAACCTGTTTGGCTATGCTCAGCTTCCTTTCTTTTGTCAGTTGTCTCTTTCTCAATCTCCAACTCGTCCTCTCTTCACTTCTCTCTTTCTCAAACTTTCCTCTTTTGCTTCTCCATCATATCTCATGCTTTTGTATTCTTCTTGTCAAACGTGAATGGAGCTGAATGGGGGAAGGGGTGACAGTCAAACGCAGGAGCCCTGCGTTTTACTCAAGATTTTTTTCCTCTTCTATTTATTTTTTTATTAATGTTGTCGGGCTTTTGGGACAAATTTATAAGTCTTGACTCTTTTCATTACTTTCTTTTAAGATTGAATGGGGCATTAAAAAAAATAAAGATTTTGACTTTTTATTTGTATATTTTAAACTTTTTTAATTATTTTATTGATTTAAAAATTAAACTTGATTTCAATAACTATTAATATTATTATTTTATTAATTTAAGTTAAATTAAAATT
The DNA here is from genome assembly GCA_032878935.1 of Erythrophleum fordii. Lineage (NCBI taxonomy): Eukaryota > Viridiplantae > Streptophyta > Magnoliopsida > Fabales > Fabaceae > Erythrophleum > Erythrophleum fordii. Next base: position 36,184,219 of record JAVQMF010000053.1, read on the forward strand.
GATTCAAAAATTAAACTTAACTCTAATAACTAAATGACACAAAAGTTAGTTAAGATCTTAACTCTTTATTTGAACTCCTTTTTTTAATCTTTGAATTATTCTATTGACTCAAAAAATAAATTTGACTCCAATAACTCTTTTTTTTAAGATTATTTTTTTCAACTTAAAATTAAATTAAAATTGATTCAAAAATTAAACTTAACTCCAAGAACAAAAATAGTACTTATGTTATGAAGTGAATAGTGTAACTACATTAAAAAATTATGTTATGAAGTAAATAGGCTAACTACATAAAAAGAAAAAGCACAAATTCAATAAAAACTTATCTTAAAAGTAAAAAAAAAGTTGCATAAATTAAAAAAAAAAAAACAAAATTCAATCAGACCAATTTTTTTGATTGAGTTGGCTACCTTTTATTATTTCTTTTGTTGATTTTTGCAGCTTATAATTTTTTTTTAACTAACATTCAATCAAAAATCATGTAAGTAAATATATATATATATATCATATTAGTCAAAGGTTTTTCTCAAAATTTTATAACATTATTGTAATGTGGTAGAAAGGAGATCAGAAAAATGTCATGGAATCCCTTAGGCTATAAGATATGTAACATTCTTGTTAGGTATCAAAAAATTCATTAGAGGATTAAGAGAAATTAAAAAAAGAGGAACTCTTGAAGATTGTTGTCAAACTTCTAAGTTAACTTGCCTAGATTAATGAGTTCACAATTTTTGTATAAGCAAATCATGTTAATTTACTTGTAGACTCGAGATCAATATAAACTTGGACGAACTTGCTTCTACCTTTGCCAAACTCAACATTTCTAGATCAAGTTAAACGAGTTACGTTATAGTCAAATCCAACTTAAAAAAATAAGTTTCAAAGGCTCAAAGCCCAGCCTCAGAAGTTCAGTATTCTAGCATTCATCAACATTATTCACAATGTTCACTTTCATTAAATCAGTGTGCCTATGGTTTACCATCTTCGGCTGTGAGAGAGATAGAGTTTTTTCTTGTGAGACTAAAAGAGTGAGAAAGTTTCTTCCCCCACATTGAGAGAGAGTTGGTTTAAACTCAGACTGAATCATGCAATCTAAGCTTCTTCCATGATGTTGAAAGGCTAAAAATTGGCTAAAGAGTAAATAAAAATGTACAAATTCTCTACTTGGAGCCTTGGAAAGTGGCGGTTGTGTCGAGCAACCTCAAATAAACTCGGTTGAGTAAGATTTGTAATATAAGGTGCAACCTAGATTGTTTCTCTTGGAAATAGATTTTAATGTTTAATAAAGAAAATCTAAAAGCTATCTAATTAAGAGGGGTTTTAATCTAATTAGACTAACTAAAATTAGAATGACTTGAAATTCCTAACTACTACCTAAATGCATGAACTAAGAAGTGAATGATAGACATATGACTAACTTTGGATGATTCTTTTGGTATCCATTATCCTTATTCTAATTCAATTATTATTGGTTTTGGTCTAAGAGTCTCTATTTGTGTTCATAACAAGTTAACTTGAGTTATCACGCAAGATTCAAGACATTAATAATTCGGTATTTAATTGAGACCTTAACTCTATATTGAATCGTTAATTTTTGTTTTTAGGATCAATGAACACTTAATTTGAGTGATTAATCCATCAATTTAGCCTCTAAATTATCATTTTAAGATGTTCAATTAACCAATTAAACTCTAAGGAAATCTCAAATTAGACATTCTCACATGTATTTCATTAAACACTTTGATTACATACATGGTAATTGAAGGTCAATGAAAAATCCAATACTTAAATCAATCCATTAATCATCAATTGCTCTCCTAATTGACATTTAACTAGCTATTAATTATAAAATCACATGAATCTTAGTCAAGTACAAGCTTAACCAAGCAAGTTCAAAAACAAAAGTTGATGTAGAAAGAGAGAAAAAAAATAAAATAGGAATCTTAGCCAAAATTCCTTGACCATCTCCTTAGATTCAAGCTTCCATCCAAGGTTTGCATCCAAGCTAGCCACAATTATGGATTAATGATTCATGGAGTGGAGAATAATTGAGGAGAATAGAGGAATGAGTCACAGCTATGGAGAATGGAATGAGATGAAGAGTGAGATGGATGATGGAATGGATGTGTTCAGCCTGCTGTTTTGCCTGAGCTTCTATTTTTAAGCCCTCACATGCTTCTCTTTTAATTTCATGTGTTTTCATTTTCTTTATTCACGTGCTTCTTCCTTTTGTTTATAACCGAGCCTCCTCACTCGTGCTTCTTACATGTTGCTTCATTTAATCTTTTTTTTTTTCTGCTCCTCATGTGCTATTCTCCTCTCATTCCATGTCAGCTCCACGTTCTGCCCATGCTTTTCTTAATCTCGTGTGTGTTCTTAACTCCCTGGTGTGTGTTTGTGTTGGAGCCTATAGTGATGAACCTTTATGTGCATGATGGAATGAGTTGGTGAAATATAAATGGCTAGATATGGTTAAAAGTGGAAACCGTGCCTATTTCTAATCACATGGACCAGCTGTGCAATGGTTGAACCTGAGATTGCCTTTTATGTGATAAGTGAATGCTTCTTATCTTCTAGTGCTATCTTCTGAGTGTTTGTGAGTGAATAAGAGAGTGTCTAGATGCCATTTCCGCTCTATGTTAGACCAAACTATGTGTGATGAGTGTGTAAGCTACATGTTTCTATGTGGAAGAATGATGTGAGTGAATGGAAGAAGTTAAGCTGTGTCTTCATGTAAGTGGGTGGCTGCTCAAGTGAGGGGAAGGGATATGCAACCCATGCATTATCACGTGAGTGTGAAGCTGCTAGATTTATGACTTGAACAAAGCAAGTTATGTGGAAAGTGTGCTGTGGGTGAGTTGGACGAGTGTTAGTATGTGCATGTGAGCTATGTGTGATGACTTGTGAGAATGATGTGTCAATGTGCTTTTTGTGTGTGAATTGCAGTAGCTACATGACCCTCCTTGTGTCATGTAAGAGCTGACAGCTTGATGCCTTATCCCCTCGTTAATCGTTACTTCTCCTAGTGTGATTTATGTGAGTTGGTCAACAAGAGAATGAAGCTCGTGCAAGACTCATGTTGGTGTTGTTCTAGAGGAAGCTGTGGATTATGAAATGAGAGAGTGTACTGTCAACGTGCTTCTCCTACAAAAAAGAATGAAATACATCACATTTTAGATGGGAATGAAAACTGTGGTCTTTTCTCTATTATTATTATTATTATTATTATTATTATTATTATTATTATTATTTCTATAAAAATAAAATCTAGACAAATATTCTCCCTTGAAGTTCTATTTACCCAATGAAAATCTACAAAAAATAATGGAAAATATTAATGAAGAAAATTTACAAAATTATTTAAAAGAATTTATGCATTAAAATCAATAATTTTGCGAATTAATTCTTAAAGTGCAAAGAATGACTAATAAAATCAAATATTATCTAATTAGATCTATTAGACCGTATTTAATCATAAAAAAGTCCAAAGTAAGAGGATTAAGATATATAAGAATTATGTTTATTAGAAAGCATGTGATACTTTGCGACATAATGGTGTAGTTTGGGCAAGAGATTTCAGCTAGCACAATTAACCATTCCGAAGAACTTGTTCATCTTTCTTCTTCCCTTTCTTTACCTAAATCTGTCCCTTCTTCTTGTATATCTCATGCCTCCAATAAAATAGATAACCTTGTAGAAATCACCCATATTCCTGAAGAATCTCGTCTAAAAGAATCCATCACTCTTCTCCTCAATCCTTACTAACTCTATCATCAAAATCGTTCTTTTACCAAATCCATCTATAACCTTCTTTCCCTTAGAAACCCTACTGTTAAGGAAATAGTCCAAGATACTAAGCTTGATCAGTATGGGCTTCAGTCAACCCAAGCTGAACAGTATGTCACTTTGGAAATCCCTACCAATTTTATCTCCCACTGGATTCGTCAAGGATACACCCATCTCCATCTTGGAGCTATCATATTAATCCTTACTCTTTATGAAAGAAAAGGGATTGTGGCTATAGCCCGTGTTTTCCTCTTTGATACTTCATATACGTCCTTTCAAAATGCTTTGATTGGAGCTGCTCTTGTCACTTTAAATGGTAGAAGCATGATCTTGACCATGGTGCCCAACTTTAACATAAAATTGTCTGATCTTATTCTTTCCATTAGATTAAAGGTGCAAGTTCAGATCATTGGTGCAGAACAAGTAGCAGATGCTGTTCCAGCAACCCTCCATCACCAGATGATCTATCATCTTCAGAACCATTCAGTTAATCTTCACTTTCAGAACACTACTAACAACATTCTTTATATGGTATCTGACAGACCAGATAACACAACTATCATCCAGATCCCAAAGCAGATTCCCAAAGAAGATCTACTTCAATTGATGCCTCTTGAGTGAGTTATTAATTACGAAAAAGAGTTCCATGGTGGGTAGAAAACTTACCATACCTCTACTCCTCCTGTCTCAGAAAAATTCTCTGATGGGACTGTTAGATCTACTTTTAAGAGACCTGGATCTAAAGAAGTTACCTCTTCACTTCAAGGCTACTCAATCACTCCATGATAGTTACTCCTGTTGTCACCTAGAAACAGAAAAATGGTCTAATTCCCATTCATGGATTCCATCTAGATGGGTCTTATTCATATGTTGCAAAAGTTAATGGACACTTCCTTTAGGATTGTGATCCATCCATGTGTGACCCTGATTATGGATGTTATGACCTAGAAAACTGGGAAGGACCAGAAGACAATGAATGGCGACCTCATGATTCTTGTGCTACATATTAGAAGAAAAAGCCATCCAAACTATCCTGGAAATTTGGCCATTGTTCTCACTATAAGCCTAATACTAGTTCAAATGATGATGATGACCTCTTACCAAAGCCCAGATGGGTTAGTATCAAGTCTCTAAGGCCCAGGCCAGAAACCTTTTATGATTTACTTAAGGAATTGGGTTATGATGACCTTCTTCCTTCTCCACCTCTAAAACCTGAACCAGTCATTTCCATACAGACCCCGCCTTCACCTATTCCTTGTATAATGTTTTCTTTTGCATAAAAAACATATGATTCAGAATTTTCTGCTATGGAAAGAAGAACTAATCCTAAAACAAATGTTACATGCAAGCCATATTCTATACCCATAGAAGTTTCTCCTAGTGGTGCTATGAGGCTTGTCTCACAAGCTGAAGAAGTCCTCAACTAGCATACCCATAATGCTACGACTCAGAACAAAGTTCTTTAGAGGATTGACTCTTATCTTGAGAATTTTTCCAATCAAATGGCTCATACTAATTCTCACATTGATAGACTTTCTATATATATCCAAGAAGTGTATGATCACCTTCAACAGCAGGTTACCTCTCTAGATATAAAACTTAAAAGTTTTATTTCCCATGGGTATATGGGTCCTATTTTTACTTAGAAGGAACAAGAACTTCGCAAAATGATATCCCGATTGATCAAATAGAAAAAGATATAGGTAGAGATCAATCTAGGAATATATATGAACCTTTTCCTTCACCTTTCATGCCATCCTATAACATATATCCTATGCCTCCATGCTCTCCTTATCCATAAGAAGCTGATTATTCTAAATGCTTTAAAATGAACCATGAAGTCTTCAAAACGAAAGAAGACTGTCTTAGTCTAGCATAGCTTAGACAGTTTCCCCCCAGGAAACCTCAATCTCAACTTAGAAACACTCATCCTCCTCAAAGATCACCTCATTTTCCTTCACAATGAGAAGCCTCTCCTTCTTGGACAAAACCTTCAGAATATCCTCCTGTAAAACCCTTATAGATCCATACTCTATCTTCTTCCCCAAAAGACATCCAATCTCCTCACCTTGATTATACCCAGAAAAATAAACAAGCTCAAACTGAACCCATTAAGCCTTTTGGAATAATTGCTTTATCGTCAATAGTAATTCCTTATCATTCTGACTCAAATTTTGATCAATCTCAAATTATTGGCCTAGAACCTCTTAGTTCTAAGGAAGATGAACTTGTAAGGTATCCAACTTCTTGCATGGTGAATACCACCCATGTTGAAGATTTTGAAAAGTCTAATGTTGAATAGGATGATCATGCTGAACATCACTAATATCATACAACTTTTCCAAATCGTGCTCAAAACCAAGCTCGTTCATTTTCTGGACGTTGGTTTACTTTTGATGAAATTCCTCTTGACAAATGGAGAGATAAGTTGCATGAATTCTTAGCATCGATTGATCTTCAAAGGACTTGACTAGATGCTAATCTTAAACAAGTCCTTACAGAATTTACTTTCAGATTTACTAGCACTCTTTAAGAATGGTTCTAAAGCCTAGGGGAGTATAGATAATGGTTCTACACTACAACTGGTGCAAATGACCTCCTTAGTTTCATTCATAAAGAATTCTTTGGAGATTTTTATCTTGTTGACAAATAGAAACATCAAGAATACTTCCAAATGCATTGTTATTCTCTCAAGAAAAAAGATCTTGATTTTCACTACCAAAGAATGGCAGAGTGCTATTACCTTCTTAATGGTTTCAATGATGTCAACTTAAGACATATATTCATTGTCTCCCTACCTGAAGAGTTACAACTAGAACTCTTAAGGGCTATTCAATCCCTCAGAAGAGATATGACTGATATCTCTTTTAGAGAGATTTATCAATTAACCATAGCTACTTTTGAAAAGCTATGTGAATAGCACAAGATATTTAATTCTATGATAGATGGAAAATTAGCACTACAAAAGGTTTGTAGAAAGCTTTATTTGCAAATCAAATGTAAAGACAAGACTAAATGCTCTTGCCTAACAAAAAAGAAATCTCATTACAAATATGCTTATGTTAAGCCTTACAAGCCATATAGGTCTTATAGATGAAGAAGACATAAAAGACCAATCAAATTTTTTAGAAAGAGACTAACACAATATGGCAAAAGGGATCATTGTTACATTTGTGGAAAAAAGGGCCATTTTGCTAAACATTGCCCTAACAAAACAAAGAAAGATGTGAAGCTCCTTCAACAAGTCCAGGCTAGCATTCCTCTTATTGCTGATGATGACATTGAAGAATTCTTTTCAGAACAAGAAGATGCTGATGAGAATACTATTTTTGTTTTACCTGGACTTTAACTTTCAAATTCAGAATTTTTTTATTTTGAACATTCAGACTATTCTGACCACTACATCCATCCTAGTTATTCTATTCAATCATGTAATTCAATAGAACAGAAAGAACCTCCCATGCCTTATATTCAGATGCAGATTCTCCAAAGTAAGTATCATAAGCCTATCTCTGTCATTGCTTACCTAGATACTGGCGCCTTAAAAAGCCTTATGAATCCTGTAATTCTTCCTCTACAGGTATGGACAACCCATTCAAAATACTTCAGTGTAGCTGATGGAAAAATATTTAAAGTTAATCTTATTACCAAGAAAAGAATTAGTATTAGAATCTTTTCCAACTGTATTGTTTGGACTAAAGTACTTGGCAACAGTCTTCTAGATAAAGACATCCTTATTGGAATGGACGTATATTATCAAGCCAAGAAACTTCAGATCCTTCCTCAAGGAATCCAGTTTAAATAACAATTCAAGCCTTACACAACCATCTCTAAGGTGTTTGAGTTTTCTAATGTTCCTGCTGGTTATGAAAATTCATGATCAATTTATGCCTTATTGTCCAAAGTCACATGATCAGTTTTCCTATCCTTCTCCTCTTCGGTAAAATAGAGAATTCTTCATCCAGCTTCCATTTAAAAGAAATGAAGATATTAACCCTATAAAGGAAACCTATCCTGGTATAAATCTTGATGATTTAAAGCTTGTTAGTGAAGAATGTGCAGCCTTTCTTCAACAAGGTCTTATTAAGCCAATCAGATCCACTTGAGCTTGCCAAGCCTTCTATGTAGAAAAACATGCTGAATAGAAATGTGACAAAAAGAGATTAGTCATTGACTATAAACCTGTTAATATGTTCTTACAAGATGACAAGTTCCCATTGCCAAAGATCAATTCTTAGCTGAGTTTGTTAAAAGAAACCGATGCCTTCTCTAAATTTGATCTTAAAATAGGCTTTTGGCAACTTGGAATTGATTTAGCAGAGAGGTATAAAATAGCCTTTTACATACCTAATGCCTACTACCAATGGACTGTAATGCCATTCGGTTTAAAGGTTGCTTCATCCTTATTCCAAAAGGCCATAACAAAGATTTTTAAGCATATGCTTCACAGGATCTTGATCTATATAGATAATATTCTACTTTACTCTAAAAATGAAGTAGATCACAAATAGCTACTCCAACAGTTTTTAGGCCTTGTGCAAAAATATGGAATAATGCTCTCATCCAGAAAGAGCCAATTGGGCCAAGCACATATAGAATTCCTTAGAATGCATATCTCTAATGGACATTATCAGCCTGGCCCACACATAGTCCAAGAATTACTCACTTTTCTGGATAAAGATCTCTCTATAAAAGAAATTTAACAATTTCTTAGTATGATTAATTTTATCAAAGACTTTATTCCAAAAGTGTCTAATCATACATGCTAGTTGTCCAAGCTCTTTAGAAAGAATCGTCCCCCTTGGGGACCAACATAAATAGTAGCTGTAAGACACCTTAAAAGAGTCTCTCAAGTGCCTTTACCTTTAAAGATTCTTAATAAGGGTAAAAGGATCCTTTAGACAGAAGCCAGTGAAGATTTCTGGGGTGTTGTCCTACTTGAAGAGATTGATGGAAAGAAATATTACTATAGCCATGTTAGCGGACAATTCAAGGACTCTGAAAAACATTATCATGCAATCTACAAAGAGATTCTTGCTATTAAAAGAGGGATTAAGAAGTTCAATTTTCATCTGTGTCCACATGAATTTACTGTATAAATGGATAACTCTTCATTCCCTAAAATTTTAGAGTCTAACAAAAAAGTCCTTCAGGATAAGCAACTTCTGCGCTGGTAAATTCAATGTTGAACACATCAAAGGATGCCACAACATCTTAGTAGACTTCTTTTCTAGACCACCAAAAACTCTTAACCTCATTATTCTATCTAAACCTATTCTTCTCATCCACATGGCGCATTCAATCCCTGGTTGTACTATCCATTATCCTTTTCCTTAACTCAAAAAGGACTTCCCTCCTAAAATACTAAGACTAAACACTCCTGCTGAAGTTTAGCAGCTTACTCATAAATCCTTGTTCTACTACCTCCATAAGTATCTCTGCAATGCTCCACCTAATACCATACCTCCAGCCTTCAATCTTGTCCAGACTCCCTTTTTGATCTTGTTTTAGATTATTGACCAGGTGACTGATGATGCCCTTTGGTACTTATGGGCCTTGACTGCCCTTTATTTTAGTGCTATAACATTTACACCACTAATGATCTTCTAACATCTCACTACCACTGAAAATAAGGATTTCAATATGTGAACTTTACTTGAAAAGTTTTCCCCACTACCATGGTAACGTAATAAACTCCATCGACTCATCCAGCTACATAATCTTTGGAAGATACCCACTGCGAACCAACAAGTGTCAAGCATCTTCATCCTCCATCGTCTATACTAGGTTAATAATCAAGGAATGCTCCTCACAAGAAATCATGCATATGAATGAAACACATTTTTGGACTGGCCAAAACAATCCTTTGGTGCATTAAAACCCTTAAAATTATTTTTATATGAAATTAATAATTATAAGGAAAATTAGTTTATATTCTGCACATCATTGGGACCCTATCTTGGAAAATTAATCCCTGGAGAACCTCAATTCCCATAATTGAATCTTCCACACATATTGATATGGACTCCAGCCCAGATGGTTAACTTTGTCACAGGAACCAGTTCACCAGAAAAAAAACCTCTTCTTCATCCACTTAACCATTTTTTGACATCCCTATACAAGACTCTCAAGATCCGTATGATCTTATTGCCCTTAGAGAATTTGAAGAATGGTTCGCCACTTGCTACAAGAAGTCTCCAAAAGATGACCTTGATGCTATAGACTCTAATGAAGACCCGAACTTGTCACCCTTACATGAACCCATCAAGAAATGATCAAGCTTATCTTGAAGCTTATCCTGCCAGCCCATGCTTTGTCATATTGTATAATTATGTGTGTTTACTATTTTACATATGAAGCACTTTACTTTCTAGACTGTAAAAGTCTCTTTAGTAAAAGTTTGTCAGCTAGTGTGTCTCTACTTTTATAAAAGGAAGTTTGTTTATATCCTGAGACTTCATTTATAAGAAGCGTCGGTCTATCCAAAGACACCACGACTTCTTAGGACCTTAAACCTCCTTGTAAACAAAGTTTGAATAAAACCTCATTTCTCTCATGTCTTCCTTCTAAATTTCTTTATCTTCTAAAATCTTTTATCAGTAAATTTTTTATGATTATCTTGTCTAACATCAGTATGCTCTACATTTGCCTCTATTGAGGACCCTGTGTATTAAAAAGTGTTGAGGGAATAGAATTTAAAGAAAGGTAGTCACCTTGCCTATGAGTTCTCTATTGAAACAGGTTTCTAAGAAAATCAAGAGAATCCTAGATCCTAAAAGGCCAGCAAACGAAAGCCCAGAAGAGAAATAGTGGTTATTAGCGTAAGTATACCTGGATAAGGATTCTAATGATTCTAACTAGAATACTCGAATTTAGTATTTTGCATTAAGAAGATAAGGAATTGAACCTATCCCACGATAATTACGAGATAAGTGTGTGAATCAGACAACTGATTGTCTTTGTCTAGATTGTATTCCTCAAATAACTCTAGAGAAGAGTGAGGTATTAGATCAAGTTTGTCTTCCTCTCACTCTAGAGTATGTTTAGGAACACTGGGATATCTTGAGGATACCTGAACTGTGTCTCTCAGAAGAAGATCTCCAGAGATGGAATGATCTCAAAAAAGAGAGATGAAATAGAATGTGCTCCGATCTTGCATCGGGTTCAGGAGATTCTTGCTGTTAAAAGAGGGATCTAGAAGTTCAATTTTCATCTGTTGTAATAATGATCCCTTTTTCCATGTTATGTTAGTCTCCTTCTAAAAAATTAGATTGGTCTTTTATGTCTTCTTCATCTGTAAGACCTGTGTGGCTTGTAAGGCTTAACATGATCATGTTTGTAATGAGATTTCTTTTTTGTTGGGCAAGATCGTTTAGTCTTGTCTTTGCATTTAATTTGCAAATAAGGCTTTTTGTAAACATTTTGTAGTGTTAATTTTTCATCCATCATAGAATCAAACATCTTGTGCTATTCAGATAGATTTTCAAGAGTAGCTATGGTTAATTGATAAATCTTCCCAAGAGAGATATCAGTCATAACTCTTTTAAGGGATTGAATAGCCTTTAAGTGTTTTGGTTATTACTCTTCAGGTAGGGAGGCAATGAATGTATGTCTTAAGTTGACATCATTAAAACCATTGAGAAGATAATAGTGCTCTACTATTCTTTGGTAGTGAAAATCAAGTTCTTTTTTCTTGAGAGAACAACAATGCATCTGGAAGTATTCTTAACGTTTTTATTTGTCAACAAGATGGAAATCTTCCAGGAATTCTTTATGAATGAAACCAAGGAGGTCGTTTGCATTACCAGTTGTAGTGCAGAACCACTATCTATACTCTCCTAGGCTTTGGAACCATTCTTAGAGAGTGCTAGTAAATCTGGAGGTAAATTCTTTAAGGAATTGTTCAAGATTAGCATCTGGTTAAGTTATTTGAAGATCAATTGATGCTGAGAATTCATGCAACTTATCTCTCTATTTGTCAGGAGAAATTTCATCAAAAGTAAACCAGGGTCCAAAAGACAGACGAGCTTGGTTTTGAGCATGATTTGAAAAAGTTATATGATATGAGTGATGTTCAGCATGATCATCCTATTCAACATTAGACTCTTTAAAATCTTCAACATGGGTGGTATTCACCATGCAAGAAGTTAGATACCTTACAGGTTCATCTTCCTCAGAACTGAGAGGTTCTAGGCCAATAATTTGAGATTGATCAGAATCTGAGTCAGAATGATAAGGAATTATTATTGATGATAAAGCAATTATTCTAGAAGGCTTAGTGGGTTCAGTTTGAGCTAGTTTGTTTTTCTAGGTATGATCAAGATAAGGAGATTGGGTGTCTTTTGGGGAAGAAGGTAGAGTATGGATTTGTAAGGGTTTTACATGAGGATGTTTTGGAGGTTTTATCCAGAAAGGAGAGGCTTCTTGTTGTGAAAGAAAATAAGGTGGTCTTTAAAGAGGATGAGTGTTTCTGGGTTGAGATTGAGGTTGCCTGAGGGGAAGCTATTTGAGCTGTTCTGGACTAAGATAGTCTTCTTTCTTTCTGAAGACTTCATAGTTCATTTTAAATAATTAGCTTATTGTGGATAAGGAGAGTATGGAGGCATAGGATATGGGTTATAGGATGGCATGAAAGGTGAAGGAAAAGGTTCATATATATTCATAGATTGATCTCTAGCTATATTTTTTTGTATTTGATCAATCTGGGATTTCACTTTGCAAAGTTCTTGTTCCTTCTGAGTAAAAACAAGACCCATATACCTATGGGTGATAAAACTTTTAAGTTTTGCATCTAGAGAGGTAACTTGTTGTTAAAGGCGATCATACACTTCTTGGATATGTGTAGAAAATCTATCAATATAGGAATTAGTAGGAGCCAGTTGACTGGAAAGATTCTCAATACGAGAGTCAATCCTCTAAAGAATTTTGTTCTGAGCCATAACATTATGGGTATGCTAGTTGAGGACATCTTCAGCTTGTGAGATAGGCTTCATAGCATCACTAGGAGAAACTTCCATGGGTACAGAATATAGCTTGTATGTAACATTTGTTTTAGGATTAGTTCTTCTTTCTATAGCAGGGAATTTTGAATCATATATTTTTTATGTAGAGGAAAACATCATATAGGGAATAGGCAAAAGCGGGGTCTATATGGAAATGACTGGTTTAGGTTTTGGAAGTGGAGAAGGAAGAAGGTCATCATGACCCAATTCTTTGAGTAAATCATAAAAGGTTTCTGGCCTGGGCCTTGGAGACTTGATACCAACCCATGTGGGCTTTGGCGGGTGGTCGTCATCATCATCTAAACTGGTATTAAGCTTATAGTTACAATAATGGCCAGATTTCTTGGATGGTTTGGATGGCTTTTTCTTCCAATATGTAGCATAGGAATCACGAGGTCGCCATTCATTGTCTTTTGGTCCTTCCTAATTTTCTAGGTCATAACATCTACAATCAGGGTCACACATGGATGGATTCATAATCCCAAAGGAAGTGTCCATTAACTTTTGCAACATATGAATAAGACCCATCTAGATGGAATCCGTGAATAGGAATTAGACCTTTTTTTTGTTTCTAGGTGACAAAAAGAGTTACCACCATAGAGTGATTGAACAACCTTAAAGTAAAAGAGGTAACTTCTTCAGATTCAAGTCTTTTGAAAGTAGATCTAATAGTTCCAACAGAGAGTTTTTCTAAGACAGGAGGAGCAGAGGTATGGTAAGTCTTTTGCCTGCCATGGAACTCTTTTTCGTAATTAGTAACCCATTCAGGAGGCATCAGTTAAAGCAGATCTTCTTTAGGAATTTGCTTTAGGATTTGGATGATAGTTGTGTTATCTGGTCTATCAAATACTATATAAAGAACATCGTCAGTGGTATTTTGAAAGTGAAGATCAACTGAATGATTTTCAAGATGATAAATCATTTAGTGACAGAGGGTTACTAGAACAACATCTACTACATATTCTGCACCAATGATTTAAACTTGCACCTTTAATCTGGTGGAAAGAGTAGAATCAGACAATTTTATGTTTGTTAGGCATAATTGTCAAGATCATGCTTCCACTATTTAAAGTGACAATAGTAGCTCCAATTAAAGCATTTTGAAAGGAGGTATATGAAGCATCAATGAGGGAAACACGGGCTATAACCGTAATCCCTTTTCTTCCATAAAAAGTGAGGACTAATCTGATAGCTCCAAGATGGAGATGGGTGTATCCTTGACGAATCCAGTGGGAGATAAAACTAGTAGCGATTTCCAAAGTGACATACTATTCAGCTTGGGTTGACTAAAGCCCGCACTGATCAAGATTAGCACCTTGGACTATTTCTTTAACAGGAGGGTTTCTAGGGAAAGAAGGTTGTGGATGGATCTGGTAAAAGAACGACTTTGATGATAGAGTTAGTAAGGATTGAGGAAAGGAGTGATGGATTCTTCTAGATGAGATTCTTCAAGAATATGGGTGATTTCTACAAGGTTATCTATTTTATTAGAGGCATGAGATATATAAGAAGAAGGAATAGATCTAGGTAAAGAAATGGAAGAAGAAAAATGAATAGGTTCTTTGAAATCAGCAGTAGAGGAGATGGTTGACATAGTATTTGGAAATTCTTACTCTCTTTCACTAGTAAATCTAACTCGATTATTTTACGAATATGCAAGCTCTGATACCATTCCTGGTCCCGACATAGGATCAGAGCACATTTGATTCCATCTCTTTTTCTTGAGATCATTCCATCTCTGGAGATCTTTTTTTGGGAGGCACAGTTCAGGGATTCTCAGGATATCCCAATGTTCCTAAACATACTCTAGAGTAAGGGGAGGACAAACTTGATCTAGTACCTCTCTCTCCTCTGGAGTTATATGAGGAATACAATCTGGACAAAAGTAATTAGGAGTGTGATTCACTCACTTATCCCATAATCGTTATAGGATAGGTTCAATTCTTTATCTTCTTAATGCAAAATATTAAATTCAAGTATTCTAGTTGGAATCATCAGAATCCTTATCTGAGTATACTTACGCTAACAACCACTCTTTCTCTTCTAGGCTTTCATGTGCTAGCCTTTTATGATCTAGGATTCTCTTCTTAGAAACCCATTTCAATAGAGAACTCATAGACAAGGTAACTACCTTTCCTCAAAGTCTATTCCCTCAACACTTTCTGATACACAGAGTCCTCAATAGAGGTAAGTGTAAAGCATACTAATGCTGGACAAGATAATTATAAGAGATTTACTGATAAAATATTTCAAAAGATAAAGAAATTTAAAAGGAAGACATGAGAGAAATGAGGTTTTATTCAAACTTTGTTTACAAGGAGGTTTGAGGTCTTAAGAAGCCGTGGTGTGTTTAGATAGGCTGATGCTTCTTATAAATGAAGCCTCAGGATACAAACAAACTTCCTTTTATAAAAGTAGAGACACACTGGCCAACAAACTTTTGCTAAAAAGACTTTTACAGTCTAAAAAGTAAAGTGCTTCACATGCAAAATAGTAAACACACATAATTATACAATATGACAAAGCATGGGCTGGCAGGGTAAGCTTCAAGATAAGCTTTATCCTTTCTTGATGAATTCATGTACGGGTCTTCATCAGAGTTTGTAGCATCAGGGTTATCTTTTGGAGACTTCTTGAAGCAAGTGGCGAGCCATTCTTCAAATTCTCTGAGGGCAATAAGATCATACGGATCCTGAGAGTCTTGCATGGGGATGTCAGGAGGTGGTTAAGTGGATGAAGAAAAGGCTCCTTTGTTTTGTGAATTGGTTCCTGTGAGAAAGTTAACCATCTGAGCTAGAGTTTATATTTCTATGTGTTAAAGATTCAATTTTAGGAATTGAGGTTCTCAAGGGATGAATTCTTTAGGATAAGGTCCTAATGATGTGCAGAATATGAACTGATTATCCTTATAATTATTAATTTCACATAAAAATAATTTTAAAGCTTTTAATACACTAGATGATTTTTGGCCAGTCTAGAAATGTGTTCCATTCATATGCATGATTTCTTGTAAGGAGCATTCCTTGATTATTGACGCAGTATGGATGGTGGAGTATGAAGATACTTGACACTTGTTAGTTTGCAGTGGGTATCTTCCAAAGATTATGCAGCTGGATGAGCCGATGGAGTTCATTACACCACCATGGCAGTGGAGAAAACCATTCAAGTAGAGCTCACAGATTGGAATCTTTATTTTTAGTGGTAGTGAGGTGTTAGAAGATCATTAGTGGTGGAAATGCTATAGCACCGGAATAGAGGGCAGTCAAGGCCCATAAGTACCAAAGGGCATCATTAGTCACTTGGTCAGTGATCCAAAATAGGATTAGAAAGGGAGTCTGGACAAGATTGAAAGCTAAAGGTATGGTATTAGGTGAAGCATCGCGAAGATACTTGTGGAGGTAGTAGAACAAGGATTTCTAAGCAAGCTACTGAATTTTAGTAGGAGTGGTTAGTCTAAGTTCTCTAGGAGGGAAGTCCTTTTTGAGTTGAGAAGAAGGATAATATATAGTACAACTAGGGATTGAATGCCCCATGTGAATGAGAGGAATAGGTTTAGATGGAGTGATGAGGCTGAGAGTTTTTAGTGGTCTGGAAAGAAAATCTGCGAAGATGTTGTGGCATCCTTTGAAGTGTTCAACATTGAATTTATAGTGGAAAAACTAGTCTTTCTAGCGCAAAAGTTGCTTATCAGGAAGGACTTTTTTATTAGACTCTAAAATCTTAGGGAAGGAAGAGTTATCCATTTGCACAGTAAATTCATGTGGACATAGACAAAAATTAAACTTCTCGATCCCTCTTTTAATAGCAAGAATCTCTTTGTAGATTGTATGATAATATTTTTCGGAGTCCTTGAATTGTTCGCTAGCATAACCACAGCAATATTTCTTTTCATCAATCTCTTCAAGTAAGACAGCACCCTAAAAATCTTCACTGGTGTCTGTCTGAAGGATCTTTTTACCCTTGTCAGGAATCTTTAAAGGTAAAGGCACTTGAGAAACTCTTTTGAGGTGTCTTACAGTTACTATTTGTTCTTGTCCCCAAAGGGGAGGATTCTTTCTGAGGAGCTTGGATAGCTGGCTTGTATGATTAGACACTTTTGGAATAAAATCTCTAATAAAATTAATCACATTGAGAAATTGTTGAATTTCTTTTATAGAGAGATCTTTATTTAAAAAAGTGAGTAATTCTTGGCCTATGTGTGGGCTGGGCTGATAATGTCCATTAAAGATATGCATTCCAAAGAATTCTATATGTGCTTGGCCCAATTGGTTCTTTCTAGATGAGAGCATTATTTCATATTTATGCACAAGGCCCAAAAACTGTTGGAGTAGCTGTTTGTGATCTGTTTCAATTTTAGAGTAAAGTAGAATATCATCTATATAGATCAAGATACTGTGAAAGATGGGCTCAAAGATCTTTGTCATGGTCTTTTGGAATAAGGATGAAGCAACCTTTAAACTAAATGGCATTACGGTCCATTAGTACTGGGCATTAGGTATGCAAAAAGGCTATCTTATACCTCTTTACTGGATCAATTCCAAGTTATCAAAAGCCTGCTTTAAGATCAAATTTAGAGAAGACCTTGGCTTCTTTTAACAAACTGAGCTAAGAACTGATTTTTATGAATGGGAACTTGTCATCTTGTAAGAACATATTGATAGGTTTATAGTCAATGACTAATTTCTTTTTTGCCATGTTTTTGTTTCAGCACGTTTTTCTATATATAAGGCTTGGTAAGCCCAATCGGATTTGGTTGGCTCAATAAGACCTTGTTGGAGAAGGGTTGCACTTTCTCCCTTAGCAAGCTTTAAATAATCAAGATTCATGCCAGGATAGGTTGCCTTTGTAGGGTTAATATCTTCATTTCTTTTAAATGGAAGCTAGATGAAAAATTCTCTATTTTGCCAGAGAGGAGAGGGATGGAAAAATTGATCATGTGACTCTAGACAATAAGGCATAAATTGATCACGGAGCTCTTCATAACTAGCAGAAACATTAGAAAGCTCGAACACTTTAGAGATGGTTGTGTAGGGCTTGAATTGTTGTTTGAACTAGATTCCTTGAGGAAGGATCTGAAGTTTCTTAGCTTGACAATATACGTCTATTCCAATAAGGATGTCTTTATCTGGAAGATTGCTGCCAAGTACTTTAGTCCAAACAATATAGTTGGGAAAGATTCTAATACCAATTCTTTTCTTAGTAATAAGATTAACTTTAAATATTTTTTCATCAGCTACACTAAAGTATTCTGAATAGGTTGTCCATACTTGTGGAGGAAGAACTGCAGGATTCATGAGGCTTTTTGAGGCACCAATATCCATGTAAGCAATTACAGATATAGGCTTATGATACTTGCTTTGGAGAATCTACATCTAAACATAAGGCATGGGATGTTCTTTCTGTTATGCTAAATTACATGATTGAACAGAATAACTAGAATGGATGTAATAGTTAGAATAGTTTGAATGTTCAAAATTAGAAAATTCTGAATTCGAAAGTTAAAGTCCAGGTAAAGAAAAATTAGTATTCTCATTAGCATCTTCTTGTTCTGAAAAGAATTCTTCAATATTATCATAAGCAATAAGAGGAATGCTAGCCTAGACTTGTTGAAGGAGCTTTACATCTTTCTTTGTTTTGTTAAGACATTATTTAGCAAAATGGCCTTTTCTCCACAAATATAACAATGATCCCTTTTGCCATGTTGTGATCTCACCAATCACTAGATTGAGTTCTTAACAACTTATTAGAAGAAGTGATCAACTCCAAAGTCCTCTTGGTTTACAATGAATGGAATCAATCAAATAGGTATAGAGCTTACTATTGGCAGCAATGGTAGAAAGACTAGTTCAACTTGTACCCAAGAACATCGTCCTTAAGAGTTATTCTGCCACATACAGTCAAGAATGTGGTAACTCTCCAGGATTAAACAAACCCTTCCCGCAAAAACAGGGAAATAGAATGGCAAAGAATAAAAGAAGAACTTAGGAGAAGAAGAGGAGGAAAGCTTGAGAGCTCCATGCATCGGAACATGTAGAGGGCATGGGCTTTTATAGATTGCAAACTACGTGAACATTGGAGAGATTTAATGGTTGGTAATGAAATTAGTTTCTGAACGTTGGGATTAAAACTATTAATAAAAGGAAAATGTGTAATTAAAACTCATAAAATCCTCCAATGTTAAGAAACTTAAAGCCTTAAATTTGAAACTGCTAAAAATAAGGATTTTCTGATTGGCTTATTCTAAACAAAATTAATTTTTCATTTTGGAAATAATTTTCAACAAAAAATGCCCAACATTACATATATCCTCGCACGCAGGGGGGATAATAAAAGGATTTCAATTGCGTTGGCCCATTGTTGTGCCCGCGATACCACTCTTCTTCCTGGCTCATTTACTTGCTCAAATATTCATCTTAGTATATATACACTAAGGCTTCCACTATCTTGAGCAATGTGGGACTTCTTTTTAACACACATGCATACACACTAAAACTACAACAATCCCCCACATGTGTCAAAAAGAAAATAATTACTTAAGTTATAAAGATGAGCATAAACATTTTGAAACTGGTATTTTTTGGACTATAAACCAGATTTAGACCAATAATTCTTGGTACATAAAGTTGTCAGTGAAGCTTAAAACTTCCATGAACTAATAACTTTTAACTATGTATTAGAGGCCTTGTTAGTTAGATTATACCCCCACAATTCTTGCTATTAACATGATTTTTGGGCTTTAAATGGCCATGCGTGCACCTGATTTTAATAAATGCTTTAGAGATTTTCTCATAGGAGTGACCTCACTCCATCCATCTAGGTGATTTTATCAAGTATATCTGCAATGAATACATCATCCTTAAGGAATATAAAATCATTAAGAGCTTTTTTTCAGCCTCACTAACAATGCATTCTAGCACTTTCTTATATCATAGGAAAGGACCCAAATTTTAATACTAGCAAAATTAAAACAGATGAGTTGTTATTACCTATATGAACCTTTTTCATAGAATCTCCAATCACAAAGGTTGGGTTATCATCACTATTAATTTTAGATTGACTTAAGTCCCATTCCTTTTAATGTGTTAATAATTTATTTCTTCCCTAAGGGCTTGGTCAGAGGATCTACCATGTTTACTTTTGACCTTACAAAATCAATCAATATAACTCTATTTTTAGTAGCTGCTTTATAATATTATGTTTTCAACAAATGTGTCTACTCTTACCATTAAAGATCTTATTCTTAGCTATAGCTATTGCCGATTGGCTGTCATAATGTAAAGACACTAATGGTGTTAGCTTTTCACCTAATAGAATATTTGCTAAGAAGTTTTTAAACCACTCAACATCAGTACCAGCCAGTTCCATAACAATAAATTTTGAATCCCTAGAGGATTTCATTATAATATTTTGTTTGGTTGATCTCCAAGATACTGTACCACGACCAAGAGTAAATATATAGCCACTAGTGGATTTGATCTTGTCTGAATCTGAGATCTAGTTAGAATCACTATATCCTTTAATACATTAAGGAATCCACTATAAAATATATCATAATTTATGGTACCTCTCAAATATCTCATTAGTCTAACCAGTGTCAATGAATGCTCACTGCTTGGACAATAGGTATATCCACTCAATCTACATATAGCAAATGTTGTGCATATTTAGATTAAGCCATCAAATCACCTTTATGTTTTGCTAATTGTGTGCTAGAAGCATAAGGAGTGCTTAAAGGAGTATCATCAAAATGCCTAAACCTTCTAAGAATTTTTTTAACATAATATTCTTTAGATAGTAAAATACCATTTTTGCTTCTTATTATCTTGACACACAAAATTATTTTTGCATCACCCATATCTTTCATATCAAGTTTTGACGCAAGAAAACATTTAATTTCAATTACAACATCCAAGCTAGTACTAAAAATAAGCATATCATCCACGTATAAGCAAATAATCACATAATCACCATTTGCAAGTTTTGTATATATACACCTTTCAACTTCAACAGTAGAAAAACTATCACTTGTTAAAACTTGATCTAATTTTTCATACCATTGTTTAGGTGCTTGTTTCAAGCCATATAAAACTTTAACAAGTTTACAAACTTTATTTTCTTGTCCAGGAGTGACACACTCATTAGGTTGTACCATATAAATTTCTTCTTTTAAATCACTATTTAAGAAAGTTGTTTTAACATTCATTTGATGAATAAAAGCTTGTAAATTGAAGCTAAAGCAACTAAAATTCTAATAGAAGAAATTCTTGTAACTAGAAAAAAAGTATCAAAATAATTAATATTTTATTTTTGAGCAAATCCTTTAACTACTAGCCTGACTTTATATTTATTAATAGACCCATCAAAGTTTTATTTCTTCTTAAAAACCCATTTATGACCAATAGGCTTTGCTTCTGGAGACAAGTCTACTAAAGCCCAAGTTTTATTTTGACTAAAAGCATCAATTTCAGTTTTAATTGCTTCTTTTCAAAGATGAGTATCGGAAGAAGAAATAGCTTCATAAAAATTTGATGGTTAATCTTGTACCATATAGGTATAAAAATCTTTTCCAAATGAAGTTTTCTTTTTACTTCTTAATTTTCTAACCAAATTTTCATTTGTATTTTTTTCAAGAGAAAAAGAAGAATTTTCCACTTTTTAAGGAATATGTTAAACTTTTAAAGGAAAAACATATTAAAAAAATTTTACATTTTTAGTTTCTATAATAGTGTTATGATCTAAAATATCACTTTTCAAAACCAAAAATCTATAAGTTGTACTTTGTTTAGCATATCCAATAACTATGCAACTAGAAGTTTTAAAACCTAATTTTCTCTTTTTAGGATCTGATAGTAAAATTTTTGCAAGACACCCCCACACTTTCAAATATTTTAGTGGGTGCATAATCTTTCCATAATTCATAAGGTGTTTTATTTGCTTTCTTATAAGGTATTCTATTTTTAAAAAATAAGCAAACAACAAAGTTTCATCCCATAAATTATCTAACATAGAAGAACTCATGAGCATAGCATTCATCATTTCTTTTAAAATTCTATTTTTTCTTTTTGCTATACCATTAGACTCAAGTGAATATAGAGGAGTTAATTCATGAATTATTCCCGTTTTTCATAAAAATCATTAAATAATATATTCTCATTCTTTATCTGACCTAACTCTTTTAATCCTTTTATTTAGTTGATTTTTTTATCTCTGTCTTATACAAAAGAAATTTATCAAAAGTTTTATCTTTATTTCTTAATAAATATATTTTAGTAACTTTGAAAAATCATCTATAAAAGTTATATAATACTTTTTATCACCTTTAGTCATTGTTTTTTCAAATCACCAAGTCAGTGTGCATTAAGGTAAGTAATTCAATTTCTTTTTGTATAGAAAAATGAGAATTTTTAGTTAATTTAACTTTTACACACACTTCACATTTATTTAAACAATTATTTTTAACTCCAAAAATTAAACCATGTTGTTGCATCTTATTTATATAAGATTTAATAACATGTCCTAACCTAGCATGCCACATATCAAAAGAATCAATCATATAAACAGGAAAGTAAACAGATGACGATGTATTTTCATTAACTATAGCAACATTGAGTACAAATAGTCCCTGATTGCAATAACCCTTTCCCATAAAGACATAATTTTTTGTCATCACAATCTTGTCAGATTCAAATGACATTTTAACCCTAGCCTTTTCCAAAAGAACTATAGAAATTAAATTTGTTCTAACATTAGGTACATGTAGGACATCATTGAGAGCTAAAGTCTTTCTAGATGTGAGCTTAAGAGCAACTTTTCCTTTCCTTAGGACTTTTGCAGTTTGGGAATCAGCAAAATAAATACAATTTTTTCCTTCCTTTATCGGATCATAAGAGGTAAACATCTCCTTATTTGCACAAATGTGCCTAGTAGCTCTAGATTCTACCACCCACTTTCTCACATCGAAGACAAGGAGAGCTTGAAAAATAACTGCAATAATGATCTTATCTCCTTGTACCAAATTTATTTTGGCTTGGGAGGATTACCATTTCTAGCTCTCTTTCTATATTGAGTAGCATGATGACCTAGCTTACCACAAACAAAGCAATTGCCTTTCTTTTTGAACTTGCGGTTAGCATCCTTAGGTTTGTAATTAGGCTTTTTAGAATCATACCTCTTGTTGTGTGGCTTTGTCTCTACCAAGTTTGCTTTGAAGGTTATCTCTTTGCCTTTTATTGCTTGAATTTCCTTATGGTTGGTTTCTTCAATAATAATGTAAGTGATAAGGTCCAACAGCAAAAGTTGCTTTTGTTTGTATTTGAGTTACTGCTTGTAATCACTTCATGAGTTTGGTAATTTTTTAATCAAGATCCCAACAACAAATTCATTTGGAAGATTGATATTTTCAGCACAAAGTTCTTCTAGCAGCTTATGGTATTCATTAATCTGTAGCTTGATATCTTTATCCTCTAACATCTTCTACCTATAGTAATTTCCAATAACAAACTTTTGCTTTCCAATATCCTCAGTAGTATATTTAGCAATCAATGATTCTGAAATCTTGTTGGCTTTCTTGTACACACAGTAGATATCAAAGAGATCATTACACAGAGTACTAATGATAGTATGTCTACATACTTTGTTCACATAACTCCAAACATTTCTTTGGGCCTAGTTAGTATCTGAAGGAGGCTTGGACTGTGTGAGTATAACAGCAACTCCATGCATGTTGAGGATTGAGAAGACACGCTCTTGCCACCTTTAAAAATTCTTCCCCTTAAACATCTTGATCTTTGAGATATTCAAAAATGGCTTAGGAAGTGGCAATGTGGAAGGAATTCAAACAGAGGTAGCAACACCTCCATTAGAACCAGTAGCAGCAACGTTGACGAAATCGGGAACAACAGTGACGTCTTATTGTGACTCCATAACTCTTAAGATTGTTGGCAGCAATGGTAGAAAAACTAGTTTGAGTCGTGCCCAAAAACACTATCCTTAACAATTATTTTGCCACACATGATCACAAATGCTGCAACTCCCTAGGATTAAACGAACCTTTCTTGCAAGAATAGGGAAACATAATAGTGGAGAATAAAAGAACTCAGGAGAAGAAGATAAGGAAAGCTTGAGAGCTTAGTGCACCAAAACATGCAAAGGGCGTGGGTTTTTATTGATCTTAAACTAAGTGAACATTGGAGAGCTTTGATGGTTAGTAATGAAATCAATTTCTGAATGTTGGAATTAAAACCGCTTAATGAAAGGAAAATGTGTAATTAAAACCCATAAAATCTTCCAATGTTCAAAAACTTAAAGCTTTAAATTTGAAACTGCTAAAAATAACAATTTTCTAATAGGCTTATTCTAAACAAAATTAATTTTGTATTTTGGAAATAATTTTCAGCAAAAAATGTCCAACACTGCATATATCCTCGTGCGCAAAGGGAAAATAGACAAATGTCAACTACGTTAGCTCGTCGTTGTGCACGCGAGCCCACCCCTCTTCTTAGCCCATTTACTTGCTCAAGTATTCATCTTAGTATATATACACTAAGTCTTCTACTATCTTGAGCAATGTGAGACTTCTTTTTGACATACACACACACACACACACACACAAACTATAACACTTACCACCACTTCTTGAAACCTATGGCATTAGATATGATTGTACAAGAACCTCCTGCACAAGCCCACAACCACTCTAGGATAAGAAATGAAAGTCACAAAGAGTAGGAAAAACAAGTTAGGTTACCGAAGCTCCAACAAAAAGAAATGTGGAATTCATAATTTACATATCAAGGTGGAATATATGACTTGCACAAGCTATAAGAAATTTCAAAGCAGGACAACCAACAGAAATAGGAGGAATGGTGCTGAAAATTCAAGAAAGGAGGCACTCCATATAATGGAAGAAACAAATTGGAACCTTAAGAAATTTATTAACATCTCACAACCAGAAATAGTAGAAAACAGAGCACTCCTAGCAACTTAACACCAAAGAAGAATTACCATGCAAAGATTAAAAAGGATATGTGGATTTATAGCTACAACATGAACAGTAACTAGGAAGTATGACTAAAGAATTCATAATCAAGCATTAATGGAAACATAACCCTAAACAGAACTATGTATGGAGTTGGACAAAAAGAATAAACCCAATGGTAAGGGGATTCAATTCAACATGAGAGCTGCACGAATAATCTCTAGATTCGAACAACAAAAATTTCCAAAAGAATAAATACAAGCAAGGACGGTTCAGTTGAGGGAAAACAAAATCATAAAGCAATGAGCTTTTTGAATGGCAACACAACCAAGAATTTTGGAGAACCAAATGGCTTTGGGGGATGTTATACTTGCAGCGTTGGTTGATCTTCAAATATTACTCGATCAGAAACTTAATGGGTACAAATTTGTTGCTAAATGGCAAAGTTGAGAATGAAAAATGGCTTCGATGCAACTATTGCTATCGTGTTTTTGTTATAATTATCATTGCTATTGGGTGATAGAGTTGGAGAAGGAGAGGCCAACATTGAAGTGAAGGTGAAGTTTTTGGAGAAGAAGCGAGAAAAGGAAGCAGGCTTGATGCATGATAGGGGTAAAGAAGACTAGATGGTTAGATAGTATTCTAAAATGCTTAGGTAAGATATCATGACTAATGCACAGACGACGCCATTTTGTTACAAAGTATCGCATATTCTACGAGGCTTCAAGCAGAGAATTCTGCGCGCGTTAAAAAAAAAGGTTGAACAGTAAACCGAAGATTGAAAAGTCATGCATTACAGTCCGGTCTGTGTTTTCAAATAAAGATTGAAAAGTCGCTAAATAAAGAGGCTGAACTTTCAACACATTTTGTGTTTTTAATGGCTAAAATTTGAACTAGTGGGTCCATCTTACCACTTTTTTTTTTTTCTTTTCTTTTAAAAGAAAACTTTTTTCAAGGTATCATCTTAATCAAAATTTTTATATTTTTATACTTTTTTTGGTGTAAAAATTTAAACTTAATAAAATAAATTTTAATGTATTAGTTGATATTGAGATTTATTATCGTGGGTCTCAATTTGTGGCTGTAGATTCTAATTATTTTTTTCTTTTTCTGATATAATGATCTCATAACTCAACAAATTTTTAGAATTAATAGATTTCGGTAGTTAAATTTGTCAGTATCTTAATAATATGTTGCTTTTTTCTGAATAAAAAATATTAGAATTTAACAAAATTTAACATATTATGATAAAAAAAAAATTTGAATAAATGAACATATATAGATAATTACAATTTTTAAATATGCAATTTTAAATAAATTTTTATTATATATTATTTTTTAACCATAAAATTATATGCTCCAATAGTTATAAGTTATGAATCTATCTTTTTTTTTTTTTAATAACTATCTAAACTGACAAATTTGACAACTTTACTCCTGAAAATAATTTCTTTTGATTTGTAATATTGAGGCTGAAGTTCCAGCAATCGCTTGGAATATCTTTGATTCCCTGCCATCGCATCTGAGTGCAACTGATGTTACCACCTACATCTCGTGTAATTGATACTACAGTGGAATGGCTTGATAATAAGTTTAACTACTTAGATGCTTATTATTAATTTTTTAAATAAATATAATAGATAAATATATAAAATTTATTAGATCTTTTAAAAATATTCATATATATAATTATTGAATAATCTAATTATATATATTTTATAGAAAAATTTGTCAAAAACTAATCTTAAAGTACGTTAGTGTAAGAGTGCAAATTATCTATATTAATTAATTTTTTAAATGAAAATTCATTTTTATTATTTAAAGTTTATATTTATAATAATATTACTTTTAGCTTTTACATATCATTCTATTAGTTACACAACAATCTAGTAGAATATTATTTTAGTTTCTTAATTAATTTTTTTAACATATCATTCTGCTAGATTTATAAGATGGAGATTCTTTTTTTTAATTATGATTTTACCTTGCTTTTTGTTTCTATTTTTGTTTGATGGACTCCATACATTAATAATCAATTATCATCATTGTATTTAAATTTTACTATTCTTTGCTTAAGCCTGGGAAGATTAACCAATGTAATTTTTTACAAGGGAATGTTTGCATTATTATGTGTCATGGGATTAGGTCATATATTTAATAATCTGAGAAGAAAACAATGCAATTGTTTTGCTATCATGTTTTCTCAATAAGTAGTTGAAAAAAATGTTGATAATTCCTCAATTACAACTATCAACACTACAGCTATTGAAATTATTTCCTTGCTATTTGCCTAATGCCCCGTCCTAATTCGTAGGTGCTTTTGAATAGTTATTATCTTAAAGATAACATTTAAATGTAATGTTCAAAAGATTATTCCTTAACAAATATTTTTTTATTAAAAAGATGATGTTTGGATTTGTTTTATGGGAAAATAATCATGTACAACAATTTTCCAATAAATATTTTTTGATAAGTTGATTTTTGGGCATTGGTTAATAGATATTGAATTACTTTATAGTTATATTTACACTAGATAAATTTACGTATTTCAAAAATAACTGTATTCATTTAGAGTATTTTACAAATTCAAGACATATTTTAAAACATATAAACGTTTATATACAGTTATCAAATATAAAAAATATTAAATGTTAAATTCTGTTGTTGAACATTTGAAATAAAAATTTTTTGACCAAATAAAATAAATATCAAGATAAAGATTATAAAAACGTACAATTTCAAATTTAGACAATCCATGCATCACGCGCGGGTACTGACGAGTTTCACCTATTGATCGGCAAGTACACATATCTGAATGTCAACATCCAATGGCAAAGGGTACAAGTGCCTTTCTATAGTATGGCCCTTCCTGCAATTTTTTTTTTTTGGCCAAACCGTTCTGCATGTGGAAAGCCAAACAAATTCTGATAAAAATCTGGGTGTAGCCAAGCCAATGAACAATAAACAATAACTGAGGACCTTATCCAAAAGTTGAAAGACTTGTTTTAAATTAAACTCCTTAACTCCAGGTGCAGTTAGTGTAATACCATAATTCATCAACCTCCACTTCCTCATATCCAAGCTTTATTTTACATAAATTTAAAGAAAAGTGATTAAAAATATTACATTTTCTTGCGTTACGTGGAGGTTTAAAAATTCATACTTTACCCTATGGACCCATCAATAGCATTATCAACTTATTCTTCAACTATACAATTCATACATCTCATAAAACAATCTATGAATTATGGATGTGGAACTAAAAATCAGAAAAATTGCAATTTACTCGTAGGTCCAGAATTTAGATTTTTGACACCAACTTTGAAAAATTATAATTAACTCTCGAAAAATTGAAGTCAAGCAAATAATAACTTTTTGAAAATTTCTGGATGTCTGCTATAATTAAAAATCATTCCAAGTCATAAGAACCACTTGGACCATGATTGACATCATAAAAGCTAGAAAGGTCCGACTGCCTAGGTTTGCTGTCACAGGTTACTAACATGAATTTCAAAAATTCATAACTAATTCTAGAAAAATTAAAACCCAGCAACCCATACTATTCTGGAAAACTATAAAGGTTAAATTGAGGGGAAAAATAAGTCCAAACCAAAATAGAAGCAATCAAGCCATGAAAACTGATGGAACAATAATGGAGGTCTGACTGCATTCCTGATACTGATTTGGAAGTTTAAAAATTCGTTTCTCCCTCTATTAAATCCAAATGAGGTGCTCTTAAATGCTTTAGAAATCTTATCATGTATAGTTTATGTTGTAAAATTTCATAGCCATTGGACACCATTTGACCTATGAGTGACAGAGGCAAAGGATCTAACCATTTGCATAGTAACAATGCCAATTCTGTCAAAATTTGCTAATTTTGAAAATTTACCAAAAATTCTCTAGAGTTCCAAATAATGTACACTTTAGCTTTCCAAAAAGCTCTAGACAAAACCTATATACATGCAAAATTTTGAGGCCAAGAAGAGTTCATTTGGTCAGATCTTGGCATAACTCATAAATATAACAAATTTGGCATCATATATGGGTTAAAATTTGTCCAAATGACTTCTTACTTCTTCTACCATCACATGAACACGTTTGGGAGCATAACACAACATATAAAAGCTTCCCAAATGGTCTAAACTACCATGCATCACAATCTCACTATGCTACATGCAAGAATACACAACTAAGAATGAGCTATCAAGTACCCAAAACACTTTTTTCTCATGATTTGGTTCTAATTTTAGTTCATACACCACATATACATACTTTTACATTTGCTTCAAGGTTTACATCTCAAAAATAATATGTACATACAATTGTTAACATTTAAATACATCATAAGTTACATTAGTGGCAAGGTGTGGCTAATCAAGCTCCTTAGCTTCCACTTTGGCCTTCTTATGCACCACTTAGGCATGTTAAGATAAGAGAGAGAAGGGGGTGAGATTCAAAGATTTTCAATAGCTCAAACATTCTTTTCAAGCAAGTAAATAGGCATATATTCATGTCATAAGATACAAGTATGTTATACACATCTTCAACAAGTGTTATATTCACAATTTCCATGCCATAATAACACATCAAAACTATAACAAGCTTAAGGGACTTTTGGTCTAGTCTCACCCTATTTTTGGGACTTTTGGATTAGACTCACCCTTAGTCTAGGGAATTTTGACTTAGCCTTACTTATTCATAAGACTTTTTGCCTTGTCTCACCCATTCCTAAAGACATTTGGCTTTACCCTACCCATCACAAGGGACTCTTGGCACAACCTCACCCATAGAGCACAATTTCACAAGCAAATGCTAGTCAAGAAATATAATGGTACCATAAGAGTAAAATAGGAGTCAAATAATAGCATATGGCATTTCTTAATATTCAGCCACACATACATGCATTAAATGACATTCACATAACCATATTGCACATAAGAAAGGGATTGAGAGCTACCTTGGCAATTAAACACAAATCTTCCCTTTTGCTTTCTCTTTTCCTTTCTTAGTCTCACATCCATAAATAGATAGAGTTTGATCTCTTTGGCCTAGACACAACAAATAGCATCAAATCACACTCTTGAAGCAAGCTAGGACAATTTAAAACACTCCCTAACTACTTCTTCCTAGCTTAGCTGAAACAATGGAGGAAAAATGAGCCCATGGAGTTTCACATTTTTCCTTGAAAGGAGAGGCACTTGGGAGGCTTCCTGGGGATCTTAGGAACTCAAACAAACACTCATATAGGTTAGGGAATTCATGGATCAAAATAGAATTTGCAAGGTGTTCAAGAATCCCTAGTTATTCTCTCTTGAAATTCCATGAATTTTCTTTTACTTTTTTTTTTCATTTCCTAAGTTCCCACACTCTAAATCAATGGTTTCTTGCTAGTTCTAGGTCAAAACTTTCTCCCTTTAAGCTGTTCTATTTTTGGCCAAAACACCACACGTAGAGAGTAAGAAAGAAAAAGTAAAGGTGCAAGGAGATTTACCTTAATTCCAAGCTCTCTCCAAGAGTCTCTTTCTTTGCTTTAGCTTCCTTCTTGAATTTCTAATCTTTCCCCTTTGAACCAAAGCCAAAATAGAATCAAATAAACAACCAAAACCATCAGAAGAAAGCTTGAGAGAAGGAGAACAACATTAAAGAAGGAAAAGCCAAGAAATTCTTTCATTTTCCTTACTTCTTCCTCCTATTTCTTGGGCTCTCCTTATGCGTGCTTCTCTCTAGCTTCTTTCTCTATTTTAGGCAAAACCATAAGTTGGTTATAGGAGGCCAAAAATGGGACGCCACTTTTAAAAAAGGAATAGGAAGGATTTGTTCATTAAAAATGACATTTATGTCCTGTGTCTTTGGTAATTTAAGTCCTCAATTTTATAAAATGGCTTTGGAATCACTCAATTTAGATTAAGAACCTTACCAAATGAAGAGGTCAAAGTTCGAGTTAACCAACATTCAAAACTATACACAGGAGGGATTTTAATTGTCTCGGGGCTTCCTATGGTTTTAAGGGCCTTTGAGAACCCTAAAAAGTTTAAAATTTTCATTTAAAAATCCCTCCTTAGTGTTTTTTTAATCAATTTTCACTATAGTGAGAGATAACTTTCACTATTGCTAGAGCTTCCCAACTGTTCTCCTCACAACTAATGCTACTACGAGAAATTCCCTAGATTTTGTATGGGCCACGAACTTGCTGTAGCAAACTAGCACCCTCGCTATAGTGAATTGGCATCTTCACTATCGCGGGAAGACTTAGAAAAATTTTCTGAAACCTTGAGTCCTCATTTATACAAAAAACTCAGATGTTACAGTTAGGCTTAATATGTGACTCTGTCCACTTTTATGAGAGCTTTCGATTTGTCTCTGTAATGAGAGTAATGTGATTATCTTCTTTGTGAGATTTGTGTCTTTTCTCTGTTTCTGGTAAGAGCATTGTGCTATTACAAACAAGATGGATATGGAAGTAGAAAATAAGGGTGGAGAGAATGATGTTGTCTTGGAACCTTTAGAATGGGATGTTTGTGGTAATGAGGGTCTGGAAGAGAAGCTATTGATTGGTAAGTTCATAATAGAGAAGATGTTAGACAGAGCTACAATAGTTTTGATGATTAGGAAGGGATGGAATCTTCATAATGGGTTGGATGTGTTAGAAGTTGAAAAGAATGTGCTTATTTTTAGATTTGAAAAGGAAGAAGAGTGTTATAGAATTCTCAAGGGCAGTCCATGGTCTTTTATGGGCTATTTGCTCAATGTATAGGAATGGTTTAAATACAAGGTTATCAAGAAATTTGATTTTAGTTTTTGTCCCTTTTGGGTACAATTACATAATATTCCTTTAGAGGCAATGAATAGACATAACACAATCAAGTTGGGCTCGAGAGTGGGTGAGGTGGTAATAGGAGAGGACCCTAGTATGAATGGTTGTATGTTATGATGTTTCATCAGAATTAGAATGGTGGTTGATTTACAAAGGCCCCTTACAGTGGGTTTTTGGATCCCTCGACCAAATGGGAGTAATGTATAGGTAACAGTTAAGTATGAGAAACTCCAAAATTTTTGCTATAAATGTGGATGCATTGGTCATAAACCAAGAGGTTGTGTGTCTATTAAGAAAGTGTCAAAGTGTAATGCAAAAAAACCTATGTATGGTGCCTGGGTCTTTTCGGGACCAGTGAAGAATTAGGATGAGGCCATGTTTGTTTGTAATCACCAATGGTGGGAACACAGAGTGGGCAAGGTAAGAAGATGCATGGAGATCAATCATTTGAAGTGCGTGAAGAGACAGTTACTAGTGCTATCAATAGAAAAAAGGTGATTGATAGGATGTGAAATAGTTATAGGGAAGTTGAGGTTGTTAAGATGTGTGGAAGGACTGAAATATTTAATGATAAAATAGAAGCAAGGTTCAGAGCCAATGATAACGAGGTTTTAGTTGATGGGGTCAATACAGAAGATTCTGTCATAAGAGGTGCAAATCACAAATAAAAAAAT
Organism: Erythrophleum fordii; assembly: GCA_032878935.1. NCBI lineage: Eukaryota > Viridiplantae > Streptophyta > Magnoliopsida > Fabales > Fabaceae > Erythrophleum > Erythrophleum fordii. The sequence goes on from JAVQMF010000053.1 coordinate 36,216,475, forward strand.
CCCAATCTTTTAAGAGTTTGGGCTAGGATAGGAGTTGGGCTAAAAGTCATAAGGAACGTGTGAATGGATTTGGGGTATTAGGTTTCTCGGATGAAGATGAGTTGGGTAAAGGTAGAGGTCTTGATGTAAATATAAGAGTTAAGGAGATTAATTTAGACTCATCCATTTTTTCACCTTCTGGGTATATCGTGGAAACTCCCTTTGATGATGAAGTAAGGATAAGTGCTTTGGTGCCTTTTATGAAAGAAGGTGTAATATGGGAAGTCGTTGGAAATTTTGAGAAAGTGAACTTGAAAAGGGAGGCTCGGGAGGTTAGCAATCCAAGAAAAGAGAAAAGGAGCAAGCTAATAGAGGAAGTGGATAATATAAAACACAATGAGTTTAAGTATCTTGGATGTGACAAACTAAGGAATATAGCAGGTAAGGTGGGTAGTAAGAAGGAGCACAAGTAGAGAAAGGAGTTAGAAAAGGCCTATGAAAATGAGTCTAGTTCGGTTGAGGTTCCAATTGATTTAGCTAATTTTGCTAATGATGGAAGTTTTATTTTTAAAGCAAGTGCAGGGAAAGCAAGCTTGCAACCTATTGCTGTAGTTGAAGGTAGCCTCTAACAACCATCCAAGAGCCATGAAGATCTTATCTTGGAACTGTTAGGGCCTTGAGGTGGGCCTGATAGTTAAGAATTTAAGGAAAACTTGTCGAAAAATAATTCCCTCAATAGTTTTCTTAATGGAGACACAAATGGTAGTAAAAAAAAATTTAGAAAATTAAGAAAAAGTGTGGCTTAAGGAATGAATTTTACATTGATCCTAATGGTTTGTTTGGAGGTTTAGCTACATGGTGGCAGGATGATGTAGGGGTTGATATCCTTTTTGTGATAAAGAATATCATTCATACTAAAATTAATTCATCAAGGATGATTGCTCCTTCTTACATTACCTTTGTTTATGGCTCGCCAAAAGAGGCAGAAAGACATGTAGTATGGGACAAGTTGAGGAGTATTGCTACTGGTATAGAGGGCTCATGGTTATGTGTGGGGGATTTTAATGATATGGTGGACCAGTCAGAGAAGTGGGGTGGAAAACCAAAAGCAGTAAGGAAGATAATGAATTTGCAATCATTACTATCAGACTGCAATCTTCTTGATTTGGACTTCAAAAGAGCTTAGTTCACTTGGAATAATGGAAGAATAGGTGAGGTTCACATCAAAGAGAGGATTGATAGAGCCTTTGACAATGTAGAGTTTCATAATGCGATTGTTTTTCATATAGAACTAGTTAGATCTGATTATCATCTGCTTTTGATTGACTATCACTATAAAGTGTCCAATGTGCCCAAAAGTTTTAAGTTTGAAGCTATTTGGGTGGAGCATCCAAATTTTCTAACCACTATGAATCATGGATGGAATTCTGTGTATGGAGAAAAAGGTAGCAAGGTAAAGGAGTTAATAACAAGAATGGATTCATGCAAGGAAACTTTGATCAAATGGAGTAAAATAGCTTTTCCAAATAATAAAAAGCTACTGAACAAACTAGCAAAACAATTGGCTATATGCAATGAAAGGATATTAACTGAAGAAAAAGACTATAAAGCAAAGGAAATTATGAAGGAAATAGAGAAAGCTTGGGATAAAAAGAAGTCTATTGGTGGTAAAGGTCAAGGATCAATTGGCTAAAAGCTAGGGATAGGAACACGAAATTCTTCCATGCTACAATAATACAACATAAAATGAGAAACAGGATTCTACATCTAAAAACTAGTGAGGGGACTTAGATGGACAATGAAGATGAGCTCAAGGAAGCTTTCGTGAAGTTCTATGTGGAGTTATTTTCTTCCTCACAACAAAGAACCATGTCTAAGGTTGCAAATTATGTGCAAAGGGTGGTGTCTAATAGTGATAATCTGCTATTGGCTAAGCCAATTATTCTTGGTGAAATCAAAAAGGCGACTTTCCAGATGGGTGCAACCAAAGCCCCTAGTCCAAATGGCTTATTTGGGTTGTTTTTTCAGTCAACTTGGAGTGAGATGGATAAAACAGTATATGGAATGGCGATTGACTTCTTTGATAATAATGCAAAGCTAAAGGAACTAAATGTGACTAAGCTTATGCTCATACTAAAAGAAACTTAAGGGGGTTGGATATTTTAGGCCAATTATTTTATGTAACTATACTTATAAGTTTATTGCAAAGGTCTTGGCGAATAGGATGAAAGGTTTAATGACAAAAATAATCTCTCATAACTGGCAAGCCTTTGTTTTTGGTAGGTTAATCTAAGATAACATACTTTTGGTTTATGAAGCTTTTCATTATCTTAAAAGAAAGAAGAGTGGAAGGAAGCATGAGTTTGCTTTAAAAATCAACATGAATAAAGCCTATGATAGGATTGAGTAGGATGTTTTAAAGGAAGTATTACTAAAACTAGGCTTTAGTGACAAATGGGTGGGAGGGATAATGGAGTGTGTGTCTTCTGTCAAGTTCAGTTTGTAGGTATCAAGGTAGAAAGTTGCTAATGTAGCTCTGAGAAGAGGAATTAGGTGGGGAAATCCTTTATCTCCATATCTGTTCATTATAGTTGCTGATGTGCTTTCAACTCTGATACAATGTCATGTGGATAATGGAGAGCTTCAGGGAATAAATTTAGCTAGGCATTGTCCAACATTATCTCACTACTTTACAGATGATGCTATGCTATTTTTGAAAGCCAAGAGAGAGAATTTTCTTAAGCTAAAATAGATACTAAAAGTTTACTATGATGCATTGGGACAATTGATTAACTTGGATAAATTATGCATCTTCTTTTCTAGCAATGTGTCTTAAGATGTTAAGGATGAGGTTGTAAAGGTACTTGAAATTAAGGACTCTCCTGAACTAGGTAGGTACTTGGGACTACCTATAATTTGGGGGAGTTCAAAGGTTAAAGGATTGGCCTTTGTGAGGGCTAAGATAGGTTAAAAAATTCAAGGGTGGAAGCAAAAACTTCTATCTTTTGCAGGAAGGGAGGTGTTAATTAAGGTGGTAGCTAATGCTATTTCCACATTTCCAATGACATGCTTTAAGTTTTCAAAGAAGTCTTATATGGAACTTGAAGGAATTATTTCAAGCTTCTAGTGGGGTCAGAATGAAAATGAAGGTTAGATGCACTGTAAGGCATGGGATTCTCTAACTTTATCCAAGAAAGAGGGAGGGCTTGGATGTAGAGATCTTACTAACTTTAATGTAGCTCTTTTGGCTAAGACAACTTGGAGATTGCTGTAAAATCTTGATGATTTGTCGTGTAAAAAGGCATTTATTTTCTTGATTCAAATTTCTTAGAGGCAAGAAAAGGTCATAAAGCCTCCTGGGCCTGGTCTAGCATTTTGGAAGGCAAGGACCTTTTGATAAAGGAACTATGTTAGAAGGTTAGCTTAGGTGTATCAGTTAGTGTCTGAGGTAATAAATGGATTCCAAATCTTAAAGGGTATTGTTTAAGCTCAAACAGACTAAAAGATAATAGAGGAAGTCTCAAAGTGGCAGACTTGATCGAGCAGGGAAGATGGAACTGTACAAGCTTGGAGGGTTTAATCTCTGAAGAAGAAAAGATAGGAATTCTGAAGATTCCTATTCCTATGCAAGGGGGACCAGAAAAATTAGTGTGGGCCCAAATAAAAGATGGAAAATATAATGTGAAGTCAGGTTACTATATAGCAAAAACTACCATGATAAGAGAAGCTGTCTTTAAAGCCAAGATCCTTATATATAGTACTTCAATGTCTTTGGGGGGAAATATGGAAATTGTTGGCTCCACCAAAGCTAAAACACTTTTTTTGGAGAGTAGTCTCAAATGCAATAGCTACTAAAGAATTGTTGTTCAAGAGGAAGTGTTCGGCTGATCCTTTATATCCAAATTGCCAAAAAGAGGTTGAGATAGTAGACATATTTTTCTGTCATGTCCTTGGGTGAGAAAATGTTGGTTTAGGTGTTCTTTATCAATAACAATTTAAAAGGACTTTATTTCAAGATTTGATAAGTGGTGTACAAATATGTTTTTTTAGAAAGAAGGTGTGGATGACTATTGTAAAGTTTTAATGGTTTCTATTTACTGGAACATTTGGAAAGAAAGGTGTGATCATATCTTCAATTGAGGAATTGTGTCTGCTACTAGAGTCATAGAGTGGGCCTCTTCATTGATGGTTGAGTTTTGAGATACAAAGGTGGAGTTAGGAAAAGCTACAACTACTAATAGGAGGAAAGGAAAGCAAAACCTCTTGTGCTTTCTTAAAGAAGGGGTGCTCAAGATTAATGTTGATGGCTCTTTTGATGTGAAGAATGCAAAGGCTAGTATTGGTATCATCTATCGTGATTGGAAAAGGAACTTGTTGAAAGGTTTTAGTGGCAGAATCTTTGCTTCCTTAGCTTGTATGGTGAAATCCTTAGCATCAAGATAAGCTTTTCTTAGCTTAGCTGATTTTAAGGAAAGGCCAATTTGCATGGAGATGATTGTGAAGAGCTCTTTAGTTTGGTCTCCTCAGGTGTTTTTACTAGTTATAGTTGGCAATGCTTCTCTATATTGTAGGACATTATATCTCTTAAAGAATCTTTTTCTATCTCCTTGGTTTCTTGCCAAGGTAATAAACCTATTGATTGGCTTGCAGGTTATGCCTCCAAGGGGATGGGCCCATATGGGTGGTTCTCAATACCCTTATCTCCTCTGGCTATGTTGCTATTAGAGGATTCCACGAGAGCTAGTTCTACAGTGGCTGATAGGGAGGGGATTGGCTAACTGAGGATATGTGTCTATTTTAAGAGGGTTGCATGGGGCTTCATGTCTGTTGTTTCCTTTTTATTGCTATTGCTTTAGCTATTTATGTCTACTTTGAGTGGGTTGTATGTGGTTTAGGTTTGTTGTTTCCTTGTTTTTGTTTTGGGTGTTGTCTTTCTATTTTGTTTTGGTATAGTTAGTTTATGGGCCTTGCTTTGTTGTTTTACTTCTTCGAAATGGAGTTTATGTTAAAAAAAAAAACTCTAGGCATAGTCTTAGACAAAGACAAATGGTCTTAAAGATCAAAAGAAGGCTAAAATGGTAATTTGACGTAATTCAATCAAGAAGAGTGTTGAAAACAATTCCACACCTTGAAAGCCTCACAAAAATCTGGATTTATCCATAATCGCTGAGGACCACATCCAAAAGTTGAAAGACTTTTTGACCATGACAAAACTATTATGATCCAAAATGACAAAACATCCTAACTTAATCTTAAAAGGTTCCTATTTTTTTTTAAAAAAAAGAAGTATTAAAAGGTTAAATTTGTACTTTTACATGGTCCAATTAGGGAGGGAGAAAATAAATAAGAAAAGAGTGTGTGCATTGCATCTGTTGGAAGCACAGTCACTTACCTGAGAGATTGAAAGCCTTCAATTCCCTCCCTAGATGTCGACGTTAATATCTGCTAGATCTTTTCGATTACATACAATGGGGAAGATCATTGAGGCACTGAGATCCCAAGGAACTCCATTGGTGGCTGGAGTCAAAGAACAGCTACAGCAACCACTAGAAAATATCAAGGATGTGGTTGAGCGCATGGAACAAGAGAAGGACCAGAATATAGAGGTTGAACTTTGGCTTGGGATGGTGGAAAGACATGGTGAATGATGTGGAAGACCTTCTAGATGAGCTCTCAACTGAAGATCTTCGTCGGCAAAAGGTGGCGTTGTCCAAGGTCCGTAAGTTTTTCCCTTCTCTATCAAATTGCTATAAATCAGATATAGACAAAGGAGAAATTACAAAGACACCTGGCGTCTTTGTAATAAGGTCCCTCGTTGTGCTAAAAGATCCCCTCATCTAGAAGGAGAGAAGCAGAGAAAGAGCTAGTTATACGATACTTATTTGACAGTGTCCATGCAGTTGATTCTGAGCTTCTAAAAGAAATAGATTATATAAAAGAAAAGTTTGGAAAATGGGTACCTGTTGATGATCTAAAATGATATACAACAATGAGGATGTGAAATCCCATTTTAAAAAGTGATTTTGCGTATTTGTCTCTCGCACTGCTTTCAATCTTAAACTCAAATTGATGGAAGGAAGATAGTGTTGAACCTTTGACATGGAAGCTTCAAGGTGCGAAGAGATGATAGAACTTCTTCAAAGTAAAATGATGGAGGATGAGAAGTGTTTACTTGTGGTGGATAACACGATGCTACAAGTCCAAAACTTGTTCCACTTGTCTCTTCATTGTAAGAAGTTGATAACCTCACGTTCTAGAAATTTTACCATTTGGTTTTTGAAGGAGCGTTTCACCCAATTGGTCAATCTAAGAAGGCTTTCTGAAATGGAGGCTTGCCCCTTGTTCGAAAAAATAGCTTTTAAAAAAAAATCAATGCTGGAGGATGATGCAAAATTAAAATCCACTGCAAAGGAGATCGTCCAAAAATGTCAAGGAATCCCTCAGGCCATAAGATATGCAGGATCCTTGTTGGGTTCAAAAAATCCATCGAAGAGTGGGAGAAATTCAAAAAAGAGGAACTCCCGAAAATAATTTCTTTAATTCCATTATCTTTTGTTAATCTTAAGGCTGAATTTCCACCATACCATATGAATATCCTTTATTCCCTTCCATCAGATCTAAAACTTTCTTTTGCTTATTGTGGCTTGTTGTCAGCAAACCAAAATACAATAAGTAAACACTTATTACTCTCTAGATGGCCCAAGGGCTTATCAAGCCATCTGACGAAAGCCAAGGTCTAGAAGTGGAAGATGCTGGCCGTGATTATTTTGAAGGTTTAACGAGCATGTTCAGTGTTAGAGTTGATAATATATTTCATGATGAATAGGACACTCTTAGTAGATTTTCCCTTGATATCCATTACCATAAGATTGCAGTGTATGCAGCTCAAGGCAAAATCATCTTAATAGATCCAAGTGGGGATATTGTGCATGAAAGAGTTCGTCATGTAACACTAGATTTCAATTTAGACTCTTTATGGCAAATCCCTGACACTCTACACTAAGTAGGAAGATTGAGGAAAATCCTTTTGTCTCCTCAATCACAACATCTACATAAAGAAAAGCTAAGCACAACAACTTGTGATGCCATCTTCTTCAACTTCCAGAGACTACGTGCATTGGATCTACAAGATTTGGAAATGAAGAATATTCCTGATTCGCTTGGTAAGTTGAAGCACTAAAGATACCCTAACCTGTCTAAAAGTAGCTTTGAAATACTCTCCATATGCACAACCAACCTGTCAAACTTGCAGACGTTGAAACTCTCTAGTTGTCACAAGCTGAAAGAAGTACTTGAAAATATTCATAATTTGGTTCAGCTCAGGCATCTTGAAATTGATGGATGTTTTGCCTTGAAATGCATGCCTCCTAGAATGGGATAGTTAACTTCTCTTTAACATTATCTACATTTGTAGTTAGTAAAGATTTTGTCTCCAGCATTGAAGGTCCTAAAAAACTCAGTCACTTAAGTAATCTCAAGAGAGAGCCTGGAGATTGTGCATCTAGAACGAGTGAGAAGGGATGCCTTAAGAACTGAATCTGCAATTTTGCAAGAGAAAACACACCTTCAGTGTCTCATTTTAAGGTGGAATCGAGGTGACGAGAGTAATGGTGCTTATCCTGATGATAATGAAGAGGTTGGTCACTTGATGATAAATTCTCCTTCCAAATTCTGAAGCCATATGGAGACCTTGAAGGATTGATCATGATGGGGTTTAATAGCAAGCAACTACCAAATTGGGTTTCCAGTCTTTCAAATCTTGTTCAGCTTAGTTTGTACAATTGCTCAAGGTGAGAGTTGCGCCCACCATTGAAGGAACTCCTCAACCTTGGTGTACTTGAACTTGAAAGAATGGAATATCAGGAATTTATAGAAGATTGGGAGAAATACAATTCTTCTGATACAATATTTCGTCCCTACATTAGATCCCTGAAGCGAGTTACATTATGGGATTGTCCTGGTCTCATAAGTTAGTGGAAGATTGGACATGCTGGTCCTACAGAGCATCCTTCTTGCGAAGCTATTGAGAAATCAGAAACCTAGAATTGCCTAAAACTAGTTGTCGAGAAAGTAGAAATCCAGTATTGCCCAAAACTAACTTCTATTCTGTTATACCCGAAAGAACTGGTCCAAGTATACTTCAACAAGTATCAGCTATGAAAAATGATAAAGAAGATGGGACCTTTCTCCTCACGGTTGAAATCCTTGATCACTAGCAAGATTGAAGAACAGAAAGCTCTACTAGGGGAATGGCTAAGATGCTTCACTGATCTCAAGTGTCTTCACATTTACAACTACCATAAACTCACGTCTCTTTCATACAGTATCCAGCATCGGTCCTCACTTCAAAAACTAATTATTGAAAATTGCTTGCAACTCGATCTAGTCCATCAGGATTCTCGTGACAGCTTATGGGAAGGTTGAAAAAACTTCGTAATATGACTATAAGGGGAATCTGTAACACCTTAATATACTAACTCTATCTAGCTTCCCTCTGGACTCGATTCCATATGATTTTCAAAGAACCCATACCAATCCGTGGCATTTTCATGCTATGAAATGGGGTTTCATACACTCATCTTTAGCCCCGTGGGTCCTATGAACCCATCATTCATATTCTCTACTCACACTCCATTTATACAACTCATACATAGCATAAAACAAGCCATAAGCCACGGGTATGGAACCAAAAACCAGAAAAATGCAATTTCTCACTTGGACTCAAAAGTCAGATTTTGGCTCTAACTTTGGAAAATCACAACTAATTCTAGAAAAATGGGAATCTATCAAACCTTAAATTTCTGGAAATCTCTAAGTGTTAAATTTACACTAAAAATAATTCCCAACCATAAACTCAGCGTTTGGATCATGTTTGACATCGAAAATTAGATAAAGGTCCGACTGTCTCTGTTTCTGGCCCAGTTTACTATCATGAACTTTGGAAATTAGTAATTAAATCCGAAAAAATCCAATCTGGGAAAACTATACCAATTTGAAAAGCTATAGATATCTACTAGAGGAAAAAAATAAGTCTAGATCCGTTCAGTAGTCCTCACACCCAAAAAACTGATGGAATAGTAACGGAGGTCAGGTGGGCTCCCTAATACTGATACAGAACTTTAGAAGATTTTTTCTCTCTCTACAGACCTCTGATTTAGGTGATTCTAATTCCTATAGGTCTCTGTGGTTGTCTAGTTTATGTGTATAAAATTTCACTACATTTAGACTCCATTTGGTCCATGAATGCTATAGATTTCATTTCTGGTCTACAGTAACAGTACTTGACCAAACCATAGATTTTTCCCAATTTCAACAATTCACTAAATATTCTCTATACTTCTGAATATTACCCACTTTAGCTTCTTGGGAATATTTCTACAAACTCTAAAGGCATGCCAAATTTCATGGCAAGAAGAGCTCATCCGGTCATACTTTGACAGAGCTCTCAAAATTATCGGTTTTGGCACCCAAAATGGTTCTAATGGGTCCAAATGGCCTCTCAAACATTCTCACTCCACATGGACATGTTTGAAAGCATAAAACTAGTATATATAACAAGTCCAAGTGGTCTAAATCATCATACATTCTAAACTCGCTATGCTATGGCCAAATATACACTATCACATACATTCAACAAAAGGGGCAAAACCCACATTTCTATTAATTTGGCTCTTTACATAGTTCATACATCATGTTTCCTTACATTTACACTTGCTACAACATTTACAACTCAAAAATAGTGGGTGCATATACATTGTGGCACCACTTTACATCAAAAGAGTCAAAATGAGCTAACTTCTAGCTACACATGCATCTAGGTTCCTTGGTGTGCACTTGGTTCTCCTTGAACTCCACCTAGCATGTTAATATGGGAGGGGAAGGGGTGAGATTCATGGAATCTCAGTAGCTCATGCACTCATTCAAGTAAACAATCAAGGCATATAACAAGTCAAAGCATGTAATTTGGCAGCCAACCATTCTCATTCACATAATACATATTGTACATGCTATGGAAATCACAACAATGCCACAAATAAGCTCTAGGGACTTTCGGTCTAGCCTCACCCGAGTTTAGGGACTTTTGGATGGCCTCACCCGAGTTTAGGGACTTTTGACTTGGCTTCACTCGGTTATGAGACTTTTGGCCTTGTCTCACCCATCTCAAGGGACTTTCGGCACTACCTCACCCGAGCAATTCTCACAGTCCATCACACAAGCACATTGATAACAATGCATCATGGCAATAACATATGGCATATCTCACACATCAAGCATATACATAAACATACAATGACTATTACATCCAAGAATGCAATAACAAGGAGTGTAAAGAGAGCTACCTTTGGAGCCAACACAAGCCTTCCCTTTCAATTTCTCTTTTCCCTTCTTAGGTTCACAATCACACCTTGATGGAGGTGCTTCACTTGAGCCTAGGCACAATCAAGAACATGGAATTACTCTATTAGAATGTAATCTTTAAAGTAAACTCTCCTAACATACCAGAACCTAGAGGTTCTCTCTCTCTCTCTAGAATGCCATTGATTCTTCCTCTCTCTCAAGCTCTCATGGTAGTGGAAATAATATTTTCGAAGAAAACAAGGAGATTCAAGGGTGTTTTCCAATTTCCCTCTTCTGACCCATGCCTAAAATCCAACGAATTTCACAAACAAAACCATAGGAAAAGAGGGCAAAGAGAGGAGATCAGAATTCTAAGTAGAAATGAGAGGAACTTGCTTACCTTTCTTTTTCTCTTCCTCCTTCTCTTGGTTTCTCTCACTCTCCACTCCTTTTTCTCTCCTTGGGTCGAAGTCTAGGGCAAATATGAGAGAAAGAATGAGTTGTAACATTTAAGAAAGTCAATTCCTCGCTTTTTACTCTCTTCCGGACTGACCCTCGCTACGGCGAAAATTAACCTTCGCTACGGCGAGCTCGTGTCAGCTGCCTTTGCTATGGCGAGGTTTAACTTTCGCTACGGCGAGCACGTATAAATTCCCTTCGCTGTGGCGAGGTTTAACCTTCGCTACGGTGAACTCGCGTCAGTTCCAGACCTTTACTCTCGCTATGGCGTACGCTACGGCGAGTAACTCCCTGGTTTCTGTATGGATTGCTACCTGCACTCGCTATAGCTAGAATCACCTTTGCTATTGTGAACAAGCACTCTCGCTATCGCGAGACCATTTCTCGCTATTGCGAGAAGACTTAGCAAAATTTCTAGATTTCGAAAATTTCCAGCTTTCTTCTTTCTTTCTTTTTCTCTCTTTTCTTTTTCCCTTTTCCCGGTTGTTACAGAATCCCTAAGCTAACTTCGCTTTCACAGGGAATAAAAGAAGCAATGTATATGGCAAAGTTGAACCTTTATAGCTATCCCAATTTGAAGTCCTTACCCGATTGGATACCCGTACCATTGAGCCTGACAATTAAGGGTTGTCCTAATTTACTATCAAATTGCTAAAATCCCTATAATATCAATGAAGTAAGTAAAGACTTGCTCCAGTTGTTTGGGTATGTTGGACATCTTCCAAGTCTCTGCATTTGTTTCCTTTGAAGTTGCAGCTGAAGCACAAAGCTTCCAAGGCTTCCATGGCAACACTGATATTTTGTTGCTATTAAATTTAGAAGTGGATTCTAGTGTCACTTTGTGTAGGATGCAACAAACAAAACTATTAGTATAAATTGATCCGAGTTGTACCTGAGGACATTGTCCTTAAGAGTTATTCCGCCATAAGTTGGCAACTCCCCAGGATTAAATAGACCCTTCCTACAATAGGGGAACAGAACAACAAAGATTGAAGCACTCAGAAGAGAGAAGGGACAGGAGAGGAGAAAGCTCCGAAGATGTCTGAGAGCTCGGTGTGTCATGAACCGCATCACGCACTGCCTTTTATAGGCCAAAGACGGAAACAAGAAACGTTGGGCAATTAAAAAATAATTAATGGCAACTTAATCACGGTTTAATGAAAATCCATTTTGAACGTTGGGATTAAAAGCAATGGCTATTTCTGAACATTTGAGATTAAAGCCAGTTAATGAAAAATTAAAGTGGATAAATTTAAATTCTCAACGTTCAAAAAATTAATAAATTCATGGTCCCAATTTCAAAACTGCTGAAAACAAGATTTTTCTAGTAAGCCTATTTATAAAATACTTTTGTAAAATACAAAAATAGTTGCAACAAAAAATGCCCAGTTCCGCATCTAATTCGTGCGCAGGCGAGAGAAATCAGAGATTTTCAACTGCGTTACCCCTGCATTGGCCTGTTGTTGTGCGCGCGAGCCCACTCCTCTTCTTGGCCCATTTACTTGCCCAATATCACATTTTAGTATATATACACTAAGTTTCACTTTGTTCTAAGCAATGTGGGACTTAGGCTTTTGACACATTTTTGACACACCTACTTCAACACTTTGTACCTCCTTCAGATATTAGCGTGCACATACTTCCATGCTCTTTCTTCCTTGGAGTGTCAAGTTCGGTATCTGTCCAAGAGAAACAAGCTTTGCTATTAACTATTGGCGAGTCACCTCTTAGTCTTCCTTTTGGTGTTTCCAAGCTGTTGTAAACTACACCAAATTAAATCAAATGAATCCATATTCACTTTCACTTGTTATTTGGTTGGTTGCAAGTGCAGAAGAAGGGAATGCTTAACTTAGTAATATTCATGAATGAGAATTCAGTAACCAACCAGCATTACTTGACAAATCTTATGTTTCTGAGTAATCTTGACGGAATTGCGACCTCCCTCAAATTCAAAATTGCATAAAAACACAGAAACAATCAAAGGGAATGGAAAATGGAAAAGGATATAAAAAAACTCGTCGATGATCAATTGGTTTATCAACATAATAACCGGCAATAGTTAGAGGATTTATGTGGAATGCGGTGAGGGGCCGAGAAGGTTCAATTAAGGCACGAAGTTAAAAAATAAAAAAAAGGTTCATAAGAAACTCCACAGGGTAACGTGTAATCCTCCTACATATTAAGAAATTAAGAGTCCTATAATAATTAATAATAGCTTCTCATCATACTGGTAACAATTTTGAAATATGTTAGAAACGTTTTGCTAATACGTTAGTAACAACACCTTCAAATACAAGTAACAACACTTTTGATTATTAGAATATTAGTAAAACATAAGAAGTGCCTTTCAAAGTTTTTACCAACACAATAAGATATGGTTATTAATTGTACATGTGCTCTAAATTCCTTAATATAATCAAGTTAACTTTTTACCTAACATAATATTATGATTTTATTTTTAATATAATATTAAAGACAACTAAATTAATGTTATGAAATTTATTTTTTATATAACAATAAAGATAGTTAAGTAATTTTATTCTTGGAAGAAACACATATAGAAAAACTAATTTCATTGATTGAAAACAAATTGGAGAAGAGTCTAATGTAATTTTTGAAACAAAAAAGGTATTAAGTGTAATTAAGTTAAATTTCAAAAAAATTAATATAATTTACTTTTATTATTTTATGCCAATTTTTAGTGAATAAAAATCTTATCATATGTTAAGAAGCTTGCTTGATGCTTTAACTAACAAGGAAAATATGAAAGAAAATTGGTAGCTAGGAATGAGACATTCTCGTGTATATGATTTTCTCAAACTTAACTTAATGAAGATTTAATTTTCAAAATTTTGATTCTCAATAAGGGCTTTCTAGTTATGAAGAGAATTATGACAATTTTTCATCTATAAATTTTGACCCAAAAATCGTAATACTATCCTAATCAATTTGATTGTTTTTAAGAAAATTAATAAAGATATAAGGCTATAGAATTGCACACTTGATTTTTCAACTCATTTTTAAAAATTAAACTCTTAAATTGATTATTTACTATTCTCTTTTTTTAATTCTTAGCTTTACTTGGCTTTTGTTTTCCTTTTTTTTTTAAAATACAATCAAAGTATCTTCAAGCCTACTAATTAACAAAATTACCTTTGGGCCAGCTCCACATAGTTTTCTGTTAGTTATAAGGTTTTATGTTATAAGTTTTGATGATAATACATGAGTTACAAATATAACACTAATATGTGTTTACTTAATTACTATAAGCCATGCATGATTATAGAGAAGATTATTAGCTCTAATTATATTATAAGTTTTGATGATGAAAAATGCTAACAAATATAGCATTAATATATTCTTACTTGTTTGATCATTAACTTGTAATGCTTTATATATTCAATGTTTTTGTGAAATGCTATATATAAAATCTAAATTGGATACATTCTTTTAAAAATCTCATGCATGACAAAATTGTTTATATTGCACTAAAAGTTGATTGGTATGTATATTGTTAAATATAAATTAGTTTAAATATGAATTGGACTAAATATTTTATTTGTAAGTTAAATATCTATTTTGTAGGATGGTCTAAAGAAAAAAGGGTCAGCATTTAAGTTAAGAGAATGAAATATTAACGTAATGCTTTACTCAAAGAAATAACAAGAAAAAATTATACTCCAAGAATTGGAGAATATAAATATGTTTTTATGTAGAACTGTTATGAGAGACTTGCAGTTATAAGATTCTTATAAGCCTAAAACAATCTAATCCATACTAAGGTGCAAAGGAAACCAAGACTACAATCCATGAAGCCACACTGCAATGTATTGACAAGACAACTTGCCTTATAGCAATGTAGCGAGTTACTCTTTGGCAAGCAACTTATATAGCTCCACTAGGCCACTTAATCTAATCACTATCATTAATACATCTTCAAGGAAGCTTATAAATAGATGCCATAAGATATTAACAAAAAGAATGACATCAAGAAAAAATATATATTACAAACCACACTTAGCATCAAAAGACACTTGGACAGTTCTCTTATGCTCATATGGCTAGTAAGATGACCAAAAGCTCCCCTCATACCTAATGAGAAGAAAGCACAAACAATTCTTAACCTTCCTATCTTTACCCTTAAGGGGTTCCCTTTTTTTATGTAGTGCTCTCAAATGGGAATAAAAACCAAGTACTATAATGTAATCTTCAACTTGTTTTGACATCTTTGAGAGAGAAACAAATATTATTGAGCCAAACCGTGCATAATCCCCATCATTTGAGTTTTAAAGTTTCAATTTGTATATCTACTCTTCAAGAAATTTTCTTTGAGTAATATTATTCTACTAAGATCTTGTAAAGAATAAAAAAAGAATAAAAAAGCTCTTTGAGTGAGTTTCCTTTAGGAAGAAAGGTGTTCATTGTTCTAAAGAGAAAAATAATTCTAAAGTAGGTAACTTTGAGGCTGTGAGGGCTTACAAATACCCAATTAAACTTGTGGATTTAGTGCAAAAAAAATCTTAAGTAAAAGCTTGGGGACTAGATGTAGGCTTATGTAACACCCCGAAATTAATTAAGGTGTTAATTATGGATTAAGATTAATTAAGGATAATTAATAGAGCATAATTGGGCAAGTTAGTGAATAGGTATCCTAGAGAGATAAATTGTTAATATGGGTTGAGAATTTATTTAGGATGGAGATTTACATCTAGGCCCAAATTAATTAAATCATGATAAGAGGCTAATAGAGGCCCAATGAATTAGAGGTAAACCCAAACTAATTTAATGAGATAGAGGCCCAAGATTTATCTTGTATAGGCTCAATTAAGTGGCCCAATTACCCTTGTGCAGACCCAAGCCCTTGAGCCCTTCAAATTAGGCCCAAAACCTATTAAACTTCAGCAACCCAATAAGTGAAAACTGGCCCAACAGAATTATGCAGCCCAACACTTAAAAACTGGCCCAATAAGCAAAATCTGAAACCCAATTGGGTTTGGACTTGGAGCAACCCATGACCCAGCCTTTTGACCCAACTTAAACCCATCTAAACCCTAATTGCTTCAGCCACACTTTCATTTTTCTGAAACTCAAGAGGCAAATTGGGAGGTGGAGAAGGAGGCTAGGGTTTGGGGCAAAGATTCTGCATTTCCACACACTTAGAGCAAGATTTGGCCAAGGTAATAGTTATAGAACTTAACCCCCTCATCTTTCTCCTTAATTTGGTCCGATTAGTTTTTCATTTGGAGAGATTTCATTATACCCAAAATCTGAAAAGTGAGTGTTTGGAGGTTTTCTTGGTGAAATTCGTAGGTTGAGGTTGGGGTTAGTATTAGGAGACCTTAAACCCCCCATTTTGATGCTTTCTTTGTTGGTTTGAGACCCCCATAGCTGATTTATATTATGGGTACTAATTCTATACGAATTTGCTTAGGATTTTGGGTGACACATTGAAAATTCTGGTGGGAGATACTTGAATCCGAATTTGGGATTTGTGGTGGCTGTTGCAATTGTCTGCAAGTGAGGTAACTGGGGTTTACATTAATTCCATGCATGTATCTGCTTTAATTTCATATTTGCTATATATGAATGATTTGAAATGTTGAATGAATTGGTTGGCTATCTGTTGTATCATGATTGGACCTTGTGAGTCCATGGTGGAGCTGTGGTGCGGCTGCCACCCGTGCATGTGCCGCGATCGGGCACTGGGTTATGATCAAACCCCAGATGCACTGAGCCCTGGTGTGCTCAATGGGGAGTAGGTGCCGTGGACGGGCCTCTCCTAGTGTTAATGGCCTTTAACATGTTAAATATATGATTGCTAGTATGGGATAGTAATCATGATAGCCTAATTGTTTCATTTGCTGAAATGACTGATATGATTTTGATATGGATTTTGATTTATGCATATATGTTGATTAAACTGGATTATATGATGGAATTGGCTTTGGTTACTGAGATTCATATCTCACCCCGTGTTGTGGGATTAATATTTCAGGTGAAAGTTCCTCGGGTAAGGATAAGGGTAAGCAAGTGGATGAGAATCCATGAGTTCCCACCTATGGGGAGATGGCTACACTTGGGCTGACTTTAGCTAGCATAGATGCTAATTTTGTATTCCTTAATGTATAGCATCATCATGTATCTGTATTGCCAAGTGTAGGCTTGAACATTTGATTTATTGAGGATGTATGAACTGAGGGGTTAGACCTCATCTTAATTTGGTAGTTGTTGTATGGACTCATGATTTCTGTTGTAATTGGTGCTGACATGTAATATTGCTTATCAATGGAAATGTAACCCTTGAGACATTGATATGAGCCCCTAATATATGGAACCCCCATTTATTTTGTATTAAAGGATAGCTGCTGGTAGTTCATGTATATTTTGTTGTTGATACTTTATGAACTTGCTGATGGAAGGTAATTAGAGGAAAGAAACGGGCATATAGGTTTTGAGTTGGTAATGGAAGTATAACTAAGTAAATAAGGTAGATAAATGCCATTAGAGCCATATAAAATGAGGGGAAGTGACCTTAGAGTGTCCCTAAGAAGAGGAATGGAGTGTAGGGGGCGAAATAGAGGGAAAATAGCTACAGGAGGGAGTCACGCCGCGGCCAAGAAGGCTTCGCCGCGGCCTAGGGAGTGACAGTGGCGAGGGACGCCGCGGCTTGAGAAATCTCGCCGCGGCGCGGAGTGAAAATAATCGCCCAGGGGGTGACAGAACGTAACCTCGCCGCGGCGAAAGAAGTCCCGCCGCGGCGCGAGTCGAGGAAATTAATTAGGGAGGTTACAGTAGCAAAACTCGCCGTGGCGCCACATAGGTTGGCCGCGGCGCAGGTCCAACTCGCCGCGGCGAAAGTCAAGAAAATTCCAGAGAGTAACTGGGCCGCGGCGCGAGAGATCTAGGCCGCGGCGCAAGTTTAAAAATGTGGTTTTTGAGCTCCAGAACCTAACTTAGCCGCGGCGCAAGTTTAAAAATGTGGTTTTTGAGCTCCAGAACCTAACTTAGCCGCGGCGGGAAAGTTCCAAGTCGCGGCGCAGGTCCCCAAAGTCCTATATTTGACCTAGAAACCCTAATTTCAGTAAGGCTAATGTTAGGGAATGGTATGAGTACATTGGTGGGATGTTTTTGTGGGTTGAAATTGATCAATGGATGAATCATAAACCTTTGATGATGGTATAAACCCTTCTTATGCATGATTCCGTTGTAGTTGATAGTTGATGATCCTAGTAGTATCAAGGTTTAAAATTTCCCTATATTTCTGCAAAGTAATTGATTGTAGCAACCCCAAACCTTGATCGCTAATTATTATCAGCATGTTTAACCTTAATTATCGAGATTAGAAACTAGGGTCGTCACAGCTTAGATTAGAGCTAAAATAAAATAAATTGCAATTTACTTCTCTTCCTTATATTTTTCACATTTTGAAATTCTTGATTGATGCTCTAATTTTATTATGATATTTGGTATGAAATATTGATCATTTATTTCTTAATATACTTTCAAATAAAACAATTGATGAAGAGATTGAAGATTGTTCAAATTTACTTAGAAATAAGGTTTTACATCAAGTTTAACAATACATTATTAAGTGGTTTATTTTTGCGAATGAAAATTATGCTCTTCATATTCAAACATTAATATAAATTTTTTTTCTTGATTGAAATAATTTTCATTTTGCTCTATAATCTTTAAATAACTTTAATAACAAGTATTTTGCAAAAGAATCTTAAAAATAACTTAGATTTTTATCAACATCCAATTCATTTGCCTTTTAAGTGTTGGTTGCCCTATCTAACACTTTCAACTAGTAGAGGAGTTAGAACCTTAGGTCAGGTGGCGGTCCACTAGTCCATTTTACAAATATACTCTTTATATTTTCTCTTGGCCATTGAGATGATAAACTAAAATTTTAATTCGTTTTGCCTAGGTCTAATAGCAAATTTTCTAAATTAAGTTTGGTTTGTTATTGTTGCCTAGATGAAAATTGTTGTTTTATGACAATTTTATCGTTAGAAAATTTTCTATTTCCTATTCAAAATCTAAAAAATTTGCAAATTTAATTACCATAAATCATGTTTTAATATAATAAATACTATAATTAAAAATGGTTAAGAATATCACAAATTCACAATTAGACATTAAGCATATACATCATAAAGAATAAATTAAATTTTGCAATATTAATATTAAATGGTGCAACATTAAAAAAAGAATTAAAAAGAAAAGAAAATCTTAGTGTTTAACCTTTAATCTTTTGTTTTTGTGTGCTTTAATCGAAAAGTCAATGACTTTTTCCTTCTTAACTTTAGGAGATATCCTTTAATTTAATAGAACTTACATATTATAAAGAAGATTGAATAGTACATTCCATTTTATGTTTAACATATATAGTTACATAGAAGAAAAAAATATGAAGAAAGAAAGGGAAAAAAAAAAAGCTCTCACCTTTCTCTCTCATCCTTAGGCTCATGCCGAGAATGTACTAACCAAAAGATGAAGATGAAGCTACAACAATGCAACTGTAGCATGTCAATACTAGCCAACAATAGAGCAATAATGATAAGAAGAGAAGAATGATGGTCGATGGTCCATGGATGAAGAAAAGTGTAGGCAACGTATAAGGCAAGCTATTAAAAATTTGAAATTAAATTGATGAAGCTAAAGCTAAGTCACAAGCATGAAACATAGATAGAGGAGAGAGAATAGACAAGTAGTAAAATATAACATGTTTTACACAATTTTTGGTCAGCTTTTTGAAAAAATAAGGATAGAGAAGAGAGAAATAGTTACTTGTGAGAGTAAAAAAAGATATTTTGGAACAAAAAAGAAAATAATAATAATAATAATAATAATAATAGTAACATGTGAAAATCGTATACATAATATGTGTGTCTAGGTCTATTAAGTTCAAATTAAAATGTCAAATAATTAAAAAAATATAATCTAATCATCTATGTGTTTAACTCTAGTAGGTTTAAAATTCTAAAGTATGGGAGGCATAATATCAAAACTTAATACTATATACATATAATTTATAAAATTTGAAGGGGTAATTGCTACCCACCTTGAATAAAAGTAGTTCTGCCATTGTCGTTAACTACTGATAATTAAAAAGAAAAAGGTAGTTATTTTGTTTTTGATTCAAGTGCACTTTTAGTTTTTATAAAAACTTCAATTTGGTCATTATGATTTTAATTAAATAAATGTCATTTTTTAATATGTAAAAAGAATACAAGTAATTTTTGTTTTTATAGTTCTATTCTTGTGATAATTAAGAAAAATAATGGTCTCTTGTATGATAAGTAACTAAATGAGATTATTATAACTTGAATTTGGAGCAAATATGAATTGACAAATGAAAATTAAATAACTAAAGTGCAATTTCACTTAAATGACTATGGAGTAAATATATATGGCTTAAATTATGTTTACGTGAGTTGATTGAAATATCATTATTTTTTATTATAATTATAAAAAACATAGCTAAAATAAAAAATAATTAAATACAACATTAACTCAATTAAAACTAAATGATTAAATTAAAACTTTTAAAATACTTAAAGGACCAAAAACATATTAAAACTTAGTATAAATCCATTGTGAATAAAAGGATTCATGCAAAGTAAAATTTGCAAGTGACTCAAATGTAATTTATATCTATATACAATTACTATATGAGTTTACTAATCTAATGATTTACAATATAATCAACATTTTTATTCTCTCATAATGCATTAGATGAATAATGGCCAACTATTCATACACAATATAAAAGAGTAATAAATTACTTCTATGAAAATTGTCATAAGAGTATGGTGAAATCAACTCAATTAGAAAATAGATTCATTTAAATTCTAAATCTAAAATCAAACTACTCATGATAAAATCAACAAAGCAATAATTAAAAAAAGAAAATCCATTATTGGAAGCCAAAGAAAAGAATGGAAAGAAAATGAATCGATTGAAGTGACAATTCATTGACATGAACTTCAAATGTCTCCCTATCTCTATATCTAGTGGATATCCAAAACACTCTTTTAGAGTTTTCCTAACCTATCTTTGCATCTCCAAGTCTATTCTCTACCTTCCCTCCTTAGAAATTCAAGGTTACCTCATAAAAAGCCCTAATCTTAGTTGTACTTAGGTAGCTTGTATCAAAATCATCCATTCACACGATTTGCTCATGTTGCCTTTTAGTAATTCACTCAATGCAAGGCTTTTGCACCTGGCTATGTAACTTTACATAGTAAGCTCGTATAAGTCTTAGGTTTGCTCAAAAAGTTCACTTTCACTTGCACATGTTCACCAACATGGTTAGCCCATATTCTTTTTTGAAAATGCCTGATTTCTTATTGAATCTCTCATGCTTTTCACTTTCCCTTATACCTGATTATATCACATAAAAGGCACATAAAAACCATATAATCTGGATTTAATTATTCAATTTTATCTTAAGAAAAGTATACAAATTTAACATTCATCAAACTCCCCCCAAACTTGATTCTTTGCTCATCCTTGCACAAATTAAATAATCTACTAACTATGCTTATATTCTATTCATGATACTTGAATAAAATGCTAAGTTATCAAGTGTAAATCTTAATCAATCACATGGATCAGATTCAAAAACAGGTACGATATCATGTAAACATAAAATTAATCACATTCATTTCTTTTCTATCTACAAATACCTTGTATAATCACCCAAATTTAGTAGCCAACACAACTAAATAGTGTACAAATATAAAAAAAATTCCTTTCTTTTTAGGTTTAATAGAAAACATAAACATTCTATAAGAATATCAATACCTTTTTTTTTAACTTAATGAGTGCATTTTATCCTCCATCTTATTTCTTTTTCTTTTTATTTTTATCGTGAGTAAATGCATCTCATGCTTCACCTCTACTCACAATAAGTTCTTGCAAATAAGTGTATTTTATGCTCTTTCTTATGTGTCACATTTGATTAAACATATATTAAAAATTTTTTACATGAATTAAACCAAAATGAAGAGAAAAAATTAGAAAATTTATCACACAACTTGGTTATACTTCTACAACTAATTCTTGTGTTAAACAAAAAATATTGTTTCAATCTATTATTCAGGAAGAAAGTGCTTAACTTTATTTTACAACATACTACACCTCTTTAATTCTAACAATGTAAATAACAACAAACTATTTTTTACAACCCAGACATTCATCAAGCACCATTTGTAGAAAATTTAGCATAATTAATCTCAATATAAAAATAATAGTTTACTCAATTCAAAGGCACTAGAATCCATTCAAATCAATCTTCCCCTAAACTTAAACATTACATTATTATGAATGCAAATAAGTAATACAATTAATGATCAAAGAGTCAAAATACTCCCCTAGTATTGTTATAATGCAATTAGGAGCATCAGGATAGGGAGCTTGATTAACTAACAAAAGATTTAAAATAGATAAGTAAAATAAAAAGATCAACAAGGTAATCAATAGTATATCAAAAGAGAATATCAATTAATTTTAAGAAGCAATACCATAATGTAAAAGATAGTTAAACATACAATTTAAACTATAGGTACATAAAATAAGGGAATAGGAGATTAGCTCTTGAGTAGTGGTGGAAAAGCTAAATATGGAATTGAACACGGGTGTTAATTTAATGGAATAAGGTGGGAATGGGTTACTGTGGCTAGGCCGGGTATGGATTGGGTTGTGAGGGATGGTTTTAAGTTTTTTTTTTTTTAGAACATAGTTGCATCCAATGACATAGCCTGCTTGTAGGTGCCATGGGTAAAGAATGATGGAAAAATGAAGATGTGGCGTAATTAGGATTGGCATGCACTTTGTTTTTAAAAGTCAGGTTTCAATAAGTGGTAGCACATAGCCATGTAGAGCCACATAGCTTACCTATGTGGACCATGGGTATAGATGATTTGACAGTACACAGTTGTGTAGATAAACACAATTAACCTGTGTACTTTCTAGTTATAATACTCCAAAAATTTTAAATACTCTAGATAAATTAGCCCACTACCAAACACCTAGAAAACTCTAAAATAAGCCATTTAAAAATTTAAATATGTGTATTCATCAACCATAACTTAATTATTCACCAACAAGCTAAAGTTTATACACAATCTTCTAATCAATTTACAATGATTTTACCCAAACTTAGTGTGTAACATGTCTTCAAGTGAACTTAAGATATGGAGATCCAAATACAACATATAAACACAATAAAGTGGCACAGGAAACTCCCTAAATAAGGATGCCACTTGGAAACACTGCAATTTCCACAATCAACTAGTGGTCAACTAAATGAACATGGTTCCTAACAACACAAAAGGCAAAAATCCAGAACAAAGCAACATACAAACTAAAACACATAAAATAAACTAAACTAGAGGATAAAAGAAAAGAAATAGTTCTAATTTAAAGTCTTTAGCTTGACTTTTTGTGTCACACCTGTAAAGTCCCATATCAGCTGAAAGGGGCCTATGGCTAGCCTATATAAGTGGGGAGAATCCTCCCCCTCACGAGCGTGCTTTTCCCGTGAGCTAAGTGGAAAGGGACAAAGCCCAATGAACCAGGAAGGCAGGGTCAAAGACCCACGAACAGGGAAGGAAGGGACAATACTCGTGAGGGGGAGGATTCTCCCCACTTATATGGGCTAGCCACAAGCCCCTTCCAGCCGATGTGGGACTTTACAATCCACCCCTCTTTTGGCCCGACCTGTCCTCGGGTCGCACATAGGCCAGGATTACTCTGATACCAACATATACAGAGCCTCCAAACATATTGTCCCTCGGTTGCAGGTTCAATGAACCACGCTCTCTTGGGTTTTGTCACTTCCTGGTCGCTGAGCTTTACCTGTGCTCCCAAGAAAACACGCGTCTGGTGGGGAAAGCTTTGCTCCCACTTATATAGGCCATTCCCAGGACCAACCCATCCGATGTGGGACTTTACAATCCATCCCCCTTTGGGATCGACCTATCCTTGGTCGCACATTCGAACGGACAGCTCTGATACCAACACCACACAGAGCCTCCAGATGTATTGTCCCTTAGTTGCAGGTTCAACGAACCGTGCTCCCTTGGGTTTTGTCGCTTCCTGGTCACTGAGCTTTGCCCGCGCTCTCAGGAAAACACACATACAAAGCCCTCACTAGTATTGTCCCTTCCTTCTCGATTCGTGGGTCTTTGACCCTGCCTTCCCTGTTCGTTGGGCTTTGCCCCTTCTCGCTTAACTCATGAGAAAAGTATGCTCATGAGGGGGAGGATTCCCCCCACTTATATGGGCTAGCCATAAGCCCCTTCCAGCCGATGTAGGACTTTACAATCCACCCCTCTTTTGGGCCGACCTGTCCTCGGGTCGTATATGGGCCAGGATTGCTCTGATACTAACACATACAGAGCCTTCAGATGTATTGTCCCTCAGTCACAGGTTCAATGGACCATGCTCCCTTGGGTTTTGTCGCTTCTTGGTCACTGAGCTTTGCCCGCGCTCCCAGGAAAACACACATACAAAGCCCTCACGAGTATTGTCCTTTCCTTCTCAGTTCATGGGTCTTTGACCTTGCCTTCCTGGTTCATTGGGCTTTGCCCCTTCTAGCTTAACTCACGGGAAAAGTATGCTCGTGAGGGGGAGGATTCTCCTCACTTATATGGGCTAGACATAGGCCCCTTCCAGCTGATGTGGGACATTACAATCCACCCCTCTTTTGGGCTGACCTGTCCTCGGGTCGTACATGGGTCAGGATTGCTCTGATACCAATATATACAGAGCCTCTAGACGTATTGTCCCTTGGTCGCAGGTTCAATGAACCGTGCTCCCTTGGGTTTTGTCGCTTCCTGGTTGCTGAGCTTTACTTGTACTCCCAAGAAAACGGGTGTCTGGTGGGGAGAGTGTCGCTCCCACTTATATGGGCCGTTCCCAAGACCAACCCATCTGATGTGGGACTTTACAATTCACCCCCCTTTGGGGTCGACCCATCCTCGGGTCACACATTCGAACGGCCAACTCTGATATCAACACCACACAGAGCCTCCAAACGTATTGTCCCTTAGTTGCAGGTTCAACGAACCACGCTTCCTTGGGTTTTGTCGCTTCCTGGTCACTGAGCTTTGCCCGCGCTCCCAGAAAAACGTGCGTCTAGTGGGAAGAGCTTTGTTTCCACTTATATGGGTCGTTCCTAGGACCAACCCATCTGATGTGAGACTTTACAACACCCTTAACCTCATAGCCAAGTGTAATGTCTGGTATTACATAAAAACACCGTAATAAGTCAATTTCTCTTGAGATAAGTGAATTAAGGCCCTAAAAAAATTGGATAAAATTTTAAATAATAGAAAAATAAGGATTTGAGTCTCAAGTTGCCTAGAAAATAAGGCTGAAGTGATTTAAAAAATTTGTCGAAAGTCTAGTGGTATTTTCGTAAATATGGACATTTTTTGAAAAACTCACATGAGGGCTTTTTAAATGAAAAATTTGAGCTTTACGAGGTTCTCAGAGCCGTAAAAACCATGAGAAGCCCTGGGACAATTAAAGCTCCTTCAATATATGTTTTCCAATAGTGGTGAGCCTGAACTTTGACTGATTTGTTTAGGAAGATTTTAGCTCCAATTTAAGTGATTCTAAAGGCATTTTCTAAGATTGGCAACATAAATTTTATAATAGAAAAGATGGTTCTGAAAAAAGAGCTAAAACGAAGTTAAAACAGAAATGCTAATTACAAGGGACATAAATGAAGTTTTTAAAACAAATAGATCAATAAGCTTCTTATATTATGTGTCCCACCTTTCCTCCTCTCCTTAACCAACTTTCCTTCATCCAAAAATAGAGGAGAGAGATGGAGAAAGAGGTGCACCAAGAAGCCAAGGAAGAAAGAAAGAAATTCAAGGAAAAAGGTAAGAAATCTTAAGGATTTTCATGCTTCTTCCTCTTGAAACCTTGTTTCTCTTCTCTCAAGCTCTCTTTCCATAGTTTTGGATATTTAAATGGTTCTATTTTGGCCTTGAACTAGAGGGGAAAAGTTAGAAATTCAAGGAGAAGAATAGAGCAAGGGAAGAACCTCTTGGAAAGAGCTTGAATTCAAGGTAATATCTTGCCTTTTGTTGCTTCTTCCTTCTTGCTCTCCCATGTAGTGTCTTACCCCTATACAGAACTTATGAGGCGAAGAAGTTTCTGTTCAAGAACCATTGAGAACTCATTAATTTAGGCTCTGGGAACTTGGAATATGCCAAAAAATTACAAGAAAAACCAATGAATTCCAAGTTAAAAAAGTGTAGAGCTCTTGAGTGCAATGTGAAAAATGATTTAACATATGAAGTTCCTTGCATGTGTAAGTGTTTAATTGAGCTCTTAAGACCTTTAGGAAGCCTCCCAAGTGTGTCTCCCATTAAAGAAAAATCAAGAAGCCCATGGACTCTTCCTTCCTCCATAAGCTCGGCCAAAGCTAGAGCAATAAGTTAGGGGATATTTTAATTTATTCTAGCCTTGGTTTAGGACTTCATATGATGGTAGAAGGTGGAAGGAACCCTTGGAAAAAATTTAGAAGCCATAAATTGGGAGATGAGGCAATAGCTTCCATAATGTAACCTTATGAAGCAACATATACCTAGGCTTGTGAAAGTGAGTATGTGATGGCTCCAAGGACCTTAAATGAAGTCAAGAGGCCTAGATATAGGAAGTGAATGGAGCCAAGCACTTGAATTGTAGTAGTTGCTTCATTGGGCCATTAATGGAACCATTATGTGGTCATTAGACAAAGTGTGTTTCTTAAGAGTGAGTTTAATGTTTTAGATTATTCCTGTAACGACCGGGAAAAAGAAAAGGAAAGGGAAAGAAAAGGAAATGAAATCTGGAAATTTTCGGAATCCAGAATTTCTACCAAGTCTTCTCGCAACAGCGGGAAACGTTCTCGCTACAGCGAGAGAGCTAGTTCGCCATAGCGAAGGCGATTCTAGCTATAGCGAGTGCTGGCAGCAGCCCATACTAAAACTAGGGAGTTGCCCGCTGTAGCGGCGCCATAGCGAGAGTGAAGTCTGGAACTGACGCGATTTCGCCATAGCGAGTGGTAAATCTCGCCATAGCGAAGGGGACTGGCACGAGCTCGCCGTAGCGAAGGTTACACCTCGCCATAGCGAAGCCAGATTACACGAGCTCGCTATAGCGAAGGTTAGTTTTCGCCGTAGCGAGAGTCAGTCTGGAAGAGAGTAAATAGCGAGAATCAGACTTCATTAAACGCCCAAACTCATTTCTTCTCTCATATCTGCCCTAAGCTTCGACCCAAAGAGAGAAAAGAGGCGAGGAGAGTGTGAGAGATCAAAAGAAGGAGGAAGATTAAGGGAAAGGTAAGGTCACTTCTCCCATTTCTCTTCAGATTTCTGATCCCCTCCCTTTGCCCTCTTTTCCTACGGTTTTGGTTGCAAAAATGGACGATTTCTGGGTATGGGTCAGAAGAGGGAAAGTGGAAAACGCTTTTGAATCATTGTGTTTTCTTTGAAAATGTGGTTTTCCACTACCATGGGAGCTTGAGAGAGAGAAAGGGGTTAATGGCATTCTAGAGAGAGAGAACTCTAGGTTATGGTATATGGGAGAATTTGATCTGAAGGATTATAGGGTAAGAGAGTAATTGCATGCTTTTGTGTGTCTAGGCTCAAGAGAAACACCTCCAACAAGGTATGATTATGAACTTAAGGAGGGAGAGGAGAAATTGAAAGGAAAAGCTAGTGAAGGCTTTGGCTCCAAAGGTAGCTCTCTCTTTCACTCTTTCTTGTTGCTTTCTTGGATATGATAGTCATTGTATGATGTATATGCTTGTTGTATGGAATATGCCATATGTTATTGCTTTGATGCATTGAATGCCAATATGCTTGTATGTTGAAATGTGAGATTGCTCGGGTGAGGTAGTGCCGAAAGTCCCATGAGATGGGTGAGGTGAAGCCGAAAGTCCCTTGAGATAGGTGAGACAAGGCCAAAAGTCTCTAACGAGTGAGGCCAAGTCAAAAGTCCTTAAACTCGGGTGAGGCCAACCAAAAGTCTCTAGACTCGGGTGAGGCTAGACCAAAAGTCCCTGGAGCTCATGTTTGGCATTGTTGTGATTCCATAGCATGTACATTGTGTGTTGGTTGATTGAGAATGGCTAAGTGCTTATTCACATGCTTTGACTTGTTATATGCCTTGATTGCTTGCTGGATTGAGTGTATGAGCTACTGAGATTCTCCGAATCTCACCCCTTTCCCCTCCCAACTAATATGCTAGGTGGAGCTCAAGGAGAACCGAGCACACACCATGGAGCCTAGGAGCATGTATAGGAAAATGTTAGTTTTATTGTGATATTTTGTTGTAAATATGATGTAAAGTGGTGCCAAATGAAGATGTGCCCACTATTTTTGAGATGTAAAGTTTGTAACACAGGTAGAAATATGAAAGGATGATGTATGAACTTTGTTATTAGCCAAATGAATGGAAATGTGGGTTTTTACCCCTTTGATGCATGAATGATATTGTGTAAATTTGGCCATAGCATAGTGAGATTTGAATGTATGATGATTTGGAGCATATGGACATGTTAGATATACTAGTTTTATGCTTTTGAACTTGTCCATGTGGAGTGAGAATGTGAGAGAGGCTATTTGGACCCGTTTTGGACCTATGGGGTGCCAAAACTGGTATTTTTGTGAGCTCCGTCAAAGTATGACCGGATGAGCTCTGTTTGCCATGAAATTTGGCATGCCTCTAGAGTTTGTAGAAAGCTTCTTGAGAAGCTAAAGTGGGTAATATTGGAAGATTATAGAATATTTGGGGAATTGTTGAATTTGGGAGAATTTAAGGGATTGGTCATGTACTGTTCATCTAAACCAGAAAATGAAATCTGTGGCACTTTTAGACCAAATGGATTCCAAATGAGGTGAAATTTTATACACATAAACTAGAAAACGAAAGTGACTTGTAGGAACTAGAATCACCCGAATCGGAGGTCTGTAGAGAGAGATTGAACCGACTGAAGTTCTGTATCAGCATCAGTGAGCTTATCTGACCCCCATCACTGTTCCATCGGTTTTCGGGGTGCAGGAGCTACTGAAC
The DNA here is from genome assembly GCA_032878935.1 of Erythrophleum fordii. Taxonomy (NCBI): domain Eukaryota; kingdom Viridiplantae; phylum Streptophyta; class Magnoliopsida; order Fabales; family Fabaceae; genus Erythrophleum; species Erythrophleum fordii. The sequence continues at coordinate 36,245,335 of JAVQMF010000053.1, forward strand.
TGATCTGGACTTATTTTTCTCCTCTAGTAGACATCCGTATCTTTCCGAATTGGTATAATTTGCCCAGATTGGATTTTTGTGGATTTAGTTATGAATTTCCGAAAATCATGACAGCAAGCTGCACGAGAAACAGTGACAGCTGGACCTTCCTCCCATTTTCGATGTCAAACATGATCCAAACGATGTGTTTGTGGTTGGGAATGATTTTTAATGTAAATTTGACACTTAGAGCTTTCCAGAAAGCTAAAGTTTGCTGCATTCCCATTTTTCTACAATTAATTATGATTTTCCAAAGTTAGAGCCAAGATATGACTTTTGGGCCCAAGTGAGAAAATGTAAATTTTATAGTTTTCGGCTCTATACCCGTGGCTTATGGTTTGTTTTATGCTATGTATGAGTCATCTATATGGAGTTGGAGTTGAGGATGCTTGAGATGGGTTCACAGGACCCACGGGGTAAAAGATGAGTATCTGAAACCCCGGTTCATAGCATGTAAATGCCACGGGAGAGTAGTGACTCTTTGGAAATCATATGGAACTGAGCCTATGGAGAGGCTAGGTAGTGGTAGTAGTTTAAGGTGTCACAATTCCAAGAGTATAATTGAGCGTTGTTCATTGTGTTTAGGCCAATAAGGGCAAACCCCATCTAGTTATGCTTGTGGAACCGAGAAAGGGAAGGAATAAAGCAACTAGAGCTTGGATTTTCATCAAGGTAACTCTCTACCTCATTCTCCTTGCATTCTTGGTTATGTATATGTCATTGTGTTCTTGTGTGTGCTTTTGTGTCTTATGAACATGCCACTTGATGTTATGATGTTGCATTGGTACCAATATGCTTTCTTGAATATTATTTGTTGTGAAAATTGCTCATAAGAGTAAGGTGATGCCAAAAGTCCCTTGATGTGGGTGAGATGCCAAAAGTCTTATGGATAAGTGAGTCCAAGTCAAAAGTCCCTAAGTTAAGGGTGAGGAAAATTCAAAAGTCCTAGAAATTTGGTAAGGCTAGACCAAAAGTCCCTATGGCTCATTCTTGACTTTGTTATGACCTTATGGCATGGAAATGTGACTTTGCACACTTTAGGGTTATGTTAGCTTCCATACTTGTACATTTGACATATACCATGCCTTGAATGTGTATTTGAAATTGAGATTCCATAAATCTCACTCCTTCCCTCCTTTATCTTAATATGTCTATGTGGTGCCCAAGAAGAGAAAAATGTGAGCCAAGGAGCTTGAAAGACCTTACTTTGGCAAATATATATTTTTTCTTGTAATTAGATGTTAAAAAGGACATGTATATGCCATTTTTTAGATGTAAATATTTGGACAAATGTAAAAGTATATGTATGTGATGTATGAACCATATTTGGTGTCAAAACAATGTAAATGGGAGATTTGGCTATGTGATGGCTTGTAAAGGCCTATACATTCTTGGATGTGGAAGGACCAAATTGAGATGTATGATATTTTGGGCCACTTGGGTAGTTCATATATGGTGTATTTGTGCTTTCAAACTTTCCCAAGGAGTGCTAAAACATGTAAGAAGCCAATTGGACCATTTTTTACTCCTTGGTAGTCTTAAAATGACCATAATGGTGAGCTATAGTCAAATTTGTCCAAATGAACTCCTCTTAGCTTGAAATTTAGCATGCATATAGGGCTTGTCTAGAGCTTTTTGGGAAGCTAAAGTGCATATTATTTGGAGCACTAGGGAATATTTGGTGAAATTCCAAAGTTGGCAAATTTCTATGGTTTTGGTACTGTCACTGTGTCTGAATTTTTACCTATGTCATTCATGATTCAAACAATATCCAATGGCTATGAAGTTTTACAAAGAGAAACTAGTCATTCACAGTAAACTATACAAACTAAAAGCACCCTAATTGAATGTCTATAGAGGGAGATATGAATTTTTGAAATTTCAGATAAGTGATAATAGTGTATACCAACCTTGGTTATCGTTCTATCGATTTTCAAGCCCTAAATGCATATGAACTAGTCTAAACTTATTTTTTCCTCTATTTAACATCTATAGCTTTCTAAATTGATATAATTTTCCTGGATTGGATTTTTGTGGAATTAGTTATGAATTTTTTAAATTTATATCAGTAACTTGTATCAGAAATGCTAGATAGTCCGACTTTTGCCACTTTTCTATTATTAAATGTGGTCCAAATGGTATTTTCATGGCTTGGATTATTTTTAGTGTAAATTTAACATCCAAATATTCCTAAGAAGCTATGGGTCCCTTGATTTTTATTTTTTTAGAATTAGTTCTATTTTTCAAAATTGCTAGTAGAAAATTGAAATTTTGACTCGAGGATAAAACATGAAATTCTTGGTTTTTGTCTTCTAATCCATGGTTTATGGAATGTTTTGCGATGTTTGTGACTTGTTTAGATGGAAAATAAATAGAGAATATTATTGATAAGTTCCTGGACATGAAAGTCACCTTGAATATGAGAATATGGAGCCTAATAAAGTATGGTGTGACACCAAGAATGTGATCAACATGAAAGACAATAATTTTTCCTTTGTATGCCTAATTGGAACTAGGATACTTACAAAAGTTTAATGGAAATCACTAATATTCAATGCCAAATAGTGAAACCAATTAGAACAAACTATAAGTCATACTTGGAATAAACATAATTAATTACATGTTGCTTTTATAGAAATTTTGGTAGAATTTCCCCTAAAATTTAGACCTTTTAATATTTCTACAATTAGCCTAACACAATAATTATATCAAAAGAATGTTCCACTCTTAACATAATCCATAATACATCAAATACTAAGGGTGAGGAGTCCTGTTTATGGATCAATGGAGCTACATACATAATATAAAATAGAATTGGTTTTCATATTAACCATCAAATAATGCCCTTGCAAACAGATGCGAGCCTCACTAAAAAACAAAGGTGGATGACTGATCCTATGTTATTGAAGAGAGTTCAGGTTTAGTTCTGTTATTTGAAAAGAATATTAAAAATTAAAGGAATGAATTCAACACTCAATGAGTAATTAATGCTAACTATATAGGATGAAAATGATTTAAAGTTAAAGTTTCGATTCATAACAATAAATCAACACATGGAACATTTAAACAATGATTGGCGAATACCTTAGATAAGTCATTCATAAAATGCAACAAGAACCTCAAATCAAAACCCATAGACGAGATGCAAAGCATATAGCTCACAAGGGTAAATAACACAGACATGAGCAACTCGATCACAGAAATTAGAGCAGATGTGTAGTGGCCAACCATACAGGGCTAGTAATATTCCTGCTAGTTAAGGTACAAATCATAGTGTACCTTAGTTAACCACTATTGCAGTTAACTATAAGGTCTTGAAATGAATAGCTTCAAAAAGAATCATACCGTAATCATTAGATATTTAGACATACAGAAAATAAAAAATTTTTAATTAAAAACACCACATTTAAACAAAGGTGATTTCAAACGTTAATCCATCCCCCAAATTTTTGGCCATACTTAAATCAATATTACGATAGTCAATAATAAAGATGTAGATAGTTAAATAAATAATATTTAAACGCAAGAATTCAAAACAGAACTTGCATCATGCTTATATAGTCAGTATTATCTACTCATCTCTTAACATGACATAGATAAGTTTCTTATCGTATCTTCTGCTAATTCCGTAATCGTAATTAATTCTCTCAACATACCTTATAACACCAATTCACAAAATCTTAGCATTTGGTTGACCTCAAACTGTCTCATAATTAGATTTATCCCATTTTCTCAAATATCTAGTCTTGATAAGCCTCTTTGGATATGGTACTTAATTATATCCCTTCCCAACACCAATATAAGTCTATTTATTCAAGTCATAATTCTATTAATACCCAAGTATCTTATCTACTCCTAGCCACTATAATCCCATGCATACTTCATTTATGAACCTTCATTCCCTAGCTTTTATACTTCGATCAACTATCATTTGTGGGACTTTTATCTAGAAGAAGTTAAATTTTTTTTTTAAACATTAATGAACTTTCTCAAATTTCCTAACCTAAAGTTCTTGAGTCCTCTTTATTTATAATAGAACTCTCTCCCCTTTAAGAAAGTTTGGTTCTTGAATTTAAGTATGTGAACTAACCTTAATCCTTAAACAAATGGGGGTACTTTGTATGTATTTCACTTTCCACTTCCCATGTTGCCTCCTCTTGTGAATGATAATGCCATGTTACCTTCATAGATACAATTTCCTTTGAATGTAGCTTCTTAATCTGCCTATCCATAATTGCCATAGGGGTTTCTTCATATATTAAATCCATACCCAATTAAACATCTTAAGTTGGTAACACATAGGAGGGATTAGGCATATACTTCCTCAACATCAAAACATGAAATACTAGTGAATATTAGTTAACTCAGGTGGCAAGGCTAAATAGTAAGCTACTACCTCTACTCTTTCCAAGATCTCAAATAGACTTATACATCTCAGGGCTAACATCCCTTTCCTCTTAAACCTCATCATACTCTTTACTAGGGACATCTTAAGAAACATATAATTGCTAACCATAAACTCTAAATCATGGCGTCTATGGTCTGAATAAGCTTTTTGTCTACTTTAAGCTGCCACCAATCTTTTCCTGATCATTTTTATCTTCTCCAAGGCATCGTGCACTAGGTCAGGCCCTAGTAGCTTAGCTTTTCCAACTTCAAACCATCCAACTGGAGATTTGCATCATCTCTCATATAATTTTTCAAAGGGTGCCATTTAAGTGTTAGCTTGATAAATGTTATTATAAAGAAATTCTATTAGAGGTAAATAATTATCCTAGCTACCATCGAAATCTTAAACACACAACCTCAACATATTCTCTATATTCTGTATGGTTCTCTCCAATTGTCCATCAGTTTATGGATGGAAAGCAGTACTATGATCTAATTGAGTACCCATAGCCTCCTAAAAGGCCATCTAGAATCAAGATGTAAATTGTGGTCCCTGATTAGAGACAGTAGATATTAGTACTCCATAAAGCTTTACTATCTTATTTAAGTAGAGTTGCACATAATTTGCAACATTGTAAGTTGTCTTCATAGGAAGGAAGCATGCTGATTTAATGAATCTATCAACAATCACCCAAATAGAGTTATGACCTTTTACTGTTCAAGGTAAGCCTGTGATGAAATCGACAGTAATTCTTTCCCATTTCCATTTTAGTATCTCCACTCGTTGGTGCAACCTTGTAAGTTTTTTATGTTCAGTCTTTAATTATTGACACACCAAACAATAAGAAACAAAATCTACCATATCCTTTTTCATACCTTCCTTTTGCTTCAAGTCTTGATACATTTTTATAAAACCTAGATGAATAGTAAACAAATAGCAATAAGCTTTTTTCTATAACTTCTTTCCTTATATCTCTCATATTTAGTACCCATAGCCATGCACCATACTATAAAACTCCTTCTAAATCTATGGTAAACTCACTTTTTTCCCTACTTTTGATGTCATCCATTAACTTGCCAAATTGTACATCCTTGATCTAAGCCGCTTTCACCCTTTCAAACAAAGAAAAATGAAGTTGTACATGAGTTAAAAATACTCATGGTTCTTTAATTTTGAATCCAATTGCCATACCTTCTACCTTATGAAATTCTACAATCATAGGTCTTCTTACCTCCACAATGTGACTCTGACTTTCCATAGACTTCCTACTTAAGGCATTTGCCATTATATTAGCCTTGCCAAGATAATACAAAATAGTACAATCAAAATCTTTAAGTAGCTCCATCCACCTCCTTTGTTTTAGATTCAAATTCCATTGTTGAAAGATATATTTAAGGCTTGTGTGATCTGTGTAAATCTTACAAGTCTTACCATATAGGTAATACCTCTAAATTTTAACAACAAAGACTATAACAGCCATCTCTAAATAATGAGTAGAATAATTCTGCTCATGTTTCTTGAGTTGCCTAGAGGCATAAGCAATCATGCAACCATGCTATATCAAAACACATTCTAAGCCTATTCTGGAGGCATCATATTATATGACATAGCCTTTAAACCTAGAAGGTAACATCAGAACTAGTGTGGAAGTCAAACACTTTTTTAGTTTCTGAAAATTTTCTTCACAAGTGTCAAACCACTGAAACTTTACATTCTTCTTTGTTAATCTTGTCAACAATGTAGCTATATTGGAAAAATCCTTAACAAATAAATGGTAATAGCCTGCCAAACCTAAGAAGCTACAAATCGCTATAACTGTAGTGGGTCAGGGCTACTCTTGTACTACTTCCACTTTACTTGGATCAACTTGTACCCCATCCCTTGAAATCATGTGACCCAGAAAGGCTATTTCTCATAGCCAAAACTAATATTTAGAAAACTTTACATACAACCAATGTTCCATTAACACTTATAATGCCATTCTCAAGTGTCGATCATGCTCTTTTCAACTTTTGGAATAAACTAGGATGTCATCAATGAAGACTATGACAGATTGATCTAAAAAAGGCTTGAAAACTTAGTTCATCAAGTCCATAAATGCAACTGGTGCATTAGTTAATCCTAATGACATCACCAAAAATTCATAATAACTATATTGAGTCTTGAAAGCAATTTTAAGAATATGTTTGTTTCTTATTAATTGATGATAATCCAATTACAAATCAATTTTTGAAAAATAGTAAGCCCTCTGCAACTGATCAAATATATCATCTATACAAGGTAAAGGATATTTATTTCCTATTGTCACTTTGTTCAATTGCCCCGTAATCCTCACATAAACAAAGAGAACCATCTTTTTTTATTTTACAAAAAATATAGGAGCACCCCATAGGGATATACTAGGGTAAATAAAACCCTTGTCCAAGAAATCCTGTAGCTTATTCTTTAATTTTTTGAGTTCTATAGGTGCCATTTTACAAGGAGGGATAGATATAGGTTAAGTACCAAATAGTAAATCAATACAAAATTTGATTTCCTTCTCTAGGGGTAACCCTGGTAATTCTTCAAGAAAAGCATCAAGAAATTCTCTTATCATTGGAACTTGTTCAAATGCCAAAATTTGCATCTCCATGTCTTCAACTATTGCCAAATATCATTGGCAACCTTTTCTCAAAAACCTTCAAGCTTTTATAACTGATATTAGGTTATTTGATGTTACACTTTAATCACTCTGGATAGTAAGAGGAGATTCACCTGAAAAATGACATTTCACTAACTTAAGATGACAATCTAAAACTACATGGCAAGAAGCTAAGTAATCCATTCTTAGTATCACATTAAAATCCATCATTATGAGTATCATTAAGTCAGCTAATGTCTCCTGATTTGCCATAATAATCACATAAGCTTTACTTACACCTAATTAACTATTATAGATTCTTCCATTGGGGTTGCAATTAGTAGCAAATAATCTAACTTTGTAGGTTCTCTACTAATTTTCTTCATAAAATATGCAGATACGTAGAAATGTATAAAGCCAAGATTAAATAATGCATATTCATCATGTAACTATAAGTGTACCTATCACCATGACATTGGATGCCCGCGTATCTTATCTATTCAAGGCAAAAACCCAAGCCTGACCATGAATTGTAGTTATATGACCCCTCTTTATTACTATTCTACTACTGTTACCTCTACCACTCTGAATAGTAATTGTACCATCAAACTAAGCCTTGTTGAAAATTGCCTAGTAGGTCAAACTAATTCCTAACTAGATTTAGGGTAAAGCCATGAGCAATCTCTCACTAAATGCCTAACTTGCCCAAATCAAAAGCATATTTTTGCTTCCTAATGACATGGTCCAGAATGCATCTTTTCACAAATAGAACAATATCTTCTATCTTAATGAGACTGAGTAGAAACTTAAGAAGGTGCAACCTTAACACTACCAGAAGGTACCCTATACATGATAATGCTAGTAGAAGATGGAGTCAGATATCTTGTGAGAGTCTGGCTAGGTCTTTGATGTCCCTGAAGTCTAGCCTCACAAGAAAATCAACTTGTAAAAAAACCACCCCTGTATTTTTCCTCACCACCATGCTTCCTCTTCCTCTAGGAGGTATCGTCCTCTCTATTTTCATCTCTATCATCCATGCATAATCTACAGCAACTAAATAAGAAGGAAATAAATTTATCTATATAGATACCACTTTGTACAATGATTGTAGCAACCCATTCATAAATCTCTTAATCCTATCCCTCTCAATAGACATTAAATATGGGGTGTACTAAGATAATTGAGTGAAACAAATATCATAGTCAGTGACCCTCATGTTTAATGTCTGTCTCAAACCCTCAACCTCTTATAGCATCACAAACAATCTGTGGTAAAAAACAATCTATAAAAAATCCTTTAAGTTCTTCCTATAACATCGGGGGCAATCTAGCTAGCTTTCACCTAACAAAGTTTGGAATCATAAATAAGCTACATCTTATAATTGAAACCTAACAAACTCTACTGATTTAGCACTCAAATAACTCAAAACTCTACAAATTTTCTTAGTACAGTCTATAAAATGCTGGGGATCTTCCAAACTATCTATTCTATAATAAGTGGGAGGCTTCAATTTTAGAAATTGAAAGTGTTATTGGGACCTTTCTCTACTCTTTCATTACTTGGTGTTCCACTGATCTTGACTACACTACTCTATCTTTTAGAGGGGTTTAATAGTCCCACAACCCCTACCCCTGCCTCGACCATAGCCTTGATTTGGCAGGTAACTTGTTGAGCTAATGTACTTTCAAAAGCTTCATCTATAGTAACTAGTCTATTAACTAAACAAATTCTAAGGGGCATCCTTACTCTACAATAAAACAATAACCTTTAGAAATTTTCTCCAATTCAAGTCTTAAAGCAAATAAACATCACATTTAACAAGGTCAACAAACTTGAAGGAGAAAGTATTAGAACATCTTATAAGGTTTTCAATAATATCTCAATACCACAGAAAGACCTAAGCTCTAATACCAACTTTGTCATACCCTATAGCTAAAAGTGTGACTGGCATGAAAAACAACAATTTCTCCTCTGTAAGCCTAACTAGAACTAGAATCCTTATGAAAGTTTATTGGAAATCACTAACATTTAATGCCAAAATAGTAAACCAATCAAAATAAACTAGAAGTCATACTTGGAATAAACATAATTAATTACATGTGGCTTTTGTAAAAATTTCAGCAAAGTCTTCCTTGAAATTTGGACCTCTCGGTATTTCTACAATTAGCCTAATACAATGATTACATTAAAGAAGAGTTATACTCTCAACATAATCCATTTTTTGTTTGTGGATCAATGGGGTTACATACATAATACAAAATAAAATTGATTTTCACATTAACCATCAAAATTATGCCTTCATGAATAGATGCAAGGCTCATCTAAAAACAAAGGTGGATGACTAATTCTATACCATTTAAAAGGGTTCAAGTCTAGTTTTGTTATTTGAAAAGAATATTAAAAATGAAAAAAATGAGTTCAACACTCAGTGAGTAATTAATGTTAACTTTACAAGATGAAAATAGTTTAAAGTCCCCATTCATAATAATAAATCAACACATGGAACATTTAAGTAATAATTGACAAATAATTCAAATAAGTCATTCATAAAATGCAATAGAAGCCTTAAATCAAAACCAACAAACCAAATGTAGAGCACACACCTGGCGAGGGTAAATACCATGACATGAGCAATCTGCTCATGGAAATCAGAGTAGATCCATGTGTAGTGGCCAAACACATGGGGCTAACAACACCCCTACTAGCTAGAGTATAAATCACAGTATACCATGGCTAATCCACTACAAAAAAATTGACTTTTAGCACTAAAATGTCACCACTAATCAGTTTTAGTGGCGACATCTTTTTTGCCACTCTACTCCAGTAATTCTAATACTTTTTAGCCGTGACAAAGTGTCACCAGTAAAAGTTGATGCTACAAATATATAGTAGTAAATATAGTCGCCATTAAAACTTATTAAAATTTAAGTGAAACAAGTACCGCCACTAAATGAAAAAGTATTAGTGGCGACATAGGTCATCACTATAAGTACATATTTAGTGACAACATTTTGTTATGGGTAAAAATAATTAGTGACACCACTAAAATCACTACTATATATATTTAGCAACAACTTATTGTTATGGGTAAAAATTAATATCATTTGTCACTATAGGGAAACCTTTAGCAACAACATTTGTTGTGGGTGAAAATGAATTAGCAACATAGTTATGGTCGCCACTAAAGATTTTTGGCAGCGACACATGATCGCCACAAAAATAAATTAGCAACATAGTCATGGTTGTCACTAAAGATTTTTAGTGGCAATATGTTGTTGTCACTAAAGGTATTTAAGGACAATATCATACTCATCACTAAAGGTGTTTAGTAATAAAAAATTATGGTTACTAAAAGGCAAAAGTGACAGCATTTTTGTAGCAATTAAGCTTTAATAGCAACATTTGGTGTTACAATAAAACTTTAATGGCAATTATTTTGTTTTTTAATACTAAAAATAAACCTTTTAGTAGCAAAATTTGTTGTTGTTAAAGGTAAGGGGGTTGATTTATATATATATATTAGAGTAAAAGGATAATGTACATTGAAACTAAATTAACATTGAAGAAAATTAAAACAAAAATAAGAAACAAAAAACAATATATATGACATGTACAAGAGGTAGTAATTTCTTAATATTACATATCATAATTAGTATTATAACTATAAGTGCTCTCATAATGTCCTACATGTCAGAAATATCTATTAGAACATGAAATGATGGCATAAATTGATACATCAAAATGGCCATCAACAAAGAAACATAAGTCCACCTTCTTTTCACCTAGCTTGTCTATGAGAGGAGTCATTGGTCGAAGTGTTCTGTCCCTATTGATAAAAAATAACATTAATCATATATTGTTATTGTTTAACATAACATTAAGATGGAAAATCATTTATAAGTACATGTTGTATAGTGGCCATAAGGCTAGCTAATTGAGCTTAAATCTCTAACTGAACCCGTTGTTGCATTGTAGCCCGCTCTTCTTGAGGTTTCTTTTCCATCTCAGCTTGTATTTCCTCCGATAACCTTTCCCACACTTCTTGTAATTTTCTCTCCATTTCAGTCTGCATTTGTTCCATCCTTATTGAAACCTTCAAATCCACTTCTGTTAAGTCCAAAATTCTATTCTTTGTTGGTTTCTTTCCATATCCTTTCCCCCTAACATACCTTGACCTTTCCCCCAACATGGTGGCTAAAATTTGATCTCCTGTTAATTAATTCTCATTATCTTCTGCTTCTTGCTAGTGAACTAGTTCTTAAATGCACCCCTAAAGATATAACAATAGATAAACACCATACACAATAAAGCAATAGAATAAATAATTGAAGCTTAATGATCTATAGCAACTTACATGAATTTCTTGTGGCTTGGGATCTACCCATTCCACCTCTCCGTCCTTATTCTTACAAGTGTGTTGAAGTTCCCAAACTTATTCGGGGGGTGCCACTTCTCCAGTAATGGGATCTCTCTATAATATTTATTGGATGATAATCCATGCTACCATAGAGGGAATGAAACAAAGAGAAATGTCTATAAACTCCTCAAATACAACACAAATACTTACTATAGACTCCTTAACCTTTGTAAATGAATGAGTACCGTATGCATGGTTTGTCACTTGCCTTGCCTTGTTTTCCTTATTCCTACTACTCGTAGCCTACAATTAGATGATATTATGATCATGAAACCTTAAAATTATGTAAACATAAAGCAAAAAATCCTTCAAGTTCTTGTTAGAAACATATTACCTTGAACTCTAGACTTTCCCAATAATGCATCAGCCACTCCCAATCATCACGACTGATGTTACTTAGTCGAGCAGCCTCCTTCTCTTCATTTGTGTCACACTTAGCATAATTGGCATATAGGTCAGCCTTCCCAGACTAGTATATTTGACGTAATGTTTCAACATAAGTTCTATTTAATCTCTCAGAGCACCCGTCGCGAACATCAAATTTGTCCCATATAAAACATAAGAAACCAAACTTATTAACTAACAAAGGAACACTATAAATGCTATGTAGGGAAAAATGACCTATAAATGTAATGAATACCTTTACTTTTAACAATAAAGTGTCCCTATATTTGGCATAAACTTTGGCCCAATCACCATCCCTGAAAGAGATTGTGGTTTGCACCACATGTCCACAATAGTTGGAAAAGTCATGGGCCCTATCTCCAATAGGTCTATTTGAGTTCTCAAGGACAAAAATTTTGATCTTTGAACTATATTTTGTCTTCATGTCTACTGATATACTCTTATAGTTTTCCCTCCCCTTCTTAGTAATGTTGCAAGAAGCTATTGCATGTGAAAAAAAGTAAACAAATTAATCATTAGTGTATATATATGGTAAAAGTGTAACAAAAAAAGCATTATCTGTATGAAATGATACCTGAACTACTCAACACCTGTGATCGTTGTGTAGGAGTTGAATCATTATAGATGGTTTGTCTATCCCTCTATGGTAAGAGTGGTGAGAGTGCATCTCCTGACTCCAAATCTCCCTATGCATGCTTAGGTTAGAATGCACCTCCTGGCACCAAATCCCTTTGTGTACACTTAAGTGATATCACCTCTCCAGTAGGGTTATATCAACCTTGGCCATTACCCTGCCCAATGCCTCATCCTCTTTGACCTCCTAGCCTACCTCATGTAGAACCTAACATTTACTACCTTTTGTCCAAATATAGTATAAGTAATAAGATACAATGAAACAAACATTAATGGCAAACAAAAATAGATGATAAAATATATACATAACAAGAAAATAGAAAAAAAAGGTAAAACAACATAAAAGTAAACAATACAACATGTATATGACAGAAAATATACCAAACTTCAAACACTTCAACCACTCAATCATACAATGGGAATGTTTGTACAATAATTATAAATTTTTCAAATGTTTAGTAAGATTGACACTAATCTTGATCACATTTAGTGTCCATGGTGTTTTTTGTATCGTCATCATCAAGCAAATCTTTTCCTTTTTCTTCATTGGTAGGCCTAATCTCATCATTGTCATTAATGAAATCATCTACCACACCCCTTGCATTATACCCACTTGTTTGAGCATTTATACTTGTGTGACTTAGTATTTTTGGTTCAACATCATCTTGATGCAAGAGGACCACAAGGTGAATGCCCATGTCATCATTTCAAATTAGATTTAATTAGACTATGTCTTCTTGGTATGCCTCATCAAGAAGGAGACCATCATTTTCACCACTTTCTTCCCCTTCTTCCACCTCTGAAAGGTTAAAGAGGTCATGAGGATTTGTCTTCACAACAATTAGCCATTTCATGTCAATGATGTCTCTCAGGTAGAACACTTATTCTACTTGGCTAGCTAAAACAAATGGCTCATTCATATCTAACGAATGTCGAGCATTCACACTTGTGATGCTAAACTTGTCAACCTTGTATCCTATTCCTAGGTAACCCATGTTCCACCAATGATATTTGAAGAGATATACTTTCTTATTCTCAATATATGAAAGCTTATATATATCCTCTAGGACAGCACAATACTCTTTCCCTTTGTCTAAGTCATCCCTTTTTACAAGAACTCCAATATTGTCAGTTTTCCTCTTTAAAGCATGATCTCTTGTATGAAATTTAAAATCATTGACCAAATAAGTAGAAAAATGGTACACTATTTTGGTTGGGCCAAGTGCTAGACTGATAAGGTCGTCATTAGCTTGGCCATATATGCATAATTGTAAAACCTGTATAGATTAACCATACTTTTTTATCGTTTATTTGAACAAAAGATCATCACTCAAAATATGCTATGCAACAAAGTATATTATATTAACAAAGGAACTCACTAGTGCACAAAACCATTTGGGAAAGTCCTCAATAGTTGAAGTTTGAGTTTCAATCTCTAATTAGTACTCCCTACATTGTAATTGTAGTAAGTAATTAGAAAATATTTGCTAACTAATTATTGTCATAAAGATTGGCAAATGAGTGATAACTTACTTCATGAATGGCAAAACATCATTGGAATTTTGCAGCACATACATACAAACTTGATGGGACTTTACTTCAAGTAAAGTAATGGACTCAACGCCCCATTGCCCTCCTAATTTGGTAGAAGATAGACTTGTCACCATTGTCTATGGATCTATCATCATTTTTAGGAGGCTGGTTAAATTTAGTTGGCATATTTTTTAAATAACAATAGCAAAAGGTAAGGCATTCGTCAATTAATAATTGAATCTTCTAGATGAAACTTATTATAAACATAAGATTTAAGAGTGCGTAAGTACCTACATAAAAGGTAGATGGTTGAAAAGAGAAATGGTTTGGAAGATTTGAGAAATTGAATAAAATGTATATTGAAATATAATACCTTTCAATAAGGTACATCCATCGGTATTGCACGGGTCCACCAAGCATCACCTCTTTTGGCAAGTGAATGGGCAAGTGAACTATAACATCAAAGAAAGCCAGAAATACCATTTCCAATTTACATAATATAAGTGCAATTTAGGTTTTAAATTGTTCTAGATCTTCAATTTTCAGGCACTTAAAACATAAATTCTTGAAAAATTTACCCAACTCTATTATCAGCTTTGACACTTCCTTAGGCAATAGATAGCGTATTGTAATTGGAGATATGCCTTACAACAATACGTGGTGGTCATGGTAGCACTTCAATCTAAATAATTTTTTATCATGAACATGAACACCCCTTGAAATGTTTGACAAGAAGGCATTTATAACCTTTAAATTTGTCAAAAAATTGCACACCGTCAATTTCTCATGTGGGGACAAGGCATAGCAAGCTGCAAGCATTAATACTCTATTCCCATCCTCTATTGGATGCAACTGTTGTCTTATTCCCAAATCATACAGACTCTTCAATGTGTCCTTAGTCTTTCCAGCCACACCCATTATTGTTAAAATGAGGTTTTCAGACATATTTCGTTCTATATACATGACATCTAGATTATGTCAAAGCAGGAGGGATTTCCAATATGGTAATTGGAAAAAAAATACTCTTCTTCCTCCAATTATAAGCATTGGTTGGGTGATCATGCTTTCTCTTTTATCCTTTCCCAAAGGTTACATTGTCTAATGCTTCTAATTGCCTTAGCACTTTAACTCTGGATAAAGGTATAAGTGCTTTTGCAGTTTCAACTTTCCTATCAAATGCCCTCCTATTTCGTTGCCAAGGATGAGTAATAGGTAAAAACCGGCAATGGCCCATGAAGCACACCTTGCTACATAAAGAAACTGAATGTGTGTTCTTATAACAACAAAGGCAGGCTAACTTCCCTTTAGTTGACCACCCTAAAAGGTTTCCATATGCTAGGAAGTCATTTATTATCTACAATATAGCTACGCACATCTTAAAATTAGATTACAAATGGGCATCATATGTCTCAACCCCTTCCTCCTACAAATGTTGTAACTCTTTAATCATTGGCTGTAGATATACAGTTATTTCTTCACCTGGACACATAGAACTTGGAATTAAGAGTGTCATCATAAAGTATGATTGTTTCATGCAATGCCAAGGTGGTAAATTATAAGAAACTAAAACCACTAGCCATATACTATGTGCAACACTCATATTGCCATATACTATGTGCAACACTCATATTGCCATAAGGTTGGAACCTATCACTTACTAGGCCAAAGCGAACATTTCTAGGGTCATCAGAGAAGTTAGGATGTTCCTACTCAAAGGTCTTCTATGCAATGAAATTAGATGGATGTCTTAACACACCATCATCCTTTCGTGTGTCCCTATGCCACCTCATCTCTTTAGCTATGTTACGAGCCATATACAGCTTTTATAGCCTAGGCATTATGGGAAAATGGCGTAACACTTTGTGTGAGACTTTCTTGCATTTATGCCCATCTGACTTCCATCTGGATAGGTTACACCTAAGACATCTTTCGACATTGACGTATGATAAATATATTTTAATTACTTAAATGGTTGTGATTTTGAGATTTTAACTAATATAATTTATAGATATTTTATATCTATTTAATTGATCTTATATCTTCTCTCATGTTTATCTGCAGGATCAGATAATATGATGTTTATCGTGGAAAAGCTATCGAGAGAAATTTACGCAGATTTTTTTGAGTACAGATTTACTCAGATTCACACAGAGGAAGTTTATAAAAGGAGGGGTGAAGAACCAAAAAACGATATAGAGATCAGAGGCTTCTCTCCTTCGTTATTTTCTCTGCGTTATTTTTCCATTTTTTTATCTTCTTAAAATTTATGAGGAAAATTCTTTAAGTGTTCCAAAGCCATGAGTGGCTAATCTCTTTATTTCCTAGTCAAGGTTATTGAGGTTTGACTCTGAATAATTTGTGAGAGGTTTGATTTAATTGTTTCTTTTCTTGAATATTAAAATATTTTCTATTATTCTGATATTATTATTTAGTTAATTTAATTGGTACCTTATTTTAGCTGAGTAATTACTGCTATCCGAATTTTTTTGAATTCGTAATTGTTCATTTGATTCGGTAGAGTAGCAATTCAATACCTTTGATAAATTAAATTTGCCTTTGTATGTTAAAGAAAATATTTCTTCTGTTTTAAACATACGAGCTTATGTATTGTTAAATGGTGATTGGTTGCTTTTTTTTTTCTTAATGCTATTTAAGGTTTACATTCCAAGAGCTTATTTGTGATTAATTTATGAATGAGGTTTAATTGGGGAGTTTGTTCCTTTTAAATATTCTTCAAGAAGAGCAGAACATCAAAGCTTGTTGATGTTCATAACCAATTTATTTTAAAAGAGAAATTATTTTTTTTTTACCTTTTGGGGTACTCAATGATCAAATTAGTTGAGTCAGATCTGAAATAAACCTTGGCTGGGAGTTGTTTGCATTAAAGTTTTCTCGATCAAAAATATTTTCTAGATTTATTTATTTTTAATTTTCTTTATCAAGAAAATCCCCCTTATTTTATTTTACTATTTTTAGGTTGAATAATTTGGCTAGTCCCTATGGAGTACGACTTTATTCACCCTATTTGCAAGAAATATTATTTTGAGAGTAGGAATTTATTTTTGGTGGCTTTGACACCCATCAACATACTCCCTCCAATACAAGATGTAATCATTTTCACATGCATCTATCTTGGTATAGTCTAACCTGAGCTCTCGAATAACCTTTGCTTCATAATAGGAGTTTGACACTAGTGCCCCCTCTAGAAGCACATCCCTAAATAAGCCAAGCAAGGCATCTATAGACTTGTTGCCCTAATGGTTGAGGCATTTCAAGTGAAGTAACCTTACAATGAAAGGTAACTTGGAAGCCTTTTTATAGCCTGGATAAAGGTTAGTTTTAGCATCCTCCAATAGCTCAAAGAAATGCCTAACTTACATATTTGGCGGGTCATCATATTTTGAGCCATAGTTCCTTGCCTCTCTTTTTGTATGCCCATACTCATTGTTTATCATCTCAATAATGTCATCTTCCTTATCATTATTATCTTCTTGCACACCTTCGTCAATCTTCTGTGAATGACTTTTGGCATGATAATGAAGTTCTCCATGTGAATCACACACTTGGTAACTCTCACAAAAACCCTTTTTGAATAGATCCTCCCTTACTCTATGTCTCAGCTTAAACTGTGTGTTCCTACACACTTTGCATGGACAACGAATTATATCATTAACCCCTGATTAATTAAATGCCCATTAGAGAAAACTATCCACTCCTAGTATATATCTTGGATCAACTCTATTCCTAATCATTATCTAACTTTTATCCATCCTTATTCTTTATTTCCTATATTAGGTAACATAGGCAGTAAAATTTCAGCAATAAGAACCATATTGTAATCAAGCCACACCTCCAATTTCTCATGTAGTTGCATGAAGCAAGCCACATTATAAGCAAGAAATTATAATTCAATTAGAAACAAGTTTCATTTTCCACACTTAAAAATTTAAAACAACAATCAAAATTCAACTATCTACTACCATAAGTACCATATTATCTAACCAATGAATCCCCCACATATATGCATTGGAGACTAGGTAAGTGATTCTTGATGCTAGAAATGAATGAGTAGTAATCTTGATGCTAGAAATGATATAAGTGAATTGGGATGTACCATAGCATATTGTGTATTTGGGGTTATTCTAGAGTCTTAAAGAGTTAGGTCTATTGAAACTTGTTCAAGGTTATCTAAAATTTATTGGTAAGGAAATGTATACCTTTGCTGATACAATGGTTGAAGTTCTAGTATAAAGTAAATTTCAATTAATTCAACTAATCCTTAAGTCCCTAAATGATAAATGCTGGTTTAGGGAGATAAATAGGAGACCAAATGTCAATAAAACCAAGTAATCCAACCATAAAAGGGCCCTCGAACTCCATTAGAGGATGTACTAAATGACTAGGACAAATATTTAAGAGTTTAGGATCAAAAGTAATTGGATTCATGGCCAAAACTACTTGAGTTGCGGTTATAATTCAAACAAAACTGAGGACCGTCACTGCGCGTATTGAAAACCTAGCTCAACACTTTTACAGAACTAAGCTATACCATGGTGAGGATTATTGCACTGCGACACAAATTAAAAACTTATCTTAACACTCTTACAGAACTAAGTTATGCTGCGGCTTGGTCATCTCAAGTTGCGGCAAGGATTGTGATTTTGCGCAGTAGCATGGGTATTTTAAGTCATAGCACAAGTTTAATATTTTTTTTTTCAGAGCTACAAAATCTAACTAAGTCATGGTAAGGAGCATTCAAGTTGTAGCATAATTACATTCTAATGTTTTTAAAGGTTTCAGTAACCATTTGAGTCACAGCAGAGATCCACTAAGTTGTGGCCTAAATTCTTAAATTCTTAATTTAGCTTCTAAACTTCTAAAAGTTATAACTTTGAGCATGGTAATCCGTTTAAGGTTATTTTTTTTAATCTGGGTATGTTTTTGAGATCTATGCAATGATGATTGCCGAGAGTAGTTCGATCACTTATTTTTTTGAAAAAAGCATGTTTGAACCTTCAATTTTGAGATTTTTTGTTTTAATTTCTTCTCAAAAGAAGATGTTCAAATCCTAAAATGTAAAAGTTTGTAACTTGAGTAAGGGATCTCCAAATTTAACAAACTTTAGCACTAATTAAAGGTCCATATGTCTACTTTATATTGTAAAAATTTTAGCCTAATCATACATCTTTTGTTCCTAAAAAATTGCATGATAATAAAATTGGTTTGGGTGACAATTCTACAAATTCATATTTTGCTGTCATAAATTTCAAAAATTTAAAAAATATTCAAATAACTCTAAAAATTACCATCTTAGGCTTGAATTAAACCTCCAAATATCCTCTAATTGTTTACCAATTTTAGACATAGATTCCACCATTTAGTCCTTCAAATGCATTCTTTTCTAAACCTGCCCTATTTAGGTCCTGAATTTGACACTATAAAGTATATATGTGAAAATGATGGCCTTAAACCATTCCACAAACCACCCCAACACTTCAAATCATATTTTAAGACTACTAGACCTTCCCAAAAAATCTCTAGATCAAAATATGACTACCTAAGTTCTTTATACCACATACAAGTCTCCATGCTACTTAGAGCTTTAGAGATCACAAAACCAACCATCATGCATTCAAAGTAGTAATATTAAGAGTCCACAATAATATCAAAAGAACCACAAAACATTAATCAAAATAATTACATTTATGTCAAACAAAATACATAAAAATGTTAAATTTCTTCTTAAATCTTACCTTATTGTCATAAATCCCACGTCGCCATAAGAATATTTTCCAAATTAAATCAAGTCCTATACTAAGCTTTTGCATGTCATATATGCATTTTACAAAAGAATCAAAAGAAACTACATATATCTAGCTCTGCTTGTTACTAGCTTCCATGGTCTTCTCCTTATTAGAGAAGCTAAGATAAAAGAAGGGATGAGATATGCAAATCTCAATAACCATGGAATCATTTCTACCTATATACATATAGAATGCAATGTATGATATAATATAGTTAAAACATGCCAAAATAATGATGCAAATAAGCTTGAGCATAATGTAAAGGGATATTACAATCACTTAAATCATTTCACATGCAATACTCAACACACAATGCATATAAGAGGAAATAACTTCAGGTTACCTCTATCGTGACTTCTAACTCTAAAAGGGTGTCTAATAATCACTTCAAGAAAACTTAACCTATTGAGTAAGAGAAAATTCAACATGAATCAGTAGCTCCAATATACCACACACATATCATAATCACTTTTATTCTTTGAAATTCTTTTTGTATAAAATACTCACTATATTTCCATCCCAACTAAACCATTTGAAGCTCTTAATCCTAAACATCCTCCATCTCATCCCTTTAGACTTCGCATATGTTTTTGCCTCAATAGTAAATTCATGCTAAATTACCATATTAGGGCTCATCTTCATTAAAAATCATCCTTTAAGGTCTACCTAAGCTTAAAGGAGCATCATTTAATCATTAAAGCATCAAGATTGAATTTGAGGTTCTAAATTCGTATCCATGGCTGTCCTCATTAAGAAAACCATAAAAAGTCATTATATTTTTGCTCATTTTGATTAGAAATTATCAATTAAGGCTTACCTAAACCAAAAGGAACCATTCCAAGCCATGGAACTTGAATATTAAACAAAAAATGTAACATTCAAGATTTTTAAAAATTTTTTAAGTTTGCTAGCTATAGCCAGGACCCCTATTAGCTATAGTGAATGTACCTACTCACTACAGCAAGTTTCCAGCTAGCTATAGCAAATGTACCAATTTGCTATAGTGAGAATACAGTTAGCTATAGTGAGTTTATGCGTCCCATATAAAATCTAGGGGGTTTCTCACAATAGCGCACATCGTAGCGGGAACAGGGGCTTAGGACTGATACATGCATGCTGTAACGAGGGATATTTTTTGTTATAGCAAGGTTTAATTTGAAAGAAGCGTGAAAAAGGGGATTTTTGTTTCTTAAAGACCCTAGAAGCCCTCTTTTCTTCTAACCGACATATGCTTCGTCCAAAACAGAGAAACAAGCTAGAGAGAGAGAGAGAGACAAAGGCTAAGAGAAACCAAGAAAGAAGGGAGAAACATCAAGGAAAATGTGAGAGAAACTTGAGAATTTCATAGCTTTCCTTCTTAAAATCTTGCTTTTCTTTCTTTACTCTCTCTTTCTATAGTTTTGGTTGTTGAATTAGTTTTTTTGTGAGCTTGGTTCAAAAAAGGGAGAGTGGAGATTTAAAAGGAAGGTGAAGGCAAGGGAACCACTCTTGAAGAAGGCTAGAATTCAAGGTAGATACCTATGTATCTTTACTTTTTCTTCTTTGCTTCTTGTGCATGTTAGTTCTACCAACTTAAGAGCTAGTAAAGGGAAGGAAGTTCTGACCTAGAACAAGTATAAAACCTTTGAATTAGAGTGTCGGAAGCTAGGAAATGCAAATGAATTAGAAGAAGAGTTAGTGAAATTCAAGAGGGAACAATTAGGGATTCTTAAACACTTTGTAAAGTTTACTTTAGTATATGAATCCTCTAGCCTATGTAAGTATTTGTTTGAGTTTCTAAGACCCTTAGGAGGCTTCCCAAGTGCTTTTCCCTTCAAGGAAAATTTAGAAGCTTCATTAGACCTTTAATGGAGCTATTATAGGTTAAGTGTGTGTGTGACGTCTTGGCTTAATCCAAGAGAGTAATTAAGTGCTTTTGTTATGTCTAGGCCAAAGAATTCAAGCCCCATCTAGTTGTGGCTATGAGACCAAGAAGGAAAAAGAGAAGTTAAAAGGGAAGGATTGTGTTTAATTGCCAAGGTAGCTCTTCACTCTTTCATGTTGCATTCTTAGATGTATGATAGTCATTGTATACTTGTGTGTGTATTGGTATTGTGAGACATACCATTTAATATTGTCTTGATGCATTGGTACTAATATGCTTATGTTTTGGGTTGTGAAAATAGCCCTTAAAGGGTGAGGTGGTGCCAAAAGTCCATTGTGATGGGTGAGGCTGTGCCAAAAGTCTCTTGTGATGGGTGAGGTGGAGCCAAAAGTCTCATGGATGATTGAGGCCAAGTCAAAAGTCTCTAGACCAAGGGTGAGGCTAATCTAAAAGTCCCCAAAATAGGGTAAGGTTAGACCAAAAATCCCTAAAGCTTATTTTTAGAATTGATATAATTTTCATGGCATGTAAATCTTATGTTGTATAATTTTTAATGGTTGGATGCCTACTTACATGCTTTGAAATATTTATATTCCTTGATTGCTTCTTTGAATGAATGCATGAGCTATTGAGATTCTATGAATCTTACTCCCTTCCCTCTCCCATCTTAACATGTTAGGCGGAGCTCAAGGTGACTAAGGTGCAAGTCAAAGAGCTTAGTTAAGCATACTTAGTTAATTGTATAGCTTGTTTTAGTTCTTTTGACGTAAAGAAGTGCCAAAATGTATATGTATATATTATTTTTGACATGTAAACATATGAACAAGTGTAAAGGCATGCATATGTGATGTATAAACCATTTGTGGAACCAAAACAATGAGAATGCAAGTTTTGGGTACTTGGTAACCAATTCCTAGATGTGTATTCTTGTATGTAGCATAGTGAGTTTAAGACGCATGATGGTTTGGACTATTTGGACAATTTATATATGATGTATTAGTGCTTTTAAATTTGCCCAAGAGGTGCCAAACACACAAAAAAGGCTATTTGGACTAAAGAGTTGCATTATGAGAAGCAAAAATGACCATATTGGTGGGCCATAACACTTTTTATCCAAATGTGCTTTCCTTGATCTGAAATTTGGCATGTATCTAGTGCTTGTTAAGAACTTGTTAGGAAGCTAAAGTGCATAATATTTAGAGATCTATGGAATTTTTGGTGAATTTTTAAAGTTGGAGAATTTTTTGGTTTTGGTTAGTGTACTGTGCAATTGGTCTGAAAATGAATCTATGTCATTCATGGGGCAAATGATGTCCAATTGCTATGAAAGTTTATAGGGAGAAACTAAACATTCACAGTGACCTATACCAATAGGAAGCACCTCAATTGGAGGTCTGTAGAGGGAGAAATAATTTTCTAAAGTTCTATGTTAGTATCAGGGATGCCACCAACCTTAGCTATTGTTCCATCAATTTTCGAGGTCTAAAGGCTACTGAACTAGTCTAGACTTATTTTTTTCCCTCTAGTTAACTTTTTTATCTTTCCAAATTGGTATATTTTTCTATAATGGAATTTTTTGGAATTAGTTATAAATTTTTGAAATTTATATCAGAAATCTATATTAGAAATTGTCAAACATAGTCTAAACGCTGAGATTGTGGTTTGAAATTATTTTTATATAAAGTTAACATCTAGAGCTTTGCAGAAAGCTATGGTTTGCTTGATTCTCATTTTTTTAGAATTAGTTATGATATTCCAAAATTAGAATAAAAAATCTGACTTTTTAACCCATGAGAGAAATTGCATCTTTCTGGTTTTTAGCTTCATATCCATGGTTTATGGATTGTTTTATGCTATGCATGAGTTGTATGAATGAAGTTTGAGTAGAAAATGTGATCGATAGGTTCACAGGACCCACAGGGTGAAGTATGAGTGTTTAAACCCTTGACATATTGCATTAAAATGCCACGGTTTTTTTTTTTCATTGGGTTTTTATGGAATCAAACCTAAGTGAAGATTAGTTGAGGTTAACACATTATGGTGTCACATTTTTAGTATCAAAGCAAAGGTTCAGGCATTTTCACTCGGTGTTTGGCTCTTGAATTGCATTATTGGTTGTGTTAAGGTAGGAATTGCCATAGAAGTGATGAAGTACACATGCATATATGCTTGAGATACAACTGTGAACTGAAGGTTGTTACTTCTTGTCAGACAAATGGTTAAGACTAGATAAGGCAAGAGTAGAGACAGGCCACCTAGGGCTCAGAGAGCTAAGTTAGAGGTTCCCGTTGGGCCTGAAGATCCTTTGTGGACCATCATGGAGAGACTTGATCAGTATGAGGCCATGATGGGCCAACAACAAGAGATGCTAAAACAACAGAGGTACATTGACAAGCAATAGTATGACATGATCATGCAATTGTAAGATACCCTAGCTAGGTAAGAAGAAGCTAGGAAAGAAGCCCCTGTAACTGTGACGACCCTAACCCCCAATCTCGATAATTAAGGTTAAACATACAATTAATCCTTATTAATTATGAAAATATAGAAAAATTTAAACCCTAATATGATTAGAGTCATCAATCGTTCAATTACATACTCCTATGTTCATAAGGGAATAAAACATCTATTAATAGGCATTGGATTCTATTACTCATTAGTTATGACTCACCCTAGTGACTCTAGATCATCCTTTATGATTAATCCATGGAAATCTAGGCTTTTCTAGTTAATATAACTGTTTTAGCATGTTAGCCGCGGCACCCATCCACTTCTGGCATTCCGCCTACACTTCCCCGGGAGCTTACTCAGACCTAGACGCCTATCTAGAAATTGTTGAATCAGTTTAGGAAGAATAGTCTACCCTCGTTTGATGGGGAGTTGGATGCGGATAAGGTAGGAGCTTGGGTTATGGAGCTAGAAAAAATATTTTCAGTGATAGATTGTACCACAGAGCAAAAAGCCTAGCTCGTCACTTTCATGCTATAGAAAAAAGCTGATAGATGGTGGCATAGCAAGAAACCCCTAATAGAGACCAAGAACATATAGATTACTTGGGAAAGCTTCTTGATAGAGTTTTGTGAGAAATACTTTCCTAGTTCGGTGAGGAAAAAGAAAGAGATAGAATTTATGGGCTTGAGATAGACTGAAGATATGACTATTGATCAATATATGGCTAAGTTTATTAAGTTATCTCAATATTCCTCTTACCTCCAAAGGTATGATGATGAGCCCTAGAGATGTGAGCAGTTTGAGACTGGGTTGAAGCCCCTGATTAGTGACAGGGTTACTCCACAGCAGATTAGAAAGTTTAATACCCTTATGGGGATCAGTAGGGTGATTGAGAATAACCTACGAGCTATCATACCTGCTACGACTTTAGCTAGTAAAAAAGGGGCTTCAGAATTGAAAAGGCTGAGACCAGAAGAGGGTTCTTGTAGGACACCCAACACTAAGAAGAGAGGCAAGGAGCCATGGGATAAAAGATAATAGAGGGGCAAGTAAATGCTGCCTCCTCAGAGCCAGTCATCTAGCCAGTAGTCTCTAGTGATGTGCTTCAAGTGTGGGAAGCTGAGGCACATTGCTAGGAATTGTCTCCAGATAGATACAACGCTTCCTCCCAGGTTACAGACCCAGGGTCGAGTGTTCGCCCTCACTTAGCAAGAAGCCAATGTGTTCTCTACTTTGATTCGCGATATGCTAATAGTGAATGGCTTTCCTGTAGTTGCTATTTTTTATTCAGGTGCTATTCATTCGTTTATATCCTATGATTGTGTGAGACAATTAGGTCTAGCTATTAGTACTTTGCCATTTGACTTGTTGTCATTACACCCACTGGAAGCCATGTTGTTACTTCCCATACTTACTTAAATATCATCATTTAATTCAATCATTGCCATACCACTATTAATTTAATATGTATGCCCTTCCATGGTATTAATTTGATTGTTGGTATGAACTGGATGGCCGCGAATAATGCGGTACTTGATTGTGAACACCAAACAATTTTCCTGCCTCCTGGTAAGACTATACCTAGGGTAAGAGCTGAGTTATCCTTTGTGACTACTACCTAGGCTGAAAGACATTTAAAGTATGGATGTCAAAGGTTTCTAGTCTTTTTTTCTATTCAAGCTGAGGTAGAGAAAGGGATAAAGGAGATCCCAGTTGTCAAGAAATTCCCAGAGGTTTTCCCTAAAGATTTTAACTTTAGTGGTCTACCCCCTGAGAGAGAGCTAGAGTTCCCTATAAACATAGTTCTTAGGGCTAGACCATTGTTTAAGGCTCTTAATAGGATGGCTCCCACTGAGCTCATTGAGTTGAAAAAGTATATAGAAGAATTGTTAGAAAAAAGGTTCATACGCCCTAATGTTTAACCTTAGAGAGCTCTGATGTTATTTATGAAAAAGAAGGACTGTAGCTTACGATTGTGTATAGATTATAGAGAGTTGAATAAATTTACCATTAAGAATAAATATCCTCTCCCTAGAATTGATGACTTGTTAGATCAATTAGTTAGGGTATTTGTGTTTTCTAAGATAGATCTTAGATTTAAGTAACACCAGTTGAGAGTGAAAACTGAAGACATCTCCAAGATGGCCTTAAGAATAAGATATAGGCACTATAAGTTCCTTATAATGCCATTCAGACTGACGAATGTGCCCACTATGTTCATGGATTACATGACTAGGGTATTCAAATCTTATATAGATCAGTTTGTGGTGGTCTCCATTGATGATATCTTAGTATACTCCAGATCCTTTGAAAAGCACAAGAGGCATCCAAGACTAGTCCTAGAGGCCTTGAGAAATAAGAGGTTGTATGTAAAACTTAGTAAATGTGAGTTTTAGCTAACCGATGTAAGATTCTTAAGTCACGTGATATCACAAGCAAGGGTCATAGTTGATCCCCATAAAGTGGAAGCTATGCTATAGTGGGATAGATATAGAACGATCACTGAGGTTAGGAGTTTCTTAGATTGGCAGGGTACTATAGATGATTTATTCAGGCTTTTCTCAGATAGCCTTACCACTGACAAGGCTGATTAAGAAAGAGACATCTTTCATATGGGATAACAGATGTGAGAGGAATTTTTAGGAGTTGAAGCTCCATTTGACCACTGCCCCTGTACTGATTATCCCTAACCCTAGTGAACCATTTATGGTTTATTGTGATGCCTTGGGCAAAGGGTTAGGATGTGTGTTGATGTAGCAGGGTAGAGTAGTGGCATATGCCTCTAGGTAGTTGAGGGCTTATGAGGAGAATTATCCTACACATGACCTAGAGTTAACCACTGTAGTGTTTGCTCTTAAAATCTGGAGGCACTATCTGTATGGTGCATAGAAATCTATAGTGACCATAAGAGTCTAAAATACCTATTCGATCAAAAGGAGTTGAATATGAGATAGAGGAGATAGATGGAATTCCTGAAAGATTATGATTATACCTTGAAGTATCATTCGGGTAAGGCCAATGTAGTAATAGATGCCCTGAGTAGGAAGTCCATCCATGTAGCCCATATGATGATTAGGGAGCAAGAGCTCTTAGAGAAATTTAGAAACATGAACCTCTTTTGTCAAGTGGTATCAAGTAAATTGTATTTGAGTGAAACTCGAATTAAAAATGTATTGAGAACTCAGATCTTAGATGCCTAAAGAGAGGATAAGTTCTTGAGACGGATCAGAAATGAGATATCCTAAGGTAAGACCTCAGATTTTAAAGTGTCTGAGGATGGTATGATAGTATACTGAGATAAAATCTATGTGCCTAGCCAGAATGAATTGAAAGAAAGCATTTTAAAAGAGGCACATAACAGTAAGTATACTATCCACCCAGGTGCCACCAAGATATATCAAGATTTAAAAAAGATTTTCTGGTTGCCAGGAATGAAGAATGATATGACTGATTATGTGGCTAGATGCCTAGTGTGTCAAAGGGTAAAAATAGAATATCAAAAACCCGTTGGGCTATTGCAACCCCTAGATATCCTCGAGTAGAAATAGGATAGTATAGCCATAGACTTTGTTATGGGGTTACCCAGGACATCTTCTGGACACAGTACTATTTGAGTAGATGTGGATAAACTGACAAAGTCTACATACTTTTTAGCTATCAGGACTACTCACACACTGGATAAATTAGTCCAGTTGTATATCAGAGAGATAGTGTGACTTCACAGAGTACCCTGTATCATAGTTTCAGATAGAGACCCCAAATTCACATTGAACTTTTAAAAGCCATTGCAACATGTCTTAAGGACCAGGTTATGATTTAGTACTGCATATCACCCCCAAACAAATGGTTAAACTGAGAGAACCATCCAGACTTTAGAAGACATGTTGAGGGCATGTGTACTAGAAATGAGGGATAACTAGGATGTGTATTTACAATTAGCAGAGTATGCATATAATAACAGTTACTATTCTAGTATTCAGATGACCTCTTATGAGGCTTTGTATGGCAGAAAATGTAGATCCCTTTTATGTTGAGTTAAGCTAGGTGAAAGGAGTTTGATAGGACCTAAGATTATGGACTAGACCACCTAACAGATAAAATTGATTAGAAAGAAACTCCTCACGATTTAAAATAGGCAGAAAAGCTATGCCGATAAAAGAAGGAAGCCATTAAAGTTTGAGATTGGAGACCATGTGTTCATCTGAGTATCTCTAGTGATAGGGATGGGTTGGTCAATGAGGGTAAGGAAGCTCAATCCTAGGTATATTGGTCTGTTTGAAATCTTTGAGAAAATTAGACCCATGGCTTACCGAATAGCCTTACCTCCTAACCTAGCCTAAATTCATGATGTTTTTCATGTCTCCCAGTTGAAAGAGTACTTACTAGACCCCTCACATGTCTTAGAGTATGAGCATGTTCAATTGTAAGAAAATCTTTCCTATGTAGTGAAACCAGAAAGAATTATGGATGCTAAGTTGAAATAGCTTAGGAACAAGAGTATTCCTCTAGTGAAAGTGGTCTAGAGGGGTCTGACATCTGAGCAAGCAACCTGGGAACCAGATGATAAGATGAGAACGAAGTATTTAGAACTTTTCCCTTAAGGTATGTGTTTAAATTTCGGGGACAAAATTTATTTAAGTTGGTGGAAACATAACATCCAAGATTTCTAAAAATTTTCTAAGTCTGCTAGCTATAACTAAGATTCCTATTAGCTATAGCAAATGTACCTGTTCGCTACAGTGAATTTCCAACTAGCTATAACAAAGGTACAAGCTCACTATAGCAAGAATGTAGTTAGCTATAGCGAGTTCGTGCATCCCATACAAAATCTAGGGTCTTCTCCTTATTGGAGAAGCTAAGATAAAAGAAAGGATGAGATATGCAAATCTCAATAACCATGGAATCATTTCTACCTATATGCTTATAGAATTCAATGTATGATATAATATAGTTAAAACATGCCAAAATAATGATGCAAATAAGTTTGAGCATAATGTAAAGGGATATTACAATCACTTAAATCATTTCACATGCAATACTCAACACACAATGCATATAAGAGGAAATAACTTCAGGTTACCTTTATCGTGACTTCTAACTCCAAAAAGGTGTCCAATGATCACTTCAAGAAAACTTAACCTATTGAGCAAGAGAAAATTCAACACGAGTCAGTAGCTCCAATATACCACACACACATCATAATCACTTTTATTCTTTGAAATTCTTTTTGTATAAACTACTCACTATATTTCCATCCCAACTAAACCATTTAAAGCTCTTAATCCTAAACATCCTCCATCTCATTCCTTTAGAATTCGCATATGTGTTTGCCTTAATAGTAAATTCATGCTAAGTTATCACATTAGGGCTCATCTTCATTAAAAATTATCATTTAAGGTCTACCCAAGCTTAAAGGAGCATCATCTAATCATTAAAGCATCAAGATTGAATTTGAGGTTCCAAATTCTCATCCATGGCTACCCTCACTAAGAAAACCATAAAAAACATTATATTTTTGCTCATTCTGATTAGAAATTATCAATTAAGGCCTACCCAAACAAAAAAGAACCATTACAAGCCATGGAACTTGAATATTAAACAAAAAATGTAACATTCAAGATTTTTGAAAATTTTCTAAGTCTACTGGCTATAGCTAGGACCCCTGTTAGCTATAGTAAATGAACCTGTTAGCTACAACGAGTTTCCAGCTAGCTATAGCGAATATACCAATTTGCTATAGTAAGAATGTAGTTAGTTATAGCGAGTTTATGCATCCCATACAAAATCCAGGGGGTTTCTCATAATAGCGCGCACCGTAGCAGGAACAGGAGCCTGGGACTAATACGTGCTTGCCGTAACGAGGGATATTTTTCGTTATAGCAAGGTTTAATTCAAAAGAAGCGTGAAAAACTGGATTTTTGTTTCTTAAAGACACTAGAAGCCCTCTTTTCTTCTAACCAACATATGCTTCATCCAAGATAGAGAAAAGGGCTAGAGAGAGAGAGAAAGACTAAGAAAACCTAAGAAAGAAGGGAGAAACATCAAGGAAAATGTGAGAGAAACTTGAGAATTTCATAGCTTTCCTTCTTGAAATCTTGCTCTTCTCTCTTTGCTCTCTCTTTCTATGGTTTTAGTTGTTGAATTGGTTTTGTTGTGAGCTTGGTTCAAAAAATGGAGAGTGGAGATTTAAAAGGAAGGTGAAGGCAAGGGAACCACTCTTGAAGAAGGCTAGAATTCAAGGTAGATACCTATGTATCTTTGCTTCTTCTTCTTTGCTTCTTGTGCATGTTGGTTCTACCAACTTGAGAGCTAGTAAAGAGAAGGAAGTTCTGACCTAGAACAAGTATAAAACCCTTGAATTAAAGTGTGGAAAGCTAAGAAATGCAAAAAAATTAGAAAAAGAGCAAGTGAAATTCAAGAGGGGGCAACTAGGGATTCTTAAACACTTTATAAAGTTTGTTTTGATGTATGAATCCTCTAGCCTGCGTAAGTATTTGTTTAAGTTCCTAAGACCCTTAGGAGGCTTCCTAAGTGCTTTTCCCTTAAAGGAAAATTTAGAAGCTTCATCAGACATTTAATGGAGCTATTATGGGACCAAGAGACTAAGTATGCTTCTTAAGTGTGTGTGTGTGTGATGTCTTGGCTTAATCCAAGAACATAATTAAATGCTTTTGTTATGTCTAGGCCAAAGAATTCAAGCTCCATCTAGTTGTGGCTATGAGACCAAGAAGGAAAAAGAGAAGTAGAAAGGGAAGGATTGTGTTTAATTGCCAAGGTAGCTCTTCACTCTTTCTTGTTGCATTCTTAAATGTATGATGGTCATTGTATGCTTGTATGTGCACTTGTATTGTGAAACATGCTATCTGATGTTGCCTTGATGCATTGGTACTAATATGCTTATATTTTGGGTTGTGAAAATTACTCTTCAAGGGTGAGGTGGTGCCAAAAGTCCCTTATGATGAGTGAGGTGGAGCCAAAAGTCTCATGGATGAGTGAGGCCAAGTCAAAAGTCCTTAGACCAAGGGTGAGACCAATCCAAAAGTCCCCAAAATAGGGTTAGGCTAGACCAAAAGTCTCTAGAGCTTATTGTGGGCATTGATATGATTTTCATGGCATGTAAATCATGTGTTATATGATTTTTAATGGTTGGATGCCTATTTGCATATTTTGACATGTTTATATACCTTGATTGCTTCTTTAAATGAGTGCATGAGCTATTGAGATTCTATGAATCTCACCCCCTTCCTTCTCCCATCTTAACATGTTAGGTGGAGCTTAAAGAGACCAAGGTGCAAGTCAAAAAGCCTAGTCGAGCATACTTAGTTAATTGTATAGCTTGCTTTAGTTCTTTTGATGTAAAGAAGTGCTAAAATGTATATGTATATATTATTTTTGACATGTAAACATATGAACAAGTGTAAAGGCATGCATATGTGATGTATGAACCATTTGTGAAACCAAAACAATAAAAATGCAAGTTTTAGGTACTTGGTAGCCCATTCCTATATGTGTATTCTTGTACGTAGCATAATGAGTTTGAGATGCATGATAGTTTAGACCACTCGAACAATTCATATATGATGTATTAGTACTTTTAAACTTGCCCAATAGGTGCCAAACACAAAAAAAAAGGTCATTTGGACCAAAGAGTTACATTATGAGAAGCAAAAATGACCATATTGGTGGGCCATATCACTTTTTGTCCAAATGAGCTTTTCCTTAATCTGAAATTTGGCATACATCTAAAGCTTGTTAAAAGCTTTTTGAAAAGCTAAAGTGCAGAATATTTAGAGGTTTATGAAATTTTTGGCAAATTTTGAAGTTGGAGAATTTTTTGGTTTTAGTTAGTGTACTGTGCAATTGGTCCAAGAATAAATATGTGTCGTTCATAAGGCAAACAATGTCCAATTACCATGAAAGTTTACAGGGAGAAATTAGACATTCATAGTGACCTATACCAACTAGAAGCACCTCAATTGGAGGTCTGTAGAGGGAGTAATAATTTTCTAAATTTCTATGTCAGTATCAAGGATGCCAGCCGACCCTGGCTACTATTCTATCAGTTTTTAAGGTCTAAAGGCTGCTGAACTGGTCTGGAGTTAACTTCTGTAGTTTTCCAAATTGATATAGTTTTCTTAGATTGAATTTTTTTGGAATTAGTTATGAATTTTTGAAATTCATATCAGAAATATATATCAGAAACGTTGGGCTATTTGACCTTTTGAACTTTTCTATTATCAAACGTCATCCAAACACTGAGATTGTGGTTTGGAATTATTTTTAGTATAAAATTAACATCTAGAGCTTTCTAGAAAGTTATGGTTTGCTTGATTTCTATTTTTCTAGAATTAGTTATGATTTTTCAAAGTTGGAGCCAAAAATATAACATTTAGACCCGTGAGAGAAATTGCATTTTTTTTTTGTTTTTGACTTCATATTCATGGTTTGTGGATTGTTTTATGATATGTATGAGTTGTATGAATGAAGTTTGAGTAGAAAATGTGATTAATGGATTCACGAGACCCACAGGACAAAGTATGAGCGTCTAAACCCCCGATATATTGCATTAAAATGCCACGTTTTGCTTTTTTTTCTTTGGGTTTTTATGGAATCAAGCCTAAGTGGAGATTAGTTGAGGTTAACACATTATGATGTCACAAAAAATCTTAGTATACAAAACTTAAAGTTTATACTTCCTCCATAAATTAGAACCTAGGGCGTTAATGGATGAAGAAGAAGATAGAATAAGAATTTTAGAGGCTTACCCAACTGAAATCAAGCTTACAATGACAAGAGATTCAATCTTTCATCCCTTCGTTCTTCTTTTCGTTCGTTTGCTCTGCCTTTTGCTCTGCTTCAGAAGTTGAGACTTAAGGCTAAAGCTGCTGCAACATTGGTGTTTGTTTGGGCGGGGGAATTGAAATTTGAAGGTACTCATAAAAAGTTAATAAAAATTGATGAGTTTTTTTATTAATAAAAAAATGTTAGAAATTAAAATTGAAATTTTAGATATATGAAATGTAAGATATATTAATTTAATGAATTCTAAAATTTGAAATCACAACTTACATATATGAATTCTAAAAATTGAAATTTTAATTTATTACTAAACAATTATAAATAATAATCTATTAGTTTCTTAAAACTTAACTAAAAAAATTTATTATTTGATATTTTGTGATGGTTTTATTTATAGTTTTATTTTTAATTAATGATTAAATAATTCATAAAAATTAAATAAAAATTAATTTTTTTAATTAATTTTTTAAAAAGCAAATAGATTGTAATTATTTATCTAAAAATTAAATAGTTATAATAAAAATATCTATTTGATTTATTTTGTATGTTTGATTAATTTTTATATAATGCAAAAATCTAGATTTTGAATTTGAGATAAGAAGCATATATGTAGATAAAATTTCAATGTTAACTTCAATGGACATATAGGTAACTTGAAGAAGAGAATGTAAATTTGAGAATTGAATAAATAAATAATAGAGCTTTAAATCTAACAGAAGAAGCATATAACTATACAAATCTTTATTTTTTCTATAAAATTTTAAATTTAATTTTTAATCTTGAAAATTTATTAAAACTCTATATACATATTTTCTTTAGTTTTGAACAATTAATTAAAATTTTAGCATTTGATAATAAATTATGAATAAACTCTGCAGCAAATTTTAATGAATAAAATTTTTGAATTATTACATTTACCCAATTTAGAGGTGAAAGAACCTTTTCTATTCCACAAACAAGTGCTATTATAAATATTTTTTTAAAAAATATATATCTCTTTACTCATTTTAGTCTTTATTTTGAATTAGTATTTTAGGGGATAAACCTTTGTATAGTATTTTAGGTTTGATTAATGATTAAAAATTAGATAAAGAATAATTAAAAAGAAACTTTCAATAAATGTTATATAACAAATACATTCTTTGACATTATCTATTTCACTTATTTCGTATGTTTGATTAATGATTATATAATGCTAAAATCTAGATTTTGAAGAAGAAGAAAATAAAATAGAGATGACATTTTGAATTTGACATAAGTAGATAAAATTTTAGTATTAGTTTCGATTGACACATAAGTGATTTTAGGGGATAAACCCTTGTATAGTATTTTAAGTTTGATTAATGATTAAAAATTAGATAAAGAATAATTAAAAAAAACTTTCAATAAATGTTATATAACAAATACATTCTTTGACATTATCTATTTCATTTATTTTGTATGTTTGATTGATGATTATATAATGCTAAAATTTGGATTTTTAAGAAGAAGAAAATAAAATGGAGATGACATTTTGAATTTGACATAAGTAGATAAAATTTTAGTATTAGTTTCGATTGACACATAAGTGATTTATAGAAGAGAATATGGATCTAAAGATTAATTGAAAAGAATGGACGAGAGTATGGGTGTAGATGAATAAACAAGTAATAGAATTTTGAATATATTTGCTTTCAAGTATTCCCACTCTATCCTACTTTTTCATTACTTCATTTATTCATGTATTTCATTGTCTTTTCAATGCATCCCATTCAGGATGCTAAAATTTTGTCATTCATTCAATGAATCACTTCCATCTTCATTTTCTTTTTTAGAATAAATTATTTTCATTTGTCTTTGAAATTTTATTAAAATTTTAATTTATGATTTAAATTAAATAAATAATAAAGTAAAATTAACTCTCAATATATAATTTGCAAAACAATCATATTAAATTATTTAAATAAATTAGTTTAAATCATATATTCAGAATATTAAAATAAGACATGATTGATTATATAATAAAATAAAATATTAATACAAATTTGATAACAGAGATTAAATTAAAAAATTTTAAATAATAAAAATTAAATCAAGAATCTTACAAAAGTATAAAGATTAAAAGAATAATTTTATTTTACCTTTATAATTTTAAAAGTGCATTCCATGTCTATTGACTTTAGTTTTTTAAGTGCTAAGTTTGAGATGATTAAAAGAAAAAAAAAGAGTAGTGGGTTGCATTGGAGTACAAATTTTTTTACTTTTGCAGATTTCTAATGCCATGCGTAAAATATGTGGAGTTAAAATTGTGGTTTAATAATATATTATGAAATGGCAACTACGCCTCCTACTTTTTGGGTGAGCTACACATTTTAGTTAACAATTCCAAATAAATGGAAAATATCTTCCTCACTTGACATCATCTTTTCATTTTACTCCCCTCCTCAATTACTTTGCCTTTTGTTAGAAGATTCTTCTAATATTTATTTTCCTAAGTTAGGTGCTTTTTATTCTGAGTTTTGTCCCTTTTTATCAATAAAAGAAAAAGACAAAATATTTTTTGTCAAATTAATTATATATTTAATTAAACAAATTAAATATGCATAATGTCTGTGGAGGAAAATAGGCACGCGTTCATACATAATTTGTTAATTGGTCATGTGTGCATATATGGTAAAATTTGTTGTAATTAAAGTCACTCATTATGAATCTCTACACTAGTGTTATTGCATTTGTTAGCAAGCTCCAAAGTTCACAACACGAGGTGATTATTATAAACTCAACTATATTACGAGCACTAATTAGGCTACAAATTACATTAATGTATATTTCTAAAATCAAAACACTAAAAAAAGCTTACTTCAAAAATATCAGCATCATCCGTTATTAAGCAAGCTATAGCTGATCATCATTGTAATCCTTTTGAAGGCTTAGATGGGGGCAACCTCCATCCATGAACTCAAGTCTCTAATTGCCTTAGACATTCACAAATTTGACGCCAACACTTGTCATTGAATCTGGAGTTGAAATGACTAAATGCACTTGGATGTGGAACAAT
Organism: Erythrophleum fordii; assembly: GCA_032878935.1. NCBI lineage: Eukaryota > Viridiplantae > Streptophyta > Magnoliopsida > Fabales > Fabaceae > Erythrophleum > Erythrophleum fordii. Next base: position 36,281,327 of record JAVQMF010000053.1, read on the forward strand.
TTTCTCTCCTATTGCTATGCTTAGAAAGAAGAGACACAGAGAGAGTGATGTTTCTAAAATGTAGAGTTGATGTGAGATTTAGAAACATGGGAAGGGTATTTTCATATATTTGAATAATATTTTAATAATTATCTATTTCAATCATCCCATCCCATCGCATAAGAGAAGAGGGATACTCTTCTTATTACTCGACAAAATAGAAATTGGAAAGGTGAAGAAAATAATGAAATTTAGGATTAAATAAGGTATTTTTTTAACACTTTTTTTCAAAAAAAGATATATACATATAATTCTGAAAGAGACTTTATCATATAATATTAAATTATAAATAAATAATTTTTAAATGTGTAATGTTTTTAAAATCAAACTAATCATTCAATTAGTGAAAACACTAGTTCAAGGTTTATTTGTCTAAATGTAGTGAAGTGTAATTGCATCAATAAAAGTTAAATATATTTTTGTAATTTATTTACATATAAAAATATTTTTTAGTCTTATTAAGAATTTAATAGAAAGATTATATCATTTTATTTGTATATAACATATAATTAATATTATTAATTTTATAAATTTAATTTCTTTTGATAAAGTTACATTTCTGAGTATAATTTATTTTTTAAATTATTTGTATGTAAAAATATATTTTTAGTTTTATTAAAAATTTTATACAAAGATTACTACAAGTTCTTTGAATATAAAATTTAATTAATATTATTAACATTAAAAATTTTATTTCCTTTGATAAAGTTATATTTATAAGTATAATTTATTTTTTAATGTATTTGTTTATTTAAAAAAAATTCTAAGTTCAAATTTTTTTGTATATAAAAATAAGTTGCACTAATATTTTATACTTAAAAATATAATTTTATCAAAAAGTTACCTTTAGTGACGACATCAATCTATCGTCACTAAAAGTTTTGGCGCACAAAATTTTAATTGATTAAAAGTTTTGCCCCAAAACTTTTAGTGACCACTAAAATAGTTGTTACTAAAAATTACTTTTAATAGTGACTAGAATCTATTACCACTAAAATTTTTGACACAAATATTTCAAATTAATAAAAAATTTTGCACCAAAACTTTTAGTGGCAACTAAAATCCGTCACCATTAAAAGTTTTGGTGTAAATATTTTTAATTAATAAAAAATTATACGTCAAAACTTTTAATGGCGACTAACGCAGTAATCACTAAAAGTAACTTTTAGCCGCGAAAATTTTTGTGCCATCACTAATAGTTTGACAAACAATTGTTTAAATTTTCAAAAAATCATGCAAAACTTTTAGTGGCAAAATCAATTTGTCGCCACTAAAAGTCAGTTTTAGTGGCAACTTTTCAGTTATAACCTAAATATCATCACTAAATGTGACTTTTTTGTGGCGACAATGTTGATGTCACCACTAAAAATATTTAACAATGATATTTTGTTGTTACTAAATAGTTTTAGCGGTAATTTTTTTTGTTGCCTCTAAAAATGTTATTATAATTAGGAATAGTATTTTAATGATAACTTAATAAAGTTGTTGCTAAAAAGATTTTTTTTACTGGCAACTTTTTTTTGTCACCGTTAAAAGCCATCACTAAAAGTCTAGTTTTTTGTAATAACCATTACTACAGTTAACTGCAAGGTCCCAAAATGAGTAGCTCTAAAAAAATCATTCTGTAATCATTAGATACTCAAACATATAGAAAATCATAAATTTTTAATTGAAAACCCACATTAAGGCAATTTCAAATGTCAATCCATCCCCCAAATTTTTGGTAATACTTAAATCAACATTCTAATAGTTAATAGTAAAGGCATAGATAGTTAAATAAATAATAACTAAATAAATAAATAATGTTTAAACACAAGAATTGAAAACAAAATTTGCATCATACCTATATAGTCGACACTATCTACTTACTTCTTAAGATAACAAAGAGAAGTTTCTTATTGGATTATCTTCTAATTCCTTAGTTGTAATTAATTCTCCTAACATAACTTATAACGCCAATCCACTATAATCTTAGTATTTGGTTGACCTCTGTAATACCTTAACTTCCTAGCTTTCGTATTATATCACAAAGGCTCATTGTAATCCATTTATATGAAAATACCTCTTTTTGTAGCAGATTTATCCATTATAAAAAAAAAACAAATTAATTCATTAAAAACCATTTGAGGGATGTAAGCTTACCTAAATTCTTTTTCATCCATAACATGCTCATTCATATAAAAAAATCATAATTTAAAGCTTATATCTTGGATCTAGAACCACACAACACAAAAAATCACATGTTGCTCTCGGGTTGCTTGGTCTCTTTTTTTGATCTGAACTTTGAAAATTCATAACTAATTCTAGAAAAATCAAAATTATGCAAATGATAGCTTTCTAGAAAGCTCTAGTTGTTAACTAATGAATAAAAATAATTCCAAACTAAGACAATAGCATTAGCCCCATGAAAATTAATAAAACAATACACTAGGTCGTGCTCTCGGACTACTGTGGACCCTGATTTTTAAAAACTCATATATCTCTTTATACTAATCCAAATTGAATGCTCTCGATGGCTATGGAAAGCTTATAATGAGATCTAATTGTTAAATTTCAAGGGCATATGAGTTCATTTGGCCCATGAAATCCATTGCATATCAGAAACTGCTATAGTATTTGGGCACCACCAGACCTTTAACTTCAAAAATTCAGAACTCTCTTTATACAACTCCTTTTCATGTAAATTTAGTGGCTCTAAAAAATTTATAATTTCAACTATATTTCTGTAAAATTTCATAAGCATTGAAATTCATTTGGCCCATGAATGACACATAAATGCAAACTGATCATATGAATAGTAACCTTAACAATTTTGTATAATTTGGCTAACTTTGAAAATTCATAATAAATTCTTTAGAGCTCCAAATTGGGTGTTCTTTAGCTATTTGAAAAGCTCTAGATGAGACTTATATTCATGTCAAATTTCATGCACAAAATCATCCATTTAGTCAGTTTGTAATTCAGGTCAAGAATATAGCAAATTTTACAACCATAAAGAAGTCAAATAGTGCCAAATGGCCTTCTAACCAATGTATAATCATTTGAGCACATCCTATAGCATAAATGTAGCCTATATAAGCTTCTTAAATAGTCCAAATCATCATACATGTCAAAATCAACTTTCTACTTAAATCCATATATATGTGCATAAGGGCTTCATGATGTCAAAAACCTACATAACCATACATTTAACTCAAAAATTGATACATACATCATAGTTATATACATTTAAACATGTTCAAAGGTCAACATTACATATACATCATATGATTGCAAATTTTGACATCAAAATGCATAAACTTCTATTCTATTGTCAAAATCTTGCTCTTCAAGTGGCTTGGTCTTCATTTCTTGTTCCTTGAGCCTCACCTAAATATGGTTTGACATATGTGGGAAAGAGTGAGATTTAAAAAATCTTAATAGCTCTTTTACCCTTTCAAGCATACATACATGGCACATTTTCATATCAAAGAATGTAAGCATATCATAAAACCTCTTGTAAGCATACATAAACATACTTTCATATCACATAAACTCATACATGCCAAACATAAGCTCTAAAGGATGTTGGTCTAACTTCACCCAATTTCCTAAGGACTTTTGGATTTGTCTCACGCACTTTAAGGGACTTTTGACTTACCCTTACTCTTTCTTGAGACTTTTGGCTTTGTCTCACCTATTATTAAGCACTTTTGGCTTATCCTCACCTATTCTAAAGGACTTTTGGTACAACCACATCTATTCAAGGCACTTTGTATTCAAAAATATATTTCAATAAGTATAATAGTACCATAACATATAATCAATGACTATAAACATGTCTCTTGATTCAAACAAACACACAAGCATCCAATGACAATTAAACATCTAAGAAATGCATGCAAGAAAGGTTTGAAAGCTACCTTGAGTCAAGAATATAAACTTTTCTCCTTTACTTCCTTACTTCCCCTTTTTAGCTTTAACACCATAATTTCCTAGCCTTTCTCATGCAAATTCTATGCTTCATGCCATGCACTTCTCAAGAATCACAAGAAAATGGCATATAAAATAATAAATTTCTTTGCGCTGTGCTATGTATAAATTTTTCTTTCAGAGTCTTGTGAGCCATATGGACTTATAAATCACATTTTCACATTTAATTACATAGATACAATTCATTTCCATTACCAAAAGTGGTCTAGAATTTGTGCAAGACAAAAGAATGCATGAAATTCATGATGGTTGCCTCGGCCAAAATTTTTCTATTTTTGTCACAAATTTTGGAAAATCATAAGTAATTCTAGAAAAATTGAAATCATGCATTCTTTGTTATTCTGAAAATCTACACTTGTCTACTTTATGCCAAAAATATGTCCAGACCATGGGATATAACACAAAATATTTTTGACATTAAAAAAAGTACAGAGGTCAAACTGACTACTGGTACTGTCACAGGTTTCTACTATAAGTTTCAAAAATGTCTAATTAATTTTTCAAAAATTCCAATTCATACAAGTGATACTAATATGGAAAGCTAAAGATGTTAGCTTGAGGAAAAAAATAACTCTAGACTAGTTTAAGTATGTCCAGGCATCGAAAACTAATTAAAGAGTAACCTAGGTTAGTTTGGATACCTGATACTAGACAGAAATTTCAAAAATTCATATCTCTCACTCTAGACATCCAAATGGGGTACTTCAACCTGGCACAAGTCGCTAGGAGTGTCTAGTTTCTATTTATAAAATTTTGTGGCAATTGGACATCATTTACCCCCTGAGTGACAGAATTCATTTTCAGACCTGAGTAAATAGTACCGTGAACCAAAATCAGAATTTTTTCTAACTTTGAAAATTCATCCAATATTCCATAGACTTCTAAAAATTATAATCTTTAGTTTCCCAGAAAGCTCTCAACAAGCTCTAAATGTATGCCAAATATCATATTAATAAGAATTCATTTGGACAAAAAGGGGTATAGGTTTTCAATATAGTCAATTTTTGCTCCATAGAGGATACCAAAGTGTCCAAATGACTTCCTTTGATATTTGGCACCTCTTGGGTAAGTTTAAAAGCATGGCTATGACTCATATAAACTGCTCAAGTGGTCCCAAATCTCATGTATCTCAATTTGGCCATTTCACTTCCATTTATACACTAATGCATCAAGCTTTTAAGAAGCAAAAATTGCCATTACATACTTAATATATATTCTAGTGTTCACATAACATAATCTATCATTTATACATCATATATTAACATAATTACACATACTCAAGAGGTCATACGTCATATACAATAATATATTACAACATTTATCACTTAAATGGCCTTAAAGGAATAATTTCCATGCACTTCATTGTCATACTTTCATCTCTCATGTGGTTAACTCCCATTCCCTTACTCTCTTAGTCCACCTAGCATGTTAGAACATTGGAGATAAGAGAATAAGATTCAAGGAATCCCAATAGCTCATCTCCTTTTCTATCACACATAAAAGATGCAAAACCAATTTTGAAAATGCATGCATAGGCATATTTTTTAACATGAACATTTAAGAAGCAATCTTAGCATTTGAAAGAGTCACATATAGCATACATAGGCTTGCCAAGTATGTGGATTAGCCTCACCTATTCACTTTGGGATTTTAGACTTGCCTTACCTATTCTTTAAGAGGTTCTTGGACTCAGCCTTACTCTTAGGAGTCAACCTTACTTTTGGGAGACTTTTTACTTTGTCTCAACCAGTCTTAAGGGTTCTTGGCCCATCCTTACCATGGCTAAAGGTTCTTGGCATCACCACACTCAAGCAAACTAAAGCAAGCATCATAACATCATTTAGAAGCATAATGCATCATCATAGTACCATGGCATATGAAATCATGCTAGAATATTTTTCATGGCTTAAAACACACATACACACATTCAAAGATAAGTCAAGCATACAATCATGCATGAAAGAAGGAGGGGTGAGCTACCTTGCTTGCATTCACACACTTTTTCCTTGAAACTTGAGTTCTCTCCCTTGACCTCACATACCCAAGAAGGTGGAAATCACTTCTCTTGCCCTAGACACATTATATGGAAGCTAATTATACTCTTGAATTAAATTCTAAGGTCACACAATCACTAGAAAAGCTAGATAACTCATAAGGCTCTTTTATGGTTCTATAATGCACTTAATGAAGCAACCTTTGGAAAATATCATCTTGCCTCCATTTTATCTATTCATTTATAATTCTTGACTCCATTTAAACCTCTTGGAGTTATCACACAATCCATTCAAGGAGCCTAGCTAGGTGTTGCTTCTTTAAGCCATAATATGGAACATATAAGGCCATCTTACTTTCTACGACTTCTAAAATTTTTCCAAGGCTTCTTCTCATACTCTCCCATCACACATGATACAAAACTAAGCTTAGAAGGAATTAAAACACTCCCTAGGTGCATGAACTCTCCTTGGCCAAAGCTATGCTTCCATATGGCACCAATAGAGTTGTTGTAATTTTTATGATGGGAAAATCATGTGGGAGGCTCTCTTGTGTCTTAGGAACTTATATATACTCTTAAACAACTTAAATTACTACTAGAAAGTTTCATCTTAGCCTAGGTGTGACCAAATCCCTAAATTCCATAACTTACATTCTAAAGCTCCCTTTTCAATTCTAGTTGCATATTCTTAATCTTCACACTCCATAACCTTTGGTTCCATCAAGAACACATAAAGAAAAACTCTCCTCCTCACTTTCTCTCTCTAGATCAAAGCTTAAATGGCTTAGAAACATAAGATTTTACAAGCGTTTCAAGTGAAGTCTTACTTTAAAATAGAGCTTTCTTTGCGTAAATTATTTTCCACCCATTGATTTCTTGAAAAGAGTTCCTTTTTAGCTTGGGTTAGACCTGAATCTTCAAGTTTTCCAAAAAAAAAATCACCATTAAAGAGCTCTTAGAGAGAGGAACAACTTTCCTAACTGGCGCAGGATAAAACAGGGCCGTTTACTTACCTAAATAGAAGCTTAAACTTCTTCTCTCTCCCTTCTTAATTTCACACCATTGCTGCCCATTTTTCTGCACATGGAAACTTGGAGAAGGTGATGAGGTGTAATCTTACTTAAGAAGCCTCTTTTACAATTTTTTAAAATGACTATTTTGCCCCTACGTTCCTGTTTGCTCCCTTTAGGCTTATTTTAACTCTTTTTTTAGAACTGTATTTTCTATCATAAAATTTAGATTTCTAATTAAATAAAATGCTTTTGAAATTACTCAAATCGAAACTAAAATCTTCTCGAATGAATTAGTCAAAGTTCAGGTCAATCGACATTGGAAAACGACCACCGGAGGGGTTTTAACTGTCTTAGGGCTTCCCATCGTTTTAGGGCCTTTGAGAACCCCAAAGAACTAAAAATTTTCATTTAAAAAGCTCTCCAGTGAGAATTCCAAAATTTGCTCAAAATGACGAAAATGCCCTTACATTTCGTCACTTTTTTATTACATCTTGTTTCTTCATTCTAACTCTGTTTTTCTTTCTGTTTGAACCTGAGATTTCTATTTTTAGGAGTCTAGAATACTTCAAAAAAAATTTGAGACCTTAACTAAGTCATTTCAGGGGACTTACTTTTGTATTCGGTAAATTTCATTCATTTATAGAGAAACTATATGTTACGTTTCTCACGTTTTCTCTAGTTTTTAGAGAACAAAATATTATATTTCTCCCCCCTTAAATAAATTTTGTCCTCAAAATTTAGGGTATGCTTTCCTTTTTGTCTTTTCCTTTCTGGCTAACTGCCCTTTTTTTTCCCTTCTTCTTGGCTCTAAACACTTTCTCAGTGATTTCATTCTTTCGAGTTTTTCTCTTAGGCAAGGAATTTTCATTACTTGCTCTTAATGAAGGTTCTACTATTATAAGATACTAGCTAGTTTTTCTTGTAAGAGAAAGAAGTTTCTGACTCTAGAGGCCTATCTTGGGAGAGCTTACTAATCACATCGGGTTAGTCTTAACCCATTCGTAGGGGTTACATTCTTTTTAGTTGACTCATTTACACATTTCAGGAGGTAACTTATTTCATATTAAATCTCCCGTATCTTTTCCCAATGGCTTCTCATAGTGTTTCATCGTCTTTTTCTGATCATCATAGCCATTGGAGATTTCTGTCTATCTGCTTACTTATTTAAAATATACTGTCTACTGTCCATCTCTGCGTTCTTTCTTACTAGCTCATTCTATAATTATAATTGACATTTCTTTCTATCATAGGTCTCATATCTCAATTACCTACTGGGATTACAACTCCTTTGAGGAGTTTCTACTTTTAATGATCCCAATTTCTTTGTTTACTATTACATCTGTCTCTGTAGGCCGGGACTTTTTCTCACTTTCTTTGCTCACTTATAGGGCATTTTATAGTCCCTCATTTCAGCACTGATAGCCTAATGTATGTTCTTCATACTGGCACCGAAGAGCAAGTACCATTGATTACTATTGAATTCTGGTGGGATGCTAACTATTCTCATAGTTTCAATCACTGGAGATATACTGTACCACTTACCTCATGTAAAAACTATATCTGACCCCTTTTTGAATACATAGTCTAGTATGTAGGGATCTCTCTATCCCTTGGTCAGGGTTAATAACTACTGGATAATGGTTCATCTGACTCTAACTCTGGAAAGCTACTTTCTTGCTTTCCTCATCCCATCCTATGCTTATCTCTCAAGAGATCTAGTCAGTGGTCTAACTGTTTGAGTAAAGCCTTCATATCTTTATGGCAATGGTCTACTAAACTTAAAAGTTCTCTAGTCTCTCAAACAAAAGCTAACCGAACCTGTACTAGTCTTTGAGACTAACTACTTTGTAAAAACTATCTCAGGCTATTATCCTACTAGAGAATTATTTTGCTATAATTATGGACTCTCTGTAACTCTGTAGGATCTACTGCAATCTCTCAGAGCCCTAGAGGGTCTACTGCAACCTATTATGTTATGCTAGGATCTACTACAATCCATCTCTGGGAGTTGTCAAAGCCTAAGATCACTGTATCTAATAGTAAAATACATACTCACTAAGTCCAGTAACCATCGCTCATAATAACTGAGTCTAAACTCAAAAGTACATCGTGCTCTTCGTGCGAAATAGGTTCTATATCATCTAATTCCCTAAGATTCCATCATACTGATGCTCAAGAATATTTTAAATTTTGTTCATCACTATTCACGGAATCCTCAAATTCCCACTTCAGCTTTTTTTTTACTTGAGCTTTCTTTTCTTACTCTAACTGTACTCAACTATCTTTTCCTCTCCTATCCTGTAATTTCTGACTTTGCCCATACTCTGCTTTGAGTGCCTTAGCACTAAGGCATTTCACACACTGAGTGTAGTTAACATCTCTGGCAGGAGAGAGGTTATACATTGGTTCCTTCTTATTTTGTTTACATATGCTATAAGGGATTCAAACTATGCATACTAAATCTGAACATTCTCTACTAGGGATTCCTCTCTGTTTGCTTTTCTTATCATTCTAATATTATTGGAATCCATTTACCTCTCCTTTTTGACTTATCTCATCATTTCACTAGTTAGAATACCTTTTCATTATTAGAACACTTTGATGATTAATGCCATTGTTTGCTATGCACTCAAGTTACATCACTACTGGGTTGGCCAAACCCAATATCATGTAACCATTGTTGCAAGTAAACTATAACATTAAACACTAATTGATAAGCATGATTTTTATATATTTTATTCTCCTTAGCTTAGGCATTTTGATGATGGAATATGGCTTTAGAGGTTTAATTAATTAGAATTTGATTTTATTCTCCATTCTTTGCACTTTAGAAAATAATTCACAAAATCTTGGATTTTTAATGCATAAGTTTCTATAGATAATTTTGCAGTTTTTCCTACTTAATTTTTCTTTCCATTCTTGGTGTGCAGATCATTGGGCTTTCTTAGTTTCATACATGGGATGGACTTCCACATATGGCTCCACTCATAGCAAACACACACTTATACGTGGAGAAGAGAAATGAATGAAAAAAACGTATATGAAGATGCACATGAGCATGTTCTACGTGGCAAAGGATTCACATATACAAGTTGGTCAACATGATTTACTAATGAAACTGCATGAAAGGAAGCTAGGGAGAATGTGATTACATGAAGGAGGAGCTGAGTGAAGAAGAAGTAGCCTTGAGTTGGGCCTTGCATGAAAAGAACACAACACACATGAGGCTTAGATTTTACATTGTAATGGAAGAAGAATGCTGTAGCCACTACACTTCCACTTTACATCATATCTAGCCACCTATGAAGAAGTTGACATGGAGATTAAATGAAGTAGCTCCATAAAAGAAGAAGAAGAAACACACAAGAATGCAGAAGCATAAACTGTAGAGAAGGACAATGAGGAGCTACATGAGGAGTTTGAGCTACATGGGTAAGCTATAGGCTCGAGGAAGTGAAGGATAGAAGCAAGAACTTGAGAGGTTGCTAAACACATACATGCAGAACGTGATAGGAGGAGAGGGAGCTCGGGACATGTATTTGAAAGGAAAAAAAAGCCAGAAGCAGCCACGTTTTAGCTCTAATGTTACACCCATCAACTGCAGACCACGTGAGCAGAGTAAGTGAAAGTCCAAGTGAGCAGACGTGGAAGAAGCAGAGAGCAAAACACAAAGAAGAGGAAGAATGAGCTGGGTTGGAGAAGAACAGTAGAGCACATAAAGAAAAAGCAATGAACTGGGCATTAGGTTTTTAAATAAAAAAGCTCACATGGAGAACATGCAAAAGAACGTGGAATATGCTGAACATAGAAGAAGAAAAGCTGAACACGGAGCATACAAGCTTAGGTCTGACATGGGAAGCTTGGGCCAAAGTTTAAATGAGGATAGAATGCTTGAAGAAGCTAGAGATGAACATGAAAAAAAAATGTAAGAAGAACGTGAAGGGGAGCATGAGCAAGCCATGAGTATAGATTGCACACACACTCGAGCAGAACGTAGACTTGACTTAAGAAAAGAAAAGCATGCAGCTCGAGTTCCACATACCACGAGCATTGAGAAGAAGAATCTACACGTTCTTGTGTGAAGGAGAGAAGCCATGGGTTGCACGAGTTGAATATGGCTAGAGCAGGAGAAGGAAAGGGAGGCTCAAGTTGGGTTCTACATAGATGGACTCCAGGCTTACCATACACAAGCATCAGCATTTCATATGAAACCAGAAATAGAGGCAGGGAAAGAAGAACAATGCTGCAAGTTAGAGAAGAAAAATGAAGACTCTACGTGAAAGAAAGAAATGGCCAGAACAAGTGAATAGTAGAACGAAAGAGCACGTGACTAGAACAAAGAAGAAGATGTGGAAATGAAGGACTAAACACGTAAGGCAGCTCGTGTAAGGAGTACGTGGAAAGGAGTATGAAGCCACGAGTTTTGGAAGCCTCCAGGAGAGCAAAACACATGAAAGAATTGATTAAGTGAGGCATGTGAGGAGCACATGAGAGTAACATGTCATTAAAGGGCTCAGGCATCCATTTATCCAAACCACGTGAGAAGCTTTAGGCTGACTAGTAAGTATGTGAAAACGGTCTGGAGGCTGGAGGCAAAAAGGGTTCACATTAAAAATCAACAATTCATCGTCATTCAGTGGGGACACACATTTCATCAAATAAAATCACTCATCTAGACTCCTTCGCCCACTCCAACCATGCCGTATCCATCCTCATTTAACTTCCTCCATCTCCTTCCATTCAAATGAAGCTCTAATTTCATCTGTGACTAGCTAGGAGAAAGGCCCTTGAATTGAAGCTTGAATCCAATGATTAGAATCAAAATTTTAGGCTAAGAATTTCATTTTATTTTCCTCTCTTTCTATGTCAATTTTAATTAAGGTGTTCGATGAAATGCATGAATGAAATTATGAGTTTGATTGTCTAATTTGAGGATTCCTTAGAGTTTGGTTAGTTAATTAAACATCCTGGGGTGTTAATTCAAAGGCTAATTGATCAATTAATCATTCAATTCAAGTGTTCATTGATCCTAATGACAAGAGTTAGCAATTTGATACAGGATTGAGGTTTCAATTCAACATTAAATTATTAGTTTCTTGATTATTGCATGGTAACTCAAGATAATTTGTATTAGACACAAATAGGGATTTTTAGACTAGAATTAATTACAAATGAATTGGGATAAGGATAGTGAATACCAGGGAATGAATCCAAAGCTAGTCACAAGTCCATCATTCACCCATAATTCATGCAATTAGATAGCAATTTGGAATTTTAATTTGATTTCATTTTAATAGTTTAATTAAACTAAAACCCCCCTAAATTAGGTAGTTATAGGATCTTTATATACTTAGAAAACCTAATTAGATATTGAACTCTATTTCTAAGGGAAATGACGTAGATTGCACCACTAGCTATATATTTACCAACCTAGTTTTATTTTGAGGGTTGAGCGATAGACCCATCAAAATTTGGCACCGTTACCAGGGAGTTTAGTTTCTTAATTGTTTGAAAGGGTTTCTTAGTATTTTTGCCCTATTTTTGCTCTATTTTTTTATGTTTTTCCCCTGTATTGAAGTTGGATTTTGGATCATTTCGGTGTTACGTATCAATTGTCCTAGTTGCTGGAATTTTTGTTTAAAGTACTCAAAAAATTCTTAAACTTTGTTTTCCAAGGTTTTTAAGTGTTTTAAGCAAAAATAATAGCATAGCTATTTGGTGCACCATTTTTTGTCCAAATTCCAACATTTTGGGCACTTTTTCTAATTTTTTAGTATTTTCTTAAATTTTCTAGGATTTTTCTAATTTTTCTAGATTTATTGTTTTAATTTTTCTTTGTTGATTTTTGTGTTCCTTCTTAGTTTTTGCTTGTCTAATTGGTTTATGACAAGGAGCTCTGGTGAAAAATTAATTGACTTGGATCCGTAAATTGAAAGAACCTTTAGAAGACAAGTAAGGATTAAGAAAAATAAAGATAGTGTAGGAATCAGTAGTTCTGTTTCTTCTGCTTTTGATTTTGTACAAGGAATTGATTATGTACTTCAATTTACTGGAGATAATATAGCTGAACAAGATCAAATGAATTCTAACATGAATATGCATGTTCAAACTAACTTGAATGGAAATGCAAATTTAAGTAATAACATGTATGCAATAACCATTAGAAAATTGACAGCTCCTAATGTGCATTATCAAAATATTTGTATACAATATCTAAAATTAGATGCAAATTTTGAGCTTAAATATAGTTTGATTCACTTACTTCCTAAATTTCATGGACTTGCAGGAGATGACCCTCATAAACATCAGAAGGAATTCCACGTTGTTTGCTCTATAATGAAGCCATAGGGAGTCTCAAAAGAACAAATTAAGCTCAAAGCATTCCCTTTTTCCTTGGATGATTTAGCCAACGATTGGTTGTACTATCTACCCCCTGGTGCCATCACTTCTTGGGACCAACTGAAAAGGCTCTTCTTGAAAAAATTCTTTCCTGCTTCTCGCACTGCATCAATAAAGAAGGAAATATGTGGGATTAAACAAAATGGTGGAGAGAATTTGTATGAGTACTGGGAAAGATTCAAGAGATTGCTAGCTAGTTGTCCTCATCATCGAATTTCTAATTAGTTACTGATTCAGTACTTCTATGAGGGGCTGTTGAACATGGATAGAAACATGATTGATACTGCCTCTGGTGGAGCCTTAGGTGATCTGACACCTATAAGGGCTTGGGAGTTGATTGATAAGATGGCTCAGAATGCTCAACAATTTGTTCTAGATCAATGCAGATGGCAAGAGGAGTAAATGAGTTAGGTACTCCACAGTATGATATTGAAGTTAAGAGTCAATTAAATGAGTTAAACTTTATGGTTCGTCAGCTTACTTTAGCTCAAAAGTAACCACAATCATCCTCTACTCCATCCCAAACTTGTACACCACAATCCTATCCTACTCAGACATATTCTTATCTATAGTTTTATGCACCTGGGCAGACATCTACCTCTACTACCTTAGTGGGACCCTTATGTGATATATGTTGTTTGGCCACATATGCTACTGATCAGTGCCCTATGTTAGAAGATAGGGTAGAGACTTGTGCTAGGATGTTTCCAGTCAGGCCAATGTAACAAAGGCAATAAAACTATGATCCTTATTCTAATACATACAATCCAGGATGGAGGGATCACCCTAACTTGAGATATGAGGGAGGGCAATAGCAAAATAGATACAATGCTGTAGGACCTAATGTATAACCTTCCCAACCTATTAGGCAATTAGTTCCTATCCAAGAGGAACCCAGAAAAGATAACAGCATTGAGCTATTGATGAAGCAACACATGGAAAAGATGGAATAGAGTGAGACTAGACATAAACAAGAAATGGATAACATGGAAAATAGAATGAAAACTCAGAACAGACATGTGGAAAATATGATTAGTCAGTTGGCTAACTCTCTCAGTGAGGTAAGAAGCTAAGGATTAGGCTAATTACCTTCTCAGACTATTGTCAATCCAAGAAATAGTAGCAATGTTAGTGCCATCACTCTTAGGAATGGAAAGGAAGTTCAGGGATCCTCAAATACCATTACCATGGCTAAGCCGGCATCATCAAAAACATACATTGCACCAAATGAGCCTAAGAAAGAAGAGGAGCCAAAGAAGATCTTGCCTTTCCCACAGAGACCTACCTTGGGAAAGAGGCAAACTGAAGCAAAAATTGAAAAAGAAATTCTTGAGACTTTCAAGAAGGTTGAGGTCAATATACCCTTGTTGGATGCAAGTACGACCATCCCTAAGTACGCCAAGTTTCTCAAGGAAATATGTACCAACAAGAGGTGTCTACGAGGGAATGAAAAAGTCAATTTTGGCAAGAATATTTTAGCATTCATACAGCTAACAATGCCCACTAAGTGTCAAGATCCGGGCACTTTTACAATCCCATGCATATTAAAAATTTTGAGTTTTCTGATGCTTTGATTGATCTGGGTGCTGCAATAAATGTTATGCCTAAATCGGTATATTTATCTTTGCAAATGGGAGATCTAAAACCTACTAGAGTGGTTATGCAGTTGGAAAACAGGAGCATTGCTTATCCTTCAAGAGTGTTGGAGGATGTTCTGGTTAAGGTAAAAGATTTAATTTTTTCAGCTGATTTTTATGTCCTTAACATGGAGGATGATAGATATAGATCTAGTGGACATGCCCTGCTCATCTTAGATAGACCTTTCTTAAAAACTATAAAAACAACTATAAATGTATATGAGGGTACTCTTCAAATGGAGTTTGTTAGCAATGTGATACAATTTAATATATTTGATGCCATGAAACACCCCTGTAATGATAACTCTATTTTTAGTGTTAGCCTAATTGATATGTTAGTTGATAATGCTAATGCTAATTTTAGGGATAGTTTGTTGATTGATTCCTATGATATTGCTAACTTGGACGATTCTCTTAATTGTATATATTCTAGAACCACTATATGTCACATATGTACTCAGATTAGTGCTTTTATTAAGAATAGTGAGTTCTGTACATGTATTGATTACCATGATTCTGTGACCTCTTCTTTTTATGATGATTTCACTGTTAGTTAGCCTATGACTGATTTGGTTGATTATACTGGTCTAGGTCAATCCTCTTATTCTAGAGATGATGTGCAAGTTGTTGTTTACCCTGATTGTTCTGATGTTATTGGATTTCCTGATTCTCAGGAGGTGTTGCATGTTGATGTCACTTCTGGATATGTTGATTATGCTAGTTCATCTATTTCCACTCTTACCTTGCCTATTGATAGTGGTATTAGATGTTGTATGACTAGTTCACCCAGTAGTGATACTGATGTTTCTCTTATTGATATTTCTTCTGCTGATGTTCCTAAAGATGGGAAAGTTGTTTTTTCTATCTGTGAGTTGTTTAAATAGGTATTTGGCATGGAAGAGATTGAAATCAAACAACTCATACCTTCGGTTGAGCAAGCTCCTACCTTAGAGCTCAAACCGCTGCCAAACAATCTCAAGTATACCTATTTGGAGAAAGATGATAAGCTTCCAATGATTGTAGCTATTGACATTATTCCAGAAGAGGAAGAGAAGCTTCTAAAGGTCTTAAGGAGGAGAAGACAAGCAATAGGGTGGACCTTGGCTAACATACCTAGCATTAGCCCTGATACATGTATGCATTGAATTCTGTTAGAGGATGGGGCAAAGCCAGTAAGGCAACCTCAAAGGCGACTGAATCCACTTATTCTGGATGTGGTTAAAAAGGAAGTTTTTAAACTTTTATCTGCTGGTATTATATATCCTATTTCTGACAGTCAGTGGTTTAGTCCTATGCAGGTGGTTCTAAAGAAATCAGGGATCACAGTTGTTTGAAATGAGAATAATGAATTGGTGCCCACCCATGTACAGAACAATTGGAGGGTTTGCATTGACTATAGGAGGCTTAATTTAGTCACTAAAAAGGATCATTACCCCCTCCCTTTTATTGATCAGATGCTTGAGCATTTAGCTAAGAAATCTTATTACTGTTTTCTAGATGGATTTTTAGAGTATTTCCAGATATGCATAGCTCTGGAGGATCAAGAGAAGACGACATTCACATGCCCATTTTGAACATATGCCTACAAACAAATGCCTTTTGGTCTTTACAATGCCCCTGGAACCTTCCAGTGGTGCATGGTTTCCATTTTTAGTGATTTTCTGGAATATTGTATAGAAATTTTTATGGATGATTTCACTGTATATAGGAATTCTTTTGATGATTGCTTATATAGTCTGGATAGAGTCCTAATAAGATGCATAGAGAAGAACCTTATACTTAATTTTGAAAAGTGTCATTTTATGGTTTGAAAAGGTATTATATTGTATCATATTATATCTGAACAAGGCATAGAGGTTGATAAGGCTAAAATAGATGTTGTCACTTCTCTGCCATACCAGACATATGTTCGAGAGGTCCAGTTTTTTCTAGGTCATGCAAGTTTTTATCGAAGATTCATTCAGGATTTTAGTAAAATTGCTTTGCCACTGTCTAAGCTGTTACAAAAAGATATTGATTTCCATTTTAATGATGCATGTAAAACAACTTTTGATGATCTTAAAAAAAAATTGACTTCCTCACCCATCATTCAACCCCCTGATTGGAACCTTCCATTTGAGCTTTTATGTGACACTTTTAATTTTGCTGTAGATGCAGTTTTGAGCCAGAGAGTGAATAAGAGGTCCCATGTGATAGCTTATGTGTCCAAGACTCTAGATGAGGCCCAAGCAAATTATACAACCACAAAAAAAGAGTTTCTTGCTATTATTTTTGCTTTGGATAAATTTAGATCTTACTTGCTTGATACTAAAGTCATTGTTTTTACTGATCATGCAGCCTTAAAGTATTTACTGAAGAAGCCTGATGCAAAGCCAAGATTGATTAGATGGAAGCTTCTACTTGAAGAATTTGATATTGACATCTAGGATAAATGGGGGTTGAAAACTTAGTGGCAAACCACTTGAGCAGAATTAAGGCTCCAAAGGTAGATTCCTTATCTATTGATGATGATTTTCCTGATGAGCATTTGTGTGCTGTGCATAGTTTCTATCCTTGGTATGCTAACTTAGTGAATTATCTAGCTGCTTCCGAACTGTCTATTGATTTGAATAAACATCAATTGAATAAGTTTAGGAGTGAAGCTAGGTATTATATTTGGGATGATCCATATTTGTGGAGACTATGTAGTGACCAAGTGATTAGACATTGTGTGCCTGATATAAAATTTGATTCGGTTTTGAATTTTTGTCACACACTTGTATGTGGAGGTCATTTTAGTCTAAAACGCACAGTTAGGAAGGTTCTAGATAGTGGATTGTATTGGCCTACTTTGTTTCGTGATGCCTTTGATTTTTGTAAATGATATGTTAGGTGTTAACAAACAGGTAGCATATCTAGGAGAAATGAAATACCATAGCATCCCATTTTGTTTTGTGAAGTCTTTAATGTGTGGGGCATTGATTTTATAGGACCTTTTCCTACTTCTTTTGGCTTTGCTTACATTTTATTGGCCGTTGATTATGTTTCGAAGTGGGCAGAAGTAAAACCCACTAGGACTGATGATTCTTCTATGGTTGTAGGGTTTGTTTACTCTTACATTTTCTGTAGGTTTGGTATCCCCAGAGCCATTATCAGTGATTAGGGCACTTATTTTTGCAACTGGAGTATGCACAGCTTGCTTAGCAAGTATGGTGTTATACATAAAGTAGCTACTCCGTACCACCCTTAAATAAATGGCCAGGCAAAAATTTCTAACTGGGAGGTGAAGCAAATTTTAGAGAAAACAATATAGCCAAATAGGAAAGATTAGAGCAAGAGGCTAGATGATGCACTTAGGCCTATAGGACTGCCTACAAGACTCCTATTGGCATGTCACCCTATCAGCTAGTATTTGGAAAAGCTTATCACTTACCGATAGAAGTGGAGCATAAAGCTTACTGGGCTATGAAGAAATATAATTTGGATTTGAATAGAGCGAGGTCTCATAGAAAATTTCAACTCCAAGAGCTTAAAGAAATCTGATTGGAAGCCTATGATAATGTAAGGATCTATAAAGAAAAGACAAAAGCATTCCATGACAAGATGATTG
This sequence comes from Erythrophleum fordii, assembly GCA_032878935.1. NCBI lineage: Eukaryota > Viridiplantae > Streptophyta > Magnoliopsida > Fabales > Fabaceae > Erythrophleum > Erythrophleum fordii. Next base: position 36,299,969 of record JAVQMF010000053.1, read on the forward strand.
CAAGAAAGGAGTTTATGATTGGCCAAAAAGTTCTACTTTATAAATCTCGCTTGAAGCTTATGCCAGGTAAACTTCGTTCTAAATGGGAAGGCCCATACATAATTTCTGATGTTTTCCCTTTTAATGTAGTTGAGCTTTTGGATAAGTAAACGGGAGCTAAATTCAAAGTTAATGGACATCGACTCAAGCACTTTCATGAAGGAGTTCCAAGGGATGACAAGGAGGAGCTCCAACTTCATGACCCACTCTGATCCCCGGTTGTACCCTTTCCCTTTCCCTTTTTATATTATGTTGTCATTGTATGCTGGCATTAAAGACAATGCAATGTTTAAGTGTGGGTGGGATACAAATAAAATTTTTAGTTTTTCTTTGTTTTGGTTAGTTGATTTTTCTAGTTTCTAGGTTTTTAATCTTTTGTTTTATTTTTGGAGTATTGAAGTTTCCAGTTTAAAAAAAAAAAAACTATGCTTTTGTGGAAGTTGCTAGTATTAAAGGGATCATAGCTTTGATATATCTTGATTTGATAAGGAATTGATCTTGTGTTGAGAATGCAAGTTAAGTGGCAATTAGCTTTAATTTAATGAAATTTGGTGATGGTCAATTTACCTTGTGAGATTTTTGAACCAATTGCTTATTCATTTCTAGCGTATATCCCCATCTTGCTTTTACTCTAGAACTTAGTTTAAATCTTATTCAAGGCTACATTTATTCATTTGCCATGCATAAAAAGGATTAAGGCATTCATTATTGTTTTGTTTTAGGTAGAGCCAAAGAGCTATCCTATATGTGTTTAATCAATTTGCTTTACCCCCTTTGAGCCATATATGTTTCCTTTTTATCCTTTTAGCCATGAAAACCAAACAAATGTTCTTCCTACCTTGATTAGGATGCTTTTGATTATTAAGGGCAATGTATCTTGTTAAGGTGGGTGGAGGTGCATTTTTCACATCATTTATAGGCCGTTTGTTTGTCCCTCTTTGGAAATATTCCAAGAAAAAGAGAGAGGAAAAAAATAATAATAATAATAAAATGAAAAAAAAAAGAAGCAAAGAAAAAGAAAAGCATTTGAAATATATAAAAAAAAAGAAGGAAAAGGAAAGAAAAGTTGTTCTCTTTGTGTATATTTTTATTTGTGGTAAATAGGGCCTTAAAATGCACTTGCATTCCATTCCTATTCTTTTTTTGATGTTCTTGATGATTTTTAGCCTCCAATTTGCTTTTTGAATTTCTTTCATTCTTTTGTTTACCACTTGTTTCATACCTTAGCCTATATTACAACCATAATAAAGACCTTTTGATTCATTCATTGGCATTTGATTTTGGTGGTGGAAATGTATATGATTGCCTAGCTTATAGTAGTAAGGTTGGATATGATGGAATTTGAGAGTAAGCACTTTATCCTAAACACTAAAGTGCAGAGTGATAAACACTAATCCCAAGTAAGAGACTTTCGTTGCATTTCATTTTTATTAAGCGTGTTGCCATGGTACTTATTGCATTGACACAAGTGATATGACTTGGAAAATTAAGTGATTGATTTGCTTTAAGCTTCCTTGTGCTAAGTGACCTACACAATTCCATTTTTCTTGATTTCCTTTCCATTATCTTTTCCTTGGAGTTTTAGTTTTCTTTTGCCCAGGAGTGCAAAGGTTTAAGTGTGGGGGAATTTGATAAGCATGATTTTTATATATTTTATTTTCCTTAGCTTAGGCATTTTAATGATGGAATATGGCTTTAGAGGTTTAATTAATTAGAATTTGATTTCATTAGCCATTCTTTGCACTTTAGAAAATAATTCACAAAATCTTGTATTTTTAATGCATAAGTTTCTATAGATAATTTTGTAGTTTTTCCTACTTAATTTTTCTTTCCATTCTTGGTTGTGCAGATCATCATACATGGGATGGACTTCCACATGTGGCTCTACTCGTAGCAAACACACACTCATATGTGGAGAAGAGAAATGAATGAAAAAATGGTATATAAAGATGCACATGAGCATGCACTAGTTCTATGTGGCAAAGGATTCACATATGCAAGTTGGTCAACGTGATTTACTAATGAAGCTGCATGAAAGGAAGCTAGTGAGAATGTGATTACATGAAGGAGGAGCTGAGTGAAGAAGAAGTAGCCTCAGGTTAGACCTTGCATGAAGAGAACACAACACACATGAGGCCTAGATTTTACGTTGTAATGGAAGAAGAATGTTACAGCCACTACACTTCCACTTTGCATAATATCTAGCCACCCATGAAAAAGTTGACGTGGAGATTAAATGAAGTAGCTCTATGAAAGAAGAAGAAACACACGAGAATGTAGAAGCATGAACTATAGAGAAGGACAAAGAGGAGCTACAGAAGGAGTTTGAGCTGCATGGGTAAGCCATAGGCTCGAGGAAGTGAAGGAAAGAAGTAAGAACTCGAGAGAAGCAATACAAAGAGTTACTAAGCACATACATGTAGAACGTGATAGGAAGAGAGGGAGCTCAGGACATGCATTTGAGAGAAAAAAAAGAAGCTGGAAGTAGCCACGTTTTAGCTCTAACGTTACACCCATCAGCTGCAGACCACGTGAGCAAAGTAGGTGAAAGTCCAAGTGAGCAAGATGTGGAAGAAGCAGAGAGCAAAACGCGAAGAGGAGGAAGAATGAGCTGGGTTAGAGAAGAACAGCAGAGCACATAAAGAAGAAGTAACAAGCTGGGCATAAGGTTTTTAAATGAAGAAGCTCATATGGAGAACATGCAGAAGAACATGGAATGCGCTGAACAGAGAAGAAGAGAAGCTAAACATGCATACAAGCTCGGGTCTAACGTGGGAAGCTTAGGCCGAAGTTTAAATGAGGATAGAATGCATGAAGAAGCTGAAGATGAACGTGAAAAAAAAGCATAAGAAGAACGTGAAGGGGAGCATGAGCAAGCCACGAGTACAGATTACACAAACACTCGAGCAGAATGTAAACTGGACTTAAGAAAAGAAAAGCATGCAACTCGAGTTCTACATACCACAAGCATTGAGAAGAAGAATCTGCACATTCTTATGTGAAGGAAAGGAGCCATGGGTTGCACAAGTTGAATATAGCTGGAGCAAGAGAAGGAAAGAGAGGCTTGAGTTGGGTTCTACGTAGAAAAGAGCTTGCATGGACTCCAGGCTCACCATACACAAGCATCAGCATTTCATATGAAACCAGAAACAGAGGTAGGGAAAGAAGAACAATGCTATAAGCTGGATAAGAGAAATGAAGACTTTACGTGAAAGAAAGCAATGGCCAGAACAAGTGAATAGTATAACAAAAGAGCACGTGGCTAGAACAAAGAAGAAGATGTGGAAATGAAGGACTAAACACATAAGGTAGCTTGTGTGAGGAGTACGAGGAAAGGAGTATGAAGCCATGAGTTTTGGAAGCCTCTAGGAGAGCAAAACACATGAAATAATTGATTAAGTGAGGGTGAGGAGCACATGAGAGTAACACGTCATTAAAGGGCTCGGGCAGCATGTTATACGTCAATCCATTTATCCAAACCACGTAAGAAGCTTTGGGCTAACTTGTAAGCACGTGAAATGATTAATGAAGCACGTGAAAAGGGTTTGGAGGCTGGAGGCAAAAGGGATTCAAAAATTAACAATCCATCGTCATTCAGGGGGGACACATATTTCATCGAATAAAATCACTCATCCAGACTCCTTCGCCCACTCCAACCACGCCGTATCCATTCCTCATTTCACTTCCTCCATCTCCTTCCATTCAAATGAAGCTCTAATTTCATCTATGACTAGCTAGGAGAAAAGCTCTTGAGTTGAAGTTGAATCCAAGGATTAGAATCAAAATTTTGGGCTAAGAATTTCATTTTATTTTCCTTTCTTTCTATGTCAATTTTAATTATTTTATTTGCTTCGTTAAGCTTGTAAATGATTGAGATTAATGTAGTTCATGATTGATGGTTGGTTAGACATTGATTAGGAGAGATATTGACTGATTAATTGCATGAATTAAGTACTAAATTTTGCATTTTTCTTTAATTTTCCATGTATGCCATTAAGGTGTTCGATGAAATGCATGAGTAAAATTATGAGCTTGATTGTCTAATTTGAGGATTCCTTGGATTTTGGTTAGTTAATTAAATGGTTAATTAAACATCTTGGGATGTTAATTTAGAGGCTAATTGATCAATTAATCATTCAATTCAAGTGTTCATTGATCCTAATGACAAGAGTTAGCGATTTGATGTGGGATTGAGGTTTCAATTTAACATTAAATTATTAGTTTCTTGATTATTACATGGTAACTCAAGATTGCGTTCCATTTTTTTTGTATCGTGCAAATTCCATTTGTGTGTATGTGTTCGCGGTAAACATATTCTATAGTACTCTATTTCATTACACAGATCGGGAGTAATCGAAAAAGCCAGGTCTAGTAGTACGGTATCTCTTTCTCTTGGAATCCTGAATATGACGCTACTAATAATTGTGCTAATCCACATATGTTTCTTTTCCATTAAATTTGTATTAGACACAAATAAGGACTCTTAGACCAGAATTAATCACAAATGAATTAGGATAAGGATATTGGATACCAAAGGATGAATCGAACGCTAGTTATAAGTCCATCATTCACCCATAATTCAGGTAGCAATTAGGAATTTTAATTCGATTTCATTTTAGTAGTTTAATTAAACCAGAACCCCCCTAAATTAGGTAGTTCTAGGATCTTTATATACTTAGAAAACCCAATTAGATATTGAACTCTATTTCCAAGAGAGATAACCTAGGTTGCACAACTAGCTATATATTTACCAACCTAGTTTTATTTTGAGGGTTACACTATAGACCTGTCAAAATTTCTAATACACAAGCGCCTCATGACTGAGCTTGGAGCCACTATCGCCAGTACATTACAAGTTTCCTAACAATCTAAAGTATTCCTCTCGTACTTTTCTTTATCTACCTTATTCTCGTAGGATACTCAGGGAAAACTGGATTTTTTCTCTATTTCATCCCAAGATCACTTTACATTGTCCGACTATTTTTACTTTGGGTACTATCATGCAAAAGGGCATCTATGCGAAGGACAAATGTGCTCTCTCAAGTACTCAAGCGCATCAATTCGATATTTATTTTCAATCTACTATATCCTCGGCTTGATCATTGTCATATATTCTTTCTCTCTCTACCTTTCTTATCCTTTTACTTAGGAAAAAGGATGTTGTTTCTATTACTAGTTCGGGTTTCTTTACGCTCAAGAGCACCTGCATTTTTCCTGGGTCCCTTTACTTGTTCACTTTCTGTAACATCAAAGGGGTTTATTCTCTCTTATACTCTTGCTTTGCTTTTAACTAGACCATCTTTCAATAAGAAAGTTTCTATTTCATGAAATCCTAGGAATTACATTCTATGTTTGTGGTACTCTTGGCTTACACTCTTTCTCTGCATAATGCAAGACTCACCTTCTTAGGCAGTCTCTAGCTCTCTCGAGCTTCCCTGATGATACTAAGGCACTAACTGTTTATCTCAGCTTATATCTATGTTCCAATTAGAGTTAGGCTTTCTCTCTGTCTAACCTCTTAAGCCTCATTCTCAGTTGCACAGTATACTGATTTTTATGTTTTACTAACCCAATCTAGGACACGTACTATCAATGTTCAGATTCTACCTTACTAGAAACTGATGTTCTACTAGGTGCTCTAATCACTTACGTGCCTTAACTTTAAATCATTCTCATATTAGGGAGCTCGTCTGACTAACTATTGGATCCTTATCTATTTACTTTTCTGAACTCAGTCTATGCATTTAGTTATTACTAGAGCGAGAGCATCTCTTTTATAGCTAGTTTTTTAGTTCTTCCTCGTTTCCCTTATTACTATACTCTTACAATTCAGGGGGGTCTATCTAGGGGAATTTGCTAATTACTACTGAATGGTCTCCCTGATTCAGGAGGTCTTATCTTCCCTTTCTCTATCCAAGGAGAACTTTCACTAAATTTTCTGTCACATTAATTTCTCTTTTTACTCATCTCAACTGGACGATGCTACTGGTCACTTCCTGTAGGCTTCAGCTCATACTTAGTCTGAGCTACCTATCTCATTAAACCTGTAGCTTACAATAACTTAGTGTTTTCTAAACTATCATCATTCTCTTCTGAGCTTCTATTACCGGGCTACTCATACTCATGTTTAGGTGTTACCTATAAGGTACACTGCTCTAGGCCCTCACTATGTGCCTCACTATTGGTAGCCTTATCTTACATAAATTTTAAGGTTATATTAACATTCTGTTGTTCAATGTCTCATAGGGTAACACCCTAGGTTGGAGTCAATGTCTTATAGGCGGGTCTTAACAACCTTATCATCCCTGTATCCAGCTTTCTCTAATGCTAAGCTTTTTCCTTAGTCTCAACTACTAGGCCCACTGATTTCTTACTAACTTTCCATGACTATTTACTACTCTTTTTCTCTACCTATACTAGGGGTTCCTACTTTTTGTGGATCAACTGACCTTTTATAATCTCATTTCTCAAGTTGGCCTAAATATGACCAATAAGGCATTCATACTATCATTCGCCGTAGCTAATTAGCCTCGGGTTCATCCTAATTTCCTGTCTAAGTATTGGCTGTGGTGAAGAATCCTCTATATTGCCTTGCTACTTCATGAAATAATTAACCATGGCTAATAGCCTCTGATTGGCTTGCTTCTTCATGAATTAGAACTTCATCTTTTTAGCTACAACCCAAGCCTCATTGCCTCTATATCTAGCCCATCATCAAGCTAGAAGGTTCTACCTCTTACTTCATTCATGCATAACTAGCTGTTACCTTTAGGTTATCAGGCTTTAAGGGGTGTAGCTTATAATTTAAACTTCTCACTTGAGGGAACTAACCTTTTAGGTTCTAGAATTCATCTAGAAATTTAGGTGTTATGGCTAGGGGGTAATTCTTTTTCTCACTTCTCCTCTAAACTAGTCTTGTGCAACCACAGTAACATCTCATACTGTGCTGCATCACTACTCGTCTCTATATTAAGTAGGATATCTTAGAATGATCTGAGTATAACTACGAGGGAGAATTAGGCCTCACGTACTTTCTCTAGCAAGCCTCTTCATATTAATGAGATCATTTCTCATCATTCATACCTAGGGCTTGCCATTGATCCTGGTGAGTTATCATATCACATAGAGCTCTAGCTGTCGAATCAATCAACTTTGCTCAAACTATTCTAAAGGCCTACCTTTCACGATGCTCACTATCTACTCCAAGACCATTCTACAACTTATTTATCATAAACATAGCCACAAACTATCTTCACACACCCAAAATGTCTCATAAAAAGTTTTACATGTCTATATGAACCTTTGCATAGCCTTATTGCCACATCCTTAAGCCAAATCCAATCAGAAAGAGTCTGGAACTTTGCTCTGATACTAATAAATGAAACACCATAATTTCCTAGCCTTTCTCATGCAAATTCTATGCTTCATGCCATGCACTTCTCAAGAATCACAAGAAAATGACATATAAAATAATGAATTTCTTTATGTTGCGCTATGTATAAATTTTTCTTTTAGGGTCCCATGGGTCATATAGACTCATATATCACATTCTCACATTTAATTACATAGATAAAACTCATTTTCATCACCAAAAGTGGTCTAGAACTCGTGCAAGGCAAAAGAATGCATGAAATTCATGATGGTTGCCTCGACCAAAATTTTTCCATTTCTATCATAAATTTTGAAAAATCATAACTAATTGTAAAAAAAATTGAAATCATGCATTCTTTACTATTCTGGAAAGCTACACATGTCTATTTTATGCTAAAAATATGTCTAGACCATGGAACATAACACGGAAGACGTTTGACATTCAAAAAATTTCAGAGGTTAGACTGGCTACCAGTACTATCACAAGTTTCTGTTATAAGCTAAAATGTTCAATTAATTCCACAAAAATCCAATTCATAAAAATTATAATAATATAGAAAGATAAAGATGTTAGCTAGAGGGAAAAAAATAACTCTAAACCATTTTAAGCACTTCTAGGCATAAAAAACTAATCAAATAATAACCTAGGTCAATCTAGATGCCTGATACTAGACAGAAACATAAAAAATTCATATCTCCCTCTTTAGATATCCAAATGGGGTGCTTCTAGCTGGCACAAGTCACTGGGAGTGTCTAGTTTCTCCTTATAACACTTCGTAGCAATTGGACATCATTTGCCCCTTAAATGACAGAATTAATTTTTGGACCTAAGTGAATAGTACCATGAACCAAAATCAGAATTTTTCTCAATTTAGAAAATTCATTAAATATTTCATATACCTTTGAAAATTTTGATCTTTAGCTTTCCAAAAAGATGTCAACGAGCTATAAATATATGCCAAATCTCAGATCAAGAAGAATTCATTTGGACAAAAAGTGGTATAAATTTCTAATATGGTCAATTTTTGCTCCATATAGGATACCAAAGTGTCCAAATGACTTCCCTTGATGTTTGACACCTCTTGGGCAAGTTTAAAAACATAGTAATGACTTATATGAACTACCCAAGTGGTCCTAAATCTCATGCATCTCAATTTGGTCATTCTACTTCCATTTATACACTAATGCATCAAGCTTTTAAGAAGCAAAAATTGCCATTACATGCTCAATATATATTCTAGTATTCACATAACATAATTCCTCATTTATACATCACATATTAACATAATTACACATACTTAAGAGGTCATAGGTCATATACAATAATATATTACAACATTTATCACTTGAATGGCCTTAAAGGAACAATTTCCATGCACTTCATTGTCATACTTTCATCTCTCATGTGGTTGGCTCCCATTCCCTTACTCTCTTGGTCCACCTAGCATATTAGAACATTGGAGATGAGAGAATGAGATTCAAGGAATCCCAATATCTCATCTCTCTTTCAATCACACATAAAAGATGTAAAACTAATCTTGAAAATTCATGCATGGGCATATTTCATAACATGAATATTCAAGAAGCAATCTTAACATTTGAAAGAGTCACATATAGCATACATAAGCTTGCCAAGTATATGGATTAGCCTCACTCATTCTTTAAGAGGTTCTTGGACTCAACCTTACTCTTGGGAGTTAACCTTACTTTTAGGAGACTCTTTACTTTGTCTCAACCAATCTTAAGAGTTCTTGGCTCATCCTCACCATGGCTAAGGGTTCTTGGCATCACCACACTCAAGCAAACCAAAGCAAGCATCATAAACATCATTTGGAAATATAATGCAGCATCATGGTACCATGGCATATGAAATCATACTAAAATACTTTTCATGGCTTAAAACACATATACACACATTCAAAGACAAGCCAAGCATACAATCATGCATGAAAGAAGGAGGAGCGAGCTACCTTGCTTGTATTCACACACTTTTGCTTGAAACTTAAGTCCTCTCCCTTGACCTCACACACCCAAGAAGGTGGAAATCACTTCTCTTGGCCTAGACACATTATATGGAAGCTAATTATACTCTTGAATCAAATTATAAGGTCACACAATCACTAGAAAAGCTAGATAACTCATAAGGCTCTTTTATGGTTCCATAATGCACTTAATGAAGCAATCTTTGGAAAATATCATCTTGCCTCCATTCTATCTATTCATTTATGATTCTTGACTCCATTTAAACCTCTTGGATTCATCACACAATCTATTCAAGGAGCCTAGCTAGGTATTGCTTCTTTAAACCATAATATGAAACATATAAGGCCATCTTACTTTCTATGGCTTCTAAAATTTTTCCAAGGCTTTCTCTCATACTCTCCCATCACACATGATACAAAACTAAGCTTAGAAGGAATTAAAACACTCCCTAGGTGCATAAACTCTCCTTGGTCAAAGCTATGCTTCCATATGGCACTAATAGAGTTGGTTTAATTTCTTTGATGGGAGAAGCATATGGGAGGCTCTCTTGGTGTCTTAGGAACTCATATATACTCTTAGACAACTTAAATTACTACTAGGAAGCTTCATCTTAGCCTAGGTGTAACCAAATCCCTAAATTTCATGACTTACATTCTAAAGCTCCCTTTTTAATTATAGTTGCATATTCTTAATCCTCACACTCCATAACCTTTGGTTCCATCAAGAACACATAAAGAAAAACTCTCTTCCTCACTTTCACTCTCTAGAACTAAGCTTAAATGGCTTAGAAACATAAGATTTTGTGAGTGTTTCAAGTGAAGTCTTACCTTAAAACGGAGCTCTCTTCGCGTAGGTTAGACTTGAATCTTGGCTTAGGTTAGACCTGAATCTTCAAGTTTTCAAGAAAAGAAAACTACCATTAGAGTTCCTTTTTAGCTTAAGTTAGACTTGAATCTTCAAGTTTTCAAGAAAAGAAAATCACCATTAGAGAGCTCTTAGAGAGAAGAACAACTTTCTTAACTGGCGCGGGATAAAACGAGACCGTTTACTTACCTAAATGAAAGCTTAAACTTCTTCTCTCTCCCCCCTTAATGTCACACCATTGCTGCCCATTTTTCTGCATATGGAAGCTTGGAGAAGGTAATGAGGTGTAATCTTACTTAAGAAGCCTTTTTTATAATTTTTCAAAATGACCATTTTGCCCTTATGTGCCTGTTTGCTCTATTTAAGCTCATTTTAACTCATTTTCTAAAATCGTCTTTTTTATCATAAAATTTGGGCTTCCAATTAAATAAAATTCCTTTGAAATCACTTAAATTATAGCTAAAACCTTCCTGAACTAATTAGTCAAAGTTCAAGTCAACTAACATTAGAAAACATCCACTGGAGGGGTTCTAACTGTTCTGGGGCTTCCTATGGTTTTCAGAGTCTCTGAGAACCCTGGAGAATTCAAAACATTCATTTAAAAAGCCCTCCTATGAGAATTTCAAATTTTCTCAAAATGACAAAAATACCCTTATGTTTCGTCACTCTTTTGTTACATTTCGTTTCTTCATTCTAACTCCATTTTTCTTTCCGTCTGAGCCTACGATTCTCATTTTTTGGAGTCTAAAATACTTTTCAATTTTTTTGGAACCTTAACTCAGTTATTTCGAGGGACTTGCTTTTGTATTTGGTGAATTTCGTTCATTTACAGAGAAACTGTACGTTACATTTCTCACGTTTTCTCTCATTTTTAGAGAACCAGATATTACATCAGCCACACAGCTATACCTAGGATAACCTTAATTCACTTAGCCTAGACACATCGAATAAGATATAATTACACCATTGGAACAAGTTCTAGCTTTACATAAACTCTATACAAGCTCACTTTCTCTTATGACACCATTATAGTTCCATACAAAGCATACTAAAGCAACCCTTAGAATTTATAATCTTGGTTCCAATTTCTTATTCAATCTAGGTCATATGACTTCATTTAAACTCATTAGAGTTATCTCCAAATCAATTCAAGGAGTCTAAAGTCAAGTTTCTTCTTTATGTCTTAAAATGGAGCCTAAACTTTCATCTCATAAACCATGTCTTATAAATTCAAACCTATGGTTTCCTTTGTGTTTACTAATCATATCTAGGCCATTCCTATCCTTGGAATTAATTAAAACTCTCCCTAGGTGCTTGAAGCATGCCTTGGCCTAGACATATATAAGGAAATGGACTCATGGAGTTTTGTTAATTTTTTTTAGGGGATTGGCACTATGAAACTCCCTAGATGTCTTATGAACTCATAGATACTATTACATAGGCTAAATTCTCCTAAAAAAGCTTTAAAATTGGCTAGGTACACTAAAAACCTTACGTCACGACTTGATTTCTATTGCCTTTCTTTTAAATCTAATTATATATTCCTATTCCTTATGCTTGAAAACCCTTGTATCCACCATGTTTTGTCTTGAATTCATTCCTTATTGAGTGGGCCTTGGTCTGACCGAACCTACCATGAGAAGAGCAAGCAAGAAGAAGTAACATAGGCCATGGTTCTTACCTTGTTTCAAAGCTTTTTCAAGGAGCTTTCAAGTGCTTCTAACTTCTCCTTCTAATTCTAACTTTCTCCTACTGAACTAGCCATAACACATCTCCAAATAAGTCATCAAAACCATAGGAGAAGAGAAAAGAAGAGGTTTAAAGGAAGAAGCATGAAAAAGTGACCAAATTTTACCTTTTCAAGCTTGCTTTCTTCCTCCCTTCTTGTGCACATCCTTGAGTACAGTTTGGATCTGTTTTAGACCAGAGAAAGTGGATAAGAAGAAGGGGCAGAGATGGGATGTGTTTTAAAGGGCTAAGGCTCATTTACATAACTTTTTAAAATTATAATTTAGTCCTTCTTCTTGGATTCTTCCATTTGGGCTCATTTTAACTCCTTTTTGAAAATTATCTTTTCTATTATGAAATTTAGGTTCTCTAATTCATAAAATATCTTTGGTTTCACCCAAATTGGATTAAAAACCTTCTCGAATGAATCAATCAAAGTTTTGATCAACTAACATTCTAAAATATAAAATAAAGGGGTTTTGGTCACTATAGGGGTTATGATCCCTCCTTTGTATTTTCTAAAAGTTGTCCAAATTTACAAAAACGCCACTGCCTTTTTGCCAAATTTTATTAAGCTATCCTGGCTCTGGTTTTCTAGGCATCTTTGGCCTTGCGTTCTTATTTTTTTATGTCTAGATCATTGCTTTAATTTTGTTTAGCCTCAATTATTTTCATTTAGGGGACTTCCTTTTATAACTAATTAGTTTTAAGCCTTTTTAGAATAACTAGGTATTACAACCTCAAACTACCTCATAATGACATTTATTGCTTTTTCTCAAACATCTAATCTTGACAAGTCTCTTTAAATATGGTACTTAATTATATCCCTTCACCACACCAATACAAGTCTATCTATTCAAGTCACAATTTTGTTAATACCAAAATATCCTATCTATTCCTTCTAACCACTATAATCCCATGCATACTTCATTTATGAACCTTCCTTCCCTAGTTTTTATACTTTGATCAACTATCATTTGTGGAACTTTTATCTAGAGGAAGTTAAATTTTTTTTTAAATGTTAATGAACTTTCTAAAATTTCATAACTTGAAGTTCTTGGGTCTTCTTTATTTACAATAGAATTTTTTCAATATTTATGGGATTTAAAACACTAAAAAAATAGGCAAAACAATATATATATATATATATATATTTAAATTAGGCTTATGGTTATTCCCATTCAAAATTCAAACGAATTGAACCATATTAACTAATAAACCTATCGTTGCAAAATCTCAATAATTATTGGCTATAAGACTATGGAATTGTGTGAACCAACAATAAAAAAAGAAAGCTTAAATATTAGTGAAATCCATAATAACAACAGCATCAAGGTTTTCAACATTAGAGGGCTAAAATAAAGAGTTTAATCCTTCAAAATTTTACACTAACCTCTTTCCCTTCCATGGATTTTCTCACCCAATTGAGCCACCCAAAGAAAGAACATCCCCACACCCTATTATGCTCTGTTGACTGAGAATCATGAGAGAAAAAAAGGCAGATGTACAAAATAAAGTTTAAAGCCATTGAAAAAAAAAAGGAGGAAGAAGAAGAAGAAGAAGCAATGTTGCAACAAAAAATAAACAAGACAACTTGAAGAAGGATAAAAGTATTTCTAGCAATAAGAAAGCCAAGAGCATAAACCTATAGAGATGATCTACATGACATGTGACACCTTAATCTACTACCACTATCTAGCCTCTCACTAGGCTCGGTTCCATATGATTTCCAAAGAATCAACACCAATCCGTGGCATTTTCATGCTATGAACCGGGGTTTCATACACTCATCTTTTAACCCGTGGGTCCTGTGAATCCATCATTCACATTCTCAACTCATACTCCACTTATACAACTCATACATAGCATAAAACAAACCATAAGCCACGGGTATAGAGCCAAAAACCAGAAAATTGCATTTTTCTCACTTGTGTCGAAAAGTCATATTTTGGCTCTAACTTTGGAAAATCATAATTAATTGTAAAAAATGGGAATTTAGCAAACTATAGCTTTCTGGAAATCTATAAATGTTAAATTTACACGAAAAATCATTCCCAACCACATTCTCAGCATTTGGACCATGTTTGACATCGAAAATGGGAGGAAGGTCCAGCTGTCACTGTTTCTGGTGTAGCTTTCTGTCATGACTTTCAAAACTCCATAACTAAATCCACAAAAATCTAATTTGGGCACACTATACCAATTTGGAAAGCTACGGATGTCTACTAGAGGAGAAAAATAAGTTAGATCAGTTCAGTAGCCTCTACACCCCGAAAATTGATGGAATAGTAACGGGGGTTAGATGGGCTCCCTGATGCTGATACAGAACTTCAAATGGTTTGTTCTCTCTCTACAGACCTCCGATTTAGGTGATTCTAGTTTTTATAGGTCATTGTGGTCATCTAGTTTATGTGTATAAAATTTCATGACATTAGGCCACCGTTTGGTCTATGTACGACATGGATTTCATTTCTACCCTATAGAAACAGTACATGACCAAACTACCATATTTTTCCCAACTTCAACAATTCACCAAATATTCTCTTAACCTCCGAATATTACCAACTTTAGCGTCTCAAGAAGCTTTCTACAAACTCTAGAGGCATGCCAAATCTCATGGCAAGAAGAGCTCATCCAATCATACTTTGACGGAGCTCTCAAAAATATCGGTTTTGGCACCCAAAAGGTCCAAAATGGGTCCAAACGGCCTCTCACACATTCTAGCTACTCATGGACAAGTTTAAAAGCATAACAATAGTCTATATAACATGTCCATATGGTCCAAATCAACATACAATCCAAATTCACTATGCTACGGCCAAATATACACTATCACATTCATGCATCAAAAGGGGCAAAACCCTCATTTCCATTACTTTGGCTATAAACATAGGTCATACATCATCTTTTCATACATTTACACTTGTTACAACCTTTACATCTCAAAAATAGAAGGTGCATACTCATTTTGGCACCTCTTTACATCAAAATACATCAAAATATCCAAAATAACCAAACACCTAGCTACACATGCATCTAGGCTCCTTGGTGTGCACTCGGTTCTCCTTGAGCTCCACCTAGCATATTAAGTTGGGAGGGGAAGGGGTGAGATTCAAGGAATCTCAGTAGCTCATGCATTCAATCAAGTAAGCAATCAAGGCATATAACAAGTCAAAGCATATGAATAAGCATTTAGCCATTCTCAATCATCCAACACACATTGTACATGCTATGGAAATCACAACAATGCCAAAAATGGGCTCCAGGGACTTTTGGTCTAGCCTCACTCGAGTTTAGGGACTTTTGGATGGCCTCACCCGAGTTTAAGGACTGTTGACTTGGCCTCACTCGTTTGAGACTTTTGGCCTTGTCTCACCTATCTCAAGGGACTTTCGACTTCACCTCACCCATCTCAAGGGACTTTCGGTACTACCTCACCCGAGCAATTCTCACATTTCATCACACAAGCATATTATCAACAATGCATCATGGCAATAACATATGGCATATTTCACATAACAAGCATATACATAACATACAATGACTATTACATCCAAGAATGTAACAAGAAAGAGTGGGAAGAAAGAGAGCTACCTTTGGAGCCAAAGCCAACACAAGTCTTCCCTTTCAATTTTTCTTCTCCCTTCTTAATTTCACACTCACACCTTGATGGAGGTGCTTCTCTTGAGCCTAGACACAATTAAAGAGCATAGAATTACTCTCTTAATATGGAATCATCAGATCAAACTCTCTTAACATACCAGAACCTAGAGTTCTCTCTCTCTCTCTAGAATGCCATCAACTTTTTCTCTCTCTCAAGCTCCCATGGTAGTGGAAACCATATTTTCAAAGAAAATACAAAGATTCAGAGGTGTTTTCCACTTTCCCTCTTCTGACCCATGCTCAAAATCTAATCATTTTCACAAACAAAACCGTAGAAAGAGAGGGCAAAAAGAGAGGATCAGAGTTCTAAGAAGAAATGGGAGAAGTTTCCTTACCTTTCCCTTGCTCTTCCTCTTTCTCTTGGTCTCTCTCACTCTCCACGCCTCTTTTCTCTCCTTGGGTCGAAGTCTAGGGCAGATATGAGAGAAGAAATGAGTTTGGGCGTTTAATGAAGTCTAATTCTCACTATTTACTCTATTCCGAACTGACCCTCGCTACGGCGAAAATTAACCTTCGCTATAGCGAGCTCGTGTTATCTGGCTTCGCTACGGCGAGGTGTAACCTTCGCTACGGCGAGCTCGTATAAGTTCTAGACCTCACTCTCGCTATGGCGCACGCCACGGCGAGCTACTCCCTGGTTTCTGTATGGACTGCTGCCCGCACTCGCTATAGCTAGAATCACCTTCGCTATTGCGAACAGGCACTCTCACTGTAGCGAGACCATTTCTCGCTATTGCGAGGAGACTTGGCAAAAATTCTGGATTTCGAATTTTTCAGCTTTCTACTTCCTTTCTTTTCCTTTTCTTTTCTTTTTCCCGGTTGTTACATGACACAATCTACTACCAAAATGGAATAATAGAGCTCAATTGCAGTAGGAAAAAACTCACAGAAAACTAAAGCAAGCAAAAAGGATAGAAGTGCCATAGGAATGGGGCTAATGGCAGATGTTTATAGTGGTTGGTCTTATTTTTCTACTGATTAAAAGCTCAATTTTAATGGATAACATGCAGTAGGAAATTGAAGAGTGTAGGCACTAAAAATCTAGCCTTCTAACTATAAAAGTAGGGATGTTTCTGATATAATGGAAAATGACTTGAAAGAAGGAAAAAAAAATTGAACTAATTCCTAGCTAAGGCTTGAACCCAAGATGTTAAGGTAAGAATGGTCCTTGACTGCCATTAGACCCAAACCTCATTCTTAACTACTCCTACCAATCAATTTTCATATATATATATATATATATTCGAGATTTTACATTTTGAGTTTCTCAAGGTTAGGGGATCCCTAAGTTGCAAACAACCACATTTTTCATTGTCTTCCAAACTAAATAAAGCTTTTACTTCTACCCAATATCCTTAAATATGCTTGGAGATTTAGTCCTCTTCATATAAGCACCATGAAAAGCTACTTTCTTAGTACTATAATCTTATAGTAAAAGACTAAGGGTTGTCACTTTAACTAGAGAGGTAAAAGCTGCTATTTCTTTATTTTTGCCTTTGAAGGTTGCAAAATGTGAAGGGTGCACTTTAAAGAATTCCTTTAAAAACTCTTGGCTATATGTCTCTTTGGTAATTTGTTACCAATATCCATTTTATGACACTCCTCTTTAGAAGATAGGATCATCATATCTTTGAATATCTTAAATTCAATTGCTTCTTCTCTGACCTGCAAGGTTAATATTCCATTCCTCACATCAATATTAGCACTAATTGTCACTAAGAATGGTTAACCTAATATTAATGGCATTGTTGTGTCTTCCTCTACATCTAGAACTATAAAATCTATTGGGAGATAAAATTTCTTAACCTTCACGAATGCATTATTTAACACTCCCATTGGTCACTTGACTAATCTATTTGCTAGTTGTAGTGTCACATCTGTAGGCTTTAATTCACTTAAGCCAAGCCTTTTACAAATAGACAAAAGTATTAAACTCACACTAGCTCTTAAATCACATAATGAATTATTAGAGAAGACATCACCAATGACACAGGAAATAGAAAAACTTCCTAAATCATCCAATTTTGGTAGCAGCCTTTTTTTTTATGATCGTATTACACTCCTTAGTGAATGCAATAGTAGTATAATCCTCTAACTTCCTCTTGCTCAATAAAATCTCCTTAAGAAACATTTAGTTAATGACCTTACTAAAGGTATATTTATATAAAGCTATTTGAAAGTATTAAGAAATTTGTTAAATTGTTTATCTAATTTTTGGTTCTTCAACCTTTGAAGTAATGGAATAGGAGACACATATGCCTTGACTGGTGTTAGTGTTTATTAATGGGTTAATAGTCTCCTCCTTATCATCTCTTCTCTAAACTTGTTTGCTATTTGGTGTTTCCTCAACCACATTATTTTACTCTATGGAATGCTCAGTTTAAGTAAAAGTCCTACTCAATTGTCTCCTACTTCTTAATGTAACTGCTTTGAACTACTCATTAGGATTAATTTTAGTTTCACTGGGAAAGTGCCCTTAAACTTTAGTATTGTATAATTTAGCCATCAAATTTAACTGCACTTCTAGATTTCTATTATGACTCGCTAGCTGATCCAACTTGGATTCCAACTTCTCAAATATTTTAAAAGACACATTACAAAATTTTTCAAATGTAACTTCCCAATCCTGCTTATTTTCATTTTAAAATTAAATCCTTTATTCCTAAGCTAGAAGGTTGATCTAGATGATCCACTCTAATTTCCTAAATTCCTTAGATGATTCTAGTTTTGATTTCCCTAAGCTAAGTTGAGGTGATTACACTAACCAAGATTATCGGTGGGTGAATAGAGGTTATTATATGGCTTAGGATTATTGAAAGCAAAATGCACTTATCAATCATACAAGGCCTTAATGAGTTATTCTAACATTCACTATATGGATGAGCACCTCCACAAAGCTTGCAACTAGAATACAATGAGGAATTTAAGACTGCATTGATAATCATCTGATCAAATGTCTTAAGCATATCAAACTTATAATCAATTTTGTTGTTCAACAAATGAATAGTCTTTATTTCCATAACATTACCTACTTTTCTATGTCTTTCGCTCATCTAATTACAATGATTTGCATCCTTCCCTTCAATAATATTAACCGCCTCATCAACATTACTAGTCAATAAGGACCTACTAGCTACAATAACCAAGTTAACTCTAAGGAATTGCCTTAACCCATTAAAGAAGATCGGCACAAGCATTTAGTCTTAAAATATTGTGGTGTAGGCAACACCTTTACAAATTTTTAAATCTCTCCCAAGCTTTATATTGAGATTCTATCATGCTAAAAGAAATTCTTTCACTCCTCAGCCTTACAATTTTGCCTAATAGGAAATATTTTGCTAAAAATTCCTGTGAAAGTTCATCCCATGTTGAGAAGGATTGAGTAGACATGGAATCAAGTCATAATGTTACCCTATCTCTAAGAGAGAATAGAAATAGTCTAAGTCATATTACATTAATAGAGATCCCATTCATCTTGATGGTATCATAAATCCTCAAGATGTGAGTCGAATGAGCATTGGGATCTTCTAAAACTCCTCCTCTAAATTCATTTTGTTGTATCATTTGAATTGTCCCTAGCTTAATCTCAAAATCAATAGTTGCAACAACTGTGTTAATAATAATTCAATCTATGTGCATCTGGCATGGCATAATTTTGCTCTGGTCGATGAAGGTAGTTAGTAGCATCTTTGATTAGTCGAGGTACATCTATTGAATTCTCTTGTTGGTTTATTGGTTAAGGTTATTATGGCACATTTACCTTCTTGTATTTAACATGAAGGATGCATTCTAGTTTAGGCTTAAGCTTTATAAAAGTCATAAGCAACTTATGATGCTAAAATACTTGAAAAAAGGAAATTATAAATTAACCAAAGTTGAAAATTAAGAAAACACAACAAATTTACAAAAGATAAAATATCTGAATTAATAGGAAAAATCTTTAATTTGATATTGAATTGTCTTCTCTAGCAACAATGCCAAAAACTTGTTATGAATGATTCCATAAGTATACAAGTCACAAAAATAATAAATTGATGAGTACAATATTATTCCCATTAGAAAGAAATTTAATTACCAATTATCTAAATTAATCCCATTATCTAAACTATCAAATTGGAATTAAAGCTAATTAAAGTAAAATTAAAGTAATAAGATTCACTACACAAATGTTGACTATATATGAATGTAAAGGTTCTAGAATCTAAAACCCCCTATTTACTTTCTTAAGTGCTATTCAAAATAAGTTCTTCTAACTTAATTCAATTGAATTCATGGCAATCCTACTAATATAAGTGAAATTCTCTCTCAAGATAAATGACCATGCTTATTCCAATTTTATATCTACTCACATGATCATAAGCTTAGTATAAACCCATTATGTATAAAGGATTTATGCAAAATAAAATTTGCAAGCTATTCAACTGCAATTTATATCTCTATACAATTATTATCTAAGGCTACTACTTTAGCGACCTACATTGTAATTAACCTCTTAATCCTCTCATAATACATTAGATGAATAATGGCTAGCCATTCACAGACAATATAAAATAGTAATAGATTTCTTTAATGGAAATTGTCATGAAAGTGTTATAAAATTAACTTAATCAGGTAAATACTTTTATCTAAACTCTAAATCTAAAATCCAGCTACTCATGATAGAAATTAGCAAAGCAACAATAAAAGTACACAAATCCATAGTCAAAAGTTAAAAAAGAGAATGAAAAGAAAACAAATTAGCAAAAGTGACAATCCATTGGAAAGAACTTTAAATCTCTTCTTGTGTCCAATGGATTTCCAAAGCAATTCTTTAAGGTTTTTCTAACCTATTTTTGCATCCCTAGGTCTCTTATTTTCCTTTTCTCCTTTAGAAATTCAAAACTACCTTGCAAGCCAAACATAAGTAGCCCATGTCAAAATCACCCATTTACATGACTTGCCTATGTTGCCTTCTAGTAATTCACCTGATATAAGGCTTTTGTATACAGTTATGTAAATTTATATGGCTAGCCTATATAAGTCTCTAATTTGCTTAAAAAGTCCTCCTTTATATGCTCGTGCTCAGCAAGATGGTTAGCCCATGTTTTTTGTTGAAAATGATTACTTTCTTGTTCAATCTCTCATGCTTTTTACTTTCTCTTGTACTTGATTAGATCACATAAAAAGCACATAAAAACTATATATTTGGATTTAATTACTCAATTTTATCTCAAGAAAAGTATGCAAATTTAACACTCACTACTTGCCATGTAAGCTAAGTGTAGCCAACAAAGGCTATCCGTGACAAGCCTGGTCAATCCAAGCCTATAACTATCATAACCTAAAGTCAAACTTTGATTGAAGTTAGAAACTATGGTTCTAACTTTAATGTCACCTATCATGGCAATAAGCTTCATGATAAGGTCAAAGTCAGACTCATACAATCTGACTTTAAGTTTAACAGCTCTAATTTCCATTAAATCTATAGGATATGGGTGTAATATTTTGGATACATACATATTTGAAGCATTTATTGGTTGAATAGTGGAATAAAACTCAAAAAGCCCCTTTACGATAGGGCTATGGTTACTCCTACTACATAAACTATTTGTGTTATGAATAAATACATGTTATCTTTAATTTCAAGAGAAGAGAGGACATACTTGAATATTTATATCATATGCAAGGTATATGCACGTGTTGATAGTGTTGATGATTTATACATGCTTAAATTTTTTAATAGTATAGGATTTCTAATCCTCTTCAATCATACTTTAAACTTGAAGGTTCATGCAGCTTTAACATTTCTTAGAAATATTGATAAATTGCTTTATCTAGCAACATTTGGTAAGCGTTCATTCTTAATATGGTTATCACAACTTCATATTCAAGATTGCCTTTCAATCTCAAACAAAGACAATTTTGACATTCTACTTTTCTATAACTATCGATAAAAGTCAAGGTAAATCACTCTTGAATGTCAAACTATATCATTTTTTTTCATGGGCAATTATATGTTGCAATTTCGAGAGTATGAAGCATAAGCAAATTAACTATTTTATTTCTTAACAAAAAGGGTAATGAATTAGGAAAAAAAACTATTAATGTTGTGTACAAAGAAGTATTCAATCTATGTTAGGCATTAATTATAAAATATATTACTTGTTTAGTTCATATTAAACATGGTATTCTCTATATTATAGTCGATGTAATGCTAACGAATTTAATTTTCCTTGTTGCAGGTAAAGATTATCAGTTTGGCAATATATTACATGCTAAGTCATTATACCATACAATGTGTTATTGATAAGATATATGCAGAAATTGATACCGCAAAACTAGCATATTACCTAACGACTACAACTTAAATAAATTAATATATTATTTACTTACCTTGTGCATTGCACAGTTCCAAGAACTAGTTAACTACTAATAATCTATTCTCAAATTTTAAGGCCATTATATGTTCCACAACCCACTAATTAAGGGCCAAATCCAATTCAACCATTAATTTATTCTTTTTCACATTTCAACATTACTTGATTTATTTTGTTTAATTAAAAAATCTTATACACTAATATATACTAGTATTAATTTATTCATTTAAATAGATTTTTGTTTACTAATGATTGGGAATAAATGTTTCCAAATTTGGTGTAGGAGACTTCAACTCATTATCATTTTCCTACTATTTTGGAACCCAATAATGTTATGCAGGGTCCCATTCCCTTCTATAATATGTGGCTGTGAAATGGATTCATCCATAACCCTTGAATTTCTGTAACTCCTATAACCCCCAATAATGAGCTGTTTGTAACTCCCATAACCCTATTTAGGCTTTAATATCTTGGTTGAAAATTATGGAAAAAAATAGCCCATGGAATTAGTATAAATAAGACCCCTCATTGTGCTTTTGGCAAAAAAAAAAAAATAGTAATAACAATTTCTCTTCTTCCAAGTAAGAGTAATTTGTCTCTTTTAGTTTCTGTATCATTTTGGCATCAAAGCCAGGCTTCAGAGATGGGGAATGTCTGAAAAATGGGCTTAAATTAAAAATTGAAAAGTTGTCTAGTAAAAGTCATCACTATCACCTTTGAAACTCATAGTTTTGGTCATTTTTTAGCTAAACAAATGTCACCATCATGCTCAGGAGGTCAGAAAACCTTAGACTAAAGATTTTTGCCACTAGAAATAGTCGCACGCACCTTCACATGCCACTACAGGGGAACCATGTGCTGGCCACTCACGTCATGTGCCATCCAGAGGTTGAAACGACCACGTCAGTTGCCATGTCAGCCTAAGGTGTCCAGTCAATGGCACATCAACCATCTGACAACTGCCACATGTCATACACACCACATTAGTGCCATCTACCACACCATCGCTGAGTTGTCTAGTTCGTGTCACATTTGCTAGCCAAAAGTTACCACGTGTTCAAGTTTACTGCATCATCTATCCAGTCAGCCATAACATTCCTTATTTGCATCCAGCCCCTTAAACTTTCCTAAAATTACACTTTACCCTACAACTCCCAAAAATTACAAACTAGCCCCATAACTTTTTGAAATTCATAGTAATCTCCATTTCTTCTAAAATTACATACTGACCCCTATATTTTTTGAAATTACACCTGCCTCTAAATTTCTTAAAATTCTATTTTGACCCTAGCTTTTGAACTTAATTTCTAATTTCACCCCTAAGCCTTCCCAACAATAAAACTAACCCCAAGACATACACCTAACCTTCACTAGCCTACAATATGCCTCCAAGGCAAAAATGTATGCATAAAGTTTAGATAAATGAGTTGAGATACCAAATTCAACTGCTATAGGAGATCAAAAATGCCCAATGAGCTTAATTGGAGGAACGAAAGGAAACAGGAAAAGATGATTCTAATAGTAGTAGTTCTTCAATAGCTAGTAATCACCTTCCTTGAAGACTAACATTTTGAAATAATGATAGCAAAGTAGAAATTCCAAACTTTAAAAGGAAGCTTTAACCTGATGAGTTTGTGGATTTGCTCTAAATAGTTGAATGAGTGTTTGAACATAAGAAGGTGCCAGAGAAGTAGAAAGTCAAGGTTATTACTATTAAGCTTAAGAAACATATCTCCATATGGTGGGAGAATCTTAAGCAGAAGTGTGAGCAAGAAGGAAAAAGCAAGATTTGAACATAAGAGAAAATACGTCGTAAATTCACATGCAAGTTCCGACCATACCACTATTATTAAGATAGTTTTATTCAACTGCAAAATCTTTACTAAAGATCCCTTTCTGTGGAAGAATATACTAAGGAATTTAAGAAACTTATGATGAAGTGTGACATCTAAGAAAGGAGAAGCAAACAATAGCCCGTTATCTTGGAGAGTTGAACACTACCATTGCCCACCCTATCCAACTGCAACAATACTGGACCTTAAACGACGCTATCCATCTAGCTATCCGTATTGAGAAGCAGTTACCAAAAAAAAACCCATACCAAGCTTCTTCCTTTACAAGGTATCCTTCTAATACTCGCAAGACACAAGATCAACAAACCAATTCTTCAAACAAACCTCCACCTAAACCTACCAAAGAGACCAATCCCAAGTATTTCAAATGTCAAAGGTTTGGCCACATTACCCCTGTCTAAACCACAAAGTTGTCACCAGCATTGAAGGGAAAGCCTATGAAGTATCCAAAGAAGAAGAAGAAGAAGAGCTAGTGTATGATGAAGAATTCATTTCTGTAGACCCAGGTGAATCACTGGTGATTAGAAAAAACATGTACACAATGCAAGCAAAAGAAGAACTATGGTTGAGGTACAATATCTTCCACACCCATTGCATTACTCAAGGCAAAGTATGTGATGTAATCATTGATAATGGAAGTTGTGAGAATGTAATATCAAACTAAATGGTAGAGAAGCTGAAACTGTCAATTCAAAATCATCAACATCCATACAAGTTATAGTGGCTCAACAAGGGAAGTGAGGTAGAAGTTTCTAAATGATGTCTTGTTTCTTTTTCAATTGGTACAACATATCAAGATAAAGAATGATGTGATGTTATGCCCATGGATGCCTGCTATCTCCTTCCTGGAATCTCATCCCCTCCTCTCCAGATGACCCATTTCTGCTATCTCCTTCCTGGGAGACCTTGGCAATATGATCACCACACTCTATATGACAATTATGCAAAAACCTATTCCTTCATGAAAGATGGAATGAAGATTAAGCTAGCTTCATTACTCCCTATTGAATACAACCAAGGCAAGAAGGAATCCAAGCCTTAGTTGCTAAGGAGTAGTTCAAGGTGACAAAAGTGGAAGCCCAAACCATGAGTTTTGTTTTGTTATTAGAATTAAATGATGGGGCTACTATTTAGCTTAAGATTAAACAACTGCTAGCTAAATTTCCAGATGTTATACCAGAAGAAATTCTGCCTAGACTATCGCCTATGCGAGATATCCAACATGCAATTGACTTTATCCCAGGAGCTATCATTCCAAACAAACCAGCTTATAGGATGAATCCATAAGATCATGCTAAGATTCAATGTTAAGTTGAAGAGTTGTTGAAGAAAGGCTTGATTTGAGAAAGTGTAGTCCCTGTACTATGCCTATACTCATAGTACCAAAGAAGGATAGGAGTTGGAGAATGTGCATTGATAGCCGAGCAGTCAACAAGATCACAATTAAGTATTAGTTTCCGATACCCAGGCTCAATGATATGCTCGACCAACTACATGGAGTTGTTATTTTTTCCAAGATTGACCTTCGTAGTGGATACCATCAAATCAAAATTTAGCCAAGGGATGAATGGAAGACCACCTTCAAAATAAGAGATGGTCTGTATGAGTGGACTGTGATGCCTTTCGGGTTATCAAACATTCATAGCACATTCATGCACCTAATAAACCAAGTACTTTGGCCTTTCATCGGTCAATTTATAGCTGTCTACCTTGATGACATTCTCACTTATAGTAAGAATCAAGAAGAGCACTTAGAACACCTTTGGCAAGGGCTACAAACTTTTTGTGAATAAAAACATTATGCCAATATGAAAAAATGCTCCTTCTTAACCAATGAAGTAATATTTTTGGGATATATTATCATGACTAAAGGTGTTTGAGTAGACCCAAGCAAGTTAGAAGCCATTAACAGCTAGCCAACTCTAAAGTCTGTCCATGACATTCAAAGCTTCCATAGATTAGCATACTTCTATATGAGGTTCAACAGAAACTTTAGCACCATTGCCGAACCTCTTATAAACTACATCAAAGAAGATAAATTCAAATAGACAAAGCAAGCTTAGAAAAACTTTGAAGAGCTAAAGAAATGTTTAACAAAAGCACCTGTGCTAGCTCTTCCAAACTTTAACCAAGTGTTCAAAGTCAGTTGTGATGCATCCAACGCTGGGATTGGTGCTTTTCTAAGCCAAGAATGACATCCAATTGCTTTTTCAGTGAAAAACTCGATGAGAAAAAACTCAAATACTCCACCTATGACTAAGAATTCTATGCCATCATTTGTGCTTTACAACACTGGAGCCATTATTTGCTTAACAAAGAATTTATTCTCTACTCTGATCATGAAGCCCACAAGCACCTAAATTCTCAATAGAAGATCAGTCATATACATGCTACTTGGAGAAAGATCCTTTAATCTTATCTATTCCTACTTAAGCACAAGGCTAGAACTGTGAACTCTGTAACTTATGCGCTTAGCCAACATTATACTTTGCTATCTACTCTTCAAGCAAAAGTTGTCAGATTTGAAACCATTAAAGAACTGTACCAAGATGACCCTAATTTCTGTGAAGCATGGAGTTTCACAAACGCACAACCCTTTTAGCATTACCATAGGCATGAAAGTTTTTTATTTCAAAGAAAAGCCATTTGCTTTCCTCAATGTTTGTTACAAGAAGAAATCATCTAAGAGGCTCATAATGGAGGATTAATAGGTCATTTTGGACAAGACAAAACTATGGCCTTAATCAAAGAGAATTTCTATTAGCCAAAGCTTGAAAGAGATGTACATAGGCATATACAAAGGTGCAAAACTTGTCACTTGGCCAAGACCAAGAGCCAAAACATTAGATTGTACATACTTCCTCCAGTTCCAGAAGCACCCTCAAAAGACATTAATATGGATTTTATTCTTAGACTACCTCAGACTTAACGACAGAAAGATTCCATAATGGTTCTTTGTGGATAGATTCTCAAAGATGACACATTTTATTTCTTATCAAAAAATGAATGATGCTATTCAAGTTGCAGACTTATACTTTAAAGAGATTATTTGTCTTCATAACATTCTGAAAACTATCACTTCTTATCAGGATGTCAAGTTTAAGCTACTTTTAGAGAACTTTGTGGAAGTAAATAGGAATTAAACTTCAATATAGCAATGTAATCCTTAGATAGATAGACAAGCTAAAGCCATTAACAAGATTTTAGGAAACCTACTCTGAAGCTTTATCAGGAAGAATTTGAAGTAGTGGGACCTTATCCTTACGTAGGTTGAGTTCGTATATAACAGCTTAACTAATCAAGCTATTGGAAAATGCCCATTAGAGGTGGTTTATGGTGCTCATCCACTTCGTCCAATGGACTTGACCCCTTCAATTGACAATCAATAATACAGTGCAGATACGGACCAAAGGGCAAAGGAAATCAGAAAACTACATGAACAAGTTTGAGAGAAGATTCAAAAACAAAACTAGAGATACAAAGCTCAACGTGATAAGCACTGCAGATTGCAAACTTTCAAAGTAGGAGACTTGGTATGGATGCACTTACAAAAGAATGATTTCCTAATCAACCAAATGCCAAGTTGTCACCCAGAATTGATGGTCAATTCAAAGTTGTGCAAAAGATTAACAATAATGCCCATAAAGTATAGTTACCAAGTGCCTATAAAGTATCTACCACCTTCAATGTTGTCGATCTTTCACCTTACTTTGATGACAATGTAGAGCTTGACTCAAGGGTGAATCATGTCCAACCTAGAAAGGATGAAATGGCTTTATCATAACTCTTATAACCCCTAAATTTCTATAACTCCTATAACCCCCAATAATGAGTTATTTGTAACTCCTATAACCCCATTTAGGTTTTAATGTCTTGGCTAAAAATTATAGATGAAAATAGCCTTTGGAACTGGTATAAATAGGACTCCCCATTGTGCTTTTAGCCAAAAAAAAAAGAAGCAATAACAATTTCTCTTCTTCCAATTGAAAGTAATTCCTCTCTTCTAGTTTCTGTTCTAGGCTAACTTGTCTCTCCTTTTCTACTTCTGTTAAAGATATGTGGTAGGAAACTTCATTGGTTAGGTGGAATGTCATAAGTTTATGAAGAGGTTGAAGTTTTTCAATGTGTAAAATCCTATGATTTGGTAATTCAAAATAGTCCCTAAAGAGTGGGATAAAGTATTTAAGCAGGGGCCACAACCTTAGAAAAGGGTAGTATGAATTAAGAGAAATCGAAATTTGAATTGTATGGTTAATGAGAGAGAACCCCTGGATAAAATGAATTAAGGTAAATTAAAGCTATAATGCTATGTAAAATATCCAAAAATAAAGTTGGAAAACCAAGGATGGCCCAAAATTAAAGCCAAAATCACTAAACGAAATAAACTAATATAGTAGTGGTAAAATTATAATTTCAGATAACTTTTGAAAAACTCACAGGAGAAAGTTTTAAATGATAAAATTGAGCTCATTAGGGATTTCAAAGGTACTAAAAACTATAGAAACCGTCAGAATGCTTAAAACCCTTCTGATGTATGATTTAGATCGTTGGTTGATCAAAATTTTAACCAGATAGTTTAGTAAGGTTTTAAATCTCAAAAATTTCTAGATAAATGTTTTTAATAAACTAGAAAGCCTATGTTTTCATATGAAAAAGACAGTTTCCAAAAAGGGTACAAAACAAGCTCAACCGAAGAAATTGAAGTTATAGGGCATAACGGGAAATTTAGAAATTATTATAAAAATCCTCCTTTCTTTTTTATATGTCATGCCACTTCATTCTCTTCTTCAAAACCGACCTAGAGGCTCTAAACCAACAGCCATGGATGTCCAAAAAGGAAGAAGAAAGACGAGAAAGAAAATGCAAAAACAGTGAGAATCCATGCATTTTTTCACATTATGCTAGTTACTAAACTTCTTCTCCTCTTTAAGCTCTTTCTCTTAGTGGTTTTAGCTTCTTGAAAGAAACACTTTGATGGCTGAACACTTGAAGAGATGAAGAAGTTTGGAGAAACCAATTGCATTACAAGAATCTCCATTTGATAAGTATTCAAATAAGGTATAACTTATGCTAGGAAAGTTACTCTTCCTATGAATTCCATTCTTCTCCATATTTGGCCTAGGTAAGGGCAGCATAGAGGGAGTTTTATTTTAATCAAAACTTGATAAGAATTGGAGTTTTAAAGTATAGAGATTAAGAATATGCAATTAGAATCACTTTAGAAGCTTTAGAAACCAAGATAAGATAATTAGGGTTTCAATTATACCTTGAAAGTTTTGAAATCATACGAAGCTATCTCAAGCCACTTAAGACCATAATTAAACTAAGAAGAAACTAAGGAACCTCTATATATGTCAATTTCCTTAAGAGTGAAACAAAAACTCTGTAGAAGCCCATCATAGCAATATCTTAGCCAAGACCTATCTAGGATACTTAGAAAGAGTTTTCTTTGATTCTAAGGTTATAAATAGTCTAGATATGAATTATAAACATCAAAGGAACTATTGGTTTAAATTTAGAAATCTTATTTTAAAAGGTGAAAATTTAAAATTTCATTATGCATAAAGAAGTAACTTGGTATTAGGCTCCTTGAATTGAATTTGTGGTGAGTCTAATAAGTTTAAATAAAGTCATATGACTTATATTGGGTGAGATTTTGGAGCTAAGATATTGATTTGTAAGGGTTTCTTTATTATGCCACTTAATGGAGCCATTTGGGGACATAAAGCTTTAACTAGGTTATGTAAAGCTTTAATAAGCATAAGAATGGTTCCATTGATAATTTATGCCTTATTTGATGTGTCTGAGCCAAACAAGTGAGATTTGCCTCAAGAGTAAGTGTGAGGCCAAGAGGCTAAGGCAAGAACCAAAGGAAGTCTAAATTGAATTCTTACTAAAAGGTAAGTCTTCATCTATTCTTGCATATATATGTTGGTTGTTTGATTGGTTTTGGATTGCTTGTATGTCTTGCTTGCAAATTATGTGTGGTTTTGTTTGATTGATGATCATATGCAATTGCATGACATTTACTTGCATTTAGAATTGGTTTAATTCTTGAATGGATGAGGTTATACCAAAAGTCCCTTAAAATGGGTGAGGTGAAGCCAAAAGTCTCAATTATGAGTGAGGCTAAGTCAAAAGTCCCTAAAAGAGGGTGAGGTTAAACCAAAAGTCTCAAATTATTAGGTGAGACTAGACCAAAAGTTTCAATAATTTGTTTTATTGTTGTTAAAGCCATATGATGCCTTTGTGCGATGTTCTATTGAGTAACATGCATACACACTTTCCTTGGTCTTGAAATTGTTTTATATGTGTGCTTGAATGGTAAATGAGCTATTGGAATTTTTTGAATTCTCATTCCTCTCCATATTTCCACTAAACATGTATAGGTAATCATCATGGAAGCAAAAAGTGGTGAGCAAAGGGATTGAGAAGCCATACTTTGACAATGGTTTATATTTTGACATATATACTATTACTCAAACATTGATGTATATGTACTTTATGAAATTTAAATACTCCCACATATCCAAAAGTATGAGAGAATAATGTATAATCTATTTTTGGATGTAAACTTGTAGTATTGTGTAAAATGACCATATAGGTTCCTAGATTTTTATGTGTATAATAACAAGTAGGATGGTGATTTTCATATGCATGGCTTTTGGGACATATTGGATCTGTTATATATACTATGTTTGATATTTAGGGTGTGCTCAAATGAAGCCTTAGTAGAAAATAGATCAAAGTAGAGCATTTGACACCAAAAATGACCATAAATGGACAATAATCTAACCCGAAACCAAACATTAGCCAAATGGACAAGTTTTTGGATGCAATTTGCATTTAAAGCTCATTTATAGCTTTCCATAGAGCTAAAGAATATAATTTTTGAAGCTCTGTAGAATTTATTATAAATTTTTAAAATTGGCTGAAAATTTTGTAGATTTGAGGGGTTAAATAAATTTCAATACTCATGAAATTTTAGAGTCATATAGTTGACAATATAAACTTTCCATAACTACTAAGTTTGTATAAATTGGAGCTGTGTAATTCAAGATAAGCATTTTTGACATTTAAGATCTGTCATATGAATTCCATTTTGATAGCTAGTATTATTCCATTAAATTTTATGACCCAAATGAATTTATTTTCATTTGAAATTTTAACATCATGTAGTTCACATCCTAAGCTTTGAGTGGACACTTAATTTGTGTGAATTGGAACTTTCTAACTCAAGATATGAATTTTTAAATTTTGACATTTAATATGTGCAAATGTGGTGTTTTGAAATATATGTCATCATATCCAAAAATTGCGCTTATTTTTGTGATATTCTGAGCTTAGTAAACTTATGTTTTATGATGAGGATAATTATTTGTGTAATATTTGAGAAATTGATGTCTTAATGGCAATGTTACTGCCAAAAGTATTAATATGAAAACTTGTTGTTAATGGAAAATAAGACTAAATATATGTACATCTTATCATGCTATGACACAATAAGATATGTCTCTAGAGATATAAGAGTTAGAAGGAGGAAATCATTGAAGAGTTTAATGTAAAAAAGTCAGAAGCAGAGGATTTGAATTCTATGTAACAAAGGGATAGAAAGAGAGATTTGAGATTAGAGCTTGATGAGATTTTGATTAGTGAGGAGATAAGTTGGAGGAACAAATCAAGGTTAAATTGGGCTAAGAATGGGACGCAAATTCAAGGTTTTTCCATAGATTGGCTATAGGACAAAGGAGGAAGAGTTTAATTCCTCAATTAGAGCTTGAAGGTGGTAATCAAGTTAGGGATATAGGTGTTATTGCTGGAGAGATTACTAGGTTTTATTCTAATCTCATTTTAAATTATAACGCTAAGTGACCTTCTATAGAAAGTTTGGTTGGAATCCCATTAGGCTTGAAAAAGCAAATCCAATGAAGACAGGGTTGAACGAATTCGAACTCATCTAATTTCAACCTAAGTTGATACAATTTGTTCCAACTAAAATTGATCAAAATCAACTTATCACTTGCATCAATTGAAAGGAAATTATGCAAAACTGATTGAATGGTTTGGTTATTAAATGTCAATATTAGACATCCATTTAAACCAACCAACCAATTAAAAATTACATAACATTGAAATTTTATATTTCATATATTGATTATTTGATTAAGTTTATTTTTAGCATGAATTTTAATTTGTTTATGGTTAGATTAAATTTGAAGCTGTATTAAAGTACTCTTGATTTGAGTTTTGTTAGAAATATTTATTTTCATGATTTAGATTGAAAAATATTTAATCTTAAATTTAAAAAAAAACAACAACAACCATTCAATCTAATCCAAATCAACTAAGGTTAGATTAAATTGGTTCGTTTATAACTAATTTTACTGGATTGATTGGATATAAATTTGGTCGTCCAATTATATCAATTCAATGCTGGCCAAAAAAAAAATTATATCAATTCAATTGTTGGAGATGATAAAATCAAACCAATCCAAACTGATGTAAAGCCTAACTAGTGAGGCCTTTTCTGATGAGGAGGAAATAGGGAGAGCTGTCTGGGATTCGGATAAAGAGACACCTTTTGGTCCAGATGATTACTGATTTGCCCATTTTCAAAGCTCTGGAGTTGCACAAAAGAAGATCTCTTAGAACAGGTGTTTGAGGAGTTCCATCGAAATGGTAAGACTGGAATAAGCATGAATTCGACTTTCATCACTTTTATACCGAAAAAAGACAGATCTATGCAGGTGAAAGATCATAGACCTATAAGTTTAGTGAGCAGTGTTTACGAGATGATCACTAGAGTCTTCTCTTGTAGGCATAGTGAAGTTTTGTCTGATACTATCTCAGCTAATCAGAGTGCGTTCAACCTTGATCAGACATATCATAACTCACAGCAAACTTACTTACCCAGAGGAATGACAGCTTCATACACTTCTAATTCATATAACGATCAAGATGAGTCTTTCCCAGCCATAATAGCTTAGTTTACAAATTTACATTCAGAATTCCAACAAGCTACATCGTACATGATTATAATGTTACAAAGTTCTCTGGATGTCACCAACTACAGCCAAACAGCCTGTGTCTGAGTAAGCAGTAGTTGCATTAACATGGTTACGTCATGTTCTAATTGACCATAATTGAAGATCTGTACGTGGACTTATAAATCTTAAACAACAGAGGTAGTTGAAACATCAGGAATATGATGATAGAAACACTTGCCATTGAGATGGCAACAATTACTATCTGAACATGTCCCCGGAGATCAAGGAAAAGGCAGCACAAAATGCAAGCATCATGGTTAAGACAGCGCAAATGAGGGAAAAAACACCAAACATCAACATCTTGGGCAAGAATTTAAGGAAATCCTTTTCAGCATAACGAGATGTGAGGATAACAATGAAGACCATGACGGACGTTGTGGAAGCAAAGAGAGACAGTGCATCAGCTACCATAAAAACAGTGAACATTCTTTCGTTGAGGAAGACGGGAATTCCATTATCATTGTTTCCGCCAGGAACAGTGAATGCAGCAGCAAACATGATGGTTATCAGAAGAGTTGCCACAACAGTGAAAGTATTTGCAGTGTCCTTAGACCATTGTACCCCGTCTTTTACCAACTGCTCATGTTTCTCCGTAAATAATTCCTGAGGCTTTTTGCCATCATTATTTGTAGCTTGCTGAAACTTAGGATGCAAAATTTCTTTCACAGCCTGCCACAGCGGTGATTACGCCAATTACACAATGAGGAAAGGAAAGAGATGCATGGCTATAGCAATCATGAGTTTTTTCTTTTTTAAATGAGGAAGAGAAGTTGGATTGAACATTTTACTCCATAATGCATAAACTTCATTCCTTTAGGAGAATACAGCATAGCTGTTGTATTATTTTTATAGAAGGCATGTAGTTTCAGCTGAAATGATTTTTGCAAAAAGATCACATTTGTCTGGTGTAACCAGAAAGCATGGTCATTGACACACAAACGTGGTAAGATTTGAAGTGCAATGTGGAATAAGAATGTTCAATACCTGTTGAATATGAACACACAGGTGACTGTTTATAAGATCTAACTTGTCAAATTAATACATGTTTCACATTAAAAGAACAGAAAAATTCATAATCCCAGTTGTTTACAACAAAGAAAGAAAATTTTCAGTGACATTACCGTAAAAGAAAAGAACTCAATGGGAAGAAAATACTTCAGAACATTTTATGGGTATTCTAAATTGAAAATTAGGAAAACTTTGTAGCCAGTGACACTAAAATGAAAAGTGAAAAACCGGGGGAAAAAAAATAGTGACCTCAAACCATTGAATTTCTCTTTGCATTTGCAGAGCTGGACCTGATCTGCGGTCTAGCTCGGACATTGGTGCCAATATCCCTGTGAAATGCAACATGTTATTATTGAATTCATCAGTTTTGGACATAATTGCCAATCCCCGTCCTTCTAATTGATAGACAAGGTTGAAAATTTTTTCTTCACGATGCAAAACTGCATGTGAAAATATGCCTCTACGATTGCCATCTATAACCCAGTAAAGATCAGGATTGGCCTCAGTCATCAAGTTTATGAACTCAACAATTCCACGTTTGGAAGCTTCCAACAAAGAATCGTAAACTAAAGCATCACGCAACTTGAGTCCTCAAAATCCAGGATTCCCTTAGCCATGCTACGAAGAATCTCAACAACTTGAAAGTGAATCATCTTTGTATCATATATTCCCTTAATTCCTGAATAGAAATAATGAAAGATCTCGAGTTAGTTCAGGTAGAAGTAATTCTAGAAAGGACCCACCCAAAAAAAAAGACCAAAGCCTGTCCCTGAAATTCAATGCCAGTATGCAAAATATACCAGGAAATCCTAGGAACGCTTTCCATATAAATTTGATGGGTCCAAGGGTTAAAATCGTTTCCCATAGTTTATATAGATACCCTGAAAAGGGAAGCTAGTAAATTTGTCATAAAATGAGAATGATTTGTGTAGCAAGATCTAAGAAGCAAGGAAGCACAGAGACTTCATAAAAACATACCCGGATTCTTTTTTTCATTAAAAAAGAATAAAAACTGCCCCCGAAAAATTTATATATGCAAAACATACCAGTAAATGCTAGGAATATTTTCCATTTTAAGGGTGAGAGAGTTAAAATCTTCCCCCGTAGTTTGTGTTGAACACCTAAAAAGGAAAGCTGGTAAATTTGTCACAACGATGTGTAGCATAATCTGAGAAACACAGAGACTTGGTAAAATAATAACTGTATATGTCACATTAGACATGAGCTTTAATTACATTTTGTAAATAACAGTATTTGTGTTCTGTGTCAGTGTCAGCGTTAGTATCACGGTGCTTCGTAGACTATGAAAGAAATATAATTGGCATGTCACCTTTGATAGTATGTCTCCTTGGATCCCCTTGATTAATCGATAATCTAATCTCGATAGCTTTACCTTCCTTGTCATGGGTTAGACCTGTGACTTAAAATGTAAAAGATCAATGAATGCTCCAACCATGATATCAAGTTGCTTGCGTGAGAAATTAAAGAGAATGGCAAAAAGGTTCAGTTACAACTTACAGTTCTAAAGCCAGAGCTGCCAAAATTTAAGAGGACTTGCGCTAGGGAATACTGAAGGCTTTTGAGCCAACGCATATATGGCACTAACATCGTCCAATTTTTGGTTCAGGGGTAACCGCGGGTTCCATCGGAGCAGTTCCAAGGCAACATCTATTATATAATGCATATGAGAAAAAAAATTAATTATTACATTCACTGCATACAAAAATTCTAAACTGTTGCATAGCTTCATGAACTGATGATTAGGGGTGCCCGTGGTCTTAGTACATATGTTTGGGTGAAGTTTTTTATTTTTTTTGGCTAAGAAATCAAACATTTATATATATATATATGTGTGTGTGTGTGTGTGTGTGTGCAAATTTGTTTTTACAAGTTTAACTAAACAAGTTAACATTTAAGTCTGTGTGAGTGTTTTCAAAAACCTAAGTTTTTAGCCTCTGAACACTCTAAATTTTTTTATGACAAAATGAGATTATTCAATCACAATACATTTTGTTCAGTGAAGAAACTAAACCATACATATTTATGTATGGACTGAAAAACTTAGATGCAATTTTTAAAATCGGGTCATCAATAAAAGCATGGCACGTGTGAATATCATTTATGACTGATAATTATCACATCATTAGATCTTGGAATAAGAAGAAGGCATGATGTCGATGTTACCAAAAATTTCGCTAATTATGCATCGAGTGAGAAGCGAAGCGCTGGTGCTGCTATCGTTCAAAATGGATCCGGGTGTTTTGCTGTAAAGATATCGAGTCATCTTTTTGTGTCTTTTGATAGCAGCCAATTCTACTGGGATGAATTTTTGGTTAGTTTGAAGCCCTAACAAGGCTTCGCTCCTGTCAACCATGCAAATAGTATTACGGAATTATCAGAGAAAGGTAATCGATGGCAAAATGAAGCTTTAATAATTATTAATGATCATTAGCTCAGTATATATACACTGTGTCGAACTCTGAGGCTGTGCAAGTATAACAACTAAAAGGAATAACTGATATATATCTGTTAGTAACAAATCCTAAAACTAAATTAACCATTTTCCTTCGTATACACTGTCACCCCCCCGCAAGCTGGAGAATGGAGATCAACCAGTCCCAGCTTGGACGAAAGAAAATGAAATGGTGCAGGACCCAGAGGTTTGGTGAAGAGATCAGCGACCTGATCAGCAGATTTGACGGGGAGAAGGTGAAGAGTGCCTGCTGTAGATTTCTCACGAATAATATGACAATCTATCTCAATATGCTTTGTGCGTTCATGAAAAGTGGGATTGGTAGCGATATGGAGGGCCGATTGATTATCACAAAAGAGAAGAGCTGGTGATATATGATCGATGTGAAGATCATGAAGCAAATATAGCAACCATTGCAACTCACATGTAGTAGTAGCCAAGGCGCGATATTCAGCTTCAGAGGAGGAGCGAGAAATTGTACTTTGTTTCTTAGAGCGCCAGCAAATCAAAGAAGGACCAAGGTAAATGCAGAAATCAGTGACCGAACGTCGTGTATCAATACATCTTGCCCAGTCAGAGTCACTAAAAGCTTTTAAGCGAAAATCAGAAGCACTGGGAAAGAAAAGCCCATGACCAGGGGCACTTTTAATGTAGCGAAGAATTCTGTGAGCAGCACGAAGATGAAGAGTAGTAGGAGAAGACATATATTGACTCAACTGCTGGACCGCAAAAGTGATGTCAGGTCGGGTAGTAGTTAAGTATTGAAGATGACCAATGAGGGTACGATAAGTGGAAGGATCAGACCGAGGAGTACCAGAAGAAGCAGTAAGCTTATTATATCGATCCATAGGAGTCTTCACAGGTTTACTTTCAAGAAAACCAGCGTCAGAAAGAATCTCAAGAGCAAACTTACGCTGATATAAGGCAATTCCAGTAGTGCTGCGAGCAATCTCAAGTCTAAGAAAAAATTTAAGATCACCAAGATCTTTGATGTTGAAAGTAGCATCAAGATAAGACTTAATGCAAGTAATTTCATCTAAATCATCACCAGCTAGAATTACATCGTCAACATAAACCAAAAGAGTAGTAAATGAAGAGGAAGTACGTCGCACAAACAATGAGTAATCTGATTTGGATTGAAAATAGCCATTAGATATAAGAGCTTGGGATAACTTGGAGAACCATTGGCGACTGGCCTGTTTCAGGCCATAAAGAGACTTCTGAAGGCGACAAACCAAATTCGGACGTGGAGCAGGAAAACCGGGAGGAAGTTGCATGTAAACCTCCTCATCGAGATCCCCATGTAAAAAAGCGTTATTAACATCAAGTTGTTTCAAATGCCACCCTTTTGCAGCAGCTAAAGCAAGAAGAAGACGCACTGTGGTAAGTTTAGCAACGGGGGAAAAAGTGTCGAGATAATCCACACCTTCTATTTGAGTGTAGCCTTTGGCCACAAGACGGGCTTTATGACGCTCAATGGATCCATCAGCACGATGCTTTTTTTTGTATACCTATCGACAACCAATAGCTTGTTTTCCTGGAGGAAGGTTAGTGAGACACCAAGTCTGAGTCTGTTGTAAGGCAGAGAGCTCAGCAGCCATAGCCTTGCGCCAGACCTCATGTTTAACAGCCTAATGATAAGTCTTAGGTTTAGAGGTAACTGAAATAGAAAGTGAGTAATGCTTTTGGGAAGAGGAAAAATGAGAATAAGAGAGAACATGAGAAAGAGAATGGGTGATACCTGTCTCAATGGAATCTGGTACAGCTGAATGAACAAGAAGAGAGTGATGATAATCATGCAAATAAGTAGGGAGTCTTCGAGGCCGAGTGGGACATCTGGGGGATAAAGGAGGAGGAGAAATAGTAGAAGAAGTGGTGGAAGAAGGAGACGAGGAAATAAGGGGGTCAACTGGGGTACATTCTTGTTGCAGTGATATGGAATGAGGAACAGAGGAGGGAGGAGAGGAATCATGAAAGGGAAATTGATCTTCATAAAAGTGAACATGTCGAGAGATAAAGATGGCACGAGTGTGTAAATCAAGGGTAATGTATCCTTTGGTACCAGGTTTAAAACCAAGAAAGACGCTCTTAGTAGCTCGAGGATCAAACTTTGAACGAGAGGCAGTAAGGGTGGAGGGGTAACATAAGCAACCAAAGACACGAATGATAGAAAAATTAGGAGGAATTTGATATAACATTTCAAAGGGACTTTTGTACTGCAACAGGGGAGTTGGTAAACGGTTGATAAGGTATGTGGCATGAGAAACACAATAGGACCAATAAGCCTTAGGTAATTTGGCTTGAAAAAGTAAAGCATGTGCCACGTTAAGTAAATGTTGGTGTTTTCTTTCCACGATACTGTTTTGTTCTGGTGTTTCAACACAAGAGGTTTGATGCAAAATACCCTTACTGGCATAAAATTCAGGCATAAGAAACTCAATACCATTATCGGATCTAATGGTTTGAACTTTAGCATTAAACTGAGTTTCAACAAGTTGGACAAAATTTTGAACCAGAGTGCGAGTCTCTGATTTTGACGTCATAAAATGGGTCCAAGTGTAACGAGAAAAATCATTAACAACCGTAAGAAAATAACGATGACCATGAACAGAAGGGATATGATATGGGCCCCAAATATCAAAATGAACCAAACTGAAAATGTTATTAGATTTGGAATGGCTTACAGAAAAGGGAAGTTTCCGTTGTTTAGCAAAATGACAAACGTCACAGGAATGAAAAGGAGTACATGTAATAGATGGAAACTGAGTGTGAAGTTTATTCAAAACAGTAGCGGACAAGTGACCTAAACGAAAATGCTAGAGGTCAAACTGAGTGGATGGAGCTGAGAGAACATGGGAATGAAGTGCCTCGAATGAAAAAGGAGTTGCACGTTGAGTCATGATGTATAGACCTTCTTGAACTTCAACTGAACCAATCATCTTCCATGTGGGTAGAGACAGAATGTGACAATGTGTTTTCTGAAAAAGAACGCAACAATGAAGATGAAGAGTAAGTTTAGTTACAGATATGAGATTAAAATGAAAGTTTGGAAGATATAAAACGTTAGTGAGATAAAAGGAAGAAGTAAAATGAATGGTGCCAGAATAGTGTGCGATACTGATAGATCCATTAGGGAGTTTTACCTTTATGGGAGATATTTTCTAATAAGAGGAAAAAGAGGACAAAGAAAAACAGGTGTGGTCAGAGGCTCCAGAATTGAGAATCCAATAGTCAACTTTAGAAAGGGTAGTCAAAGCAAAATGATTACCTTGTGTGGAGATGTTATTCAGAGTGTGAGAAATAGGTGGTGGAGAAGAGGCTTGAATAAGGGAGAGTAGTTTTTGAAATTGCTCAGGCGTAAAACTTTGTTGGTGAGAGGCCATAGCTGCTTTGTCATTACCTTTAGAGTCAGAATCAGATGTCATAACATTGTAATTGACAGATCCCTGAGATGGAGTATGAAATTTGAAACCAGGCGGATAACCATGTTTCTTGTAACAAGTGTCTACAGTATGGCGAAATTTACCACAAAAAGTGCATTGTTTATTGTTCTTGGAAAAGTCAAATCCTCGTGCATTGGATTTATTAAGCAGAACAGTAGAGTCAGCGAGAGGAGCAACATAACCAGTTTCACGTTCTTGTTGCAGAACCATGGAAAAGACTTTGGTAATCAAAGGTAGAGGATCGAGAAGCATAATTTGGGACTTCACAGTAGAAAAACGATCACTAAGCCCTTTCAAGAACCTGATCACATAATCTTGATGTACATAAGTCTTAGCCTTACAAGAACAAGCAGGCAGTGGACGGAGATTAATAAGCTCATCCCATAATATTTTCAATTTAGTGAAATAATCATTCACAGACAAATCTCCTTGCTTCAAATTAGAGATCTCATCCTGGAGTTCAGCTATACGAAACAAATCACCTTGAGAGAATCGGTCATGTAGATCGGTCCAGACATCAGCAGCTCGATCGATCCAGAGTATGCTTTGTGCAATTGATGGAGACAGAGATTATGTGAGCCAGGTGAGAACGAGATTGTTGCACCATTCCCAGATTGGATAAAGAGCATCAGGAGTTGCCGAAGGAGCAATCGATCCGTCAATAAATTGTAGTTTATTCTTGGAAAGGAGTGCCATTCGCATAGCACGGGCCCATGATTGATAATTGGAACCACTAAGAACGGGTGAAACAAGAACCAGAGTAGGGTTCTCATTCGGATGTATGTAAAAAGGGCTAGAGACCACCTGAGAGGGATCGGAGGAAGAGGAACTAGAGCTTCCAGAGGAAGGATCTGTCATGGCGGAGAACACAAGGCAAAAGATCAATATTCTAGCTCTGATACCATATTACGGAATTATTAGAGAAAGGTAATCGATGGCAAAATGAAGCTTTAATATTATTAATGATCATTAGCTCAGTATATATACACTGTGTCGAACTCTGTGAGGCTGTACAAGTATAACAACTAAAAGGAATAATTGATATATATCTGTTAGTAACAAATCCTATAACTAAATTAACCATTTTCCTTCGTATACACTGTCAAATAGCCATGTTGATATCGTCAGTTGAATCAGCGACAAGCGCAAGAGCTGTATACCCATTTGCATCACACTCTTCCAGCAGCCGTTTCGGTGCTTGTTTTGCCAACTTCCTCACCACTTCCACATCCCCCGCCACCACTGCAACGTGAAGCACCGTTCTCCCCATTTCCGACGAGTCGTACACCGCCTTTCGATTTCTGTCCATCAAACACCTTGCATTCGCCCAGTCACGCCTTAGCACACCCCTCTGTAAGGGCGTTAGTCCTATAGATTATACTCAATTTCAGATGGAAGCATCACCCATACTTCGAAAACAGAACATAACATGTAATCCGTGATTATTAGGTTGCTTTGCAGTTCAATTGATACGGACACAGATAAGACACAATAATACAAATATATTTTGCTCAATATCTGCTTTGCCGCCTGATACTCGAACCACATTACATAACGCTGCCAAGGTATTCCAAGCACTTTTAGCGGTTTCAGGATTCCTTATCTTAGAAAGATATTCTGAACCACATGACATTTGAATGATATGCAAAGCCTTGGCGTTCTTCTTCTTCCAATATGGAGATCTCGATTGTGCCGCTTTTTCTGCAACTCCCTCCTTGTCGTCTATAACATCCCAAAGATCTTCACTGATCAAGTAGTTCTTCGCAAGAATGCTCCAATCCCCATAGTTGTCCTTGGTAAGCACTTCATGAACCACCCCGTTATTGGTTCCCATTGTTAATCTGAGCGGAGAGACTAACAAGGATTAGTGATAGCACTACTTCCTGCTTCAGTTTTGAATGGAATGTAAGGCTCCTTTTGGTTCAAGGAGGGGAGGGGATTTAACAAGTTATGTTTGGTTGGTAGGGAGAAGATGGGAAGGAAGTATAAATTATTGTTTGGTTTAGGAGGAGAGGAAAGGGGAGGGGAGGTAATTATATTTGGATAAATTTATTTTTTATATTATTTTAATTTTATTTTTTATAAAAAAAATTATTTATATCAATAATTTTTTAAGAAAATTATAAATTTTAATTTTTTTATTTTTAATTTCTGATAAAAAAATTATCTTAATTTTTATTAAATATTAATATATTAAAAAATTAAAAAAGATAAAAAAAATAAATTAAAATTTAAAAAATACCCTACCCCTCCCCCTCCCCTCCCCTCTCCTCTCCTCCAAAACTTCCCAATTTGGAGGGGAGGCAAATTTATCTCATTTCCCTCCCCTCCCCTCCTCTCCCCTCCTCTCTCCTCTAATTTTATCCAACCAAACATTTTATCCTCATCCCCTCCCTTCCTCTCCCCTCCAAAAACCCCCAACCAAACACTCCCTAAGCGAAAGAGGAATGGCTTTTTCCCGCACGACTAGCCAGGTGGCTGGTATTTTTTCCCTTCTTTTTTTACTTTTTGAGAAAAATTATACTTTTATCTTTATAATTTTATTTAGTTTTTAATTTAATTTCTATAATTTAAGACTTCACAACTGAAATCTTACGATATATACATTGTTAATTTAATTCATACTGTTAAAATTCTTTCAGAATTTTATTAAATTTTATTGATATAACTAATTATATATTATTTTTTAATATTTTAAATATATATAATTTATACAAACAAAAAAATATAAATAACAAATTGGCATTAATTCTCATATATAGCAAAATATTGATAAAAATATAATTATAAAGGTTAAATTAAAAATTATTTAAATTATAAAGATTTAAATTTTTTAAATTATAAAGATTAAATTAAAAGTTAATTAAAATTATAAAATGAAAAAGTATAATTTTTTTAATTGAGTAAATTATA
This sequence comes from Erythrophleum fordii, assembly GCA_032878935.1. Classification (NCBI taxonomy): domain Eukaryota; kingdom Viridiplantae; phylum Streptophyta; class Magnoliopsida; order Fabales; family Fabaceae; genus Erythrophleum; species Erythrophleum fordii. The sequence continues at coordinate 36,342,710 of JAVQMF010000053.1, forward strand.
TATATTTTTCTTATTTTTTTTCATATTATGTAAACTTCTTTTTTTATTTGTAAAATATATATAAATCTTTTTAAAAAATTTAATTTATTATATTAAAAAAAAAGCATAAAATGTTACAGTACAAAAGATTATGCACTCAAATTTTCTGAGTTTGAAATTCTTTCTTCACTTTGAAATTTTTCCTTCAAATTTAAAGATTTTCTTTTTTTCTTTTTATGTTTATGGGATTATTTATGAATTATACAGTTTGAGGAGATATAGGACACTTGGTTGCATTGTCACCAAGTTTGAAGGAAAATTTTCAAAAGTTTGAAAAAAAAAAAAAAGTTTCAAGCTCGAAGAGAATGTGTCGTGAGTGCATGATTTTTTGTACCGTAGTATTTCACCTTTTTTTCTATAAAACAAAAAGTTATTATATATTTTAGTTTAATTTTAAATTCTTTTATTAAAATACTTTTTATTGACTTATATATTTTTTTAAACTAAAAAATTTTAAATTGAAGATATCTTAGTTAAAAATTCATACTAGACTAAAATATAAAATTATTTTTTATTTAAAAAGTATGCATATTTTAAAATGAAAAAAAATATATGATTTCAACAAATTTTAAACATATTTTGTATACTTTATTTTTTTATTTTTAAACTTCATTCACATTTTCTTTCAAATTTGGGGAAAAAGTAGTCTGCATAAAGCCAATCAATGGATTACAGCTTTCAAAGTTTAAAGGACTAATTAGGGGAGCCAATCTTCCGCAGCCCCTCCTGGGTCATCAAATGACTTCTAAATCTATATTGTCATTATCTATTTGAATTAATCTCATTCTCTGCCCTTTTTTTTTTTAACTCCTCACGTATTTCATGACGAGGAATAATTAATTAATTTAACGACACATGGGTTCAATTAAATTTAATTAGATTCGCAATCCTCTATAATAGAATGCGAACAAATGTAATTATTGGCCAAACAGGGGTAGCATCTTTTATTTATTTATTTTTTAAACTTGACTTTTTTTCTTTATTCTTAACTTTTGTTTCGATGCACAGATTGAAACACCTAATTTACCCACTACAAAAATTGAAGATGAACGGCGTTTTTTCTTTTTGTAGAAGATGAAGGGTAGAATTAGAATTTTTTTTCCTTTTTTGGAAGATTATGACATTTTTAATCTAGTTGTTTATAATGAACTTTATCAATTTTATTTTCTTATAATTTTATTTAATTAATTTTTTTTTTCTGAAGCTAAAATATATTTTTAATTTCCTAATTTTATCTCAAGTGTCATTTTTATTCCTTAAATTTATTTTGTTCTAATTTTATCAGTTAATTTTATTTCAAGTTTTATTTTTGTTTCTTAATTTTATTTAATTCTAATATAGTCCTTTAATTTTATTTTAAATTTTATTTTTATTTATTTATTTTATTTTATTTCAATTTTACTTTAAATATTACTTTTGTTTCTAAGTTTATTTTGTCTCAATTTAGTAATGCTCTCACTTGTTTTCAATATCTTTACGTACTGTCAATAGGAAAATCAAGATCACCGCTTATGTCTATAAATTATATGCCTATATAATTTCAAATTTACGAAATGCAATAGGTGGTGAGAAAAAAACAAAAAAGAAAAAAGGTTTATAACAGATGAATCTAAATTGACAAATAGTTATAAAGTTAACTCACTGATGAGTCACATAGGACTTTTATGGTAAGTATTTTAATTTGATAGTATTAAAAGAAAAAAAAAACATTTGATTAGTCTTTTAAATTTAAAAACAAAATTAGAGCAAAATAAAATTAAATAACAAAAGTGAAAATGAGATAAAATTAAGGAATTTAATTGAAATTAAATGAAATTAAAGAATAAAAATAAAACTTAAAATAAAATTAAGAGACTAACTTAAAACCAAAAAAAAAAACTATAAGTGAAACTTAAAATTTAATTAAATTAAAGTTAAATAAAGTTAAGAGATAGAAATAAAATATTAAATAATAATTAAAAGAATAAATTTAAATTTAGTTACTAGCCTTGCTAAACAGAAAGCTTTAAATGGATAAAGATACCATATTTAGTGTCCTAGAAAAATAAAGAATTGAGCAGTATAGTCACAAAAGCTATAAATTTTCACTATTTCTAAACACTTAAGTACGGTTATTTTATTACATACCACTCATATACATAAGTATTTTGTTAAGCCAAATTAATATATAAATTCACATGAATTTTAAAAATGAAAAGATTGATTGAGAAAATAATTATGAAATAATATTGAGAGATTCATATTTTAAGGAATCAAATTAAAAGTTTTATAAATCTTCTAAAGAGGGTAAGTATAATTTATTCAAGTTTAAATTACTCAACTCCAAACTCTCATCTCTCACAAGTTTAAAATAATAATTTCATACAGGAGTATATTTAGTAATAATTTTTAATATCCTTTTTAACTGTAAAAAAAAATTTAAATGATCCAATCATGTGACGATAAAATATAAAAATATATATTTATCTATAAAAAGGTATACATGTATTATACTTTCATTAGAAAACTTAATAATAAATAGATAAAAAACTGTAATTATTTTTGTTTCATTTATAAATTTGGAATTGAATTCTTCCCGTTTCTACATAAGCAAAATTTTATGTTTTTTTAGAAAGAATTGGACCTCCTAATGTCGCCGTTCCAGATGATTACACCGGCATAGATCATTGCTCTCAGTAGGGGTGTTCATTGGCCCGATACACTCTAGGGGCCCACCCTAACCCAGTTTAATCGGATTGGGCAAAAAATATAAATAGGTAGAATTTTAAACAAAACTATATCAAGTCAAACCAGGCCACAGACGAAGGCATGCTCTGCTCAATTTACCCTAATAGTTACTTTTTGTTCATTATTAACATATATATATATATATATATATATATTTCTTATTCCATTTGATTCTGTCTAAATATTGTATTTTTTATTACCTATGCAAACCTTCTCTACTTCTTAATTATTTTTATCATTGATGTGTATGCTTCCTGACATTTCTTTTGTTTAAATAACGAAAATACACATATTTACTTAAAATTAATTGTACTAGTATAGCTTATATTTTGTTTGATAATACTATATTATTTTTTATTACTAATAAAAATATAAGAGTTCTAAAAGTCTATTGTTTTGAAATATATACCTATGAATATGTAAAAAATATTTTTATATTACAAATATCAATTTATTAAAAAATAAAAAAAAAATTCGGGCGGCCCTAACCCAACATAAAATCGGGCTTATTGGGTTGGGGCGAGTTATGGGTATAAAAACAAGTTCGATGTCTTAGTCGGGCAGGTGAGAGGTTCTATTGCGCAACCCTCAAAATAAAATTAGATTGAATATTAAATACAATATAGGGCACAACCTAAGTCATCTTCCTTGGAAATGGAGTTCAATGCTTAATTGAGTTTCTAAGTGTTAAAGGATCCTAAAAGCTATCTAATTTAGGAGATTTTTTATTGAATTAAACTAAGTAAAATGAAATTAAATTAAAATTCTTAATTGCTACCTAATTATATGGATTATGGGTGAATGATGATCTTGCGACTAACTTTAGATTCGTCTCTTGGTATCCACTATCCTTGTCCTAATCCAATTGTGATTAATTCTGACCTAAAAATCCCTATTTGTGTCCATTGGCAAATGATCTTGAATTACCACTCAAAATCTAAGAATCTAGCAATTTGATATTAATTGAGACCTCAACTACCATTAAAATACTAATTCTTATGATTAAAATCTATGAACACTTAAATTGAATGATTAATTGAGCAATTAGCCGCTGAATTAATACCCTAGGATGTTTAATTAACTAATCAAACTCCAAGGAATCCTCAAATTAGATAATTAGGCACACCAATTCTTACAAGCATTTTATCAAACACCTTGATTGCACACTTGGAAAATAGTAGGAAAATAAAAATCTAGCACTTAATTCATACAATTAATCAGCCAATATCTCTTCTAATCAATGTCTAACCAGCTATCAATCATGAACTACATCAATTTCAATTACTTACAAGTTCAGCCAAGCATATAAAATAATTAAAATTGGTATAGAAAGAGAGAAAAATAACATAAAATTCTTAGCCCAAAATTCTAATTCTGATTCTTGGAATCAAACTTCAACTTAAGAGCTTCCTTTGAGCTAGCTACAAGGGAGAATTAAAGCTTCATTGAATGGAGATGGAGTGGGAATGGAGGATGAGGGCTGCTAGACGAAGTGTGGACGAAAGGTGTGAGAATGGAATGGATGATGTGTTGTGTATATGGAATGACGATGGGATCTAGTGTTGGACGTTGTGAATGACGTGATTAATTGTGTGATACGATGGATGTGGTGAATGACGTTGGATGAATTAAAAATGGATGATATGGATGAATGGAATGAATGACAGAGTGAATCGTGAATGAATGTGATGAATGGATATGATGGATGGCGTCCTCTCACGTGATTTCCTTGCCTTTTTCCTTATGTATCTTTTAATTAAATCACGTGCCCCCCTCTCATTTATTCTGCCCGTAGATACATGCATATAAGGCGGGCCCCACGTGATTTTCTTCTTCCATGTCAGCTTCAAATTCACACTTCTTTCCTCTGTTCAGCCTCTGGAGCTCCAGCATTTTTCCTCGTGTTTTTGCATTCTTTCATTGAGTTCTCAGGCCGTAGCTTCTTCTCACGTCCATATCACGTGATTCTTTGCATAATTTCTTTTTCATGTTCTAAACCCATGGCTTTGTTCTTTGTGTTCTGCATATGTGTATTTGTTCAACGTAAATCCCACGCTCTTCCAACTCATTTTCTACATTGTTCTTCAACTCATTTTCCTTGCTACGTCATTTGGTTTTCTTGCTTTGCCTTCTTCGTGCAGCTCATTTATTCATGCGTTCATGTTGTTTCTTCATGTTCTTCTTCCATGCAAGCTCCTTTCAAGCTTCTTCTTTCTTAAACCAGAAACTTAAGCCTCCTTCTTCCTTAATTCCTTCAACCCGTGGCAAGCTCCTTTGTATTCAAAGCCCAGCTCCTTTCCACGTCTCTTCCCTACTGCTCATGCTTCTTATTGCTCAACTCAAGATGCTTCATGCATGGTTCTATGGCTTCTTCGGGCTGCAGCTGGTTCTTCATAATCACGTGAAACACCTTTAGCTCACTAACTCGAGGCTTCCTTCTCTTATGTGTTCAACGTGATTGCTGCTCCTCTTGTTGTGTTTTTTACGTCTTTTCCTTTCATTCATTTGCTCGAGTTTGCTTCTTCTTCATTTGCTTCCCACGTGACTGCTCCTCACCAATCTCCACACCATTCCACATTACTCATTCTTTACACTTTTCCCTTCATGCAGCACTGTTCACCTGATTCTCTTCATGCTACATACGTGTTTTTCTTCCCTCTTAATTCAGCTTTCCAAGACTCGTGGCTTCATACTCCTTTCCACATAGTTCATTACTTGCGTGGTTGTTTGCATGAGTCTCATGCTTTTGGACCTGTGAATGTGTTGTTCTTCCCTTCACTCATAGCTTTCCTTCCTTCCCTGCTTCCATGTGCTCTTTTAATCATGTGGAGAGTGTGAAAACTGTGGAATAGTTGCAACAATGCCAACACGTTGAACAAAGAACCAATGCATGCCACCTCTTCTCCAAACCAACCTTCTATTCAAACTCCAATTGCCAATTGAAAAATCTACACACAAAAATAAGAAAATTTAAGTAGGAACAATTCACAAAATTAATTAAAAGAGAATTATGCAATAAAGTTCAAGAATTTTGTAAATAAATTCCTTGAGTGCAGAAATAGCTATTAAAATAAAATCTTATATAATTGAACTCCTAAAGCCATATTTAGACATTAAAATGCTTAAGATAAGGAGAATTAAAAGATATAAAATTTATGATTATCAGTAGAGTATCGGGTCTACTAGATGTCTGGCCCAACCCTGCCCTGCCCATGTATAGCCCTAACTCTCAGTTACAACCATGTAATTAATAGCCACAGCTAAGGTCCTTTCTAGTATTACATGTTGTGCTTATAATAGAAAAGAATGGAACAAGTAAATTACATGGGACCCACACCCTTTAATTATATTAACTTATTAACCTATGAATTTTGAAACTTTATTTGATCTTTGATGAATATTTTTCAATACAAAGAGCACTTTTTTCATTTTCTAACCTAATTTTGTTTAATTGTGAATTTGTAATGTCATAATATTAGTCTTTATAATTATGCTTTGGAGTCTGAATGTTTATTAAATATATATATATCAGTTATCAGATAATTTTTTGCTAGTTATTTATCACGATGTATTGAATAAGAAATTTCTCAATTTGTTTATAGTATAAATTTTTTTCATTATTAGCTTTTGTTTAGAAACTAAGGATCAAATAAAATTTGAATATGATGGATTGGTTTCTAATAATTCATAAAGGAAATTATCATATTTTTTGTGGTTGTAAGAGATTTTTTTTTTCGGAACTTCCTTTTTTTTCATTTAAAAGAATTGGTTAGCTGTCCAATAACAAATAACAATAATAATAGTAATAGATAGTATTTAATTACAAAAAAAAAGAACATCTAATTCTATTTTGAATAAAATTTTTATCAATATTCACAGCACATGTATTTTTGTTCTTGTATTAGACCCAAAAGGCTCTGTTTCCCTTGATTATAAGCATAGAGCTTTATTTTATATTAAAATATGGTAACACAAAAAATAAAGGTACAACCTTATTTTTCAGTGATTTGATACATTTTTTCTTCTCATTGGAGATATTATCAAAATGGAACCCACCCTTTATATATATATATTGTTAAAAGTAGACCACCAAAATATTTTCATACTACTTGTCTCTCTCCATGTTTGGTTAAAGAAAGGAAAAAGTCTATCATGCCATGGATGAATAGGTGGATAGAAAAGTTGGCCAAGAACATTTATAAAGAATGGTCAGAACCACTTGATGATGATTGAAGACTGGCATTTGATAACCAACAAGAATTGAAAAATGCCAAAGTCCGTCAACACCTACCTCAGTTGATGGTACTTGAGGCCATAAAGCATAAATGTCATGCGGAGATTCAATGCTAATAAGTGTGTCATCCATCATTGAAGAAAGTTAGGGTTGAAAGGAACTTAAGTCTTGCCAATGAAAAGAAGGGGCCAAGGAACCAATGTTTTGAGGAGAATATGAAGATTTGTTTTAGGTGTTAGAGAGAGAGAAAGAGGGAGAATGACTGTGACATCTCACAAAAAGGTTTGCAAAGAAATCAAGAAAATGATAAAGCTCCATCAAATTTTAAAATGCAAATTATCATAACAACTAAATGTCTGACACAATTTATTAAATGAAATTTGCATGGGCGACCAAAAAATAGGTAGTGATGTTAGGCATTTGAAATCATGAAGATATATTGTGCCTTTTGATATTCTATCTAATGACTAAATCATATTAAGAGGTATGAGGAGGACAAATGTGTTAGCACCAAAAATCACAAACTACTAGAAACAATTAGAGGCTACGCCAGCTAATAAAATCCATTGAGAAACTTTAGCTAAGGGACATCAATTGATAAAATGCTAGCTAAAAGCCCCAGTTGAAGCCCTATGTTATACATAACAAATGCTGACCCCATTATCTTTATTTTTGGATTTTGATAATAGCATAGCAAACAATTTGGCTAATCACACTGAGGAATATGCTAAGTCAAAACTTAGAGTATTTTATGCTTTAGGACTTAGTATATTTTGTAAAAAATTAAAAATTGTTTAGATACATTTCATAAAAAAGATTAGGGATTATTTAGAGCTCTTTAACCTTTTAGAACTCAGGTATTTTTGAAGAACTTAAAAAGAAATATCTTTTGAAAACTTTTAAAGGATCTTTGATTGGCTGGTCCCCTAAAATTAGTCGACTAAGCCTATTCAAGAATGTAAAAACACATTTTGAACTTGGCCAGTTGATCGTTTACTAGGAAGCAGTCGAATGTCAAAGAAAGCCCTAGATTGGCCTCTCTACCAATGACTAATTGACTAGTCCTTAAGGAATAATTAACTCTAAAGGTAGTAACATTTGATTGGTCCTCAAAGAATAGTCAACTAATACTTACCAGAACTATAACCTTTGGTCTTTAATAAGACCAATTGATTGTTAAAGCTTGATCAATTAACTGAAACAATATAGAAAAGGTTGCAGTAACCTTTTAAAAGCCATTTTTGTACATGTTATCTTGTCTCCTATCTTTAATAGTTATTGGAATTTGTGCTATATATTGGACTTAATATAAATCCAAAACCATCAAGAAAAAATTGCAAAAACCTAAGTAGCATCTTTTTGAGCTTTAAATCATTCTTTTCTCTATCTAGACTCAATTTCAATTGTAAACTTGCTTTGTTTAAAGATTTTTTTTTTATATATGCCTTCCTTTCTTCCTTGTAAAGTGTGTGAATACTCAAGGATAGGAATTCTTTAAGTGGGTATTAGGTGAATACTTTCTATAAGAGGAGTGCTTCTTGTGAGAATTGCTCATTTGAGTTTTGATTGCTATAGTGGCTTGCAAGTGCTTATTTAAATCTTATTATATAATAAAAAACCTCAAGATAACTTTCAAGATCTGGATGTAGGCTTGTTGGATAGCTAAACTAGGATAAAATCTCTTGTATTTGATCTTTCTTTTCTTTTTTAACCTTGTCTTAATGCACTTTATTTACTAGTTTTTTGTTTGTATAATGTTTTACTTTTTCTTTTCAACTTAACCTTGTTTTTATGTTTCAAGAAATTAATACTTTAGTTTCATTTTTGTAAAACCCAATTCATCACCTCTCTTGGGTTCTAGCCATTCCCAATAACAAAATACCCAAAAAAATTAAAGAGTGTGGATCTAGCAAGCCAATAGCCTTGAAAGAAAGTTAGACAACACGATCTTCAACATGAAGCCACCATGCATAAATGAACATGATAAATAGGGACATGGCGAGTGTAGCAAGGAAGTTATAAATGGTAGCAAGGATCACATGCAAAACACCAAATAAAAAATAAAAAAAGAAAAACTTTCCAAGGAACTTTTGTCACAACTTTCTTTATGTTATAGTCAATTTAGTCACTTTGTTTACAATTTTATTTATTGCTTTATTTACCTCTTTCAACCCAAATTTCCAATCAAGTTATAGTAAGTTCTTTTGCAATTTTTTTGTTATTAATTCAAAGTTTGTATAATTCATAATTATTGAATTCAACAATCATTTCATTCATAAACTCTTTGGCTCTGTCATTAGTGCCCATTGAAACTTCATTCTTAAGCTATATTTAGGACAAAAATATTCTTATTCTAAGAGAATTATGCCCCATCTCTTCTTCCAACATGTGAAACAAGGACCAAAGATTGATTTTTTGAAAATGTACATACAACATAATCATAGCAATTAATTAGTTAATGCCTTTTGAAAAAATAGCATTGATCACATGTTCTCAAGAATGTGTATAGTTACACCTTCCTAAGACATGCTTCAATTTTATTGGCTGCATATTAAGACTTAAATAGGCCATTAACATATAAGCCATTTGGTTGTAAGCTAAGATAAGTCAAGTTGAATACACAGTTTACTTGCCTTGACTTTACCATTTTCTTATAAATGTGCATAGCCAATAAATAGTGCCCAAGAAAAAAGGAAACAAATCTTAAAAAATAAAATAAAACAACATGTACTACAAGTTTGTATTGGTATATTCCCCTATTCCTAATTCACATAGTTCTCAATACTTCTTGGCTAGAAGGAGTATAAAAACACCTAACCCTAATCCATTCTTCCCATGCTCACTTTTCCATACTTCTTGGTTATTAGTTGCCATTTCTTCTTGCAACAATAATAGAATTCTTGTAAGGATCATTGCAATTACTATTTCACATGTTGCTAGGTTAATCAACTTTTAAAGATATTTAATATATTATATATAATTAAAGTTATAAAATTATTAACAAATATGTATTATATTGATTAGATTGTAGTATTAGATATATAATTATATATTGCAATTAGATTTTTTTATGTTTGTTAATTTTTTAAATTTATAAATGAGTACTGAAAAATCATAATTATTTTCTTAGATGGATGATGATTATAATTTTATGTCAATGAGTTTAAGCTGGATAGAGATTATATAATGAATTTCAAAATAATATAGAAATATATCAAGAATGCATTGCAGATGAAGACAATGACAAAAAGAGGTAAGCAGTCCGAGCAAGGCAAGAATGATCAAGAAAATATTGAGAATGATATTTTGAAGCCATATATTGGTATGAGATTTGATTTAGAAAATATTGCATATTAATATTACAATAGATATACAAAACAAGTTGGATTTAATATGCAAAGGGAACCTGCAAGAAAATTAATGAAAGGTGTCAGTATTGTTGGTCACAAGCTATTCTATTCAAAGCAAGGGTTTAAAGAAGAAAGATTTAAAAAGAATGAAAACAAAAGAAAAATAAGTCATAGGGAGACATGTACTAGGTACAATGCATGAATGTTTGTCAAAAGATCTAAAAATGGATCATGGATTGTTTCTCTTTTGCAAGAAAATCACAACCATGAGTGTTTAACTCCAAAGAAATCTCATTTACTATCTTCACAAAGAAATATCACTGAAAATCAAAGAGATATGATACAAAAAATGAGCAAAGCATGGACTAAAATGAACTTGATGATAAACTACTTTTTTGGTGAAACTCATGGGAGACAAAACATTAGGTTTATTGAAAGAGATGCTTGAAATTTTGCGTACTAAGAGGATGAAAAAATTTTCTTTAAGAGATTCACGAAATCTTTTGAACTAGCTCAAAATATGCAAGTAAGTAATCCTCATTATTTTCCAATGCAATTCAACTTGACATAAATGAAAAGATGACTAATTTCTTTTGGATTGATGCAAAGTCAAGAATAGACTATAGTTATTTTAGAGATGTGTTGTGCTTTGATTCTACTAATGGAGTTAATTAATATAAAATGCCTTTTATTTCCATTGTCGATGTAAACTATCATCTCTAAATAATTTTGTTTGGTTGCGCACTAAGTGTAACTAAGCTTCATTTGTATGAGCACTTGAAATATGGATGAAAGCAATGTATAGAGTTCATCTTAAAGTAATCCTTATATATCAAGACTCAGCTATCATAGGGGCAATTTCATATGTTTTGTCTACTTATTCCATCGCATTTGCTTATTGGCATGTGTTTCAAAATGCTAAAAAAAATATTTACGTCATTTATTTCATAGACATTGTAACTTTCGCAAAGACTTTTCTAATTGTGTAAGCAGATTTGAGACAATTGAAGAGTTTGAAAGTAGTTAGATGACATTATTAAATTGATACAATCTAGAAGAAAATTGTAGTATGTAACAAATGTAGGCTAAAAGACAAAAATAGGTTCCAATGTATTTGCTTTTTTTTAAAAAAAAAAAATTTGGTGTAGATATGTATGTGACTCAAAGAAGAGAAAGTATAAACAACTTCTTTAACGGGTTTTTGAATAGAAACATGCTTCTTTTAGACTTTGTTAAAGGTGTTGATCAAGCAATGATTAGTCAAGGTAGAAAAGAAATTCAAATTGATTTTAATAAGAATCAAGTTTTTCCTCTATTAATAGTAAATATGCAAATTTAAGAACTAGTAACTAAGTTACATACCCAACAATATTGCAAAAGTTTCAAGAAAAGTTAATTGATAATTTAAGTTATATGTGTTAAAATTATGAAGGTAAAGGAATGACAACCTCATACAAATGTTAGGTAAATGTAGAAGAAGTTAAGCCTCATCTGGTAAAAATGTCTTCAATTGATTCAATTATAAAATATAATTACGAAAATTTCAAGTTTAAAAGAGTTATGTACAAGCATATTTTGAAATATTTATTGTAACAAACCTTTAAAACTTGCCAAGTCAATACGTGCTAAAACGATGGACAAGAAACACCAAACTTGGAGGAGTTATTGATGAAAATGAAAAAGGTAAGTATATACAAAAAGACGATCGACTTCATTTAACTTAAAGACATGGCACACTTTGTCATGAGGCAATAGAAATTGCAACAAAAAACTTTTTATCCTTTGAAGTTTATAAAGTAGCATTACATTGGTTGTAAAGAGCCAAAGATATTCAAATTGAAATGAAAAAGTAATGTGCTACAACTTCTGATAATGAAGGAAAAAAAGTATCAACATAAGTATATTAGTTTGTAAAGACCAATCATATTTATCATTAACTTAAGATCTACCAATTACAAAAGGTAAAGGACGATCAAGTAGAATGAAATCAATTTTAGAAAAAAATCCTAAAAAAACAAATCAGTAATGAAAGAAAAGGTGATAAATTTTTTATAATTTACATTCAATTTTTTTTATTAATTTTGTTTCACCATTTTATTTCTTTTCTCATTATTTGATCTTATATGCTTGGCTACCTTTTTTGTATTATTTTAGGTTCTAACATTCTACCAAATATTAAAGATAACGATTCCAATAAACAAGTAGACATGAGAAGTACCAGTACTAGGATATTAGTTCCAAATTATATACTTTATTTCATATATATTATTTCATTACCATTGAGACACCTTTGGTTTGTTTATGGTTTAATGTATGGACAAGTAGAAGTATTAATCTTCTAGAAACAAGCATTGAAAAAGGAATATGGGATGATAAATTAGTGTTAGTCAAACATATTTATTTTATTTTTAGACTTTATCTATTTTTATTAATGAAAAATTATATTTGATTAATTTATAAGACCTTTTCAAGTAATGAAAATGTTCCCTGAACTTTATGGATGAGTCAATTTCATCATTTTTTGAGTTCATCATACAAGTATTGCCAAAATACTCCAACATTTATAAATCTACTCAATGACACTTAGCATCAGGTATATATATAAACATATTAGTTTAATTACACATATTTTTATGGTTAATTAATAATCTTTATAAATTATAGTACACATATCTAACCCAAGTTTTTTAATTACAAATGAAAAATCTACTCAAATATATTGTCTTATAATATAATTTGTATTGTATTATACTATATGTATACGTATATGTTTATGTAATTATTCCTAATAAGATGTATGTAATTAGTTGAATGCACAAGAAAATAAAGGACACAAGAAAGTTCAAATTTGTATTGAGAAAAAGCTTAGTAATGAAAGAAAGCTTATGGTCGTGAGCATGAATTTTACAGGGTGATGAAAGAAAGCTTACTACAATTTCCCACTTTTTTAAGTGAAATTTGCTTTATCTTATAAGTATTTTAAGTTTTTCTTTTTTGTTTATAACATTACCGACAAATTATATTTTTCTTAAAGGGATTGAAATGTTATCTCATCATAATTATTCAATTTCTTGATATTTAATACTATTAGTGCTAAAAATTATGACAAAAGACAAATGAGAAAAATTGGTCCAGTCAAAATATATTATACTACTTAAAGAAAATCACATTATCATTTTGTGTTAAAAATTAATTTTATTGATAAAAAATAAAAAACAAAAAATATTTTTACAAATATATATATATATATATCAAATATAAAAAATTAAATGATATTTATAAAACAAAAAGAAGATTAAATATAATTTTGTTGAAGATAATATAACTCACTCAATAAAAAAAAAATTCTGAAGGTACAGTGCTCACGTGCAGCAATCGCCGTTCCATTCTTTTTAATTATTTGTTGCCTTTTTCTTTTTCAGTATATATATTTGTTAGCTATTTTATTAGAAGGTACTTATTGGCTTAGAGCAATATTCACAAAAGTCAAAGCAGTTTAACTTACTATTCATCTCGGCCCATCTAACTGCTGAGCTCATCTAAGCTCATAACCAAATTGCTTATTTATTAATGACCCATTTAACTTTTTATGCAGACAATACTATGGAAGGACGTCTTGGGAACATATAATTATACTCGTTCCCGAGGTCAATGCTCTTATGAAAAAATTCACTAACACATGTGCTAATTAAAATAAAAACAAAAAGTACAGTAAATCTGAATGAGGCAGTTATCGAAAGATTGACAAGTAAAACAAGAAGGGGGAAACGACTCCAGACTGAAAGTGACAAGAGAAATAAAAAAGGCGTTCACGTGAAGTATCTAAAAATGTGGTTTGGGATCCAATGCAAGCCGTTGAAAAATTTGTCTTCTGCCTTTGGATTCCAACAAGCTTGCAATGTCAGACTGACTCTTAAACAGCTCATGAATAAAAGGCGTCCTGAAGACTTTGACTTTTGGAAAAGTGTGAGATCTCAAAAAATTAAGAAATAAAGTTTTTTTTAGACACCATTACCATCTTAATTTTGAATGACAAACTTACCCCTCCTTTTTTTTTTGGTATGACACGAGTCTTTCTTTTTTTATTCTTTGACTTAATTACTATATTAAATGTATCTATTTAAATTAAAATGTTTTATATATTTATTGTAATTTTATTTTTATATATTAAATGAATGAAATTAAAATCTTAACTGACACTAATAATAACGAATATTTAAAATCATATATATTCAAATAATATTGATTGTTAAACCATTTATATATATATATATATATATGTCTTTAATTTTAATTTGATAGTAAATTTTTTTTTTTGAAAAATTTGGTTAAATATAATAATTATGATAAAATTGCTTATCAACTTATCTTCCCCCAAACAACAAGGAATTCTAATGGTGGATTTTAAGGTTACAGAAATCAAAGAAGGTCCAGCGGGATTTTATGCAAAATTCTTTTAGCAGTACTATGATATAGCGGGAGAGGACATGGTATGACTGGTGGAAACTTTCCTAAGATAATTAATTTACTTTGAGATAAAGTAGCAGATAACTTCAGTATATATACAATTTAAGATTCAGATATTTGTAATTAGATTCTTATATAAAAATATGATAAATAAATAATTAAGTGTTACATGATTGAGTCTTTTAAAAAAATATTTTTATTATAATATTTCTATTAAAAACTTAAAGATAAATATTTATTTTTCAATGTTTACTAGGATCTAATCTTAAAGTAAATTGTGAAGAGTGCAAATTCCCTATATTAATAATTTTTTAAAAAATAACGATAATTATTTTTAATTATTCAAAATTTGTATTTATAATATTACTTAACAAAGTGAGATGTCAGATTTGTTTAATAGATTATTGCGTAGCTAGTTATATATTATTTTTAGCTTTTACATATATTCTGTTAGTTTCACAATAATCTAGTAGAATAATCTTTTTATTTGATTTTCATAACATTATTTCATCTATTTATCAGCAAGCGCACGTATCTGAATTTCAACATCTTATGCCCAAGAGTTCGAAAGTCTTTCCACAGTGGTGCCCTTTCCGCATGTTTGATACCTTGATAAAATTGTACGATTTGGATCACATATTTAAAATATCAAATTATATCAGAGAGAAGAATTAAGAAAAAAAATCCTTTATTGTGCCTTCGCAATGTTTAATCTTACAAAGTAATGTGATCTAATTAAGTTCTTCTCTCTACAACCTTAGTATTTTACAGTTAACTAAACTTAAATTATAAATATGTATTAAAATCCAAATATATATGACACTTGATTAATTTGGCCTATAATATATCTCAATTGACTATTAGCTAACATCTGTTTTAAAAAACAAAATAATACAATTAATGGGAGCCTACAATAGCTCACAAATGAAAATTTTCAACAAAAATATGATAAAAATATGAATCTAGCCAATAAACAATAAAAAAGATTTATACACTATTTTTTATATTTTTATTGTCAAATTCTTTAATCAAAATATGACAAATATATCATTTTTTAATATTAACATGACAAATATATAGTTTTGTAAACAATTATATAGAATTTAAAAGGTGAAATATGGGCTTTTGACCATGGTATTATAATGAAAAGTAATATTGGAATAAAATGGTAAGACATCCATTTTATTGTCCAAAATCTATATTCTTTTTTTTGTCATTTTTAATAAAGACGTGTTATATATATATTATTATACTTTTCTCTTTAGCAAACGTTTTATGTTAGGATGTGTTCTACTTTATTTTTTTGAAATTTTTATTTTTGAAAAAGGAATACATTAATCATAGTGTTGCCATTTTGTGAATAACAATTCGAATTAGTATAGTATAAATATAATTGTATAGCAAAATATACTTATGGATCATAATAAATGGTCCCTTGCCATATTAAGGCCTCTTTTTACTTGTTGTGGTCATTGTTGCATAAGTTGATTGTCTTCTTCTTCTTCCTTGTCGACCCCAAGTTGTTTTGATTGGTGGATGGTTAACAATTCAAAATCCCTTGATCATACCAAAAGAAAGGAATTGGTGGAAGTGATGTAATAAACTGTTATTGTTTATGATACGATGATCCTTTATGCTTAAAAAACGTACTACCATTCTTAGCATTGAATGCATATAGGTCATTAAACTAGGTCGTGAGTGGGACAAAGTCATATAGTGTTACACCCCCCGAAAAGAGGCATAACCGGCATGGTCTATGAGTCAAAACTGATACCCATAAGCTTTTTTAACAACTAGAACCATAAATATAAAAGGTGCAAGGACAAAGTAAAACAATTATTTGGATACTTAAGGAAACTTTCCTTTACTAAAAGATTTAAACAATATTACAAAAAAAATTGATTATAAAATAATTCATTTAACTTTTTGTAAAAATTTCAACAAAGTTTTCCCTAAATTTAGAACTGCCTGAAATTTCTACAAATAGCCAAACAACTAATCAAAAATAACAAGAGAGCTCTGCTCTCAATCTGAAGCACTAAACAGTAATAAATGGGAATAGGGCCCCTGCCTGTGTATAAGTGGAGCTACAATTAAGAAGAAGCAATATACCTAATTACAAATTCAAAAGTTCACAACAAAAAAGCCCCAGCAAACCACGCAGGGCTTAAAATCTTGAAACGGTCATTTTTGTGGCGGTTCTAGACCCACATAACCATCCATAATGAAAAAAATTTAAGGGATGAGTTTGAAACTCAGTAAGTGGATAATACTAACTATGACCAAGATGCAAATCATAATAAATGGTCTACCTTCAAACTTGAATTTGTATAAAAAACATAAGCAATAATGTAGTATTCAACAAAATTAATTTCTTCACATTTATAACAGATAAATTCGATAATGTACATAAACTAAACATTCAAAACTTATGCATAACAATAATTGATGTGTTAAACATAACTAAATCAAATGAATGCCAAGCACATCACTTACAAGGAAATGGTAGTACCAAAGTAGCTTAAGCTAAACCATTCAAACAGATCCACGTGTGGTGGCCAACACACGGGGATAGCAACACCCCTGCTAGCTGGGTTTCAAATCGCGGTGCACCAAGGCTAACAACTACTGTTGTTAGCTGCAGGATTCTGTATTAGACTGCCTTTTTAATCAAGAATGGCTAAAATATGTAATTAAATAATTATCAAGGTATATTGAATTAGTTGATCAACAATTGATATATTTCAATAACATTAATTAAAAATCCTCTCTTTTTCTTTTTGTCACACATAAAGAACTCAAGTTTAGCATTCTATTATTTTACAAGGAAGAAGGAGTATAGATTTTTCATGGTAAGTATTATCTATTCACCACACATGATGACATTGTAAATTTCTTTAAGCCTTAATTTGATGAAGCACCTGATATGGGGTTATCTCTAGAACCTCTTAAATTACCCATAAACAATTTTGATTACTAACTAACATATAAATTTACATAAGTTCAAGCTACTCTTATTCGTTATTATCTTAATCTAGGTCATAAGCCAACATGCAAGCTAGGGAAAAATTTCAAATTTTCATTTAGCATTTTAAGTTACCATCCCAAGAGAACATCTTCATCTTAAGCCTTTCTTATATAGCCACCAAAATAACATATAACACTTTCATACTACTTGAAGCAAATAAAAAAAAAGGGGAAATGGAACTAATACTAATATTAGAAGGCCTTAAATTTCTAATAATAATTTTTTTTTATTCAAAGCTTAACTGAACATATTCCCTGTATAGCCATAAAATTAGGCAAATATCAAGATTAAATTCTTTTGAATCAAATTCTAGACTTTAGCTACCAAAAATAAGAAAAAAAGGTGATTCTTACCAAGAAATCAAGGGAGGAATGAAGTAGGAAGAAGGGAATTTCTTGAAACTTAAAACCCTACCCTAACACCACTCCAAAGCTGCTGTCGCAGTGATAAACAGAGCACATGCTGCAATTGGAGGAAGGGGCTGATTTCACAATGGATATGGTAGCTAGAAGGAAGAACAATGGGAAGGGAAAGAAGAAGGAACAAAAAGGAATAGAGATTGGAAGAATGAAAAAGATGAAAGAAGAAGGAAAAACATGACAAGAAGAAAGAAAAAGACAAAAAGAAGAGAGAAAAGGACGAAGCACACTGGACATGCAGCAGAGAAGAAAGAAAAAGTGGAGAAAGTGGAGAGGTTTGGATTTTTTTTTGGATAAAATTAGATTTTGGCCCCTAAAAATTTTTTAAATGCCTCAAAGTAGTCCCTATGTCACATTTTTTTTCTAAGTTATTATATTCTTCCCCTCTAAACAAAAATTCGTCTTCGAATTTAAGTTTATATACTGACCTCTTTACTTAAATAACTAAGGGCATTTAGCATGCATTTCCCCCTCAACTTCCCACGTGGCCTCTTCCTCCAAATGATTTTGCCACAACACTTTTACTAAAGAAATGTCTTTTGAATGAAGCTTCTTAACTTGCCTTTCTAGAATGGCCACCGGGATCTCTTTATAAGACATCCCGTATCTAACTGAACATCTTGATCTTTAATTACTTGGGAAGGATCTTGAATACATTTCCTAAGTATTGACATGTACAATACTGGATGTACACTGGCAAGCTTATGTGGCAAGGCCAAACGATATGTTATAATGCCAATTCTCTCTAAGACTTCGAATGGCCCTATATATCTTGGACTAAATTTGCCCCTTTGTCCAAATCTCAATAACCTTTTCATTAAAGAGACTTTAAGAAATACTTGATCACCCACCATAAACTCCAAGTCTCGGCATCTATTATCCATATATGTTTTTTGCCTACTTTGAGCTGCCAATAATTTTTCTTTGATTAACTTAACTTTTTCCAAGGCATTGTGCACCAAGTATGGGCCTATTATCCTTGCTTCACCCACTTCAAACCATCTAGTCAGGGACCTACATCATCTCCCGTATAAAGCCACAAAAGGTGCCATTTGAATACTGGCTTGATAACTATTATTGTATGCGAATTCCGCCAATGGCAAATAACCATCCCAACTTCCACCAAAATCCAAAACACATGATCTCAACATATCTTCCAATATTTGTATCGTCCTTTCCGATTGGCCATCAATTTATGGGTGGAAAGTCGTACTGAGATCTACACGGGTACCCAAGGCTTTTTAAAAGGCTTCACAAAATTAAGAGGTGAATTGTGGCCCCCTATCGGAGATAATGGATATTGGCACCCTATGCAACTTCACTATCTCGACCAAGTAGAGTTGTGCATATTTCGCCACATTATGAGTCGTCTTCATAGGAAGGAAGTGTGCAGATTTTGTCAATCTATCAACAATTACCTAAATGGAGACATAACCTTTTACCATGCAGGGTAATCTAGTAACAAAATCCATGGTAATCCTTTCCCACTTCCATTCTAATATCTCTAATCGTTGGTGTAATCTTGCTGGCTTCTGGTGTTTTGCTTTTACTTGTTGACATATTAGACAACGAGACACGAAATCAGCCACATCCCTCTTCATACCATCCCTCCAATATAATCGCTTCAAGTCTTGATATATTTTGGTAGACCCTGGATGAATAGTATAAGGAAAACAATGGGCCTCATCCAAGATTTCTCTCCTCAGATCACCAACATTTGGTACACAAACTCGCACACCACATCGCAACACTCCCTTCGAATCTAGAGTAAATTCACCCATTTTTTCCTTTTTCACCTCATTCATCACTTTTTGCAACTGAGCATCCTTAATCTGGGCTACTTTCACTCTTTCAATTAAAGAAAAATGAGCTTGAACATGGGCCAAGAGTATACCTAGTTCTCTAATTTCAAATTGCACCCTATTGACTTCTAACCAATGAAGGTCTTTTGTCAATGGTCTCTTTACCTCTGCTATATGACTTAAACTCCCTGTGGATTTCCTACTCAATGCATCTGCCACCACATTAGCCTTCCTTAGATGATATAAAATTGTACAATCATAGTCTTTTAGCAACTCCATCCATTTTCTTTGCCTTAAATTTAGGTTTCGCTGTTGAAATATATATATATATATATATTTAAGACTCTTGTGATCCATGTAAATCTCGCAAGTTTCACCGAAAAGGTAATGCCGCCAAATCTTAAAAGCAAAAACCACCGTCGCCATCTCTAAATCATGTGTTGGATAGTTCATTTCATGCTTCTTAAGCTGCCTTGATGCATAAGCAATTATACAGCCCTGTTGCATTAGGACACATCCTAACCTGACTTGGGAAGCATCGCAATAGATAGTGTAACCACCTGATCCTAAAGGCAAGGCCAAAACTGGAACAGATGTCAAACAATCCTTTAGTTTCTAAAAACTTTCCTCACAGGTATCAGACCATTGAAACTTCACATTTTTCTCAGTCAATTTTGTCAAAGGAGCAGCTATTCTAGAAAAATATTTCACAAATTGACGGTAATAGCTTGCTAGACCTAAAAAACTACGTATATTTGTAACTGTAATGGGTCGTGACCATTTTTGCATCACTTTTACCTTACTTAGATCAACTTGAACTCCATCATTTAAAACAACATGCTCTAAGAAGGCTACCTTATCAAGCCAAAATTGGCATTTGAAAAACTTTGCATATAACTGTTGTTTTCTTAACACTTGCAACACTAGTCTCAAACGTTGATCATGCTCTTCTCGACTCTTAGAGTACACCAAAATATTATCAATGAAAACTATGAAAAACTGGTCAAGGAAGGGCTTAAAAACTTGATCCATCAAGTCCATAAAAGCAGCTGGTGCATTAGGCTCCATTTGGTTCAACGGAGGGGAGGGGAGGGAAGGAAAGGGAAGGGAAGGGGAGGGGAGGAGAGGGAATTTAATGAGTTCTGTTTAGTTGGAAAGAAGGGGAAGGGAGGGAAGGGGAGATTATTGTTTGATTCAGGAAGGGAGGGGAGGAAATTATATTTGGATAAATTTACCCTTATATTATTTTAATTTTGTTTTTTTATAAAAAAAGTTATTTATATCAATATTTTTCGAAAAAAATTATGAATTCCAATCTTTTTTTATTTTTGATTTCTGATGAAAAAAATTATCTTAATTTTTATTAAATATTAATATATTAAAATATTAAAAAATTAAAGGGTAATAAAGTAAATTACAATTTAAAAAAATACCCCTCTCTCCTCTCCTCCAAAACCCTCCAATTTGGAGGGGAGGGAAATTTGCCTCTCCTTCCTCCCTTCCCCTCCAATTTTATTCAACCAAATAATTTATCCTCATCCCCTCCCCTCCAAAAACCCCCAACCAAACACACCCTTAGTTAGCCCAAATGACATCACAAGAAATTCATAGTGACCATATCGAGTTCTAAAAGCAGCTTTGGGATATCTTCACTTCTTATCCTCAATTGATGATACTCTAAGCGCAAATCAATCTTGGAGAAATATTGAGCCCCCTGCAATTGATAGAAAAGATTATCTATATAAGGTAAAAGGTATTTATTTCACATTGTCACCTTGTTTAGTTGCCTATAATCCATACATAGACGGAGAGAGCCATCTTTCTTCTTCACAAAAAGTACCAGGGCACACCAAGGAGATGTGCTTGGATGAATTAAACCCTTATCCAACAAATCTTGTAATTAATTCTTCAATTCTCAGACTTCCATAGATGCCATTCTATAAGGAGGAATAGAGATAGGTAGAGTACCAGGGATTACATCAATACTAAACTTAATCTCCCTTATTGGAGGTAATCTTGGCAATTCTTCTAGCAAGACATCAAGAAATTCATTATTCATTCACTATTGGAACTTGGTCAAACTCTAAATCTTGCATCTCTATATCTTTAACTAACTAAGAATCCATGGCACCCTCTTCTTAATAGTCTCATGGCTCCTAAGGCAGATATCAGATTATTAGGTGCTTCACTATGGTTACCCTGAATAATAATGGGCTATTCACTTGGAAAATTGCATCTTACTTCCTTGAGGTGACAATCTAAGGTGGTATAACAAGAAGCCAACCAATCCATCCCCAAAATTACATTAACATCTATCACTATAAGCAACATCAAATCTGTTAATGTCTCCTTACCTTTGATGGTAATTATACAGTCTTTGTATACTTGGTCTACCAAAATGGATTCTCCTACAAGAGTCATCACTACTAATGGGTGGTCTAACTTGGTAAGGTCTGGAGCTAGGATCAAATAGTACATGAGCATCTTGTGAGCAAACTGTAAGAATACCTGTTACTATAGCATTGGATGCTCGTGCATCCTATCGATTCAGGGCAAAGACTCATGCCTGACCACAACCAGAAACCTGTCCTTTACCAGATGAAGTCCTCCCACCATTACCTCTGCCTCCTATGAAAGTGGTTGCCCTCATGAGCTCAACTCTAGCTGAAGAAGATCTTAAAAGCTGAACTGAACCCTGCCTAGACTCAGAATTACGCTGCGGGCAATTTCTGAATTTCTGACTACATGGCCAACTTGTCCATAGCCAAAGCATGCCCTAGTCTTTCTGTGGCAAGTCCCACAATGTCTCTTCCCACAAATATTATGGAAAGTTTTATCCTGATGTGATTGTACAAAAAACTGCTGAGGTCTTGATCGCATGCCCCTAATGTAACGAACGTAAATTTCGTAGAATGACGAAATAAGTCATGTAAAAGTAAGTCTTCTGAAATGACCTAGATAATATCCCAAAAAAATTGGGTTGAGTCCTGGACTCCTAAAAATGATAATTCTAGGCTCAGATGAAAAGAAAAATAGAGTTAGGATGGAGAAATAATTTGTGACGAAAACTGACGAAATGTAATGGCATTTTCGTAAATAAGTACAACTTTTGGAAAACCACATAGGAGGGCTTTTTAAATGAAAATTTTGACTAGCCCAAGGTTCTCAAAGGTCCCAAAAATAATGGGAAGCCCCAAGACTGGTAAAGCCCATTTGGTGTATATTTTTCAACGTCAGTTGACCCAAACTTTGACCGATTCATTCGGTAAGGTTTTAGCTTCAAATTGAGTGATTTCAAAGGCATTTTATTAAATTGGGAATCTAAATTTTATGATGGTAAAGATGGTTCTAAAAAAGGAGCTAAAACAAAGCCAAAACGAAATTGCCATTACGGAAGGGCAAAATTGAAATTTATGGTTTCTTGAATGTTCTAAAGAGTTCCACACTTTTCTCCCTTCTTCTCCTCTTTAATAAGCATGACCCTTTCTGCCCAAAATATAGAAAATCTTCAGCTCTCTTAGGCACACAAGAAGGAGGAGAAAAAGAGGAAGAAAGCCAAGGAAAAACTAGGTAATTTCATGGAATTTCTTGCTCCATCTTCCTCCAATCTTGTTATCCTCTCTTCCTCCTTTCTTTCCATAGATTTTTTTGAATGACTTGGTTCTATTTTGAGGTTAGAACAAGGAGGGAAATTTCGTGTTTGGAGAAGAGAAACCAACCAAGGGAAGAAACATCCAAGAAACTAAAGAAAAATAAGGTAAAATCTCAGTCCTATGGTAGCCTCTTCTTGTTCCTTCTTCTTGTATATTTTGGCCAACCTAGGATGGGATAGGAGGGCCAGATTTTGGGTAGAACCAAGAGAGAAACCTAGGAGAAAGAGTACAAGGATTAAGAATATGGCAAGAAATTCAAGTAAAAACTAAAGAAAAACAAGTTAGAAAAGTGTAGTACTTTCTAGGGTTTTGCAAAATCTGATTTTGTGTGAATATTTCCTTGGCTATTTGAATGTTCCCTTGAGCTCCTAAGACCTCTAGAAAGCCTCCCAAGTGGCTCTCCCATCAAGGGAAAATCATAAAGTCTATGAACCTTCCTTATGGTGCATATTTTGGCCAAGCTAGGTTCATTAGGCTAGGGGATGTTTTAAATTGTTCTAGCCTTGGTTTGGGACTTTATATGATGTTAGAAGATGGGAGAAATCATTGGAAAAAATTTAGGAGCCATAGGTTGGGAGATGGGACAATGGTGTCCATAATGGTGCCTTATGAAGCAACTTGGTCCTTCAATGGTGCAATTGAATATGTGATGGCTCCGAGGACCTTAAATGAGTCCAAGAAGTCTAAAAATAACAAGAGAATAGAGCCTAACACTTGAATGATATGAATTGCTTCAATAAGCCATTTATGGAACTAATATGTCCATTATGGAACTAAATATGTGATAAGCTTTAGTTTAATGTATTGGCTTGCTTCAAGGATGTGATTGTGTGTTATTTGTGATGTCTAAGTCAAGAGAACCTTACTCCACCTAAGTGCTCTTGTGAAACTAAGGAGGGGAAGGGAATTGCAAAGAGAGCTTGCATAAATTAAAAGGTAGCTCTCCACCTCATTCTCTTGTATTCTTGTGTGCATATGTATATGTTATGTGCTTGTATATGCTTTTGTGATTTGAAAACATGCCACTTGATGTCTTGAAATTGAATTGGTACCAATGTGTCTTCTTGAATGACTATGGTTATGGAAAGAGCTCATAAGGGTGAGCTGATGCCAAAAGTCCCTTGATGAAAGTGAGGAGATGCCAAAAGTCTCATAGCATGGGTGAGACAAGGCCAAAAGTCCCTTGAATGGGTGAGGTTAGGTTAAAAGTCCCTAGACCAAGAGTGAGGCAAATCCAAAAATCTTAGAAATGGAGTGAGGCTAATCCAAAAGTCCATAAAGCATGAAAGTGGTCTTGACATGTGAATGTGGCATGGAATGGAATTTATTGCACACTTTATGCTTATATAGTATGAATTTGATGTATGTATGCCTTGAATGTGGTGTGAGTGGATGTGTGAACTATTGAGATTCTTGGAATCTCACTTCCCTTTCCCCTTCATCCTTGAATTGTCTAGGTGGTGTTCCAAGTCAAGAAGATGCAAGCCAAGAATATTGAACATCTTTATTTTAGTATATTATATACTTTAAGTAGTGGTTAAATGTCAAAGTAATGATGCATGTAATTTTTTTGTGATGTAAGACCATGAACAAGTGTAAAATAATGTATGAATATGATGTAGACTTTATATGACACTAAAGTAATGGAATTATATAAATTGACTCTTTGATGGTTTGATGTAACTATGCACAAATGGATGTTGAGAGACCAAAATGGAATGCATGAGGTTTGGGATCACTTGGGCAATCTCTACAAGTCACATTTGTGCTTTGAAACTTGCCCAAGAGGTGCCAAACAATTAACAAAGCCATTTGGACAAATTGGTTACCCATATGGAACAAAAACTTACTATTTTAGGAGGCTATACCACTTTTTGTCCAAATGAGCTCGTCTTGGTCTAAAATTAGGCATGCATCTAGAGCTTATTGAGAAATTTTTGGGAAGCTAAAGTTAGTAATTTTTGGAGGTCTGTGGAATATTTGGCGAATTATTGAAGTTGGAAATTTTGCTAGTTTTTGGTCCTTAGTACTGTAGCACTGGTCTAAAATTAAACTATATCACTCATGGGGCAAATGATATCCAATTATCACAAAATTTTATACAAAGAAACTAGACACTCCAATGACTTGTTCCAATTGGAAGAACCTCATTTGGAGGTCTAGAGAGGGAGATACGATTTTTCAAAGATTCAGTCCAGTGTCAGGCATCCAACCAGACCTTAGTCACTATTTGATCAAAATTTAAGGTTTGGGTGAACTTGAACTGGTATGGAGTTATTTTTTCTCTCTAGCTAACATCCTCCGCTTTCTAGATTGGTATTATTCACTCAATTTGGAATTTTTTAGAATTAATTAGACATTTTTGAATTTCATATCAGTAAACTATGATAGCATCAGGACCCCGTCTGACCTCCAGATTATTTCACATGTCAAACATTCGGTGTGTGGGATGTTATGACTTGTACCTATTTTTAGCATAAATTAGACATCTCAAGATTTCCAAAATGACCAAGATTACATAATTTTGATTTTTCTATATTCATTTATGATTTTCCAAAATTTTGGACAGAATGGTGGCAAATCTGACTGAAATTCAATGAGTTCAATTCATACTCCATTTCAGTTTCCTTGAGTTATGAGCAAGATTTTGTGATGCAAATGGGTTGTAATAATGTATTTAAATATGAGGATGCATGGTATGAACCTACATGGTCCATATGTCACTGATTTAAATTTTTTAAGTATGACGCAACGCGATTAAATCCATTATTGTTATTTCCTTTTCTATGTACTCTTATGAAAATGATGTTAGGGAGCTTATGAATGTCATGAATGAGGTTAAATATATATGGTATTATAGCTAAAAAGTGAAATCTGTCTCCACACTAACCATAGGAGAAAGGGAAGGTCTAGTAGAAATCTGTTGAGGTCTCTGATGACCTTGAACCCTGAGTACATGAGAAGACCCCTTGCATGAGAACTACCTTCCATTCTTTCTTCACTAACGAATTCACACTTTTTCTACGAAGAATTCTCCTTCATTTCCCTTATCTTGATCAACATGGCATAATCTATAGTGGCTGCATATGAAGAAAACTAATTCATCTGAGCATCCATGGCCCTAAATAAAGGTATGCTCAATCCCATTACGAACCTCTTAATTCTATCCTTTTTAGTATGTACTAAATGTGGCGCATATTTTTCCAATTGGGTAAAATGAGTACCATACTCCATTACAATCATGGGAGGAACATGTTTAGAGTCTCAAATTCTCGAGCTCTAGTGTCTCTAACACTCATAGGTAAACATTGCTTTGAAAAGATAGTTTTACATTCTTCCTACTCCAACGGCGATTGCTTAGTGGATCTCATTTTTTAATTATCTCATACCAAACTCAAGCAATATTCTTTAATTGGAATGCTGCTAACTCCATTGTCTTCCTCCTAGAATAACCAAGTGCCTCACAGATTCTCTTGATATCTTCTAGAGACTTTTATGGATCTTCTTGACCCTCTATCCCTGAAAATGAAGTTGGCTTGAATTTAATAAACTAGGATAGAATCTTCTCTAAAGTCCTCTCTTCAGGTTGATGCTGACTTCCTTCTGCTAATACTTGTCCCGATGAAAGTGTTACATTAGCTTGAGGGTTATTACGAGCCACTTGTTCTGCAACCAATGTTGCCAATGCTTCTACTGCTTGACTAAACCCTTGCAACTTAGTAGCTAATTGCTTAAGGGTTGGCACTTAAGGTTGGTGAGGTGTTGCTCTTTCTTCATGGTCTAAGTTCTCAAGGTTTCTAACTAATCTACCCCCTTTACCTCGGCCTCTACCCCTAGTGAGACCCCTACCATGACTCTTAATAGATGGAGCCTTAGGTTGGGTAGGAGCCCCAACAAAAGGTTCATTTGCAACCTCTTGACCAGCTGCACTAGATCCAACATGCAACATTTCACTATATCAACAAAAATATAAGTTTAGAATATGATTCACTCATATATACATACCCCACACTTATTCAAGGAATTATGATAATAGAAAAGAATTTAGTCTCTTATAAAGCCTCCGATGATGTCTCAATTATAGTTATGCTCAGGTTCATAATAATAATTGAGATGTCATCAAAGAACATTTGCTCTCTAATCACAGGGCAAACCAAGCTCTAATACCACTTTTGTTGCACCCCACAAAAAGAAGTATAACCGGCATGGTCTACGAGTCAAAACTCATACCCATAAGCCTTTTTAACAACCAAAACCATAAATATAAAAGGTGCAAGGACAAAGTAAAACAATTATTTGGATACTTAAGGAAGCTTTCGTTTACTAAAAGATTTAAAGAATACGACAAAAAAATTGATTATAAAATAGTTTATTTAACTTTTTGTAGAAATTTCGGTAGAGTTTTCCCTAAATTTAGGACTGCCTGAAATTTCTACAAAGAGCCAAATTACCAATAAAAAAAAATAAGAGAGCTCCGCTCTCAATTTGAAGCACTAAATAGTCATAAATGGGAATAGGGGCCCTGCCTGTGTATAAGTGGAGGTACAACTAAGAAGAAGCAATATATCTAATTACAAATTCAAAAGTTCACCCAAAAAAAAAGCCTTAACAAACCACGCAAGGCTTAAAATCTTGAAGCAGTCATTTCTGTGCCAGTTCTAAACCCACAAAGCTATTTATAATGGAAAAAATTTAAGCAATGAGTTTGAAACTCAATTAGCAGATAATACTAACTACGACCAAGATGCAAATCATAATAAATGGTCTACCTTCAAACTTGAATTTATACAAAAAAACATAAGCAATAATGAAGTATTCAACAAAATTAATTTCTTCACATTTATAACAGATAAATTTGATAATGTACATAAACTAAACATTTAAAACTCATGCGTAATAATAATTGATGTGTCTAAATAGAATCAAATCAAATGAATGCCAAGCACATCGCTTGCAAGGAAATGGTAGTACTAAAGTAGCTTAAGCTTAACTATTCAAACAGATTCATGTGTGGAGGCCAACACAAGAGGTTGCAACACCCCTGCTAGCTGGGGTTTAGATCGAGGTGCACCAAAGCTAACAACTACTGCTGTTAGCTGCAGGGTTCTGTATTAGACTACCTTTTAATCAAGAATGGCTAAAATAAGTAATTAAGTAATTATCAAGGTATATTAAATTAGTTGATCAACAGCTGATATATTTCAATAACATCAATTAAAAATCCTCTCTTTTTTTTTTTTTGTCATACATAAAGAACTCAAGTTTAGCATTCCATTATTTTACAAGGAAGAAGGAGTATAAATTTTTCATAGCAAGTATTATCTACTCACCGTACACGATGACATCATAAATTTCTTTAAGCCTTAATTTGATGAAGCACCTGATATGGGGTTATCTCTGGAACCTCTTAAATTACCGATAAACAATTTTGATTACTAGCTAACATAAAAATTTGCTTAAGTTCAAGCTATTCTTATTCGTTATTATCTTAATCTAGGTTATAAGCCAACATGCGAGCTGGGAAAAAATTTCAAATTTTCATTTAACACTTTAAGTTACCATCCCAAGAGAATATCTTCATCCTAAGCCTTTCTTATATAGCCACCAGAATAACATAGAACACTTTCATACTACTTGAAGCAAATAAATAAATAAATAAATAAAACAAGGAAATAGACCTAATACTAATATAAGAAGGCCTTAAATTTTGAATAATAATTTTTTTTAATATTCCCTGATTAGCCATAAAATTAGGCAAATATCAAGATTAAATTCCCTTGAATCAAATTCTGGACCTCAACTACCAAAAATGAGAAAAAAGGGGATTCTTACCAAGAAATGAAGAGAGGAATGAAGTGGGAAGAAAGGAATTTCTTGAAGCTTAAAAACCTACCCTAACACCATTCCAAAACAACCACTGTAGTGATGAATAGAGCACACGCTGCAGCTAGAGGAAAAGGCTGATTTCACAGTGGATGCGGCAGCTAAAAGGAAGAATAATGGGAAGGGAAAGAAGAAGGAACAAAAAGGAATAGAGATTAGAAGAATGAAAAAGACGAAAGAAGAAGAAAAACACAAATAGAAGAAAGAAAAATATGAAAAAAAGAGAGAAAAGGATGAAGCACACTGGACATGTAGCAGAGAAGAAAGAAAAAGTGGAGAAAGTGGGGGGTTTAGATTTTTTAATATATTTTGGATAAATTTATATTTTGGCCCTTAAAAATTTTTAAATGCCTTAAAGTAGTCCCTATGTCACATTTTTTTTCTAAGTTGTTAGATATAGCATTTGTAGCGATGTGTTGGAGAATGTGGTGGTGACAATGTAAGGAGATTATAGAGGTGACAGCATATAATTTGAAAGACCAGCAAATTTAATGTTTGTAAATTGTCTGGATGGCACAAACAAAGATGGAGTAGCACTTCCAAAGTCTGTGTGCGTCAATATTAGGATGTAAAAGGAGGAGGCAACACTTCTAGCTATTATGGATGTAATCCCAACATTGTTGCCCTTATGATCTTCACCCTGGTTATCCACCATAGGTTGCTTAGTAGACCTCTTGCCATGAACTTTCTTTCTCGGTCTATCTTCTAGAATTTATGGCCTAAGTAAATTAGTTGCTAGTGAAGTAGGCTAAGAGATTGTCATATCATGATAGCCATTGAGGGCACATAGAATGGCATTCAAGTTGGGTCACAATTTCCTTAAAATCTTTTGGTAGAAGGTCATTCAAACTAAGTTAGTGCAAGTCCTCTATCAAATTAGCATGTAAAAAGAATAAGACATTCAATGCATATGTAATATGAATATAGAGTGTGAAGAAAAGTAACAGCGAGAACTTAAAAAAAAATTATTGCAAAACCTTAGGCACTACTTGTAGGCTAGATCTACCAGCAAGTATGTCTTTAGTACAATTGTATATACTTTAAAGTGTAATTCATGGTCTCTGTTAACGTCGCAGTGAAAGACAAAGTCTGATGCCAAGCATTCCATATATTGATATCTCATGCTCCCTTAGCCAGTCTTTTTCTTTTTTGCCAGAGAGATGTATGGAATGGAAGTGGCCCAAATTAACTGGCTTTTTCAAAATTGGCTACTACCTACCACATTGGTATGGCACATGATTAGCACGGTGTCACTTCATAATGTGAAAGTAGATGATGGATACTAATGCTATCCATATATCCAATAAGGCTAGAACATAATATGAAATCAACTAATGCATGTTGGGTGAATTGTATGGGTACTAAACAATTTGCAGATGACAAGTTCAAAATAAATAAACACATGATATCATAATGGTTAACATACAAGAGTGGGTGTAAACAAACTTCAGTAAGTCCCATTTGGTCTAGTAATACCTTATAATATTGTATTATTAACCACTTTGTACAAGAATGTTGCTTGTCATGCCTCCACTTACAAAGATTGACCATACACATGTTTGTCTTTTGGTAAGTAATAAGTTAAACCTATAATAGTCAATCCATCAAACACTATTTTCATACTTGAACTTTAGAGGTAGGGACATAATGATAAATACCATCTTTATATATATTTTATTTCCTCTTTATTTGAGCATTTTAATAATGATTTAAGGCTTAATGGATTCAATTACATGATATTTGATTTTATTAGTCATTTTTGTATTTTAGAAAATTATTTGCAAAATTATTGAATATTAATGCATAAATTTCTTTTAAATAATTTTTTGAATTTTTCTTATTAAATTCTTATTATTATTTGTGCAGATTTTCAATGACAATTGGAGCTTGAATGGGAAATTGATTTAGAGAAGAGATGGAGTTTCAAGTATGTAAATTTAAGGAGGAATAATGGTCCACAATTTTTTTAATGAAATTCTGAAAAAAAAAATGGAAGAATAAGCTCGTGGACAACTCTCTCCCTCACTTGACACACAATCACATCTCTCACACTCTTTCAGCTCACCCAACATTATCACACACTACATCCACTCACTCACTCCGCATCACACAGCAACTTGTAGCTTCATAATCTTATTCCATCACATCCATAACACACCCACTTCATTTAACACGTAGGCATGGAAGGCAGCTCACATGTGTGGCTTATTCATTCACTCACACACACCTACTAGATGCATAGCCTTACATTTCCACTCTCCATGTCACAAGCACAACAACGCCATAAACCATTCGCACATGAAGGTTGCATGTCACACGAGCACTCCACTCTTAGACTCACATATTTACACACCAACCCATACATGAAGCTTTATTCCACGTAGCAGCCATATCAATACATTCTCCATACACAAGTCAAGAATCCAAGGGTTTAGTGAGGGAGAAATAGGGAGGAGATTTATATGATGAATGAAAACACACATATGCAAAAACAGAGGAAAAGCCATGGGCTACAGAAGGAAATAAGAAGGGGAAGCACATGAGCAAAACAGAGCCATGCATGGGATTGTGATGAAGGAGAAGTCTTGGGTCTGGATTGAGAGGAGAAGAACAATAGAAGCGATGGGCTTAAAGGTCAGGCCTTAGGAGAAAAAAAAAAGAGCTTGAGTAGAACACGTGAATCATTTTTGGGTTAATGGCTTGAGCTGAGATGAAACGCAGGTACTGGGAGCCTTCCTTTACACACACTTATTCAAACTCGAGGAGAACAAGACACGTAGAATCATGTCTAGTTTTTATGTAGACAACAGCTCCACGCAGACAATAGCAATGCACGAGTTTTCTCTCGAGTTTCATGCATACATCCAATTCAAGCACACTTCCACGCAGTAGACTCGCGTCCAGTTCACTACAAGGAACAGTTTATGTATGCATAACTCACCCACGCAGAAGCAATATCAGTGGAAGCTTAAGGGGAGAGTACTTTAGAGTTTATGAAGAGGAGAAGAAGCTTGTGAGCAGAAGAAACACACAAGAGCATGTAAAAGCGAGGGGAGTTGAGAATGAAGAAGAAACACGAGTTGAACGAGCTGGGGTGGATGAAGAAGGAGCTGAGTTAAATGAAGAAGCTGAACATGTGTGGATGGAGCAAAAGCTACGAGTTGGGAGGTTTAAAGAAGGAGGAGTAGGAGCATGTTGAAAATGAGGCTTGGGTTAATGGTTTAAATGACGTACGTGGCAGCACGTGATCATTACTTGGGCAAGAGAATTAAGAAGCATGTAAGGAGCAAAAATAAATGATTAAATGAAGCTCACATGGGAAGCACATTAGGGCTCACAATTTTAAGCAAGAAGAAGCACGTGAATCATTAAAAAAGAAGAGGAAGGACATGTGATTTAATAACATGAGGGCAGCATCTAGGAGGGAATAAAATCATTCATTCATCCATCATTAGAAGAGGCACGCATTCATCCATTCTCCATCTCCTTTTGTTGTAGCTTCCATCTCCTATTTTCCTCTCCATCTCCTTCCACATCCATGAAGCATTAATTCACTTAGTGGCTAGCTTGGATGAAGACCATGGTTGGAGCTTGAATTAAAGGATTTGCAAGGTATTTTGAGCTAAAAATTCCATATTACTTCCTCTCTTTCTACATCAATTTTTATTCTTGCACTTGCTTTGTTATACTTGTAATTGATTGAAATTGATATAGTTTATGCTTGATGGCTGGTTAAATATTAATAAGGAGAATATTTGAATAATTATTGGATTGAATTAAATGTTGGATTTTCATTGTCTTACAATTTTTCATGTATGTAATCAAGGTGTTTGATGAAATGCATGTGAGGATTAGTGTGCTTAATTGTTTAATTTGAGGATTCTTTAGAGTTTAATTGATTAATTGAATATCCGACGGTGTTAATTCAAGGCTAATTAATCAATTAATCACTCAAATGTAAGTGTTTATTGATCCTAATCATAAGAGTTAATAATTAGATACGAAGTTGAGGTTTCAATTACATATTAAATTGTTAATCCCTTGAATCTTGAGTGGTAACCCAAGATAACTTGTTATGGACACAAATAGGGACTCTTAGATTAGATCTAATGACAATTGAATTAAGATAAGGATAGTAGATACCAAGGGATGAATTCAAGGCTAGTAACAAGTCCATTACTTGCCTCATTAGTTCATGCAATTAGGTAGTGATTAGGAACTTTAATTCAATTTAATTTTAGTTAGTTAAATTCAGGCAAAACCCCTTTTTTTGTTAGGTAATTTTTAGAGTTCTTTTACACTTGAAAAACCCAATTAAACATTGAATTCCATTTCCTAGAAAGACGATCTAGGTTACATCCTATATTACATATATTTTTCAACTTAGTTTATTTTGGAGGTTGTGCGACACGACCATTTACATAGCATAAACATCGAGGTGAGGAACTAGAAGTTAGGATCTCTCCATAGCAAGTTTAGGAAATTGATCCCATGTCCACAAGTGTAGCCACTAATGTTGACCTCCTTATACCTCAACTAGGATAAGAGCAAGTAGCACAACATTTTTGTTACTATCTTATGTGCTTGCAATCAATAAGGTCCCTTTGTATTTTCCATATATAAATGTTCTTTCAATTTGGACCATCAACTTCAAGTGCTCAAAAGTGTCAATGCAAGGCTTAAAAGTCTAAAATACTCAATGAAACATTTGCTATCGAGCCTTCATCTGTAATAGTTTGTGGGAATTCCTTATTGACAAAGTTATAGTACAATCCACACATAAAGTGATCAACAATGGCCATTCACCTTGGTAACACAGCGTACGATCTTTCTTAATTCCCAATTACAATGGTGAAAACTAGTACTTTGTCCTCCATGCCTTCTTGTAGGAGACGGTGCATCCAATATACCATGCACTCAATCAATTACTTATTGAATAGATCATTGCCCACTATAGACATAATGTGTGATTAGATCATGTTGGTGTCTAGTTCTAGGTGATCCTAGGATAGCAACTCCAACACTTATGTATGAGGCCCTTCATATATCATAACACACTAATGGTTTTCATTAGTTGGATGGCATACATTGAGTCTCAAATTACTGCATACGTTATATTGAGGGCACTAATATTCTTCGTACTTTGCTAAGGAGTAGAACACCCTAAAGGTGTGATATGCACAAATGGAATATATCTTAACTAGTTGCCATAAAGACCACCTACCAACATAGCATAAGCCCACATTCAGCTTTACATTATCATTCATATTCATCACCTTATCCATTTCATCATAAGTAAAAGCCCTCACAATGTCCATATTAATATGTGTGAAGAAAGCAATTGTCAGATCCTCATAATGATTAATGGGGTCCTTAGTAGCATCGGCCCAATCATTGCCAACATCCACATTAGCCTCCTTATCATTATTGCTATAAAAAAACATCATCATAATTGTGAGGACAAGCTTAAAGTCACCTATTATACCTTTCGCCACCTTCAGGGAGAAGAAGGCCATCTAGCTATAACTAATGGATAGGATGAACTTGACTAGGAAGTGTAATCAACTAGTATAGGGGTGAGGTATTGCTAGGCATAGGTAGATTACGGATAAAATAAGTCCACTCCTATAAGGTATGAACTAAACAAGGAAGGCTATTCATCAGTGTCAAGAATATGACTGGAGGATAAAAGTGTGTAAGGAACATAATTGTCTTGATTTGTTATGTTCAAATTTACACTATATATCACAAACAATAGATTTACATTCAAAATCCATTCAGTGTTCAAATTAAATTGCGTTTAAATTAGAAAATATGAAAATAAAAAATAAAATTTAAGTTTAAATATCCTAAAATATGCTGTGGACTTCTTTTACTACGTTAAATTATTCCTTTTCATACTTTTTACAACATACATTAGATATCAAATATGTTTGCATACTTCCCCCAAATCATATTTTCTATAACATAGACAAATAATTTATATTATTTTTCTATCGATACTTTCATATCTATATTATGTGCGTACTAACTTAATCTTTAATTTCATATCTGTAAATATCATCATATCACAATAACTTAGTGATTAAATGAAATAAAATACAACTTATAATTGAAACATATATATATATACACACACACACGCCCCAAATGTTATACTTCAATAGAAAGAAAAAAAGAGGTTGATTACAATATTGGGACCACTTCAAGTTTGAGTTGCCTCTGCTAGTGGCATTTAAACTGCCACTCAATGAAGAGTAAAAATTATGGTAGGCTTGCTTTAAAAATAATATTGAATGAATGCCACTGTACACCTGAATGGAGCTATGATGTGAGTGTAATGTAGGAGTTGAATGTTGCAAGAAAACAAAATTAGAAAAGGAAGTGCCTTGTTGTGAAAATGAAATATGAAAGGAAGGAAGTAAGAAGCTAGGGAGAGGATGAGTGATTTTACAAAGTGGTGGTTGTGGAAGAGGGAGGGAGGGGGGTTTTAAGATGAAGTGAGGGGTAAATTTTATTTTTGTTTTTTATAATGTTATCTCAAATGGCATAAAATGGCCTAATAGAGTAGCACTACATGGTGCTGAAATCTATGCATTGAGTCATATTGCATCAACATGGTGCAACTCGTAACTCATGCCAAAGTCAAAGTAGATCTTAACATAGGTAAACTTTTTGGACTTATCTTAAAACATTTTTTATAACAAAGTTAATTATATGAGTCTTATTAAAGGAAGTGTCCTAAAATAGGATAGATTTGTGGCCATTAAAATTAGTTATTCAACATTTCATTCAATCATTATTTTCATTATAGTAGTATGGTCAAAAGGCCTAAAAAGATGTATTAAGTTAAACTCCTGAACTTTAGAAATAGTCTCAAGCAAATAGTATGGAAGATTATAATAAGGCTAAAGTGCTAATTTTTGGAATTAAATTAGGAAGAGCTTTGAAAGCACTCAGTAAACTAGTCATAAAATCAATTAATTTGACAATCAAAACTAGCTGAGAAAAAAGTTGGTCAAAAACTGGCCAAATCAATTTTTGATTTTTCTTTAGGTTTAAAATAGAGTTTTAGTATTATATGGTAGAGATTTATAATGTTTTATAGACTCTACTAATCCATTTCCTATGTGTTTATTGTCATACATAAAATGCTTTAATGGTTTTTTTTATTTTTGTAAACATTTATATATATATTTTAAATATTATTTTATAATATATGTATTAATTTAATTGTAAAATGTTGCATATCATTATACTTTCTTATATATACATTTAGAAAAACAACTCAACTATAGTCAAATTATTGAACCATGAACTGTGAACCACTCTTATCCTGGTTATTGTTTTTTTAGTTTATTTTAATATTTATATTTTTTAAAATATTATTTTATAATATAAGTATTAATTTAATTATAAAATGTTGCATATAATTATACTTTCTTATATATATTAAGAAAAACAATTCAATCATGGTTCAAGTAGAGGCAAACTATTGAATTGTGAACTACAAGCCACTCTTATCCTGGTTTAATATCCAATTCAATTTTTAAAATATTGTTTGAAAGCTTCACAAAAATCTATATGTAACCAATAATTAATCAATAAATGTTGATGACTTTATCCAAAAGTTAACAAACATTTTAATTGTAACAAAATTATTATGATTCAAAATAACAAAGAATTAGATTTAGTTACTGTTAATTACATATTTCTTTATTATCAAATTTTTTAATTAAAATATTACAAGTATATAATTTTTTTAATAATAATATAACATGTGCATAATTTTTACAAACAATTATATAATTATCCAATTAAACCATGCGCTTATCATATTTTTATTGGAACCATACATTTAGATTTTAATTGAAGGACCTAATAATCAAAATGTAAACTATATATAAATTTTTTTCAACAGTGAAACACCTAAACTTAAAAAAGTCTTGAAAGGTTTCCCTATGGGAAAAAAAAAAAGAAAGAAAAAGTAGTAGAATGTTAATTTATACTTTTACATAGTCTAATCGAGGATAGAGAAAATAAATCATAACTGAATACATTGCATTTGCATCCATTTGTTCTACAAATTTTAAGCAATTTGCAACCAAAAAAAGTCAAATACTGTAATACAAAAAATTATCCCTTAAATACTATATTTTGTTTGAACTCAATCGTATTATATTATGCAATTTTTAGATATTAAAAGGGGCACAACAACAACATATAATAATTAAAAAAAGGATGGCCCTTATTCAGAGAAAACATTTGTTGTACCTTTTGAAAAGAATAAAAATAAAAATAAATGTGTACATTTGTTGTGATGTGCAGATTCTTTACTTAGAGCCTTGTAGAGCATGCAGTCCTTTGCAACAAGACAGCATCAGTTGTGTGCTAGTCAAAAGATCTCAGTTGTTCATTTTAGAATATAATTTTATCGTCTATTCTGCTTTATCCCCTTCATGCATTGAGCCTATTCCTGTTTCTTGCTTCTTCTTTAAGAAGTACACGTTCACTTCAATCTCCAACTCTGTTACCTAATAGCAATGATAATTGTAACAACATGGTAGTAGCAACTGTATCGGAGCCATTTTTCATTCTCAACTTTGCCATTTAGTAACAAATTTGTACCTATTAAGTTTTTGACTTGGTAATACTTGAAGATCACCAACGTTGCAAGCGTAGCATCTCCTAAGGCCATTTGGTTCTCTGAAAATTCTTGGTTATACTGCCATTCAAAAAGTTCAGCTTTTTCTTTTGCTTTAAATAGACTATCCTAGCTTGTATTTATTATTTTAAAAATTTTTGCTATTCAAATCTAGAGATTATTCATGCAGCTCTCTCATGTTGAATTGAATCCCCTTGCTATTGGGTTTATTCTTTTCATTCAGCTTCGCAAATAGTTCTTTTTGGGCTTATGTTTCCATTAATGCTTGAGTTTGAAATCTTTAGTTGTGC
This sequence comes from Erythrophleum fordii, assembly GCA_032878935.1. NCBI lineage: Eukaryota > Viridiplantae > Streptophyta > Magnoliopsida > Fabales > Fabaceae > Erythrophleum > Erythrophleum fordii. Next base: position 36,381,267 of record JAVQMF010000053.1, read on the forward strand.
TTCCTAATTGCTATTCATATTAGAGTTGTAAATCCCTATCTCCTCTTTAATTTTTGTTTAACAAATCTTCTTTAGTGTTAAGTTGCTATGTGTGCTTTGTTTTCTATTGTTTCTAGTTGTGAGATGTTAATAAAATTTTTGAGGTTCCAATTTGTTTCTTCTATTATATGGGGTGCCTCTTTTCTTGAATCTTTAACACCATTTCTCCTCTTTTTAGTGGTTGTCCTACTTTGAATTTCTTGCAGCTCGTGCAAGTCATAAATTCCACCTTGATTTGCAAATTTTAAATTCCACTTTTCCTTTTGTTGGAACTTTGGTAGCCTAACTTGTTTTTCCTACCTTTGTGACTTTCGTTTCTTATCCTAGAGTGGTTATGGGCTTGTGCAAGGGGTTCTTGTGAAGTTGTATCTAATGCCATAGGTTTCAAGAAGTGGTGGCAAGCTCTATACCCATTTAATTGATTCCATCCATCATAAACTAAGAGGATTTTAGAGTTGATCACTTCTTCTAATATGTTGTTAAGAACCCAATCTAATGATTGGTGAGATTCTTGGAAGAAAAACACACCTGATTAATTGTGTTGGCTGAGATCTCTTGCCCAAACGACGCTGTTTTACTACAAAGTATCGCGTACTCTGTAAGGGTCCAAGTAGAGAATTCACACGCATTTGTTGTGCCCAAGAGAAAAACAATTAAGCATCTGGGCTATTAATTTTTGGTTCTATAGATTTTGGTTAGGAGCCTTCTATTCTGTGACCATTGGTATTATCAACATGTCCTTGTCACCAACCCAAATGAAATTGACTAATAACCTTATAATATTAGTTAAGAAATAATAAACAATGTTAAAAATAATGTAATTAATGCAAAAATTAATAATAATTCAAAATTTTTACTATTAATCATTGTTATCAATCATAAGATTATCCCAAAAATTCTAAACCTAAATTTAAAAAATTAAATATATTATCAAAGAATCATAATTCAAGTGGCATTTTTTTGAAAGTGTTAGAAGAATTTAATGTATTTGGATTTAATCCTTACTTTGCTTTTTTTCTCACTCTCAACTCCTTAGACCTTGTGCCTCTTATATAACAAAATAAATAAACAAACAAACATATTTTTCATTTTAACTTATAAAAATATTTTTATCTTTTATTTATTTTCATAAAGATTATTTTAAATCGCCATTTTATCATATTCTTTTAATTTTTTTAAAAAGATGGTTTAGTAACAAATGAAAGGATTACTAGACTTAGATTTTGTTCAATAAATTAATGATTAGTCAATTAAATCTTTATTATAATTACTAATTGGGAGACATATCTGCTTATATATGATAAAAGATTTAACATAGACTATAAAGTCAATAACCAAGAGGGTTGGATTTATGTAGCTCTATTTAGGTAATAGTAATTTGTAACCAAGAGGAGACTTTAAAATTAATTAACTAGGTTAAGATTCAAAGACCTAATGCAATTTACGAATAATTGATCTAGGGTAGATCTAAGAAAAATACCATAAGGAAATTAAGATCAAATTAGTTCAAGTTAATTAGGAGGAGCTTAACAACATAGAAATGCTATTATCCATAATAATTTACTTAATATTATTTTATGCCAAATCTTTGATCTAAGCTATACTTTGGAGGCATATGCAAATCACAGGCAAGAACGTTCTCAGGTTCATATCCTCTTATGATAGCCAAAAATTGTTGATTCCACAACAAGAAAATTGTTGTCAGTTAGTTTTACTGAAATAGGGTGAGTAAATGTTACTAATCCCCTATTCTGAGCTTAACAAATTCTTTGTTGATAAAAAGTTTTGAATCTATAATTACATGTGTAAACTCAAAGTAAAGAGAGAAGAGAGAATGCATATGTTAGCATTTAAAAATTGTAGTTGACAATACGACTACAAATGATAGTCGAGAGAAAAGGTTAGTTGATATTAGCCTAAATCCAATCAATTGAAGATCTTAGCTAAGAGTAGGAGGATAGCAAAAAATAAAGAAAAAAGTACGTAATTTATCCTAAAATTTGTATTATTACACATAAAAATTTTAATGTAAACTAAAGGTTAAAAAGAAAAAAAAAATTTCGATTCTCAATTATAATAACCCTGTGGCTGGGGACATGAGACTTGAAACTCATTAACTATAAACTCTAGTCTCTAATAAGGCTAAAGTGGCGATTTTAAGAGAAAACTACATAGACATTTCTTGAGTATTGCTAAAATTATATAGATATATCCTTTATTTTTAAAATATACACTTTAGCTTAATTTTAAAATTTTTAACGAAAATATCTTCATTAACTCAAATATACAAATATATATTATTATCCAAATATACACAAATAAAAATAAAAAAGAATAATGTTTATTAAATATGCACAAATAAAAATATAAATAAAATATATTTATTTTCATTAAATTTAACCAAAAAATATATTTACGCATACCACTCCTTCAATTTTAAAACTTACACAAATACTTTTTACATTTAAAAGTAAAACATTTTTATTTGCCTTTAACTTTTTTTTAATCTTACACATACATCTCTTCCATTTCAAAATCTATAAAAATCTCTTTTAAATTCCTAAACTACTACACGCATAATTCCAATTATCTTTCTAGAAAATCTTAACATAATTGTAAAAATATGACCAATTACAACCACACAACTAATGGCCAAGAGTACGAATTCGTTCCCAAAGTATGGCCCTTTCTGCATGTTGAAACACCTAAACTTCAGAAGTTTTGCTGCATTTGGAATTTTTCTTTTTTTCTTTTTAGTTTCGTTTAAGATCTAAAGAATTTTGTTTTTGGAAAATTGTATCCCATCTTCATCATTTACTCATAAAATAGGGACTATCCAAATTAATTAATTCTTTTTTCGTTTCCCCTATTGTATGCTCTCAGTCATTTGGCTGACCCAGATTTTGGCTTTAACCACATATGGAGGGAGTATATCAATGGAGCAGCCAAGATTTCAGGTCAGTGGGGCAAAGTCGTCACGAATTTTTAATTTTTTTTTGTAAATATATTTTTCATTTTTTATCTCAATTATTAAGATAATAAATTAAATTTTTAATTTATTTTTCTGGGTTTAATAATAAATCTTCTAAATTAATCTTATTATGTTGTTGTAGGAAATTAGATTCATAAAGTTTAGATGAAGATAATTGCTTCGATATTAATTTTTCTTTAGAAAAATTTTCATATTGTATTTAAAAAATTTATACTTTTATAATATATTATTTAAATAAAGTGCTAGAAATTGAAATTACAAATTTACTTCTTTAATAGGTAATAAAATTGTAGTACAACCAATATTCTAATTAGTAGCATTTAAGACTAAAGTGACCCAAGTGAGCTTTTAAATTTTAAATTGAACTTAGAAATTATCTTAAAAAATTTTAAATTAAAAATTTGAAATGCAGGTATTATACTTTGGAAGATCACACTCAAAAGCCTTAATTTTGGACTCACCCACATACACAAATTGGGGAGAGGAGGGAAGTGGGAAAGAAAAAAGAAAGGTAAGGAGAATATAGGAAAAAGAGAATGAAAAGGAGAGAAGGGTAAGAGGAAATAATAATAATAATAATAATAATAATAATAATAATAATAATAATAATTTTTATAAGAGTTATAAACATAATGCATGTATGAATATAGCGAAATTAAATTAAAATATTAAATAATTAAAAAATTATATAATATAGGTTTTGGTCTGGCGAATTTAAATTTTTTAAAAATATAAGAGCATAATATCAAAAATTAATATTACATGCATATAAATTAAGAAAAAAAAAAATGAAAAGGACATGTGCCCAGCCTTTAATAAACATTGACCTTGTCGCTAAAGATATAATTGACACATAATGAATGACTTATAATAAAAAAATTTGTTACAATTAACTCTTTTTTAAATTAAAATTAAATCCTCTCAAAAATAATTTTTACAAATTTAATGACTCTTAATATAATTTTCCCTAACTCTTAATACAGCTGTCATAACTGAACTCTTGCATAATAGTTTGAGAGTTTATGCTATGTATGGTGCGCATCAATCAATATGAGAAAAACAAAAAGGTTTTTTTAGAATATAAAAAATATTTATTATATCTTTATAATTATTATTTAATAATATTTATTTATTATTATTATTTATAAAATAAAAAACAAGTATTATTTTTTATCTCATTCATCTACTTGTGTTTTTCTTATTTCTATTACCTTAATCTCTTTTCTCATTTACTAAAGTATAATTGGTATCAACACTCTAATAAACTCTAATATGGAACCATCTGAATTAAAAGAAAAGAAAAATTAAAAAAACATAATCTAAGGTAAATAATTAATAGAGTAAATAAATTATTTAGTTGTAAACATCATCCTCCTCTCAAAAGACTTGTTTGACCATTACAAAATTTCAATTAAAATAATTTTTCTTAAAACTAAAGAGAAATTTATTTATTTTTTATTTGGTGAAAACTAGCATGGACCGTTTTTCCACGGACAAGCAACATCTGAAAAAAAAAAATGACCGAAAAACAATATTTCAAAAAGTATTTACCCGAAAGGCAATATTTACATCAAATTCGGATCCTATCATGCCGAGTTTCTGCCGGGATGCCATGCATGTCTGACACGTGGAGCCACCCGATGAACTCGGCGTCATTGACGCCGAGTTCAGTAGACACGCCCCACGTGTCGCGACGGCACGAATTCGGACCCATTGGGTCCGAATTACGTGCAAACTCAGAACCAATGGTTCCGAGTTTGCCTAGCCTGGCAGCAGCTGACCGGTCAAATTTGACCGGTCAGTTTAAATTTTTTTAAATAATGACACGTGGCGTTGCCTCATTGGATGTTGAAAATTCTGGTGAATTCTGATTGGTTGAAATAAATTAAGAAAGATAATGTTACGTGTAAAATGGCCAAAATACCCCTGAAGACGTTTATAAAAACTGAGCCACGCCTCTTCATTTTCATTTTCATTCTGTTGCTTCTTCTTCTTCGCGTAGGGGGTTGGAACAGAATATTTTGATATCTTATTGATCTGAAAGCAACAAAACAAAGGTATGTTTTAATTTTAATTATTTTTAAATTTATTTCTTATTTTATATTTTGAGATGTGATTTAAATTGTATTTAAAGTAATAAATATTAAAAATATATATAATAAATTAAAAATATTGAATAAAGTTAGAAACATGAAAAAAGTAAAAAAATATTAAAAATTTTAAAAAGAAAATGTTAAAAATTTAAAAGAATTTAATTTTTAATATGTCTTTACTTTAGTTGTGGTAGTTAAATATTTTAGAATAATTATATATTTTTTTTTTATTATTCACATTATTTGTATGTTATTTGATTTTGTTGGTGACAAATTTTATTTGTATGTTGAGCTGATTATGGTAGAGGTTTAGAAAAGAATAATAAATACTACGAAAAGAGTGAAAAATGAAAGAGGAAAAAATGAAAAGAAAGAAGAAAATAAGTGAGTATAATTGAAAAATTAAAAACAAGCAGTAGAGAAAGAAAAATAATTTGAAGAAAAATAGAAAGATTGGGTAAATACTTTTTAGGAGAGAAATAAAAATTTATGAATTAAAAAAAAGAAAGAATTAAAAGTTTTAGTGAAGAGGAAAAGTTTATTTAATATTTGTTACTTTATTTGTTTTAGTGAATAATTTTTTAGAATTGGTATATAAATTGGTTTAGATCATGCACATTACTAGTTTATTATTTCATTTTGTTGGTATAAGAAATTATTTATTTATATGGTTACTTGATTTCGGTAGAAGTTTAAAAAATAAATAAATACTAAGTAACAGTTGAAAAATGAAAGAAGGAAAACCTGAAAGTGAAAAAATAATTATGTAAGGATGATAAAAAAATAGAAAATGAATATAAGAGCAAGAAATATAGGTTAAACAAAAATAGAAAAATTGGGCAAATAATTTTGAAGAGGAAATTTAGAAATTATGAAAAGAACTAAGACACTGTAAAAAAAAATAAGAAATAAGAAAAGAACAATGTTTAATCAACAAAAATGGATTTAAAAATTTTAAAATACTAGTTTTATACGAAAAGATTTTTTATTTTTTATTTTTACTTTATTTGTTTTAGTGAATTATTTTTTAAAATAATTAAATAAATAGTTAAAAAGGAGTATAAGAACAAGCAGCGTGATTTAAAGGAAGGTCGAAAAAATGGAGAAAATGAAAGAGGAAAAAATGAAAAGAAGGAAAAAAAATATGTGAGTATAATTGAAAAATTAAAAACAAACAATAGAGAAAGAAAGATAATTTGAAGAAAAATAGAAATATTGGGTAAATACTTTTTAGGAGAGAAATAAAAATTTATGAATTAAAAAAAAGAAAGAATTAAAAGTTTTAGTGAAGAGGAAAAGTTTATTTAATATTTGTTGCTTTATTTGTTTTAGTGAATAATTTTTTAGAATTGTTATATAAATTGGTTTAGATCATGCACAATACTAGTTTATTATTTCATTTTGTTGGTATAAGAAATTATTTATTTATATGGTTACTTGATTTCGGTAGAAGTTTAAAAAATAAATAAATACTAAGTAACAGTTGAAAAATGAAAGAAAGAAAACCTGAAAGTGAAAAAATAATTATGTAAGGATGATAAAAAAATAGAAAATGAATATAAGAGCAAGAAATATAGGTTAAACAAAAATAGAAAATTGGGCAAATAATTTTGAAGAGGAAATTTAGAAATTATGAAAAGAACTAAGACACTGTAAAAAAAAAAATAAGAAATAAGAAAAGAACAATGTTTAATCAACAAAAATGGATTTAAAAAATTTAAAATACTAGTTTTATACGAAAAGATTTTTTATTTTTTATTTTTACTTTATTTGTTTTAGTGAATTATTTTTTAGAATAATTAAATAAAGAGTTAAAAAGGAGTATAAGAACAAGCAGCGTGATTTAAAGGAAGGTCGAAAAAATGGAGAAAATGAAAGAGGAAAAAATGAAAAGAAGGAAAAAAAATAGGTGAGTATAATTGAAAAATTAAAAACAAACAATAGAGAAAGAAAGATAATTTGAAGAAAAATAGAAAGATTGGGTAAATACTTTTTAGGAGAGAAATAAAAATTTAAAAGAACAAGAAGCGTGATTTAAAGAAAGGTAGAAAAATGGAGAAAATGAAAGAGAAATATTTAAAGAAATGCTAGTTTCATATAAATGATTTTCGTGTTATTATTTAATATGCTTTTACTTTATTTGTTTTAGCGAATTATTTTGGTTATGCATATTATTTGTTTATTATTTGGGTTTTGTTGATATGAGAAATTATATTTATATGTGCACTTGAGTTTGGTAGAGGTTAAAGAATAGGAATAAATACTAAGTAAATGGGAGAAAATAGAATAGCAAAAAACTAAATGAAGCTGGGTTTGCAGGAAAGTGAATGGCTAGAAGAAATGAACTCTTATGCATTTATGCAAATGGAAAGATTTTTGATAGTCCTCAAGGCGCAACATTTCAGTGTGCCATGTCCAAATATATAACAGTTAGTACTGACAAGTTTAGAGGGTTTGAAAGACGCGGTTAGGCAAAAGTTACGGCTCCCCGCTGGAGAAGTTGTCTCCGATTTGATATATAGACTCCCAGCGTCATTGAATCCTACATGGTATCAATCGATTGTTCTAGAAGATGATTTTGATGTTGAAAGAATGTGACAAGCTCACTCCCGTTTCCCTGGGCAGTTGAATGCAGTTGAAGTATATGCAAAAACTTCATTAACTGACTCACGAGTAAGCGGGGAAATTCAGCCAATATTTTCGCAACAATATAATCCTCTATCAATGGAGACCATTTCCCACCCGAGTTCCTCGCATCTAGCACTTTGCCTCACTGAGCTTTATTCTCCGAACAGTTCTGAGGATAATGTCTTAGAAGACTTTGAAAATGAAGATGAATATAATGCTGAACTCGACCCTGATTATAATGATGATGATAATGACGATGACGACGATGATAATAGTGATGATGAAGAATTTGATGATGATATGAGTGGAGAGGATCTAGTGTCCCAATATGTAGATCCGGCAGCTACGTTCTTGTCCCAAGTAAACGTGGCCTTAGCCAGTGGGGATGGATTTGAGGAGGTCAGAGAAAGTACTAATTTGAGCATGGAAGACTTGTGTGTTGGATTGCAATATCCCAGCCAAAAGGCACTGTGCCGTACTATTAAACTATATTCTGTGAGAGTCCACCACAATTTCAAGAAATATTTGACAACTGAAAAGTATGAGGAATTTCGATGCATTCATTATGGGAATAGTTGTAGATGGCGAGTACGGGCATGCAGAAAAAGACAAGGTAAGGGATCACATTGGCAAATAACAAAATATGGTGGTGCTCATACATGTTTATCTGCGACTATATCTCAAGATCATCCGAAATTAGATTCTGATGTTATATCATCTTGCATTGTGGGTATGGTGACTGAGACACCGGATGTTTCAGTGAGATAGATCATTGAGCAAATGAAGAATTTGTTTGGTTATACAGTATCATACAAGAAAGCATGGAAAGCGAAGCATAAAGCTGCTGCAATTGCATTTGGTAGCTAGGAGAGCTCGTACGCTATATTACCCAGATGGATGGCCGCGATTCAACATTTCATGCCTGGATCGTACATTGAGTTTGTAACTAAACAATGTCAAACAAGTGAGCCTGTTGCCGTATTCAAACGTGTGTTCTGGGCATTCAAGCCGTGTATAAATGCTTGCGATCACTTAAAACCGATGATTCAAATTGATGGGACATTTCTGTATGGTAAATATAAAGGGACTCTCTTGATGGCAACAACACAAGATGGTGATCGACAGATTGTGCCTATTGCATTTGCAATAGTTGAGGGAGAGACTCAAGCTGCATGGACATGGTTCCTTTTAAACTTACGTCAACGAGTGGTATTGGGAAGACGCGGACTTTGTTTGATCTCGGATAGGCATCCATCAATTCTAGCCGCTGTTGCTAATCCTGAGATCGGGTGGCAACCACCATATGGATATCATATGTTTTGCCTTCGACATGTAGCTAGCAACTTGCACACCCACTTTAGATCATCAAATCTAAAGCAAATGTTAAAAAATATTAGTATATTTCTTCACGCTAAGCGATTAAATATTTCAATATGTTCATACTCATTATAACAATTCTAATGATATTTAACAGGTTATGCATACGAACGGCGATATGTTGATGCGAAGTTAGCTGAGCTAGCGACCATACATGAAGAAGCAGCTAGATGGCTTACTGATATCCCTAAAGAGCAATGGACTAGGGCATATGATGTCAACGGTCGTCGCTTTGGGCATATGACGACAAATTTAGCTGAGTGCATGAATGGAGTTTTTAAAGGCATTAGGTCGTTGCCCATAACTGGTATAGCCAAAGCAACATACTACAGGATCAATCAATACTTTGTGCAACGCGCTGAGCAAGTTAATGCTCAGATGACTACGGGCTCAGTTTATTCCCAGAGCGTTATGAAAAAGATAGCGAGGAATGTGCAACGCGCCTCTGCTTGCACTGTGCGTGCGTTCGATAGAAATGCGCAATCATTTGAAGTGGAGGAACCATATGATCAGATGAATCGCCAGTATGGTCGATGTTGCAAGGTTAGCTTGACCGAGCGATTTTGTGATTGTGGTGAATTTCAGGTGGAGAGATATCCCTGCCAGCATGTTCTTGCAGCTTGTGCTGCAGTTTCTCTAGAGCCATTCCAATTTGTCGATCCTGTGTTTCGTCTTGACACCATACGTTGTGCGTATAACAATGCCTTTCAACCGATTGGAGGACAAGAATATTGGCCAAACCCTGGTAGACCAACATTGATCCCTAATTCATCAATGCTCCGAGAGAAAGGTCGACCAAGGGCATCCCACTACCGAAATAAAATGGATTTTAGGGCATCGGGACAACCTATTAGATGTGGTTTATGTCGACAACCAGGACATAATCGCGCGACTTGTCCAAATCATCAACGTGATAATTAAGGACCTTGTAATAAATGTTTATAACTTAATTTATATTAATTAAAATGTGTGGCAACATATACTATTGTGCCATATTTTTAATTTCTGTTCAATTTTAATATGTATTGTTTCATAAATTATACTTCATTTACTCCTGTTGTTAAATTATTTTTTATATGCTTATAAATTAATTTGTACTAAATATTTATTAATCAATGCTTTATCTATTTTGTTCTATTTGTAATTTCTGTTATGATTCATTCACTCCTAACAGGTGCATTGATATCATGGCCGCTCCACGACACGTTGTGCATCCAGGTCCTGAGGATCATTCATTGTTATATCTGCAAAGACTTCATATATCTGAAACTATTTGGAATGGCCAGGTAAGTTAAGTTACTTATCCTTACTAATTACTTCATTATGTAAATTAACGATTGTAGGTAAATAGTTGACAATTTCTAATTATGTATACTTGTAGGACGATCGAATTCTCCGCCCACGACGTGTTCAGCATGAGGATCGTCTGGGGGATCCACCGCCGGCTATAGTAGATTACTTAAGGCAAGCTGGATTTTATGGTGTGGCTCAACTTGGCCCCTTTGAGTATGATCCATCATTAATTAGTGCACTCGTAGAGCGATGGCGTCCAGAGACACACACATTCCACACCACTCGTGGTGAGTGTACTATCACTCTTGAAGACGTAGCTGTGCAACTTGGCCTACCATGTGATGGAGACCCTGTTACTGGAAGGACAAATTGGCCTTGGGAAAATACATGTGAATGGCTTCTTGGTATTCGACCGCCAGATGATAAGATTGATGGCCAACGACTCACTATTGCATGGTTAGCTGAGAACCTTGCTCACTTACCAGATGACGCTGATGAGGAGGTTGTACGTCGATTTGCACGAGCTTACATACTTAGATTGATTGGAGGTTTTTTATTGCCAGATAGATCTAGTCATAAAGTATATTTGATGTATCTCCCACTACTTGAGGACTTTGAACAAGCTCGTCGGTTTAGTTGGGGTTCAGCAGTTCTAGCTTACTTATATCGAGAGCTATGCAATGCAACTTATAGGGATGAGAAGGGAATAGGTGGTTGCTTAACATTATTACACTTATGGGCATGGGATCGATTTCCAATGCTCGCACCAGAGAGACCGCTAACCCCTGATCCTCATATAGAAGAATATCCTATACTTCCTCCCCTTGGTTTTAGGTATGAATTGTATTTATGTTTATTTTTTATACTTATATTTATGTTTATTTTTTTTAATGTTATCCAACACTCGTGATAGGTGGAAGAATGTAGGACGACCACCTCGTCCTGGTATGCGAGCTCTAAGTCAATACCGGACTTTATTGGATGCTATGGGAGACAATGAGGTCAGTTATTATATATTTGTTTACTTTTTTTATGTGTGCACTATAATTCTGACATTTTATTATATTATCTTATTTTATCCATATTTTTCATAGATTATTTGGCGCCCATATCAGTCCCAAGATGTCCATGATTTGATTCCGGAGTACTGCTTAGCTTCTCCAGATATTTGGATAGCTTCAGTGCCTCTTATATGCTTTCATATCATAGAGTGGCACCATCCAGACCGTGTTCTTCGCCAATTTGGTCGACGCCAACTAATCCCTCAAGAACCTGTTAGATTGGATGCTCTGCATGCTTTACAACTCCGAGGAAAAACTCAAACCAATTGGGCGACAGAGCATAATATTTTTATCCAACAATGGTATAACTGGCAAAATGCTATGGTGCAGTCTCCGATTATTGATGAGCTTTTTGATCGCACCTCTGCATACATGCGATGGTATTGGCGATGTACCCGGAGATGGATACACCCCCTCAGCGCTGCGACTGGTTATGCGGTAAATTTTTAAGTTGTTGTCATTGTTCTTTTCTTCATATTGGTATCTATATCACTTTAATTTTATAGTTTTAAATGTTTTTTTTTTCTTTTTTCTAGGCGGATTTAGCAGAGGGACTTTATCAGATGCATTTACAAGACCCTCTCCTTTCAAATTTTTGCGAGATTGTAGGTCGAGATTCCAGAAATATATTATTAGCTCTTGGTGAACAACGCTTCTCATTATTTCCTCAACCTACTGAATCGGTGCCTGATTTACCCAGACCACAAATTCCGATGGGTCGACCGGGTAAACGACGTCAGGGTTATTTATCATCCCAACAACCTTCTGCTACAGAACAAAGACAGCAACATGAAGAGTCAGTGCAGCAAGACTTCAGCAGTACCATGGCTGGTCCATCTTCATATATTCCGACCCCTATGCCTCAAGATATTGGTTTAGCTGGACCATCTTCTTCTATTCCAACTAGTCATGTTGGTGGCTTTATGGGATCTGGTCCTTCACATTACATGCCATCACCACCTATGACTCATTTTGGAACACCAGAGCAACAATCTGGAGGATCATTTGTTGACCTGTTGTTTGATACGTCTGCATTCACTGCTCCATATGCTGGTACCTCGTTTGATGTTGGAAAATCATCCGAACCTGGACTTGTAACACCACATGAACTGATTCCTCCAGCTGATTCTCCATCCTCTTCACCCCCAGAGTAGGAGCAACAACAATTACAACAACAGAGACAACAACGCCCACAACGTGAATGAAGGAGGCCTCGTTGCGGCACCGGAAGTCATTTATTATAGTATGTGTTCTTTTTAATGGTTATATAATTATTGTATAAAAAATATATATGCGCAAATTAATGTGATATATTTTTCCTGTTGATTTTCTGTCCTATATGAAACTTTTTTATACGCGTGTTTATACATACTACTTAAACTATATACAAAAGAAATTTTAATTTATTTACATAATTCATGTATAGCATTGGGAGAATTATCTTTCAAAAAAAATAAAATTAAATTTTAAGTTAAATAGTAATTAGTTTTATTATTGAATATTTTTTTCTATCTTATCAATCTTTTTCTTTTTCAATTTTTGGGCATTTCAGAGAAAAAATTAATTTTAAATTATTGATAAAAAAAATCTTGCATTAACAATAAAAAATTATCTATAGATAAATTAGTGGAGGTATTAATGGTATCAACAACTTTACATAAATGATATATAATTTTATATACAAAATCTCAATTTCTTATATTAAGATGACGCCAATAATTAAAATTAATAAAATTGTCATAACAATTGACTCTGACGTAATGAAAAAAATTTATTAATTTTACATTTTATTACTTTTTTAGATTATTTATCAAAAAAATAATTATTTAATCTATATTGCTTTTAGGTTGTTCTCATAATTTATGTATAGAACTAGAGAGAATTATTTTCCTAAAATACAGAACTAAATTTTAAATTAAAACACAATTTAGTTTTATTATTCAACATTTTCTCTTCTCCAATTAATCTTTTTTTTTTTTAAATCTCTTGACATATAAGAAAAAAATTAATTTTAAATTATTGACATAAAATTTTTTTGGTCAATAACAAATACTTATTTGTAGATAAGTTAGTGGAGGTATTATTAATATAAAAACCTTTACATAAATAACGAATAATTATATAAAAAAATCATAAATGCTTACATTAAGATAACTCCAATAATTAGTATTCACAAAATTGACATAGCAATTGACACCAATATAATGGAAAGAATTTATTAATTTTACATTTCATTACTTTTTTTAAGATTATTTACAAAAGATATCATTATTTAATCTATATTTCTTTAATTATCACATCAAACAAAAAAATATAATTATTTAAACTATATTCTATTCAATTTTTTTATTATAATTATTTAATTTCATTAAAATTTTATAAATTTATTTAAAAAATTTACATTGAACTCGAAGTGTCTCAATTCGAGTTCAAAACAATTCCTAACAAAAAAGAACTCGACTTATTCCCCTCCAAATTTCAACTTTTATTACTTTTGCGTTAATTGCTTTTCATGCCATTGCCTTTGAATTATAAGTTTTTTTGGACATTGCTTTTAAGAGTTGGATTCTTTTTTCCTGTTGATTTTTTCTATTATGTGAAACTTTTTTATACAAGTATATATATATACTACTTAAACTATACGCAAAAGAAATTTTAATTTATTTTCATAATTCATGTATAGAATTAGGGAGAATTATTTTTTAAAAAAATAAAACCAAATTTCAAATTAAAACACTAATTAGTTTTATTATTGAATATTTTTTCCTATTCTGTCAATTTTTTTCTTTTTAAATTTTTGGGCATTTCAGAAAAAAAATTAATTTTATATTATTGATATATAAAATTTTGTGTCAATAATAAGTAATTATCTATAGATAAGTTAGTGGAGGTATTAATGGTATTAAAAACTTTGCATAAATGATATATAATTTTATACACAAAATCTCAAATCCTTATATTAAGATAACTCCAATAATTAAAATTCACAAAATTGTCATAACAATTGACTCCGACGTAATAGAAAAAATTTATTAATTTTACATTTCATTATTTTTTTTAGATTATTTATAAAAAATATAATTATTTAATCTATATTTCTTTAATTATAGAATAAAAAAAAGATATACTTGTTTAATTTATATTTTATTAAATTTTTATTCTTTATAATACTTATTTAATTTTATCAAAGTTTATAATTTTATTAAATAAATTTCTATAAATTTGTAATCACTCATTCCGAATTCAACATATCAACAATTGAAATTCGATTTCACTGCTTTCGAATTTGAATGTTTATTGCTTTTGGGTCAAATACTTTTGATCCCATTGTCTTTGAATAATTAATTCCTTTCACCGTTGCTTTGACGTACAGGAGCCTAGCATGGACTATAGCATTGAGTAATGACTGCTCGAGTCTAGTAGATACTGTTTCACGAGTATTGAAATGAAACCAAGAATGCAAATCCACTTCAGAAAGGCGAGGAGGCTATTCCAGAACAGCTACCGAGTTAGAAGATGGCAGCAAACTTTGTTTTAATTGATATATTATGAATTCGAAAATATTGTGTATTTTAGCTATGATATAGTTATTCTTAAATAAAAACAATTAATTGTTTATGTTAATAAATTTATTATTATAACTATATTTATTAATTATACAAAAAAATTAGATTAATTCTTTTAATAATTATTAATTAATAATTAATACAATGCAAGAGATGAGGCCGACCCTTTCTCACTCCTCACTTGTGAAGTCTGAGATTGGATCCTCTGAAGTGATTTTTCCTCTGAAATGATGAAGTCTCTCACAATCTTTTTTTTTTTACATACATCTATGTTTTTTTTCATAAGACTTGCCTCGTTGCCTCTCACTTCATGAAACTGCACAGATCCTCCACTTAAGAGGATCCTGATCCTGTGAAGTCTGCCTTAGACAATTCACTTCCAACATTAAATTAAATCAAAGGAGAACGCATTGCATTTCCTTCGCCTCTGTTTTGCCACTTGAGAGCGTAGTCAGTTATCCTGAGAGATTGGAAGCCTTCAATTCCCTGCCCAGATGTTGACATCGATGGCTGCTGAATCCTTTCTGTTAATACAATTGGGAAGATCATGGAGACGCTGACCCAAGGAACTCCATTGTTGGCTGGAGTTGAAGAAAAGCTGCAGGAACCACTGGAACGTATTAAGGCTGTAGTTAAGCGCGTGGAACAAGAGAAGGACCAGAGTATAGAGGTTGAACGTTGGCTTGGGAGGGTGGAAGATGTGGTGGATGATGTGGAAGACCTTCTGGACGAGCTCACAACTGAAGATCTTCGCCGGCAAAAGGTGGCGTTGTCCAAGGTGTGCAACTTTTTTCCTTCTCTGTCAAATCGCTATAAACCAGATATAGACATAGGAGGAGTTACAAAGATACTACATCGTGTTTTGAATGAGGTCCCTGAATGTGCTGAAAGATCCCCACGTCGAGAAGGAGAAGTCATAGGGAGAAAAACAGAGCAAGAGCGAGCTATTAGATACTTATTTGACGGTGGCCCTGCAGATGATTCTGAGCTTCTAAAAGAAGCTTACGAAAAAGAAATAGATTATATAAAAGAAAAGTTTGGAAGGTGGACACCTGTTGATGATAAAAGGATAGTTGATATCATAGCAAAGGGCTATAGTGTCATCGGGATAGTTGGCAGGAAAGGGATCGGAAAGACGACGCTAGCTAAAATGGTATACAACGATGAGGATGTGAAATCCCACTTCAAAAGGCGATTTTGGGTATCTGTCTCTGGCACTGCTTTCAGTCTTAAACTCAAATTGATGGAAGGAGATAGCGCTGAACCTTTAACGGAGATGGAAGCTTCAAGGTGCAAAGAGATGAGAGATCTTCTTGAAAGCAAAATGATGAAGGATGAGAAGTGTTTACTCGTGGTGGATAACACGATGCAACAAGTTCAAGACTTGTTCTCCCTGCCGCTTCGATGCAAGAAGTTGATAACCTCACGTTCTAGACATTTTACCACTGGGTTAATGATGGAGCGTTTCGCTCAATTGGTCAATCTAGCAGAGCTTTCTGAAGTGGAGGCTTGGTCCTTGTTCCAAAAAACAGCGTTTAAAGAGCCAGCGCCGTGGTATGATGCAAAATTTTTATCCACTGCAAAGGAGATCGTCGGAAAATGTCAGGGAATCCCTCAGGCCATAAGATATGCGGGATCCTTGTTGGGTTCAAAAGGATTGGAGGGGTGGGAGAAATTCAAAAAAGAGGAACTCCCGAAAATAATTTCTTTAATTTCGTTATCTTCTGCTAATCTTGAGGCTGAAGTTCTACCATACCATTGGAATACCCTTTATTCCCTGCCATCAGATCTGAAACTTTATTTTGCATTTTGCGGCATGTTGTCAGCTGACCATGAATACGATGAGCAAACACTGATTACTCTATGGATGGCCCAAGGGCTCATCAAGTGGTCAGATGGAAGCCAAAGTCTAGAAGTAGAAGATGCTGGTCGTGATTCTTTTAGAGGTTTAAATAGCATGCTCAGTATTAGTCGTGATGAATGGAACGCTCCCAACAGATTTTTCCTTGATACATATCGCCATAATATCGCAGTGTATGCAGCTCAGGGAAAAATTATCTCATTGGGATACTGTGCACGAAAGAGTTCGTCATGTGACACTAGATTTCAATTTAGACTCTTCATGGAAAATCCTCGACACTTTACGCAAGCAGGAAGATTGAGGACAATCCTTTTGTCTCCTCAATCGCAGCATCCACATGAAGAAAAGCTAAGCACAACAACTTGTGATGCCATCTTCTCCAACTTCAAGAGACTGCGCGCGTTGGATCTGCATGATTTGGGAATGAAGATTATTCCTGATTCGCTTGATAAGTTGAAGCACTTAAGATACCTTGACCTGTCTAAAAATAGCTTTGAAACGCTTCCCAGATGCACAACCAACCTGCTCAACTTGCAGACCTTGAAGCTCTCTGATTGTTAGGCATTCACAATATGGTTGATCTCAGGCATCTTGAAATTGATGGATGCTTTTCCTTGAAACGAATACCTCCTGGAATGGGACAGTTAACTTCTCTTCAGACATTATCAACATTTGTAGTTAGCGAAGATCCTGTCTCCAGCATTGGAGGTCTGAAAGAACTCAGCCCATTGAGTAATCTCAGAGGGAGCCTGGAGATTGTGCATCTGGAACGAGTGAGAAGGGATGCCTTAAGAACTGAGTCTGCAATTTTGCCGGAGAAAACACATCTTCAATGTCTCACTTTAAGGTGGAATCGAGAAGACGGGGACAATGATGGTGATCGTGACGATAATGAAGAGGTTGATGATAAATTCTCCGAAAATCTGAAGCCACATGGAGACCTTGAAGGATTGATCATTATGGGGTTTAACGGCAAGAAATTCCCAAATTGGGTTTCCAGTCTTTCAAATCTTGTTCAGCTTAGTTTGCACAATTGCTCAAGGTGCAAATTGCTCCCGCCATTGAAGGAACTCCCCAAGCTTGATGTACTCGAACTTGAAAGAATGGAATATCTGGAATTTATTGAAGATTGGAAGGAATATAATTCTTCTGATACAATATTTCATCCCAACATTAGATCCCTGAAGCGAGTGACATTATGGGATTGTCCTGGTCTCGTAAGTTGGTGGAAGATCGGATATGCTGGTCCCGCAGAGCATCCTTCTTGGGAGGCTATTGAGAAATCAGAAGCCTGGAATTGCCCAAAACTAGTTGTTGAGAAAGTAGAAATCCAGTATTGCCCAAAACTGACTTCTGTTCCGTTATACCCGGAAGAACTGGTCCTGGTATACTTCAGCGAGTACCAGCTGCGAAAAATGATAAAGAAGATGGGACCTTTCTCCTTGCGGTTGAAATCCTTGACCATTGGTAAGATTGAAGAACTGAAAGCTCTACCAGGTGAATGGCTGAGATACTTCACTGATCTCAAGTGTCTTCACATTTACAACTGCCATAAACTCACGTCTCTTTCAAACGGTATCCAGTATCTGTCCTCACTTCAAGAACTGACTATTGAAAATTGTTCGCAACTCGATCTGGCTCATCAGGATTATCGTGACTACTTATGGGTAGGTCTGAAAGAACTCCGTAATTTGACTATAAGGGGAATCCCTAAGCTGACTTCACTTCCACAGGGACTAAAAGAAGCAATATATCTGGCACGTTTGAACCTCTATAGCTGTCCCAATTTGAAGTCCTTACCCGATTGGATACCCGGACTATTGAGTTTGACAATTGAGGGCTGTCCTAATTTACTGCCAAGATGCCAGGAAGAAAAAGGCGAGGACTGGCCGAAAATTGCCACCATCCCTATAAGGTCAGTGAAGTAATTAGGGACTTGCTAAAATTGTTTGGGTACGTCGGAAATCTTCCAAGTCTCTGCACTTGATTCCTTTAAAGTTGCAGCTGAAGCAGAGCTTACAAGACTTCCAAGGCACCATTGATATTTTGTTGCTATTAAATTTAGAAGTGGATTCGTGTGTCACTTTGTACCTCCTTCAGATAAGAGTGTGCACACACTCATCCATGCTCTTTCTTCCATGAGAGTCAAGTTCAATCTCTCTTCAAGAAAAGCAAGCTTTGCCGTTGACTGTTGGCGAAACACTTCTTAGTCTTCCTTTTGGTATTTCCAAGCTGTTGTGAACTGCACCAAATTAAATCAAATGAATCTGTATTCGCTTTCACTTGGCATTTCATTGCTTGCAACTGCAGAAGAAGGGAATGCTCAACTTTCTAATATTCCTGAATGAGAGGATTCAGTAACCAACCAACATTACGCTACAAATCTTATGTTTCTGAATAATTTTGACTAAATTGTGACCTCCATGAAACTCAAAATTGCATGACACAGAAAAAATCAAAGGCAAGGGAAAATGGAAGAGGATATAGAAAACTTACCGATGATCAATTGGTTTAACAGCATACTCACCGGCAATAGTTGGGGCACTGCAAGCTTGACGGTCTTACCGGGCATTCTGCTGGCAAGACGGGGGTGGGGGGACGGAAAAGGCAATCTGGTGGGGATGTTTCAAAGGTTAAATTCAATTTTATTTTGAGCTAAAATCAAATCGAACTAACTTAATTAATTTTTTATTTTATTAAATTTTGTTGATTTTAAATTCTAATCATTTTGATTCGGTTTAATCTAATTTAATTTATATTTTTTTTTAAATTTATTCCTTATAATATATAAAATTTAATTTTTAATATCTTACGTTTTTTAAAATTTTGACCAATAATAATTTTGAAATAATTTATTATTTTTATCTTTTTTTTTCTACTTAAAAAACTTTCATAAATTCACAAAAAAGTTTAAAAAAGTAAAAAAAAAATAAGAGTAATATCTTATAATAAAATAATATAAATAATTTGTATATTTTTTGAACCACATAAAGAATGCAGTTTTAATACAAATTTGATTAACAAAAGATCCTATTAATCTAAAAAGAAATAAAATATTAAATTTTAATTAATTACAAGTTTAATGGTTCAATTTAGTTCAATTAACCAAACCAAATACAAAAAAAATCGACAACTGAATCAATTTAATCGGTTCTACAATTACAAAAATCAAACCAAATCAAATTAATTTTTAATCAATTTTATTCAATTTTTGACAATTTAATTCAATTTGATTTGGTTTAATCGATTTTGTTTAGTTTTATTCACCCTTACATTCTGGTGGCACCAATTAGAAAAAGGTTGATATTGAAACTCATATGGTAATATGCGTGTTCTTCTCACACTTTGGGAAAATTAAGTATATTATTATAATTAGTAACAACCTTTTTATTACGGTAGTAACAGTTTTAAAATTTGTTAGCAACGTTTTGTCAATATATTAGTAACAGAACTTTTAAAATACTAGTAATAACATGTTGATATTATTAGTTATTGGTTATTATCACATTAGTATAATATTATTATCACATTTCAAAGTTATTATCAACACGATAAAAAGTTGTTATTAATTGGGCAAGCATTTTTAATTCCTTAATATGTACCGTAATAAATGTTAGTCTCACCTATGTCCTTTCTAAAAAAAAAATTAAGAAAAAAAGAATGTTTAGTTTATATGAGAAAATTTATTATTGAGTAAATTATACTGATTTCTCATAAAATTTCAATGAATTACACATGAAATTCTTTTTGTCTTAAAAATTACTTTTGGCTCTCTTGAAATTTTGATAAATACTGCAAAAATATTTTCTCTAATTTTTTTAATAGAAAAAGTTAATTTTATATACAACGTGAGACCATTGATTTTATTTTTAATATGATAATAAAGATAACTAAATAAATATTATAATTTTATTTTTAATACAACAATAAAAATAGTTCAGTAATTTTTTTTTTTAAATGCATATAGGAACTTCTCTTGCAAACGTTGTTAGAAAAAAAGTTGAAGGTAGACCAAATTGTGAAGGTCATCTGTGAACGTAAAAGGCATGGGTCAATATGATTCTATTTGCATTATAATTTTATGTATGAGTTGCTATATATCTTTTTCCTTTATTCTGTGAATTGCCAGTTTTTTTAAGCATTTTAATGTGGTAGTGAACTGCTTACTTTTGTTTTTTTCAAGGTTTACCTCCATTTTTCCCCTTTGAATTTTTTATTCAATGCCCAATTTTTTTTTACATTGCTGTTATACTATATTTGGCACCCTACATTAAAATTTTCCTTATTGTTTAAGTGGGTTTACAGAGGAGGGAAAGTATTTTTTTAATTTCTGAAGAGATGCCTCATTGTTCTATTCTGGTTCTTTCGAATTCTATTTCAGAAGATATAAAAAAACAAAGGTTTTCAAACCCTCATTGATGAAACTTTTCTTCTAAAGGTATGCATGAAGGTGATTCTGTTAGCATTATTATTTGACTTCTGCTCATTCTGAGTTTCCTTTCATATTTTTTTGGTATTACTATAGCAAGCTGATGTACTATTTAGTTCAAAAGTAAACAAAGATGGTTAGTTTGTTATCTTTAATAGTTTTTTCCTTTATTAAATCCTTTTTCATTAAAGAATTATAGCACTGCAGCAAGCTTTAAATTCTTCTGCGTGAAAAGTGTAGCACTCAAAGAACTTAAAATATTGAGTAGATAGAGAATAGCAGACAATTTGCTATCCCTTTGGTTGACAAAAAAAAAAAATCCTGACCTAGAAAATTTAATAGTGACTCCTTCCTTCGTGGTTCAACGGTTCAAAGATATATAATTTTCCTGGCTTGCCACTCTTGTTTGGGCTTTTATCATTCAAGACCTTTGCCAATAGCCAGTACCCCACACTATGTGTAGTCATTATTAACTTCTCAAAGTCCAAGTAATGCATTGCGCATTGTTGGCCCGATGGTTTTGCATGTTCCTTTTTATCTGAGATCCCTGCAAAATTATAATTTCATCTAATGTTTGATTCAAGTGTAAGATTTGCATCGATAAGTCCCGATTATTAAGTCCACCTATTAGAGTCTAATATGCGGGGTAGTGGCTATTTATTTTACAATAAGCTCATTATTCTT
Source organism: Erythrophleum fordii (assembly GCA_032878935.1). Classification (NCBI taxonomy): domain Eukaryota; kingdom Viridiplantae; phylum Streptophyta; class Magnoliopsida; order Fabales; family Fabaceae; genus Erythrophleum; species Erythrophleum fordii. The sequence continues at coordinate 36,403,290 of JAVQMF010000053.1, forward strand.
ATCCTGATTTTTGAGGCCACAATTATAAATTTCATCTGCTTTTTATTATTTCAAGATTTAATGATTGTGATTTGGGATGTGCTTCAATGAAATTTTTTATCCCATATATCTCACAAATAACGTAATAGAGAGACAACTTTATATTAAAGTATTATGATGTTTGCAATTTACACATATTAGAGTACTATGATTGTGTCAATGCTAATTTATGTTGAATGTTTTGTAATGAATTTGGTATGAGCAAATGAAGCAAGCATGCTCCAAATTGATAGATAATGTTTACTACCTTAACTACTGTGTTGCTTATCTTCATTGTTTGTTCTAGCAATACATGGCCTTATAAATGGAGTAATGAAAGTAAAGGGGAAAGCTTAACTATGCCTTCCCGTTAGCAATTTCTAGAGTGATTTAAAAACTTTCTATGGGGTCATATTCTTTTATTTAGTGGAATTTGATTTTCGTTATTTTTCATAGGTACAGTGATCTATGTTGAAATTTAGTTTTGAAGTTTTACTTCACTTTTAAGTTTTTAATTTCTTTTTATATGTAACAGGACTTATATCACAACTTGGAAACATATAGGGCAAGTGAAGATGGTATTGGAAATTGGATCTACAGGAGGATAATATTTTGCAATTCTTTCCACTCGCATTCTTACCATACATTTTTTCACTTTTTAAAGTTTTCTCCTGTTTTCCAAGTTCCAACCATATATTTTTTCACTTTTTAAAATCACGCATTTAATCCACCATGTTAAGAGAGTTTGTTTCTCTTTCTGTCTGTTTGCAGTTAAGTAGTTTAGCTCGTCTTCGGCCCTTCTTCCATCATCCTTCCAACCCTCTTCTGAAATCCTTGGTCGTGATCAAATTGTTTATTGAATAGAATACAACCTTCTTGCACCATAGTGAAAATTTGGATTCTTTGCATTGAATTTTTTTATTTAAATAATATTTGAAGGTTGTAGATTATGTCATAGATCCTTTTGTTCCAAATTCAAGTTCACAAGATGCTGAGTAACACTCTCCTATTAGAAATACTTACATAGCATTTCATGCTTTTAATTTTATATTTTAGGATGAATACTGGCTGTATTTGGAGTGGATAATCATTATAATTTGTTAAACATAATCTACACTAATATTCTATCTTCACAAAGTAGGTTGAAAAGCAAAAGGCTTTTGGTGTTAACTGATTTAGAAGAGTTAATTGTGCCTTTAGAACATATCATTTTTTTTTTTAAATCAAAGAAGCTTCACTGTCAAGTTTGGTATCTTTCTTCCATGGGACACAATGAAACTCAAAATTTATGACATATTAAGTGAGTGATAGATTGGAAAATTAAATAATATATGCCTTTGTTTTTAATGTTATTTAGACCTCTACTTTAGTAATTTGTTGTCAAAATAATATGTTGTTAACTTAAAATGTTAGTGCTACACTTTGGTATTGCATTTAACTACTTCAAATTCTTAAGCCAAGAATTGAGAAATGTTAAAGAAATAAATGTTTTTAATTAAGCATGCGTGCACACATACTTATTTATTTACATTTCAACTCTACAATAAAAATTTAAATACTCTCTATGATGGACAGGTCTTTAACTAGTTAATATAAATAAAACGATTAACTTAATGAAGCTCGCCCAAAACTTAAGCCACCAAATTTATTATTTTTGTACAAAAATTCTTTTTTTTTATAATATTTCAATATGACTAAGGAAATGCTTGATCCCTAATATATAACTAAAGGAAGAACAGAAGCATCAATGTAAAGGTAATAGACAATCAATATGAAGTAATTGTATTACATTAAACCATCAATGTTGCAAGACAAAAGCAAGGTGGGACCAATGTCACGAAAAACCAACCTATTTAATATATAATGCATCTAATCTAACTATGCCCTTAAAAATGTGAAAATTAAGGATATGTAGTAAGGAAAGATTGTACCTGTGACCAATATAAAAGCTTGTACAAAATAGATAGAATATGTGCCAAAACACCTAGCAAAAAAACTGCCATAAGTAGTTTATAGTTCAACAAGAACCTGCTATTATTCCACAAATCCAACCACAGCCCCTTTAATTTAAAATATCGAATATCTAATTTCATATTCAGTAATGTGATATGGAACTAAAACTGCAGAAGTATAGATAAAAGATTAGGATTCTATCAACACATGCCCACTAATTTAACATTTTTACGAAAATTACCTTTCATAACTATAATTTCCAATTGCATATTGCGACAAGATAGTCGTCACATTTTGCCCATGAGAGCCTCAAGTCAAGATGAAAATAACCAAAGACTAATTCACCACCTCATGGAACACTAATACTGTATGGTTTCTGATATGATATCCAAGTATTTGGTCTTAACATTCTAAGATATTTCATAACTTTTTAAGTCCCAACAAAAATTGCAATAATAACATCATCTTGATATGTGACTTGAGCCATAAGAAGAACTCATCTTATAGATTAACCTATTCAGTTAGAATGCCTCAAGACGTAAGTACGGTTTTATCCAATGTGGAATATATCATTGTATACCTTTAGAAAGCTAGCATCTGCAACGACCTACCCTGGCTGGCTTTCCCAAGAGGCCTTTGGTCTTGACATTCCATCACATTTCATAGTCCTAGCATCCACGTAATTTGACTGTTAGTTTCTTAGTCTTGGACAAATATTGCAATATTCTCCACCTACACCTCATGAGTGTAACCAGGACTATAGTGGAATGCCTTGATACTAAGTTTAACTACTTGGATGTTTATTATTAGATTTTTAAATAAAAATATAATAGATAAATAAATAAGAATTACGTGATTAGGTCTTTTAAAAAAATATTTTTTATATATATTATTTTTATTGAATAATCTAATAATAAACATTTGATAGAAAAATTTGCCAAAATCCAATCTTAAAGTAAGTTGTGTAATAGAGCAAATTATCTATATTAATTAGTTTTTTAAAAATGACAATTCATTTTTAGTTATTTAAAATTTATATTTGTAATAGTAATGCTTAATAAGGTGAGATGTAAGATTTGTCCAATAGATTAGTACACAACAATCTAGTAGAATATTATATTAGTTTCTTAATTAATTTTTACAACATTATTTCATCTATTTGTTAGCAAGTGTACATATCTGAATGTCAACATCCAATGGCCAAGAATATGAATGCCTTTCTATAGTATGGCCCTTTTTGATAGACAATTATGGATTTAGCAAACATAAATGATATCCTAATGATAAAGAAAACATAAGCTAAACATACCTCCAACCATTGCACTGTAAATTCCCTCATCCGAAGTCTATACAAAATAGGGTCCTTCCATGCTCTTATTTTCACTCAATGATGGTGTCTGTATATTCTTAAGTCAGTAAAAATTGAGCTAAGGGAACCAGCAATTTATAGGCTAGCCATAACGACATCTTTCCATCAAAGATGCCATGATACTTGGAGGCTGAAGGCAAAATTCCCTTATGTGAATCCATAACCCTAAAACTACAAACCACTTATCCATTACTAACAAACCACAAAAATAGTGGGTTTGGTCCATATGTCGCTCTCAAGATTCATTGATATTCCAAGAAGAGAAAACTAGGCACACAAATCATAGTAACAACCCCTATTGGCAAGTATTACTTTCCATGTATAATAATATTTTTTTTTAAGAGATCTATCATAATTTAATGAATAAATCATATACTTATTCTGCGCCCTCTTACTGTTATTATCCTCAAAACATAAATGTGCACACAAGATGAGAAAATAACTCAGTGAATAAGAGTTTTTTACAAATGATATTTGTGTATGTGTAAAATATGCATAAAAACTCAATATATAACTAAGTTTCTTTTTAGGTATATGATTTTTAAACCTTACTAGTAACATGCCTTTAATTAAAGATCAATTATCATCAAATCAATGTTAATGTGTTCAATGGTGAGTTTATTTTTCATGACATGTTTCCAAAGCATTTAATGTCAATATATTTACTTCAAAGTCTACTCTTGTTATTTACCCCCGAGTTTTTGATGGAATGTTTTGCTCAACTGGTCAATCTAACAGAGCTTTCTAGAGTGGAGGCTTGGCCCTCCGAAAAAATAACGTTTAAAGAACAATCAATGCCATGGAATGACGCAAAATTTTTATCCACTGCAAGGAAGATCGTCCAAAAATGCCAGGGAATCCATCGAGTTATAAGATATGCAAGATCCTTCTTGGGTTCAAATACTCCATTGGAGGGTTGGGAGAAATTTAAGAAAAGGAGGAACTTCTGAAAATAATTTCTTTAATTTCATTATCTTTTGCTAATCTTGAGGCTGAATACCCTATATTCTAGTCCATCAGATCTCAAACTTTCTTTTGCTTATTGTGGCTTGTTGTCAGAATATGATGAGTAAACACTGATCACTCTATAGATGGCCCAAGGGATCATCAAGCCATCACATGGAAGCCAAAGTCCAGAAGCAGAAGACGCTGGTCGTGATTATTCTAAAAGTTTAAGGAGTATGTTCAGTGTTAGTGTTGATAATATACTTTGTGATGAATTGAACACTCCCAGCAGATTTTCCCTTGATACCCACTTCCATAAGATTGCAGTGTATGCAGCTTAGGGCAAAATCATCTTAATGGATCCACATGGGGATTCCACTTAAACTCCTCATGGAAAATCCCCGACACTGTATACCAAGCAAAAGGATTGAAGACAATCCTTTTGTCTCCTCAATCTCAGCTTCCACATGAAAAAGAAGCTAGGCACAACAACTTTTGATGCCATCTCTTCCAACTTCAAGAGACTACACGCATTGGATCTCCATGATTTGGGAATGAAGATTATTCCTGATTCGCTTGGTAGGTTAAGGCACTTAAGATACCTTGACCTGTCTAAAAATAGCTTTGAAACGCTTCCCAGATGCACAACCAACCTACTCAACTTGCAAACGTTGAAACTCTCTAATCGTCACAAGCTGAAAGAACTACCTGAAGGCATTCACAATATGGTTAATCTCAGGCATCTTGAAATTGATGGAAGCTTTTCCTTGAAACCCAAGCCCCTTGGAATGGGAGAGTTAGTCTCTCTTCAGACATTATCAACATTTGTAGTTAGCGAAGATTCTGTCTCCAACGTTGGAGGTCTTAAAGAACTTAGCCACCTAAGTAATCTCAGAGGGAGCCTGGAGATTGTGCATTTGAAGCGAGTGAGAAGGGATGCCTTAAGAACCGAGTCTGCAATTTTGCTGAGGTCAATGGTGGTGATCGTGATGATAATGAAGAGGCTGATGATAAATTCTCCTCCAAAATTCTGAAGCCACATCCAGACCTTGAAGGATTGATCATTATGGGGTTTAACGGCAAGAAACTCCCAAATTGGTTTTCTAGTCTTTGAAATCTTGTTCAGCTTGGTTTGTACAATTGCTCATTGTGCAAGTTGCTCCCGCCATTGAAGGAACTCCCCATGCTTGATGCACTCAAACTTGAAAGAATGGAATATTTGGAATTTATAAGAGATTGGAAGGAATATAATTCTTCTAATACAACACTTCGTCCCAACATTAGATCCGTAAAGCGAGTAACATTATGGGATTGTCCTGGTCTTGGAAGTTGGTGTAAGATTAGATATGCTTGCCAGCATCTTCTTAAGAAGCTATTGAGAAGTTAGAAACCCAGAATTGCCTAAAACTAGTTGTTGAGAAAGTAGAAATTCAGTATTGCCCAAAACTAACTTCTATTTTTTTATACCCGAAGGAATAAGTCCTGGTATACTTCAGCAAGTACCAGGTACGAAAATGATAAAGAAGATGGGACCTTTCTCCTAGCGGTTGAAATCCTTGATCGTTGGCAAGATTGAAGAACTGAAAACTCTACTAAGGCAATGGCTGAGATGCTTCACTGATCTCAAGTGTCTTCACATTTACAACTGCCTTAAACTTACATCTCTTTCAAACAGTATCCAGCATCTGTCCTCACTTCAACAACTGACTATTGAAAATTACTTGCAACTCGATCTGGCCCATCAGGATTATCGTGACTACTTATAGGAAGGTCTAAAAGAACTCCGTAGTGGACTATAAGGAGAATCCCTAAGCTGACTTCATCTCCACAGGGACTAAAACAAGCAATATATCTGGCATGGTTGAACCTTTATAGGTGTCCCAATTTGAAGTCCTTACCCGATTGGATACTTAGATTGTTGAGTTTGATAATTGAGAGCTGTCCTAGTTCACTATCAAGATGCCACAAAGAAAAAGGCGAGGACTGGCCAAAAATTGCTAAAATCCCTATAGCAGCAGTGAAGTAATTAGGGACCTGAGACAATTGTTTGGGTAAGTTAGACATCTTCCAAGTAGCACATGATTCCTTTGAAGTTGCAGCTGAAGCACAGAGTTTACAAGGCTTCCATGGCACCACTGATATTTTGTTGCCATTAAATTTAGAAGTGGATTCATGTGTCACTTCATACCTCCTTTAGATAAGAGTGTACACATCCATTCTCTTTCTTCCTAGATGCATCAAGTTCAGTATCTTTCTGAAAAAAGCAAACTTTGCTGTTGACTGATGGCGAATCACTTCTTCATCTTCCTTTTGGTATTTCCAAGCTGTTGTCAACTGCACAAATTACATCAAATGGATCTATATTCACTTTCACTTGTCATTTGGTTGGTTGCAACTGCAGAAGAAAGGAATGCTCAACTTTCTAATATTCATGAATGAGAATTTAGTAACCAACCTACATTACATTACAAATATTATGTTTCTAAGTAATTTTGACGGAATTGCAACCTTCATCAAATTCAAAATTGCACAAAAACACAGAAAAAATCAAAGGCAATGGAAAATGGAAAAGAATACAAAAAAACTCTTCAATGGTCAATTGGTTTAACAGCATACTCAACAGCAATAATTAGGAGATTTATGTGGCATGTGGTGAAGGGGTGGGAAGCTTCAATTAAGGCACAAAGTCAGAAAAAGCCCATTCTGCATATGACCCCAATTGGAAAGGTTGATAAGAAACTTTGAGGGGTAACACTGTGTAATCTTCTAATCGTACCGGTAAGAGTTTTGAAATGAGTTAGTAACCTTTTGTTAATATATTGGTAATAGCACCTTCAAAATTAGTGAAACATAACTAGCATGTTTCAAAATTCACTACAAGAAAATAGTAAAATTTTCATGGATTTTTCTCTGACGAAAACTCCAAAATTCCGAGAATTGCTGTTCGGGTGAAAATTTTCACAGATTTTGGGTTGTGAAAAAAATAGTAGTAGAAATTCACAATTTTTGCAGAATTTTTCCTTAAGAACAAGACTTTTGCAGAAAATTTCCAAAAGAACATCAAAAGAGTTCTGTGAGAATAATTTCCTAAAGGTAGTAATGCAATTTGTGACTTTCTTGTTGAATTCTAACGTGATCTACCTTGAGATTAAAAAAATTTTAAATTTTTTTGTGTTCTCACTATATTTTACCATGAGAACTATTTTAAAAAAAATTTGCAAATTCTCGCAAGTAATTACTATGGAAATGCAAAAAAATTTGAAATTTTGTATTTTCTTAAAGAATTTTACCATGAGAACCACAATAGTCGCCATTAAAAATTTTTTATTTAAAAAAACTTTCTTGGCGACTTAAAAGAGTTTTTTTTTTTTTAATTTTATTTCATGAAGAGTGGTTTAAGATAAATCAAGAGTATGCGGATTTATCTTTTAAAGCAAAATTACATGGATAGCCATAAATTTGTTTTATTTCAGGTTGAAAAATGGTTTTTTTTGTCTAATAGAAAATGTGGATATGTATAAGCAAGCATGTTTTATGTATGTGTAAATATATATATATGTATATACATGCCAACAACAAAGAGCCAACAGAATATATTAGCACAATCATATGTAATCACATGCAAATTTATTGTTGACCACAATAACGAATTTGCAAATTAGTACTAGCATATGAAATGCACTCCACACACACATACCAGCTTGCAGTTTCACTTGCCTTTGCCAAAGGCGTAACTCTTCAATTTTATGCCCTTCATATTTGTCTCTCAACAACTCCCAATAATTGTTCTATCTGAACTGTTTACACTATATTTATTTTTCCATTTCTTTCTTCCTTGCATCCTCCCCGGCTGCAGCCTCAACTTTGTCAACATATTCAAAATTTGCCACCTACAAATATAATCAGCTTAGTCCATGAAAGGCATTGAGCCCAAATGGAAACCCCCCAAAAAATGACAATAAAGAGATTCTGTGCAATTTAGCAGATATTTGCAATGCAAGTGGAAATTAATGGTGATAAATATAAGAAAAAATGCAGAAGGAATTGCTTCAATGAGAACTCTAGGCAGAGAAACTATCACTTTAATAGTCAAAGAAAATTTCATTGCCATTTTTCTATTTTTTTTTTTTAAAATGTTATAGTTTTATGTCCAACAAGCTATGCAGATTGTGTGCTGCTAATTTAGTAATGATATAAAGAAGACTTGATACAATTAGAGCACTGCAAAGACTAAAATAGTAAGAAATTCCTTCTGACCAAAGGAGAACAAAATATTTGAAATAATGAACTCCAAAGTAAGGTCTTAAAGAAGGTTGTTAAAAAAAATAATAAAAGAAAAAGCAGACGACAAACCCATATTGTTGGTGATCATGTGCTGTTTTCTCCTCATTAACATGTGCTTTCTTTATTATTTATTTTGCTGATATGGTTTTACCTTTAGTCAACTCTATCTGATGATTTTTATTGTTCCTTTATTTCACTATTATCATGTAATTTGAATTATTCTGTTTTTCCTGTAATTGTGGGATACGATGGCCGGATGCTTGGCCTAATATCCTACTTATGTGAGTCGATTCAAGGAATAAAATATTAGAATCAGAGTTGCTAAAAAACTCTGATCTTTCTTCACAAAATCTTCACCAATATTTATAAGCAAGTCATATCCAAAAAAAAGCACCATGACACATGGTAACTTGAAATGATAAAATCCATTACACATGGAAAAAGAAAATGATTATAAATCAAAGATATTTACAGCTGAATAATGTGCCAGCAACAATTATAAAAAAGAAGCTCTTAATGTAACATACTAAGAATGCATAATATCATGTGGGCCTACTGCCAAGTGTAAGAAAATAGAAGAATAGGATTTCAAGAGACAGAGAGAAAGAGAATGTACATAAAGAGAAAGACAGGACAAAAGATATGTCAGCAGACTAATGTATTTAAACTTATCATGCAAGCACAGGTAAATCCATTTCCTAAGAATGGTTGGTCCTTGGTTCCTCCACTCCCAATGCCCATTACTAATTAATTTTAGGGAGAATTATATTTAAGGACCTGAAATTGATGATATTTATTTTAAAGGACCTGTTCCCACTGAGTATAACTTATTTTACTTAAAACCAGTGGTAATTCTATCTAAAACAATAGTAATAGGTCCTTTAAGATAAATATTACAACCTTCAGGTCCCTAAATGTAATTTTCCCTTAATTTTAATTTAGTTAGGGGAGTCCATGTATATGTTTATCTATCTATGCATGTAGACACACACACATAACTAAGGAGAAAAAATCAAGTACATCTCCAGTCGCCACCACAAACCAAAGTGGATAAAACCAACTATTATAGACATCAGGAACAAAAAAATCAATATGCACAATTAAATGATAAGATAAACCATAAGGCCTTAAGAAATCCATCATCATCTTCTTCATCATCCAACATAGCTTCTTCATCTCCAAGAGAAGAGCAATACAAAAATGAACAAATTCACTAATAAACACTTGAAACTACCAGCCAACATTTGACTTTAACATAAAAAGAATTGCTTCCTAACAAAATGGTATATATATCAGTATTTGCAATCCTAGTCATATCAGTAATTTTCTTAATTTAAAAATAGAAAAGCAAAAGAGGAGAAGAAAGTAAAACCTTGTTGGTTTAAATTACACAGATGTGGCTTTGCTGAAAGAGGATTATTTACCCGATTGATGTTTTGAGCCTTTCGCCTTCCAACAACTAAATGTTCTAACACCGTTTTCTTCCTAGTCATTTGCATCATCCTTTCTTCAATGGTTCCTCGTGCCATAAGCCTATAAATGAACACCTAAAACACCAGAAAACTACATGTAAAGGCAACAATGATCATCAATTTCACACGAATAAAATTAAGTTCCAACCTTATCAGTTTGTCCAAGTCGATGAGCTCTGGCCATAGCTTTTAGATCAGCATGAGGATTCCAATCGCTATAGAATGACAGTTTATCCGTGTATAATGATTTTAAAGAAAAATTGGACAGCAGAATAAAAAACAGAAATAAAATTTTAATCTCTAGGCATCATATGAATTGTCGGCAAATGAAAACTTTCATTGATTCAGAGAGAAAAAAGTAATAATAACACAGAAAGCAATTAGCAGCAGAAGGAATCATGTTTACGCTGTGCCGACATTAAAGCAGCACGAAGAGCAACCTTTGAGCATATTTAGAAAATACAGCCTAGCCAAATACCTAACTCATGACAAACCCCGATCAACAAACCTCCCTGATTTGAACCGAATCGCCTTTCTGCAATATTGACATTTCCGATACACAAATCTGAGGACTAGAGAGGAAAATGCAATCAAATCCAAATCTGCAACAAGACGCGTAAGCGTTCAAATCCCAAATAGATTTTCAAACTCATCTCCCATCACAGACAACAAAAAATCTGCAAGCATACAGAACCTAAGAACCTGATGCAGGTTTCAGAAAATAAAGCTTCGAATCAAGAGGCATCGTCGAGATTCGACTAGATCTGCACAAAGCCCAGTATAACCAATCCACTAATGAACGAAGACTAATGGTTTCGAACTGGAGAGAGCTAGTGAAGAGCAAGGAATCTAACCTTGAACTGGAGAGCTAGTGAAGAGTGAGGGGAGGAAGGAACAACGTCGATTTGGAGAGGGAAAGGTGATGAGAGACAAAGTCGACTTGAGAACGCACTGAGCTCTCCCTCTGCTTTTCTTTGAAGCGTGTTCTGTTTTCGTTGCCAACAGAAAGAAGAGCGTGATGAGATGGGTCTGGATCGGGTTTTTAATTTTGCAAAACTTTTTGAAATTTTTATAATAAAATATTATAAGAATTCAAAAAATTATATTTTTTTATTTTATAATAAATTATTGTGAAAAATAAAAAAAATTATAATTTTTTAATTCTTATAATAAAATATTGTAAAAATTTAAAAATGGTAAGTATTCTATGGTAAGTATTCTTATAAAATATTATGAGAATTTAAAAAATTATTTTTTATTTTATTCAATTTTCACAATAATTTATTATATGACTAAAAAATTTTCAATTTTTTTATTTTTTCTTATAATAAAATATTATGAGAATTTGAAAAATAAAATTTTTAATTTTTTTCCCAATTCTTATAAAAATATACTATTAGAATTATTGACATCTTGTTATGTCATATTATAACATTTTTGTTAAGATATTTCTTTTAAATTTTTTTAAAAAAATGCTCACAAAAAAATAAACTACAAGAATTATGAAAAATTGTAAATTGTAATAAAATACACGAGAATTTCTCATTATAAAAATTCCACGAGAAAAATCTTGATTTCTTGTAATGATTATTACCAACACAATGAGAAATTGTTATTAATTGCACATGTGCTCTAAATTGCTTAACATAACAAAGTTAACTTTCTACACATTATAATATTATAATTTTATTCCTAATACAATATTAAAGACAACTAATTTAATATTATGAAATTTATTCTTCATATGACAGCTAAGACAATTAAATATTTTTTTTTGGAAGCAACGCATGTAGAAAAACTAACTTCATTGATTGAAAATAAATTGGAAAAGAATCTAATGTAATTTTTAAAACAAAAAAGATATTAAGTGTAATTTAATCAAATTTCAAAAAAGATGTAATTTACTCTATTGTTCTATGCCAATTTTTAGTCAATAACAATTGTACCATATGGTAATAAGCTTACTTGATGCTTTAACTAATAAGGAAAAGATGAAAGAAAATTACTGGTAGCCTGCAAACAAGACATTCTTGTGTATATGATTTTCCTCAAACTTAACTTAATGAAGATTTAATTTTCAAAATTCTGATTTTCAGTTGGAGCTTACTTGTTATGAAGAGAAATATGACAGTTTTTCATCTATATATTTTGATCCTAAACATTGTAAAAATACCCGAATCAATTTGACTGCTTTCACGGAAATTAATAAAGATATAAAGCTATACAATTACACACTTGATTTTTCAACTTTTTTTAAAAAAATTTAACTCTTAAAATCACCATCTACTATTCTCTTTTTTTTTTTTTTAATTCTTAGCTCCACTTGGCTTTCTTTCTTTCTTTTTTCTTAAATACAGTTAGAATATCCTCAGACCAACTAGTTAACAAAATCATCATTGGATTAGCTCACTTGGTTTTTAGTTAGTTATAAGATTCTATGTTATAAGTTTTGATAATGATAAATGAATTAAAAATATAACATTTATATGTACTTACTTGATTGCTATAAGGCATACATGATTATAGAGAAAATTGTTAGTCCTAATTATGTTATACAGTTTGATGATGAAAAATATTAACAAACATAACATTAATATGTCCTTACTTGTTTAATCATTAACTTGTAATGCTTTATACATTTAATGTTTTGTAAAATGTTGTATATAAAATCTAAATTGGATATATGATTTTAAGAATCTCATGTATGAGGAGATTATTTATAGTGCACCAAATGCTATTAAGGTATGCATATTGTTAAATATGAATTGAACTAACTTCTTTGTTTGTAAGTTAAATATCTTTTTTGTGGGATGGTTTAAAGAAAAAAGAGTGAGCATTGAAGTAAAGAGAATAAAATATCAATATCATACTTTACTTAAAGAAATGATAAGCTAAAAAGATGCTTTAAGAATTGAATTATTTAGATTTGTTTTTAAGTAGAACTATTATAGGGGCCTTATAGGCATAAGATTCTAATAGGCCTAAAACAATCTAATCCATACTAAAGTCCAAAGGAAACCAACAACTATAATCCATCAAGCCACATGCAATGTACTAACAAGACAACTTGCCTTATAGCAATGTAGCTGGAGCAATGATAACATAGCATGTTACTCTTTGATAGGCAACTTATGTGGCTTTATTAGATCACTTGACTTGATTACTATTATTAACACACCCTTAAAGAAGCTTATAAATAAAGGCTAGAAGATTTTAAAAAAGGGAATGACACCAAGAAAAAGAGATTATAATCCACACTTAGCACCTAAAGTCATTTCTATAATTCTCCTATTCTTAGATGACTAGTGAGAGGCCCAAAAGCTTCCCTCATAGCTAATGAGAAGAAAGCATGAACAATTCTTAACCATTTTATGTTTCCCTCTTATTTATGTGGTTCTTTCATACTACAATAAAAAGCCAAGTGCTATAATGTGATCTTTAATATTTTTAACATTTTTAAGAGAGAAACAAACATTATTAAGTCAAACATTGCATAATATTTATCATTTGAGTTTTTAAAGTCTCATTTTGTATATCTACTCGTTTAGAGAGTTTCTTTGACTAATACTATTCTTCTAAAATCTTTGTAAGCCAAAAGATAAGAGTGTAATACCATATTCATATAGCAATAAAATTGTAGCACAAATAGTCTAGAGTATCCATTGTCATCAAATTATCACCTTTAACAATGAAAAGTGTTGTTATTAAAAACCAAAATAATTCATCTTTGGTTAAAATGGACCATTTGGGCTTACCAAACTCATCTTCTATCCATAACACACTTATTCAACTAGAAACATCACAATTTGAAACATGCATTTCGGGTTTGAGGCATACATCACAAATTCAACACCATACTTGCATTTCCCATAAGTTCCATAATCTGACCTAATATTTGAAAATTCATAACTAAATTTAAAAAATTAAAAATCATGAAAATTAGGACTTTTTGGAAAGTTCATAATGTCATCTAGCTACTATAAAAATTTTCGATCAAAACAATATTATGTGCCAACAAAAACTAATGAAACAATAACTAGGTCAAAATTTTAGATAACAGTAAACCTAGAACTTCAAAAATTTATATATCTCTTTACACTGATCCAAATTGAGTGCTCTCAGAGGCTATGAGAAGCTTATAATGCCAACTATATACTTATAAATTTTTATGAGTATTGGACTTCATTTGACCCCTCAAAAACCTAGAAAATCAGACTAACCAAATTAACAGTACACATACATTTTCTGCTAAAATTAACTAATTTTGAAAAATCATAATAAATTCCACAAAGCTTCAAAAAAAATTTTCTTTAGCTCTCTTAAAATCTCTAGATGAGATCTAAATTCCTACCAAGCTTCATGTCAAAATTTGTCCATTTGGTCTAATTTTGGTTTTAGGGTAAAATTATAGCTTAAATTGGTCACATTATGGCATCAAATGGTTCAAAATGGCTTCTCACATGAACCATGACCCTTTGAGCATGTCCAACACTTCAAATACAACATATAGAAGTATCATAATAGGGCCAAATAATTATGGAACTCAAAATCACTATCTCACTTATTCACATCCACATGTATATCAAAGCTCAAAAGTGTCAAGAACTTACATTCTCATACATTTGATTCCAAATTCATTACTTACATCATATTTATATACTTTTATACATAATCAAAGGTTTACATCTCATAGACATCATATACATATATATTTTGATATTAAATTATATAAAATCCTATTTTATTGTCAAAGTATCATCATTCATGCTCATTGGCTTCCATTCTTTGCTCCATGAGGCTCATCTAGATATGGTTAGACATAAAGTGGGGAACAATGAGATTTAAAGAATTTCAATAGCTTATTCACCCCTTTCAAGCATATATACATGACATATTTTCATGTCAAAAAATGCAAGCATACATCAAATACTTCTAGTAGATATACATAATCACATTTTTAAGTTATATGAAGCCATGCAAATCAAGTATAAGTTCTTGGGACTTTTGGTCTAACCTCATCTAATTTTTTAAGAATTTTGGATTTGCCTCACTTACTTTTAGAGACCTTTAATTTAGCCTCACTCATTTTTAAGACTTTTGGCTTTATCTCACCCCTTCTTAGGAACTTTTAACTTCTCCTTACCTAATCTAATAAACGTTTGGCACAACTTCACCCATTAAGAGCCATATACATTCAAATTGTCATTCAAGAAATATAATGGTACCAAAGCATTAAACTAATAGCTATAAACATATTTCATGATTCAAACATACATACAAGCATCCAATGACAATTAAACAACTAAGAAATGCGTACAAGAAAGAATAAAGAGCTACCTTGAGTCGAGAAGCACAAACTTTCTTCCTTGAACTTCCCTTTCTTGACCTCACACATACATCTAGGAGGAGCTTGATTTGCTTGGCCTAGATACATCAAATAAGACATAAACACATCATTGAAACCAATTATAACCTCATAGAAACTCTATACAAGCCTATTATAACTTATGACATGCTTATGATTCCATATTAGGGCATAATGAAGTAACCCATATAATTCATGATTTTGGCTATAACTTCTCACTCAATCTAAATCATATGACTTCATTTAAACTCATTGTAGTCATTTCCAACTTAATTCAAGGAGCCTAATACCAAGTTACTTCTTTATGCCTAAAGAAACCCTAAACTTTCAACTTTCAATTTATGGTTTCTAAATTCATAATAATAGTTCCTTTGGTATCTATAATTCATATTTAGACTATTTTTATCCTTGGAATAAAAAAAAAACTCTCTATAAGTACCATTTAGATCCCTTGGTTGAGACATATAGCTAAGTGAAGAGCCTATGGAGTTTTGTTGATTTTTCTAAGGAATTTGCCATCGATTAAGCTTTCTAGGTCTCTTATAAACTCATACATATTCTTATATAAGCTAGATTACCATTGAAAAGTTTCAAAAATTATTAGGTGCAACTAAAACCCTAAGCAATATAACTTAAATTATAAAGTTTTTCTTCTGATTCCAATTGTATATTCTAATTTCTCATGCTCTAAAACTCTTGTTCCTACTTTGTTATGACTTGAATTCATCCTCTCCTAGATAGGCTTAGGTCTGGCTGAAACATACACTTAAGGAACAACCAAGAAGAAGCAAGTGAAGTTATAGTATTTTACCTTGTTTCAAAGCTTTTTCAAAAGGGCTTTCTATAGCTTCCAAGTGTTTTTTCAATTCCTCTCTTCCTCCTACTAAACCAGCCATGAAACATGTCCAATTAAGACACTCTAAGCATGAGAAGAAAAAGGAGAAAGAGGAGAAGAAGTTTGATGAAGGAAGAAGCATGAAAAAGTAGCATATTCTTACACTTCCAAGGCTTGATTCTCTTCCCCTTGCTCCCTCTTCTTGTGAGCCACTTTGAGCTACTCTTGGATATGTTTTGGACTAGAAGAAAGTTGGTTAGGGTGTTGGGCAGAAGTGGGACGTGATATAAGGACCAAGAGGGATCAATTATAATATTTTTCAAAATTTCAATTTAGTCCCTAAATTTAATTCTTTCTATTTGGGCTCATTTCAACTCATATTTTTAGAATTTTCTTTTCCATCATAAAATTTTGGTTTCATCCAAATTAGATAAAAAACTTTATCGAACCATTCAGTTAAATTTTTGGTCAACTGACACTCAAAAATGTATATTGGAGAGGTTTTGGGCATTATAGGGATTCTTATGATTTTTAGGGCCTCTGAGAATCATGAAAAATTTAACTTTCTCATTTAAAGATTCTTTCTTTAAGTTTTCAAAAAGTTGCTTGAATTTACCAAAATGCAATTGCCTTCTCAGTTAATTTTATTTAGCCATCCTAACTCCAATTTTAAGGTATCTTTGGCTTTGTATTATTATATTTAGATGTATAAATTATTACTCTAATTTTGTTTAGCCTCTAATCATTTACATCTGCGGACTTTCCTTTGTAACTCATTAGTTTCAGATTTTTTTAGAAAAATCTGGTATTACAAAGAGTGAGAAAGCTTTTGAAGTGATTTTTCTCTAAGGAGAGAGGTGTTCATTGTTCTTAAGAGAAAAACAACTTTAAAGCAACTTTAAGGTTGTTTGGCCTCTAATCATTTGCATATAGGGACTTTCCTTTGTAACTCATTAGTTTCAGGTTTTTTTAGAAAAATATGGTATTACAAAGAGTGAGAAAGCTTTTGAAGTGATTTTTCTCTAGAAAGAGAGGTGTTCATTATTCCTAAGAGAAAAACAACTCTAAGGCGACTTTAAGCTTGTAAAGGCTTATAAATACCAAATTAAACTTATGGATTTAGTGAAAAAATCTCAAGTGAAAGTTTGGAGACTAAATATAAGTTTAGAATGGAGCTGAATCATAATAAATCTTGCATTTTACCTTCTTTTCCTTATACTCTTTACATTTTAAGATGCTTGATTAATGCTTTATTTTTATTATGATATTTGGTATAAGGTATTGATCATTTATTTCTTGATATACTTTCAAATAAACCAATTGATGAAGAGATTGAAAGGTTGTTTTTAATTTACTTGAAATTAAGGTTTTGTATGCCAAATTTAACAATAAATTATTAAGTGGTCTATTTTTAGGATGAAAATTTTGCTCTCTATAATTAGACTTGATCACATGTTGGGCTTATAAAAAAATTTACAAAAAAAAAAGTACCTGCGCCTTATTAAAAAGGAGGCGAGCCTGGCCTGGCCTATTTTTATTAAAAAAATTATTTTTCATTTTTAAATATTCAATATCTCTATTTTATTGCTTACTAAACTCACTTTTTTTTGTTTTAAATACCAAATAGCCCAAAAAAGATATTGTAGGAAATTTAAATCACTTGGAGCATAAATAAGACAATAAAACCTCTCAAGCTGATAATTTTTCTAATAATATTATTAATTAATAATTTATTTTATTTGAATCATAATTTATTCCTAATAATATATTATGTAATAAGTAAGAGTAAAAAAACATAACAAGTATATGTGTTATATGAGTCTTTTTTACTTATATTTTTAGTTATAAATAGTTCTTCTAATAATATTATTTATTAATAATATATGAAAAAATAATTATAATATGAGTAAAATTCAAGCTCGGGTTGAGCTTTAAAAAAAGCATAAGCCTGACTTATTTTATATTCGAACTTTTTAAAAATGGGTTCATTTTTTATCGAGCTTTCTTTTAGGCTCATAACTTCTTCTTTTTTGCGCCAAGCCTATTAGGCCGGGCGAGCTTTCCGGCCTATGATCAAATCTACTCCAAGCATCAATATAAAATTTTTCTTAATTGATATAATTGTTATTTTGCTCTATAATCCTTGAAGTAACTTTTTAACAAGTATTTTGCGAAAGAAATTTTGAAAATGACTGAGATTTTTATAGACAACCAATTCACTTGCCTTTTAGTGGTTGGTTGCTTGTCTAACACTTTCAACTAATAATGGAGCTAGAATCCTAAGTAAAGGGTGACTTGCTAGTCTCTTTTACAAATATGCTCTGTACATTTTATTTTGGACATTAGGACAATAAGCTAAAATTTTAATTCATTTTCCTTAGTCTGATAGCAAATTTTTTAAATTAATTTTGGTTTGTTATTATTGCCTAGATGAAGATTGTTGCTTTGATAACAATTTTCTCTTTAGAAAATTTTCTATTTCCTATTCAAAATCTAGAAAATTCACAAAGTTACTTATCATAAGTCATGTTTTAATATAACAAGGACTATAATTAAAAATAGTCAAGAGTATCACAAATTTACAATTAGACATTAAACAAATACATCATAAAGAATGAATTAAAATTTGTAGCATTAATATCAAATGGTGCAACATTAAAAAAAGAATTAAATAAAAAAAATTTAATAATTTAATAAACATGTGTAGTGTCTGACCGTTAATCATTTGTTTTTGTATACTTTGACTAAAAAGTTCATGACTTTTCCCTTCTTAACTTTGGGAGATACTCTTTAATTTAATAAAATTTAGACATTATAAAGAAGATTGAATAGCATATATCATTTTATGTTTAAATGTAACAACCAAAAAAAAAAAAAAAAGAAAGAAGAGAGCTGAAAATTTTCGAAGTCCTGAAATTTTCTAAGTCTACTAGCTATAGCAAGAAATGGTCTAGCTATAGAGAATGTACCTGTTCGCTATAGCGAGAATGCTTCTAGCTATAGCAAGTGCGGGCATCCCATACAAAAACCAGGGAGCTGCTCGCCGTAGCGCACGCTGTAGCGAAAACAGGAGTCTAGGACTGATACGTGCTCGCCGTAACGAAGATTAATTTTCGCTATAGCGAGGGTTAGTTCGAAAAGCGTAAAAAAGGAGAATTTGACTTCTTAAAATGTCCCAATTCATTCTTTCTCTTTTAACTGATCTAAGCTTTGACCAAAGGAGAGAAAAGGGGCGTGGAGAGAGAGAGAGACCAAGAGAAGGAAGGAATAACAAAGAAAAGGTAAGCAAGCTTGAGATTTCTCTTTCTTTTCTTCTTAGAATCTTGTTCTTCTCTCTTTGCCCTCTCTTTCTATGGTCTTGGTTATTAAATTAGTTAGGTTTTAGGCATGGGTCAGAAGAGGAAAAGTAGAAAACCACTCTTAAACTTCTTTGCTTTCCTTGAGTATGTTGATTCTACTAACTTGAGAGCTTGAGAGAGAAGAAGAGTTGGTGAAATTCTAGAGAGAAAGAGAACCCCTAGGTTCTTATATGTTGAAAGGGTTTGCTCTGAAGAACCCCTAATAGTTATTGAGTTATGAGAGAGTAATTCCATGCTTTTTGTTGTGTCTAGGCTCAAGAGAAGCACCTCCATCAAGGTGTGAGTGTGAAACCAAGAAGGGAGAAGAGGAATTGAAAGGGAAGGCTTGTGTTGGCTTATAAGATAGCTCTCCACTCTTTCTTGTTGCATTCTTGGATGTAATAGTCATTGTATGTTTGTGTATATACTTATTGTATGAGACATGCCATATGTTATTGCCTTGATGCATTGGTATCAATCTGTTTATGTGTTGGATTGTGAAAATTGCTCAGGTGAGATAGTGCCAAAAGTCCCTTGAGATGGGTGAGGTAGAGCCGAAAGTCTCTGAGGATGGGTGAGACAAGGCCAAAAGTCTTATAACTGAGTGAGGCCAAGTCAAAAGTCCCTAAACCAAGGGTGAGGCCATCCAAAAGTCCCTAAAATTGGGTGAGGCTAGACTAAAAGTCCCTGGAGCTTATTCTTGGCATTGATATGGTTTTTATGGCATGTAAATCATGTATTGTATGATTGTGAATGGTTAGATGCTTATTTGCATACTTTGACTTGTTTATATGCCTTGATTGATTCCTTGAATGAGTGCATGAGCTACTGAGATTCCATGAATTTCACCCCCTTCCCTCTCCCATCTTAACATGTTAGGTGAAGCTCAAGGAGATTCAAGTGCACACCAAAGAGCCTAGGAGCATGTTTAGATAGATATTAGTTATTTTGGTTCTTTTGATGTAAAGAGGTGCCAAAATGAATATGCACCTACTATTTTTGAGATATAAATGTTGTAGCAAGTGTAAATGTATGGAAAAATTATGTATAAACTATGTAGAGAGCCAAAGTAATGAAAATGTGAGATTTGCCCTTTTTGTGGATTGTATGCAATAATGCATTTTTGCCCGTAGCATAGTAAGTTTGAAATGTATGATGATTTGGACCACTTGGATATTTCATATATACTATGTTCATGCTTTAAAACTTGTCCATAAGGTGCTAGAACATGTGGGAGGCCATTTGGACCCACTTTGAACCGTTTTGGATGTCAAAATCGCCAAATTTGTGAGTTTCATCAAAGTATGACCAAATGAACTCTTCTTAATATGAAATTTGGCATACTTCTAGAGTTTGTAGAGAGCTTCTTAGGAAGTTAAAGTGGGTAATATTTAGAGGTCTAGGGAATATTTGGCGAATTGTTGAAGTTAGGAAATTTTGATGGTTTGGTCATGGTACTGTGTAACTAGTCAGAAAATAAATCTATGTCATTCATAGACCAAATGGAGTCTAATTGTCATGAAATTTTATAGACATAAACTAGACAACCATAGTGACCTATACCAAATAAAAGCACCTAAATCGGAGGTCTGTAGAGAGAGAACGAACCTTCTGAAGTTCTGTATCAGCATCAGGGAAGCCATCCGACCTTCGTTATTGTTCCATCAGTTTTTGAGGCCTAAGGGCTGCTGAACTGATCTGGACTTATTTTTTTCCTCTAGTTAAAATTTGTAGCTTTTCAAATTGGTATAGTTTTCCTAGATTGGATTTTTTTGGATTTAGTTATGAATTTTTGAAGTTCATGACAGTAAGCTGCACCAATATCAGGGACAGCCAGACCTCTGTCTTGTTTTTTATGTCAAATATGGTCCAAACACTGAGATTGTGGTTGGGAATTATTTTTTGTATAAATTTAAAACCTATAGCTTTCTAGAAAGCTATGGTTTGCTTAATTATCATTTTTTTATAATTAGTTGTGATTTTTCAAAATTAGAGCCAAAAATCTGACTTTTGGGCCCATGTGAGAAATTGCATTTTCTTGGTTTTTGGCTCTATATCCATGGTTTATGGCTTGTTTTATGCTATGAATGAGTCATATAAATGGAGTGTGAGTAGAGAATGTGAATGATGGGTTCACGGGACCCACGGGGCAAAATATGAGCGTTTAAAACCCGTTTTATAGCATGAAAATACCACGGTTTGTACTTGTTCTTTGGAAATCATATGGAATCGAGCCAAGGGAGAGATTAATTGAGGTTAATACATTATGGTGTTACATTAAACATATGCAATTACATAGAAGAAAAAAAATAAAAAAAGAAAGAGAAAAAAAAAGCTCTTAGCTTTCACACACACACACACACACACTCTCTGTCTCTCTTAAAGACTCATGCCAAGAATGTAGTAACAAAATAATGAAGATGAAGTTGCATCAATGTAAATGTAGTACACTTGCACCATTTGACAATAAAGCAACAAAGATAAGAGGAGAAGAATGATGGTTGATGGTCCATGGATAAAGAAAATTATTGTAGATTATTGAAAATTTGAAATTAAATTGATGAAATTAAAGTAAAGTCAGAAGCATGAAAAATAGATGGAGAAGAGAGAATAGGCAAGTAGTAAGATGTAACGTGTTTTACACGATTGTTTATCAGCTTTTGAAAAAATATGAATAAGGAAGAGAGATAGTTACTTGTGAAAGTAAAGAAAGGTATTTTGGGAAAAAAGAATAATAATAATAACAATAATGATAATTGTAACACCATATATTTTTAACTCATTTCATGATATTCACATGTTTACATCATCAATTTCATGAAAGAGTAAGGAAAATGAATTAAAAATAATACATTTCTTTATATTGCGTCGTATTTAAAAATTTCATTCGGTGTCACGTGGATCATGTGAGCTTATACAATGCATTCTCATATTTAATTTCATGAATACAACTCATTTGAATCATCAAAAGTGGCTTACATATCAAGGAACTCAAAGGAATACATGAAATATATATATGTAATTTCGACCAACTTTGTCCTTATTTCTATTACAACTTTGAAAAATTATAACTAATTCTAGAAAAATCAAAATCATGCATTCTTGGTCATTCTAGAAAGCTACACATGTCTAATTTAGGCTAAAGATACGTCTAGACCATAACATCTAACACAAAGGATGTTTGACATGCGAAATGGTCTAGAGGTCAGGCTATCCACTGGTGCTGTCATAGAATTTTGTAATACATTTCAAAAATGTCCAATTAATTCCACAAAAATCCAATCCATGCAAATGATACCAATATGGAAAGTTGTGGATATTAGCTAGAGGGAAAAAATGACTTTAGATTGTTTCAGGCAAGCCCAGACCCTGAACTTCAATCAAATAATAACTGAGGTCAGGTGAAGTTCCTGATACTGGATAGATTCTTTGAAAATTCATCTCTCCCTCTCTAGAAATCCAAATGAGGTGCTTCTAGTTGAAACAAATCTTTGGGAATGCCTAGTTTCTCTATATAAAATTTTGTGGCAATTGAATGTCATTTGGGCTCTATGTCATAGATTTCATTTTTGGACCTGAGTGAATAGTAATATGACCAAAACCAAGAAATTTGCTAACTTTGGAAATTCATCAAATATTTTGTAGACCTTTAAAAATTATGTTCTTTAGCTTCTTAAAAAGCTCTCAACAAGCTCTAATTGAATTCCAAATTTCATATTAGGAAGAGCTCATTTGGATAAAAAGTGATGTAGGGTTCTAAATTAGTCAATTTTGACTTTATATGGGATACCAAAATATCCAAATGACTTTTCTTGGGATTTCGCACCTCTTGGGCAAGTCTAAAAGCATATTTAGAACTTGTGTGAGTTGCCCAAATGGTCCCAACTCTCTTACATATCATTTTATCCATCTCATCCATACATATGCATAATTCCATAAACTAATTCAAGAAGCTACATTGCCTATACATACTCATTTTGCATCCTAGTGGTCACATAATACATTCTCCCATTTAAACATAATATATTATCATAATTACATATGTTCCAAAGGCCATAGACCATTTACAACAATGATTTACATCATTAGGCATCATTATAGCTTTAAAGAGCAAAAACCATGCATATTAGTGTCAAGCTCTTCTCTTCAAGGTGGTTGGCTTCCATTACTTGTCCACTTGGTCCACCTAGTATGTTAGATTATTGGAGATGAGGGAATGAGATTCAAAGAATCCCAATAGCTCATCTCCCATTCAATCATACATAATGGATACAAACAGGTCTCATAATATGCATGTATGGTCATGTTGATATGTGCAAATATTCAAGAGACATTTTCATCATTTAAGAAAGTCATATATAGCATACAAAGGCTTGCCAAGCAAGTGGATTGCCCTTACCTAATTTTTTATGGATATTGGACTTGCCTCACCCATTCTTTAAGACATTCTTGGACTCAACCATGCTCTTGGGAGTCCATCTTGCTTTTGGGAGACTCTTTACTTTGTCTTAATCAATCTTAAAAGTTTTTGGCTCATCCTCACCATGGCTAAGGGTTTTTAACCTCACCACACTTAAGCAAACCCAAGCACACATCATATGAAAGCATATTGTAACATCATGACACTATGGAATCAAAGTTCTGCTAGAACACTTTTCATAGCTTGAAAATATACATACACTATCACACCCGAAAATGCGACCGTGCAGCGCTTTAAAAAAGAGATTTTGATTCAATTTTCAAAGAAAATGAAAATTGAAATCAAAATTAAAATAAGTAGAGTCACCACCAAATTTTTATTTTTGAGAAGGTAAAATTTTGGAAAAAACCTTTTTAGTTTGAAAAATGGTCTACGAACCAGAAAATGGATCCGGGAGTCGATTTGTGTATGGAGAAGGTATTAGGCACTCCACTATATCTGTTCTCAAGAATGGTTGCCCTAAGTTAGTTATGCAAAATTACCATGGCCTTTAATTCATTTTAATATAACGCTTTAAAAAAGAGATTTTGAAAAGAAATTTCGATTCAATTTTCAAAGAAAATAAAAATTAAAATCAAAATTAAAATAAATAGAGTCACTACCAAATTTTTATATTTGAAAAGGAAAAATTTTGGAAAAAACTTTTTTAGTTTGGAAAATGGTTTATGAATCAAAAAATGGAGTTGGAAGTCGATTGTAAGTAGAGAAGGTGTTAGGCACCCCACTACACCCGTTCTAAAAAACTGTTATCTAAAGTTAGTTGTGCAAA
Organism: Erythrophleum fordii; assembly: GCA_032878935.1. Taxonomy (NCBI): domain Eukaryota; kingdom Viridiplantae; phylum Streptophyta; class Magnoliopsida; order Fabales; family Fabaceae; genus Erythrophleum; species Erythrophleum fordii. The sequence goes on from JAVQMF010000053.1 coordinate 36,428,118, forward strand.
ATTACCATAGCTTTTAATATATTTTAATTCTCCTTAACAAATCACATGCAAAATAAAAAAGTAAAGAAATTAAATGAAATAAAACTAAGAGTAAAAAGAAAAAGAAATTAAAGAAATAAAATTTAGAATAAGAGGAAAGAAATTAAAGAAATAAAACTAAAAGAAAAATAGTTATTTACAAAGGCGAACATAACCTAAGATGAGAGCTTAGGGCTTACGTATTATTTGAAGGGGATCAAAGTCCACGTAGTTTGAACTGAGAATGGGTTTGTTTGTTTTTTAAGTTTTTTAGGTTTTGTGATTTTTTTTATCTATGTTTTTTCATTTTTTATTTTTGTTTGTTTGTTTTTTAATTTTTTGTTTTGTTTAATTTTTTGTTTTTATTTTTATTTTTAATATATTTTTTTTCAAAAAGACAAAGAAAGTAAAAATTACTTTTTCCTTTAACAAATAAAATAATTTTAAAATTAGTTGATGTATTTTGATTTGTTAAAAATAAATTTAATTTTACTTTTCTTGCATTTTCACTTTTTCTCTCTCCCCCTTTTAAATCATTTTTTTGATTTTTGATTTTTGTTTTTCTCTCTTTTTTTTGAGTTTTATTTTTGTTTTCTTTCTTTTACTTTAACGACCTTTTATTTTTAATGATATTTAAAAAGGATTTTTCTCTTTTGTTCTTCTCCTTTTTTTTTGATTTTTTTGCCTTTTTAATTTTTCTTATATTTTGATTTTTGATCCTTTTTATTCTTTGACTTTTTAGATTTTTTTAATTTTGTGTTTTAGTTTGTTTTAATTTAATGATTTTTATGCATTTTTTTTATTTTGGTTTTTGTACTTTTGATTTTTTTTTAGTTCTTGAATCTTTTAATCATTATTTTTTTTACCTAAAAACAAATTTTGCTTTCCTTTCCTTTTTTGTGTTAATTTTGATATTTGAAATAAGCTTTTGAGTTGGAAGGAAAAAAAAAATTTCTTGATATCTTTTGCTCGTTTTTTCTTCTTGTTTCCTTATTCTAAAAACTCTCTTTATTTTTTTTTGAAAAGAAAACCCTTTTATTTTTCCATATCATTTTGTTTTTTTTTTCTTCTTGGAACCTTCTTTAAGAATTTTTTTTTAAAACTCTCCATTTTGTTATATTCTTTTATTCGAAATCAAACCCTATTTACTGTAGGCCATCGAAATTTAAAATTTATTAAAATATAATTATAAAACTCAATAAGGATTAAGGAGGCTTATTGCCACACATACCCTTGAATTGATTCATATGCATCTGAAGGGACAAGAAATCTCACACGACAAATCCTAAAAAAAAGAAAATAAAGGTAAAAATACAAAATAAAAGTAGGACGGAGGGAAGAAAAACAGGCAGAAATTCATGCTTGTGTGTGCCTTGTGTATAGTTTATTATGCCATAGTACCACATTTGAACATAGCTACAGAAGAATAAATAAAAATGAAAAAAACTTATACTACACAAACTCAGTCTTATCCCTCCCTGCATTTGGCCATATGTTCAATCCCTATATGTTGTGCCCATCAGAGCTCTTCACGTGTTGCTCCATCATCACATTCGAGCACCACATAAGCATTAACATAAGAAAACTAAGTAATAGGGCAAAGTAGAATGTAGTAGCAAGTAGGGAGTATTAAAAGAGCATGCATTTTGATTCTAAGATCTTAAATCTACATAAATTTGAATCACGTGTTTAATGAAACAAGAATTTGAAACTCATTTTCAATTACCCATTTACAGTCAAGGCATCTTAATCATAAATCCATACAAGACACAGGACCAGATTAAGTTAGATTCATATACCAAAGGGACCAATAGACTTCAGCTATCCCTAATCAAGATAGAGCAACATGACCTAACAATAGTAGAAACTACTGACCAGACTGACCAGGCTTATTCACCGGAGATTCATCATACATATTTAGCCCACACAATAAAATCCTGCCATTCATTGTAAACTACAATTTGCATGGACTAACACCTCATATTCACATCTACATGTTAAATAGTGACACACAAAGGGATTTTCTCATTGGAGACTGATCACCAAATAGAGGAATAACCAGGAGTAGAGGTTTTAATCAATTCATTAGTCCAGGCCCCTACTTTGATCAATTGATCAAAATGAAACCAAACCATAACATCTCATAACAGAATGCAACCTAAGCTTTGTACATCTAGGAAGCATAATTTCTCAAATTAACTCAGATGAATGCATATACCAACTCGAATGATATGAAAGAAAGAAAAAAACAAAAGGAAACATTCAAATTGGAAGTCCCAGAAAATCAACATCTAGTAATAGTTGGGTTAGATAATATTAAAGGCACATAAGCTTTAGGATTTTAGTGCCCTAAAAAGAAGAAAAAAAAAAAAACCAGAGTACATACACATAGCTTCAGAATTTCAGAATAACGAGGGGAAATACTAAAAACATACCTTCAGTGTTCGAGAAACCGAGTAAGCTTTTGGCCAAAACTCTATTGTTATCTGCACTCAATCCAATTCACCCTCTTCTCAATCTTTGCATTGATTTTTTTCACCACCCTCTACCTCGATTTTTCAATCTCCCTATTAGGGATCCCCTCTCTTCTTCGATTTTCTTCTCCCTCTCTCCCAAATCTCTTCTCTCAATCTCTCCCTCTTATTTTCTCGCTACCTCTTCCCCTCACGCTCTCTGCTTCGATCCTTTTCGCTCTCTATTCTCAACCTTCTCCTTCGATTCGCCCCAAATCTCAAAACTCTTCTTCATTCTCTCTGATCTCTCTCACTCTCTGTTCCCCTCACGTTCTCCCTCTCTATTCTTGAATCAGAAAAATCTCCTCCAAACCCCTTTTTCTTTTCTTTTTTCTCCCTCAAATCTCCTTTTAATCTTCTCTCGTTCTCCTTCCCCTATCTTCGTCTCTCTCTTGCCTCTGATCGTGTAAGGGATCCAGCAGGCAGTTAACTTCACTACCCACTATTCCCCTAGCTTGTTGAAACGTTAGCCTACCACTTTCCTTTTTGCCATCAGTTTTGTATCTTCGAGCTACTCCCTTTGCTTTTCTATTCGTTCTCAATGCTTCTTACATCTATGGGTGCTGCTTCTGTGTTTCCTTTTTGTGTTCAACTCTGTGTATTTCCCTTTTCTTGAAACCCACCTTTGTTTTTTTTCTTCCTTTTCGACAGAATCACGAGAGAGAGAGCTTCTTCCCTCCATCTGTCTGTGTGGTCCTTTTTTGCCTCTGCCAAACGTGGGTGAAGAGAAGAGCAAATGAAAGAGATGGGTAGGGTTCAACGTGCTGGGTACTGGCCCAATAGCCTAAAGGGATTTTGGGCTTCAGAATTTAGGTCCGTATTTGTTTTTTCTGTTATCTCTTTTCTTTTTTTTTTAGATTTCCTTCTTTTTCTATTATTATTATTTTTATGTTCTCTCTTTTTTTTTTTTTTTTTAAAAAAAAAAAATTATGTTGTTTTTTTTTGGTTGGTTGTTTTTTCTTAAAATTATTTTTGGTTTTTCTTATTTTTTATTTTTTATTTTGATTTTTCCTTTAATTTTTCTTTTGATTTTTTTCTTTTAATTTTTTACTTTCTTTATACTAGGTTTTTTATTTTCTCTTTTTTTTAGGATTAAATATCCAGATAAAATATGGTGCTTACATACACACATTCAAAGACAAGTACAGCAAATAATCATGCACGAGAGAAGGAGGAGTAAGTTACCTTGGAAGCAATTACATACTTTTCTCTTAAAATTCCCTTCCTTACTTCAGCCCCACACACACAAAAGTGTGGGGAAGATTTCTCTTAGCCTAGACACAATTTATGGAAGCCAATTAGGTTCATAGATTCAATTCTAAGGCCATACAATTTGCTTAAACACTAGCTTGGTCTATAAACTCATTATGGTTCTATAATTGTACCTAATGAAGCAACAACCCTCAAATAAATTCTAAGCTCCATTCTTTCCTTTCAAATATAATTCTTGACTCCTTTTAAGCCTTTTGTAGTCATCACATAATTAAAACCAAGAGCCTAACTACATGTTGCTTCTTTAGGTCATAATATGGAACATAAAGCACCAACTCACTTTATATGATTTCTAAATTTTTTCCAAGGCCTCCCTTTATTTTCATTCATCATATATGACTCTAGAATGAGTTTAGAAAAATTTAAAACTCTCTCTAGCTAGGAGAACCTCCCTTGGCCGAGACAAGAAGCATTTTTGGCTTCCTTGGAGCTTTCTTTGTTTTCTTAAGGGAAGAAGCATATGGGGAGCATCTTAGGGATTTTAGGAACTCATTTAAACTCTTATTTAGGCCTAGGAATTATCATATAAAATCAGATTTTACAAGGTGCACATGAAACTTTAGAATTTGTATCTTGAAATTTAATGATTTTTTGTTAATTCCCTTTGCATATTCTTAATCTCCATACCTTTTTTCTTTAGATTCATCCTTGGTTTTGCCTAAAGATCAAGTCCTCTTAGGGTTTTTCATGTTAGGTGAAATGGAGGATGAGAGAAACCAAAGGTAGCAACCATAGGAAGAGAAATTACCTTATTTTCTTGTTTTTTTTTTTCACTTGAATCTTGCTTTCTCCAAGCTCTTTTCTTTAAATCCAAAAGTTCCCCTAAGTTTCTCCCTTAAATCAGATTTGTAAACTTCATTTTAATCAAAGGAAACAAATGAGAATGGAGGAGAGGAGGTCTGGATAGAGGAAAGCATGAACAACTATCAAGAAACCATACCTTAAAGCTTAAATTTCTTCTCCTCTTCTTCTTCCCTTGGTGTGCCACTCTCCTAGGGTTTTTCTTCTAATTTTGGGCAGAATAATATGAAGCTAAATGAAGGGGAGAGTGAGGCGCCACCTATATATAGGGGGAGAAAAATGATTTTTTTAAAAATTTTCATTTTGCCCTTCGTTTTTGACATTTTCATTTCTCCTTTGTTTTAGCTCCTTTTTGAGAACCGCCTTTTCCATTATAAAATTTAGATTTCCAATTTTAGTAAAATGCCTTTGGAATAACTCAAATCAGAGCTAAAACCTTCCCGAACGAATCCGTTAAAGCTCAACTATATCGACATTAGAAAACATCTACCGAAGGGGATTTAACTATCCTGAAGCTTCCTATGATTTTCAGAGCCTCTAAGAACCCCTGAGAACTCAAAAATTTTATTTAAAAAGCCTTCTTGTGTGAATTCCAAAAATTGCTCAAAAATATGAAAATACCATTATGTTTCGTAAGATTTCTGTCAAAATTTGTTTCTTCATTCTAGCTTTATTTTTCCTTTTGTCTGAGGCTAGGATTCTCATTTTTAGGAGCCTGAAATGTTACTCAAATTTTTTGAGATTTTAACTTATTTATTTCAGGGGATTTGCTTTGAAAATACGCTTGTTTTCGTCGTTTAACGAAAACCAAACATTGCAATAATAATAATAATAATAATAATAATAATAATAATAATAATAATAGATTTTTTTTGGTGAAAATTGTATACATAATATATGTATATAATTTTATTTTGCTCAAATTAAAATGTCAAATAATTAAAAAAATATAATCTAATGATGTATGTGTTTGACTCTAATGGGTTTAAAATTTTGAAGAATGGGAGATATAATATCAAAACTTATTATTATATACATATAATTTTAAAAAATTGAGGGTGCAACTACCTCCCTTAAATAGAAGTAGCTTCGCCAGTACTTTCAACTACTTATAATTAACAAAATCAAGTAGTTATTTTGTTTTGATTCACATGCACTTTTAATTTTTATAAAATCTTTAATTTGTTCATTATGATTTTAATTAAATAAATTTTATTTTTAATATTTAAAAGAATACAATTAATTTTTGTTTTTATAATAGTTCTATTCTTGTGATAATTAAAAAAATAATGAATTTACAATTAACTTGTATAAATGGATGTGCTGTGGGTCACATAGTCTCTTGTACGACAAGTAATTGAATGATATTATTATAACTTTTACTTAAATTTGGAACAAACATGAATTGAGAAAAGAATATTACATAACTAAAGTGCCATTTCACTTAAATAACTATGGAGTAAATATATGTGTCTTAAATTATGTTTACATAAGTGAGTTAATTGAAATATAATTCTTTTTTATTATAATTAAAAAAACATAACCAAAATAAAAAAAGTTAAATTATTTTTTTAAAAAAATTAGAAGACAACATTGACTCAGTCAATACTAAATGATTAAATTAAAACTTTTAAAATACTTAAAGAACCAAAAATATATTAAAACTAATTTTTTGTTCTTTAACTCTACTTCACATTCAACTATTATATATAGCCACTTTTTTTAGGGGAAGGGGAGGGGGAGAAGAAAAACTACATCCACTTCTTCTCTTTTAAATTAAAGTAAATTAAATAAGGTGCTTATGAGGTTAATTTGTCTAAATTACATATGATATTGCTCTTGTTTTAAAAAATATTATCCAATTCTCCTATAATATATATATATATATTGTAAAAACCCTTTATACTATTTACTTTCTATCAATGAAGTTAACTTTTTGCAAAATTGTATTCTTTCTAAAGATAAAATTACTTAATTGCCTTGAATGATATATTAAAATTTATATTTATAGTCTCATACTAGAGCTTGATATCATTGTTATGAGAGTAGATCCCCTACAGTGTGTTGCTTCCATTAGAGCAATTTAGACCATTGAGATCTAATTTAAGGTTTAGATTTTAATTTTTTTAATCTAAATTTTACTTTTATTTTTTATTTTGAAAAATTTTTCATTTTAAATGAAGTAAAACACATAATGAAGATAGTCTTCCAATTTCCATCAAATAGATTGTTTATATAATGAAAGTTGAAAGACTATATTCATTTTGTGTTTACTGACAGGTCTGTTGCACAACCCTCAAAATAAAACTAAATTGAACTAAATATGTAGCTACTGGCATAACCTAGGTCATCTCCCTTAGAATTAGAGTTCAATATTCAATTGGGTTTCTAAGTGTTAAAAAACTCTAAAAATTTCCTAACTAAAGGGGGTTTTTGATCTAATTGAACTAAGTAAAATAGAATTGAATTAAAATGACTAACTATCTAATTGGATGAATTATGGGTTAATGATGGTGTTGTGACTAGCTTTGGAATTGTCCCTTAGTAACCATTATCATTATCCTAATTCAATTGTAATTAATTCTGATCTAAGAATCCCTAATTGTGTCAATTGGTAAATGATCTTGAATTACCACTCAAGATTCAAGAACTTAGCAATTTGATGTTAATTGAGACCTCAACTACCATTAAATTACTAATTCTTGTGATTAAGATCTGTGAACACTTGAATTGGATAATTAATTGATTAATTAGCCTCTGAATTAACATCCTAGGATATTTAATTAAACAACTAAACTCCAAGGAATCCTTAAATCAAATAATTAAGCACACCAATTCTCACAAGCATGTTATCAAACACCTTGATTGCACACTTGGAAAATGGTAAGAAAATGAAAATCTAGTACTTAATTCATACAATTAATTAGCCAATATCTCTCCTAATAAATGTCTAACCAGTTATCAATCATGAACTACATCAATTTCAATCACTTACAAGCTCAACCAAGCATATAAAATAATTAAAATTGGTATAGAAAGAGAGGAAAATAAAATGAAATTCTTAGCCCAAAATTCTGATTTTAATTCTTGGATTTAAGCTTCAACTCAAGAGCTTCCTTTGAGCTAGCCACAAGGGAGAATTAAGGCTTCATTGAATGGAGATGGAATGGGAATGGAGGAGATGGCGTGGAGAGGATGGTCTGGACGACATGAATGGACCAAGTGGAGTGAATGTGGAATGACTGAGTGAATCAATGATGGACGATGATTGAAATATGCTCTCTTTCACATGCCCCATTAATCATTCACGTGCTCAGCCCCCCATTCCTTTATTGCCCGTAGCTTATATGTGATTATATGTATGAGAGTGGGCCCCACTTCATTTTATTTTATTATATTCCACATGAATTCTAGCCCAAGCTCTTTTCTGACGTCATTTTTCTCATGTTGGCTCCTAGCTCATGCTTCGTCTTTCTTCACGTGTTCCTTTAATGTTTGTATTCTGTTGCTATTCAGACGTAGCTCCTCGCTTCTTTTCTTCATTCTTCACGTGGCCATGGCTTCTTCATACAGCTCGATTGTATGTTTAAGTTGGAGTCCTCCCCAGCCTATAGATCCTTTTCCTCTCTAGCCTTCATGCGTGATTGTGTATGTGCCAAAACCAAGCTCACTTCACGTGGTTTTCTTTTTTTGTTTAGCCACGTACTCCTCACATAAAGTCCTTACTTTCACATGCTTCACTTTTGCTCGTGTTTGTGAGCTACATGCCTCGCATTTCCACGTTAAAGTTCCTTCTTTCTCTCCTTTCTCTGCTTCTTGCTTTCACACACACACTCTATTTCTTCTTCTCTACTTCTGCTACATATTCCTCGTGTTTTCTCCATGCAAGCTTCTTCTCACATGCAGCTCTTCTCTTTACAGACTAGAACTCGAGCCTCCATCTTCCTTAATTCCTTAACTCGTGGCAAGCTCCTTTGTATTCAAAGCCTAGCTCTTTTCCACCTCTCTTCCCTACTGCTCATGCTTCTTGTTGCTCAACTCGATATGCTTCATGCATGGTTCTATGGCTTAATCGTGCTGTTGCATGCTTCTTCTCTTCACCACAAGTGTATGGAAGAGTGGGTGGCTGCTTACATGCTTTCTTCCATGCAATTTATTCTCTCCTCCTATAACCTAAAGCTTAAATGAATGTCCATGCAAGCTTCATGGAAGGATGTGGGTGTCCAGCTTCATCTCATGCATATATATATATATATATATTCTTTTTAATATTCAGATTTCATTTGCCTATAATCTGCATAAAAACAAAGGACAAAAATTCACTAAAATGATTTATACGTTTAAAATCAATTATTTTGCAGTTAAATTCATAAAGTGTAGAGAATGGCTACTAAAATCAATTATCTACCTAAGTAAATCCATTAAGCCTTATTTAACCATTAAAAAGCTTAAGCTAAGGAGAATAATATCTATAAAAATCATGCTTATCATTTACTTCCTTCAAAATAAAAAATAAAAATAAAAAAATCTGGATGGTCGAAATTGTTCTAAGAGTAGTAAGGGATCTGCTCTCCATAGCTATATGCCATTAATTAGACATTTTAATAAACAAATAGCATGTATCATACATATATAAACACAGAGAATAATGAGGGAAAAATAATAATACTTGGGAAAAGAAAAGAAGAGAAGAGTGTTTTCATCTTTTGGAAGGAACACATTTTGTGCACTTTATTGACAAAATTAATATATATCAAATGTTAGCATAGTCAAATGTTTTTAAAAAAGAAAAAAAAGGAAAAAAAGCATCAAATATAATTGGACAAATTATTTAGAAGGACTTAATCTTTTCAAAAATTATACTAAGAGACATTAAAAATTGATATTATTTTTTAGGACTAAGAGCCAAACTTTGACAATCTATGGACGAAAATGCCCTCTCTATTTTCCTCATTATGCAACTAGCCCAATCTCCCGTTCTTTCATGCCATTTCTTCCTCACACTCTTGCCATTTCTTGCTTTGTTTCTTCTTCCTTCACCATTCCTGCCTTCCTTTTTGTCCTTTGTCCCTAATTTCTTCATCCTTTATCCTTCCATTTCTTTGACCTTGCATTTCTTCCTTTTCTCATCCTACCATTTGTCCCTCTAGTTTCACCATTTTTGTCTCCTCATAGTCCTACTTGATAAGCTTTTGCATGAAAGAGCAAAGAGATGGCGTGAGTTAAGACATTTTGCTAACAATCTATGCAGTGGCTAAAAGCACAACCTTCTTAGGACAAATTTTAAAGAATTCAAGTTGGACATATTTTAAAGGATTTAACTAGAAGGCTCTACTATGAAGGGGCTCAAATAGTTGGAAGACTAATAAAGGAAGGGTGTCCTTATGGGAACTAATGAAAGTAGTAAGATCATGCATGGATTGTGATGTTAATGAAATGTAATTAAAATACACATTGAAATTTGATGCCTCTAAGTTGTTAGACATGGTTGATGATACTAAGGTCCTACAATTGATCAAGTACAATAATCAATGTGTACATATGTATATAATAAATGGGGAACAAACTAGAGCATTACCATCCTTGTCCATAACAACATAAGGAATTAACCTTTTATAATATTTAGTAAATATCCATAGTATGTTATAGTCTCTCTACCCTGGTCTCATTCTTTAGTCTTACAAAATTTCAATTAATTGAAAATGCAAAATAAATTTAAATTCATTTCATTCAAATGCTGAGTCTCCTTTCAATTAGGAACTTTTACTTCTTCCATGTGCAATATAGAGTACCGTTATACCGACACCTTAATTAAATTTTACCAAATGAACAAATTTGATTATTGGTTTTGGATAATTTTTTTCCCAATGCTATGGAATTCAAGCAGGCATTATATAAGTACAGCATTACCTATAAATTTGGATATACTTTCATAGGAACAACCCCTACAAGATGATTGTCAAGTGCGACATAAATGAATACAAGTAGAAGTTAACGACTTATGTAGTGGCTAAAACCACGCCCTTCTTAAGTGTGCAAATCTTTGGCAATGAACACTTACGCTTGGCATAAGAAAATTTGGCAACCTTTCACAAGGTAAGGGTTGATTTAGTGACATCTATAATTGTTGATAATGTAAGGTCAAGTAGGGATAAAGCACCCAATGATACCTGTAATGACCTATTATGGATTAGCATTAAATTACCATCAAGCATGGATGGGCAAGGAAAAAGCTTTAACTAATATTAATAGGCTAGTAGACCAATCGTATATGCTAATCCTTTTATTGTGTAACCGTTTAATGGAAAAGAACTATACTATTACAAGGTAGACTTTATATGCAAATAACGATTTTAAGTGGTTGTTTATTGCATATGGATACTTTATAATTGGTTTCATACTTAGTTTAAAATTAATATTATACATTGATAGTTGCTACCTTAGTAAGTTGTACTTAGAGACTCTCTTAGTTGTATCTATATATGACATAGACAATGACTTGTATCCACTTGCTTATGTAATTGTAAGTGCAAAAACATATGATGATTGAGTACGGTTCCTTTGAAATTTTAAAGACTTGATTAGTTTTGTGGAAACTACTCTAGTTTCAAATTGCTATAATAACATAATCAATGTAGTAAGAGAAGTATTTGGTGTAGAAAGGCATGCATTCTGCTATTGGCACATAAAAGAGAACTTTAGCAATGAGTTCTCTAAAGTTTGCAAGGGACAAAGAAAAAGGTGTAATAATGATATGCTGAAATTGCTAGATGGCATTATGTATGCTTATTTGGACTTGGACTATATGAAAGCATTAGAAAATTTGAGGCCATTCTCCTTTGAGTTAGCTAGATAGGTGGAGACATAGGGAGATGTTGCTAGGTGGTCATTATTTAGATTCCTATCCCAAAGATGGGATAATATTATAATTAACATTTTAGAATCTTTTAATACATGGATAGTGAAAAAGAAGAGGAACAATGTTTGTGTTTTGATCAACGAGCATCAGGAGAAGGTTGCTAAAAAGCTATATGCTAGTAAGGAAGCTATTGCTAAATGGATAAATAAAGTGAGTCCAAAGATTGAGGCAATGCTAAAGGAGAATGTTGTTAGGACAGAAAGCATGATAGCATAGCATTATAGGATTAACTGGATAGTAGTTCAAATGGAAGCACTAATTTGAGGGTCAATGTGGCATTGAGAAAATGTACTTGTCAAGCTTAGCAAATGTCTAGAATTCCATGCCCTTATGCATGTGTAGCAATAAGGAAGTTGCATGGGAATATGTACATTTACGTTGAAGAGTGTTACTTGCTTAACTCATAGCAAAAAATCTATATGAATACAACAATCCCTGTGAAGACCTATGATATGCCAAATTTGAATGATCTTTCTATTGATGATTATGTCAGTAATACTTTCCTACAACCACTTATCACAAGCTATCTTGTTGGGAGATCTAAGAAAAAAAGATGTGAGTTCTAATTTCAAGACAAGGTTCAATACCAGTGTTCCCATTGTTAGGAGGCTGGCCATAATCAAGGCTAGGTGCAAAAATCCTTATCCATCTTTACCCTGCTGATGCAAAGGTAGATACTTGGTGATTTTGTTTATAACTTTTGCCAAGGAAGTGATTTGTGGTATTTTTTAAAGTTCAAAAGTTAAGTTCTTTTTGGTACATATATAAACATGACCTATTTTTTGCACATGCATTAATTATAGCTTGGTTATATATAGGATGGTTATACCTGATCAGTATATGTGACAAGTTCAAGTTTTTTGTTTTTAGGACAATAAAAAATGTATGTAATAGTTAAAGGTAGAGCAATGTCTAACTTTTTTTTGTTTTTAAGACATTGTATGTAATAGTTATTTATGTATATAATAGTTATAAGTGGAGCAATGTCTAAATTTTATGTATGTAATTGTTATAGGTAAAGTTGTAATAGTTATAAATATAGCAATTTCTGACTTCTTAGGTTTTTGGGACACTGGATATAATAGTTATTTATGTATGTGATAGTTACAAGTGGAGATAGAGCAATGTCTGAATTTTGTGTATGTATGAGTTGTAGGTGAAATTGGTACTAATAAAGCTTTATGTTGCAAGTGATGTATGTATGTAACCTATGTGTCTAATCTTTGCACTACCAATGAATTGAGTTGCACAGTATATTAAGTGATTTTTTGTATATGGCTTTTATAAAGGAATTGAATCATCAAGCTTTTGTATATGTAATAGTTATTGGTTAAGTTGTCACTAATTAGGTTTGTGTGTGTAATGTTTATTCCCTCAATGGTTCATCTTTCTTGTTTAACGTATGCACATTAATATAATGCATTGAATTACACAATAACACAATAGATCATTACCACTTGAGTTTAGTAATGATATAGGTGACTTTTAATTACTATTGAATTACACAGTAGATCATTACCATTAGATATTGTTCATGAAATTCACTACCAGATTTAAGAAAATTTACTACCAGTCAAGCTATAGTTACTATTGAGTTTTAGAATTGTTATTATTAGGTTTTAGGAATACTATTAGATTTAAAAAAAAATTATTACTAAGTCTTAGGAATCATGTAGACTACAATTACTATTGAGTTTTAGAACTATTATTACCAAATTTTAAGAATGTTACTACTAGATTTAAGTAAAACTTACTATTGAGTTTTAGGAACTGTATAGACTATAGTCATTATTAAATTTTAGAATCATTATTATTAGATTTTAGGGACATTATTATTAGATTTAAGAAAATTTACTACTAAGTTTAAGAACCTTGCAAAGTATAGTTACTATTGAGTTTTAGTACTATTACTATAAGGTTGTAGTAATGTCATTACTAAATTTAAAAAATTTACTGCCAGGATTTAGGTACTTGGCAAACTATAGTTACTATTAAGTCTTAGGATCGTAACCACTAGCTTTTAAGGACATTACTATTAGATTTAAGGAAATTTACTATTATGGACCATGCAGAATGTAGTTACTATTGAGTTTTAGGATTGTTATTACTAGGTTTTAGTTATGTTGCTCCTAGATTTAAGAAAATTTACTACCAGATTTTAAGGATTATGCAAACTATTGTTATTTTAAGTTCTAGTATCATTACTACCATGTTTTAGGAACGTTACTATTAGATTTAAGAAAATTTATTATCATGTTTTAGGAACCATGTAAATTATAGTTACTATTGAGTTATAAGACCGTTACTACTAGGTTTTAAGAATGTTACCACTAGATTTAATTTACTACCAAGTTTATTGATCTTGTATAATATAATTACTATTGAGTTTTAAGATTATTACTACTAGAATTTAGCAACATTATTACTAGATTTAACGAAATTTACTATCAAGTTTAGGAACTATGTAAACTATATTTACTACTAAGTTTTTAGATCATTACTATCATATTTTAGGAATGTTATTATTAGATTTAAAGAAATTTACCACAAGTTTTAAGGACCATGCAAATTTTAGTTACAATTGAGTTTTAAGACCGCTACTACCAAGTTTTAGAGACCTTGTAGACTATAGTTATTATTGAGTTTTAAGACAGTTACTATTAGATTTAAAAAAATTTATGATCAAGTTTTATGAACCTTATAGACTATAGTTACTATTGAGTTTTAAAATCATTTCTACCAATGGTAACATTGGATTTAATGAAATTTATGACTAGGTTTTAGGGACCTTCAAACTATATTTACTATTGAGTTTTATGATTATTACTATTAGGTTTTAGAAATATTACTATTTAATTTAAGAAAATTTACTATAATGTTTTAGGAGTTACAGGATCATTACAATAAATGGTAGAAAGCTTTTAGAGATCTTAGCATGAAATTTACTATTATTGTAACATCCGATTTTCTGAAAACAAGAGAAAATATGAGAAACATAACGTGCGATTTCTCCGTAAACGAACGAAATTCACCGGATACAAAAGGAAGTCCCCCAAGATGATGTAGTGAAGGTCCTAAAAAATTTGGGAAGCATTCTAAACTCTTGAAAATGAGAATTGTAGCCTCAGACGGAAGAAAAAAATAGAGCTAAAATGAAGAAATAAATTCTTACGAAAAGCCTACAAAACATAATGACATTTTCGTAATTTTGAGAAATTTTTATAATTCATATAGGAGGGCTTCTTAAATGAAAATTTTGAGTTCTCTAGGGTTCTCAGAGGCCTTAAAAATCATGGAAAGCCTCGGGACAGTTAAATCTCCTCTGGTGGATGTTTTCCAAAGTTAGTGTGCCCGAACTTTGACGAGTTCATTTGGGAAGGTTTTAGCTCCAATTTGAGTGATTCCAAAGGCATTTTTCTTAATTAGGAACTTAAATTTTATAATGGAAAAGACGGTTTTCAAAAAGGAGCTAAAACAAAGGAGAAACGAAAATACAAAGTATGAAGGGCAAAATTAAATTTTTTTGAAAAAGTCACTTTTCCCTACCTATATATAGGTGGTGCCTCATACTTGCCCTCATTTCTCTTTAGATTTTCTAGCCCCAAATTAGAAGAAAAACCCTAAGGTAGAGGCGTCCAAGAGAGGAAGAAGAAGGAGGAAGAAAACCAAGCTTAAGTTATATTTTCATGGTGATTTTCCTTGCTTTTCTTCATCCACACCTCCTCTCCTCCCTTCTCCTTTCTTTCCTTGGATTAAAATGAGGTTTATAAATCTAATTCAAGGGAGATATTTAAGGGAAAGTTCAGATTTGAAGAGAGAAGCTTGGAGAAATCAAGATTCAAGCCAAATTAAGCAAGGAAATAAGGTAAAAATGCATTCTATGGTTGATAGCTTTCATCACACTTCTTCTTCATTTTGACCTAGCCTAAGAACCATAGGAAGATCTGATTTTCAAGCCCAACCAAACATGATTCTTAGGTATTTGATGGAGAGGAATAAGAATATGAAAAAGAAACCATGAAAAAGGCATTAGGATTTAAGATGCAAAACCTAGGTTTTCAAGTGCACCTTTCAAAATTTGAATTTATGTGATGCTTCCTAGGTCTAAGAGTATAAATGAGTTCTTGAGACACCAAAGATACTCCCCACTGTAACAACCGGAAAAAGAAAAGGAAAAAAAAGAAGAAAGCTGAAAATTTTTGAAATTTAGAAATTTTTCTAAGTCTTCTCGCAATAGCGAGAAATGGCCTGGCTATAGCGAGGGTAGCTGTTCGCTATAGAGAAGATGCTTCTAGCTATAGCGAGTGCGGGCATCCCATACAAAAACCAGAGGGCTGCTCGTCGTAGTGCGTGCCATAGTGAAAGTGGGGGTCTGGAACTGATACGTGCTCGCCATAGCGAAGGTTAAACCTCGCCATAGTGAAGGGAATTGATACGTGCTCGCCGTAGCGAAGGTTAAACCTCGCCATAGCGAAGGTAACTAATACGAGCTCGCCGTAGTGAAAGTTAATTTTCGCCATAGCGAGGGTCAGTCTGGAAAAGCGTAAAAAGGGAGAAATTGACTTATTTACACGACTCAATTCATTCTTTCTCTCTTATTTGCCCTAGACTTCGACCCAAGGAGAGAAAAGAGGCATGGAGAGTGAGAGAGACCAAGAGAAGGAGGAAGAACAAAGGAAAGGTAAGCAAGCTTCTCTCTTTTCTTCTTAGCATCTTGATCTCCTCTCTTTGCCCTCTCTTTCTATGGTTTTGCTTGTGAAATTAGTGGGGTTTTAGGCATGGGTCAGAAGAGAGAAAGTAGAGAACCACTCTTGAACTTCTTTGTTTTCCTTGAGAATGTTGGTTCTACTACCATGAGAGCTTGAGAGAGAGGAAGAGTTGGTGACATTCTAGAGAGAGAAAGAACCCCTAGGTTCCTTTATATTATGAGGGTTTGCTCTGAAGAACTTCTAAAAGTTGTTAAGTTATGAGAGAGTAATTTATGCTCTTTGTTGTGTCTAGGCTTAAGTGAAGCACCTCCATCAAGGTGTGATTGTGAAACCAAGAAAGGAGAAGAGAAATTGAAAGGGAAAGCTTCTGTTGGCTTATAAGGTAGCTCTCTCTCTACTCTTTCTTGTTGCATTGTTGGATGTAATAGTCATTGTATGCTTGTGTATTGTGTGAGATATGCCATATGTTATTGCTTTGATGTATCGGTACCAATGTGCTTGTGTGTTGGATTATGAGAATTGCGCGGGTGAGGTAGTGCCGAAAGTCCCTTGAGATGGGTGAGGTAGAGCCGAAAATCCCTTGAGATAGGTGAGACAAGGCCAAAAGTCTCATAACCGAGTGAGGCTAAGTCAAAAGTCCCTAAACTCGGGTGAGGCCATCCAAAAGTCCCTAAACTTGGGTGAGGCTAGACCAAAAGTCCCTAGAGCTTACTTGTGGCATTGTTGTGATTTTCATGGCATGTATAACATGTATTATGTGATTGAGAATGGTTGGATGCTAAATTACATACTTTGACTCGTTATATGCCTTGATTGCTTCCTTGAATAAGTGCATGAGCTACTGAGATTCCATGAATCTCACCCCTTCCCCTCCCAACTTAACATGCTAGGTGGAGCTCAAGGAGAATCAAGTGCACACCAAAGAGCCTAGGGGAATGATTAGATGAATATTAGTTTGTTTTGACTCTTTTGATATAAAGAGGTGCCAAAATAAATATGCACCTTCTATTTTTGAGATGTACATGTTGTAACAAGTGTAAATGTAAGGAAACATAATGTATAAACTATGTCGATAGCCAAAGTAAAGCAAATGTGGGTTTTGCCCTTTTTGTGGCTTGTATGTGATAGTGTATTTTGGCCCGTGGCATAGTGAGTTTGAAATGTATGATGATTTGGACCACTTGGACATGTTATATAGACTATTTTCATGCTTTTAAACTTGTCCATGAGTTGTTGGAATATGTGGGAGGCCATTTGGACCCATTTGAGCCGTTTTGGGTGCCAAAACTGTCAATTTTGTGAGCTCCATCAAAGTATGACCAAATGAGCTCTTCTTGCTATGTAATTTGGCATGCCTCTAGAGTTTGTATAGAGCTTCTTGGGAAGCTAAAAGTGTGTAATATTTGGATGTCTAAGGAATATTTGGTGAATTGTTAAAGTTAGGAAATTTTAATGATTTGGTTATGGCACTGTGTAGTTAGTTTGAAAATAAAACCTTGTCATTCATGGACCAAATAGAGTCTAAATGTTGTGAAATTTTATACACATAAACTAGACAACCTCAGTGACCTATACCATTTAGAATCACCTAAATCGGAGGTCTGTAGAGAGAGAATGAACCTTCTGAAGTTCTGTATCAGTATCAGGGAGCCCATCCGACCTCCGTTACTGTTCCATTAGTTTTCGAGGTGTAAAGGCTACTGAACTAATCTAGACTTATTTTTTCTTCTAGTAGACATCTTTAGCTTTCCAAATTGGTATAGTTTTCCTAGATTGGATTTTTGTGGATTTAGTTATGAATTTTCGAAGTCCATGACAGTAAGCTGCGCCAGAAACAGGGACAGTCAGACCTCTGTATCATTTTCGATGTCAAACATGGTCCAAATACTGAGATTATGATTGGGAATTATTTTTCGTGTAAAGTTAACACTTAGATCTTTCCAGAAAGCTAGGGTTTACTAGATTTCCATTTTTCTATAATTAGTTATGATTTTCCAAAGTTAGAGCCAAAAATCTGACTTTTGGGCCCATGTGAGAAATTGCATTTTTCTGATTTTTGGTTCTATACGCGTGGCTTATGGCTTGTTTTATGCTATGTATGAGTTGTATAAATGGAGTGTGAGTAGAGAATGTGAATGATGGGTTCACAGGACCCACGGGGCAGAAGATGAGTGTTTGAAACCCCGTTTCATAGCATAAATATGCCACGATTGGTATTGGTTCTTTGGAAATCATATGGAATTGAGCCCAGAGGGAGGCTAGATGTAGTTAATATATTATGGTGTTACACCCACAAGCTTTTCCTTTCAAGAAAACTAAAAGAACTCCAAGAAGCCCAAATAATGCCATAGTCTTAGCCAAGCATATTCCATGGTGCTAGGGAGAGTTTTAAATTTTTCTAAGGCCATTCTTGAGTCATATTTGATGAATGAAAGTGAGGGGAGGCCTTGGAAAAAATTTAGAACTCATAGAAAGTGATTTGGTGTCTTAGGTTCCGTATTATGACTTAAAGAAGCAACATGGTACTAGGCCTTTTGTTTTAATGGTGTGATGACTCCAAGAGGCTTAAAAGGAGTCAAGAATCATATTTGAAAGGAAAAAATGAGGCGTAGAAATTATTTGAGGGGTGTTGCTTCATTAGGTGCAATTATGGACCATAATAGAGCTTATAGAGCAATCTATCATCTAAGCAAATTGTATGGCCTTAGAGATTGTTTCATGAACCTAATTGGCTCCCATAAATTGTATCTAGGTCAAGAGAAACCATCTATACTAATTTGTAGATGTGTGGCTGAAAGAGGAGGCTTGAGTCCAAAGGAAAAAGTGTGTAATTGTATGTAAGGTAGCTCTCTCCACCTTCTCTTAGGCATGGATGTGTGTTTAGCTTGTTTTAGAATGTGTGTATGTGTATTTTCAAGCTTTGAAAAGTATGCTAGCATGCCTTTATATACCATGATGCTTGATGCCATGTTATGTTCTCAAATGATTACATGATATTTGTGTGAGTTTGCTTGAGTGTAGAGAGGCTAAGAATTCTTCCCTTTGGTGAAGATGAGCCAAGAACCCTTGAGCTCGGTTGAGACAAAGTAAAGAGTCTCCCAAAAGCAAAGTGGGCTCCTAAGAGTATGGTTTAGTCCAAAGCTCTTAAAGAATGGGTGAGGCAAGTCCAAAATCCATAAGGAGAAGTGTGAGGCCAATCTAAGTACTTGGTGAGCTTTTGGATGTTTTGTATGATTGATTCATATGCCAAGATTGTTTTAAAATATGCATGTCTTCCACTTTAACCATGCATGCATTTGAAAAGCTTGCTTTACACATATTATATATGATTGAATGGGAGATGAGCTATTGGGATTCTTTGAATCTCATCCCCTCCTTTCTAATGATCTAACATGCTAGGTGGACTAAGTAAGTATAGAGAAGGGAGCTAATAACCATGAATGACAAACTTATGCCTTAGTTTTAGCCATTTTGGAACCATACTTATGTATCTTAATGTCTATGATGTTGTAAATATATTATGGACCTTGAGACATGTATAAATATACTATTATATAATGTTTATCACTATGAATATGATGTATGAGCTTTAGAATACAATTTGAGTATGAAATGCCAAAGTGTGCAATGTGAAAATTTGATAGAAATATGCATAAGTGTGGGGTGAATGGCCAAAATGAAATGTATGAGATTTGGGACCATTTGGACAGCTCACACAAGTCTCAAATAGGTTTTTAAACTTGCCCAAAAGATGCCAAGACCAAGGGAAATCCATTTGGCAATTTTAGTACCCAATATGAAGCCAAAATTGACCATAATGGATTCCTATGTCACTTTTTAGCCAAATGAGTTAGTCTTACTCTGAAATTATACATGAAATTAGGTCTCATTGAGAGCTTTTTGGAAAGTTAAAGAACATAATTTTCGGAGGTCTAGAGAATATTTGATGAATTTTCAAAGTTGGGATTTTTTATGGATTCTGGTATGTGCATTGTTCATACTGGCAGTTTTGTATTTTATGTCACTCGATAGGCCAATTGTGTCCAATGCTTGTAAAATTTTATATGCATAAACTATAGGTTATAATATTTCTATGGCAACCAAGATCATCTCATTTGAAGCTCTGAGCAGAGAGTTATATATTTTTTAAGTTGGCTGTCAGTAGTAGTGGCGCCCTAGGAGTTCAGTTATTATTCTATAAGATTCCAATGGCTAAATGTATCTATTTCATTCTAGAATTATTTGTAACATCAATTTAACATTTGTAGCTTTCTAGAATGATTGAATGTGTGTGATTTCAATTTTTATAGAATTAGTTATGAAATTTAAAAGTTTTTATCAGTAATTTGAATAGCAGCCAAGGCAGCCAGCGACCTCAGTAATTTTTCAAATGTCAAACGTCCTCTATGATAAATGTTATGGTCTAATCATATTTTTAGTGTGAAGCAGACATCTATAGATTTCCATAATAACCAAGATTGCATGATTTCAATTTTTCTAGAATTAGTTATGATTTTTCAAAGTTTGCCCAAGGAAAAGGCCAATTCTGGCCGAAAATAAACTTCCATTTTTCATGCCTCATTTCGGTTTCCATGAGTTGTAGGCATTTTTTTGGGATGTAAATGAGTTGTAATGATGTAATTAAATATGAGGATATATAGTATGAGCTCACATGGTCAACGTAACACCAATTGTAAATTTTTAAGTATAGCGCAACGCAAATAAATCCATTATTTTCATTCCCCTCTTTATATGCTCTTATGGAAATAATGAGGTGAAGCTTATGAATGTCATGAAATGAGTTAGAATTTATGGTGTTACAATTATGATTCTTGACCATCATTATCCAATTTAAGGAAAATTACTATCCAACATGAAAGTAGGGTGATTGTCACTAGCAGGTTTAACGAAGTTAATAAA
The DNA here is from genome assembly GCA_032878935.1 of Erythrophleum fordii. Classification (NCBI taxonomy): domain Eukaryota; kingdom Viridiplantae; phylum Streptophyta; class Magnoliopsida; order Fabales; family Fabaceae; genus Erythrophleum; species Erythrophleum fordii. The sequence goes on from JAVQMF010000053.1 coordinate 36,449,270, forward strand.
TAAACATTGAATTTGTTAACATACAAAGACTTTTAATACATTTAGAACTTCAAGAAACTTGCAATATCATACTATTATTATAATTGTAACCATACAATATTTCAACTAATTTTTCTACAATGTTCACATTTGAGGTTTTATTGATAACCATGATGATACATAACTGAATAGATGAAGCAATCATTTAACCACTATATTTTTTCCCCTTCCTTTGCTTTATTGCAAGAGCAAAGGCCCTTACATTATCATGATAGTTGTTAAGTGGATGATTAACTAAGTCTCATGTAAGTTGGACACAAAACTATTCAATTGTTCCTGAAAATTGCAACCTTGCAACCATTTACATATGAGCCACAAACATTAAATGGTAATAGAAAATCGAATGAGAATCTCTTACTATAGTATAGGTAGGTATGATGTGACCTTTCTATTCAAGCTTCGATTCCCATATAAGATTGTAAGTATTTTATTAGGTAAATACCATAATCATCACTGAGCAAAGAAAATGGGATAATAAAGTGATGTTAGAAAACTATAGTACTATAGGTAAATGATAAGTTTATGCAAGCATATAGTAGTTCACTAACATATTTGGTTATTGGGGCAACTTAATATCTTTGACGATGATAACTAGGTTTGCTTCAACCTATTTTACATGTTTGAGCATGGTGAAATGATCTTTCTATCATATTATCCATACACAGTATCAAACATAACATTATCATTATTGTTACCTCTATACACTACAGAAAATTAAAACATTATATAATATTACTGTTATGTTGGCTATCTTTTTTTGTCCTTCCTTAGCCCATTGAATTAATGAATCAAGGGTGTATAGAATGCATGCCTGGAGATCTAGAACAAAGCAAAACTAGTGATTAAAAAACATCACAAATACAAACAACTGCAGATAGTTGTAAATAAGCAATATTATGCAAGGTTATCAACCAAAACTATATAAAAAATATACAAAAGAGGTTGAACCAAGTTGCAATCCATAATATTATAACTTATGTTGTTTGGCCATAGTTTATCCATGACATCATCTACTTTGTATTGTCTCTGAGGTTTTAAAAGTTTTCTCTATACCATTAATTTCACTGACATAATTATTGGATTATATCAGGTGAGAAATTTTAGCAAATGATCATAAAAATGACATCAATGGAAAGACCAAAGTAGTTACCATAAAACCCTCATTAGTGTATGTCACGTGATAGTTGAGTTTCTTTTGCCCTTGGTCTTTTATCAGTACTCTTGACACCATTGTTATGACTTACAAACAACCAAGCAAAGCAATCATCATGTAATGACCAATTGAAGCATTAGAATAACCAAGGCAAGCACAAGTCAAACTCATAGATGTATTAATCTATTTTTTTTTTCCAAGGCATTGGCACTCAGCCCAAGTGAGGTGAAAATTGAATATATCAATTAGTACCCCAGTAAAGGAGACTATTCACTAATGCAAAAACATGAAAACCTATATAGCTTAGCAATATAAAATAAAATTGCAATTTGAACTTACTGATTCCTGTTTGCCTTGGCAACTCATGTGGTGTAATATTCATATATTTTCTTCTTCTTCTTCATGTGTTCATATGTTTTTCCACATACAGTGGCCACTTTACAGCTTTAAAAGGGCTCACTAACCTACAAGGGTGTTGTGGAAGCAAAGAGAGCAAAACCTGAACTAGAATGCAAAAATCGGCAATGCATATCACCTCTCTTTAGAGCAATTAACAATAAGAAAGACAATATCTATAATGGGTTGAGGGAAGAATGAAAATGGCATCCACATAGAAAATTGTTGGAAGAATGAAGGCTAAAAATTAGCTCATGGTAAGGGCTAAAACAAGGCAGAATCACAAGGGAGACATAACAATAATTTAGCAAAATACTTGACCAAATGAAGCTTCAAACAACACAAGAAAAAGAGAAAACCCAGTTGCACAAGAAGCTCATTGGAAATTTCTTGCCATGGTTAGAAGAAGAGTTTTAGGGCAGCAGGAAATTTTTAACTGAACATGGAAGGAGAAGACTGAAATCATGAAAATGGAGAGAGCAAATAAGCTTTAGGAATTTTATGATTTTATCTCTTTTTGTTTTTAAAAAAAGTGGCAGAAGGACCCATTGGCAAAAATGAGAAAGTCCTAGGATTACTTGCAATTTCAAAAAAATGAGGTCCCAACAGCAGGACATATATAAATAATTATAATTATAATTATTATTAATGTATTTGATTTTAAGAGTTGTCAAACTTAGGTTCTTTTAGTTTTTTTTTTCTTATTTTAAATTTTAATTATTGAAAATTTAAAATTTCTCTTAGCGGATATTACACTATGCATAAGAAATTATTAGTCTAATGATTTTGAGTTTTGAGCAAGAAGATGTAGTCTACTACATGCTTTAAGAAGGTTTATGATAGTATTAGGAAGTTCTTGAATCCTAAGAGCCTTAGGGATTGTTGTCGTCTAGAGAAGGGACTTGTTGTTTGTCTCGATATATTAGAGTAAGACTCTTCTAATTTTTATATAAATCATTCTGGAGTCCATGTTATGTTTCGACGTGGCAATGCTCTCCCTTGTGGTATACATCAATATTAATTTATTCATTTAGATAGATTTTTGTTCTGTATTGAATAGGAAGAAATGTTTCCAAAGTTAGTGTAGGATACAATTCGATCCTACTAAACTAGATCAAAATTCACTTATCAATTGGATCAATTAAAAGGAAATTGTGCAAAATTGATTGAATCGGTACAGTTATTGAATGTCAATATTAGATATCCAATTTAAACTGATTAACCAGTTAAAAATTACATAATATTTAAATTTTATATTTTATATATTGATTATTTGGTTAAGTTTATTTTTAGTATGAATTTTAATTTGTTTGTGGTTAGATTAAAATTTGAAGCTGCATTAAAGTACTCTTGATTTAAATTTCGTTAGACATATATATTTTCATGATTTAGATTGAAAAATATTTAACCTTAAATTAAAAAAAATTGACTATTCAATCTAATCCATATCAATCAAGGTTGAATTAGATTAGCTCAGTTATGACTAACTTTATTGGATTGATTGAATAGGTATCCAGTTATATTAATTCACTTGGTTGAAGGGATTCAAACGAACGAGTCCAAACCAATCTCATCCCTAATTGGTGAGGTCTTTTTTGATGAGGAGGAAATAGGGAGAGGCATTCGGACAGAGACATCTTTTGGTCCAGATGATTTCTGATTGCGTATGTCCGAAGCTGTTGGGGTTGCACAGAAGATGATCTCTTAAAATTAGTGTTTGAGGAGTTCTATCGAAATGGTAAGATTGAAATGAGCTTGAATTCGTACCCAAAAAAAGACAGATCTATGCAGGAGAAGGATTATAGACCTATAAGTTAGGGAGTGGTGTTTATAAGGTCATCGCTAGAGTCCTCTCGTAGGCTTAGTGACGTTTTGTCTGATACTATCTCAGCCAATCAAAGTGCTTTCAACCTTGATCAGTCATATCACAACTCACAGCAAACTTACTTTCCCAGTGGAATGATAGCTTCACACACTTCTAAACAACAAAAATGAGAGTCATATAACGATCAAGATGAGTCTTTCCTAGCCATAAGTATTAGAATAGTTTAGTTTACAAATTTACGAGCAGAATTCCGACAAGCTACATCGTACATCATTATAATGTTACAGAGAGTTCTCTGGATGTCACCAACTGCAGCCAAACAGCCTGTGTCTGAGTAAGCACAGGTTGCATTAACATAGTTACGTCATGTTCTTATTGACAAGAAATGGAGGTCTGCATGTGGATTTACCAATCTCAAATAAGAGAGGGAGTTGCAACATCAGGAATATGATGACAGAAGCACTTGCCCCTGAGAAGGCAAAAATTACTATCTGAAAGTGTCCGCGGAGCATCAAATAAAAGGCAGCACAAAATGCAAGCATCATGGTCAAGACAGCGCAAACAAGGGCCAAAAGACCAAACATCAAATTCATGGGCAAGGATTTAAGGAAATCCTTTTCAGCATAACGAGACGTGAGGATACTAATGAAGATCATGACTGAAGTTGTGGAAGCAAAGAGAGATAGTGCATCAGCTACCATAAAAACAGTGAACATTCTCTCATTGAGGAAGATGGGAATGCCATCGTCATTGTTTCCGCCGGGAACAGTGAACGCCGCAGCAAACATGATGGTTATCAGAAGAGTTGCCACAACGGTGAAAGTATTTGCAGTATTCTTTGCCCATTGGACCCCATCTTTCACCAACTGCTTGTGTTGCTTGGTAAATAATTCCTGAGGCTTTTGTTTTCTAGTATTTGTAGCTAGCTGAAACTTAGGATGCAAAATTCCTTTCACAGCCTGCGATAGCAAGCTATTATATATGACGAAACGGAAGAGGTGCATGGATAAAGCAATCATGAGCTCTCTTTAATGAGGAAGAGATGTAGAATCGATGCATAAGCTTCATTTGTTTTGCAGAATACAACATATTTGTCGAAAATATTTTCTCAGAAGGTAAGCAATATAAGTTAAAATGATTTCTGCCAAATATATATATATATATGTATATATCATGCTTTTCCAGTGCAACCTAGGAAGTATAAAGTATGTATATATGGACATGTTCAATACAAGATTTGACCTATTCATATATAATTTAAAATGCTATGTCATGTCCAATACAAGTGCTGGATACATGTTGAACATGAACACGAAGTGTTCGTCTTTCATATGGTGTAACTTGTCAGTGCTTGATTTGCACAAAGAAAATTAATACATTTTTTACATTAAGAGCAAAACAAAAAATGTTTTCCATAATCTCAGTGAGGTTTCCGAGAAAGAATGAAATTTTCCAGTGACGCTACCATAAAAGACAGTTAAGAGCTCAATGGGAAGAAAATAATCAAAAGCATTTGATAGGGATTCTAGCCATATTTCCTAGCCAGTGGCAGTAAAGTAAAAAGTGAAAAAGGGAAGAAAAATATTGAGACCTCAAACCATTGAAGTTCTCTTTGCATTAGCAAAGCTGGACCTGATCTGTGATCAAGCTCGTACAAAGCTTCTGACATTCCTGTGAAATGCAACAAATTATTTTTTGATATATCGGTTTCCCAGATAATTGCCCGGTCCCGTCCTTCCAATTTATGCACGAGGTTGAAAATTCTTTCTTGACGATTCAAAACTGCATATGAAAATATGCCTCTCTGCTTGCTATCCTTAACCTGGTAAAGACGAGGATTAGCCTCAGTCATCAAGGTTATGAACTCAACAATTCCATTTTTGGAAGCTTCCAACAAAGAATCGGAAACTGACGCCTCTTGCTGCTCTGAGTCATCATAATTCAAGATTTCCTTAGCCATGCAACAAAGAATCTCAACTACTTGAAAGTGAGTCATCTTTTTATCGTACACTCTCTTAATTCCTGAATGAATATGAAGGGTCTCAAGTTAGTTGAAGTAGAAGTAATTCTAGAAGGGACCAAAAGTAACAAAGTAAAACAAAATTTGTCCCTGAAATTCAATGCAAGTATCCAAAACATACCATAAAATCCAAGGATTTTTTTTTTATACAAAAATCCAAGGATTTTTTCCCACAGCCTTCTTAAGTGTTTGAGGGTTGTAAGCTTCCCCCACAGATTGTATCCATGACCTGAAAGGAGAAGATGGTAAATTTGTCGTAAAATGACAATAATGCGTGTAGAATGATCTATGAGGCACATAAACATTAATGAAAAAAACTGTATCCGTAGTATTAGATACACAAGATACTTAAAATGTATGGAGACTTCAGATTGGTGTCAGTGTGCTTCCTAGCGCATGATGGAAATATAATTGGAAGGTCACCTCTGATATATCTCCTTCGATTCCCCTGATAAACCCGTGATCTGATCTCAATAGCATTTCCTTTATGGTCATGTGTTAAACCTGTGATGGAAAATGAAGATCATTTAATGCTCCAACCATGATATCTAGTTGTTTGGATGAGAAATTAAAGAGATTCCAAAAGGATGCAGTTACAGTTGTAAAGCCAGCGCTGCCAAAATGTAGGAGGACTTCCGCTAGGAAATACTGAAGGCTTCTGAGCCAATGCATATATGGGACTAACACTATCAAATTTTTGGTTCAGGGGTAACTGCGGGTTCCGTTGGAGCAGTTCCAAGGCAACATCTGTTATATAAGGCACATAGATATTAAATGGTAATGAATACCTTTACCCAAAAAAATTTAGTAATTAAAGCCTGTTTGAAATTATTTTTGTTTTAATGTTCTCAAAACAAATATTTTTTAAAACAAATTTTGAGAACAAAAAAATTAAAAAAATCGTTTGAATTATTATTTTGAAAAGTATTTATTTTTTGTTTTTTGTTTTTCTGATTCTGCATAACAAAAATTACAAAACATACAAAACATGTTCTGATTTTTCTGTTTCTGAAAACAAAATTATATTTTTTTGTTTTACAAAATACTTCATTAAAAACACATTATCAACTTAAAAACAAAAAAATATTCTAAAAACAGGAAACCAACATTCATTGTATACAAAAAAGTCTACATCATTGTCCATACAGCATTTGCATAGTTTCATAAACTCCCATGGCTTGCAGGCGCACATGGTCTTGGCATATGTTTGGATAGACTTTACTAGTAAATCCCAAATACAACCTTTTTTCCGGGTTGGATTTCTTTTCTGTCAAAAGCTAAAATTTTTAACTTCTCGAAGACTTTTCCAGTTCAGAAAGTAAGCCCTTTCTCCCAGAATAATGGATATTCAGTCTAAATTAAAAATATAATTTGTTTCCACATAAGGTTTTTCACTCTAACGCCGTAAAATGATTGTTTTAATACAAAGTATGATTATTCAATTACAATAAATTTTGTTTAGTGAAGGACTAAACTGTGTCACCCAAAAAAATAAAAAACAAAGTACACGATGTTGATGTTACCAAATATTTCGCCGGTGAGGCATCGAGTGAGAAGGAAACCGCTGATTGCGATCTCGTTCAAAAAGGACTGAGGAGTTTTGCCAAAAAGATAGGAAGTCATACTTTTGTGTCCTCTGATTGCAGCCACTACCACTGGGATGAATCCTTCGTTGTTTTGAATTCCCAACAAAGCTTCGCTCCTATTAACCATGAATTTAGCCATGGCGATATCGTCAGTTAAATCTGCCACACGGGCAAGAGCTGTATACCCATATGCATCACGCTCTTCTAGTAGCCGTTTTGGCACTTGTTTTGCCAGCATCTTCACCATTGTCTCATTTTTCATCTCCACGGCAACGTGAACCACAGTTTTGCCCTCTTCCGATGTGTCCCAAATGGCCTTTGGATTTCTGATCATCCAAAACCTTGCACTTTCCAAATCATTATTTCGCACAATCCTCTGTAAGGGTGTTAGTCCTGTCATGTATACTCTACTTCAGATGGAAGCAAGCGAATCCGTTGCTTTCTAGTTCAAATCATATTGTAAAGGGAATGGGAAATAAAAACATTGAGGGCTATAGGAAATAAGATACCTTTCTCAATATCTGCCTCGGCACTTGACCAACATGACTGTTTCAGGGTAAGCCAAGCAATCATAGCGCTATCACAATGCTTTATCATAGGTAAAAATTTTGGTTTACATGATTCTCGAATGAATTGCAAAGCGTGTTCATTCTTTTTCTTCCACTCCTGATCTCTATATTCAGCTTCACCAAAACCTCCTATAATGCAGTCCCAAAGATTGTTTGCGCGCAAGTAGTTCTTCGCATAATCTCTCCATTTTGCATAATTGTTTCCGTTAAGCTTAACGTCTTCCGGAACCCCTGAATCATTTGTTGCCATTATTAATCTGGCAAGTTATGAGCAGAAACTTGCAAGGATTAGTGACTGCTCGAGTCTAACTAACAGATCGTGCTTTCACCCGTTGAAATAAAGACATAACGTAAGAGGAAAGGGAAAGGAAAATCTAGCGGCCATTCTGTTAGTTACACAATAATTTAGTAGAATATTGTTGTTGTTTTTTATTAGATTTTTATGACATTATTTCATCTGTTTATCAGCAAGTGCACATTTGTGAATGTTAAACATGTAACGCCCAAGAGTTAGAAAGTCTTTCTTTAGTAGGGCCCTTTCTGCATGCTGACAGCTTGACAAAATCTGATAAAAATCTGGATCTAGCCAATAAACAATACACAATATCTGAGGAACTTATCCAAAAGTTGAAAGACTTGTTTGACCATTGCAAAATTTCAGTTAAAATAATTTTTGCGAAAACTGACCAGGATTATAGGGATGAGTAGTGACTCCTCGATTCTAACAAATACTTTTTCACAAGTTTTGAAATGAAAATATGAATTTGAAAAGCAATATCTCCTTTAGATGGACGAGAAGGCTATTTCCATTTCCAGAACAACTACGAAGTTTGAAAATGGCAGCAAATTCTTTTTTTTTTTTTTCCTTCGACGTTAAAACTTAAAATGAAGCACTTCGTGCAAATATTACATTTTATTAAAATTCTAGAAGAAAAAATCTGAATGAAATCAATTAATGGTTTGAAGCTTTCCAATCTTATCCAAACACCAAAAGACTAGTTTAACCTTTCTGGAGGAAAACATAGATGCTATGTTCGGATGCGTCCTATTTTATGTTATTTTGTTTTTTTAAAAAGAGACACGCTAATCATAATGTTATTTTTTTTATGAATAACAATTTGAATTAGGAAGTATAAAAACAACTGTACAACAAATACATATACTTATGGATCATAATAAGCAGCTTTTCATGTTACATCGAGACCTTCTTCCCACTTATGACCGTCGCTGCACTGACCGGTTATCTTCTTCTGTCTTGTTTGGCCCTAGGTCATTTTGATCAACAATGAACCGGAAAAGGTATTAGTTTATAGTTTAAATTATAATTGTGATTAAATCGATAATAATTAATTATATATTTTTTAATTTTATATATTAAAAATATCATAAAATAAATAACTAAAAAATAATACAAATAAATTTTATCAGATCCAAACTTAATATTCAAATCTAGACAACTTAAAAATCTAATACAATGTCCACAACCACAAATTAAAATTAAGTAATCAACTAATAATCAATTATTATAATATTTATTAAGGTTAAATTCATCATATACCAATTCATTGACATCTAAAATAGGACAAATCGCCATGATCATCATTATGTCCAACTTCAAAATTATCTAGTGATTCTATAATTGGTTGGTTTGTGATATCCACTTCTTCAACATCTAATTATAATAATAAAGTAAAAATAAAATTATGCACAAAAATAATACTTATATAATATCTAAATATTGAAAAAAATTATATAAACATTTTCTTGATGATTCACTAACTATTTGAATTGCATTGTCTTCATAAATAAAATTCTCATTCTTAATAATTGCACCATCAAATTCAAGAGTTGCTTCTTCTTCAACTATCCAAAATTCAACATTGTCAATAGATTCATAAACAATAAGATCATAACTCCTCTTCTTGTATTGCAACCTAAAATAAAATATAAAAATATCAAATAAAAATTCAATTATGCTAAAGGAAATAAATGACAATTATGTACCTATTCTTCAAATGCAAGTTATAATTAACATAAACAAGATCACTTAGCCTTTGATACTCTAGTCTGTTTCTTTTCTTTGTATAAATGTGTTAAAAAAAACTCCAATTTCACTCATATCCTGAAGAAAAAGATGTTTGATCAAGAATACAAGTTGTTATATTTTTCAAGGTTGGAATACTACCTCTATAATATGCCCACTACATTTCTACATAAAATACATGCAATCATGTGACTAATTATAATAAATTTTTTAAAGTATTAAAGCAAGAAAAAATATTCATAAATTGATGCCTACAAGGCTATATTGTCTTTGTCATATTGTAAGCTTGGTCTCGATTGAAATTTTCTTCGCAATCACGATACATGTGCACTTCTTCGATGACTTTTGTAATATTATTACACAAGCTTCTTATATCAAAAAAATAAAGAATGCTTTAGATGACCCTATTCTTCTTACAAAATTTTTCATTATAAAAGAAAGTAGGATTCAAGAAGTAAGCTACTGCATGAAAATTACACTTCAAGTGCCTATCCCATCAACCCTTAAAAATATATGTGTAAGGCTTGTATAGTTGTTTCTTATTTCTAAACATCTCCTTTATTGTATTCTTTACCCTTTGCATGCCTTTATAAACATAATCTAAAGAAAATTTTTCATTTGCATCTACAATTCGTCACAATTTGATAATGGAAGCCACAAGTCTCACATAGGAATCACCCCAAAATTTATTATCTAGTATGATAGCACTAACAGTCTTTCTTATTGTAATCTTGGCTAATATATGGCTAGTGAAGTGTTTATCTATAATCAAAGCTTATAAATCATGTTTATGCTCATATAGACTTTTCAATGTGATAAAAGTAGTAGCAAATTGAGTCACTCCTGGACGCACAATCTTTCTCTAACTATCTTTTTTCCTTAGCTATGATAAAATAATCATATGGTTGTACACACAAATTATTACCTTTAAAGCTTTTGATGCAAGGTTTCACATAAAGTAAGCTACCAATGTCCTTCAAAAGAAGATTTAAACAGTGAGCAATAATATGCCATATTTTTCATGTATCTATTTGCTAGCTGCTACATAATTAGCTGCATTATCAGACACTATATGAACAACATTAGTAGGTCCAACCCATTCAATAACTTTAGAAAACATTTGAAATAGTGCCTTTGCATTTTTTACCACATTTGAGGCATTAATAGATTTCACAAAAACTAAACGTGGGAAAGAATAAACGATGCATTAAATCAAATACAAGAAGAATAAACCAAAAAAGATTAACAATAACCTTTAATAAATATTATACTAGTAAGAGAATAAACCAAAAAGTTCATCAACATTCTTTGTCTTTGGTTAGTCCAACCGTCAGCCATAATTATACGTCCAATTTTTGACCATTTAGCTTGATGGCTTTCAACAAGTAATTGACACTCGATTTTGCAATCTTGTAATAAATTAACCCTTGCTTCATGAAAGGAAGAGCCCTTAAACCTAAGTCTCATAACAGCAATTGCATCTACAACATGTTGAAAATAAGGAGAGTTTAATGCATTAAATGGAATGTAAGAATCATAAAGCCATCTAGCAATTGCTAGCTTCGCTCTATGTTAAACGTTTTTTTAGATAATACACTTTTGAGACTTGGATGGGAACCAGGAGTTGTCCTTGGAGCAAAATAATTATCAATTCCAGCATTACTTTTTTCTTTGACCCAAAATAAGTAATTGCCTCTTAGGTGGAGGCGGTTGAAATTCTTCTACTTCTAGTTCACTTTTAATTTCATCACCATATGCTTCATTAAGATCCTTAAACTATTTCTTTTGTTACAATTGTTTTAGGAACTTTATCATTCTATGGCGAATATCATGAAGGACCTTTATTTAGGAGCATATTTCACCCAGTATGCCAGCAAGATATTACTTTATTCTATTTATGCCCCCTTCTTTATATATCGATGAATAATGACGGCAAGTATACATATTGGTTTTCCCCTTTTTACTAAAAACAAAATGCTCCTATACAGGATCAACCTTTGCACGGAATGATGTAGAAGAGGTAGCTATTGATTGTTTGTCTAATGATTATGTATTACTACTACCAATAGTATTAGGATTGGTAGCATCAGCATTCGAAGCACACAGAGTATCCATGCCTTCAATATACAGTGCAACATAATAGTTTGAAGGTTTCTATAAGAGGTTCTTATAAAAGAAGCACAAAAATCATATATACATATTTATAGGGATTTCATCCCTAATGTGGTGGGTAATAGTAAGGTAAGATTTTGAAGTTGATAGGAATAGCAACCTGGAAGAAAAAAAATTAATTGATGTTATGATTAAAATCACTAGTGGTGATTGAAAGTGATATACAAGCATTGGGTTTAGGATTGTCCTTAAAAGCCTTGCATATATACTTCACCAAATTTTCATAGTTTTGTAGCCACAAGAAAACATAGTTTTGTAACCAAATTTTTCATTGTTTTTTCTACTTTTTGCAACATACAAATATGGGTGATTGATTAACAAAATTAATATCAATATGCACCATAATTTAAAAGCTTCAATCAAGAACCAAAATATCAATATGCACCAAAATTAGAACTTCTTCTTTTATTATTATCAACAACCTAACATTACAAGTCAAAGCTTCAAGAAGGAAATATCAATATGCATCATAATGTAAAAATATATACAATAACTTAATTAGCAAGATCATTAAAAGAATAATTGATGAATGAAGAGGCTTTAGCCATGGAATAAGGAAGCATTAGAAGAATATCGATATTCCTATTTTTGTCGAATCTAAAATGCTTCATTGCATCCCAATTCATATTATTTTACCATTCATAAAAAATTAAAAATGGCTGATGAATGAAGAAGCTGTGGCATGAAGGAGATGAAGCAAAGTATGAAAAAGACGATGCACTGATGGAGCTTGTAGGTTGTAACGATGGAGCTCGCAGATTACAGTGATGGAGGTAATAGGATAAAGAAGATGCAATGATGGAAGAACTCACAGGGATAAGACAAAAATGATGTAGAGATGGAAACACTGCAAGAAGCTGAGGGAAAAACACATAGGAGGTGTCGTAACAAGGGGAGGAGAACACAATCTAAAATCGCAGATTACAAAAGAAGAATGGAATTGCTAACCCTAAATGTACATTTTGCTACCTAATTTAAAAGATATTAATGGACCATTAGCCATGAACTTTCTTTCTTGGCCTACCATCTTGAATTTGTGGCCTCAAGAGATCAGGTGTTGGTAGAGTAGGCTAGGGTATTGGCATGCCACAATAGTCAATAAGGGCACATAAAATGCCGTTACATTTTTCGATCACAATCTCCTTAAAATCTTATGGTGGAAGGTCATTCATACTAAGTTGGAGCAAGTATTCTATCATATCGGCCTGTAAGAAATATAGGACATTGAAAGCATGTGTAATATGTATACAAAGACTGAAGAAAAATAGTGGTAGGAAGTCCAAAAATAATATTGCAAAAACTGCTTATAGGTTAGATCCACCAGCAGGTACACCTCTAATGCCATTCCATGTACTCTAAAGTGTAATCCATGGTCTTTATTGACATCACAGTCAAAGATAAAGCTAATGCCAAGAGTTCCATATGTTGATGAAGACCTTGTGCTTTCTTTGCCAATCTTTGTCATATTTGCCTTAAAGTTGTACAAAATGTTAGAGGCCCAAACTAGTGGAAGCACAAAATTAGCATGGTGTCATTCCACAATATGAAAGTAGATGAGAAGGACTGATATTTGCCAAATATCCACCTAGGCCAAATAGTGATTCCAAATCAACTAGCACATGTCCAGTGAATTGTATAGGCTTCATGTAATCTACGAGCAATGAGTTTAAAATAAATAAACACATGATATCATAATGGTGAACATACAAAGATAGGTGTAAGGCAACAAACTTTATTAGGTCCCACTTGGTCTAGCCTCCACCAGTGAGGATTAAGCATACACATGTTAATCAATTAGTAAGTAATACATTAAACCCATAATAGTCAATCTGTCAAACACTATTTTTCATGCCTAAACCTTGGAGGTGGCAACACAATAAATATGAAGCATCTAAACGTTGGGGTTTTTTTGGAGCTACCTTGGGGAATCAATCTCATGCCCACAGGTATAGCAAAGTGAAGTAGATATCGATGTTGACCTCCTCATATCTTTTTCCTTTGACTATGGCAAAAGCAAGTGGCATAATGTTCCTATTACCATCATATTGCTTGTAATCAATAAAGTCCTTTTGTATTTTCCATCTAGAAATGTCTCAATGATTTAGACCCTCGGCTTTAAGTGCTCAAATGCATTAATGCAAGGTTGAAAGTTTAAAATACTTGATGGAACATTGCCACCAAACCTTCATCCATGCTAGTTTTTGGGCATTTCTTATTAACAAACTCATGGTATGATCTAGGCATCAAATGTTCAATAACAACCATCTAATTTGGTAACACAATGAATGATCTCTCTTAATTCCTTGGTGCAATGGTGAAAGACTAGTGCTTTCCCTTCTATGCCTTTTTGTAAGACATATTACACATGAACATACCATGAAACTCGATCATCTACTTGTTGATTAGGCATCCCTAGATCATCAACCACCATAGACAATTCTGTGTGACAAGATTATGTTAGAGTCTAATTTCAAGTGATCTTAGGACAACAATTCTAACACACATGTATTAAGTCCCCATATTTCGTAATGCATTTGTGGTTTTCATTAGCTTGACGGTATGCCCTAAGTCTTTAATCGTAGAGTACCCCATATTGAGGTCACCGATATTCTTCATATTTTGCTAAGGAGTATAACAGCCTAAAAGTGTAATGTGCACACACAAAGTTTATCTTGACAGCTTCCCACAAAGACTGCTTATCAACATATCGTAAGCCCACATATAACTCTTTATGATTGTTCATATTCCTTACCTTGTCCATTTAAGCATAATTAGGAGCCTTAATAGTGTCCATATAGACATGTCCAAAGAAAGTTAATGTTGGATCCTCATAATTATCCACAGGGGCCTTGATAGCATCCCCTTCAACATCGTCAGCATCCCCATCAGCCTCCTTGTCATCATCGCCATTAGGAACATCATTGTAATTGTAATGAGGATTATTATGTTCATCCTTGATTGCCTTTAAAGGAGAAAGTGGCCAAGTAGCAATAATTTACAAACAAGATGAATTTAATTAGGAAGTGTAATCAACTCAAGGAGGGGTGAGATATCATTAAGCATGAGGAGGTTGGGGATAAATTAGGTCCACTCCTGCAAGGTATCAACATAACAAAGAGGACTATTTGTCAATGTTGGGAACATAGCTAGATGATAGGAGTGTGTAAGAAACATAGTAGTCCATTAGTTGATTTATTATGTCCAGGTTTAATTTATGGTTGAGATTTTCACATAAAGCCTCATCAAATTAGTTGGGATGAAAACTTTGTGTTTGTCACCCACATTGATTAGGCATTATCATCTTTCTCAACCTACACACCTAGCACTATGTTAGACATAGCAACATCAAATGTCTATATATCAATTGTGACATGACCTAGTTTGAGCCAAGCTATAGCTATTTTGCAACCACTTGCTTTAACCTTTCCAATGTAATACCTTTGTCAACTATATTTACATTGATCATGGTGCACTCAAACATTGTGTTCTTATCACCATTGTATATTAATCTATTTGCTTATATATATATATATATATATATATGTATATAGCCTCCTTCCTATTCCTGTTGCTTATTTTAATTTCTATATTAGTATTTATATATAAAACATCCCTAAAATAATTTAGTTCTGCATTTTTAAAATAAAATATTATAATTTCATTAATTATTATCATATTTTTTTAATTTCAATTTTTTTAAATGAATTTAATTTAGAAGTATAACATTAACTAAAAATATATCTTATCTAAAAAATAGGGTAGTGAAAAAATTAAATTCTAAAAAATTAAATTCTAAAAAAATTAAATTTTCCAATTAAACTATGTGAAAATATTTTTAATTAGATTAAAATTAAATTATATTAGATATCATAAACATTAGATTTACTATAGTACTAAAAACTGAACCAGACTAGCCGATTCAATCGGTTGGACCAAGAACCAACCTACTGTCTGGTCCAGACAACTTTTCAAACTTGTGCTTTCAAGAACTGGTCATTTTCAAACCGATGCTTTCAAGAATCGGTCAATTTTAATCAAAAACTAGGTTTGATTAGTTGGTTTTGGGCTAAAATTGGTGCAAACGAACTAGATCAAATCGGTTTTCTTTAGAAATTCTCTAATCTATGTTGCTACTTGGATTCGAACATGCATACACGTTGCCTCCAAAACATATTCATGCCATCTGACCTACAAAGCACTTTTGATATACATATGTAAATTTTTATATAAATAGGTTATTAATGGGGTTGCTTCTAATGTGTATGTGTGTTCTGTCTTTTTTGTTTTAATTATACAAAGTAGCTGGAGGAATGGTTCTACCTTTTTTTTATATGAAGCAGCAACATGGTCCTCTAGCAACTTGATCACACACTAAGGAAGAAAAGGATATTTGTGCTTTCCACGCATGCCATGTTGCTTTCTTGTTATTATAGTGCAAACAAATACACACACACACACACACACACACATATATATATAAACAACTAAATAAAATAATATAATAAAAACTATATATATTTATTTAATTTGGTTAAATTTTTTATTTGATAAATAACTTTTTCAAATTTATTATTTCTAAACATTTCATTTTTTATTGTTTATTTTTTAATGACAAGTCAAATTTTAAAAAATATAAAATTAATAGTTACATATTTAAAAATCATTAATACTTATTTATTATGTTAAAGTTTTAATATATAAAATTTAAAAATATATATTTAATTATCACTTGTTCGATCACGATTTAACCACAGTCAGACTAATAAATTATGAATTAGTGTCTTCACTAATTTAATAGCCAGTTCGATTTTAAAAATATTGAGATTTACTGCATTCTTTTTTTTTTTTTGGTGCCAGTAGATTTATTACATTACTGCATTAGATTAGGATACATTTAAAGTAAAAAAATTATGTTTAAATTTAAAAAATTACATGTAAATTATATTATTGTTAAATTAAATTACATTTAAATTGAAAATATCTAAAAATAAAATTTAAGTTGAAATTTCATAAAATATGCTGTGAACTTCTTTTTATTAGGTTAATTTATTTCTTTTCATATTCTTTACCACAAACATTAGATATTGTCTATGTCTACATACTTCCCACTAATCAAATTGTGTATAACATGGACAAATAATTTATACTATTTTTCTATCTATACTTTCATATCTATATTACATGCATACTAACTTAATATTTAGTTTCATATCACTAAATATCATCATATCACAATAATTTAGTGATTAAATGAAATAAAATACAACTTATAATTGAATATATATATATATATACATACCAAATGTTTTGCTCCAAGAGAGAGAGAAAGAGAGAGGTTGATTATAATATTAGGACCACGTCATGTGTGAGTTGCCTATGGTAGTGGGATTTAAACTACCATTAAATGGAGAGTAAAAATTATGGTGGGCTTGCTTCAAAAATAATATTCAATGAATGAAACTTTATAGCTGAGCAGAGTTGTAATGTATGCACGATGTAGGACCTAAATGCTACATGAAAACAAAATTAGGGAAGGAAGTGAGAAGTTAGGGAAATGATTGTTTTTACAAAATGGCTGGTCACGGAAAAGGAAAGGAAGAAGGTTTTTAATATGATGTGGGAGGTAATTTTTCTTTTTGGATAATTTTGTCTCAAATGGCACAATATACTGAAGGTATTTTTTTAAAAAAATATTTTAAAGTACTTAATTTGATAAAATGGAAACAAGGAAGGTTTGTAAGTTGACCAAATCAAAGGAAGTGTCAAATATACTTAAAGACCCACTCTCCTACCAATGGGGGTTAGGTGTAGCGGAAGGGGCTAGTCCCCCACAATGTGGTGAATCACGGTTCGAATCCCCGCTGGGAGAGGTACTCACATTTAGTGCTCGACTGTGCCTCAAACAGGATTGCCTCCAATAGGAGGATACCTGTGGGAAACCAAAAAAAAAAAGGACCCATTCTCCTAAATTTTTGAGATATAGGTGTTATAATCAGCTAAAGAGCCAGTTAGTCAACAAATAAATATATTATTTTAATCTTTAGAAAAGCTAGCATGCACCAACTTACACTAAGGTTATTAGTCATGATCTTACATTAATGCTAACATAGATGAAAAATAAGAAAAAAAGTGACAAACAGTTTTATTAGGGTTAACAGTTAGTTTTATGCCTATAAATACTCATTGTACATTTGTTTTCAAATACACACATCCAATTAATCAAGCACAAACCTTTCAATTTTATCTTTTACTTTCATGTTTTTAAATTTTAGAATTTATTGCTTTATTTACAACTTTTTTTAAAAGCTTTATTTATTGCATTTCATGCCTTTACTTTTCTTTAATGTAATTTCCAATCATAGGTGTTTGTCACTCTTTAGTTATTCTTCAAACTAAGAGCTTCCTTTAAGTCTAAGAACCCAAAGCTAAGGAAAAAAGTCCCTTTCTTAACATATCACCTAAACATGAGAATTAAAAGTGTAAATTAGCTAATCGATCAAAATTCACAAACAATAGTTTTGGCACACCTAGTGGGACGAGAAGAAAAGCTTATGGTGAAGTTCTCATCACCTGATCATGATTATAAATGGCATATGCACTTGCAGTTTGGAAGACATGGATATTCTATAATCAATTGCAAAAATGAATGACAGCCAAGAAATTTTTTGACCCTTAGGCTTCTACTTAGTGATTTGATGTGTCAAATGTTTCATTAAGTTGTTGAAACCATTAGGCTAATGGTACATAACGAAGTGTGTAATGCTCAGCAGCAAAGGCAAGTACAAATCAAAAAACATTATACATCATCCTTCAAAAATGGTTAATCAATTTAGCATCCGATTCTAGTCTTAAATGCCTTTATGATCATAAATCTAGTAATCTTAAGGGGGTAAACACTAAATGAACCAATGTTCTAGCCTAATTTGTAGTATGGGCAACTAT
Organism: Erythrophleum fordii; assembly: GCA_032878935.1. Lineage (NCBI taxonomy): Eukaryota > Viridiplantae > Streptophyta > Magnoliopsida > Fabales > Fabaceae > Erythrophleum > Erythrophleum fordii. Next base: position 36,468,016 of record JAVQMF010000053.1, read on the forward strand.
ATAAGGCTAGACGACCACCTAATACATCAAGTAACCTTAGGCTAATTATTTAACTGTTAGTACCATCCCACAGGTGAATGTGCAAGGCACTATGGTTTACCTCCAAACCAATTATAGGTAGTTTGTTTTAAGGGATTACAACATTACATTGGAAAGTAGTAATGAAATTTACTTCCACCTCAATTAGCTAATCAACTAGTCTACCTAGCCATCCCAAAGTAGCCAATCTTTTAGTATGTGAATTCAATTCCTCAATTACAAGGAACTATATATAGGGCATTTGAAAATTTACCTTGGGAGTAACCATGAAATCTAGCTCCACCTCTTATAGCTAATCATACTGCATATCAACACATGCTAGAGTAACAGAATGGTCATAAACTAATTCAAACTCCTCTTGCACCACCAAGACAGATCGGTCTAATTCTAGTACAGTTGCTAAGCCACAACCAATTAGTGATTGTTGAACCTAGGCCTTTTATGCCTCAACTAATGAACCCTAACACAATTGCTGAAAAAATAAAGAGACACTTTGGCATACAACTATGGCCTTTTGATAGGCCTGTTTAGAAGAAATCATATCTTAACTACGTAGACAAAATGATGCCTTTACTAAAAGGTTTTAGAATTGTTGATTTTACTACCTACTTATGTGAGGATGGTAAGTTTACCATTAAGCATATAGATAAGTTTATTGTCCATTGTGGTAAGGCAAATAAATATGAGTATTATGAGCTGTAATTGTTCCCTTTATCATTAACTAAAATTGCTTTCACAAAGTATTGATCTTTGCCACCTAGCTCTATGTAGAATTGGTAAATATTGAAAGACTTTTCCCTAACAGGTTTTACAGGCACAAACAGAAGTGACTATAGTTGATCTTATGAATTTAAAATAGCAAGTAAATGAGCTTGTAATTGATTTCCTTAAAAGATATACGAAGATGAGATCTAAATGTCATACACAATTCCCAAAAGCAAAATATGTCACCATAACTGTTAGTAACATGTATCCTCAATTTAGAGAAAAGTTGATTTCCTAGGAATGTTCAAACTTAACTTAATTACTAACTAAAACCACTAAAATTGAGCAATTCATTATAGAGAAAGAATAAACAAGAGCCAATAGAGGAGGAAAAGGACAACATGTAGTTTCTATAGTGGACTACATTGATGATCCAAAAGGAAAAACTGAATATCAATAAGACCAGTTAGGTAAAATCCTAACAACAAAAATTTTAAAAAGGAAGTCATATTCATGTCTAACTACAAGCCCTCAAAAGGCAAAGAAATCATAAAACCAAAAAACATAGAAGAGTACTTGTTTGATATTTCTAAAGCCAGTCAAAATTTTTAATATTTGCTCAAAGATCATATACTAGGTTACCTAATGGACATAAAATTCCATTTGTTGAGGAGCTCAAGAGTAAAAAATATTACAAGTGATATCACTCATATAGTCATGCTACATTAATTACATTGTTTTTAGGAATATAATCTAGAAGGCTTTAAAGGATAAGAGATTCGAGTTAGCTAATAAAGGCATAGCTAAAATGATAGTATATGTAGTTCCCTTTCTAATAGTGTTTATAAATATGGTTTTTAGCATCAGGCTTGCCATTTCATTCACCAAACTATAAATGGAAATAGTCAATGCAAAAATAATGGAAAGTGAAGGAAGGAGTACCAAAACCTAACAAAGATGGTGGAGGCAAGTAATACAGCCTAAGTAGCTAAAGTTTACTATTCACAAGCCTAGTGTTTTTGATAGACTACAATACCCAAGATGAAAGAAGAATAGCAATGTGTTTCCCAAACTTTAAACTCTAAGAGTAGATGAAGAACTAATTCCAAAAAGAAAAAGACAAGTGGCTGAGTTTAACATTGAGAAAGGCATATCTACCATGAGGATAACTATTCACAATGATGATTAACTGAAGTCAAAAAGGATGATTAAGCTAAAAGCTAACGTAAAAAAAGGTAGTGGTTCCTTAACAAATATTCAAAAAAAAAAAAGTCATAGTAATCATTCTAACCAGTTGCCTTAACTCATACTAAGAAGAAAGGGAGATAGATGCAGAAATCTACCTAGAAGTGAAAGTAAATTCTTAAGATGCTCGAGGAGGCTAAAGATATAATCAAAGAAGTATAATTACTAAAAAGGATTGACACACTTGAACCAAAATTAAGAATCAAGCCACCAGAGGAGAAAATTAGCTTAGAAGAAGATAAACTCTTAGACTTCAGCAAATATTGATGTCATTGGTATTATCCTAAATGAGCTTTGGGTAGACTTAGGATAGCCAAAAGGTTTGGAAGCAGATTTTTTCATTGAAAAAGATAAATGGGCAACCTTGATAGAAGATAAAACATCTAACCCACAATTGATCAATTCAAAAAGCCTTGAGAGACTATGATAAAACATCTAAAGCCTATGTACATTAAAGTTTATATTAATGGCAAGTATGATGAACATAATGCCAATCAACACACTAAAGAAGCTAAGAGAGGCCAAGGCAAATTTGATCTCGATTAACGTGAAGATGACTAACCTTATGAGGACAGCAATAGTTGCTATCAAAGTATTAATAGTTGATATAACACTATGGATGCCAAATGTATGTATTTAGTGTTATTAGGTAGGGATTGGATCTATTCAAATCAATGCATTCTTTCTACATTGCATTAATAGCTCATATTATAGGAAGGTGACAAAGTTGAAGTGGTATTAGATCACAAGATCCATTTGTAGCTAAAGAAAAGATGGCAGAAGTTATATTTTACTCACTACATGTAGGCTATCCAATTACTAGGAGACTACAAAGAAAGATCATTAAAATCATGCAACCTTACTTCATAGGCTTTCAAGATAGAGATCTAAATAATTAAGGTTGATCCACGACCTCTTACATAATTGATTTATGGATCAACAACATAAAGTTGTCAAAGACATTTTACATTAGTTAGCCTTATTCACAACTAAAGCTAGAATTGAACAATCAACCCTTAACACACTTGGGGACCAAGAAGATAACTTGGAGCCATTAATAAGCCAACCATTAAAAGAAGAATTAGAGTCCGCAACTAAGAGGCAGGTTCCGAGTTTATCTTACATACTAATAAAAAGCCCAAGTTAATTAGAATTAGTAGCTTGTTAATGGAAAGAAGACAAAAATTGGTTGATCAATTTTATAAAATAGTACAAGGATTATTTTGCCTAGGAATACCATGAAATGTCTAGGCCAACTAAAGAGTTAGTTGAGCATTGATTGCTAATTAAAAAAGGATGTAAACTACACAAAAAACCAACATGGAGATTCAATCCAAAACTATAGCCAAAGGTCAAGGGAGAAATAGAAAGACTACTAAAGGTAGGTTTTGTACACACAGCTAGGTTTGTAAAGTGGCTTTTGAATATAGTTCCTGTCATAAAGAAAAGTACGCAAGTTAGGATTTGTTTTGACTTCTAAAGATGAATATGTCATGTTTACAGCATATATATTGATTAATGTAGCAATAAACCATGGGATTCTTCCTTTATGGATGAATATTCAAGCTATAATCAAATCTTTATAGTCGAATAGGACATCCATAAAATTGCATTTTATTAGCTTGGTACGTTAGGCATTTATAAATGGCTTGTTATGCCATTTGACTTAAAAAATGAAAGTGTCACATGCTAACATATGATGAATGATATCTTTCATGACTTAATTAGTAAAAGTATGAAGGTTTATATAGATGATTTGGTGATAAAATTTAAGATTTTTACCAACATTTGGCTGATATAGAATCAACATTCAAAAGGATGAGATTCCATAATCTGAAGATGAATTTAGCTAAATGTGCATTTGAAATCTCAACTGGGAACTTTTTAACTTCCTCATACATCAGTAGGGAATTAAAGCATGTAAAAACAAAGCTAAGGCAGTTATAAGGGCGAGGCCACCATAAAATAAGAAAAAGTTACAGAGTTTAATTAGTAAGATAAATTTTTTGAGAAGATTTATTGCCAATTCTTTTATGAAGTTAAAAGCCTTTTCATCTTTGCTGAAGTTAAACAATGTCGACAAATTGATCTAAGGAAAAAAGCAACAAATAGCTCTTGAATAAATTAAGCAAAGTTTGGCTAACTTACTGACCTTGTTACCTCTTATGTCAAGTAAATTGTTAAAACTCTACATCTTAGATACTTAGGAATCCATTAGTTGCCTTTTTGCATAGGATGTTAACGATGGAACTAAAAGAGTTGTTTACTATTTTAGTTAATTATTAAATGATACTAAAACTAGATATGCTCCAGTGGAAAAATCATTTATTTTCTTATATCATGCTTGCATAAAACTTGAATATTATCTTCTACCTAAAGAGGGTTTTGTTATGGGTAAAAGTCAACATAGTAAAATATTTATCAAATAGTCTTATTTTACAAGGAAGATTAATGAAGTGGGCTATTAAGTTAAATACTTTTACTTTAAAATATGTTCCACTGAGGGTCATTAAAGGACAGGCCTTAATTGATTTTTTTAATTCAGCATTCTTACATTAATATTAAAGACCCTTTAGTAGAAGTCAACAATTATGTGCAACTCAAGTCATGGATATTAACATTTAATGAATCTAAAACTTAAAAAGGTTTTGGGGCAAGAATTGCTATCACAAGGCCAATAGGACATCATGGTAAATTTATGTTCCAGTTGAATGAAGGGTGTTCAAATAATCAAGTTGAATACAAGGCCTCGATTATCAAACTTGGATTGTTGATATCTATAAAGCCTGAATTCATCTAGTTAATTAGAGATTCTTAGCTCGTTATTCGATAAATCACTAAAGAATATAAGTGTAACGAGCCAAATCTACTACATTACTATGAAGTGATTAATGCTTTCCTTCAGCAATTTGCAAGTGTAATAGTTATGCATAGGTAGAGAAGAAAACAAGGAAGCTAACAATTTATCCCCAAAAACTTCTGGGTTCAAACTTATGGATTTTAAAAGTGATCAAGAAATTGTTCAATCATATAAAGTGTAGCTATTAATCAACAATCAACTACTAAGGATTGGATAATGTAATTCATAAAAAATTCCTTATCTTCAAAAGATTTCAATCTCAAAGAAGTGCCTTGAAGTATGTCTTACTTGATCATGAATTATATAAAAGTGGGCATGAAGGATTATTACTAAAATTTTGAGCAAAATGGAAGCTTTAAAAGTTATAAGGGAAGTTCATAAAGGATTTTATGGATCTAAAAAATCAAGACCTAATATGAGATGGTTGATTCATAGACACAGCTATTATTAGTCAATAATAACAACTAATTGTTTCAATTGAATGGCCTTATTAAAAAATTGTCAGTTGATGGATTATGTCCAATTATCAAACCATGATCCTTTAAAGGATTGGCTATGGATCTGATAGGTAAAATTCACCCTCCTTCATCTAAGCAACATGCCTTCATTATCATGGCAACATATTACTTCACATAGTGGGTAGAGGCACAACTAATGGTGAATATTACATAAGTTTCTATGATCGGATTTATTCAACAAAAAATAATCCATAAATTTGGCATTTCTTAAATCATAACAATTGATCAAAGTATAGTGTTCACAAGGGATAAAATGGTGGCCTTGCTCTAGAATATGGTATCAAAATGATTCATTTAACTCTATATTATACTTCAACTAATAGGCAAGCCAAGACTACCAACAAAATCCCAATTGATATGGTTAAGAAAGTTTTAAGACAAGTTCAAAAGATGGTATAAAGCTCTATTTGAAGTACCTTAGGAATATAAAAGTGCTAAGTATACTATGATTGGTCTTACTCTATTTTGGTTAACTTATGGCCAAGATGCTATTTTGCTTCTAGAAATTATAGCACAGGAAATTCCATTTCATATACATCATTTCATTTTCTTCTTATTGTCATTGTCATTAGCTAAAAAGATGGAAGGGGCAAAGTGTTAGTGCTAAAAAATAATTAGTTGGATCAAACATTAGGAGTATAATTTGAGCTAAACCATTTGAGGATATTAGCTAAACTAAGTTATACTTACTAACAAGAGAGCTTAATTAGGCTTGAGACTAAATTGGGATTTGAAGGTAAAAAAATAGGCTATTACATCTTTGGATCATATATTTAATCTATGAGATTTTTCAAAATATTTAAAGGAAAATGTCCTAATAATATGTGTCTAAAATATAAGAGAATATTCATATATTCTCAAGTAGTTCTTAGCCATTTAAACACTTTTTAACAAATTAAAAATTGAGCTTACAGAATATTTTTAAGGTAATTAATCAAAATCAACTAAAAACAAGGCAGGATCATAAGTTGCTCAAGTCAAAGGAAGTGCAAAATACACATAAAGATCCACTCTCCTAAATTTTAGGGATATAAGTGTTATGATTAGCTAACAATGTAATTAGTTAGTAAATAAATATATTATTCTAATATTTAGAAAAGCTGACTTGGGACCTATTTACACTAAGGTTATTAGCTATAATTCTACATTATTGCTAACATTGGTGAAAAATAAGGAAGAAGTGGCATACAGTTCTAGTGAAGTTAATGACTAACTTTAAGTTTATAAATACTCATTGTACATTTGTTTTTGAACACACACATCCAATCAATCAAATGCAAGTCTTTCAATTTTATCTTATACTTTCATGCCCTTAAAATTTTGAATTTATACTTTATTTATAACTTTCTTTATAGCTTTTTTTCTTTAATCACATTTCATTCCTTTACTTTTCTTTAATGCAATTTCCAACCATAGGTGTTAGTCATGCTTAGTCATTCTTCAACTAGGCTCTTCCTTTAGTAGCTTAAGAACCTAAAGCTAAGAAAAAGAGTCCATTCCTTAACGTATTGTCTAAACGTGGGAATCAAAAGTGTAAGTTAATTGATCAATTCAGCTGATCAATCCAAATTTTCAAATAAAACTCATTAAATATCTTAATCTCTTAATAATCTTATAGAATCATTTTGCAAATTGATTCTTTAAAACATCTACCCATAAGTCAATAAAGAAGAGTCAACTTATTATTTCTTTTTCCCCCTCCTTAAGTAAACTCGTCTTAACTAAAAGAATATCCTTAGAGACATCATACATCTCAAAAACCATCATATCAATCATTAGCATAAGGAAGACTTTAATCCCTCCATCCAAACCTAATAAATCACCCTAATTTTGCAATCAATATTTCCTACTAGTCACTAATACATATACATGGTTTTCTCTCATATTCTAAGGCTTATCTGAAAGATTACCGTTTCTCAATAATCCTTTCATTCTTGTGTTAAATAAACTTAAATGGTGCTTTGCCATGATCATCTCATGCAAAACTTGTGTGACTTTTTCCATATATTAAACCTTACTATCTTCATATAATGATTTATAATATAGTCAATCTAATTTCTAAGATCATATAACAAAATTTTCAATAGTAATTTCAAGCCTATTTAAAACCATTAGGCACTCAAGAAACTACCTAACATCTAATAGAAGATAAAAGTACATGTTCTATATACATTGTCTTTTCACCACTTTTTTTTTTAGTTCAAGTAAATGGATTCATGTACCAATAATACTTATACGAATTAAGAAGTAGAAATTTTTATCAAAGATAAGGAAAGGATAGATATGTAAGTAGCAATAGATTGAATAACTTTCACATACAATGTTATTATTGCATTTTAGGCACTATAAACCTTTATATTAGTCACAACATAAGATAATTAGAAGATTTCCCATAACAAAAGTATTTCATCTTTATGGTAAAATGCCTAGAATATGATTCACCATATAAATTTTAGGAACCTAACAAGCAAGTGGACAAAATTAACTAAACATTATTTAATGAATTGAGTTTGAATAAATTTAAGTTTTTTCATTGATTGTCCATGGCTTGTTTTAGAGAGGAAAAAAAAAAGATATTGTAATCATCATAACTACAAACAAGTTCCTTTAAACTGCAATTGAATCAAAGAACTTATCAATACCATCAAATACTATCAAGGCACTCCACTATCTTGATTGTTGTATCATGGCATATGATTTCTCATCGTCTCTGTAACATCCATTACCTCCATAAACGTGAAAAATGTAATACTCGATTTTTCTGTAAATGTACATAATTCACCGGATATAAAAGGAAGTCCCCCATATAGAATGACTTGAGGTTCAATAAAATTAGATTGATAATTTAAACCTCAAATAATGAGGATCCAAGGTTAGAAGTGCCTTGAAAACGGAGCTAGAATAACTAGACAAAATTCAACAAAGATGCAGTGGTATTTTCGTAATTTCAGGTACTTTTTAGAAAACTCTTAGGTGAAATTTTTAAATGGAAAAAATGAATTTCTCGAGATTCTCAAAGGCCCTAAAAACTATAGAAACCCCTAGAACAATTAAAACCCCTCAGGTGTATGAGTTAGAATATCGGTGAACCTGAACTTTGACCTTTTCATTCTTGAAGGTTTTAGACTTAATTTGAGTAATTCCAAAGGATATTTAAAGGTTAAAGAATTTAATTTTATGATGTAAAAGACAGTTCTTGAAAAGGAGCTGAAATGAGCTTAAAACAAAAAAGCTAAGAATGAAGGACAAATTTGGCATTTTAAAAAGCTCCTCAAGAGTCCCTAGTTATATATAAGCAACGTCCTCCCTTCTCCCTCATTTTAGGCGACCCAAATTCTATCTAAGACCAGGCGAGAATTCTGTTAAGAATGGTGCACTATGGGAGGAGAAAAAAAAAGAGGAAAAATCCAAGAAAAAGGTAAAAAAAAGTGTGAAAAACTATGTTCCTTCCTTTAGCAACTTGATTCTCCTCCTCTATACCTTTCTTCCTATGGATTTATTGAGATGTTTGGTTTTATTTTGACTCCAGAATAAAGGGGGATAGTTCAATTTTTTGGAGGAGAAGCCAAGCAAGGAAAAGAGCATTCAAGGAAAGCTAAGAAACTAAGGTAATTTGCCATGCTTTGATTTCTCTTGTTCTTCCTCTTGTGATTTTTGCCCCACATAAGACCAGCCCTAAGGAGTTAAATTTCTAGCCAAACCAAGAGTGAATATTAGGAAAATGAGGGAGAAGAACAAGAATATGTGAAAGAAATAATCAAATAACTATTAGATTTCAAGATAGCAACATTAGGGTTTCAAGTGTTCCACCAAATTTTTGTTTTGATTCAAGAGTTTTTAAGCCCAGATGAGTGTTTATATGAGCTTTAGAGATCCCTAAGAAGCTCTTCACATGCATCTTCCATTAAGAAAATAAAACAAACTTACTTGGAGCCTCCTTGATACATAGCCATGGCATAAAGAGGATGGAGCACTAAGAGGTAGTTTTAATTTGTTCCAAGCTTGTTTTTGAGTCATATATGATGGGAGAGGAAGCCTTGGAAAAATTTTAGAAGCCGAAGATAGTGTGATGGTATCATAAGTTCCATATTATGCCTTAAAGAAGCAACACCTAGCTAGGCTCTATGAAATGAATGTGTGATAGCTCCAAGAGACTTCAATAGAGTCAAGAACCTTAAATGGATGGAAAGAATGGAGCAAAGATGATGTTTTCCTAAGGTTGCCTCATTAAGTGCATTATGGAACCATAAATGAACCTTAGAAGCAAGCTAGCTTTTCTAATGAGTGTGTGGATTTACAAATTATTCTAAGAGTGTAATTGGCTTCCATGTGATGTGTTTAGGCCAAAGGAACCAAGTTTCACCTTCTTGTGTGTGTGTGGTTGAGGAAGAGGAACCAAGTTCAAGAAGAAAAATGTACATTTGTAATAAAAAGTAACTATCTCTTCTTTCTCTCATGCATGAGTGGATGTTTATCTTGCCTTTGAATGTGTGTATGCATATTTTAAGTCATGAAAAATGTTTTAGCAAGTGTCTAAATACCATGGTACTATGATGTTATGTTATGCATTCAACTAACACTTTATGAAATTTCTTTTGTTTGTCTTAAGTGCGGTGAAACCAAAAGTCCCCTAGTTAAGGTAAGGATGAGCCAAAAGTCCTCAAGAGTGGTTGAGACAAAGTTAAAAGTCTTCTAAGAGTAAAGCTTAGTTAGAAGCTTTTAAAAAAATGGATGAGGCAAGTCTAAAATCTCTAAAGAGAATGGGTGAGGTTAAACTACTTGCTTGGCAAGCCTATGTATGTTTTATATGACTTCTTGAATGCCAGAAATGTTTCATGAATGATTACATGTTCCACGATAGCCATGCATGCATTTTTAGACTTGAATTTGCATTTTTTATGTATAGTTGAAAGGGAGAAGAGCTATTAAGATTTCTAGAATCTCATCCCTTCCTCCCCATTTGTCTAACATGACTAGATGAATCAAGTGAGCCAAGAAATAGAAGCCATCAAGCATAAAGGAAAGAGGTTGACATCAAAATGTGTGGAAATGTCTATTTTGTAGCTATATAAATGGCGTATGATCTAATCTAATATTGTATATGATTTATGAGCTTATCAATATATGTAATTACATGAATATTTGATGTGTGAATGAGATTTGATGCCATATGGATGATATTGCAACATTGAATGGCGAGAACTAGCTTATGAACTCTTGTGTATATCTTTGGGTGAGAGCATGAGTTTGTGAAATATGGGCTTATGTATCTTTGAGACATGTTTACTAGACTATTTTGGTGCTTTTTCACATGCTCAAGTGGCCATGAAAGCCTTGGAAGCAATTTTGGACCCTTTGAGACCCATTGAAGACATAAAAAGTGCCATTTTGCAACCTAATATCACGATCTGACCAAATGAACGAATTTACCCATGAAATTTGGCATGCATATAGATCTTATCTAGAAATTTTTGGAAAGCTAAAGACTAGATTTTTTAGATCTTTATGGAATTAATTATAATTTTTAAAAGTTGCCATTTTTCTGTTGTTCTGGTATAAGCACTGTTCATATGAGCAGTTTCTTATACTATGTCATTTGAGGGACAAATGATATCTAATTCTCATGAAATTTTATAAGAATGAATTAGATATGATAAGATTTTTATGGCCACCAAGATCACTCCAAATGGATGTCTGAGTAAAGAGATATAAACTTTTGAAATCCAATGACAATACTAATAGTGACAGGCAACCTTGGTTATTTTTCTATCAATTTTTAATGGCTAAACATTCCAGTTATGGTTTGGAATTATTTTTACAATAAATTAGACATTTTTTTCTTTCTAGAATGGTATAGTGTGCTTAATTTTAATTTTTTAAAATTAGTTATGATTTTTCAAAATTCATGACAGAAAGTTAGACCATGAACCCGAGGCTGCATGTGAAATTTTTGTGTATATGGTCCATGAGCTCGAGTTCTTGGCCACTTCTTAATATGGTTATGAGTTTTACTTATGTATTTAAATATGAGAATGAGATGAATGAGTTCATATGGTTTACGGGACACAGAATGAAAAATTTATACACGACGCAACGTAAAATAATTGAATATTTTTATTGCTTTTTCTTGAGTAAATGTGCTAGACCAAGAAAAGGCAAGCTAGAATAGTATGGGATGAGGTAAATAAATATGGTGTTATAGTCTCCATCTCTACCCTTCAAGTACTTTTTATTGCAAACCAAAACAATTTCCATAATAATTTCTCAATCCTTAAGGGAGGGGTGGTGTAAAATTCTTAGTTTGAATTTAAATAGATCAATGTTCCGTGGTAGGATTCTAAGAGTCCATGTTAATGTAGAAAACATTATCCTATCATCTGTGGGAAGTAAGCTACTTTAAGGAGCCAAAGAATTAGAAAGCATACTAGTACCATCAAAGCATTACTAAGGTATTGGACTTGAAATTATACTAGATTTACATCAAGTATTTGTAAGTCCCAAAATAATTTGGACTAACATAATTGGGTTCTTAAGTAACATATGAGTGTTGCCACCTAAACAATTAGTATCCAAGCAAATATATGGGAAAGACCTTCTCATGTATGAAAACCAAACATTGAAAACCAAAACCTTGAGTATAATACTAATGCACTTAACTTGAATCATATACAGTATAGTACGTGGCTTCTTTTCCCTTGTAAAGTCACATAGGAAAGGTAGGAATTTACATAATTGAAACTAGTCTAAAAAGTTTAAGTTTCCTTTACCTTAAAGCTTTATTGAATAAAGTGCATCCTCTCATTCGATAATTAGTGTAACACCATTAATTGGATTATTAATAAACTTATATACAAAGAAGCAAACACAAACCAGCAAGGACTTCTTGGAGCTTAAAGGTCATTGATTTGCATATTAACAAAATTTTATCTTCCTAAAGCCTAACAAACCTATCTAATGACCAAATTTCTACAAATAGAATAATTGAAGTGTAATACTTAAAAGCACAATGTGGGCTACCTTAAATTTTATTACATGCAAATCAATGTGCTTACCCATTGCAGTGGCATATTTAATGAGTTACTAATCTAAAAATATAAAGGTTCATAATTTAGATGTCATGATTTTGTTTCACTATTTCTAAACTTGAAACATTTCTCCAAAACTCCTCAAGAAATGACTAAAGACAAACTCATTCTCACATATTACCATAGTAAAAGAAATTAAGTCTATATAACAATATTCTTCCATCAAGAACAAATTAACTTCATATATAAGTTTAAGCATAAAAATTGGTTTGAATTACCATAGATAATAAGGCTGTGATTTAAGTTCGATGGTTTGACATAAGTCTACAATTAACATAGCATTAAGATTATAGCAAAACATATGGGAACCTAATAGAAAACATGCTACTTTTCTTAAAAGGTAAGATCATTAGTAGGGACTCTTGCAAGACATCTACATTACCTAAAATGAAAGCTTTTATACAAATCAAACCAAAAACTAATGTTAGATCATGCCTAGAAGGGATGCTTAAATCAAATCCCATATTTTATGATAATTTGAATCACTATAAAAGTGAGCATTCAAAGCATAAGTTGAATCTCTAATTTACAAAAAATATAAGCCTTAAGCATTATTACATCATCTAGAATGATTTATAATATCCCTAAACAACGCTTTATTGAAAGTAACACATCATTAAATCTTATAGTTCATCGTAAATCATAAGCGATCAGAATCAGTCTTAGCTAGTAACTCTAAACTTAACTTTTGGGATAAACCTAACTAAACATATTAGTATCCATGATTCTATATTTTTAAGCTTTGAATAACCAAGACACCATTAGAACCATCTACGACAGGTTTGAAAACCTTAACAACTAGGTGACCCTAAGTGGGATCTTCACATCATATGTGATAAAAAGACAATTTCAAAAAAAATTTTATCATGTGCCTATGCCTAAATGCTTACCCATGGAACCCAATTAAAAGGAATGGAATTTCAACATCCTATAAGGTTTCTAATAGTGTTGCAACCATGATTATGCTTAGATTTCATAATAATGATTGAGGTTCCATTAGAGAAAACCAAAGGGAAGTCTAAAATCTGGTACCACTTTGTCACAACCCAAATATGAAAATGTGACCAGTACAAGAACAAGATGAACTCACATCTCTTAGCTTAACCTATAATATGTAGACTACTTGACTATTCCTAATGCTACAGTTTAAACATACAACATAAACAAACTATGCATATCAAATTTCATTTTAAAAAATTAGTCTTCATACATGTCCAACTCTTATAGAAATTTCAACAGAGTCTCCTTTGAAAGTTGCACTTCTCTAAATTCTATAACAATTTAACACAACCATTTTCAACAAAAGAGAGCTTTGCTATCAATCGCTATTAGTTATAATTTCTACACTTGAGCAGGGGATCCTACCTATAGGTGTTATGGATCTAAATCTAAATTATACAATATGTTTGCATATAGAAAATAAAATAAGGAAGACCCACGTGAAGCAAATATGAGACTCACCAAGAGAGGTTAGTTCCTTCTACACCATTAACAAGGATTTTGATTCATCCCTATAATCCAACATACCAAATATCTATCGAGTACATCAATTCTTATAGTTAAATAGATAAATAAATAAATAAAAAGAAATGAATAGGGAAGATAGCTTACAAACACCTTGCAAAGGCTTTAGAACTTGAAACCATACTTCACAAAATAAAAATGAAATTCTTAAAAGAATTCTAAATATGGGATATATTCTAGGTCATGACAATCACATAGTTTAAAAACAATATAAAGTATGAAGCTTTTAAAATACACATTTGTAAATTTCCAAAACCAGTTCATTTTAAAACATTTTCGTTGGAAAGTTTCCTCATAACGTATAATACATCATAAGTTCTCAACTCATGTAAAATAATGCTTGTCGTGAGCCCTCAAATCACATAAAATAAAGTCTTTCATGAGCTATCAACTCATATAAAATAAAGTCTATCATTAGTCCTTAGTTTACATAAAACAAAATCCATCATGAGCCCTCAAGTCTACACAAGTCCTTAGCTTATGTAAAATAACATCCCTCTATTCCACACATGTTGGCCAACACATGTGGCTATCATCTCATGTGCCCCTACTAGATGGTGTTCAGCTAAGGCACATCAAGAGCTAATAGAACTATTGTTAGCAACAAGTGTAATGTTTCTAGTCCATCCATAAAAAGTTACCATCAATTATGGAATCAATTTAATTTAGATTAGTACTTAAACATTTATTTTATGTAATCAGCAGAAAGATTCAATTACTTCCATTGATTCCATACATATTTTAATGTATTCAAACTCAAGAATTTCAATATAATTAAGATGCTTCTTCAATGAATGTGAATGTAGTTAGGAATTTAGAATTTCAAAAAACATGACATTTTTCAAAATAATAAAAATGCAATATGAGAAAAATATGTAGGAACATGAATTATGCAATAGAACGCTATCCACTCACAGTACAGTGACACCATGAAATGCTTTACCATTTCCTCCAACCATGCATTGAATAGAAGGTTGTCCCTAGAAGTTCACACACAAGCTAAAATCACATTGCATCTAAAGGGAGTTCTGTTAAAGATTGTGCTCTAAGCCTATCAATTTACTGTGAACATTATCTTGGTTTAATAAAGATTTATTATTATCATTATTGTATTATTTTCATATTTACCATATAATAAGATCCTTGGATAATTATAGTTATTCTAAATATCCTTAGTCGATTGTCATTGTAGGAACATTAATGAATTAAAACTAGTATAATTTTGATTGATGGTCATGTATGTAGATACGAATTAAAATTATAGGCACTTGTTAGAGACCAAGATGCTGCATCGACCTGTCGTGAAATAGCTAAATAGACTAAGTCATAAGTATATCTCATCTATAGCCATATCACTGAGCCTTTAGACCTAAGACTGCCATAGATTCCTACATAAGGAACATTGTACTTTGATATTGGGCCCACTACCAATATTATATAGGCTTACAGGGTCGCACACAAGAATAGGCTAATATGAGCCAAAATATCCAGATTCATTGAACCTAAAAGGCGTCTAGATTCAATGAATGAAGTGTCCACATTCAATGTATTTATTCTCTAGATAGTGTCTTATTTCGAATAGGAAATTATCATATTTGTTAGGATAACATATTCTCTCTTGATAAGTTGGTGGATAAATTTAATATATATTAATTTTAAAATTCAAAATTTGATAAGTTTAGATCGATTTAAATTATAACAAGATATATATTTAATATATTTGAATTAATTTAAAAATTAATTTAAGTTTAAATTTGAATTAATTTCAAAATTGTTACTTGATAAGTTTAAATTTGATTTAAATTATATTTTAATATTAATTTTAGCTTGCAAACCAAGCAAAGCCCTCTCATAAAAAAAGGTGCTAGGTTTCCTAAGAGTGACAATTTTAAGGGACAACAGTACACCACCTATGATAGAAAGAGAAAGATGACTTCTACCATACACTTGAGAAGTCGTATGGTTTTGTGGACGAGCTTGGAGAAAGATGTTCGTGTAACGTGGTGCTAGCACACCGTTTGTGCTGGAGATCCTGTTCATGTGGATACTAATAGAGGGCGTTGGTTCGTGAAGAGCAATGCCTAGATCCAAACATGATTAATATGAAAGAGAAACAAATTTTGTGCATTAAAGGTATGATTCTTCTACTTTACTTCAGTTTTAGCAAAGGTGACAAATTTATGGGAGGGATTTTTGCATGCTTCATTTAATTTTTTTTCGCTGTGTATGTCTACAAATCCCTAGAAGTTCACACTCCATGGTTGTTAAGTAAGGAAATGTGGTCATACATAAGAGATATCAAATAGCATGAATAGGAGATATTGAGGCTTTTTAAGGTGCATCTTTCATAAGTTACCTAAATCCCTAGGATGAAGCGCAGCTAATTTTGTACAAATGGAATCTAGAAGGAAGAAGGCTGGTTTTGACACAAAAAGTAGTTGGTTTAGAAGAAGGATGCCCTGAGTTACTATTGCTTGATTTACAATAAAAACACTGTGACTTGTAAAGGAGTGAATGAAAAACTTGAATAATAATCATAACATGACAAAAGCTAGAGGATATAATCCAAATTCCTATAACTCAAAGCACATCCAAACTTCATAGCTAGGTGTAGAAAAGGTGAAATCACATAATGTAGCTACTGGGACAAAGATATAGCCAACTAGATTGGAGAGGAAAAAGGCTAAAACAAATAAAGATAAAGCTTATGCTAACAAAAAAATGTTGACTGAAAAAATTTGAAAAACAAGTAACTTTAAAAACAAAGAATTTTAGAAGTTTGGATGGTATTTCAAGCATGGAAATTAGAGGAAGAAAATAAAGAAAATAAAGGAGGGCTTCAATTCAACAATGAGAGAAAACATCAGATGTAGAAGGAATATAAGTGAAGCATAGAGGGACAAATGGATAACTCTAGACATTTCTATTAATTAATCTTCAAGGGATTAAAATAAATTTAAGGATCAAATCACAATCTTTTAAAATTGTGATTTGATCCTTAGAAAGCATTGTTACATATACAAGGAGAGAAGAAAATAGAAAAAACAAAGGGAAAATAACAAAAGTGTCTTGCGAGGAGTGAAACATAGTTCCTAGAAGGACCAAGAAATTGAAGCGACTACTAAAGCTCTAATTAATATCTATTCATCTTTTTCACCTAGTAACGTAAATTTTAGTTTTACAATTAATGATAAAATTAATATTAATTCCCTTTTATATCTTATTTCATTATTCATTCATTTATTTTTTTACATCATATTTTTATTTTGTTTTCCTATATTTCATTTTATCTCCATTACAAATGTTGGCTTATTACAACAACTATTGATTTATCAACATATAATCAAAATTAATTGGCAAAATTATGTAAATTCATCAAAATGCAAATGAAAATCTATAAAGATGAGGAATAGATCTAGGTAGATGAGGTCTATAGCCTATTAGACTGAGACTACCCAAATCTACCAAGAAAGGACTTGAGAATGACCTTTTAAGTGTGATCTAATACAAATCTCCTTCCTAGAACTCTAGGATACAAAGAAAATACTAAGAGTCACTCAACAAAATTGAGAGAAATAAAAGAATGTCTTTATGCTTTGCACATTAAAAAAAATTATTTAAGGAAAAAAACATATTTATGCTTTGCACATTAAAAAAAATTATTTAAGGAAAAAAACATAAGCCTACTAGTCGTTAGGATGAGTTACAAACTCATGGTAAAGGGCAATGTGCTGCTATCTTTATTGAAACGGATTTACTAGTCACGATGAATATAACTACTAGCTGTAATGGATAAAAAGGCGCAAACTCTTAAAAAGTTATTGTACTTTAGCTTTTAAGCTCTTCAAGTTTCCTTTTACAAAATTTAAGAAAACAACAAATATAACCAAGTAAATAATAAAATGAAAATTAAAAAAAAAACATATATTTACAAGAAGATACCATAGGTTTCCATAGAAAACACAAATAGCCATAAAAATTGAATATACAAGTAAATGCCAATTTTTACAAATAATTGTAATTTAGTCCAAATTTGAGGGATTTTCAAAAAATAGCTCTAATTTGCACCTAATTAAACAAGAATTTAAAAGCGAAAATGGTTGTAAAAGAGCTAAAAACCACTAAAAGATCTATAATAAGTCCTATAAAATACTACTAAATATCAATGTATTTAAGGACTTATCAATATACCAGCCTTGAAGTAGTCAATTTTGTATAAACGGTTTCTGGCCTTGTGGGACTACAATATTAGAAAATATTCTTTAATGGATCCTACACCTAAGGAAGATTTGGAGTAGGAATAGTCTTAATTAACCATGGCTAAAAGAAGGCTCCTTCAAATTTGAATTGAAGTTCTCTTACTTATGCAACCAAGCTAAATACAAAGCATTGATTATTAGCTTAAAGTTGTTAGAAAGCATGTGAGCTGACCATCCAAATCGTAGGGGATTTGAAACGGTGATCAAGAAATTCACAAATGAGTGCCAATGCTTGCATCCTAACTTGTGCAATACCATTGGCTAGCCCTAGAGAAACTTTATCACTTATCAGACATCATCATCATGCACATCCTAAGAAAAAAGAATAAGGAAGCCAATGAACTCTCTCATATGGCATCTAGATACTAGTATGCAGCCTATGATCAAAGGTCACATCTCTTTGACAGAATATCATTATCAACCATCTAATAAATAGCTCAAGTAAGGCAATTAACAACAATCGGGTTAAACCTCGACTTGGAAGCACCAACCAAAATAAAGGATCCACAAGAACATGTTCCAATGATGTAAGTGAACCTACTCTTAAGTCAATTGAAAGATTCTACTTAAGAACTAGCAACAACTAAGTTAGATCTCAACTAGGAACCACCAGACAAAGTAGAGGATCCATAAGGCACGTTCCAAAACTAAAGGTGATCCCAGTCCCAAGGCAACTAGAGGACTCTATTTAAGAACCAATAAAACCAATCTAGCAAGAACAAGCTAACCAAGCATGATTAAACCTGAACCAGCCACCTAGTAGTCAAGAATAACTAATTGAGGCATTATGTAAGGACAACATGAGGTAGTTAATAATTAAAGAATAGAGATAATCATTCGTATAAAAAAGTCATGGACAAGAGTGAGCTAAAAGGTGAAAATGTAATATTCTAGATTTTGTAAAGTAATATTGTCCCTAAGAAATGAAAAGAAATAGTTAAAAAGAGGTTCACAAGGAGAAAAGTACCAATCAAGATTAAAAGAGCTGATTTGGGCCTAATCAGGGGAAAATCAAGGATTTAGAAAATAAAAAAATTGGCTTGAGAAATACATATCCTTCATCATAATATTATGAAATAAGGTTAGCAAATCAATCAAATAAGGTTAGTTTGGCTAAATCCATAACAATATGCAAATTAGGATTCTTAATGGCAACATTTTTTATCAAACTTTTCCAAATTATTTTAAGTCTATGTAACCATTAAACATATTTTTTTAATGAAGAAAAAAGTCTAAAATTTGCTATAAAGCTATCAGTTTCTAAAAAGACTAAAAAAATGAGTTCAAATGGAAGGACTGAAATGTAAGGACAAAATGGTCATTTTTAGAAAAGTTATAAAATCCTAGATTTCTAGCATGCCCTCTGCTTCTCCTTCATTTGAACCAACTTTGGGTAGCTCCAAAACACTTCCATAGTAGTGTGAGGAAGGGAGCGGAGAGAAGGGAAAGCAACCTAAAATAAGTAAAAAAATATGCTAAATTTTCTTATGCTATAATTATGAAACTCTTTCTACTTCTTGTGCTCCCTCTCTTCCATGGTGGGTTTGGCTTTCCAAAAGGGTGAAGTTTGTAGCTATCACCTTGAGTGCAAGAGCTCATTTGAAGAAGCTAATTACACCAAAAGAATCTCCCTTAAATGCTCATCAAAATAAGGTATAATTCAAGTTAGGAAAATATGTTATTTTGTAACCCTAGCTTCATGCATATTTTGGCCAAGAGAAAGAGAGAGAAACATGTATTTATTTGATAAAAACTTGGTGTAATCAAGGGTTTAGAAGGGTAAAGAGTAAGAATATGTCAAGAGATCAACCTAAAAACCAAGAAATTGTATTTTTGGTTTCCATTAGAGTTTAGTTTGGCCCTAAATATTTCAAAACCCTAGGAAGATAATTTGAACTATATAACATCATAATTGAACTAGAAATAAATTATGAATATCTTAAAGACCTCAAATTCCTTATGAATCTTATGAATCAAACAAAACATCAAGATTGTAAGATATGAGGCTGCTCTTGACCAAGGGAAGAAAATGATGGCTAGGGAACTTATTAATTTAGTCTCATGGTTGAAGAGACTTAATAGCATAATATAAAGGTTAGATGAACCATTGGTTTGAGAAAAAGAATGAGATATGATGATGTTGAGATTATAACTCCATAAAAACTCTAACTTGTAATAGGAAATAAAATAAGTGATATGGCTGAGTTTTTGGACTTGTTTTAGCTATAAAAAGTAAGTAAATTGAGATAGATAAAAAATAGAATTGCTACATGAAATGTGGCAAATGAGATAAGTTACTTTGAAACACTTAAAGTAACCTAAATCATGTTTTAGGTCCTAATATTCATATATGTTGCTAGAGTGATATTTAATATATCCTAATAGTTGTTTTATACCTTAATTGATGTGCTTAGCCAAAGCAAGTGGAACCACACCTAAGTGTATGTGTGAGGCCATAGGATCAAGAGAAGAAGAACAAGGGAATTGATTGAATTTATTTGATAAGGTAGCTTTTCCTTTGTTCTTATATGTGTGATTAGTTTGATCAAGTTATTGGTTGCTTGTGTATATTGCTTACAATTGTTTGGCTTGTTGATTATTTAAGTAAAATATACAATTGCATGAAGCCTCCTTGGAGTTGTGAGAGGTGTGATTCCTTATTAGGTAAGACTAGGGAAGTGAGCTTGGATTTGCTCTGACTTAGGCCAAAAGTCCGTTGAAGATATGGATTTGCTCTTACTTGAGCCAAGAAAAACCCAAGAGCATGATTCTCTTATATTGTGATTAGCTATGATTGCATAACATGCATGCTTGTTTTCATATGCTTCAATGAACCACATGTGTATTTGAATGTTAGTTTAGCTATTGGAATTCTTTAAGTCTCATATTTCCTTATCTCTACTAACCATAGCTAGGTGATATGCAAAGTAAGGAAAATGAAAAGCTAGAGACTTAGAAAGGTCAATTAATTCAAGAAATTTGGCCTAGAATGTGATATTGTATATATGCCTATATAAATTTATAATTTTGATATAATGTAACGGCAACATATGCAAAAGTGTTAGACTGTAAATATATGACCAATAAATACATATATGAGACATTGAAAAATGATTTGGTATATAGAACTTCATTGAATTTACACATATATTTTGATGTGAAATAGTGATTTTTAGATGTAAGGCAAATTTCATGTGATGAACCATTGACATTTGATGCATGTATGAATTCAAATTTGTTCATGGTAGGAAATAGAATTTTAGTGCTAATTTGGTCATTTTAGAATCAAAATTTTGACCATTTGAGTTATAAAATGTCTCTTGGCCTTTGACTATTTTAATGACCGAATTTTAGGCTAAACTTTAGTGAGTATTTAAAAGCCATTTAAAGCTTTTTATAGAGTCAAAGTTTATATTTTTTAAAACTTTAAAGAATATTTAGCAAATTTTCAAATTTTGCCTTAAAAAGTTGTTGTGGCCTTGGTATTGTTTAAACTGCACAATACTGGTTTTTGTAAGATTTAAGAGACCAAATGGATTCAATTTGATTTGAAATCTTCACAATAGAAAGTTCACATGATAAGCTTTAAAATGACTAATCAGAGTTAGGTAGCCTAAATTATAAATTTTTGAAATTTATGCTTTATTATGTGATTTTTGAGCAAAGTAAGCAGATGATGGTTGTTATATGGGAAAACATTATGTACCTACTATATTGGATGCAATTAGATATTTAAGCATGAATCTGTGAAATGGAATATGAAGATCTATTTTTTAGCATTATAAGTCCATTTGATAGATTTAGTAACTAAAATTCCACTACTAAAAGTTTTGTTGTGTTTACTTTTATTCCAAATGGACATCTAATGGTACTAAATAAATGAAATATAGTAAGGTATTACCAAAAACAAGGCGCTAAATTAGATTATATATGGAGACACTCTATACAAGAAAGGCTAAGAAGGTATTCTCTTAAGGTACCTATACAGCTAGGAAATCTTAAGGGTCATGGCTAAGGCTCATAAAGTTTTATGTAGAGCATATCAAACAAGGCCTAACATACAATGGCTTTTACTTTAACACGGATACTACTAGTTAACCATAGCTAAGGACTGCATTCAATATGCAAAAAGGTGTTAGGAGTTTCAAAAGCATAGGATGCTAAAGCATATGCTTATAACTTAACTACACCTAATTATAAAATTATGGCCATTTAAAGGGTGGGTAATAGCTTTGATTGGAAAAATGCATCCACCATCCTCTAAAAGGCATACTTTCATTATTGTGAGCAATTCTACTTAACAAAGTGGTGGAAAGTTATTCCTATAGAGAAGGTGAGACAATAGGACATGATTAAATTCATAAAGCAAAATATAATTTACATATTTAGCCTACCTCAAACAATCATAGCCAATCAAGGCATAACTTTCATAAGCAATGAAGTAAAGGCATTTGCTTAAGAGTTTAGTTTTTGAATCATATACTCTGGCCCTTAGTATACCTAAGCCAATGGACAAGTTGAAGCTATCAATAAGACTTTGATTAAGATGATCAAGAAGTCGATTGAAGACTAATCCAGGATGTGGCACTAGATCTTAACTGAGGTCTTATAAATTTACAAAAATTCAATTAAAATGACTACTGGGACTATCACTTTTAAATTGGTTTATGGAGTCAATGCAGTACTTCCCTTTAAAATAGATGTGAAATCTTGGAGAGTGACTTATATGACACCTTAATCTACTACCGCTACCTAGTCTCTCCTTGGGCTCAGTTCCACATGATTTCCAAAGAAACAATACCAATCCATGGCATTTTCATGCTACGAAACGGGGTTTCATACACTTATTATCTGCCCCGTGGGTCCTGTGAACCCATCATTCATCTTCCCTACTCAAACTCCACTTATACAACTCATACATAGCATAATACAAACCATAAGCCACGGGTATGGAGCCAATAACCCGAAAAATGCATTTTCTCACTTGGGCCCAAAAGTCATATTTTGGCTCTCACTTTGGAAAATCATAATTAATTGTGGAAAAATGAGAATCTAGCAAACTTTAGCTTTCTGGAAAGCTCTAAGTGTTAAATTTACACTAAAAATCATTCCTAACTACAATCTCAGCATTTGGACCATGTTTGACATCGAAAATGGGAGGAAGGTCCAGCTATCACTGTTTCTGATGCAGCTTTCTATCATGACTTTCGGAAATCCATAACTAAATCCACAAAAATCTAATTTGGGCACACTATACCAATTTGGAAAGCTAAGGATGTCTACTAGAGGAGAAAAATAAGTTCAGATCAGTTTAGTAGCTCTACATCCCAAAAACCAATGGAACAGTGACGGGGGTTAGAAGAGCTCCCTGATGCTGATACAGAACTTCAGTCGGTTCAATCTTTCTTTACAAACCTCCGATTTAGGTGATTCTAGTTGGTACAAGTCACTTTGGTTTTCTATTTTATGTGTATCAAATTTCATGACAGTTGGACTTCATTTGGTCTATGTATGACATGGTTTTCATTTCTGGTTTATATGAACAGTACATGACCAATTCATTGCATTTTCCCAAATTCAACAATTCACCAAATATTCTCTAGACCTCCGAATATTACCAACTTTAGCTTCTCAAGAATCTCTCTACAAACTCTAGAGGCATGCCAAATTTCATGGCAAGAGGAGCTCATCCGGTCATACTTTGACGGAGCTCTCAAAAATACCGGTTTTGGCACCCAAAAGGTCCAAAACGGGTCCAAATAGCCTCTCACACACTCTAGCCACTCATGGACAAGTTTAAAAGCATAAAACTAGGATATATAACAAGTCCATGTGGTCCAAATCAACATACAATCCAAGTTCGCTATACTATGGCCAAATATACACTACTTCATGCATTCAACAAAAGGGGCAAAACCCTCATTTCCATTAATTTGGCTATAAACATAGTTCATACAATATCCTTTCATATTTATGCACATGTTACAACCTTTACATCTTAAAAATAGTGGGCGCATATTCATTGTGGCACCACTTTACATCAAAATTACATCAAACTATCCAAAATAAGCTAATATCTAGCTATGCATACTTCTAGGCTCCTTGGTGTGTGCTCGGATCTCCTTGAGCTCCACCTAGCATATTAAGTTGGGAGGGGAAGGGGTAAGATTCAGGGAATCTCAGTAGCTCATGCACTCAATCCAATAAACAATCCACGCATATAACAAGTCAAAGCATGTGAATAAGCACTTAGCCATTCTCAAACTACCAACATACGATGTACATGCTATGGAAATCACAACAATGCCAAAAATGGGCTCCAAGGACTTTTGGTCTAGCCTCACCCGAGTTTAGGGACTTTTGGATGGCCTCACCCGAGTTTAAGGACTTTTGACTTGGCCTCACTCGTTTGAGACTTTTGGCCTTGTCTCACCTATCTCAAGGGACTTTCGGCTTCACCTCACCCATCTCAAGGGACTTTCGGTGCTACCGCACCCGAGCAATTCTCACAATTAATCACACAAGCATATTGGCATCAATGCATCAAAGCAATAGCACATGGCATATTCCACACAATAAGCATATACATAATCATACAATGACTATCATATCCAAGAATGCAACAAGAAAGAGTGGGAAAAGAGAGCTACCTTTGGAGCCAAAGCCAACACAAGCCTTCCCTTTCAATTTCTCTTCTCCCTTCTTAATTTCACACTCACACCTTGATGGAGGTGCTTCACTTGAGCTTAGGCACACAAAAGCATGCAATTTCACTCTTAACATAGAATCATCAGAGCAAACCTTCTAGCATACCAGAACCTAGAGTTCTCTCTCTCTCTCTAGAATGCCATCAGCTCTTTCTCTCTCTCAAGCTCCCATGGTAGTGGAAACCACATTTTCAAAGAAAACACAAAGATTCAAAGGTGTTTTCCACTTTCCCTCTTCTGACCCATGCCCAAAATCTAACCATTTTCACAAATAAAATCGCAGAAAGAGAGGGCAAAGGGAGGGGATCAGAGTTCTAAAGAGAAATGGGAGAAATTTCCTTACCTTTCCCTTGCTCTTCCTTATTCTCTTGATCTCTCTCACTCTCCACGCCTCTTTTTCCTCCTTGGGTCGAAGTCTAGGGTAGATATGAGAGAAGAAATGAGTTTGGGCGTTTAATGAAGTCTAATTCTCGCTATTTACTCTCTTCCGGACTGACCCTCGCTACGGTGAAAACTAACCTTCGCTATAGCGAGGTCGTGTAATCTGGCTTCGCTATGGCGAGGTGTAACCTTCGCTACGGCGAGCTCGTATCAGTTCCCTTCGCTATGGCGAGATATACCATTCGTTATGGCGAACTCGCATCAGTTCCAGACCTCACTCTCGCTATGGCGCACGCTACGGCGAGCTGTCCCCTGGTTTCTGTATGGACTGCTGCCCGCACTCGCTATAGCTAAAATCTCTTTCGCTATTGCGAACAAGCACTCTCGCTGTAGCGAGACCATTTCTCGCTATTGCGAGAGGACTTGGCAGAAATTCTGGATTCCGAACATTTCCAGCTTTCACTTTCTTTCTTTTCCTTTTTCTTTTCTTTTTCCCGGTTGTTACATTTCTACCCTTCTTAAAAGAAATTTCGTCCTCGAAATTTAAAGACTTACCTCAAGGGAATAACTCTGGATATTTCTGCCTCATTTCATCCGCCAATTCCCAGGTTGCTTCCTTAGATGTCAGACCTCTCCAGATTACTTTCACCAGAGGAATGCTCTTACTTCTCAGCTGTTTCAGCTTAGCATCCACAATTCTCTCCTGTTTCACTACATAGGAAAGATCTTCCTGCAATTGCACATGCTCATATTCTATGACATGTGAGGAGTTTGGTAAATACTTTTTCAATTGGGAGACATGAAAAACACTGTGTATTTGGGTTAGGTTAGGAGGTAAGGCTATTCGGTAAGCCACGGGTCCAATTTTCTCAAGGATTTCAAACGGACCAATATACCTAGGACTGATCTTCCTTACCCTCATTGACCGACCTACTCCTGTCATTGGAGATATTCGAATGAACACATGGTCTCCAACCTCAAACTCTAACGGCTTCCTACGCTTATCAGCATAGCTTTTCTATCTACTCTGGACCGTGAGGAGCCTCTTTCTAATCAACTCTATCTGTCGGGTGGTCTGGTCCACAATCTCAGGTCCTATCATACTCCTCTCACCTAACTCAACCCAACACAGAGGGGACCTGCACTTTCTCCCATACAAAGCCTCATAAGGGGCCATCTGGATACTAGAATAGTAACTGTTGTTATATGCAAATTCTGCTAACGGTAAATACACATCCCAGTTACCCCTCATCTCTAGCACACATGCCCTCAACATATCTTCTAATGTCTGGATGGTCCTTTCAGTCTGACCATCTGTCTAGGGGTGATATGCAGTACTAAACCGCAATCTGGTCCCTAAGGCATGCTGCAATGACCTCTAAAAGTTCGATGTGAACTTGGGGTCTCTATCCGAAACTATGCTATTGGGTACTCCATGAAGTCGCACTATCTCTCTGATATACAACTGGGCCAATCTATCCAGTGTATAAGTAGCCTTAATAGCTAAAAAGTGTGCAGACTTCGTCAGTCTATCCATAACTACCCAAATAGCATCGTGTCTAGAGGATGTCCTGGGTAACCCCATGACAAAATCCATGGCTATACTATCCCACTTCCACTCAGGGATATCTAGAGGTTGCAACAACCCAGCCGGTTTCTGATGTTCAATCTTTATCCTCTGACACACTAGGCATCTAGCCACATAATCCGTCACATGGCTCTTCATCCCTGGCCACCAGAAAATCTTTTTCGAATCCTGATACATCTTAGTGGCACCTGGGTGGATAGTATACTTACTCTTATGCGCCTCTTCTAGAATGCTTTCTCTCAACTCATTCTGACTAGGCATACAGATTCTCTCCCGATATACTATCATACCATCCTCAGACAACTTGAAATCTGAGGTCTTACCTTGGATAATTTCATTCCTGATCCGTTTCAGGAACTCATCCTCTCTTTGGGCATCTAAGATCTGGGTTCTCAAGATATTATCAATTCGGGTTTTACTCAGATACAATCTACCCGATACCACCTGACAAGAGAGGTTCAAATCTCTGAACTTCTCTAGGAGCTCCTGCTCCCTAATCATCATATGGGCTACATGGATGGTTTTTCTACTCAGGGCGTCTGCCACCACATTGGTCTTACCCGGATGATATTTCAACACATAATCATAATCTTTCAAGAATTCCATCCATCTCCTCTGTCTCATATTGAGTTCTTTCTGATCAAACAGGTATTTCAGACTCTTGTGGTCACTATAAATCTCTATGGTCGCACCATACAGATAGTGTCTCCAAATTTTAAGAGCAAACACTACGGCAGCTAACTCCAGGTCATGTGTGGGGTAATTCTCCTCATGAGGTCTCAACTGCCTCGAGGCATATGCCACTACTCGGCCCTGCTGCATCAACACACATCCTAACCCTTTGCCCGAAGCATCACAATAAACCACAAATGGTTCACTAGGGTCAGGGATAATCAGCACAGGGGCAGTGGTCAAACAGAGTTTCAACTCCTGGAAACTCTTCTCACATCTCTCATCTCACACAAATGGTGTATCTTTCCTAGTTAGTCGCGTCAGTGATAAGGCCATTCGAGAAAAGTCCTGAATAAACCATCTATAGTACCCTGCTAAACCTAGGAAACTCCTAACCTCGGTGATCGTTCCAGGTCTATCCCACTGTAACACAGCCTCAACTTTATGGGGATCCACCGCAACCCCATCTTGTGAGATCATATGACCTAAGAATCACACCTCGGTCAGCCAAAACTCACATTTACTAAGCTTGGCATACAACCTTTTCTCTCTCAAGGTGTCTAGGACTAGTCTCAAATGCCTCTCGTGCTCCTCAAAAGATTGGAAGTACACTAAAATATCATCAATAAAGACCACCACAAACTGATCTAGATACGGTCTGAATACCCTGTTCATATAATCCATGAACACAGCAGGCGCATTCGTCAACCCGAATGGCATCACAAGGAACTCATAGTGCCCATATCTTGTCCTGAAGGCCGTCTTAGAGACGTCTTCAGTTCTCACTCTCAACTGGTGGTAACCAGATCTAAGATCTATCTTAGAAAACACAGATGCCCCAGCTAACTGATCTAACAGATCATCAATTCTAGGGAGAGGATACTTATTCTTGATGGTAACTTTATTCAACTCTCTGTAATCTATACACAACCACAAGCTACCATCTTTCTTTTTCACAAACAACACTGGAGCACCCCAAGGTGAAACACTAGGGTGGGTAAACCCTTTCTCTAACAATTTCTTTATCTGCTCTTTCAACTCAGTAAGCTCGGCGGGAGCCATCCTGTAAGGAGCTTTGGACACCGGTCCAGCACCAGGCACTATGTCTATAGGGAACTCTAATTCTCTCTCAGGGGGTAGGCCACTAAAATCAAACTCTCTAGGGAAAACCTCTGGGAATTCCCTGACAACTGGGATCTCCTCTATCCCTTCTTCTACCTCAGCCTGAATAAAGAAAAAGACTAGAAACCCTTGACATCCACACTCTAAATATCTCTCAGCCTGGGCAGTAGTCATAAAAGATAACTCAGCTCCTACCTTAGGTATGGTCCCACAAGCAAGTAGGGAAATGGTTCGGTGTTCACAATCAAGTATGGCATTATTCGCAGCCAACCAGTTCATACCAATAATCAAATCAATTTCATGGAAAGGCATACAAACCAAATCAATAGTGGTATGACAATGGTTAAATTGGACAGTGACATTTAAGCAAGTATGGGAAGTGACCACGTGGCCTCCAGTGGGTGCAATGACAGACAAGTCAAATGGCAAGACACTAATGACCAGACCCAATTTCCTTACACAATCATAAGATATAAACGAGTGACTAGCACCCGAATTAAACATAGTAACTACAGGAAAGCCATTCACTATCAGCGTACCTCTGATCAAACTGGGAGATGCGCTGGCTTCCTGCTGAGTAAGGGCGAACACTCGGCCCTGGGTCTGTGGTCTAGGAGGAGGCGCTGTCTCCATCTGAGACAGTGTCTAGCAATGTGCCCCGACTTCCCACACTTGTAACATATCACCGGAGACTGCTGGAAGGATGACTGGCCCTGCAGAGGTGGCACACCTCGCTGTGGTTTTCTATTCCATGGCCCTTTGCCTCTCCTCTTAGTACTAGGGGTCAAACTAGAACCCTCTTCTGGTTTCGGCCTTTTCAAATCTGGAACCCTCTTCTGACTAGCCGTAGTCGCAGTAGGCATGATAGCTTGCAGATTCGTCTCAATCACCCTGCTGACCTCCACATGAGTATTAAACTTCCTGATCCGCTGTGGAGTGACTCTGTCACTAATCAGAGGCCTCAAACTAGTCTCAAACTGCTCACATCTCCAGGGTTCATCATCATACCTCTAGAGGTAAGAGGAATACCGAGACAACTCTATAAACTTGGCCATATACTGATCCACAGTCATCTGATCCGTCTGTCTCAAGCCCATAAACTCCATCTCTTTCTTTTTCCTCACTGAACTTGGGACATACTTCTCATAAAACTCAACCAAGAAAGTCTCCCAAGTTATCTGTATATTCTTGGTCTCCATTAGGGGTTTCGTACTATCCCACCATCTATCAGCTTCCTTTTCTAGCATGAAGGTGGCTAACTGGGCTTTCTGTTCAGTGGTACAATCCATCACTGAGAATATCTTCTTAAGCTGCATCACCCAAGCCTCCGCCTTATCCGCATCCAATTCCCCGTCAAATGAGGGTGGATTGTTCTGCCTAAACTATTTCAATACTTTTTGGATAGGCGTCTGGGTCTGAGGAGCAGCAGGCTCCTGGGGTGGTACAGGTGGAATGCTGGATGTAGATGGTTGAGGTACAGGGGCATCCCTTCTGGCTTCTTCTTGCCTAGCCAGGGTGTCTTGCAAATGCATAATCATATCATGCTGCTGCTGGGCAATGTACCTCTGTTGCTCCAGCATCTCTTGGTGCTGGCCCATCATGGCCTCATATCGGTCAAGTCTCTCCATGATGGCCTGCAAAGGATCCCTAGTCTCAATAGGAACCTCAAGCTCATCTCTCTGAGCCCTGGGCGATCTGCCTCTACCTCTACCCCTGCCCCCTCTAGTCTCAACCATGTCTAAAAAGAAGTAGCAATCCTCAGTTCACAACACTATCACAACACATATGCATATGGATGCTACAACTTCTATGACCATTCACACCAAATACAATAATTTTATCATTCAAGAGCCTAACATTGAGCAAAAGTGCCTGAACCATTGCTCTGATACCAAAAATGTGACACCTTAATCTACTACCGCTACCTAGCCTCTCCCTGGGCTCGGTTCCACATGATTTCCAAAGAAACAATACCAATCCGTAGCATTTTCATGCTATGAAACGGGGTTTCATACACTCATTATCTGTCCCGTGGGTCCTGTGAACCCATCATTCATCTTCCCTACTCAAAATCCACTTATACAACTCATACATAGCATAATACAAACCATAAGCCACGGGTATGGAGCCAATAACCCGAAAAATGCATTTTCTCACTTAGGCCCAAAAGTCATATTTTGGCTTTCACTTTGGAAAATCATAATTAATTGTAACAAAATGGGAATCTAGCAAACTTTAGCTTTCTGGAAAGATCTAAGTGTTAACTTTACACTAAAAATCATTCCCAACTACAATCTCAGCATTTGGACCATGTTTGACATCGAAAATGGGAGGAAGGTCCAGCTGTCACTGTTTCTGGTGCAGCTTTCTGTCATGACATTCGAAAATCCATAACTAAATCTACAAAAATCTAATCTGGGCACACTATACCAATTTGGAAAGCTACGGATGTCTACTAGAGGAAACAAATAAGTTTAGATCAGTTCAGTAGCTTCTACACCCAAAAAACGAATGGAACAGTGACGGGGGTCAGAAGAGCTCCCTGATACTGATATAGAACTTCAATCAGTTCAATCTCTCTCTACAGACCTCCAATTTAGGTGATTCTAGTTGGTACAGGTCACTTTGGTTTTCTATTTTATGTGTATCAAATTTCATGATAGTTGGACTTCATTTGGTCTATGTATGACATGGTTTTCATTTCTGGTTTATATGAACAGTACATGACCAATTCATTGCATTTTCCCAAATTCAACAATTCACCAAATATTCTCTAGACCTCCGAATATTACCAACTTTAGCTTCTCAAGAAGCTCTCTACAAACTCTAGAGGCATGCCAAATTGCATGGCAAGAGGAGCTCATCCAGTCATACTTTGATGGAGCTCTCAAAAATACCGATTTTGGCACCCAAAAGGTCCAAAACGGGTCCAAATAGCCTCTCACACACTCTAGCCACTCATGGACAAGTTTAAAAGCATAAAACTAGGATATATAACAAGTCCATGTGGTCCAAATCAACATACAATCCAAGTTCGCTATACTATGGCCAAATATACACTACTTCATGCATTCAACAAAAGGGGCAAAACCCTCATTTCCATTAATTTGGCTATAAACATAGTTCATACAATATCCTTTCATATTTATGCACATGTTACAACCTTTACATCTTAAAAATAGTGGGCGCATATTCATTGTGGCACCACTTTACATCAAAATTACATCAAACTATCCAAAATAAGCTAATATCTAGCTATGCATACTTCTAGGCTCCTTGGTGTGTGCTCGGATCTCCTTGAGCTCCACCTAGCATATTAAGTTGGGAGGGGAAGGGGTAAGATTCAGGGAATCTCAGTAGCTCATGCACTCAATCCAATAAACAATCCACGCATATAACAAGTCAAAGCATGTGAATAAGCACTTAGCCATTCTCAAACTACCAACATACGATGTACATGCTATGGAAATCACAACAATGCCAAAAATGGGCTCCAAGGACATTTGGTCTAGCCTCACCCGAGTTTAGGGACTTTTGGATGGCCTCACCCGAGTTTAAGGACTTTTGACTTGGCCTCACTCGTTTGAGACTTTTGGCATTGTCTCACCTATCTCAAGGGACTTGACGGGCTTGTCGTGCAACCCTCAAAATAAAACTAGGTTGAATAAAAATATAGCAAGTGGCACAACCTAGGTCATCTCCCTTGGAAATAGAGTTCAATGATTAATTGAGTTTTCTAAATGTTAAAAATCCTAAAAACTATCTAGTTCGGGGGTTTTGGAATGAATTAAACTATCCTAAAACTAAATTGAATTAAAATTCCTAATTGCTACTTAATTGGATGAATTGTGGTGAATGATGGGCTTGTGACTAGCTTAGGAATCATCTCTTGGTATCCACTATCCTTATCCTAATCCAATTATAATTAATTCTGGCCTAAGAATTCCTAATTATGTTCATTAGCAAATAATCTTGAATAACCATTCAAGATTCAATAGATTAATAATCTAATGTTGAATTGAGACCTCAATTCCGCATTAAACCGTTAACTCTTGTTCTTAAGATCAATGAACATCCAATTTGATTGATTAACTAATTAATTATCTTATGATTCATCATCCAAAAATGTTTAATTAACCAACTAAACACCAAGGAATTCTCAAATAGACATTTAAACACACAACCTTACTCATGCAATTCATCGAACACCTTCGTGGCATACATGAGAGATTAGAGAGAATAATGAAAAACCAAATTCAAATTTAACTAATTAATCAACAAAAAGGGTTTCCTAATCAGTGTCTAACCAGCCACTAATTAATTACACAAGTTTCTAATCAAATATAACTCAACCGAGATTGTACAGAATAAGAAAAAGTGTAGGAAAATTAAAGAAAATCTTAGCCAGAATTTTGCTTCTTCTCCAAGGATTCAAGCTTCTACTCAAGAGCTTCATCCCTTGCTAGCCTCAAGATGGAGATTAGATCTTCATTCGGTGGATGGATGGAGATGGAATATGGAATGGAGAGATGAATGAATGGATGGAGGCGTGATTTGTGGATAGTGCTGGATGTGTGGAGTGAATGGCCGAATGAATGATGGATCCCCCCCCTCCTTTTCAGCGTCCCTTCTTAAGTTTTTATATTCTTCTTCCCTCCTTGTTTACGTCTCTTTCTTTATTCACGTCTCTCTTCCCCTTTCACGTCTCTCTTCCCCTTTCACGTGCATCAGCTTTAATTCCATTTGCTTTAGATATTCACGTGCTATTCCATTGTGCCAATTACCCGTAGCTTTGCATGTGAAATAAGGTGTGGGTCCCGCTTCTTTTTATTATTATATTCCACATGCATGTTATAGCTTCTGCATTCTATCCAGACGTGATTTTTCTTCTTTGTGCAGTTCGTGTTTTTGCTTGTTCTTTCCTTCATTCTGCACGAAACTGTGGCTTCTTCGTTCATTGCTCACATCGGGTTCCACATTCCTATCTCTGTATGTTTGTGTTGCTTTGGTTCTGCCCTGCTGCTGCTCCATTTAAACTTCTTTCTCAAACCAGAAACCACAGCTTCTCTCGTGACTGTCCAGCCTTCCATGCAATTTTCATGCGAAGCTCCAGCGTTCAGCTTTCTTCTTCTTGTTCTGTGCTGTCCAGACGTGATCTCCAGCTCCCTCTTCTTCATGCGTTTATATTTCTTCTCCAACTCGTGGCAAGCTCCTTCATCCCAAGCCTCCAGCTCCAGCGTCTTTTCCTCTGTTTCTGCTGTTTCTTCCAGTTCTGCACTACATCACACAAAACTCGAGCTTCTACTGTTCTGGAGCTGCATTCGAGGCTTTGTTCTGCATGTGTGTGTCTTCATTCTGGACCTTAAACCCGAGACTAGCTCCTTCTTTGTTCAGATCAACGTCTGTTCCTTGCTTCAGCTTGCTTTTCTCCCATGCAGCTTCTTCTTCTATGGGTTCCACGTTCTGGACAGCTCCACTGTGCCTTCACGTAACTCTTCCCTTAAACAGAAACTAAAGCCTCTTCTGCTGCTTCGTGTTTGCTTCTTGATGCTTTCCACGTCTTGAGCTTCGTGGAGTTGCTTTTTCATTTAACTTGGCTCTTACTTGATTCTACTTGACTTCTTCGTTCATTCCCATCTTCAAGCAGCCAGCTGGACACGTGGTTCCTTCCCTCATGCAACTCATTTCTTCCATGTTGCTTTCTTCTTTGTTTTGCTCGAGCATGTGAGCTCTATGTTTCTTTCCTTTATTTTCTATTCTTGTATTCAATTTTCTATTCAATCTCCAACTATCCATAAAAAAATCTGCACAATTAGAATGGAAAGTATTAAGTAGATATATCCAAAAATTATTTAAGAGAGATTTAAGCATTAAGAACCAATAATTGGCAAATTAATTCCTCAAATGCAAGAATGGTTACTAAAATCAAATCCCATTTAATTGCTTTCATTAAGCCACATTTAATTATTAAAAAGGTTAGGTTAGGAGGAATATAGTGTATAAAAATTATGTTTATCAGGACTTTCGGCTTCACCTCACCCATCTCAAGGGACTTTCGGCACTACCGCACCAGAGCAATTCTTACAATTTATCACACAAGTATATTGGCATCAATGCATCAAAGCAATAGCACATGGCATATTCCACACAATAAGCATATACATAATCATACAATGACTATCATATCCAAGAATGCAACAAGAAAGAGTGGGAAAAGAGAGCTACCTTTAGAGCCAAAGCCAACACAAGCCTTCCCTTTCAATTTCTCTTCTCCCTTCTTAATTTCACACTCACACCTTGATGGAGGTGCTTCACTTGAGCCTAGGCACGCAAAAGCATGCAATTTCACTCTTAACATAGAATCATCAGAGCAAACCTTCTAGCATACCAGAACCTAGAGTTCTCTCTCTCTCTCTAGAATGCCATCAGCTCTTTCTCTCTCTCAAGCTCCCATGGTAGTGGAAACCACATTTTCAAAGAAAACACAAAGATTCAAAGGTGTTTTCCACTTTCCCTCTTCTGACCCATGCCCAAAATCTAACCATTTTCACAAATAAAACTGCAGAAAGAGAGGGCAAAGGGAGGGGATCAGAGTTCTAAAGAGAAATGGGAGAAATTTCCTTACCTTTCCCTTGCTCTTCCTTATTCTCTTGATCTCTCTCACTCTCCACGCCTCTTTTTCCTCCTTGGGTCGAAGTTTAGGGCAGATATGAGAGAAGAAATGAGTTTGGGCGTTTAATGAAGTCTAATTCTCGCTATTTACTCTCTTCCGGACTGACCCTCGCTATGGCGAAAACTAACCTTCGCTATAGCGAGCTCGTGTAATCTAGCTTCGCTATGGCGAGGTATAACCTTTGCTACTGCGAGCTCGTATCAGTTCCCTTCACTATGGCGAGATATACCATTCGCTATGGCGAACTCGCGTCAGTTCCAGACCTCACTCTCGCTATGGCGCACGCTACGGCGAGCTGTCCCCTGGTTTCTGTATGGACTGCTACCCGCACTCGCTTTAGTTAAAATCTCTTTCGCTATTGCGAACAAGCACTCTCACTGTAGCGAGACCATTTCTCGCTATTGCGAGAGGACTTAGTAGAAATTCTGGATTCCGAACATTTTCAGCTTTCACTTTCTTTCTTTTCCCTTTTCTTTTCTTTTTCCCGGTTGTTACAACTTAATAGAACAACTTGATAGGCAATAAATATACCCATGCCATATATATAAAGGTAGATACATTGGATAAAGATCAATTAACTGCTTTAGAACATATTAGGTTGAGCAAAAACCAAGTCGTGATCATATACAACAAGAAAGTAAAAGCTCGACAGTTTAAGGTGGGAGACTTGGTTTGGAGGACTTGACTACTCACTGCGCTAAAAGATAAAGAATTTGGCAGGTGA
Organism: Erythrophleum fordii; assembly: GCA_032878935.1. Lineage (NCBI taxonomy): Eukaryota > Viridiplantae > Streptophyta > Magnoliopsida > Fabales > Fabaceae > Erythrophleum > Erythrophleum fordii. The sequence goes on from JAVQMF010000053.1 coordinate 36,504,118, forward strand.
TCCACCAACTAAGAAGAACCTACCATAGTTAGTCAAGTCATCTGAGGTTGTGTGTATCATCTAGTCAATATAGAATAAATGGAAGAAATAAAGTGCATAAATGAAAAATATCTAAAGAAATACTATTTGTCTATCTTTGAAGATCATGAGATCAAGGATGAAGGGCAAAATATTGATATTCATTAATCTAGCATTCAGACTGGAACTAAATCAAGCCATAACAATAGATCGAAAAAAGGGTAAATTCATCAAAGTTATAGATATGGATATTGTACGAGGAGGTGAAAATAGCGTCTACAGAAATGATGTTCACAAGAACTTGGCAATTGAGCTTTCCATAACATGAGAGACTTGTTAGCTAGAAGCCAATTGAAGCCAAACTAAGGAAGAAATGCATATAGTCATCATTGAAGCAACCAAACTGAGCTAATAATTGCATGCAAAAGAGAGGTCTTAAGACAAATTTCTCTAGATTTTAAAGCACAAATTATCAAAATGGCTAAACATCTAACTTAATTGATTGGATAAAATTTGCAAAGGCAACCAAAAAATAAGGAGTGACTGTTAGGCATTTGAAATCATGAAGATATATCACGGCTTTCAATATTCTATCTAATAGCCAAACCGTATCAAGTGGTACAAAGGGGATAAATGTGTTAACACCAAAAATCATAAGCTATTAACAATGGCTAAATATAACAAAATGCCAAGAAAATAGGAGAGCATGGATTTAGCAAGTTAGCAACCTCAGAGCATTGTTAGATGCCAAATCCTTAGCACTAGGCCATCACATATACACAAACATAATAAATAGGGACATACCCGAGAGGAAAATGTGTACAACTACCAAAGAAGCTATAAATAGGAGCAACAAATGTATGCAAAGCACATAGTAACCTCTTAAGATACTTAGATTGCAAATTTTTTTTTGTTTCAATCATTTATTAGCTTTGTTTATAGATTTATTTATTGTTTTATTTACCGCTTTCAACTTGAATTTCCAATTAAGTTATTGTCAATGTCTTTCATAGTATTTTTGTTATCAATTCAAAGTTTGTACAATTCGTTATTATTAAATTCAATAATCATTTCATTTACAAACTCTTTAGCTTTGTCATTTGTGCCTGTTGAGACTCCATTCTTACGCTTATCTATGTTTAAAACCTAAGAGGATCCTTCTTCCAGTAGACATGTGCCCTATCTTCTCTTTTGACTTATAAAAAAGGGACCAAAAATTGGTTTGAGGACATACATATAACGTAATCATATTGACTCATCAATCAATCCCTTTCTAAAAAAAAAAATCACCAACACACACTAATTAAAGTAACAACATAAACTAAGATAAAATTGAATGATGCATTTTATCTAAAAATTGACAAATAAAACAAGAATGTGAAAACGACTCTAAACTAGACATAATCATGGGCTAAAAAACCTGTCTAACTTCAAAAAAATAGATATAATCCCAAAAAAAAAAAACACAATAAAAAACGGGTTTATTTTTGAAAAGTCAAATATAAAATAGACCAAGCTCAAGTCTTTTTTTAAGTTTGGCCTAAGTTCAATATAACACCTTAATATACTAACTCTATCTAGCCTCTCACTGGGCTCGGTTCCATATGATTTCCAAAGAACCCATACTAATCCGTGGCATTTTCATGCTATGAATTGGAGTTTCATACACTCATCTTTAGCCCTGTGGGTCCTATGAACCCATCATTCATATTCTCTACTCACACTCCATTTATACAACTCATACATAGCATAAAACAAGTCATAAGCCATGGGTATGGAACCAAAAACAAGAAAAATGCAATTTCTCACTTGGACTCAAAAGTCAGATTTTGGCTCTAACTTTGGAAAATCATAACTAATTCTAGAAAAATGGGAATCTAGAAAACCTTAGCTTTCTGGAAAGCTCTAAGTATTAAATTTACACTAAAAATAATTTTCAACTATAAATTCAGCGTTTGGACCATGTTTGACATCAAAAATCAGATAAAGGTCTGACTGTCTCTGCTTCTGGCCCAGTTTACTGTCATGAACTTCGGAAATTCGTAATTAAATCCAAAAAAATCCAATATGGGCAAACTATACCAATTTGAAAAGATACAGATGTCTAATAGAGGAAAAAAATAAGTCCAGATCAGTTCAGTAGCCCTCACACCCCGAAAACTGATGGAACAGTAACGGAGGTCGGGGGAGCTCCCTGATGCTGATATAGAACTTCAGAAGGTTTGTTCTCTCTCTACAGCCTCTGATTTAGGTGATTCTAGTTCCTATAGGTCACTGTGGTTGTCTAGGTTATGTGTATAAAATTTCACCACATTTGGACTCCATTTGGTCCATGAATGCCACAGATTTCATTTCTGGTCGACAGTAATAGTACTTGACCAAACCATAGATTTTTTCCAATTTTAACAATTCACTAAATATTCTCTATACCTCCGAATATTACTTACTTTAGCTTCTTGGGAAGCTTTCTACAAACGCTAGAGGCATGTCAAATTTCATGGCAAGAAGAGCTCATCCGGTCATACTTTGACGGAGCTCTCAAAATTACCGATTTTGGCACCCAAAATGGTTCTAATGGGTCCAAATGGTCTCTCACACATTCTCACTCCACATGGATAAGTTTGAAAGCATAAAACTAATATATATAACAAGTCCAAGTGGTCCAAATCATCATACATTCCAAACTCACTATGCTAAGGCCAAGATTACACTATCACATACATTCAACAAAAGGGGCAAAACCCACATTTCCATTAATTTGGCTATATGCATAGTTTGTACATCATATATCCATACTTTTACACTTGCTACAACATGTACATCTCAAAAATAGAAGGTGCATATTCATTTTGGCACCTCTTTACATCAAAATTACATCAAAATAGTCAAAATGAGCTAACTTCTAGCTACACATGCATCTAGGCTCCTTAGTGTGCATTTGGTTCTCCTTGAGTTCCACCTAGCATGTTAATATAGGAGGGGAAGGGGTGAGATTCATGGAATCTCAGTAGCTCATGCACTCATTCAAATAAACAATCAAGGCATATAACAAGTCAAGCATGCAATTTGGAATCCAACCATTCTCAATCACATTACATGTTGTACATGCTATGGAAATCACAACAATGCCAAAATGGGCTCCAAGGACTTTTGGTCTAGCCTCACCCGAGTCCAGGGACTTTTGGATAGCCTCACCCTAGTTTAGGGACTTTTGACTTGGCCTCACTCAGTTGTGAGACTTTTGGCCTTATCTCACCCATCTCAAGGGACTTTCGGCTTCACCTCGCCCATCTCAAGGGACTTTCGACACTACCTCACCCGAGCAAATCTCACAATTCATCACACAAGCACATTGGCATTAATGCATCAAAGCAATAGCATAGGGCATATTCCACACAATAGCACATACATAAACATACAATGACTATTACATCTAAGAATGCAACAAGAAATAGTGGAAAGAGAGCTACCTTTGGAGCCAACACAATCCTTCCCTTTCAATTTCTCTTTTCCCTTCTTAGGTTCACAATCACACCTTGATGGAGGTGCTTCACTTGAGCCTAGGCACAATCAAGAACATGAAATTACTCTCTTAGAATGTAATCTTTAGAGTAAACTCTCCTAACATACTAGAACCTAGAGGTTCTCTCTCTCTCTCTAGAATGCCATTGATTCTTCCTCTCTCTCAAGCTCTCATGGTAGTAGAAACAACATTTTCAAAAAAAATAAAGAGGTTCAAGGGTGTTTTCCACTTTTTCCTCTTCTGACCCATGCTCAAAACCTTACTAATCTCACAAACAAAACCATAGGAAGAGAGGGCAAAGAGAGGAGATCAGAATTTTAAGAAGAAATGAGAGGAACTTGCTTACCTTTCCTTTGCTCTTGCTCCTTCTCTTGGTTTCTCTCACTCTCCACGCCTTTTTCTCTTCTTGGGTCGAAGTCTAGGGCAAATATGAGAGAAAGAATGAGTTGGGTCGTGTAAAGTAATAAATTTCTCGCCTTTTACTCTCTTCCGAACTGACCCTCGCTATGGCAAAAATTAACCTTCGCTATAGCGAGTTCGTGTTAATTCCCTTCGCTATGGCGAGGTGTAACCTTCACTACGGCGAGCACGTATAAATTCCCTTCGCTATGGCGAGGTTTAACCTTCGCTACGGTGAACTCGCATCAGTTCCAGACCTCCACTCTCGCTATGGCGCACGCTACGGCGAGCAGCCCCCTGGTTTTTGTATGGAATGCCAGCACTCGCTATAGCTAGAATCACCTTCGCTATTGCGAACAGGCACTCTCACTGTAGCGAGACCATTTCTCGCTATTGCGAGAAGACTTAGCAAATTTTTTGAATTTCAAAAATTTTCAGCTTTCTTTTTTATTTTCCTTTTCCCTTTTCCCGGTTGTTACATTCAAACCAAGCTATTAGCCTTTTTTATATTATTAATTAATAATATTGTTTTACTAGTTTCCTAGGCCTAACATTAATGGTTGACATGTTACGGCTTCACATATTCAACTATAGCTTGGCATTATATTTACAAAAGAATTTCATGTTAATTAAGTAGTATTGTAATATTTATTTAGCACTTAATCATATACAATGAGGAGTCTAGAAATAGTGACAAAATATTATTTTGCACTTGGTATTTTTCTTCTTTGACAGAACCCAAGTTCAGCTGGTAGGCAAGTGCAGTTATTTGTAATAAAAGCTTTACACTTCCCATCTAACTATGAATGCTTGATGACATTATTTGCTCCTTGAATAAGAGCAACCATTACTAACTATCCAAACAATGCTTCTTCTGGTTGAAGATTCAATGGAATATTAAAACGTACTTGACATCTGTTTAGCTATAACTATTTTCTCACCGACACAACAGAAGAAAAGGACAATATAATAAATAAGATTTTGCCTCAGAATTGGAACTTCTGTGAAGTTAAAATCTATTATTATTAGTATATTTTGCTTTTTTGTTGAATTAGAATTGTTACTTTTTGTTGCAATGTTTTTTAATTTTTCTTTCATTCATTATTTTATAAAATAGGTAGGATCCAAGAGTATGAGAATAGTATCAAGTTGGACCTGAGCTTACACTCAAACTTAGTAATTTTTTTTTAACGAACTTGATCTATTTTTAAATAAATTTAACCTATAAAAAAGTCTATTTTAGATTCTAAAAAATGAAAGTGACCAAGAAGAAATTAAAAGTATTCATGTGAGGTGTTTAAAAATGTATTTTGAAATTCAATGCAAATGATTGAAAAAGTTATATCTTCTTACTTTGGATTCCAACAAACTTACAAAGGTGAGAATGACTCTTAAATGGGTTTGTCTCCTCTGTGGTCCTTCATCCATGGTCATGTTTGATATTATTATTACAACGAAGTAGATGGGAGAGGGAAAAAAATATTTATTATATTATTATTATTATTACTTAATAATATTTTTTTTTATTATTTTTAAAATAAAAATACAAATATCATTTTTTTACTCATTCAATCTGTTATTTTCACCCCTTTCTATTATATTCCTTCCTACTCTTACCTACCGCACAAGCTTTTATCCTGTTCTTATTTATGTGTACCTCGGTCTTTGAACGAGAATTTGTACCTTCGACTTAAACTTGCTTCCCCACACAGTAGCAATGCTTTGAGTGGCAACTGCGTACTACAATAATTAAGTGACAGCTCAAGAGATGGAGGAGTGCTGAAAGCTTTGACCTTTCAAAAAGTGTGGACCTCAAAAGATTAAGAAATTAAGTTTTTTTTTAGACACCATTACCATCTGAATTTTTATGACAAATCCCCCCCTTTTTTTTCATGACTCAAGTCTTTCTTTCCTTATTCTTTAACTTAATTATTATGTTAAATTTATCTATTTAAGTTAAAATATTTTTTATATTTATTGTAATTTTATTTTTATATGTTAATTGAATGAATTCAAAACCTTAACTAACACTAATAATAACGAATATTTAAAATCATATATATTCAAATAATATTGATTGTAAAATCATTTCTGTAGTATATGTCTTTTTAATTTGATAGTCAAAAAATTTTTTTAAAAAAATTGGCTAAATATAACAATTTTGATAAAATTTCTTATCAAATTATTTTTCCCCAAGCAACAAGAAACTCTAATGGTGGATTTTCAGCTTACAAAAATCAAAGAAGGTCCAGCCGGATTTCATGCAAAATTCTTTCAGCAGTACTAGGATATAGTGGGAGAGAACATGGTAAGAATGGTGAAAGCTTTCCTAAGATAATTAATTTACTCTAAGATTAAGTAACAGATCACTTTAGTATATAATTTAAGATTTAAATGTTTATTATTCGATTTTCATATAAAAATATCAAAAAATATGATTATGCGATATAGGACTGGATCTTTTAACAAATATTTTTTATAATAATATTTCTATTAAAAACTTAATATTAAATATTTATTTTTTAATGTTTGTTAGGATCTAAGTAAATTGTGAAGAGTGCAAATTCTCTATATTAATTAATTTAAAAAAAACAATGACAATTATTTTTTTAATTGTTTAAAGTTTGTATTTATAATATTATTTAACAAAGCGAGATGTCAGATCTGTTTAATAGATTATTGCGTAGTTAGTCATCTATTATTTTCAGCTTTTGCATATATTATGTTAGTTACACATTTGTTTTTATTATATTTTTGTGACATTATTTCAGGCTTTTTGACATTCGTACGTTAAAATTAAAAAGATTTGACTCCAATCCTCTGCCGCAAAAACTAATGACGGAAATGCTTATTTTTTTTTTTAATATAATTCGTGGGTCGCGGCATCTGCAATGCCGCGACCCACAAATTTTTTTAAAAAATATATGAGGGTCGCGGCATTCCCCTCCTTGACCAAGTCACGGGTCCTTTGACCCGTGACTTGTCTTCCAAAGCTGCAGCTTTGCTGCAGCTATCCCCCCCCCCCCCCCCCCCCAACACATACACCCCCTCCCCACCCCCACACACCTCGCCCTTCGCCCATTCCCTCCCTCTATATCCGTCCTCCTCCTTCTCTTTCTTCAGATTTCTTCATCTCCAAACTCCATTCTTCCTCCACTCTCTCGCTTCTCTCTTATCTGCAGATATTATCTTCAATCTTCCTTCTTGCAATATTTTTAATTTGTTACATTATCTGTCTTTATCAAGTTTATTCCAATTTTACTCCGTACACGTACATGTAAGTTCTCTATCTGATCTCATATTTGGTTCTTTATTATTGTTTGTATATATTATTTTTTTATTTTTTGTTTCTTCACTTATTTAGTGTTAATTTTTTATTTTTGTATTTATTGAAAAAAATAAGTAAACTCTGCTATGCTAGTTAACGAGAAGGAGAACAAGGTTAAAATAAACAAAAATTTATATCATTAATTCTAAAAAATTCAATACCTTCAAGTAGAAAAATTAAATTAAAATATAATGAAAAAAAAATATTAGACTCCTATGGAATAATTTTTTGTTTACTATATTATATGAAAAATAGAAGTCTAAACTAATTTTATATAACTTGTAATTAATATTTTAATAATTGTAAATAAATTTAAAATTACATATATTTAATTTGTATTTTTTGTATGTCATATTTTTGTATATTCAGGGACGGGAGTATTTTGTAATTCAATAGAAGGAAAATGCTCTATAAACTGCATTACTGATTGGTTAAAAATTTGTTCAAAGAAAAAAGTAAATTGAAGGATAATATATTATCTTCATATTTAGGCTTTTGACATCGTTCCCTTAGTTTAAAAAACTAAAAAAACCTGACGCTGCGCTACAAATATTATTAACTCATATGCTTAATAATTTTTTTTTAAAGGAAATGCGGACCCTCATAGTCCGCGTCTCCTTTACCAAACGCGGACTCAGGGAGCCCGCGTTCAACTTCCAAGGATTAAGGTAAGGGAGAGAAAGAAATATTAAGGGGATAATTTTATATGTAATATATATAATATAATATAATATATTTTATATAATAAATATTATACTTTTATATTATATGAAATAAATAAATTATATTATATTTTTTATAAATTATGATTTTATTAAAAAAATTATATTTTTAATTATATTTAAATCTTTTCAAGTGATTTATAAATTATGATTTTATTAAAAAGATTATATTTTTAATTATATTTAAATCTTTTCAAGTGATTTAAATGAAAAAAAAATTTGTCTCATTAAGAATTTTATAAAATAAAATATTATTAGTTTCTTATAAATTTTGTAAATTATGATTCTATTAAAAAGATTATATTTTTAATTATATTTAAATCTTTTCAAGTGATTTAAATGGAAAAAATTTTGCCTCATTAAGAATTTTATAAAATGAAATATTATTAAGTTTCTTATAAATGTTACAACTTATGATTTTATTAAAAAGATTATATTTTTAATTATATTTAAATCTTTTCAAGTGATTTAAATGGAAAAAATTTTTTCTCAATAAAAATTTTATAAAATAAAATATTATTAATTTCTTTTAAATTTTAGAAATTATGATTTTATTAACAAGATTATATTTTTAATTATATTTAAATCTTTTCAAGTGATTTAAATGGAAAAAATTTTTGTCTCATTAAGAATTTTATAAAATAAAATATTATTAATTTCTTATAAATTTTGTAAATTATGATTCTATTAAAAAGATTATATTTTTAATTATATTTAAATCTTTTCAAGTGATTTAAATGGAAAAAAATTTTACCTCATTAAGAATTTTATAAAATAAAATATTATTAAGTTTCTTATAAATTTTGTAAATTATGATTTTATTAAAAAGATTATATTTTTAATTATATTTAAATCTTTTCAAGTGATTTAAATGGAAAAAAAATTTTGTCTCATTAATGCTTTTATTCCACACAGATTCCCTTTGCTTGTTGGGACCCAATTCGTTAATTAGGGAACAACAATTAACGTACTCAAATATCTCAAACTCTAGGCAGTCTGTTTTTTTTTTTGTTTTATTAAAAATTGTAAAATACTAATAAGTGTGTCATACAATTTTACCAGCACATGGCATAATGAATAGCTAATGATATATGATTTGATATATGTATCTAACTAATATTGATGACTGTATTTCACGTGTCACTACACTTATTCCATGATAGGAATCACAATGAGTGTGAGAAAGGAAATCATATGCGTATATGCAAATGGCAAAATTTATGACAGTGAGGAAGGTGCAACATTTGTCTGTGGTAGACCCAAAATACTAAGAGTTGACGCAACTGTTACTTTGAATGGATTGAAGAAGGTGGTGGGTGAAAAGCTTCGACTGGCCCCAGATCAATTTGTGATCGAGTTGGTATATAGGTACCCTCACTCGCGTAATCCCACCAGGTACTTGGCGTGTACTTTGGAAGATGATGATGATATCCAAACCATGTGGGAAGCCAACCGAAAATTTCCTAATCAATTGGGTGCACCGGATATATATGCGCATATATCAACTATTGGCGCAAATTTATTAGAGTCCCAAGTTGAGGTTCATGTACCACAATCCCTTCCGTCGACCGGCCAATTCCAAAGTACCAGTAATTATGTCTCACAATTTGATTCTGGCACGATAGATGTTAGTCATTTTGCTACTCAACCTACCCTCGACTTGACATGCCAACCAAGCTCATCACATCAGCCTATTTTCAATGCGAGTCCTCCATCGCCCCCAAATGAAACAGAGGATATTATGGATGACTTTGAAAATGAGGATGAATATGATGCTCCGCCTAATGTCAATGACCATGGAGACGATGATTCTGAGGGCAACGATAATGATGAGGCTGAGGTTACTCCATTAGCTCAATATGTGGACCCAGCATATGCCATGCTTTCACAGATTAGTTCGGATGGTGGAAATTCTATTGAGATCCCTGAGATGACTGAGAACATTGACCTGAATAGTAGTCAAGAGTTATGTATTGGTATGCGTTTTTCAGATAAACAATGTATGCGTCGTGCGGTCAAGATATACTCCATTCGCAAGCACCATACTTTTAGAGTGCATTACTCATCAGAGAAATACGAAGAATATCGTTGTCCAGAATATGGTGGTCAGTGCACTTGGAGAGTTAGAACAAGTCGAGATGAGAGGGACATGCATTGGAAAATAACAAGATATAATGGGCCACACAAATGCATTTCTCCATCATTATCGCAAGATCATCCAAAGCTTGACTCTGACATCATCTCATCGCATATTGTGTCGATGGTGGCTGAGAATCCATCGGTGTCAATTAGGCAAATAATTGAAAGAGTGCATAGTATATTTGGCTACACTGTTACATACAAAAAGGCATGGACGGCAAAGCACCGAGCAATTGGCATTGCGTTCGGAAATTGGGAACAATCATATGCTTTCTTGCCAAAATGGTTAGCAGCAGTCAACCACTTCATGCCTGGGTCATATTATGAGTTTGTTCATAGGGAATTGCCACAGAGTAACTCAGCTGAAGATTTGGTTAAATTTCATCGCGTTTTTTGGACTTTCAAACCGTGTATTGATGCGTTTGATTCCCTAAAACCAATGGTGCAAGTCGATGGAACCTTTTTGTATGGAAAATACAAGGGGACTGTACTAATGGCAAGTTCACAGGATGGGGCCAATAGAGTTGTTCCCCTAGCATTTGCAATTGTCGAGGGTGAAACACAAGAGTCATGGGCATGGTTTCTTTCTTTGCTCCGACGCCGAGTTCTGCTAAATAAGACAGGAATTTGCTTGATTTCTGATAGACATCCAGGACTTTTGGCTGCTGTCTCTAATCCAGAAATTAGATGGCAGCCACCGCATGCATATCATGTGTTTTGTTTAAGACACATTGCAAGTAATCTAAATACAACATTTAGAAATAAGTGGCTGAAGAAGAGGTTTATTAATATCGGTAGGTTTTTATTGATTTTTTACACTGTTTTAGAAATAAAGATTGCGTATTAATGGATAACTATTGGTGCAGGTTACTTGCATGAGCGGCATCAGGTGGATGAACAATTGACCCAAATACGACAACTCCATGCGGAAGCTGCAAATTGGATCGAGGATATTCCCAAGAGTAAATGGTCTCGTGCCTATGATGTTGAAGGTCGACGTTGGGGCCACATGACTACAAACCTGGCCGAATGTATCAATAGTGTATTGAAGGGGGTTAGGTTCTTACCTATCAGTGGCTTAGTAAAAGCTACTATGTATCGATTGAACAGATACTGGGTGGAGCGTTCACAAACGATCACCGCACAACTTGAGGCTGGTGCTATTTTCTCAGAGGAGCTGATGAAAAAATTATCATCTTTAATACAGAGTGCATCTGCTTTAACTGTTCGTAGATTTGACAGGCGAGCATCAGAGTTTGAAGTTGAGGAACCATACGATCCATCAAGCAAGCAATATGGTCGGTCCTGTAAGGTTAGTTTGGCCCGTCGCACATGTGATTGCGGTGAGTTTCAAATTCAAAAGTATCCATGCCAACACGTATTCGCTGCATGTGCCTCGGTTTCAATCGATCCACTTCAGTACGTAGACCGACTATTTCGACTGGATACCATCATCAATGTATACAAAACAGAGTTCCAACCGATGGGAGGAGAGTTCTATTGGCCACAAACTGTAGGTCCACGGTTAGTACCTGATCCTGCTATGATTCGCCAACGGGGTAGGCCAAAATCCTCAAGAATTCGGAATGAGATGGATTGGCGTGAGGGGCCAAGGGAACAACAACGATGCGGATTGTGTCGACAAATGGGTCATAACCGAGCAACCTGCCCATCGCAGCGTCCGACTGGAAGTTGATATAATTTAATTTGTCGCATTCTTCACTTGATTGGCATCAGAGCATTATAAACTTTATGATTATGTTGCGCAATGAACTTCAGTAGCAATATTATTCAACTTCTTTCAGATTACATTCGAAACATTGTATTCTTCACAGCTCTTAGTCTCATTTCAATTACTTTGCTCCACATAATTGTATGAAAAATAGGATATTTTATGGTGCGACCTAAGCACTAAATACGATCCACCAAGTACTAAATAATTTTTTAAAACTCTACGCAACGTAACAATATTACCAAATTTAACAATATTAATAAATAAATATTTATTAATCTTCTTTCTAGATTCGTAATTCAATTTAAACAAAATTTAGATAATAACTATATAGATTTAGAAATAATTTTTTTAACCTATGATTCTAATACTGTAACAGCATAATGGTTAGTCATCCGAGCATTGTCGACCCAGGACCCGAGGATGACTCCCTTTTGTATTTACAGACTCGTCATGTTTCACAAGCCGTATGGCAGGGACAGGTAAGATAACACATTTAAAGTTATTATGTTTAACTTATTTTATATTATCATATGTTAGTAACATAAATGCATTTTGCAGGCTGATCGCATTTTGCGTATACGACGGATAGCACAGGAGGATCACATCTTTGATCCTCCACTTGCCATTGTTCCGTACCTGCTTCGATCTGGTTTTTTTGGAGTTTCTCGACTTGGTCAGTTTGACTTTAACGCAGCATTAGTTTCAGCTCTGGTGGAGAGATGGCGGCCCGAAACCCACACTTTTCACTTAATTAGGGGAGAGGCAACTATTACCTTACAAGATGTTGCTGTTCAGCTTGGCCTCCCTTGTGCTGGACAAGTTGTTTCAGGCGGAACAAATTACAATTGGACAACCGTGTGTCAACAGTTGCTTGGAGTGGTTCCACCTCCAGAGATTATGGATGGACAACGACTCAGTGTCCCATGGCTTGCCCAAACATTTGCAGTCTTACCAGATGATGCCGATGATGAGACCATACAACGATTTACTCGGGCATACATCATGAGGTTGATTGGGGGATACTTGATGTCGGATCGGACGGGGCATAGGGTGATGTTGATGTATTTACCACTGCTTGCCGATTTTGATGAGGCTGGTCACTATAGTTGGGGATCTGCAGTTTTGACCCATTTGTATAGAGAATTGTGCAATGCAACTAATTATGCTGAAGTCAATATTGGTGGTTGTCTAACATTATTACACTTGTGGGTATGGGATCGTTTCCCGCGCCTGGCTCCACCTCTCCCTGCTCAGGGAGATCCTCAGATAGAAATATATCCCTTAGGACCACTGCTGGGTTTCAGATGGAGGAATGTCCCCCACCATATTCGTCCGACTAATGAGGCATTACGGACTTATAGGATATTATTAGATCAGATGAAAGATGATGAGTTCATTTGGCAGCCATATGACCGTCCGAGTGTCCAGCAGTTAATTCCAAATTATTGCTTAGTAAGTTCAAATATATGGCGTGCATCTGTACCTATCATTTGCTTTTGGCTCGTTGAATTTCATCATGCAGACCGTGTTCTTCGCCAGTTTGGTCAACAACAGCATATCCCTCAAACACCGTTTAATGTAGGATCGTTGCATACTCTGCAATTAAGAGGAAAAACGCATAAAGATTGGCGTCAGGAGCACATGGTATTTATCTCTGCGTGGAATATGTGGGAACAGGTTGTTGCCCAAGCAGATATAGAGGTATCTTCATTGGATCGCTCATCTGATTATATGCGTTAGTATTGGCGCCATACGCGACGGTGGATCCATCCAGATAGTGGCTCCCAAGGTTTTGTGGTATGACATTTTCTTCCTTTTTATTTTCTTTTATTTGTGCATGTTTTTCCTCCAACTATATAACGACTAATGTTTTTTTTTTCTCACAGACTGATGTACTGGATAACCTATATATGCTTTCCATTGCCGATCCTCCGACGCTTGATTATGCGGGATTTAGGGAGAGGACCCGTGGAGATGTTAGGACGATGCTGCAGGCCTTGGGTGAACATTGGGAGATGTTGGTCTCTCAGCCTGCTCCACCCGCTCCTCATTTACAGAGACCACCAGAGCCAGAGGCTCGCCCAGGAAAGCGGGGACATGGTTTTATATCTACTAGACAACCATTAGTGGATGTCACCCACGGCAGTAAATGTCAGGCAGATACACCATCATCCTCCTACATACCAGCGCCTGTGCAGGAAGAAACTGAAGAGCCAAGTCCTTTTGCATCATTTGCAGACTATGCAGGCGTTGGTCCATCTTCTGGTGCACCATCCTTTGGCGCACCTGGGTCTTCTTCATCTGTTGGGGGTGCTGGTCCTTCTTTTGCTCCTAGAAGTGGTTCGTCGTCCTTCACATCACCAGCTCCTCAGCCGTTCTTCTCCACCCCACCACCCCAAACTATGGAGCCTAGAGGTATCTCATTCACTACTCTATTTTCCGATCCGTTCGCGTTCAGTGCAGAGTATGCCGGTGCACCTTTTGAACCATGGAGAGCATCTTTTCAGCAAGGGTTTTTCACCCCTGATCAACCGATTCCCCCTGCTCAATCCCCTCAACCTAATCGTCAACTAAATAATAGATCAACCGATGAGAATGAAGGTGAAGAAGAAGGAGCAGAAGTAGAAGAAGCAGGACAGGAGCCACTTCAGCGCCGTCCTCGGCGCTTACGCCGAAGACCTAGATGTGGGACTGGAGGACATATTGGATAAAATGTTCAGTTTTTTTCTTTTATTTTAATATGTGTACAGTAAAATACTTTGATATCTACGCTTCAAATTGTAAGTATATAATATCGGTATAACGCGTTACTTTAATTAAACTAAAAGAATTTTGGTCTAAATAGTTATTCAGATGTATTATACTATTTAAACTCATGTGACCGGCTTCTTCACTGTCATACGCGAAAGAAAAAATTAATTAACGTATATAAGTGCTTGTATATAAATTTCTTTGTTTTTAATAACTTTCAGAAATAAATCTTAATATTTTTTCTTATACATGTATTTTGTGATTGAAAAAATAATTAAAAGTTTGATTATACAATATTAAAATGTTAAAAATTTTATTTATTCCTTTTAAAAAATAAAAATAAAATTTTAAAATCATGCACTTTTATTTTTATAATAGTAACAACAACAACAACAACAACAATAATAATAATAATGGATTATAAATGTATTTTCCTTGAACTTTCTAACTTTATTTGTTGATTAAGAAAAGAGAAAAAAAAAAGAAAAATTAGTAGGAGAGTGGCTTGATTAATCTTTCTTTAGTAGAAATATAAATATTATAAAGAATTAATATTTTAAAATTATATATTACTCATAATTTCTTTTAATATTTTTTTAATATATTGTATTATTCTTCATTTTCTTATCTTCTTATTCTAAAAAAACGATACAAGACCCCGACTTCTTTTCTTCTATTAGGAATTTTTTTTTTAATTTTTAGGGATTGGTCATGTCCTTTAATAAACCACCTTTACGAAAAAATATAAATAATAGAATGTTTGAGAAAACATAATTAACTAGATAATTTTAAAATAATTTTCCTTTCATTGAATTATCATAGTATCAAAATTTTTTAACTATTTGGATAATATTAAACTTAATGTTCATTTTTTTTACTATTACTTTTTCCTATTTATAATATAACAAGCATATAATTTTTCAATAATATTATAACAAATATTTAAATTAATTACAAAATTATATAATTATTTATAAAAACTATATATTTATCATAATATTATTAAAAAAATATACACATGTTATATTATTAAAATTTTTAATTATATTACAAAAATATATTTTTAATAAAATTTAAATTAATTATCATTCTAAATAATTTAAATAATACAATATAAAAAAATACCAACTATAAATTATATATAATATATATATTTATAAATATATAATATATATATTAATATTATATATATATATTATATATATATATATGGGTCGCGGCATTGTACCCATTACAATATTTAAAAAAAGAGAGTCGCGGCATTTGCAATGCCGCGACTCTTTTTTTTTTAAAAATAATTAAGTATTTTAGGCAAACGTTTTTACGGCGGAGTATTTAAGTTTTTTTTTTTTTTTTTATTTTACATATTACCGTCAAAATCCCTATTATTTCATCTGTTTATCAGCACATGTCAGAATGTTAACATTTAATGCCCAGGACTTCGAAAGTCTTTCTATGGTAGGGCCCTTTCTGCATGCCGGCAGCCTGATAAAATCTGATTAAGATCTGGATCTAGCCAATAAACAATACACAATATCTAAGGAACTTATCCAAAAATTGAAAGACTTGTTTGACCATTGCAAAATTTCAGTTAAAATGATTTTTGCGAAAACAGGCCAGGATTATAGTACTGAGCGGCGACTGCTCGAGTCCAACAAATACTGTTTCACGAATTTTGAAATGAAAATAAGAATTTGAAAAGCTATATCTCCTTTAGATGGACGAGAAGGCTATTTCCATTTTCCAGAACAACTACGAAGTTGGAAAATGGCAGCAAATTCTTTTTCTTTTTTTTTTCTTCTACGTTTTAAGATGAAGAACTTCATGCAAATATTACATTTCATTAACATTTTAGGAGAATAATTATGAACGAAATCAATCAATGTGTTAAAGCTTTCCAGAACTTATCCAAACAGGTTAAAGCTTTCCAGATCTTATCCCTACACCCTAAACCCTTTGCTACCCCTCCTTGAACATCAATGACAATGGAAAAAAGTGTGAAATGCTCTTTTCATCGTGGCTACTCAATAATATTTATTCTTTTTATTATTTTCTTAAAATATAAACATAAATGTCACTTTTTATTTTACTTTTTTTTTTCATTTTATTCTCTCAATCTCCTTTTTCCTATACCAAAAACAAAATAATTTAATTATTTTAGATTTTAAAAGATGCAAAGATGGATTTTACTACTGTACTACTATAATGAAAATAATGATTGAATAATATGGTGTACTGCCAATTTTATTTTCTCATATGCTACATCCTTTTTTTCTAAAGGATACATCCTATGTTACTATATTTTTCTTTTTTGGTTAGGACGCATCTTATTTAATTTATTTTTTTTAAAAAAAGGGGCACGTTAATCATAATGTTACTATTTTGTAATTAATACTTAGAATTATTACAATATAAATACAATTATACAATATATATACACACACCTATAGTCATAGGGTGTTTTATATAGCTGTCATATCATATCCACCTTAATCTGATAAAGTAATAACTGTTACCAAATTTTTAACCACATTTTTTTAATCTATTTTTATGTCAAATAAGTCTCTAAGGGTTTATAGTTGATTTTTTTGCTATTCCAACCCATAAATTTCATAAACACATTTGTTTTAATTCACAAAATCATCATCTAAAACCTAAATGCATTGAGTTATACATTTCATTTTGGCATCTTCGGACATAATAAGGGCTAAATTTCAAAAATTCATAATATTGGTTATGTAATTTTAATTTATACAAATTAAGTGTTTATGAAAAGCTTATAATTTGAATTTTATGCTGCAAAAGTTTAAAATGAAAATGAATTTATTTGACCCCTCAAAAGCTATAAAAACCAAGGCCATAACAATATGAACAATAATTGTACAATTTTAGTTTTGGGGACTAATTTTAAAAATTCATAAAATATTTTATAAAATTAAAAAAATATATATCATCATTCATAAATTCTCTAGAAGCTTATCCATTTTCAGTCTCAAACTAAGTCATTTGAACTATCAAAGATAAAAATATAATTTAGAGCTCATTTGGATCAAAATTTGATTCTAAATTTGTCCATTCTCAAATTGCAACATTTTGTTTTGACCAAATTTTAATCTATACATGCTTCATTTCCATAGGTATCAATACATGAAATAAGTATAGCTACTAAAAATCACCATCTCATATCCATATTGCACATGGAGTCTAACATAACGTAGCGAATCAATGTCCATCCAGTCACATTTATATCAAAATGGCATAATCTCATATTTATAATCTTATACACGATGTACTAACAACATATTATCATAGAGAGCATCAAATTTACTATCTCTAAGTTCCTTATGTACATCAAATTTCCTTATGCCATTAAGTATCAACAACATGAGCTAGTTACCAACCTTGGCATCTAAATCACACATACACATATATTCTCAAGATTTAACTGAAGTTACTATTACATAATATCATTCTATACATGCAGTTCATCACAAGTAAGTCAATTACACATCAAATACATTATTGCATCAAAATTCCATACTAGACATCCTAGGATCTTAAACTTTCATTGGTTCATTGCTCTTGCTTGAGATACTTGTCAAGGTTAGTAGGGAATAAAGAGAGTGAGGTTCTTGGAAGAATCTCAATAGTAAATCTCAATCCATATCAATGTATACAATGAATGTAAATAAGAGAATACATACATTAAGACTATATGCTTCAAGTAACTTAAACATAAGAATTGGCATGAAACTTTAACTCTTATATAGCCATGGCATAAAACATACTAGGTAGGCTCAAATAAGCCCAACTATAAGCTAAGCAAGAGTTACTGCACTTAATTTCCAACCATAGAAAGCTAGGAGCCAAAACATAACACCACATATGCATACAACTCATGATAAAAGTCAATTCAAATCATAACTCATAAAATCATCAAATAATCAAATATACAAGCATCTTAACTCATTCATACATCCAAATCCATGTAACATAAGAAGAGATAGCTACCTCATGGAACTAGGAACCTTAAACTTCCATTACTCCTATGATCCTTCTCTTTTCTTTAATCCTTTGCCTTATCCTTCTTGCACTCATACACACCCAAAGTGAAATTGCACCAACTTGGCCTAAAATACATCAATTTAGATACAAGACAACCCATTAAAACTTGATCTAACTCATTTTATTACTACATAACTCACTAGAACTCATAAGGTGGTTTAAGCTACTTTGAATTCTTTAAGAGGAAACTTTGATAATTCAACCTCTAAGCATCATAATTTCACTTGATATGAGCTATATACTATAATGAAACTCATTAGAGTCATAATATGCAAGTTAAAACAAGTCAAATAGTAGGTTGTTTCTTTAGACCCTTCATGGACCTTAAATTTTTACCTTTCAAATTAAGGCTTCTAAATTCATTCCAATGGTTCCATTAGTGTTTATTGCTCACATTTGGAACTCTTAAAACCTTAGAAGTCATGAAAACACTCCCTAACTATCTATGCTTATACACACCACCTACAGAGTTTTTGGCACTTTCAGGAGAATTTGCTAGATGTAAGATATTCTTAACTCTTTTCTAGTTCAAGTTTGTCTTAGATGGATATCTTCCTAGTATTTCATAGCTTTCATGATGCAAACAAAACCTTAGATGTTCTAACTTGAATTCTATAGCTTTTCATGAAATTTCATTTACATCATCTTACTCTATATCCTTTAAAATCCTTGTTTCCCTCAAGTTTTAATCAAGCTCAAGCTCTCTTGATGCTCTCTCTCTCTCTCTCTCTCTAGGCCAAACCCACCTTGCCTTTGAAGTCCAAAGAAAAACAATTTTCTTTAACTAATACATACTTGTTTAAAAGACTTTCCAATGATGATTCTTGTAGTATGTTTAGTTCCACCAAATCTCCTCTTTTATTCATGAGGTCAGCCATCAATCTCATCCTTTCAAGAAGCTAAAACCACCATCAAAAAATAGCTTGAAGAGGGAAGCAAGGTTGGTAACTGGCATGAGACGAAATTAGGCAAAATTCCTTACCTTCTTTGCCTTTCTTTTCCTTCTCTCTCCTCCCATTTTTGACACCACATATGTGCTGGTTTAAAGCTATGTATGTCGGTTATGGAGGGTAGGAGAAGGTGGCGTGACATATAAAAAGGGAAAAAAGATTTTTGTAACAATTTTAAAAATACTAATTACATCTTTTTACTTAATTTTTTTCTGTTTGAGCTCATTTTATATCTTTTTTGGAAACTATCTCTTCCATATGTAGATTTTGGCTTTCTAATTTTTAAAAATATTTACTTTGAAATTTTTGAAATTTAAAACAACCTAAAAAAGTTTAGTCAAAGTTATGGTCAACTAGAATCATAAATAATACACCACCATCAGGGATTTAATTATTCTAACAGTCCCTATGGTTTTTAAGACCTCTGAAAATTTCAATAAGCTTAATTTTTGCATTTAAAACTTCTTTCTGGAGTTTACAAATTTTTTTTTTTTCCAAATTTATGATTTTGGCATTGGTGTATCAGCTTTCTCCATTTAGAAACTTTGGTTATGTTTCTACTCTTTCTGCTCTTTCCTTTCATCTTATCTGGACTTTTAGTCCCTCTTTATTATGGTTACCAACATTTCTTTTGATGTCTAAAGGTTTAGAAAACACTGGGTATGACACCTATCGAGGCCCCCTACCACATTTTCCTTCTTCTTGTCATTTTTGGATAAGCTAATTGTTTTCTTCTTTTATCTCATCTGATCGTGGATTGTTTTGATTAGCAAATAATTGAGTATCAAAACCCCCTCATCATATCAAAAGAAAAGAATTGGTGGAAGCAATATGATGAACCCCTCCTGTTCATGGTGCGATGATCTTCCACGCTTAAAAGACCCACTAACATACTTTGCATTAAAAGCACACAGATCATTAAACAAGGCCATAAGTGAGATGGAGACATATGGCAATTGTAGCAATATGGTAGAGAATGTGGCAGTGATAGCATAGGGAGAATGTGGTGGTGACAACATATAATCCAAGGGACCAATACCTTCAACATCTATAGATTGTGTAGATAGCGCAAATGAAGATGGTCCAAAACCCTTAGAGTCTATGTGTGTCGATGCTGAGATGTAAAAGAAGAAGGCAACACCTCTAGCTATCATAGATGTAGTCCTAACATTGGTGCCCTCATGATCTTCACTCAGGTTATCCACCATCAATTGCCTGGTAGACCTCCTGCCATGAACATTTTTCACAACCTACCCTTTGGAATTTATGGTCTCGATATATCACAAAGACCTTTTATCAACATACCATAAGCCGATATACTACTCTTTATTGTCATTCATATTCATCACCTTATCCATTTCATCATAATTAGGAGCCCCTACAATGTGCATATTGATCTATACAAAGAAAGTGATTGTCAAATCCTCATAATGATTAATAAGGGCCTTTGGTAGCATTCACCCTAGCATTGTTAGCTTCTCCATAAGCCTTTTTGTCATCATCACCATTAGGAACATTATTGTAATTATGAGGAGGAGCATCGTATTCATTCTCCTACTTAAAGTCACCCATGATATCATCTGTCACCTCTAGAAGAGAAGGAGGCCAAGTAGCAACAATTGGTGGATGGAAAGAACTTGGCCGGGAAGTGTAATCAATTAATGGAAGCGTGAGATATTGTGAGGCATAGGTAGGCTAGAGATAAAATGGGTCCTCTCCTACAGGGTATGAACTAAATTGGGAGGGTGGTTCATTAGTGTTAAGAAAATGGCCAGAGGATGAGAGTGTGTAAGGAACATAGTTGTCCACTAGCTGATTTGTTATGTTAAGATCTAGTTCCATGGTTGAAATTTATGTGTAAATCTCTACCTAGTTGGGATGGAAACTTTGTGTTTGCCACTTACATTAATTGGATATTGTCATCCTTCCTCAGCATACATGCTCAGTACCATGTTTGACATAGCAACAGCGAATGTCTATAAACCTGATTTGGCACAAGTTATAGCTATTCCAGAACTACCTGCTTCAACCTCTCTAATGTAATGACCTTGTTCACTCTATTTACATCGACCATGGCACACTCAAACATCATGCACTCATTTCTATTATATATTTGTCCGTTTGCATACACACATATAAGCTTCTTCCTATTCATGTTATTCATTTTGATTCTTACATTATGATTTGTATATAAGGACATCCCCAAAATAATTTAGTTTTACTTTTTTAAAATGATATATTATAATTTCATAAATTATTATCTAATTTTCTAATTTCAAATTTCTTAATTTAAACTTAATTTGAAAGTGCATCATCAACTAAAAATATATCTTGTCTAAAAAATGGGGTAAAGAAAAATAAACTATAATCTATTATTGGAATTTTTAAAATTAAATTTCAACTAAAAAATTGAAAATATAAAATAACATAATAATGAATCTTGTTAAAAAATTAAATCTTCAAATTAAATTACATGGACATATTTTTATATTGAATTAAAATTAAATTACATTAGATATCACAAATATTAGATGTACTACTTTTACTGCATTAAAATAAATTACATTTAAATTAAAAATAATGTTTAAATTTAAAAAATTACATTTAAATTAAAAAAATCTAAAAAAGCCAAAAAAAAACAAATTTTAAGCTAAAAAAAATCCTAAAATATGTTGTGAACTTTCTTTTATTGCATTAAATTATTTCTTTTTATATTCTTTACCACAAACATTAAATATCATACATGTTTGCATGGTTCCCACTAACCAAAGTTTTCTATAACATGGACAAATAATTTCTACTATTTTTCTATCTATACTTTCATATCTACATGCATACTAACTTAATATTTAACTTCATATCATTAAATATCATCATATCACAATAATTTAGTAACTAAAAAAATAAAATACAACTTATAATAGAATATATATCTACATACATATATATACATATAGAGAGAGAGAGAGAGAGAGAGAGAGAGAGACACACACACACACACACACACACACACACACACACACCCACCCACCCACCCACCCCAAATGTTTTACTTCAATAGAAAAAATAAATAAAGAAAATAAGGCTAATTACAATATTGAGACCACTTCATGTGTGAGTTACTTTTGCTAGTGGGATTTAAACTACCATTGAATTAAGAGTAAGAATTATGGTGGACTTGCTTGAAAAACAATATTGAATGAATGAAGTTTTATACATGAATGGAGCTGCAATGTGGGCATGATGTAAGACTTAAATATTGCATGAAAAGAAGGAAGTGCCTTGCTATAAAAATGAAATCAAAGGAGAAGGTGGTAATAGGGGAAGTGTTTTTATAAAGTGTGAGATCATCAAAAAGGAGGGAGGGAGGGAGGGTTTTAATATGGTGGGGGGTAAACCTTTTTTTTTTTTTTTTTTTAAAAAAATAACGTTATCATAAATGGCATAATAATGTGGCACCACATGGTGCTAAAATCTCTGTGTCCAATCACATTACACCACAAGCTATTACTATATTAGGGTCAAGGCTGAACACACATGGGTTAGCTTTATGGAAGTGGTCTAAAAAATTTTTTATTAAAAAAATCTAAATGAACACATTTTAATTATCTTAGGAGTGAATATGGGTCGAGTCAGACCAGGCCAAGCTTTGGCCTAGCCTAATGCCCAACTCAATTTAAAAGGGTTTCAAAATTGAAACCTTTGTTTAGAGTCAGGTCAAGTTTAAGAATCGAGCAGCCCTGGTTAGTACTAGGTGTAACATCATAATATACTAACTCTATCTAGCCTCCCTCTGGGCTCGGTTCCATATGATTTCCAAAGAACCAGTACCAATCCGTGGCATTTTCATGCTATAAAACGGGGTTTCAAACACTCATCTTCTGCCCCGTGAGTCCAGGTTTCTCAATTTTTAATTTTTTGTAAAAATTATAAAATGACCCTAAAAAAGAGGATTTTTTAATAAATTCTTATAAAATTATATTTTGCTCTTATAAAATTACATTTTATCCCAAAAAAAATAAAATTTTCATATGAATCTTTATAAAAAAAATTTGAAAATTTTTTATTTAACAACTGGTCTAGGTCGAGCCAATGTGGCCCTTAAGGCTGACCTAGCCTAGTTTGATAACCTGCCTAGTCCAATTTTTTTTTTTACTAGCCTAACTTGACTTAATTTGGTTAGACAAAATCAAACACATCAAGCTGTGAAGCCCATTATTCACCCCTAATAAGATGCATTTGGGGCCAATAATATTGGCTTAGCATTTCATTCAATCATTATTTACATTATAGTATTATGTGGTCAAAAAGCCTAAAAGATGTATTAAATTAAACTCCTCCACTCTAAGCACAATCTTAAGCAAATGATTTGGAAGATTATAATAAAGTTAAAGTGGTAATTTTACCAAATGGAATCAAGCAAAGTTTTGAAAGGTTTTTGTGTCTTGAAAGCCTTACAAAAATCTAAATGTAACTAATAATTAATCAATAATTGCTAATGACCTTATCCAAAAGTTGAAAGACTTATTATGATCCAAAATGATGAAGGGTTATATTTAAGCATTGTCCCTTATACCTTTGTTATTAAAGTTTTCAATTAAAATATGACAAATGTATAGTTCTTATATAATAATGTAATGAGTATATGATTTTTATAAAAAAAATAATGATTATTTAATATAACCACATACTTGTCATGTTATTATTGAAAAACCATTTACTTATTATATTTTAATTGAAAAATCTAATAATCTACATATAGGAAATTACATATAAATTTTTTCTAATCACAAAACACTTAAAAAATTCTTGAAAGGTTCCCCTTAAAAAAAGTAGTAAAAGGCTAAATTTGTACTTTTATGTAGTTTAATCAAGGATTGTGATCCTCTGTAATAATATGCCATGCATTTAGGAGAAAATGTTATGTAAAGAGTGAAAGTGTATATGGGACTTATTTTCTCTCTTTTCATATAGTTCCAAGTTTTTCTTTATCTCTCTTTAATTAGACACAATATATTTACTTGCTAAATATAGATTATGCAAATCCATCAAAGTAGGGAAGGAGAAAATAAATAAGAGGGATAACCCAAACAAAATTGATAAATCCTTATAATAATAGTTGAAAAATAATAAATACTACTAAAAATAATGTAGTTAATAGAAAAATTAATAATAATTCAAAATTTTTAAACTACCATTCATTAATATTTATGATATTAATATGACAAGATTGTCCCAAAAATTATAAACCTAAATTTCAAAAAATTGAATATATTATAAAAATTTTTTAAATCAAGTGGCACCTCTTCTGAACTTTAAATGTTAGAGGAATTTAATGTGTTTAGGTTCAATCTTTACCTCACCTCTTTCCCCATTTCAAACTCCCTACGCCTTATGCCTCATATTTAATAATAAATAAACATATTTATCATTTTAACTCTCAAAAACATTTTTATTTTTATTTATTTTCATAAAAAGTATTTTAAATTATCATTTTATCTTTTTTTAAATACTTTTTAAAAGATGGTTCAATAACAATTGAGAGGATTACTAGATTTAGAATTTTTTTAATAAATTAGTAATTAGTCAATTAAATCTTCATTATAATTACTAATTGTGAGACATATCTACATATATATGATAAAAGATTTAATATAGACTATAAAGTTAATAATGAAGAGGATTGGATTTATGCAGTTTTATTTAGTTAAAAGTAATTTCTAATGAGGAGGGAACTTTATAATTAATTAAGTTAACATTCAAAGACCTAGTGCAATTTATGAATAATTGATCTAGGGTAGATCCAAGAGGAATTCCTTAGGGAAATTAAGATCAAATTAGTTCAAGTTAACTAGGAGGCACTTAATAGAATAGAAATGTTACTATCCATAATAATTTAATCCATATTATTTTATGGTGAGCTATATTTTGGAGGAATCTACAAATCAGAGGCAAGAAACATCCCTAGTTTATAGCCTTTTACAATGGCCAAAATTTGTTGACTCCACAATAAGAAATTGTTGTCATCTAGTTTTATTGAAATAAAGCCAGTGAATGTTACTAATCCACTATTCTGTGCTTGACAAGCTCTTCGTTGATGAAGAGTTTTGAATCTCTAATATCATGTGCAAAATCAAGGTAAAGATAGAAGAGAGGATGATGATGTTAGCATTTAAAAATCATAGCCAACATTATGACTACCAATGATTTCCCCGTGCAAAGGCTAGTTGAGATTACCCCAAATCTAGTCAATCATGGACCTAGCTCAAAGTAATAGAATAGCAAAAAATAAAGAAAGAAAAAGTAATTTATCGTAATATTTATATTGTTATACATAAAAGTTTGGGTAAATTACACATATTTTTTTTGAGTTTTGCTAAAATTATGTAGATTTCTTTTTATTTTTAAAATATATACAAATATCCCCTAAAATAAAAAATAAATTATATATACTTCATTGAATTTTTTTAAAATTACGTAGACTTCCTTAAGTTTTGCCACACCCTCTCCCATTGATAGGAACAAGTGTGATAGTTTATGCTGGATATGTGGATGATGAAGATGGCACAGATGAAGGCAAGGAGGCACATGAAGGTATCGTCCTTCAGAGAGAGAGAGAGAGAGAGAGAGAGAGAGAGAGGGAAGAAGAGAGACATGAGATGGTGTAGATGAGAGTAGAGAGAGCAAAGAAAATGGAAGGAGCATTCTTGTCCATTCATCAAGGAGTTGGGAAGGAAGATGGTGGAGAAGCTATAAAAAAAAGTTAAGCAAAAATGGGAGCTGCAATTTCTCTTTCTAGAGAGATAAGAAGTGGCTATTTTTGTTTTTGTAAACAAAAAAAAAATGAAAAAGATCCTTTGGACTTGGAAAATAATTTGAATTTTTATAGTCTTTCATTGCAAATTTTACAAAGTTAGAGTCTTGGAATATATTTTTTCCTTTGAATAATACCTAACTATCCAACAAAATGTAAAAAAATGATTTCTTCATCATCTCCTTTTATAACGTGCTATCAAATGGAGCCTTATAGAATGTTTAGGGAATTATAGGATATACGAAAACTCTAATAGACTATAGTATTGAATCATCAAAATTAAAAGAATAGAAAAATTGAGAAACATGATTGAGGTGGATATCTTAAAAAGTAAATAAAACAATTTAGTTTTTAAAAGATTATTTTACTCCTAATTTGATTTTTTCATAATAAACATTTTATAATTTAAATATTAAAAATTACTCTGTTGTTAATTTAATTTTTTAAAATAAAATATTTTAATTTAATCCTGAAATAGATTACTTTGAGTTAATATTTATAGTATTACTTGACAAGTGAGATGTAAGATTTGTTCAATAGATTATTGCGTAGCTAGTCATATATTAATTTTAGCTTTTACATATATTCTGTTATTTACACAATAATTTAGTAGATATTATTTTAGTTTTTTATTTAATTTTTATAAAATTATTTCATCTATTTATCAGCAAGTGCACATATCAGTGTTAACATGCGGTGGCTAAGAGTACGAATGCCATTCTATAGTATGGCCCTTTCTGCACGTTGAAAGCCTCACAAATTCTGACAAAAATCTGGCTATGGCCAGGCCAATAAACAATAGCTGAGGACCTTATCCTAAAGTTGAAAGACTTGTTTGACCATTATTCAAATTCTGATAAAAATCTGCGCGTTGAGGCTATTTTCATTTTCCAGAACTGCTGCGAAGTTTGAAATGACAACAAAATTTGTTTTAAGTGATACATTATAAATTGGAAAATATTATGTTTTTAGTTATGATATAATTATCATTAAGTATAAAACAATTAATTGTTTATTTTAATAAATTTATTATTATAATTATATAAAATTAAATTAATTCTTTTAATAATTATTAATTATTAAATGAATTAATATTTTAAATAATTATTTAATTAAAATATTATTTCTATTTAATAACAGTTGTATTATAATTAAGAAATATATGATGCTTCCTTGTCTTATTACTATTTTTTATCCTTCTTATGGTTTGTTTTGATGGGATGAAAAATAGAGGGAAGAAAAAAGTTAAGGAGAAAAGAGGAGAGAAAATGAATTTTACTCCATTTGGTTGCAAGAGAAAAATTAGGAGAGAAAAGTCGGGGCGAAAATTGAGGTGAGTCTCACCAAAAAAATTTTTTCCCAAAAATGGAGAGATTTTAAGAAGAAAACTCGGCCAACGGTGTTTTGGAATTCTAACTGCAATGTAGTCGAATATTTCAGATTAAAATGCAATCAAAAACGTGTTCCAACTATAATTTGATTAGATAAATTTCGACTGCATTGCAGTCGAGAGAGTGTTTTCCAACTGCAATGCAATCGAAAATCAAAAAGTGTTAATTTAACAAATTTTTTTAATATTTTAATTAATTAATTAATTAATATTATAATTATTTATTTAAAATTTTATTATAAAATTAATTAATAATAAATATATTTTACAAAATAATAATATATTTTTAATATTAAAATTAGCAAATTATATATATAATAAAAAAATATCTGACTACAATTACGATTGAATGAGAGTCGAATCAGTTAGAATATATATATATATATATATATATAATGCATTGCCTCTTGCAACACATTATATATATATATATATATTATATTTTTTAAACATATAATATTTATATATTAATATATATAGTATTATAATAAAATATTATATATAATATCTAAATATAATTAAAAAATATTTATTATATTATATTTAAATCAATTAATAATATTAAAATAATAACTTATAAATAATTTTTTTTAAAAAAAAATTTAATTAATTTAAAGAATGTATTTTTTTAATTTTTTTTAATTTTAAGTGTGAATTTTCTCTTAATAAGAAATTTTTTTTGATTTTATTCAAAAATAATTTTTTTTATTATTTGAACATTTTTTTTAAAATTAGTTTTCATTTTTTCATTATTCTTATTTCTTTTTTTAAAAAATATATATGTAAAAATTTAAAATAGTTAATTTATATTTAAAACATAATTTTCTTTAAAAATATCCCAAGTTATTAATATTAGATAATAACCGCATTATTGTTATATCAAATTAACATATTTTCTTTCTTTTACATTTTCTCTCCGTCTATCCAAACACATGGAGAGAAAATATTTTCTTGTTACTTTTCTCTCCACTTTTCTTTTTCTTCACTTTTCTCCTCTCTATCCAAACACAGTGTAAAACTTTAATGAAGAACTTCAGGGAAATATTACTTTTAAACAATATTTCAAGAGAAAAAAATCTAATGCAATCAATCAATGGATTACAACTTTCAGAATCTTATTCAAAATTATAAGACTAATTTTGGATTATAAACTCCCCAAGTCTAGGTGCAGTCTCAGACAAACGGTCTCAAAGATCAAAATAAGGCTAAAGTGGTAATTTAACGTAATTTAGTTAGGAAGAGTTTTAAAAGCATCTACACATTGAAGGATTTGTATCCTGAAGTTTAGAGAATCCTAAAATCTTCCCAAGTATGTTTTTAAAAGTTATAGGAGGGCAGAGTCTAAAATGTAACATATATATATATGCAAACACACATTATTTAACACTTTTTGAGACTTCTTAACTTTAGAGGATTCAAAGCCCTTGAAAAATCTGGGAAAGGACCTCCAGCATTTCCATTGTGTGATGTAGGTTCTGCATCTCTCACGATCTTCGCCGTTGAAGCCATCCGACAATCCATCTATGCCCATGCATTCAAGACATCAAAACACACCGTTTAGACATGAATGAAATGGTACATTTTGATGTGTAATTTTGGGAAAAAAAAGAAGACATCCAAGCCGTCCATTTGCATGCGATCTCCACTGTCCATCTGAGAACACAGAATATAACCCTTGCATCTTCTTCTTCCACGATTTTGCTATTCCATTTACGCGGGAATTTCTACATTTTTGCCAAGTATCTCTTGCACATCAGAGGACATTCAGCATTAGAAAAGTTCAAGATTGTGGGTTTTGCAAACAAAGCCACCTATTGCATTTTCTTCCTCCACTTTCTTTCTCTTGGATACGTTGAGCATTATGGGTTTTGCAACAAAGTCAGCATCTTTTTAAGAAGGAGATAGGGAAAGGCTACTTGGTCCATCTTGTTAGAAATGTAGGTTGTTGTATTTGTTATTTATTAAAAAAAATTTGAATTTTGGGTAATGTAATCCCTATTATATTATACACTTGATATTTGTTCTATTCAGTTTTGTAATGCATCACTCTTATTGGTTCATATATATTATTTACTTGGTTTATAGTTACTATTATATGACATTACTAAAAGTGAGGATAAATTCTTGAATAATGTATAATGTTAAATACTTACAATGAATAATTAACCAAAATAAATTATTTTCACTTTAAAATCAAATAATACATAATGTTGAATACTTATAGGATAAGGTCTCATGATATATATTTAAAACTACTAAAATTAAAAAAATTTTAATCTTGACCAAAATAAATTATTTTCGTTTTAAGATTTGAGAAATTCTAATTAGTGAATACTTATAATAAGAGTTTAACAAAAATAATCTTTTAGACTTAATATTCTTATCATTAAGTATATAAAAAATTTCTTGCTAATGTCAATAATATATAGCTATTGGATGCAACATGTTTTTTTTTTTTAGTTGCAAATGTTATATTGTTATTTTTTTCCCCTCAAGAACCATTCAAGGGAGTGTGATTTGGCCCCAAAACTAGGAATGAAATTTGACGACTTGGATGAAGTATAAAAGTTTTGGGTTACATATGCTAGGAAAATAGGATTTGGTGCAAGAAAATAAAATTGTATTAAAAGCAAGAAAGATGACTCTATACTATCATATAAATATATTTGTTGCAAAGAAGGTGTTAGGAAAAAAGACAAAAGGGACACTATTACCACTAAGCATCGGCCTAAAATTAGGACCAATTGTAGAGCAAGAATAGGAGTTGCACTTATTGATGGCAAATATGCAATTAATGTCTTTGTTGAATAGCATAGCCACCCATTTTATCTTACAGAGACTGTTCATATGTTGGCCTCTCAATGTAGATTGACCGAAGTACAAACCCATAAGATTGATTTGGCTGAGGAATCTGGGTTTCAAAAAGAAAGTATCATTTGATTTGATGAGTAGGTATGTCGGAGGAAGAGCTATCTTGGTTACACCCGGTTAGATGATAAAAACTATCTAAAGTTAAAAAGGCAAAGAAGTATGATGTATGGGGAAGTTGAATGTTTGTTGCGATATTTTCAAGAATAGCTATCAGAAAATCCATCATTTTGTCATGCTTATCATATGGATATGGAAGAACATATTACTAATGTTTTTTAGGTTGATGCTAAAATGTTGATAGAATATGCTTACTTTGGTAAGGTGATGTCTTTTTTCACAACATATAGCACAAACCATGATCATAGACCCCTTGTAATATTTTTAAGATTTAATCATTATAGAGGAGTGGTTATTTTTGGAGCAGCGCCGTTATATGATGAAACCATAGAGTCATTCATGTGGCTTTTGGAAACTTTCTTAGAAGCACATAAACAAAAAGCCTCTTACGATTTTCATTGATCAAAATCAAGTAATGACAAGAGCGTGGAGTGAAGTGATTCCAAATACAAAGCATGGTATTATGCATTTGGCATTTACAACAAAATGAAATCAAGCATCTTAGGAACCTAATGAAGGGTGGATCACATTTTTTGATTGATTTTAAGAAATGTATGTCTGAGTATGAAGAAGAAACACAGTTTGAGGAAACAAGGAGCCAGTTGCTTTCAACCTACCAGGTGAATGAAAACACATGGTTAATCTCAGTGTACAAAATAAAAGAGAAATGGGCATGGTGTTATATGAAAAATGCATTCACAATGAGCATACGAAGCACACAATTAAGTGAGAGCTTGAATGTAGATATCAAGAGTATGACAAAACTAGACTTGGACAAAAATCAATTTTTCAAGCATTTTGAATGGGTTGTGAAAGAAAAAAGATATAGTGAGTTGAAGATAGAGTTTGAGGCATAACAGGAAATACCACGATTGATTGTACGAAGCTCACCAATACTACGACAGCTTGCTAAGATTTACACAATCCCAATCTTTTAATTGTTCTAAGAATAATGGGATCTGCATGCTGCTGCATGTAAAAAGCATAGAAATAAGAGAGAGCCAATGTATGACTATGTTATCACCATGGTTGACCAAGAAGGGGAATGGAGAGTCCAACATGTCCCTTGCAGCAAGTCTATTTTATGTAACTGTTGGAAGTTTGAGACAGTTGGAATTATATGTTACCATGCTTTAAAAGTTTATGATGCAAGAGATGTGAAAGCTCTCCTTGTGCAATATATTTTATAGAGGTGGAACAAAGAAGCGAGGAATGGTGTAATACATGATATTAAAGGAAATGAGATCCAAGCAGATCCTAAACGTGAAAGTATATAACAATATCAACAACTTTGTAGCATGATGATAAAATTAGCAACCGAGGCATGTGACTGTCCAAAAATATTCTCATTGGTGCAACAAGGTGTGATAAAACTAAGCAAGCAAGTGATTGAGCTTTGTGCAAACCTATAAAGTCCAGACAATACCGGTGGTGCAAATGAAGTACCACTAGTGAAAGATGGTGCACAACCAAAGAGATTCAAAAAGAGAGAAGGCATAAGGAAGAAGAATAGACCAAAGGGTTGGCTAGAGAAACTATTAAGAAAAAGAAGAAAAGTTTCCACTATTAAAGATTCACAAAATCACTCATCTACGGTATGCATATGTGTGTGTGTGTGTGTGTTTCTCCATCTTATGATTAATGCTTATGAAGTCTGACTATTGTCTTTCTCTTCTAGGACAATTAGATGCAAGCAAGCTCCTCCAGCACTGTACCTCAAGCATTCTTTTCAACTTTAGCACCACAAATACCATGGGTATCTCAAGCACCATACACACCATCAGCCTCTTTTGCCCCTTCAGCATTGTTTGCCTCTTTAGCATTGTATACATGCTCTCAAACAGCTAAGAGTGGTTTTACCTTTACTAAAATGTTACTAGTAAGAGCAATCTAACATTTGCTACTTATAAATTTGTCTAGTTAATAGTTGATTATATACTTATTAGAGTTGCTTTGTTTTGTAGGGGCCACCTACATGTCCCATGCCATCACTTGATGGAATGGAATTTAGTGGAAGTATCTCACATGGTAGGCAATAATAATGCAACCATAACATTGAAAGAATGACAATAGAATATGAAATTTCATTGAGATTAATCTTTATTACAACTTAAATTACGTACAAGCTTATTCAGAGTACAAATAGCTGTTCATCACGTTGAAATTTTATTTCTTATCTCTTTTGCCAGGCTACAACCTATCACAAAACAAGCCAACTTAAAAGGGTTGAAGAGGCAGTCAATTGAATGTTGGTTCCAGTAGAAGTCTTGATATTCTCTTGATGCTTTCCTAATGCTTGAATATTGTTTTTTGCTTTCTTGATGCTTGAATGTTGGTTCTAGTAGAAGTCTTGAAATTTTGTCCACTCTAGCCAAGCTACAACCTATCACAAAACATGCCAATACAATGTAGTAAATTTCATAACCAAGGAGCAAATCAACTAAAGACATCATTGAACAATGCAGTGGATTGAATTTATATAATTTGCTTATATGTATCTCTTTCTTCTCTGTTTGAATATGTTCTGTGATTTGGTTCATGGACATTCACTTTTGTTTTGGGAATTTAATATGTATTCATATGCTTCCATGTGTAACAGATAAAATCAACTCAAATGGGGTATCTTTCTTTTACAAAAATCTTACCCACAACAATTGATTCAATCCAATCTTTTATGGCACCTGTGATGTGTGGAACTGCCTATATTAACATCCCAAACTCAATAAACTACTCTTCATCCATACAATACAAGTATGTAGGTAGCAACAAATAATGACAATTATAACATGTGTATCACTTAAATAGTTTTTCCAAGGTAATAGACCTTATGTTCCTTCTCAACAATAGATAATAGAAACCAAAGATGGCAGTCAAGTTATGAAAATTACATGAAAATATGAAATAAATTTCATATTTCAATGCATCATTCAATCATGGCAGATATAAAAGCACCTAGTGTATTTTTCTAATAGTGGTATTGTTACTCTTTGTAAGTGTGAAAATATGTCCACTCTTTGAACTAAAAAGAGTCCATGTATCCATCTCAACTCTATAGCAGCAACAGTGAAATTGGAAATGATCTAGGTTGTTAGCATTTTGGATCTCTTGCAGTTTTTGAAACTCATTGTGTCAATGAAGGTTACTTGGATAGTGAAGAAAGTGCATATGGTAATGTTTTAATCTCTACTTTCTATTGTTTATGAGCATTTTCTTGTCTAAATTTAAAGGCAAAATCCTGCAAACTGTGATGCTTTTACTCAGCATAAATCCATTTATTTATGTAATAGTCATGACAATCAATATCTTCTCTTTTTTCAATGAACATAGTTTATTCATCCATGCAAGATGAAGAAGTGTCTAATTTTTCTCCAATAAATGAATCTGCATCACTTGAAAATGGGGTAAATTGGTCTAAGCAAAGATCTTCCATATTGGTAGAGGGGAATATGATCGTTAAACAATTAAGTAGTATATCCAATTTCGCAGATTTCCCAGAACCAAATCAAAAGGAATACAAAGGAAAAAAAAAGAGGAAAATATAGCAAAACAAACAAGAATCATAAGACATTGAAGCATCAGAATTAATCGGATTGAGTTTATGTCCAAATAGCCAACTAAAATGTTCTTTTTTTCTGTCCAATTAAAAAAAGATTCCATCTGGTAAAACAAAAGCTTAAAGATTAAAAAAGAAATGCTAATTTCTATGTGCTGATAAGGATACCTGTTGGACAGCAATCCCATCTCTATTTCCTTCGTTAGATTTCGATCATAAGCAGGATTTGATTCCTCCACAAGATGTAACTAGGAAGAGAAGGGACAAGGGGGAAACAGATCCAATAAATGATGCTCCAACAAAGACAAGATAAGAACTGTAGCTTTGGATGCCTCCTGTTGCAGAAGAAAATGCTTACAGTTGTGTTCTCATATGGACAGTGGAGATCGCATGCAAATGAACAACTTGGATGTCTTTTTTTTTTTTTAAGAATTATACATCAAAACGCACCGTTTCAACTCGAAATGGTGCGTTTTGATGTCTTGAATGCATAGCTACAAATGGATTGTCGGATGGCTTCAACGGCAAAGATCGTGAGAGATGCAGAACCTACATCGCGCGAAGGAAATGCTGAAGATCCGTTCCCGAAAAATCTGGATGTATGTAGCCAATAGTTAATCCATAATTGCTGAGGACCTTATATAAAAGTTGAAAGACTTTTTGACCTTGACGCATTCATTATGATCCAAAATGACATAACACCTAAACATAAAAATTAAAAAGTCTTAAAAGATTACTGTAAAAAATAAAAATAAAAAGTGTCTGAAGGTTAAATTTGTACTTATACGTAGTCCAATCAAGGAGGGAGAAAATAAATTAGTGGAGAACGCATTGCATTTGCATCCTCTGTTCTCTAACTTGAAAGCACAGTCACTTACTGCGAGAGATTGAAAACCTTCAATTCCATCCCCAGATAACGACATCAGTGGCTGCTGAATCCTTTCTGTTACACACAATTAGGAAGATCATGGAGACGCCGAGATCCCAAGGAACTTCATTGGTGGCTGGAGTCAAAAAACAGCTGCAGGAACCACTGGAAGGTATTGAGGTTATGGTTGAGCGCGTGGAACAAGAGAAGGACCAGAATATAGAGGTCGAACGTTGGCTTGGGAGGGTGGAAGACGTAATGGATGATGTGGAAGACCTTCTGGACGAGCTCTCAACTGAAGATCTTCGTCGCCAAAATGTGGCGTTATCCAAGGTGTGCAAGTTTTTCCCTTCACTGTCAACTCGTTGTTATAAACCGGATATAGACGTCAGAGAAGTTAAGAAGACGATAAAGCGTCTTTTAAATAAGGTCCCTGTTTGTGCTGAAGGATCCCCTCATTTAGAAGGAGACGTCGTAGGGAGAAAAACAGAGCAAGAACGAGTTATACAATACTTAACTGACAGTGGCCCTGCAGATGATTTTGAGCTTCTAAAAGAAGCTTACGACAAAGAATTAGATTATATAAAAGAAAAGCTTGGAAGGTGGGTGCCTGTTGATGATAAAATGATTCGTGATATCATAGCAAACGGCTATAGTGTCATTGGGATAGTTGGCATGAAAGGGATAGGAAAGACGACACTAGCTAAAATGGTATACAACCATGAGAGAGTGAAATCCCATTTCAAAAGGCGATTTTGGGTATCTGTCTCTCGCACTGCTTTCAGTTATAAACTCAAATTGATGGAAGGAGATAAACCAGTGATGGAGATGGCAGCTTCAATGTGCGTAGAGATGACAAATCATCTTCGACGCGAAATGATGAAGGAGGATGAGAAGTGTTTACTCGTAGTGGATAACACGATCCACGAAGTCCAAGACTTGTTTTCCCTGCCGCTTCATTGCAAGAAGTTGATGACCTCACGTTCTAGACATTTTACCAATGGGTTACTGATGGAGCGTTTCGCTCAATTGATCAGTTTAACAGAGCTTTCTGAAGAGGGCGCTTGGTCTTTGTTTATAAAAACAGCGTCTGAAAAACGGCCAATGCCGAGGGAAAATGCAAAATTTTTATCCACTGCAAAGGAAATCGTCAAAAAATGTCAGGGAATCCCTCAGGCCATAAGATATACAGGATCCTTGTTGGGTTCAAAAATTCCATTGGAGGGTTGGGAGAAATTCAAAAAAGAGGAACTCCCGAAAATAATTTCTTTTACTTCATTACCTTCTGCTAATCTTGAGGCTGAATTTCTACCATTCCATTGGAAAACCTTTCGTTCCCTTCCATCAGATCGGAAACTTTGTTTTGCTTATTGTGGCTTGTTGTCAGCAGACCGCGAATACGATGAGCAAACACTGATTACTCTCTGGATGGCCCAAGGGCTCATCAAGCCATTAGATGGAAGCCAAAGTCTAGAAGAAGTAGAAGGTTTAAGCAGGATGTTCAGTATTAGTCATGATGAATGGAAATGGAACACTTCCCGCAGATTTTCCCTTGATACACATTACCATAAGATGGCAGTGTATGCAGCTCAGGGTAAAATCATCTTAATGGATCAATATGGGTATACTGTGCATGAAAGAGTTCGTCATGTAACGCTAGATTTCAATTTAGACTCTTCATGGCAAATCCCCGACACCTTACGCCAAGCAGGAAGACTGAGGACAATCCTTCTGTCTCCTCAATCGCAACTCTCACATGAAGAAAAGTTAAGTGCAACAACTTGTGATGCCATCTTCTCCAACTTCAAGAGACTGCGCGCATTGGATCTACATGATTTGGGAATGAAGATTATTCCTGATTCGCTTGGTAAGCTGAAGCACTTAAGATACTTTGACCTGTCTAAAAATAGCTTTGAAATGCTTCCCAGATGCACGACCAATCTGCTCAACTTGCAGACATTGAAACTCTCCGATTGTCACAAGCTGAAAGAACTAGCTGGAGGAATCCACAATTTGGTTAATCTCAGGCATCTAGAAATTGATGGATGCTTCTCCTTGAAACACATGCCTCCTGGATTGGGACAGTTAACTTCTCTTCAGACATTATCAACATTTGTAGTTAGCGAAGATTCTGTCTCCAGCATTGGCGGTCTCAAAGAACTCAGCCAACTGAATAATCTCAAAGGAGACCTGGAGATGGTGCATCTAGAACGAGTGAGAAGGGATGCCTTAAGAACTGAGTGTTCTATTTTGCGAGGGAAAACACATCTTCAAAGTCTAACTTTAATGTGGAATCGAGATGATTGGGACAGTGACGATGATCATGATGATGATGAACAGGTTGATGATCTTCGAACTTTAAAATGGTTGAATCCAGATGACGGGGACAATCGTGGTGATCGTGATGATAATAAAAAGGTTAATCAGAAATCATCCTTAGAATACCTTGAACGATTGCTAATTATTGGGTTTAAGGGCGAGGAGCTCCGAAGTTGGGTTTCCACTCTTTCAAATCTTGTTCAGCTTAGTTTGTACAATTGCTCAAGGTTCAAGTTGCTCCCACTATGCGATCAACTCCGTAAGCTTGAGATACTCAAAAGATTGGAAGATCTGGAATTCATCGCAGATTATGAGAAATATAATTCTTCTGATACATCCCTGAAGCGAGTTACATTATTGGATTGTCCTAGTCTCGTAAGTAGGTGGAAGAATGGAAATGCTGGTTCTGCAAAGCTCCCTATGAGAAAGTAGAAATCCATTACTGCCCCAAACTAACTTTTATTTCGTTAGATCCGCAAGAACTGGTCCTGGTAAACTTCAGCGAGTACCAGCTGCGAAAAATGATAAAGGAGATAGAACATCACTCCTCGCAGTTGAGATCCTTGACCATTGGCAAGATTGAAGAACTAAATGCTCTACCAGGGGAATAGCTGAGATGCTTCACTAATCTCGAGTGTCTTCACATTTACAATTGCCATAAACTAACGTCTCTTTCTAAGGGTATCCAGCATCTGTCCTCACTTCGAGAACTGATTATTGAAAATTGCTCGCAACTCCATCTGGTCCATGGGGATGATCGAGACAAGGTATGGGAAGGTCTGAAAGAACTCTGTAGTTTGACTATAAGGGGAATCCCTAAGCTGACTTCGCTTCCACAGGGACTAGAAAAAGCAATATATCTAGGATGGTTGAAGCTTTACAGCTGTCCCAATTTGAAGTCCTTGCCGGATTGGATATCCAGACTGTATAGTTTGACAATTGAGGGCTGTCCTACTTTACTGCTAAGATGCCGAGAAGACAAAGGCGACTACTGGTCGAAAATTGCTAAAATCTATGTAAGATCAGTGAAGTAATTAAGGACTTGCTACAATTGATTGGGTATGTTGAACATCTTCCAAGTCTCTGCACTTGATTCCTCTGAAGTTGTTACTGAAGCACAGAGCTTACAAGTCTTTCATGGCACCACTGATATTTTGTTGCTACTAAATTTAGAAGTGGATTCGTGTGTCACTTTCAACTTCCTTCACATAAAAGTGTGCACATAGTCATTCATGCTCTTTCTTCCTCGGAGTGTCAAGCTCAGTATCTCTCCAATTCTTTATTTAGGATCACATATGGTACGAATAGCGTTAATTAGCCCCGGTACCATTTTTTGCTTTTGTATCAATTTCGAAGTCAAGGGATTTACGTGGAATGCAGTGAGAGGGACCAGGAAGCTGTGATAAAGACACAAATAGGAAGAGAAAAGACATCGAACTTGCAATGCCCCAATTATTGCTGGTGAGTATGCTATTAAACGAATTGATCATCGATAAGTATTCTATATCTTTTTCCATTTTCCATTGCTTTTGATTTTTCTGTGTTTTTATGCAATTTCGAATTTGAGGGAGGTCGCAATTCCGTCAAAATTACTCAGAAACATAAGATTCGCAATGGAATGTTGGTTGGTCACTGAATTCTGTTATTTTTCAATAGTTCTACTCTTGTAATAATTAAAAAAAATAATAATGAATTCACTATTAACTTGCATGTGTGGATGCGATTTCAATAAATAACTATGCAGTAAATATATGTGGCTTAAATCGTGTTTACATAAGTGAGTTAATTGAGGTATAATTATTTTTTATTATAACAAAAAATAACTCAAATAAAAATAATTAAATTTTGTAAATATTAAAAGATAACATTGGCTCAATTAAAATTAAAATGATCAACTGGTTACCCCATGCCCTTGAGATTGATTGCTATGCTTGAAACTAATTAGGTACGGCTTTGAAAGCTGGTACCCAACAAAAAAAATTGATTAAATTAAAAATACTTAAGGGACCTATATTTAAACTTTATTTTACTTTCAACTATTATACCCACTTTATTAGCCAAAAATACAAACTACTGCGTGCACTTTCTATCTTTTATATTAGAATAAATTATATAAGGTGTTTATAATGTTGACTAAATTATTAAAATATTATTAATTTGTCTAATCATAATTTTAAAAACTGAACTGGATCAGCCAATTCGACCAGTTCCATTGAGAATCAATCCTAATTTGGTTTAGAAGGTCCAGAAAACCAACCAACTAAAAAACTAATCAATAACTAGCGAAAATTAAACTGGTCAAAATCGATTTGAATCTGTCTATGATAATTTTATTTTTTTAATATTTTTTTATATAATAGAATAATTCATCTCAAATAAATTTGACAAATTAAAAATTTAAAATGGCCAAAAAAAATGATAGAGTTGAAATATATAGAATTTTTTTTTTAAAAAGAGAGAATACAAGAGAAATAAAATGTGCATATTTGACTATTTTTTAATTTGTTCTCCATTATATTTTATTTTCTAATAACATTTCTTTTAAATATTAAGATATCTAGCCAAAATCACTATTTATTTTTTATTTTTTTAAATTTTTTTAATAATAAGTAGAATCTTAATATAATTTAAAAACTTTAAAAATTTAATATTAAATACTTTTAACTTTTAATCATAGATAATTTTTATTTCTTAATTCAAAAATAATTGTTGTAATATCTTAACAAATATTGAATTAGTAATCAAATATTTAACATTTACGAATATTTCTATTTAATAAAATGTGCATATTTGACTATTTTTTTATATTTGCTCTCTATTATATTTTATTTTTTAATAATATTTCTCTTAAATATCAAGATATTTAGGCAAAATTACTATTTATTTTTTATTTTTTTAAATTTTTTTAATAATAAGTAGAATCTTAATATAATTTAGAAGCTTTAAAAATTTAATATTAAATACTTTTAACTTTTAATCATAGATAATTTTTATTTTTTAATTAAAAAATAATTTTTGTAATATTTTAACAAATATTGAATTAGTAATTAAATATTTAAAATTTACTAATATTTATTTATTATATTTAAATTTTAATATATAAAATTTTTTAAAAAATACATTTAATTATTACAAACTTGACCAATGAACCATAAATCAGTGTTTCCACCGATTCAATGATTAATCCGATTTTAAAAACATTGCTTTTAACATATGATGTATATTGTGAAAATCCTTTATATTATTTACTCTCTATAAATGAAGTTAATTTTTCTAAAACATAAAATGCGTTCTATTTAAAGAAAAAAATTACTTAGTTGCTTTCATATTAGATATTGATATTATAGCTATGTACCGTCTTAATTAGACATTTTAATAAACAAACAACATGCATTCTACTACATAAACACAATGGATAACGAGAAGGAAAAACAATACCTTAAAATAGAAAAGAAGAGAAGAGTATTTTTGTAATTTGAAAAAACATAGTTTGTCCAATATATATATATATATATATATCAAAGGTCAACAAAGTTAAATGATATTTTTAAAATAGAAAAAATATTAAGTATAATTTAGTGAAACTTTTAAAGTTATGTTACGTGTAAATTACCATAAGTTATGCTAGGTATTTCTTGATGGTATCTCTTGGTTGCTTAATAACAAGCAGTAACAAAACATCCTATTAAAAAGAGGATATCATTAACTCTTACTTGCATTCATTCAGATTTCAGACCAATTGAAAAAACAGAGACGCTTTATGCCTCCTCCCATTTTACATGATCAGTTTTATCAAGAATAACATCATGAGATAACATGGTATGAACTTATCACTGACACCAATCGGCAGGTCTAGCTATCTGACCCCGGAGACCTTGAAGTCTGCTGTTGTTCCATCACTTAAAAGACCTTGAAGTCTGTTGTTGTTTCCACACGGGAATAATCAATCGATGAAAGAACATGAAATTGATGTAGCATTCTGCTTGGTTTTACTTTGTTATTTTTTTCTCCTTTTCTCTAAATATATCTTCTGGTCGCTGATTGTTTGATTCGAGTAGGCTTACTGCTTTTGTGGCTTCCCTCTTTTCAAAGAACATAGATAATTACACAGATAATCAAATAGGCGAACTCAGGTCGAATAAAATAAGTGGAAATGCTGTCCGAACTTCTTTAGGCTTAAAAAGTGACATAAGACCAGAGAAAGGAAGCAAGGTATGCACCAATCCTTGCTCTCTGTCTACGCAATTCAGTGCATGTGATGATATTAATGTTTCTATTCTCATATTGGGAGTATTGTTTATTTCTTCTGACCCCAACCATTCTCTTTTCACTTTTCAAATCAGTTTCCAAAGAAAATAGAGAAAAAAATCTAATGCGAAAGAGGCAGAAAGGGTACGACTTCAATAAAAAATGAAGGTACGCTGTCCTGTATCTTCATGTTGCTCCAAAAAATGGCTGATATTTCTTGCCCATTCCATCGCCAAGCCGTGGCTGCATATATTCATAGTGCATCTTAGATGTTCTAAAGAAAACCAGGCAATTTTCATTCAACAATAACGGATGTTCAAGCGCTTGATGTCAATGCCTTATTTTGTTAGCGGATGCGACTGCATCTAAAATTATTCCACTTAGGGACATACGGTTATAATGTGGTGCTATTCTTCCCCCACTATTCATATTTACAACTCATCTTATGATGGTTCAAAACATGTACTCTATACATTTCTTCGCTTTTTCTCTCAGTTTAAGTGCTTCCTGCAGCCAATTTTTCAGTGGAAATTGTCATGAGTTTATAATAGATATTTTGGATATA
This sequence comes from Erythrophleum fordii, assembly GCA_032878935.1. NCBI lineage: Eukaryota > Viridiplantae > Streptophyta > Magnoliopsida > Fabales > Fabaceae > Erythrophleum > Erythrophleum fordii. Next base: position 36,546,493 of record JAVQMF010000053.1, read on the forward strand.
AGAATATTATGCACATCACAACTCCTCTAACTTTGGAAATGGCAATGCACTTCTAAGTATCATCTTATTGATTTATCTCATTGTATTTTATTAGGTCTTGGTAACCTGGGCTTCGGAGAGATGGGCTTTTGGTTATGTAATCTTCTTTTGTGATTCACAATTTCAACCTCTCTCTTAGTGATATTACTTATGCTAAATTTTGTGTGCTGCAGAAATTTAGCAGGACGAGAGATGATGCACTAGGTCAAGATTTTGATGACAGTGATGTTGAAGGTAACTATCCTAGATGTTTTTCTTATTGACATATACAGTACTTGTAGGGTAATTGATTATAAAAAAATATTTGCCTTTAGAAATTGGCAATGATACTCAAAGATATTGTATATCTGCTTTTTTCATACCTGGTTAGAAATAAGTCTAACTTCAATTATAGAAATATGCATGCATGTGCAAATCTGGTGATTTGCTCTTGCATTGCAGCTATCACATTATCAGTGGTTGGAATAGTTCTCTGTGGCCCTAAATGTAGTTATGAGTACCTAAAATAATTCTCAGTATAACAACGAATTAACCATTTATAAAATGAGTTTTGGTTGGGAAAAAAAAAAGGCCTTTCCACGGTGAGATCAACAGGACATTTGGTGTATAACCATATGATAAAAGAAAAGTATTGGAGAATTTTTTATAATGTTTTCTGTGAGTTTTGCTTTTGGTTTTGTGAAATAGATTTTATTTATTTTCTTTTCAGGGAGCTTTTTCTAATTTTGTAGTTTTACAAATATTTAAAAAGTTGGGACAAAAAATATGAATTATAAAACAAAGAGTATAAAATAATAATTTAATAAGTCATGTCCATAGATTTGTTAAGTTTTTTTTTTTTGGCTCTTTTATCTATGAAATTATTTTCCCCCAATACCCACCTTATGGTTTTTATTCCTATAAACTTTCAGAGGATTCTTACCTTCCTTGCATAATTGTGTTTTTCTTTATAAAATATGTTATACTTTCAGAGACTAAGAGAAAGCCTCCTCTTATGAATAAATAAGTTTTTCCTGTTGTGATTGACAAGGCATTAATGAAACAATTGGCTTAATTTGGGGAACAAACCCTATTTTGTTTCTTGTGTTCCTTTCTGTGGAGGTCCTCATTACTGGAACTTCTCTTGTAAACGTTGTTAGGAAAAAAGAAGTTGAAGGTAGACCAAATTGTGAAGGTCATCTGTGAACGCAAAAGGTATGGGTCAATATGATTCTATTTGCATTATAATTTTATGTATGAGTTACTATATTTCTTTTTCCTTTATTCTGTGATTTGCCAGTTTCTTTAAGCATTTTAATGTGGTATACCCGTGCATATCTATCTCCTTGTTAGTGGTTGTATCTTCAGGATGAACTGATTACTTTTGTTTTTTTTTCAAGTTTTGCCTGCATTTTTCCCCTTTCAAATTTTTTATTCAATGCCCAAATTTTTTATTGCTGTTATATTACATTTGGCACCGTACATTAAAAATTTCCTTATTGTTTAAGTGGGTTTACAGAGGAGGGAAAGTATTTTTTTTTTTTTAATTTCTGAAGAGATGCCTCATTGTTCTATTCTGGTTCTTTCGAATTCTATTTCTGAAGATATAAAAATACAAAGGTTTTCAAATCCTCACTGATCAAACTTTACTTCCAAAGGTACGCATGAAGGTGATTCTGTTAGCATTATTATTTGACTTGTGCTCATTCTGAGTATTCCTTTCATATTTTTCTGGGTATTACTATTGGTTCAAAAGCATAAGATGGTTAGTTTGTTATCTTCAACAGTTTTTGCCTTTATTAAATCCTTTTTCATTAAAGCATCATAGCTCTATAGCAAGCTTTAAATTCTTCTACTTCAAAGCGTAGTGCTCAAAGAATTTTAAAATATTGAATAGGTAGAAAAGAGCAGACGATTTGCTATCACTTCGGTTGAAAAAAAAGTATATATATCCTGACCTAGAAAGTTTAATACTATACAAATGCCCTGCAAGTATAGTCACTCCTTCCTTCATGGTACAAGGGTTCAAATATATATAATTTTCTTGGCCAGCCACAGTTATTTGGGCCTTTATGATTCAGGACCTTTACCAGTAGTCATTACCCCACGCTATGTGTAGTCACTATTAACTTCTCAAAGTCCAATGGGAGACAACCTTATATTAAAGTCTTATGATGTTTGCAATTTGCACATATCAGAGTACTATGATTGTGTCAATGCTAATTTATGTTGAATGTTTTGTGATGAATTCGGTATGAGCAGAAGAAGCAGGCATGCTCCAAATTGATAGATAATGTTTGCTATCTTGATTACTGTGTTATTTATCTTCATTGTTTGTTCTAACTATACATGGCCTTATAAATGGAGTAATGAAAGTAAAAGGGAAGGCTTAGCTATGCGTTTCCAGTGGCAATTTCTAGAGTGATTTAAAAATTTCCTACAGGGTCATATTCTTTTATTTGGTAGAATTTGATTTCGTTGGCTTTCATAGGTACATTGATTTACGTTGAGATTTATTTTTGAAGCGTTTTACTTCACTTTTAAGTTTTTAACTTCCTTTTATATGTAATGGGACCTATATTACAACTTAGAAAAGATGGTATTGGAAATTGGATCTATGAGAGGATAATATTTTGCAAACTTCGATATTCTTTGGTAGGTTTTTCTCCGGTTTTCCAACCATCTTATCTTTTTACTTTTTAGAATCATGCATTTAATCCACTGTGTTAAGATAGTTTGTTTCTCTTTTTGTCTTCTTGCAGTTAAGCAGTTTAGCTCCTCTTCGGCCCTTCTTCTTCCATCATCCTTCCAACCCTCATCTGAAATCTTTGGTCATGATCAAATTGTTTGTTGTATAGAATACATCCTTCTTGCACCATTGTAAAAATTTGGATTCTTTGCATTTAGGTTTTTTCAAAATAATATTTGACGGTTGTGAATTATCTCATTGATCTTTTTGTTCCAAGTTCTTAAGATTCTAAGTAATACTTTCATGTCAGGAATTATCTCATTGATCTTTTTGTTCCAAGTTCTTGAGATTCTGAGTAATACTCTCATAAAAAATACTTACATAGCATTTCATGCTTTTAATTTTATATTTTAAGATGAATATTAGTTATATTTAGAGTGGATAATCATCATAACTTGTTAAACATAATCTACACTAATACTTTATGTAGGTTGAAAAGCAAAATACTTTTGGTGTCAACTAATTTAGGAGTGTTATTTGTGGTTTTAGAACATAGCTTCTTTTTTTTTTTTCTTTCTTTTCTTTTTACATAGAAGCTTCGCAGTCAAGTTTGGTATCTTTCTTTTATGAGACATGATTAAATTCGAAATTTATGACATAGTGAGGGGGTGATGTAACAACCCACAGATTTAGTATGTTGGCACAAACGATAACAAATCCCCCATTCCATTACCAAGAGTGTCATCATTGACTTTTGTAGAAATTTCGGCAGAGTCCCCTCTATAATTTGGACCTCCCGATATTTCTACAACCAGTCAATTCAACAATATACCCAAAACCTAACAAAACATAAACATCAAGGGAGTGGGGATATCCTAACCATGATTCAGTGGAGCCATATGTTTACATTGTTCAGAACAATACAATTTATATCACAAAACACACCCACATGAACAATTGTGGGCTTGCCAAAAAAATTTGCAGGAGGTCTACCACTAATCGGCAGCTCAGGGTAGGCTAGGCTCTTCAACGCTCTCTGAAAATAAATTTAAGAAAGGGTGAGTTTGAAACTCAGTGAATAAATAACGCCGACCCTTCAAAAATCTTAGGGACAAGGCCCGTAAAAATATTTGTATAGATAAATATTCATCATGCACAAAACAAGCCTCATGCAGATCGTTTCTTAAAATGCATCAGAAGTATCTAAGCAGAACTGAATTAAACAGACGCAGAGCACACAGCTCGCGGAGAAACTAACCACAGACGCAAAGCACTTTGCTTGCGAAATAAATAACTCCACGTGTGGTAGCTACCCACACGGGGCTAGCAAAACCCCTGCTAGCTGAGGTCCAGATCATGGTGCACCAAGGCTAACAACTACTGCTGTTAGCTACAGAGTTCTGAGTAGATAACCTCTTAAATTTAATACAAATTCTCAAATCACATTTCAGATTTAATACGTTTCTCAAATCACATTTCAGACAGAATACCTTCCATATCAGTTTAATATCAAAGTTGCCAAATTACTCCACAGGCATCAATGTACAAAATCTCATGTTTAAATCAGTTTTCAGTAATATACATATAACAAAACATTTATCCAAACGTTAGAACACTATAAGAAAACTTAGTAATAAAATAAGAAATAAGGTTTACTCACAGTCCGCATTACTTACTCACCTCTTAGGATGATATCAATATTCCCTGCCTAGTCCTCAGCTCTACTCAATTTCCTGAATATCCTACAATACCCGTTCAACAGATTTTAGAGCGTGAATAACCAGCAAAATTGTCTAATAACTTAGCCTACCTAACATTAATGTCAATTCTTCTTTCCCTTGGATTAATATATGAAAAACTAAGGTTTCCTAGGCATTATAGGAAATTTCGGCATGTTAGCCGCGGCCAATTTCTTCTTAGCCGCGGCCAATTCTTCTCTGTGTAACCCCCTTCCATATCACTATATCGTCGCGGCGAGTTGGACATTCGCCGCGGCCAAAATATATGGCGCCGCGGCGAATGAGCCTCCTGGAGCTTCTTCGCTCGTGCCCTCGATATTGGCCGCGACCAATACCTCCTTCCGCCGCGGCCAATTCCTCTCTGGAAACGTTAGCCGCGGCCAATTCATTAGTTAGCCGCGGCGAAATGTTTTCTGGAAAACTTCCAGCTGACCTCTCCATTTTCGCCCCGGCATGGATAAACTCACCCTTCTCTCTTCCATTCTTGCCTTCCATACCCATACAACCCACATATACATAGTTATAGGTTCATCTATATCTATCTATCCCCTTGCAACCCTCTTTTTTCTACTCACCCCTTCAATCAATTTGCTACTCACACACAGAATCACATTACCAAACAAGCAAAACAGGGGAGAAGGAACTCTATGAACTGGAACCAGAAAATGCAACTTACGGCAGCAACTCCGAGCTTGGAAGAGGGTGTGTTTCTGACGTTAGAGTCCTCAACCTCCAGTAGCAAAGTCTGAACCAGAAAACAGCAGAAGAAGATGAACTCAGGGAACTGTAGAAATGGCGAGGAAACAGAGAAAAGGAGATGAAGTTCAGTTTCTCTGACCGAAGGAATGGGTGTAGGTATGGGTTTAGTGCGGCAGAAATTGGAGAAGGAAATTACCGAAAGCCCAACAAAAATGAATGAGTAAAGGGGCATTTTGGAACTTGCAGAAGGAAGCAAAAATTCTACGTGGCAGCTCAAGTCAACACATGCAAACAGGGAGATATGGCATGCACGTCGAGGGTTTTACAGGTGATGGATTGGAAAATTAAATAACATGTGTCTTTGTTGTTAATGTTATTTATAGACATTTGTTTTGGTAATTTGTTGTCAAAATAATATGTTGTTAAAATGCTTAAAATTTTAATGCTGCACTTTGGTGTTGCATTAAGCTACTTCAAGTCCCTAACACAAGGATTGAGGAAAGAAATAAATGTTTCTAATTGCAAATAGATCATACACACACACACACACTCTTATTTATTTATATTTCAATTGAATAAAAAAATTTAAATACTTCGTGCGATGCATGGGTCTTTTAATCAGTTAGTATAAATAAAAAGATCAATTTAATGAAGTCCTATTAAAACTTCAAGCCACCAAGTTTATTATTTTTGTAAAAATATTCTTTTTTATAATATTTCAATATGACTAAAGAAATGATTGATCCCGAATACATAACTACAGGAAGAAGAGAAGCATCAATGCAAAGGTAATAGACAATCAAAATGAAGTAATTGTATTACATTAGAACCATCAATGTTTCAAGACAAAAGCAAGGTGGGACCAATGTCATGAAAAACAAACCTATTTAATTTATAATGCATCTAATCTAACTACGCCCTAAAAAATGTGAAAATTAAGGATACATAGTAAGAAAAGATTGTACCTGTGACCAATATAAAATATGTGCCAATACACCTAGCAGAAAAATTGCCATAAATAATTCATAGTTTAACAAGAGCCTGCTATTATTTCACAAACCTAACCACAGGCCCTTTAATTTAAAATATCGAATATCTAATTTCATATTCAGTAATGAGAGATGGAACTAAAACTGCAGAAGTATAGATAAATAGATTAGGATTCTATCAACTTATGCCCACTAATTTAACATTATACGGAAGTTACCTTTCACAACTATAATTTCCAATTGTATATTGTAACAAGATAGTCTTCACATTTTGCCCACGACAGCCTCAAGTCAAAATGAAAATAACAAAAGACTGATTTGCCAAGTCATGGATCACTGATATTTTAGGGTTTCTAATCTGATATCAAAGTAATATTCTAAGATATTTCATATTTTTTTTTCAGTCCCAAGAAACATTGCAATACTAACCTCATCTTGATACCAGTTAATATGACTTGAAGTCTTGAACCATAAAAATAACTCATCTTAAAGATTAACTTATTCAGTGGGAGTGCCTCATAACGTAAGTACTATTTTATATTTTTATTTTTATCCAATGTAAAACATATCATTGTGTACCCTTCAAAAGCTAGCATCTGCAACAGCCCACGTCGGGTGGCTTTCCCAAGATGCCTTTGGTCTTAACATTCCATTATATTTTATAGTCCTAGCACCCATATAGTTTGACTTTGCGTTAGTTTCTTAATTAATTTTTATAACATTATTTCATCTATTTATCAGCAAGTTCACATATCTGAATGTTAACATCCGATGGCCAAGAGTACGAATGCCTTTCTTTAGTTGAAAGACTTTTTCGACCATTACAAAATCTCAGTTAAAATAATTTTTGCAAATGAGTGGGGACTGCCCGAGTCTAACAGATAGTGTTTCACAAGTTTTGAAATGAAAACAAGAATGCTAAATCTGCTTCGGAAAGGCGAGGAGGCTATTTTCATTTCCAAGTAGAGCTACGCAGTTTGAAGATGGCAGCAATTTTTTTGGTTATGATATAATTATAATTAAATATTATTACATGTAGAATAATTAATTATCTATTTCAATTGATTTATTATTATATTATATTAATTAATTATACAAAATTTAAATTAATTATTTTAATAGTTATTAATTATTAAATAAGTTAATATTTTAAGCAATTATTTTACACACTATAATAAGTGAATATTTTACACACTATAATCATAGTTACGTTGTTAATCCTGAAAACCGGAAGTCAAGTGCAAGGCATATATTAAAAAAATATAAATTAATTTTAAAAAATAATTTATTTAGAGTCACTATTAAAATTTTAATTGAAAACAAAACTTAGAAAAAAGACATTTTTAAAAAATAAAAAAGTGAAGGGTGGCCAATGAATCAGATATAGATTTGGGAGTTGATTATACATTAAGAGTGTTAAGTATATCAAAATATCTATTCTTAAAAATAGTTAATATAAGTAAACTATAAAAAATTAATATGGCATTAATTTTATTAAAACTACTCTAACAGGCACATGACAATTATCAAGAAAATAAGATTTAACAGGCACATGACAATTATCAAGAAAATAAGATTTAAAATAAAAAAATAAAATAAGAAACCAATCTATGTGAATAACATGAAACCATAGATAAAAACAAGACATAACGTAGTTCCATTCCAAACGCATAAAATATAAAATCAACGTTCAGACACTTCACCTCTTGCAAAAACAATTCCTAACCATTGCCTCCCAGCCCCACAAAGGAATAAGCGACGCTGTATATCCATCTTTGCTTACCAAAAACACCACAAGCCATATCTTCTTGGGCCAAGGCAAATTTAATACTAAATCCAATAAAAATATGCACATCCATCCAAAAAATCTCCAAACCAACATTGCCCCCGGATGAATCTCATAGTCTAAATAAAGCATGCACGTGGTACCTAAATAATGCACCATGAACTTCCTAATATACTCAATCATGCGACGGAACCCACCATGACTTCCATTCAAATTTCAAGCCATAGGCCGAGAAGTACAAACCATATTTATTAACAATGGAAATTCAACAACCCAAGGTTATTCAAAATAATTCAGTATATACAAATCACATTTTGAAATAATCTTTAGCCTAACAATCTGAAATCTAAGCAAGTCAGAATCATGTATCAAACATCATTGAAGGTAGTAGAGGCCAACCAAAGTATAATATCATTTATGAAGCCAATCAAAACCACAATATCACTGAAACAGGGGATCAAATAAAGTCCAACCAACTAATATTAAAGGTCAAAATAACAGTCATTACCCATAAGAATCCCAAAGCTGAGAGAGGCAACTTTACACATTTGCAACACAGTTTAGAAGCCAATTTCAAAATTGTCAAGCCACATATATATTCACTATAGCCCAAACAGTATTGAGAGAGTCACTGCAAAATGACGCCTAAGGGTTTTTATGATGGCCGAAACAAAGTATTTAATAATGTAGATGAGTCCCAGATTTATCTAGAATCAGAAACTCAAATAGAGTAGCTCACACCCAAAGCCAAGTTTTCACCTATACTGATCATTCAAAAAATACTGTGCACAAAGTAAATTTATGAATTGAGCAGCATGAATACAGCCAGTTTAACCCATACTTAGTTAATGACCAATGGATGAATGAGAACTTAATAGAAGGCAAAATCCATACTCAATAAGTGAAAAACTGAAGGGAGGCTAGAGATCAAAACCTGTTTGGCTATGCTCAGCTTCCTTTCTTTTGTCAGATGTCTCTCTCTCAATCTCCAACTCGTCCTCTCTTCACTTCTCTCTTTCTCAAACTTTCCTCTTTTGCTTCTCCATCATATCTCATGCTTTTGTATTCTTCTTGTCAAACGTGAATGGAGCTGAATGGGAGAAGGGGTGACAGTCAAACGCAGGAGCCCTCCGTTTTACTTAAAGATTTTTTTCCCCTTCTATTTATTTTTTTATTAATGTTGTCGAGCTTTTGGGACAATTTTATAAGTCTTGACTCTTTCCATTACTTTCTTTTAAGATTGAAAGGGGCATAAAAAAAATAACGAGTTTGACTTTTTATTTGTATGTTTTAAACTTTTTTTAATTATTTTATTGATTTAAAAATTAAACTTGATTTCAATAACTATTAATATTATTATTTTATTAATTTAAGTTAAATTAAAATTGATCCAAAAATTAAACTTAACTCCAATAACAAAAATGACACAAAAGTTAGGTAAGATCTTAACTCTTTATTTGAACTCCTTTTTTTAATCTTCTTTGAATTATTTTATTGACTCAAAAATTAAATTTGACTCCAATAACTCTTTTAAGATTTTTTTTTTCAACTTAAAATTAAATTAAAATTGATTCAAAAATTAAACTTAACTCCAATAACAAAAATAGTACTTATGTTATGAAGTGAATAGGCTAACTACATAAAAAAAAAATATGTTATGAAGTAAATAGGGTAACTACATAAAAAAAAATTATGCACAAATTCAATAAAAACTTATCTTAAAAGTAAAAAAAAAAAAAGTTTCATAAATTAAAAAAAAAAAAAATTTAATTAGACCAATTTTTTCGATTGAGTTGGCTACCTTTTATTATTTCTTTTGTTGATTTTTGCAACTTAATTTTTTTTTTTAAACTAACATTCAATCAAAAATCATGTAAGTACAATATATATATATATATATATATATCATATTAGTGAAAGGTTTTTCTCAAAATTTTATAACATTATTGTAATGTGATAGAAAGGAGATCAGAAAAATGTCATGGAATCCCTCAGGCTATAAGATATGTAACATCCTTGTTGGGTACCAAAAAATTCATTAAAGGGTGAAAAGGAATTCAAAAAAAAGGAACTCTTGAAGATTGTTGTCAAACTTCTGAGTTAACTTGCCTAGATTAATGAGTTCATATTTTTGTATAAGCAAATCGTGTTAATTCATTTATAAACTCGAGTTCAATAAAAACTTGGACGAACTTGCTTCCACCTAAGCCAAACGTAACTCAACATTTCTAGATCAAGTTAAATGAGTTACTTTACAACTAAGTCAAATCCAACTTAAAAAAAGAAGTTTCAAAGGCTTAAAGTCTAGCCTCAAAAGTTTAGTATTCTAGCATTCATCAACATTATTCACAATGTTCACTTTCATTAAATTAGTGTGCCCATGGTCTACCATCTGTGGCTATGAAAGTGATAGAGTTTTTTCTTGCGAGACTGAGAGAGTGAGAGAGTTTCTTCCCTCACATTGGGAGAGAGTTAGTCTAAACTCAGACTGAATCATGCAATCTAAGCTTCTTCCATGATGTTGAAAGGCTAAAAATTGGCTGAAGAGTAAATAGAAATGTACAAATTCTCTACTTGGAGCCTTGGAAAGTGACGATTGTGTCGAGCAACCTCAAATAAATTAGTTTGAGTAAGATTTGTAATATAGGTTACAACCTAGATCATTTCTCTTAGAAATAAATTTTTATATTCAATTAATTTTTCTAAGTGTAAAAGAAAATCTAAAAGCTACCTAATTAAGGAGGTTTTGATTTAATTAAATTAACTAAAATTAGAATGACTTAAAATTCCTAACTACTACATAAATGCATAAACTAAGAAGTGAATGATAGACATGTGACTAACTTTGGATGATTCTCTTGGTATCTATTATTCTTATCCTAATTCAATTATCATTGGTTCTAGTCTAAGAGTCCTTATTTGTATTCATAACAAGTTATCTTGAGTTACCATGCAAGATTCAAAACATTAACAATTCGATGTTGAATTGAGACCTCAACTCTACATTGAATCATTAATTATTATTTTTAGGATCAATGAACAACACTTAATTTGAGTGATTAATCTATCAATTTAGCCTCTGAATTATCATCTTAAGATATTTAATTAACCAATTAATCTCTAATAAGACCTTAAATTAGACATTTTCACATGTATTTCATCAAACACCTTGATTGCGTATATGGATAATTGAAGGTCAATGAAAAATCTAGCACTTAAATTAATCCATTAATCATTAATTGCTCTCTTAATTGACATTTAACTAGCTATCAATTACAAATCACACCAATCTTAGTTAATTACAAGCTCAACCAGGCAAGTTCAAAAACAAAAGTTGATATAGAAAGAGGGAAAAATAAAATAAAATAGGAATCTTAGCCAAAATTCCTTGACAATCTCCTTAGATTCAAGCTTCCACCAAGGTTTGCATCCAAGCTATCCATAATTATGGATTAATGCTTCATGGAGTGGAGAATAATAGAGGAGAATGGAGGAATGAGTCACAGCTATAGAGAATGGAATGAGATAAAGCGTGAGATGGATGATGGACTAGATGTGTTCAGCCTACTGTTTTACCTGAGCTTCTATTTTTAATCCCTCACATGCTTTTCTTTTAATTTCACATGTTTTCATTTTCTCTATTCACATGATTCTTCCCTTTGTTTATAACCGAGCCTCCTCACTTGTGCTTCCCACATGTTGCTTCATTTAATCTTTTTTTTTTTTGCTCTTCACGTGCTATTCTCCTTTCATTCCACATCAGCTCCACGTTCTGCCCATGCTCTTCTTAATCTCGTGTGTCTTCTTAACTCCCTGGTGTGTGTTTGTGTTGGAGCCCATGGTGATGAAGCTCTATGTGCATGATGGAATGAGCTTGTGAAATGTAAATGGCTAGACGTGGTTCAAAGTGGAAGCTATGCCTATTTTTGATCACATGGACTAGCTGTGTAATGCTTGAACCCAAGACTGCCTTTTGTGTGATGAGTGAGTGCTTCTTATCTTCTGGTATTGTCTCGTGAGTGTTTGTGCGTGAATAAGAGAGTGTCTAGATGCCATTTTCGCTCCATGTTAGACTAACCTATGTGTGCATGAGTGTGTAAGCTACATATTTCTACATGGAAGAATGATGTGAGTGAATGGAAGAAGTTAAGCAGTGTCTTCATATGAGTGGGTGGTTGCTCAAGTGAGGGGAAGGGATATGCAACCCATGCATTATCACGTGAGTGTGAAGCTGCTAGACTTATGACTCGAACAAAAGCAAGCAAAGTGTGTTGTGGGTGAGTTGGATGAGTGTTAGTGTGTGCATGTGAGATGTGTATGATGACTTGTGAGAATGATATGTCAACATGCTTCTTGTGTGTGAATTGAGTAGTTACATGACCTTCCTTGTGTCACGTAAGAGCTGGCAGCTTAATGCCTTATCCCCTCGTTAACCCGTGCTTCTCTTCGTGTGATTCATGTGAGCTAGTCAACAAGAGGATGAAGCTTGTGCAAGACTCATGTTAGTGTTGTTCAAGAGAAAGCTGTGGATTATGAAATGAGAGAGTGTAATATCTGGTCCCTCGAAAATGCAAGAAAACGTAAGAAATGTAACATACAATTTCTCCGTCAATGTACGAAATTCACTGGATACAAAAGGAAGTCTCCCAAATAGAATGAATTGAGGTCTAACAAAATTAGAATAATATTCTAGACTGCAAATACTGATGAGTCAAGGTCAGAGGTACCATAAAATTGGGGCCAAAATAGATGAAAAAAAAAAGATAAAAAAAGGTCTCAAAGAGTCTCCAAGGTTCTGTATGAAGGAGCCAAGGACTAAAATGCAAAGAAAAGTTATATGTCAGGCAAAATGTATAAATTACCCAAAAGTTCAAGAAACTCTAGTTTCACCCTCTATTCATGGCTTTAGGCATGAATATTAAAAAATCGGGCAAGAATCTTAGAAATCCATGACCCATGGTTAAACTTCGTTTAATAAGACATGTCTGATGATGCCACGTTATTCAAATGGCTGGGCGGGATCTGGTCCAACATCTGGTTAGCTCGATTAGTAGCCATGAGCAAAATAGAAAGAAAAAGTTGTAACAACCATGGAAATAGTGTAACAACCGGGAAAAAGAAAAGAAAAGGGAAAAGAAAGAAAGTGAAAGCTGAAAATTTTCGGAATCCAGAATTTCTGCCAAGTCCTCTCGCAATAGCGAGAAATGGTCTCGCTACAGCGAGAGTGCTTGTTCGCAATAGCAAAGGCGATTCTAGCTATAGCGAGTGCTGGCAGTAGTCCATACAAAAACTAGGGGACAGCTCGCCGTAGCGTGCGCCATAGCGAGAGTGAGGTCTGGAACTGACGCGAGTTCGCCATAGCGAATGGTATATCTCGCCATAGCGAAGGGAACTGATACAGTATCGCCGTAGCGAAGGTTACACCTCGCCATAGCGAAGCCAGATTATACGAGCTCGCTATAGCGAAGGTTAGTTTTCGCCGTAGCGAGAGTCAGTCCGGAAGAGAGTAAATAGCGAGATTTAGACTTCATTAAACGCCCAAACTCATTTCTTCTCTCATATCTGCCCTAGACTTCGACCCAAGGAGAGAAAAGAGGCGTGGAGAGTGAGAGAGATCAAGAGAAGGAGGAAGAGTAAGGGAAAGGTAAGGAAACTTCCCCAATTTCTCTTTAGATTTCTGATCCCCTCCCTTTGCCCTCTTTTCCTACGGTTTTGTTTATAAAAATGGATGGTTTTTAGGCATGGGTCAGAAGAGGGAAAGTGGAAAACACCTTTGAATCTTTGTGTTTTCTTTGAAAATGTTGTTTTCCACTACCATGGGAGCTTGAGAGAGAAAAAGGGTTGATGGCATTCTAGAGAGAGAGAGGACTATAGGTTCTGGTGTGTAGGAGAGTTTGATCTGATGATTACATTCTAAGAGAGTAATTGCATGCTTTTGTGTGTCTAGGCTCAAGAGAAACACCTCCATCAAGGTGTGATTGTGAACCTAAGGAGGGAGAGGAGAAATTGAAAGGAAAAGCTAGTGTTGGCTTTGGCTTATAAGGTAGCTCTCTTTTCCCACTCTTTCTTGTTGCATTCTTGGATATGATAGTCATTGTATGATTATGTATATGCTTATTGAGTGGAATATGCCATATGCTATTGCTTTGATGCATTGATGCCAATATGCTTGTGTGATGAATTGTGAGAATTGCTCGGGTGCGGTAGTGCCGAAAGTCCCATGAGATGGGTGAGGTGAAGCCGAAAGTCCCTTGAGATAGGTGAGACAAGGCCAAAAGTCTCAAACGAGTGAGGCCGAGTCAAAAGTCTTTAAACTCGGGTAAGGCCATCCAAAAGTCCCTAAGCTCGGGTGAGGCCATCCAAAAGTCCCTAAGCTCGGGTGAGGCTAGACCAAAAGTCCCTGGAGCCCATTTCTTGCATTGTTGTGTTTCCATAGCATGTACATTTTGTGTTGGATGATTGAGAATAGCTAATGCTTATTCACATGCTTTGACTTGTTATATGCCTTGATTGCTTGCTGGATTGAGTACATGAGCTACTGAGATTCCCTGAATCTCACCTCTTCCCCTCCCAACTTAATATGCTAGGTGGAGCTCAAGGAGAACCGAGCACACACCAAGGAGCCTAGGAGCATGTTTAGTTAGATATTACTTTCTTTTGGAATTTTGATGTAATTTTGATGTAAAGTGGTGCCAAGTGAATATGCGCCCACTATTTTGAGATGTAAAGGTTGTAACATGTGTATAACTATGAAAGGATATTGTATGAACTATGTTTATAGCCAAATGAATGGAAATGAGGGTTTTGCCCCTTTTGTGGAATGAATGCAATAGTGTATATTTAGCCGTAGCATAGCAAGATTTGAATGTATGTTGATTTGGACTACATGGACTTGTTAGATAGACTATTTCTATGCTTTTAAACTTGTCCATGAGTGGCTAGAGTATGTGAGAGGCTATTTGGACCCGTTTTGGACCTTTGGGGTGCCAAAACCAGTATTTTTGAGAGCTCCGTCAAAGTATGACCGGATGAGCTCCTCTTACCATGAAATTTGGCGTGCCTCTAGAGTTTGTAGAAAGCTTCTTGATAAGCTAAAGTTGGTAATTTTTGGAGGACTAGAGAATATTTGGTGATTGTTGAATTTGGGAAAATTTAATAGATTGGTCATGTACTATTCATATAAATCAGAAAATGAAATCTGTGGCACTCATAGACCAAATAGATTCCAAATGTGGTGAAATTTTATACACATAAACTAGAAAACCAAAGTGACTTATAGGAACTGGAATCACCCAAATCGGAGGTCTGTAGAGAGAGATTGAACCATCTGAAGTTCTGTATCAGCATCAGAGAGCTCTTCTGACCCCCGTCACTATTCCATCGGTTTTCGGGGTATAGGAGCTATTGAACTGATCTGGACTTATTTTTATCCTCTAGTAGACATCTGTATCTTTCCGAATTGGTATAATGTTCCCAGATTGGATTTTGTTGGATTTAATTATGGATTTCCGAAGTTCATGACAGCAAGCTGCACCAGAAACAGTGACAGCCGGACCTCCTTCCCATTTTCGATGTCAAACATGGTCCAAATGCTGAGATTTTGATTGGAAATGATTTTTACTGTAAAGTTAACACTTAGAGCTTTCTAGAAAGCTAAAATGTGCTGTATTCCCATTTTTCTATAATTTCTTATGATTTTCCAAAGTTAGAGCCAAAATAAGACTTTTGGGCACAAGTGACAAAAGTGCATTTTCTGGTTTTTGGCTCCATACCCGTGGCTTATGGTTTGTTTTATGCTATGTATGAATTGTATAAATGGAGTTTGAGTTAAGAATGCAAATGATGGGTTCACAGGACCTACGGGTCAGAAGTTGAGTGTATGAAGCCCCGGTTCATAACATGAATATGCCACGGACTAGTATTGTTTCTTTGGGAATCATATGGAACCGAGCCCAGGGAGAGGCTAGGTAGAGGTAGTAGATTAAGGTGTCACAAATAGAAATAGCTAAAGGGCTAAGAAACTCTAAAGGAGTTTCAAAGACTAAATTGCAATAAATGAAAATTTTATAGCACAATCATCATACAAAACGGTGAAAATTACACCTAAAGATTCAGATGTCTAATTGATTGAGGTTAAAGGCCCCTGATCCATGTTTAAAGCTCAGTATGGCCAAAAAGTAGAGAAAACAATATTTATAAATTTTAGAAAGTCTAAAGGTATGTATTGTACCGTAAAACCTTAATCGGGCCCGGACACCGGTTTTTAAACTACTGTAAGGCCCAATAGTCAATTCTAAAGGTCCAATAAGAGAAAAGAAGATATAATTAGGGCTTTAGAGAAAATGAAACCTAACTATTAATATAAAATAAAAAGGAAAGAAAGAAAGAATTTTAGTTAGTTTAAAGAATTAATCATGGTTGGGTTAGAAATTAACCATGGTTGAGTTAAAAATTGACCATGGTTGAGTTAAGAAAATTAGCCATGGTTAATAACCATCAAATCACCATAACTTAAGGGCTAAGAATAATCATCTAAGTGTGTGGCCAAGGAATTTTGGGAAGAAGATATTTAGTCATGAAATTAGAAAATCAAAAGAAAAAAGGAATGGAAGGCTAAGATTTGATCTTGAAAAGGTTGATCCAAGGGTCCAAATTTGGTATGACTATGTAACTTTATTTAAGTTCATCTCCTTCACCTCCATTTCACCATTTTCATGCCACACACAAGGGAGAGGGAGAGAAAAATGTGAAGAGAGAGAGAGAGAGAGAGAGAGAGAGGGAGAAAAAGTGGAAGAAGAAGTGAAATCAAGTAAAACTACAACCATTCTTCACCAAATTTTTTCATCTTCTTTATCCTCTAACCATTTTCTCCAAAGGGCAATTGCATCTTTATCTTTTCTTCAAGGTGGCATGTTGCTCTAAGTGGGAAAAGAAGGGATTTTCGTGTGAGAAAGCAAAGGAAGCAAGAATTAAGCTTAAAAAGTAAGTTTTCTCCAACTTGCACTTGAAAATCACATGTTTTAAGTTAGTTTTGTTAAACCCGAACTATGGGTCACTTTTGAACAGCATATGGATAATTAAAAATGGAGTTTATACGTTGAATATGAAGGCCTAGGAATAGAGTTTATATCTTGACTATGGAGGCCATATGAGCTTATCCATTGTTGTTATGTGCTAAAACTTTGAAAAACACAAAGATTGTAATTTTTGAGAAAATGGAAATGTTATGAAGATGCTGTCCGAATTTTCTCAAAAACTTTATGGTGTTTTCTTAATGTCCTAAAGTCATGTATACCAAATTTCAAGTCCTAAAACATAAAGGAAGAGGCTATGGAATTTTTAGAATAAAAGAATCTCACTTTTGGGCCTAAAACGGAGCTAGGTTACGTTATGACCAAAACGTGTTTTTGGGGCTGGAATTTGATAATTTTATCCATTTTAATGGATTCAAAAAGGTTTTTTTAGCTAGGAATACCTATGGGAAAGTCCTTAAAACTCATAATAAAATTTCTAAATTTTGGCCAAGAAATGCACACTATTCAGCCATAATGAATTGAAAGGGAAGGAGTTGGATTTTTCCAATTCCAATGATCCCATTAAGTTAAAAAGGGCTATAATACTTTAGGATTTTGGGTCTATATGTTGATTGTAATGAATTATCATTATGATTATAGGGTTTGATAATTGTTTAGAAACTCCAAGAGCAAGTAGACTGAGTTCCAAGGCTTAAGGAGCAAGGTTGCTAAGGTAGTAGTCTTCCTTTCTCTTTCTTTAAGCTTGTGTGTTGGTATAATGATGAGTGTTATGTTATATTGAGTGCCATTTATGCTATAAGATGAGACATGTATGCTGGGATATTGCTTGGCCTTGTATGAAATTCCTTGCATTACTATGTAGTATGTGATACCTTGATTGGCATTATGTTATGTACTTACATGCTAGCTTGTGAATGAGATTAGTTTACTACTACTGAGATTTTGTAATCTCACCCTAAACATAACCTATGCTAGGTCCGAGATCAAGCAAAGAAAGGGCAAAAGGTGTGGAGGCATAAACCGAGAACTTTACTTTTATGCATCACATTTTGGTCATGTAATTAAGTATCTTGGATTCTTGTATGTATGAGTTATGGTATGGTATTGTAAGGTACTCGGGTATGTAATAGAGAGCCATGTATATACTCAACTTTTAAGTAAAGATAATATGACTAGCGTGCTTAGAATACAAAGATACATGTGCTTATGTAAGGGAAAATAAAAAATATATATAATATGTTAAATGAGGGGTAAAACCATCTAATTTTTGTAAGGACATTTTTATACGAATTTATATGTATTTCGTTGAGCAAGTATTTTTTCCCTGTAAAGGACTTAGAGAGCTTATATTAGAGCCTTAAACCGACCTCATATGATTTTTCTATAATTAATTGCTTGTTTTCAAAGTTGGACAATATTTTGGGAATGACCAAATGAATATTAAAATTGTATGAGGAAGTTTCAAAAAAAAAAAGAAAAGAAAATTTTCATCAGTTCAGATTTCCAGTGGCTCTTCTAAGTTCTATATGAGGCATCAGTAGTAAAAAAGCCGTTATATAGTGAGGTATGACAAAAAGTGTGCTGTCAACGTGCTTCCCCTACAAAAGAGAATGAAATACATCACATTTTGGATGGGAATGAAAACCGTGACTTCTTTTCTCTATTATTATTTTAATTTCTAAAATTTTTATAAAAATAAAATCTAGACAAATATTCTCCCTTTAAGTTCTATTTGCCCAATGAAAATCTACAAAAAATAATGAAAAACATTAATTAAGAAAATTTACAAAATTATTATTTAAAAGAATTTATGCATTAACATTAATAATTTTACAAATTAATTCCTAAAGTGCAAAGAATGGCTAATAAAATCAAATATTATCTAATTAGATCCATTAGACTTTATTTAATAAAAAAAAAGTCTAAATTAGGAGGATTAATATATATAAAAATTATGTTTATCAGAAAGCACATGGTACTTTGCAACAAAATGGTGTAGTTTGGGCAAGAGATCTCAGGTAACACAATTAACCATGTGTGTTCTTCCAACAATCTCACCAATCACTAGATTGGGTTCTTAACAACTTATTAGAAGAAGTGATCAACTCAAAAGTCCTCTTGGTTTACGATGGATGGAATCAATCAAATAGGTATAGAGCTTACTGTTGGCAGCAAGGGTAAAAAGACTAGTTCGACTCCTGCCCAAGAACACTGTCCTTAAAAGTTATTTTGCCACATACGATCACGAATGTGGCAACTCCTCAGGATTAAATGAACCCTTCTTGCAAGAACAGGGAAATAGAATGATAGAGAATAAAAGATGAACTCAGGAGAAGAAGAGGAGGAAAGCTTGAGAGCTCGATGCACTGGAACATGTAGAGGGCATGAGCTTTTATAGATTGCAAACTAAGTGAACATTGGAGAGCTTTAATGGCTAGTAATGAAATTAGTTTCTGAACGTTGGGATTAAAACTGGTTAATAAAAGGAAAATGTGTAATTAAAACCTATAAAATCCTCCAACGTTGAGAAACTTAAAGCCTTAAATTTGAAACTGCTAAAAATAAGGATTTTCTTATAGGCTTATTCTAAACAAAATTAATTTTATATTTTGGAAATAATTTTCAACAAAAAATGCCCAACATTGTATATATCCTCACACGCAGGAGGGATGATAGATGAATTTCAACTGCGTTGGCCTATTGTTGTGCGCATGAGACCATTCTTCTTCCTGGCCCATTTACTTGCTCAAATATTCATCTTAGTATAAATACACTAAGGCTTCCACTATCTTAAGCAATGTGGGACTTCTTTTTGACACACACATACACACACTAAAACTACAGCAATCCCCTACATGTGTCAAAAAGGAAATAATTACTTAAGTTATAAAGATGAGTATAAACATTTCGAAACTGGTATTTTTTGGACTATAAACTAGATCTAGACTAATAATTCTTGGTACATAGAATTGTCATTGCAGCTTAAAACTTCTATGAACTAATAACTTTTAACTATATATTAGAGGCCTTGTTAGTCAGATTATATCTCTACAATTCTTGCTATTAATGCGATTTTTGGGCTTTAAATGGCCATGTGTGCACCTGGTTTCAATAAATGCTTTAGAGATTTTGCCACGGTCTCATAGGAGCAGCCCCATTCCATATCCATCTAGGTGATTTCATCAAGTATATCTATAATAAATACACCATCCTTAAAGAATATGAAGTCATTAAGCGCTTTTCTTAGCCTCACCAACAATGCATTCTAGCATTTTCTCATATTATAGGAAGGGACCAAAATTTTAGTACTAGCAGAATTAATAAATGACTTGTTATTACTTATATGAACCTTCTTCATAGGATTTCTAATTACAAAGATTAAGTTACCATCATTGTTAATTTCATATTGGCTTAAGTCTTATTCCTTTTGATGTGTTAATAATTTGTTTCTTCTCTAGGGGCTTGGTTAGGGGATTTACTAAGTTTATTTTTGACCTTACAAAATTGATCAATATAACTCCATCTTTTAGTAGCTGCTTTATAATATTATGTCTTCAACAAATGTGTCTACTCTTACCATTAAAGGTCTTATTCTTAGCTGTAGCTATTGCCGATTAGCTGTTATAATGTAAAGACACTAATGGTGTTGGCTTTTCACCTAATAGAATATTTGCTAAGGAGTTTTTTAACCACTTAACATCGGTACCGGTTAGTTCCATAGCAATAAACTTTGAATCTCTAGAGGATTTTGTTATAATATTTTGTTTGGTTGATCTTCAGGAGATTGTACCACCATCAAGAGTGAATATATAGCCACTAATGGATTTGTTCTTGTGTGAATATGAGATCTAGTTAGCATCACTGTATCCTTTTAATATAGCGAGGAATCCACTATAAAATATACTATAATTCATGGTACCTCTCAAATATCTCATTAGTTTAACCAGTGTCAATGAATGCTCACTGCCTAGACAATAGGTATATTCGCTCAATCTATATATAGCATATGCTATATCAAGCTTGGTAAAATTCATTAAATGCAATAGACTTTTAATAATTTATACATATTTAGATTGAGCTATCGGATCACCTTTATGTTTTGCTAATTGTGTGCCAGAAGCATAAGGAGTGCTTAAAGGAGTATCATCAAAATGCCCAAACCTTTTAAGAATTTTTTCAACATAATGTTCTTGAGATAGTAAAATACCATTTCCACTTCTTATTATCTTGACACCCAAAATCACTTTTGTTTTACCCATATCTTTCATATCAAATTTTGATGCAAGAAAACATTTAATTTCAACTACAACATCCATGCTAGTACTAAAAATAAGCATGTCATCTACATATAAGCAAATAATCACACAATCACCATTTACAAGTTTTGTATAAACACACCTTTCAACTTCAACAGTAGAAAAACTATCACTTGTCAAAACTTGATCAAATTTTTCATGCCATTGTTTAGGTGCTTGCTTCAAGCCATATAAAGATTTAGCAAGTTTACAAACTTTATTTTCTTGTCTAGGAGCAACACATCCTTCAGGTTATATCATATAAATTTCTTCTTCTAAATCACTATTTAAGAAAGCTGTTTTAACATCCATTCGATGAATAAAAGCTTGTAAATTGAAGCTAAAGCAACCAAAATTCTAATAGAAGAAATTCTTGTAACTGGAAAAAAAAAGTATCAAAATATATATTTTTTTGAATAAATTATATGGCTACTAACCTGACTTTATATTTATTAATAGACCCATCAGAGTTATATTTCTTCTTAAAAATCCATTTACAACCAATAGGCTTTACTTCTAGAGGTAAGTCTATTAAAACCCAAGTTTTATTTTCATCAAAAGAATCAATTTCAGTTTTAATTGCTTCTTTTCAAAGATGAGCATTGAGAGAAGAAATAACTTTATAAAAATTTGATGGTTCATCTTGTACCATATAACTATAAAAATCTTTTCCAAATGAAGAAAAATCTTTTCCAAATGAAGTTTCTTTCCTTTACCTTTTACTTTTCCTTAAATTTTTAACCAAATTTTCATTTGTATTTTGTTCAAGAGAAAAGAAGAATTTTCCACTTTTAGAGGAATATGTTAAACTTTTAAAGGAAAACCATGTTCACAAAATTTTACATCTTTAGTTTCTATAATAGTGTTATGATCTAAAACATCACTTTTCAAAACCAAAAATCTATAAATTATACTTTGTTCAGCATATCCAATAACTATGCAACTAGAAGTTTTAGAACTTAATTTTCTCTTTTTAGGATCTGGTAGTAAAATTTTTGCAAGACACTCCTACACTTTCAAATATTTTAGGTTGGGTGCATAACCTTTCCATAATTCATAAGGTGTTTTATTTGCTTTCTTATAAGGTGTTCTATTTTGTAAAAAATAAGCAAATAATGAAGTTTCATCTCACAGATTATCTAGTTCAGAAGAACTCACAAGCATAGCTTTCATCATTTTTTTAAAAGTTCATTTTTTCTTTTTACTACACCATTAGATTCAGGTGAATATGGAGGAGTTAATTCACGAATTATTTCCTTCTTTTCACAAAAATTATTAAATCACATATTCTCTTCCTCTATCTGATTTAACTCTTTTAATCCTTTTATTTAGTTAAATTTCTACCTCTGCCTTATACAAAAGAAATTTATCAAAAGCTTCATATTTATTTCTTAATAAATATACTTTAGTATACCTTGAAAAATCATTTATAAAAGTTATATAATACTTTTTTATCACCTCTAATCATTGTTTGTTTCAAATCACCTAAGTCAGCGTGTTTTAAGGTAAGTAATTCAATTTCTCTTTGTATAGAAAAATGAGAATTTTTAGTTAATTTAGCTTTTACACACACTTCACATTTATTTAAACAATTATTTTTAACTCTAGAAATTAAACCATGTTATTGCATCTTGTTTATATAAGATTTAATAATATGTCCTAACCTAGCATGCCATATATCAAAAGAATCAATCATATGAATAGGAAAGTAAACAGATGATTATGGATTTTCATTAACTGTAGCAACATTGAGTATAAACAGTCACTGATTATAATAACCCTTTTCCACAAAGACATTATTTTTTGTCATTACAATCTTGTCAAATTCAAATAATACTTTAACCCTAGCCTTTTTCAAAAGAGCTACAGAAATTTAATTTACTCTAACATCAGGTACATGCAAAATATCATTGAGAGCCAAAGTCTTACCAGGTGTGAGCTTAAGAGCAACTTTTCCTTTCCTTAAAACTTTTGCAGTTTGGGAATAAAAAAAAATAAATATGATTTTCTCCATTTTATTGGATCATAAGAGGTAAACATCTCCTTATTTGCACAAATATGCTTAGTAGCTCTATAGTCTACCACCCACTTTCTTACATCAAAGACAATGAGAGCTTGAGAAATAACTGCAACAATGATCTTATCTCCTTATACCAAATTTACATTTGGCTTGGGAGGATTATCATTTTTAACTCTCTTTCTGCATTGAGTAGCATGATGACCTATCTTACTACAAATAAAGCAATTGCCCTTCTTTTTGAACTAGGGGTTAGCATTCTTAGGTTTGTAATCAGGCTTTTTAGAATCATACCTCTTATTGTGTGGCTTTGTCGCCACCAGGTTTTCTTTGGAGGTTATCTCTTTGCCCTTTGCTGCTTGAATTTCATTATGGTTGGTGTCTTCAATAATGATGTGAGTGATAAGGTCTAATAGCAGAAGTTACTTTTGTTTGTGTTTGAGTTATTGCTTGTAATCACTCCATGAGTTTGGTAATTTTTCAATCAAGATCCCAGCAACAAGTTTATCTTGAAGATTGATCTTTTCAGCACGAAGTTCTTCTAACAGCTTGTGGTATTCATTAATCTGTAGCTTGATATCTTTATCCTCTGGCATCTCCCACCTATAGTAATTTCCAATAACAAACTTTTTCTTTCTAATGTCCTCAGCAGTATATTTAGCAATCAATGATTCCCAAATCTCGTTGGCTTTCTTCTACACACAGTAGACATCAAAGAGATCATTAGATAGAGTACTAATGATAGTATATCTACATACTTTATTCACATAACTCTAAACATTTCTCTGGCCCTGGTTAGCATTTAAAGGAGGCTTGGACTGTGTGAGTGCAACAGCAACTCCATGCATGTTGGGGATTAAGAAGACACGCTCTTGCTACCTTTAAAAATTCTTTCCCTCAAACATCTCGATCTTTAAGATATTCAGAAATGGCTTAGGAAGCAGCAATGCGAAAGGAATGTAAACAGAGGTAGCAGCACCTCCATTAGAACCAGTAGCGGTAATGCTGATGGAATCGGGAACAATAGTGACGTCTTATTGTAACTCCATAACTCTTAAGATTGTTGGCAGCAATGGTAGAAATACTGGTTTGATTCATGCCCAAAAACACTATTCTTAAAAGTTATTCCGCCACACACGATCACAAATGTAGTAACTTCCCAGGATTAAACGAACCCTTCCTGCAAGAATAAGGAAACAGAATAGTGGAGAATAAAAGAAGAACTCAGGAGAAGAAGATAAGGAAAGCTTGAGAGCTCAGTGCACCAGAACATGGAAAGGGCATGGGCTTTTATAGATCGCAAACTAAGTGAACATTGGAGAGCTTTAATGGCTGGTAATGAAATCAGTTTCTGAACGTTGGAATTAAAACTGGTTAATAAAAAGAAAACGTGTAATTAAAACCTATAAAATCCTCCAATGTTCAAAAACTTAAAGATTTAAATTTAAAACTACTAAAAATAATGATTTTCTGGTGGGCTTATTTCTAAACAAAATTAATTTTTATTTTGGAAATAATTTTCAGCAAAAAATGTCCAACACTGCATATATCCTCGCGTGTAGGGGGAGAATAAACAAATGTCAACTGCGTTAGCCTGTTGTTGTGCGCGTGAGCCCACTCCTCTTCCTAACCCATTTACTTGCTCAAGTATTCATCTTAGTATATATATATATATATACACTAAGGCTTCCACTATCTTGAGCAATGTGAGACTTCTTTTTGACACACACACATACACACAAAAACTACAACACTTACCACCACTTCTTGAAATCTATGGCATTAGATACGACTCTACAAGAACCCCTTGCACAAGCCCACAACCACTCTAGGATAAGAAATGAAAGTCACAAAGAGTAGAAAAAACAAGTTAGGTTACTGAAGCTCTAACAAAAAGAAACGTGGAATTCATAATTTGCATATCAAGGTGGAATATATGACTTGCACAAGCTATAAGAAATTTCAAAGCAGGACAACCAACAGAAAGAGGAGGAATGGTGCTGAAAATTCAAGAAAGGAGGCACTCCATATAATGGAAGAAACAAATTGGAACCTTAAGAAATTTATTAACATCTCACAACCAGAAATAGTAGAAAACAGAGCACTCCTAGCAACTTAACACCAAAGAAGAATTACCATGCAAAGATTAAAAAGGATATGTGAATTTATAGCTACAAAATGAACAATAACCAGAAGTATGACTAAAGATTTCATACTCAAGCATTAATGGAAACATAACCCTAAACAGAACTATGTATGGAGTTGAATAAAAAGAGTAAACCCAATGGTAAGGGGATTCAATCCAACATGAGAAAGCTGCACGAATAATCTCTAGATCTGAACAACAAAAATTTCCAACAGAATAAACACAAGCTAGGACGGTTCTGTTGGGGGAAAAGCAAAGCAAGGTGAGCTTTTTGAATGGCAACACAACCAAGAATTTTGGAGAACCAAATGGCTTTGGGAGATGTTATACTTGCAATGTTGGTTGATCTTCAAATATTACTTGATCAAAAACTTAATGGGTACAAATTTGTCGCTAAATGGCAAAGTTGAGAATAAAAAATGGCTCCGATGCAACTATTGCTATTGTGTTGTTGTTATAATTATCATTGCTATTGGGTGATGGAGTTGGAGAAGGAGAGGCCAACATTGAAATGAAGGTGAAGTTTTTGGAAAAGAAGCGAGAAAAAGAAGTAGGCTTGATGCATGATAGGGGTAAAGAAGACTGGATGGTTAGATTGTATTCTAAAATGATTATGTAAGATCTCATGACTAATGCACAGACGACGCCATTTTGTTACAAAGTATCGCGTATTCTACGAGGCTCCCAGCAGAGAATCTGCACGCATTAAAAAAAAGAGGTTGAACAGTAAACTTAAGATTGAAAAGTCATGCATTACAATCCGGTCTGTGTCTTCGAGTAAAGATTGAAAAGTCGCTAAATAAAAAGGCTGAACTTTCAACACATTTTGTGTTTTCAATGGCTAAAATTTGAACTAGTGGGTCCATCTTACCACTTTTTTTTCTTTTCTTTTAAAAAAAAACTTTTTTCAAGGTATCATCTTAATCAAAATTTTTATATTTTTATACTTTTTATGGAGTAAAAATTTAAACTTAATAAAATAATTTTTAATGTATTAGTTGATATTGAGATTTATTATTGTGGGTCTCAATTTGTCACTGTATGTTCTAATTATTTTTTTCTTTTTCTGATATAATGATCTCATAACTCATAACAACTTTTTAGAATTAATAGATTTCGGTAGTTAAATTCGTCAGTATCTTACTAATATTTTTCTTTTTTTTGAATAAAAAATATTAGAATTTAACAAAATTTAAAATATTATGATTAAATTTTTTTTGAATAAATGAACATATATGGATAATTACAAATTTTCAATATGTAATTTTAAATAAATTTTTATTATATATTATTTTTTAACCATAGTATTATATGCTTCAATAGTTACAAGTTATGAATCTATCTTTTTTTTTTTTTTATAACTGTCTAAACTAACAAATTTGACAACTTTACTCCTGAAAATAATTTCTTTTCATTTGTAATATTGAGGCTGAAGTTCCAGCAATAGCTTGGAATATCTTTGATTCCCTGCCATCGCATCTGAGTGCAACTGATGTCACAACCTACATCTCGTGTAATTGAGACTACAGTGGAATGGCTTGATAATAAGTTTAACTACTTAGATGCTTATTATTAATTTTTTAAATAAATATAATAGATAAATATATAAAATTTATGAGATCTTTTAAAAATATTTTTATATATAATTATTGAATAATCTAATTATAAATATTTGATAGAAAAATTTCCTAAATACTAATCTTAAAGTAAGTTTGTGTAAGAGTGCAAATTATCTATATCAATTAATTTTTTAAATGACAATTCATTTTTATTATTTAAAATTTATATTTATAATAATATTACTTTTAGCTTTTACATATCATTCTATTAGTTACACAACAATCTAGTCTTTTAGTTTTTTAATTAATTTTTTTTAACATATCATTCTGTTAGGTTTATAAGATGGAGATTTTTTTTTTTAATTATGATCTTACCTTGCTTTATGTTTCTATTTTTGTTTGATGGATTCCATACATTAATAATCAATGATCATCATTGTGTGTAAATTTTACCGTTGTTTGCTTAAGCCTGGAAAGATTAACCAATGTAATTTTTTACAAGGGAATGTTTGCCTAATTATGTTACATGGGATTAGGTCTTATATTTAATAATCTGAGATGAAAACAATGCAATTGTTTGTTAAGTATACTTGCTATCATGTTTTCTCAATAAGTAATTGAAGAAAATATTGATAATTCCTCAATTACTACTATCAACACTTCAGCTATTGAAATCATTTCCTTGCCATTTGTCTAATGCCCCATCCTAATTCGTAGGTGCTTTTGAATAATTACTATCTTGAAGATAACATTTAAATGTAATGTTCAAAAGATTATTCCTTAACAAATATTTTTTTTATTAAAAAGATGATGTTTAGATTTGTTTTGTGAGAAAATAATCATGTACAACAAATTTCCAATAAATATTTTTTGATAAGTTGATTTTTGGATATTGGTTAATATATATTGAGTTACTTTATAGTTGTATTTACACTAGATAAATTTACTTATTTCAAAAATAATTGTAATCATTAAGAGTATTGTATAAATTCAACACATATTTTAAAATATATAAATGTTTATATACAGTTATCAAATATAAAAAATATTAAAACAAAAACAATTAATGTGTAATTTAAATGTTAAATTCTGTTGTTGAACCTTTGAAATAAAATTTTTTTGACCAAATAAAATACATATCAAGATAAAGATTATAAAAACTTACAATTTCGAAATAATAATAATAATAATAATAATTTAGACAATCCATGCATCACGCACGGGTACTGACTAGTTTCATCTATTTAGCGGCAAGTGCACATATCTGAATGTCAACATCCAATGGCAAAGGGTACGAATGCCTTTCTATAGTATGGCCCTTCCTGCATTTTTTTTTTTTCTGCCAAACCTTTCTGCATGTTGAAAGCCAAACAAATTCTGATAAAAATCTGGGTGTAGCCAAGCCAATAAACAATAAACAATAGTTGAGGACCTTATCCACAAGTCGAAAGACTTGTTTTAAATTAAACTCCTTAACTCCAAGTGCAGTTAGTGTAATACCATAATTCATCAACCTCCACTTCCTCATATCCAAGCTTGATTTCACATGAATTTAAAGAAAAATGATTAAAAATATTGCATTTTCTTATGTTACGTCGAGATTTAAAAATTCATACTTCACCCTGTGAACCCATCAATAGCATTCTCAACTTATTCTTCGTCTATACAATTCATACATCTTATAAAACAATCCATGAATCACGGATGTGGAACTAAAAACCAGAAAAATTGCAATTTACTCGCAGGTCTAAAATTCAGATTTTTGGTACCAACTTTGAAAAATCATAATTAATTCTAGAAAAATTGAAATCAAGCAAATGAAAGCTTTTTGAAAATTTCTGGATGTCCAATATAGTTAAAAATCATTCTAGGTCATACAAACCCAGCTGGACCACAATTGACATTAGAAAACCTTGAAAGATCCGACTGCCTAGGTTTACTATAACAAGTTATTGATATGAATTTCAAAAATTTATAACTAATTCTAGAAAAATCAAAACCAAGCAATCTATACTATTCTAAAAATCTATGAAGGTTAAATTGAGGGGAAAAATAAGTCCAGCCCAAAATAGAAGTAATCAGGCTATGAAAACTGATAGAACAATAATGGAGGTTTGATTGCATCACTAATACTGATCTAGAAGTTTAAAAATTCGTTTACAAAAAGCTTATCATGTCTAGTTTATTCCTATAAAATTTTATAGCCATTGGATATCATTTGACCTATGAGTGACAGAGGCAAAGGATCTGACCATTTGCATAATAACAATGCTAATTCTGTCAAAATTTGCCAACTTTAAAAATTCATAAAAAATTCTCTAGAATTCCAAATAATGTGCACTTTAACTTCTTAAAAAGCTCTAGACAAGACCTATATGCATGCGAAATTTTAGGCCAAGAAGAGCTCACTTGGTTAGATCTTAACATATCTCACAAATATGATAAATTTGGCACCATATATGGGTCAAAATTTGTCCAAATGACTTCTTACTTCTTCTACCACCACATAAGCACATTTGGGAGCATAAACACAACATATACAACCATCCCAAATGGTCTAAACTACTATGCATTATAATCTCACTATGCTACATGCAAGAATACACAACTAAGAATGAGCTACCAAGTACCCAAAACACTTTTTCTCATTGATTTGGTTCCAATTTTGGTTCATACATCACATATACACACTTTTACATTTGCTCCAAAGTTTACATCTCAAAAATAATATATATATACAATTGTTAAAATTCAAATGCATCATAAGTTACACTTATGGCAAGGTGTGGCTAATCAACCTCCTTGGCTTCCACTTTGGCCTTCTTGTGCACCACTTAGTCATGTTAAGATAAGAGAAGAAAGGAGGTGAGATTTAAAAAATCTCAATAGCTCAAACATCTTTTTCAAGCAAGCAAATAGGCATATATTCATGTCACAAGATACAAGCATGTTATACACATCTTCAATAAGTGTTACATTCACAATTTTCATGCCATAATAACACATCAAAACTAAGAACAAGCTTAAGGGACTTTTATTCTAGCTTCACCCTATTTTTGAGACTTTTGGATTAGTTTCACCCTTGGTTTAGGGAATTTTGACTTGGCCTTTACTTATTCATAAGACTTTTCGCTTTGTCTCACCCATTCCTAGGGACTTTTGGCTTCACCTTACCCATTACAAGAGACTCTTGGCATAACCTCACCCATAGAGCACAATTTCACAAGCAAATGCCAATCAAGAAACATAATGGTATCATAGGATTCAAATAATAACATATGGCATTTCTTAAGATTCAACCACACATACATGCATCAAATGACATTCACACAACCATATTGCACACAAGAAAAGGATTGAGAGCTACCTTGGCAATTAAACACAATTCTTCCTTTTTGCTTTCTCTTTTCCCTTCTCGATCTCACACCCACAAATAGATGGAGCTTAATTTTTTTGGCCTAGACACAACAAATAGTATCCAATCACACTCTTGAAGTAGGCTAGAATAATTTAAAACACTCCCTAGCTACTCTTTCTTAGCTTGGCTGAAACAATGGATGAAAAATGAGCCCATGGAGTTTCACATTTTCCCTTGATAGGAGAGGCACTTGGAAGGTTTCTTAAAGGTCTTAGAAACTCAAACAAACACTCATATAGGTTAGGGAATTCATGGATCAAAACAGGATTTGTAAGGTGTTCAAGAATCCCTACTTGTTTTCTCTTAAAATTTATGGTTTTTTTTACTTTCTTTTCATATCCTAAGTTCCCATACTCTAAATCAATGGTTTCTTGCTAGTTCTAGGTCAAAACCTTCTCTTTCTAAGCTGTTCTATTTTTGGTCGAAACACCGCACATAGAGAGTAAGAAAGAAGAAGCAAAGGTGCAAGGAGATTTACCTTAATTCTAAGCTCTCTCCAAGAGTCTCTTTCTTTGCTTTAGCTTCCTTCTTGAATTTCTAATCTTTCTCCTTTGAACCAAGGCCAACATAGAACCAAATAAACAACCAAAACTATAAGAAGAAAACTTGAGAGGAGAATAACATTAAAGAAGGAAAAGCTAAGAAATTCTTCCATTTTCCTCCCACGTGCTTCTCTCTAGCTTCTTTCTCTATTTTAGGTAGGACCATAAGTTGGTTATAGGAGGCCAAAAATGGGACACCACTTTTAAAGAAGGGATAGGAAGGATTTGTTCATTATAAATGACGTTTATGTCCATGTCTTTAGCAATTTCATTTTAGACTCATTTTAGCTTCTTTTTTAGAATCATCTTTTTCAACATAAAATTTAGATCCTTAATATTATAAAATAGCTTTGGAATCACTCAATTTAGATTTAAAATTTTCCCAAACGAAGAGGTTAAAATTCAGGTCAACCGACATTCAAAACTATACACTGGAGAGATTTTAATTATCTCGGGACTTTCTATGGTTTTAAGGGTCTCTAAGAACCCCAAAAAGTTCAAATTTTTCATTTAAAAATCTCTCCTTGATGTTTTCTTAATCAGGATTTGCTATAACGACAGACAGCTTTTGTTATTGCTAGAGTTTTCCAGCTATTCTCCCTACAGCTGGCATTATTGCGAGAAATTCTCTGGATTTTGTATGGGCCATAAACTTGTTGTAGTGAATTGGCACCCTCGCGGTAGCAAATTAGCACTCTCACTATAGTGAACAAGTATCCTAACTATAGCGGGAAGATTTAGAAAAATTTTCTAAAACCTTGAGTCCTCGTTTCTACGAAAACTCTGACATTACAGTTAGGCTTAATATGTGACTCTTTCCACTTTCATAAGAGCTTTCGGTTTGTCTTCGCAATAAGGGTAATGTGATTATCTTCTTTGTGAGATCTGTGTCTTCTTTCTGTTTCTTTTTTCCTTTTTTGGTAAAAGCATTAGTGCTATTGCAAACAAGATGGATATGGAAGTAGAAAATGAGGGTGGAGAGGATGATGTTGTCTTGGAACCTTTGAAATGGGATGTTTGTGGCAATAAGGGTCTAGAAGAGAAGCTATTGATTAGTAAGTTCATAATAGAAAAGACGCTAAACAGAGCTATAGTAGTTTCAATGATCAGGAAGGGATGGAATCTTCATGATGGGCTAGATGTGCTAGAAGTTGAAAAGAATGTGTTTATTTTTACATTTGAAAAGGAAGAAGAGTGTTATAGAATTCTCAAGGGTCGTCCATGGTGTTTTATGGGTTATTTGCTCAATGTACAGGAATGGTCTAAATACAAGGTTATTAAAAAATTTGATTTTAGTTTTTGTCCTTTATGGGTACAATTACATAATATTCCTTTGGAGGAAATGAATAGACACAATGCAGTCAAGTTGGGCTCGAGAGTGGGTGAGGTGGTGATGGGAGAGGACCCTAGTATGAATGGTCATATGCTATGATGTTTCATTAGAATCAGAGTGGTGGTTGATCTATGAAGGCCCCTTACAGTGGGTTTTTAGATCCCTCGACCAAATGGGAGTAACGTATGGGTAATAGTTAAGTATGAGAAACTCTAAAATTTTTACTATAAATATGGATGCATTGGTCATGAACCAAGAGGTTATGCGTCCAATAAGAAAATGTCAAAGTGTAATATGGAAAAACCTATGTATGGTGCCTGGGTCTCTTCAGGACCAGTGAAGAATTAAGATAAGGCCATGTTTGTTTGCAATCACCAATGGTGGGAACACAGAGTGGGCAAGGGAAGAAGATGCATGGAGATCAATCATTTGAAGCACGTGAAGAGACGGTTACTAGTGCTGTCAATAGAAAAAAGGTGATTGATAGGATGCGAAATGATTAGAAGGAAGATGAGGTTTTTAAGATGTGTGGGAGGATTGAAGTATTTAATGATAAAATAGAAGCAAGGTTCAGAGCCAATGATAAGGAGATTTTAGTTGATGGGGTCAATACGGAAGATTTTTTCATGAGAGGTGCAGAATCGCAAATAAAAAAATCCTAATCTTTTAAGAGTTTAGGCTAGGACAGGAGTTAGGCCAAAAGTCATAAGCAACGTGTGAATGGATGTAGGGTATTAGGTTTCTCGGATGAAGATGAGTTGGGTAAAGGTAGAGGTCTTGATGTAAATATAAGAGTTGAGGAGATTAATTTAGACTCATCCATTTTTTCACCTTCTGGGTGAACTCCCTTTGATGATGAAGTAGGGGCAAGTGCTTTGGTTCCTTTTGTGAAAGAAGGTGTAATAAGGGAAGTCATTGGAAATTTTGAGAAAATGAACTTGAAAAGGGAGGCTCAGGAGGTTAGTAGTCCAAGAAAAGAGAAACGGAGCAAGCTGATAAAGGAAGTGGTTAATATAAAACACACTGAGGTTAAGTATCTTGGACATGACAAACTAAGGAATATAGTAGGTAAGGTGGGCAGTAAGAAGGAGTACAAGCAGAGAAACGAGTTAGAAAAGGCCTATGAAAATGAGTCTAGTTGGGTTGAGGTTCCAATTGATTTAGCTAATTTTGCTAATGACAAAGTTTTATTTTTAAAGCAAATACAAGGAAAGCAAGCTTGCAACCTATTGCTGTAGTTTAAGGTAGCCTCTAACAGCCACCCAAGAGCCATGAAGATCTTATCTTGGAACTTTTAGGGCCTTGGGGTGGCCCTGATAGTTAAGAATTTAAGGGAAACTTGTAGAAAAATAATTCCTCAATAGTTTTCTTAATGGAGACACAAATGGTAGTAAAGAAAATTCAGAAAATTAAGAAAAAGTGTGGCTTAAGGAATGAATTTTACATTGATCTTAATGGTCTATTTGGTGGTTTGGTTGTATGGTGGCAGGATGATGTAGGGGTTGATATCCTTTTTGCGACAAAGAATATCATTCATACTAAAATTAGTTCATCAAGGATGATTGCTCTTTCTTACATTACCTTTGTTTATGGCCTACCAAAAGAGGCAGAAAACATGTAGTATAGGACAAGTTAAGGAGTATTACTATAGGTGTAGAGGGCTCATGGTTATGTGTAGGGGATTTTAATGATATGGTGGCCCAATCAAAGAAGTAGGGTGGACAACCAAGAGCAGTAAGGAAGATAATGAATTTTCAACCATTACTATTAGATTGTAATCTTCTTGATTTAGACTTCAAAAGGGCTCAGTTCACTTGGAATAATAAAAGAACAGGTGAGGCTCACATCAAGGAGAGAATTGATAGAGACCTTGACAATGTAGAGTTTCATAATGTAATTGTTTTTCATATGGAACCGGTTGGATTTGATCATTATTTGCTTCTGATTAACTATTACTATAAAGCGTCCAATGTGCCCAAGAGTTTCAAGTTTGAAGCTGTTTGGGTGGAGCATCCAGATTTTCTAACCACTATGAATCATGGATGGAATTCTTTGTATAGAGAAAAAGGTAGCAAGGTAAGGGAGCTAATGGACAAAATGGATTCATGCAGGGAAACTTTGATCAAATAGAGTAAAATAGCTTTTCCAAATAATAAAAAGCTACTAAACAAACTAGCAAAACAATTGGTTGCATGCAATGAAGGGATATTAACTGAAGAAAAAGCCTATAAAGCAAAGGAAATTGTGAAGGAAATGGAGAAATCTTGGGATAGAAAAGAAGTCTATTAGTGGCAAAGGTCAAAGATCAATTGGCTAAAAGCTAGGGATAGGAACATGAAATTCTTCCATGCTACAATAATACAACATAGAATGAGAAATAGGATTTTGCATCTAAAAACTAGTGAGGGGACTTGGATGGACAATGAAGATGATATCAAGGAAGCTTTCGTGAAGTTCTATATGGAGTTATTTTCTTCTTCACAACAAAGAACCATGTCTAAGGCTACGAATTATGTGCAAAGGGTGGTGTCTAATAGTGATAATTTGCTATTGGCTAAGCCAGTTATTCTTAGTGAAATCAAAAAGGTGACTTTCCAGATGGGTGCAACCAAAGCCCCTAGTCCAGATGGCTTCTCTCGGTTGTTTTTTCAGTTAGCTTGGAGTGAGATGGATAAAATAGTATATGAAATGGTGATTGACTTCTTTGATAATAATGTAAAGCTAGAAGAACTAAATGTGACTAACCTTGTGCTCATACCAAAAATTAAGAAACCTGAGGGGGTGGGATGTTTTAGGCCAATTATTTTATGTAACTATGCTTATAAGTTTATTGCAAAGATCTTGGCGAATAGGACGAAAGGTTTAATGACAAAAATAATCTCTCACAACTGGCGGGCCTTTGTTTCTGGTAGGTTAATCCAAGATAACATACTTTTGGCTCATGAAGCTTTTCATTATCTCAAAAGAAAGAAGAGTCGAGGGAAGTATGAGTTTGCTTTAAAATTTTACATGAATAAAGCCTATAATAGGATTGAGTGGGATGTTTTAAAAGAAGTATTACTAAAACTGGGCTTTAGTGACAAATGGGTCAGATGGATAATGCAATGTGTCTCTTCTGTCAAGTTTAGTTTGCAGGTATCAAGGTAGAAAGTTGCTAATGTAGCTTCAAGAAAAGGAATTAGGTAAGGAGATCCTTTGTCTCCATATCTGTTCATTATAGTTGCTTATGTGCTTTCAGCTATGATACAATGTCATATGGATAATGGAGAGCTTCAGGGAATAAAGTTAGCTAGGCATTGTCCAACATTATCTCACTGCTTCTTTGCAGATGATGCTATGCTATTTTTGAAAGCTAAGAGAGAGAATTTTCTCAAGCTAAAATAGATACTAAAAGTTTACTATGATGCCTCGGGGTAATTGATTAACTTGGATAAATTGTGCATCTTCTTTTCTAGCAATGTGCCTCAAGATATTAAGATGAGGTTGTAAAGGTACTTGAAATTCAGGACTCTCCTGAACCAAGTAGGTACTTAGGACTACCTATAATTTGGGGAAGGTCAAAGGCTGAAGGATTGGCCTTTGTGAGGGCTAAGATAGGTCAAAAAATTCAAGGGTGGAAGTAAAAGCTTCTATCTTTTGTAAGAAGGGAGGTGTTAATTAAGGCGGTAGCTAATGCTATTTCCACATTTCCAATGACATGCTTTAAGTTTTCAAAGAAGTTTTAAATGGAACTTGACAGAATTATTTCAAACTTCTGGTGGGGTTAGAATGAAAATGAAGGCTAGATCCATTGTAAGGCATGGGATTCTCTAACTTTATCCAAGAAAGAGGGAGGGCTTGGATTTAAAGATCTTACTAACTTTAATTTAGCTCTTTTGGCTAAGACAGCTTGAAGGTTGCTACAAAATCTTGATGATTTATGGTGTGGGATGTTCAAAGGCATTTATTTTCTTATCATGGCAGTTTTTGCTACATAGTAGCCTGACTTCATACTATATTTTTCATCTTTTGTTTGGGCCCACACTAATCTATTCGGTCCCCCTTGTATAGGAATAGGAATCTTCATAATTCCTACCTTTTCTTCTTTAGAGATTAAACCCTCCAAGCTTGTAAGCTTCCATGGAAATTGTTAGCTCCACCAAAGCTAAAACACTTTTTTCTGGAGAGCAGTCTCAAATGCAATAGCTACTGAAGAATTACTGTTGAAGAGGAAGTGTTCAGCTGATCCTTTATATCCAATTTGCCAAGAAGAGGTTGAGATAGTAGAACATATTTTTCTATTATATCCTTGGGTGAGAAAATGTTAGTTTGGGTGTTCTTTATCAATAACAATTCAGGAGGACTCTATTTCAAGATTTGATAAGTAGTGCACAAAATGTTTTTTGAGAAAGAAGGTATGGATAATTATTGTAAAGTTTTAATGGTTTCTATTTGCTAGAATATTTGGAAAGAAAGGTGTGATCATATCTTCAATGGAGGAATTGTGTCTACTACTAAAGTCATAAAGCGAGCCTCTTCATTGATGGCTGAGTTCTAGGATACAAAGGTAGAGTTAGGAAAAGCTACAACTATTGATGGGAGGAAAGGAAAGGAAAACCTCTTGTGCTTTCCTAGTGAAGGGATGCTCAAGATTAATGTTGATGGCTCTTTTGATGTGAAGAATCCAAAGGCTGGTATTGGTATCATCTGTCATGATTGGAAAAGGAACTTGGTGAAAGGTTTTAGTGGCATAATCTTTGCTTCCTTAGCTTTTATGGCGAAATCCTTAGCATCAAGAGAAGCTTTTCTTGGCTTAGCTGATTTTAAGGAAAGGCCAATTTACATGGAGATGATTATGAAGAGCTCCTCAGGTGTTTTACTACTTGTAGTTGGCAGTGCTTTTCTATATTACAAGACATTATATCTATTAAGGAATCTTTTTCTAGCTGTTCATTCTCCTTGGTTTCTTGCCAAGGTAATAAACCTACTGATTGGCTTGTAGGTCATGCCTCAAAGGAGATGGGCCCATATGGGTGGTTCTCAATACCCCTATCTCCTCTGGCTATGTTGCTATTGGAGGATTCCATGAGAGCTAGTTCTATAGTGGCTGATAGGGAGGGGATTGGCTAATTGAGGATATGTGTCTATTTTAAGAGGGTTGCATGGGGTTACATGTCTATTGTTTCCTTTTTATTGCTGTTGCTTTAGCTATTTGTGTCTACTTTGAGTGGGTTGTATATGGTTTAGGTTTGTTGTTTCCTTGTTTTTGTTTGGGTGTTGTCTTTCTGTTTTGTTCTGGTGTGGTTAGTTTGTGGGCCTTACTTTGTTGTTTTGCTTCTTTGAAATGAAGTTTATGTTAAAAAAAACTCCAGGCACAGTCTCAGACAAAGACAAATGGTCTCAAAGATCAAAAGAAGGCTAAAGTGGTAATTTGACGTAATTCAATCAAGAAGAATGTTGAAAACAATTCCGCACCTTGAAAGCCTCACAAAAATCTGGATTTATCCATAATTGCTGAGGACCTTATCCAAAAGTTGAAAGACTTTTTGACCATGACAGAATTATTATGATCCAAAATGACAAAACATCCCAACTTAATAAGTCTTAAAAGGTTCTTGTTTTTTAAAAAAAAAAGATGTATTAAAAGGTTAAATTTGTACTTTTACATAGTCCAATTAGGGAGGGAGAAAATAAATTAGAGAAGAGTTTGTGCATTGCATCTATTGGAAATTTAAAGTAACAGGCTATTTTAATAAAACTAAGAAAAATATACAAAAGAACTATGTTCTACTACATTTTATTACATAACTAAGGTTGCCTATTTACAAGCTTATAAATAACTAAAATATAGAAATAAATGATTACTAAAAATAAAAAAATTATGAAAATTAACTATTATTTTATTTAATTTAAAATTAGATAAAATTTTAAATTTTTAGCTAACAAACTAGCTAAAACGATTCTACAGAAATTAATTATAATAATTTTGAATCACATCTCCAACACTCCCCCTTGATTCAAAATTGCAAAAATTCAAATTTTATAGAGCGCTTCTCTCAACATTTTCAAATTTATGAAGCACTTCTCTTCACTTCATAATACACTCCTCATCATCTTGTTAATACACTTTCTCATCAATCTTTAATTGTTAAAGCACATCTCGCCAACCTTCAAAAAAGAGTTTCTTCTTCAACCCACTACCACAACCCAAGACCTTATAAGCCAAGAGAGAGAGTCGGTCACTTATAAGTTCTTTAAAATTTATGAGAACTCTGATACTATGTTAAAAATTTAAAATAATAAGCTATTTTAATAAAGCTAAGAAAAACATGCAGAAGAATTAATATTTTATTACTTTACTTTATTCGATAACTGAGACTACCTATTTATAAATTTATAAATAACTAAAATATAAAAATAAGTGATAACTACAAATAAAAAATTATAAAAATTAACTATTATTTGATTTAATTTAAAATTAGATAAAATTTTAAATTTTTAACTAAAAAATAAAAAATTAATTATAATAATTTTGATTCCCATGTCCGATGGCATTGTTCTTTCACGGGAAAGAGAGTCACTTACCTGAGAGATTGAAAGCCTTCAATTCCCTCCCCAGATGTCGACATCAATGTCTGCTGGATCCTTTCTGTTACATACAATGGGGAAGATCATCGAGACGCTGAGATCCCAAGGAACTCCATTGGTGGCTGGAATCAAAGAACAGCTGCAGCAACCACTGGAAAATATCTAGGCTGTGGTTGAGCGCGTGGAACAAGAGAAGGACTAGAATATAGAGGTTGAACTTTGGCTTGGGATGGTGGAAAACGTGGTGGATGATGTGGAAGACCTTCTGGACGAGCTCTCAACAGAAGATCTTCGTCGGCAAAAGGTGGCGTTGTCCAAGGTGCGCAAGTTTTTCCCTTCTCTGTCAAATTGCTATAAATCAGATATAGACAAAGGAGAAATTACAAAGACAGCTGGCGTTAATAAGGT
Organism: Erythrophleum fordii; assembly: GCA_032878935.1. Lineage (NCBI taxonomy): Eukaryota > Viridiplantae > Streptophyta > Magnoliopsida > Fabales > Fabaceae > Erythrophleum > Erythrophleum fordii. The sequence continues at coordinate 36,585,733 of JAVQMF010000053.1, forward strand.
CCCTCGTTGTGCTGAAAGATCCCCTCATCTAGAAGGAGAGAAGCAGAGAAAGAGCAAGTTATACGATACTTATTTGACAGTGTCTGTGCAGTTGATTCTGAGCTTCTAAAAAAAGCTTACGAAAAAGAAACAGATTATATAAAAGAGCTATAGTATCATGATTGTTGATGATAACATGATTGTTGATGTCATAGCAAAGAGCTATAGTATCATTGGGATAGTTGGCATGAAAGGGATAGGAAAGACGACACTAGCTAAAATGATATACAACGATGAGGATGTGAAATCCCATTTCAAAAAGCAATTTTGCGTATCTGTCTCTCGCACTGCTTTCAGTCTTAAATTGATGGAAGAAAGATAGCGTTGAACCTTTGACATGGAAGCTTCAAGGTGCGAAGAGATGACAGAACTTCTTCAAAGCAAAATGATGGAGGATGAGAAGTGTTTACTCGTGGTGGATAACGCGATGCTACAAGTCCAAAACTTGTTCCACTTGCCGCTTCATTACAAGAAGTTGATAACCTCACGTTCTAGAAATTTTACCATTTGGTTTCTGAAGGAGCGTTTCGCCCAATTGGTCAATCTAAGAGGGCTTTCGGAAGTGGAGGCTTGCCCCTTGTTCAAAAAAACAGCTTTTAAAGAACAATCAATGCTGGGGATGATGCAAAATTAAAATCCACTGCAAAGGAGATCGTCCAAACGTGTCAGGGAATCCCTCAGGCCATAAGATATGCAGAATCCTTGTTGGGTTCAAAAACTCCATCGAAGAGTTGGGAGAAATTCAAAAAAGAGGAACTCCCGAAAATAATTTCTTTAATTCCATTATCTTCTGCTAATCTTGAGGCTGAATTTCCACCATACCATATGAATATCCTTTATTCCCTTCCATCAGATCAAAAACTTTCTTTTGCTTATTGTGGCTTGTTGTCAGCAGACCAAAATACGATAAGCAAACACTGATTACTCTCTGGATGGCCCAAGGGCTTATCAAGCCATCTGACGGAAGCCGAGGTCTAGAAGTAGAAGATGCTGGGCGTGATTATTTTGAGGTTTAACGAGCATGTTCAGTGTTAGAGTTGATAATATATTTCGTGATGAACGGGACACTCTCAGTAGATTTTCCCCTGATATCCATTACCATAAGATTGCAGTGTATGCAGCTCAGGGCAAAATCATCTTAATGGATCCAAGTAGGGATACCGTGCATGAAAGAGCTCGTCATGTAACACTAGATTTCAATTTAGACTCTTCATGGCAAATCCCCAACACTCTACGCCAAGCAGGAATATTGAGGACAATCCTTTTGTCTCCTCAATCGCAGCATCGACATAAAGAAAAGCTAAGCACAACAACTTGTGATGCCATCTTCTCCATCTTCAAGAGACTACGCGCATTGGATCTACATGATTTGGAAATGAAGAATATTCCTGATTCGCTTGGTAAGTTGAAGCACTAAAGATACCTTAACCTGTCTAAAAGTAGCTTTGAAATACTTCCCAGATGCACACAACCAACCAGCTCAACTTGCAGATGTTGAAACTCTCTGGTTGTCACAAGCTGAAAGAAGTACCTGAAAACATTCACAACTTGGTTCAGCTCAGGCATCTTGAAATTGATGGATGTTTTGCCTTGCAACGCATGCCTCCTAGATTGGGACAGTTAACTTCTCTTCAGACATTATCAACATTTGTAGTTAGCGAAGATTTTTTCTCCAGCATTGGAGGTCTTAAAGAACTCAGTCACTTGAGTAATCTCAAGAGGGAGCCTGGAGATTGTGCATCTGGAACGAGTGAGAAGGGATGCCTTAAGAACTGAATCTGCGATTTTGCAAGAGAAAACACATCTTCAATGTCTCACTTTAAGGTGGATCGAGGTGACGGAAGCAATGGTGGTCATCCTGATGATAATGAAGGGGTTGATGACTTGATGATAAATTCTCCTTCGAAATTATGAAGCCACATGGAGACCTCGAAGGATTGATCAAGATGGGGATTAACGGCAAGCAACTACCACATTGGGTTTCCAGTCTTTCAAATCTTGTTCAGCTTAGTCTGTACAATTGTTCAAGGTGAGAGTTGCTCCCGCCATTGAAGGAACTCCCCACCTTTGGTGTACTCGAACTTGAAAGAATGGAATATCAGGAATTTATAGAAGATTGGGAGGAATACAATTCTTCTGATACAATATTTGGTCCCTATATTAGATCCCTGAAGCGAGTTACATTATGGGATTGTCCTAGTCTCGTAAGTTGGTGGAAGATTGGACATGCTGGTCCTGCAGAGCATGCTTCTTGCGAAGCTATTGAGAAATCAGAAACCAAGAATTGCCCAAAACTAGTTGCCGAGAAAGTAGAAATCCAGTATTGCCTAAAACCAACTTCTATTCCGTTATACCCGAAAGAACTGGTCCTGGTATACTTCAGCGAGTACCAGCTGCGAAAAATGATAAAGAAGATGGGACCTTTCTCCTCGCGGTTGAAATCCTTGATCACTGGCAAGATTGAAGAACTGAAAGCTCTACTAGGGGAATGGCTGAGATGCTTCACTAATCTCAAGTGTCTTCACATTTACAACTGCCATAAACTCAGGTCTCTTTCATACAGTATCCAGCATTGGTCCTCACTTCAAAAACTGATTATTGAAAATTGCTCGCAACTCGATCTAGTCCATCAGGATTCTCGTGACAGCTTATGGGAAGGTCTGAAAAAACTTCGTAGTTTGACTATAAGGGCAATCCCTAAGCTGAGTTCTCTTCCACAGGGACTAAAAGAAGCAATGTATGTGGCAGAGTTGAACCTTTATAGCTGTCCCAATTTGAAGTCCTTAGCCGATTGGATACCCGAACCATTGAGCTTGACAATTGAGGGCTGTCCTAATTTACTGTCAAATTGCTAAAATCCCTATAATATCAACGAAGTAATTAAGGACTTGCTACAGTTGTTTGGGTACGTTGGACATCTTCCAAGTCTCTGCATTTGTTTCCTTTGAAGTTGCAGCTGAAGCACAAAGCTTCCAAGGCTTCCATGGCAACACTGATATTTTGTTGCTATTAAATTTAGAAGTGGATTCGTGTGTCACTTCGTACCTCCTTCAGATATTAGTGTGCACATACTCATCCATGCTCTCTCTTCCTTGGAGCGTCAAGTTCAGTATCTGTCCAAGAGAAGCAAGCTTTGCTGTTAACCATTGGCGAGTCACCTCTTAGTCTTCCTTTTGGTATTTCCAAGCTGTTGTAAACTGCACCAAATTAAATCAAATGAATCCATATTCACTTTCACTTTGTTATTTGGTTGGTTGCAAGTGCAGAAGAAGGGAATGCTTAACTTGGTAATATTCATGAATGAGAATTCAGTAACCAACCAGCATTACTTTACAAATCTTATGTTTCTGAGTAATTTTGACGGAATTGCGACCTCCCTCAAATTCAAAATTTGCATAAAAACACAGAAACAATCAAAGGCAATGGAAAATGGAAAAGGATATAAAAAAACTCGTCGATGATCAATTGGTTTATCAACATAATCACCGGCAATAGTTAGAGGATTTATGTGGAATGCGTGGAGGGGCCGGAAGGTTCAATTAAGGCACGAAGTTAAAAAATAAAAAAAAGGCCCATTCCGCAGATGGCTCCAATTGGAAAAAGGTTCATAAGAAACTCCATAGGTAGCGCGTTATCCTCCTATATATTAAGAAATTAAGAGTCCTATAATAATTAATAATGGCTTCTCATCATACTGGTAACAGTTTTGAAATATGTTAGTAACGTTTTGCTAATACGTTAGTAACAACACCTTCAAATACAAGTAACAACACTTTTGATTATTAGAATATTAGTAAAACATAAGAAGTGCCTTTCAAAGTTATTACCAACACAATAAGATATGGTTATTAATTGTACATGTGCTATAAATTCCTTAATATAATAGAGTTAACTTTTTACCTAACATAATATTATGATTTTATTTTTAATATAATATTAAAGACAACTAAATTAATGTTATGAAATTTATTTTTTATATAACAATAAAGATAGTTAAGTAATTTTATTCTTGGAAGAAACACATATAGAAAAACTAATTTCATTGATTGAAAACAAATTGGAGAAGAGTCTAATGTAATTTTTGAAACAAAAAAGGTATTAAGTGTAATTAAGTTAAATTTCAAAAAAAATTAATATAATTTACTTTCTATTATTTTATGCCAATTTTTAGTGAATAAAAATCTTATCATATGTTAAGAAGCTTGCTTGATGCTTTAACTAACAAGGAAAAGATGAAAGAAAATTATTGGTAGCTGGGAATGAGACATTCTCGTGTATATGATTTTTCTCAAACTTAACTTAATGAAGATTTAATTTTCAAAATTTTGATTTTCAATAAGGGCTTTCTAGTTATGAAGAGAATTATGACAATTTTTCAACTATAAGTTTTGACCCGAAAATCATAAAAATATCCTAGTCAATTTGACTGTTTTTAAGAAAATTAACAAAGATATAAGGCTATACAGTTGCACACTTGATTTTTCAACTCATTTTTAAAAATTAAACTCTTAAATTCATTATTTCCTATTCTCTTTTTTTTAATTCTTATCTCCACTTGGCTTTTTTTTCCCTTTTTTTAAAAAATACAATCAAAGTATCTTCAAGCCTACTAATTAACAAAATTACCTTTGGGCCAGCTCCACATAGTTTTCTGTTAGTCATAAGGTTTTATGTTATAAGTTTTGATGATATTACATGAGTTACAAATATAACACTAATATGTGTTTGCTTGCTTAGTTACTATAAGCCATGCATGATTATAGAGAAGATTATTAGCTCTAATTATATTATAAGTTTTGATGATGGAAAATGTTAACAAATATAGCATCAATATATTCTTACTTGTTTAATCATTAACATGTAATGCTTTATATATTCAATGTTTTTGTGAAATGCTATATATAAAATCTAAATTGGATACATGATTTTAAAAATCTCGTGCATGATAAAATTGTTTATATTGCACTAAGAGTTGATTGGTATGTATATTGTTAAATATAAATTGGTTTAAATATGAATTGGACTAAATATTTTATTTGTAAGTTAAATATCTATTTTGTAGGATGGTCCAAAGAAAAAAGAGTCAGTATTGAAGTCAAGAGAATGAAATATTAATGTAATGCTTTACTCAAAGAAATAACAAGAAAAAATTATGTTCCAAGAATTAGAGAATTTAAAAATGTTTTTATGTAGAACTGTTATGAGAGCCTTGTAGTTATAAGATTCTTATAAGCCTAAAACAATCTAATCCATACTGAGGTCCAAAGGAAACCAAGACTACAATCCATGAAGCCACACTACAATGTATTGACAAGACAACTTGCCTTATAGCAATGTAGCTCAAGCAGCTATAACATAATAAGTTACTCTTTGGCAAGCAACTTATACAACTCCACTAGGCCACTTAATCTAATCATTATCATTAATACATCTTCAAGGAAGCTTATAAATAGATGCCATAAGATATTAACAAAAGGGATGACAAAAAAAAAAACATATTACAAACCACACTTAACATCAAAAGACACTTGTACAGTTCTCCTATGCTTGTATGGCCAGTAAGAGGACCAAAAGCTCCCCTCATACCTAGTGAGAAGAAAGCACAAACAATTCTTAACCTTCCTATCTTTACCCCTAAGGGGTTTCCCTCTTTTTATGTAGTGCTCTCAAATGGGAATAAGAACCAAGTGCTATAATGTAATCTTCAACTTGTTTTGACATCTTTGAGAGAGAAACAAACATTATTGAGCCAAACTGTGCATAATCTCCACCATTTGATTTTTAAAGTTTCATTTTGTATATCTACTCTTTGAGAAATTTTCTTTGAGTAATATTGTTCTTATGAGATCTTGTAAGGAAAAACAAGAGTAAAAAGGCTCTTGGAGTGATTTTCTTTAGGAAGAAAGGTGTTCATTATTCTAAAGAAAAAAATAATTCTAAAGTAGGTAACTTTGAGGTTGTGAGGGCTTACAAATACCCAATTGAACTTGTAGATTTAGTGGAAAAAAATCTTAAGTGAAAGCTTGGGAACTAGATGTAGGCTTAGATTAGAGTTAAAACAAAATAAATTGTAATTTACTTCTCTTCCTTATATTTTTCACATTTTGAAATGCTTGATTGATGCTATATTTTTATTATGATATTTGGTATGAAATATTGATCATTTATTTCTTAATATACTTTCAAATAAAACAATTGATGAAGAGATTGAAAGATTGTTCAAATTTACTTAGAAATAAGGTTTTACATCAATTTTAACAATACATTATTAAGTGGTTTATTTTTGCGAATGAAAATTATGCTTTTCATACTCAAACATAATATAAAATTATTTTCTTGATTGAAATAATTTTTATTTTGCTCTATAATCTTTAAAATAACTTTAATGACAAGTATTTTGCAAAAGAATCTTAAAAATAACTTAGATTTTTATAAATACCCAATTTACTTGCCTTTTAAGTGTTGGTTGCCCTACCTAACACTTTCAACTAGTGGAGGAGTTAGAACCTTAGGTCAGGTGGCGGTCCACTAGTCCATTTTACAAATATGCTCTTCATATTTTCTCTTGGTCATTGAGATGATAAACCAAAATTTTAATTCGTTTTCCCTAGGTCTAATAGCAAATTTTCTAAATTAAGTTTGGTTTGTTATTGTTGCCTAGATGCAAATTGTTGTTTTATGACAATTTTATCTTTAGAAAATTTTCTATTTCCTATTCAAAATCTAAAAAATTTTCAAATTTAATTACCATAAATCATGTTTTAATATAATAAATACTATAATTAAAAATGGTTAAGAGTATCACAAATTCACAATTAGACAGTAAGCATATACATCATAAAGAAAAAATTAAAATTTGCAATATTAATATTAAATGGTGCAACATTAAAAAAAGAATTAAAAAGAAAAGAAAATCTTAGTGTTTAACCTTTAATCTTTTGTTTTTGTATGCTTTGACCGTCAATGACTTTTTCCTTCTTAACTTTGGGAGATATTCTTTAATTTAATAGAACTTACATATTATAAAGAAGATTGAATAGTACATTCCATTTTATGTTTAACATATATAGTTACATAGAAGAAAAAAATATGAAGAAAGAAAGGGAAAAAAAAAAGCTCTCACCTTTCTCTCTCACTCTTAGGCTTATGCCAAGAATGTAGCAACCAAAAGATGGAGATGAAGCTACAACAATGCAACTGTAGCATGTCAATACTAGCCAACAATAGAACAATAAAGATAAGAAGAGAAGAATGATGGTCAATGGTCGATGGATGAAGAAAAGTGTAGGCAATGTATAAAGCAAGCTATTACAAATTTGAAATTAAATTGATGAAGCTAAATCTAAATCAGAAGCATGAAACATAGACAGAGGAGAGAGAATAGACAAGTAGTAAGATATAACATGTTTTAAACAATTTTTGGTTGGCTTTTTGAAAAAATAAGGATAGAGAAGAGAGAAATAGTTACTTGTGAGAGTAAAAAAAGATATTTTGAAACAAAAAAGAAAAAAGAAGAAGAATAATAATAATAGTAACTTGTGAAAATTGTATACATAATACGTGTGTCTAGGTCTATTAGGTTTAAATTAAAATATCAAATAATTAAAAAAATATAATCTAATCATCTATGTGTATAACTCTAGTAGGTTTAAAAGTCTAAAGTATAAGAGGCGTAATATCAAAACTTAATATTATATACATATAATTTATAAATTTTGAAGGGGTAATTGCTACCCACCTTGAATAAAAGTAGTTCTGCCACTACCTTCAACTACTGATAATTTTTTTAAAAAAATAGGTAGTTATTTTGTTTTTGATTCAAGTGCACTTTTAGTTTTTATAAAAACTTTAATTTGGTCATCATGATTTTAATTAAATAAATGTTATTTTTTAATATGTAAAAAGAATACAAGTAATTTTTGTTTTTATAGTCTATTATTGTGATAATTAAGGAAAATAATAGTCTCTTGTATGATAAGTAACTAAATGAGATTATTATAACTTGAATTTGGAGCAAATATGAATTGAGAAAAGAAAATTAAATAACTAAAGTGCAATTTCACTTAAATGACTATGGAGTAAATATATATGGCTTAAATTATGTTTATGTGAGTTGATTGAAATATCATTATTTTTTTATTATAATTATAAAAAATATAGCTAAAACAAAAAAAATAATTAAATACAACATTAACTCAATTAAAACTAAATGATTAAATTAAAACTTTTAAAATACTTAAAGGACCAAAAATATATTAAAACTTAGTATAAATCCATTGTGAATAAAAGGATTCATGCAAAGTAAAATTTGCAAGTGACTCAAATGTAATTTATATCTATATACAATTACTATATGAGTTTACTAATCTAATGATTTACAATATAATCAACTTTTTTATTCTCTCATAATGCATTAGATGAATAATGGCCAATTATTCATACACAATATAAAAGAGTAATAAATTACTTCTGTGAAAATTGTCGTAAGAGTATTGTGAAATCAACTTAATAAGTAAATAGATTCATTTAAATTCTAAATCTAAAATCAAACTACTCATGATAAAAATCAACAAAGCAATAATTAAAAAAAAAAAAAAATCCATGATCAGAAGCCAAAGAAAAGAATGAAAAGAAAATGAATCGATTGAAGTGACAATTCATTAACATGAACTTCAAATGTTTCCCTATCCCTATATCTAGTGGATATCCAAAGCACCCTTTCAGAGTTTTCCTAACCTATCTTTGCATCTCCAAGTCTATTCTCTACTTCCTTCCTTAAAAATTCGAGGTTACCTCATAAAAAACCCTAATCTTAGTTGTACTTAGGTAGCTTGTGTCAAAATCATCCATTCACACGATTTGCTAATGTTGCCTTTTAATAATTCACTCAATGCAAGGCTTCTGCACATGGCTATGTAACTTTACACAGCTAGCTTGTATAAGTCTCTAGTTTGCTAAAAAAGTTAACTTTCACATGCACATGTTCACCAACATGGTTAGCCCATATTCTTTGCTAAAAATGCTAATTTCTTATTGAATCTTTTATACTTTTCACTTTCCCTTATACCTGATTATATCACATAAAAGGCACATAAAAACCATATAATCTGGACTTAATTATTCAACTTTATCTTAAGAAAAGTATGCAAATTTAACATTCATCAAACTCCCCCAAAACTTGAGTCTTTGCTCATCCTTGTGCAAATTAAATAATCTAATTACTATGCTTATATTCTATTCATGATACTTGAATAAATGCTAAGTTATCAAGTGTAAATCTCAATCAATCACATAGATCAGATTCAAAAACAGGTACACTATCATGTAAACATAAAATTAATCACATTCCTTTCTTTTCTATCTACAAACACCTTGCATAATCACCCAAATTTAGTAGCCAACACAACTAAATAGTGCACAAATAAAAAAAAAATCCCTCTCTTTTTAGGTTTAATAGAAAACATAAAAATTCTATAAGAATATCAATACTTTTTTCTTTTAACTTCAATGAGTGCATTTTATCCTCCATCTTATTTCATTTTTCTTTTTCTTTTTCTTTTTCTTTTTATCGTGAGCAAATGCATCTCATGCTTCACCTCTATTCACCATAAGTTCTTATAAATAAGTGCATTTTATGCTCTTTGTTATATGTCACATGTGATTAAACATATATTAAATTTTTTTACATGAATTAAACCTAAATGAAGAGGAAACATTAGAAAATTTATCACACAACTTGGTTATACTTCTACAATTAATTCCTGTGTTAAACAAAAAATATTGTTTCAATCTATTATTCAAAAAGAAAGTGCTTAACTTTATTTTACAACACACTACACCTCTTTAATTCTAGCAATGTAAATAACAACAAACTATTTTTTACAACCCAAACATTCATCAAGCATCATTTGCAGAAAATTTAGCATAATCAATCTCAATATAAAAATAATAGTTTACTTAATTCAAAGGTAATAGAATCCATTCAAATCAATTTTCCCCCAAATTTAAACATTACATTATTATCAATGCAAATAAGTAATACAATTAATGATCAAAGAGTCAAAATACTCCTCTAGTATTGCTATAATTATATCAGGAGCATCAGGATAGGGAGCTTGATTAACTAACAAAAGATTTAAAATAGATAAGTAAATTAAAAAGATCAACAAAATAATCAATAGTATCTCAAAAGAGAATATCAATTAATTTTAAGAAGCAATACAACAATGTAAAAGATAGTTAGACATACAATCTAAACTATAGGTACATAAAATTAAGGGAATAGGAGATTTACTCTCAAGTAGTGGTGGTGAGGCTAAATATGGAATTGAATGCGGGTGTTAATTTGATGGAATAAGGTTGATGGGAATGGGTTACTGTGGCTAGGTTGGGTATGGATTGGAAGCTAGTTTTAGGTTGTGAGGGATGGTTTTAAGTTTTTTTTTTTCTAGAACATGGCTACATCTAATGACATAGTCTGCTTGTGGGCGCCATGGGTGAAGAATGATGGAAAAATGAAGATGTGGCGTAATTAGGATTGGCATGCACTTTGAGTTTAAAATTAAGGTTTCAGTAAGTGGTAGCACATAGTCATATAGAGCCACACAGCTTACCTATGTGGGCCATAAGTATAGATGATTTGACAATACACAGTTGTGTAGATAAACATAACTAACTTGTGTACTCTCTAGTTATAACACTCCAAAAATTTTCAACACTCTAGATAAATTAGCCTACTACCAAATACCTAGAAAACTCTAAAATAAGCCATTTAAAAATTTAAATATGTGTATTTATCAACTATAACTTAATTATTCATGGACAAGCTAAAGTTTATGCATAATCTTCTAATCAATTTATAATGATTTTACCCAAACTTAGTGTGTAACATGTCTTCAAGTGAACTTAAGATATGGAGATCAAAATACAACACATAAACACAATAAAGTGGGATAGGAAACTCCCTAAATAAGGATGCCACTTGGAAATACTGCAATTTCCACGATCAACTAGTGGTCAACCAAATGAACATGGTTCCTAACAACACAAAAGGCAAAAATCAAGAACAAAGAGATATACAAACTAAAACACATAAAATAAACTAAACTAGAGGATAAGAGAAAAGAAATAGTTCTAATTTAGAGTCTTTAGCTTGACTTTTTGCATCACACCCTAAACCCTATAGCCAAGTGTAATGTTCAGTATTACGTAAAAATATTGTAATAAGTCAATTTGAAAAGCAAGTCCCTTGAGATGAGTGAATTAAGGCCAAACAAAATTTAAATAAAATTTTAAATAATAAAAAATAAGGATTTGAGTCTCGATTTGCCCAAAAACTAAGCCCAAAGTGATTTAAAAAATTTGTCAAAAATCTAGTGACATTTTTGTAAATATAGGCACTATTTGGAAAACTCACAAGAGAGATTTTTAAATGAAAAATTGAGCTTTATGGGGTTCTCAGAGGCTGTGAGAATCATAGAAAGCCTTGGGACAGTTAAAACTCCTTCGGTATACGTTTTTTAATGGCAGCGAGCCTAAACTTTGATTGATTCTTTGAAAAGGTTTTAGCTTCGATTTGAGTGATTTCAAAGGTATTTTCTAAGATTGTGAACCTAAATTTTATGATAGAAAATATGATTTTCAAAGAGGAGCTAAAACGAAGTTAAAACGAAAATGCCAATTACAAGGGACATAAATGGAATTTTTAAAACAAATAGATCAATAAGCTTCTTATATTATGCGTCCCACCTCTCCTCCTCTCCTTAACTAACTTTCCTTGGTCCAAAAACAGAGGAGAGAGATGGAGAAAGAGGTATACCAATAAGCCAAGGAAGAAAGGGATAAATTTAAGGAAAATCTTAAGGATTTTCATGCTTCTTCCTCTTGAAACCTTATTCCTCTTCTCTCAAGTTCTCTTTCCATGGTTTTGGATGGTTAAATGGTTCTGATTTGGCCTTGAACTAGAGGGGAAAGGTTAAAAATTCAAGGAGAATAATAAAGCAAGGAAAGAACCTCTTGGAAAGAGTTTGAATTCCAAGTAATCTCTTGCCTTTTGTTGCTTCTTCCTTCTTGCTCTCCCTTGTGGTGTCTTGGTGTCTTGGCCCTATATAGAACTTATGAAGGGGAGAAGTTTATGTTTAAGAACTGTTGAGAAATCATTGATTTAGGCTATAGGAACTCAGAATATGCTAAGAAATTGCAAGAAAAACCAATGAATTCCAAGTTAGAAAAGTGTAGAGCTCTTGAGTGCAGTGTGAAAATTAATTTAATATATGAAGTTCTTTGCATGTGTGAGTGTTTAATTAAGCTCCGAAGACCTTTAGAAAGCCTCCCAAGTATGTTTCCCATTAAGAAAAAAAATCAAGAAGCCCATAGACTCTTTCTTCCTCCATATGCTCAGCCAAAGCTAGAGCAATAGGTTAAGGGATGTTTTAATTTATTCTAGCCTTAGTTTGGGACTTCATATGATGGTAGAAGGTGGAAGGAACCCTTGAAAAAAATTTAGAACACATAGATTGGGAGATGAGGCAATAGCTTCCATAATATAACCTTATAAAGCAACATATACCTAGGATTGTGAAAGTGAGTGTGTGATGGTTCCAAGGACCTTAAATGAAGTCAAGAGGCCTAGATATAGGAAGAGAATGGAGGCAAGCACTTGAGTTATGATAGTTGTTCCATTGGGCTATTAATGGAACCATTATGTGGTCATTAGACAAGATGTGTTTCTTAAGAGTGAGTTTAACATTTTGGATTATTCCAAGAGTATAATTGAGTGTTGTTCATTGTGTTTAGGCCAAGAAAGGCAAACCCTATCTAGTTGTGCTTGTGGAACTAAGAAAGGGAAGGAATAAAGCAACTAGAGCTTAGATTTTCACCAACATAGCTTTCCATCTCATCCTCCTTGCATTCTTGGTTATGTATGTATGCTTGTGTGTACTTTTGTGTCTTATGAACATGCCACTTGATGTTATGATATTGCATTGGTACCAATATGTTTTCTTGAATGTTATTGGTTGTGAAAATTACTCATAAGAGTGAGGTGATGCCAAAAGTCCCTTGATGTGAGTGAGGAGATGCCAAAAGTCTCAAGGCATGGGTGAGACAAGGTCAAAAGTCTTATCGATAAGTGAGGCCAAGTCAAAAGTCCCTATGCTAAGGGTAAGACCAATTTAAAAGTCCTAGAAATAAGGTGAGGTTAGACCAAAAGTCCCTAGGGCTCATTCTTGACTTTGTTGTGACCTTGTGGCATGGAAATGTGACTTTGCATACTTTAGGATTATGTTAGCTTCCATACTTGTACATTTGACATCTAACATACCTTGAATGTATGTTTGAATGGGTATATGAGTTATTGAGATTTCGTAAATCTCACCCTCTTCCCTCCTTTATCTTAATATGTTTAGGTGGTGCCCAAGAAAGATGCAAGCCAAAGAGCTTAAGAGACCTTACTTTGGCAAATATATAGTTTTTCTTGTAATTAGATGTCAAAAGGGACATGTATATGCCATTTTTTAGATGTAAATATTTGGACAAATGTAAAAGTATATGTATGTGGTGTCAAAACAATGTAAATGGGAGATTTATGTAACAACCGGGAAAAAGAAAAGGAAAGGGAAAAGAAAGAAAGTGAAATCTGGAAATTTTTGGAATCCAGAATTTCTGCCAAGTCCTCTCGCAATAGCGAGAAACAGTCTCGCTACAGCGAGAGAGCTAGTTCGTAATAGCGAAGGCGATTCTAGTTATAGCGAGTGCTGGCAGCAACCCATACAAAAACCAGGGAGTTGCTCGCTGTAGCGTGCGCCATAGTGAGAGTGAAGTCTGGAACTGACGTGATTTCGCCATAGCGAGTGGTAAATCTCGCTATAGCGAAGGGAACTAACCCGATCTCGCCGTAGCGAAGGTTACACCTCGCCAAAGCGAAGCCAGATTACACGAGCTCGCTATAGCGAAGGTTAGTTTTCGTCGTAGTGAGAGTCAGTCCGGAAGAGAGTAAATAGCGAGAAGCAGACTTCATTAAACGCCCAAACTCATTTCTTCTCTCATATCTGCCCTAAGCTTCGACCCAAAGAGAGAAAAGAGGCATGGAGAGTGTGAGAGATCAAGAGAAGGAGGAAGATTAAGGGAAAGGTAAGGTCACTTCTCCCATTTCTCTTCAGATTTCTGATCCCCTCCCTTTGCCCTCTCTTTCTGCGGTTTTATTTGTGTAAATGGACGGATTTTGGGCATGGGTCAGAAGAAGGAAAGTGGAAAACTCTTTTGAATCCTTGAGTTCTCTTTGAAAATGAGGTTTTCCACTACCATGGGAGCTTGAGAGAGAGAAAGGGGTAATGGCATTCTAGAGAGAGAACCCTAGGTTATGTGTAATAGAGGGTTGCTCTAAATTAAATTACAAGAGAGTAATTGCATGCTTTTGGTGTGTCTAGGCTCAAAGGAAACACTTACGTCAAGGTGTGTTTGTGAACCTAAGGAGGGAGAGGAGAAATTGAAAGGAAAAGCTTGTGTTGGCTTTAGCTCCAAAGGTAGCTTTCTCTTTCACTCTTTCTTGTAGCATTCTTGGTTGTAATAGTCATTGTATGATATGTATATGCTTGTTGTATGGAATATGCCATATGTTATTGCTTTGATGCATTGATGCCAATATGTTTGTGTGTTGAAATGTAAGAATTGCTCGGGTGCGGTAGTGCCGAAAGTCCCTTGAGATGGGTGAGGTGAAGCCGAAAGTCCCTTGAGATAGGTGAGACAAGGCCAAAAGTCTCAAATGAGTGAGGCCAAGTCAAAAGTCCTTAAACTCGGGTGAGGCCATCCAAAAGTCCCTAAACTCGGGTGAGGCTAGACCAAAAGTCCCTGGAGCCCATTTTTGGCATTGTTGTGAATTCCATAGCATGTACATTATGTTTTGGATGATTGAGAATAGCTAAATGCTTATTCACTTGCTTTGACTTGTTATATGCCTTGATTGCTTGCTGGATTGAGTGTATGAGCTACTGAGATTCTCCGAATCTCACCCCTTTCCCGTCCCAACTAATATGCTAGGTGGAGCTCAAGGAGAACCGAACACCCACCAAGGAGCCTAGGAGCATGCATAGTTAGAGATATTACTTTCTTTTGATATTATGATGTATATATGATGTAAAGTGGTGCCAAATGAAGAGGTGCCCACTATTTTTGAGATGTAAAGTTTGTAACATGTGTAGACATATGAAAGGATGATGTATGAACTCTGTTATTAGCCAAAGTAATGGAAATGTGGGTTTTTACCCCTTTGATGCATGGATGTAGTAGTGTATTATTGGCCGTAGCATAGTGAAAATAGAATGTATGATGATTTGGATCATATGGACATGTTAGATATACTAGTCTTATGCTTTTAAACTTGTCCATGTGGAGTGAGAGTGTGTGAGAGGCTATCTAGACCCGTTTTGGACCTATGGGGTACCAAAACCGGTATTTTTGTGAGCTCCGTCAAAGTATGACCGGATGAGCTCCGTTTGCCATGAAATTTGGCATGCCTCTAGAGTTTGTAGAAAGCTTCTTGAGAAGCTAAAGTGGGTAATATTCGGAGGATTATAGAATATTTGGGGAATTGTTGAATTTGGGAGAATTTAATGGATTGGTCATGTACTGTTCATCTAAACCAGAAAATGAAATCTGTGGCACTTTTAGACCAAATGGATTCCAAATGTGGTGAAATTTTATACAAATAAACTAGAAAACCAAAGTGACTTGTAGGAACTAGAATCATCCAAATCGGAGGTCTGTAGAGAGATATTGAACCGACTGAAGTTCTGTATCAGTATCAGTGAGCTTATCTGACCCCCATCACTGTTCCATCGGTTTTCAGGATGTAGGAGCTACTTAAATGATCTGGACTTATTTTTCTCCTCTAGTAGACATCCGTATCTTTCCGAATTGGTATAATGTGCCCAGATTGGATTTTTGTGGATTTAGTTATGAATTTTCGAAAGTCATGACAGCAAGCTGCACTAGAAACAGTGACAGCTGGACCTTCCTCCCATTTTCGATGTCAAACTTGGTCCAAATGCTGAGATTTTAATTGGGAATGATTTTTCGTGTAAAGTTAACACTTAGAGCTTTCCACAAAGCTAAAGTTTGCTGCATTCCCATTTTTCTACAATTTCTTATGACTTTCCAAACTTAGAGCCAAAATATGACTTTTGGGCCCAAGTGAAAAAGTGAAATTATTATGGTTTTTGGCTCTATACCCGTGGCCTATGGTTTGTTTTATACTATGTATGAGTCATCTATATGGAGTTTGAGTTGAGGATGCTTGAGATGGGTTCACAGGACCCACAGGGTAAAAGATGAGTATATGAAACCCCAGTTCATAGCATGTAAATGCCACGGGAGAGTAGTGACTCTTTGGAAATCATATGGAACCGAGCCTATGGAGAGGCTAGGTAGTGGTAGGAGATTAAGGTGTCACAATTTGGATATGTGATGGCTTGTAAAGGCTTATGCATTCTTGGATGTGGAAGGACCAAATTGAGAAGTATGATATTTTAGGCCACTTAGGTAGTTCATATATGGTGTATTTGTGCTTTCAAACTTGCCCAAGGAGTGCTAGAACATGTAGAAAGCCAATTGGACCATTTTTGACCCCTTAGTAGTCTTAAAATGACCATAATGGTAAGCTATAGTCAAATTTATCCAAATGAACTCCTCTTGGTCTGAAATTTGGCATGCATATAGGGCTTGTCTAGAGATTTTTGGAAAGATAAAGTGCATATTATTTGGAGTACTAGGGAATATTTGGTGAATTTCCAAAGTTGAAAAATTTCTATGATTTTGGTACTATTAATGTACAAATGGTTCAAATTTTTACGTCTATCATTCATGGTCCAAATAATATCCAATGGCTATGAAATTTTATAAGGAGAAACTAGACATTCACAATGAACTATACAAACTAGAAGCACCCTAATTGAATGTCTATAAAAAGAGATATGAATTTTTGAAATTTCATATAAGTGATAGTAACACAAACCAACCTTGGTTACTTTTCTATCTATTTTCAAGGACGAAGGCATTTGAACTGTTCTAAACTTATTTTTTCTTCTATTTAACATTTGTAGCTTAACAAATTGGTATAGTTTTTTTGGATGGAATTTTTGTGGAATTAGTTATGAATTTTTAAAGTTTATATTAGTAACTTGTATCAGAAATGCTGGACAGTCTGACCTTTGCCACTTTTCTATTGTCAAATGTGGTCCAAATAGTATTTTCATGGCTTGGAATTATTTTTACTGTAAAGTTAACATCCAAATATTTTTAGGAAGCTATGGGTCACTTGATTTTGATTTTTTTTAGAATTAGTTATAATTTTCCAAAATTGCTAGCAGAAAATTAAAATTTTGAGTTGAGGCTAAAACGTGAAATTCTTGATTTTTGGCTTCTAATCCATGGTTTATGAAATGTTTTGGGATGTTTATGACTTGTTTAGATGGAAAATAAATAGAGAATGTTATTGGTGACTTCCTGGGATCCATAAATCCTGACATAACGCAAGGAATGGTATTATTTTATTCCCTTTTCTTGGTTTTTCTTTGTTTGCATATGAAAATCACCTTGAATATGGGAATATGGAGTCTAATGAAGTATGGTGTGACACCAAGAATGTGACCAACATGAAAGATGACAATTTCTCCTTTGTATGCCTAACTAGAACTAGGATACTTACCAAAGTTTATTGGAAATCACAAATATTCAATGCCAAATAGTGAAACCAATTAGAACAAACTATAAGTCGTACTTGGAATAAATATAATTAATCACATGTTGCTTTTATAGAAAATTCGATAGAATCTCCTCTAAAATTTAGACCTCTTAATATTTCTACAATTAGCCCAACACAATGATTATATCAAAAGAATGTTCCACTCTTAACATAATCTATGATACATCAAATACTAAAGTTGAGGAGTCCTGTCTATAGATCAATGGAGCTACATATATAATACAAAATAAAATCAATTTTCATATTAACCACCAAATTATGCCCTTGCGAACAGATGCGAGCCTCACTTAAAAACAAAGGTGGATGACTGATCTTATGTTATTGAAGAGAGTTCAGGTTTAGTTCTGTTGTTTGAAAAGAATATTAAAAATGAAAGGAATGAATTCAACACTTAGTGAATAATTAATGCAAACTATGTAGGATGAAAATGATTTAAAGTTAAAGTTTTGATTCATAATAATAAATCAACACATGGAACATTTAAACAATGATTGACGAATACTTCAGATAAGTCATTCATAAAATGCAACAGGAACCTCAAATCAAAACCAATAGACGAGATGCAGAGCACACAGCTCACGAGGGTAAATAACACAAACATGAGCAACTCGATCACAGAAATTAGGGTAGATCTATGTGTAGTGGCCAACCATATGGGGCTAGTAATATCTCTACTAGTTAAGGTATAAATCACAGTGCACCATAGTTAACCACTATTACGGTTAACTACAGGGTCTTAAAATGAATAGCTTTAAAAAGAATCATACTGTAATCATTAGATTTTTAGACATACAGAAAATAAAAAATTTTTAATTAAAAACACGACATTTAAACAAAGGTGATTTCAAACGTTGATCCATCCCCCAAATTTTTGGTAATACTTAAATCAATATTACAATAATCAATAATAAAAATGTAGATAGTTAAATAAATAGTATTTAAACACAAGAATTGAAAATAGAATTTGCATCATGCCTATATAGTTAGTATTATCTACTCATCTCTTAACATGACATAGATAAGTTTCCTATCATATCTTTTGCTAATTCCTTAATTGTAATTAATTCTCTCAACATAGCTTATAACACCGATTCACAAAATCTTAGCATTTGGTTGACCTCAAACTGTCTCATAATGAGATTTATCCCATTTTCTCAAATATCTAGTCTTGATAAGCCTCTTTGGATATGGTACTTAATTATATCCCTTCACCACACCAATATAAGTCTATTTATTCAAGTCACAATTCTGTTAATACCCAAGTATCTTATCTACTCCTTCTAGCCACTATAATCCCATGCATACTTCATTCATGAACCTTCATTCCCTAGCTTTTGTACTTTGATCAACTATCATTTATGGGACTTTATCTGGAGGAAGTTAAAATTTTTTTTACACGTTAATGAACTTTCTAAAATTTCCCAACCTAAAGTTCTTGGGCCCTCTTTATTTATAATAGAAATTTTGCAATATTTTTTAGGTTTAAAACATAGACCAAAAAATAGGCAAAATGAGAGATATATATATACACACACACACATATAAAAATTAGGCTTAAAGCTATTCCTGTTTAAAATTCAAAGGATTTGAACCACATTTACTACTAAACCTATAGTCCCAAAATCTCAATAATTATTGCCTATAAGATTATAGAATTGCTTAAAGCAACAATAAAAAAGGAGAGCTTAAATACTACTTAAATCCATAATAATAATAATAATAGCATTAAGGTTTCCAACATTAGAAGGCTAAAATGAGGAGTGTAATCCTTCAAAATTTTACACTAACCTCTTTCTCTTTCTATGGATTTCCTTACCTAGCCGAGCCACCCAAGAAAAGAATAGCCACACACCCTACTATGCTTTGTTAGTTAAGAATCGTGAGAGAAGAAAAAAATGGAAAATGTACAAAACATAGTTTAGAGCCACTAAAAAAAAAGAAGCAATGCACTAACAAAAAACAAACAAGACAACCTAAAGAAGGATAAGAGTATTTCCCAACAACAGGAAAGTCAAAAGCATAGACCTGGAGAGATGGATCAGTACAACAAAATCTACTACCAAAATGGAACAACAAAGCTTAGTTGAAATAAGAAAAAAAATAAAGAAAACTAAAGCAAGTAAAAAGGATAAAGGTGCTATGGAAATTGGGCTAATGGCAAATGTTTATAGTGGATTAGTCCTATTTTTCTATTATTTGAAAACTCAGTTCTGATGCACAAGGTATGTAGTGGGAAATTGGAGAGGGAAAGGACCAAAAACCTAGCTTTCTAACTGTACAAGTGGGGCTATTTATGGTATAATGGAAAATGACCTTGAAGAAGGGAAAAAATTAAACTAATTCCTAACTATAATGCTCGGTACGTTGTAAAGACACTGAAATGGACCAGTTTGAAAAGTAAGTCCTTTGAGATGAGTGATTCAAGATTAAATAAAATTTGGATAAAATTTAAAATAATAGAAAATGAGGATTTGAGCCTTGAGTTGTCCAGAAATTGGGACTGAGTGATTCGAAAATTTTTTCGAAAGGCTGGTGACATTTTTGTAAATAAGTGCAATTTTGGAAAAACACCTAGGAGGACTTTTTAAATAGAAAATTTGAGTTGCCCAAGATTTTCAGAGGCTCCAAAAACCAAGGGAAGCCCTGAGACTGGTAAAGCCCCTCCGGTGTACTCTTTCCGACGTCGATTGACCTAAACTTTGACCAGTTCATTTGGAAAGATTTTAGCTCTGATTTGAGTGATTCCAAGGGTATTATATTAAATTAGGAACCTAAATTTTATTATGGAAGAGACGGTTCTAAAAAAGGAGCTAAAATAAAGCCAACCAAAAATGCCATTATGGAAAGGCAAAAATAGAAACAAATTGCAAAAAGAAGCTTCTGAATGCTCCTTTTAAGTCCACGTTCATCTTCCCCCTCTCTAAATCGAATTTCTTCTGCCCAAATCTCAAAAAAAGAGCTAGTATCTTAGTCGCACCAAGAGAGGGAATTTTAAAGGAAGAAAAACCAAGGAAAGGTGAGAAAGTGTAAGATTTTCATGCTCCTTCCTCTAGAAACTTCATCCTTCCCTTCTTGCTTCATCTTTCCATGATTTTAATGCAATTTTTGATGTTGATTTGGGTCCAGATAGGAGGAGAGAAATTCACAATTTAAGAAGGAGGAAGAGGGAAAAGGAAGGGCTCTTGAAGGAAGCTTGATTTCAAGGTAGTTTCTCTTCCCTTGTTGCTTCTTTTTCTCCTTGTCTTCTTCCATGGTGGGATGCCTCAAATAGAACCATGAAGAGGGAAGAGTTTCTATTTTGTAATCCAAAAGAATCCATCAAATTAAGCCATGGGAAGATAGAATACATCAAATAAATGCTTGGAAAATTAGTAAAACTCATGTTGGAAAAGTGTAGGGTGCTTAAATATAGTTTAAAATTTGGGTTGATTCAAGATTTCTCCATCATATGTGAGTGTTTGTTTGATTTTCTAAGACTCATAGGGAGCCTCCTAAGTGCCCCATCCATTAAAGAAAAATCCCAAACTCCATGGGTCTTTAATGGAAGCATAAATTGGTCAAGACCCTTAGAGATAGCTAGAGGATGTTTTAAATGGTTCCAAGCTTGATTTGGGACTTTATATGATAAAAAAAGATAGGAGAAACTCTTGGAAAAAATTTAGAAGCCTTAGGTTGAGAGATAAGGCAATAGCTTCCATAATGTAACCTTATGAAGCAACATAGACCAAGGTTTGTGAAAGTGAGTGTGTGATGGCTTCAAGGACCTTAAATGAGGTCAAGAGGTCTAAATATGGCAAGAGAATGGAACCAAGAAGGTTCATTAGGGTAGTTGCTTCATTAGATCCTTAATGAAACCATATTGTGACAAATAGAACAAAGTGTAGTCTTAAGAGTGAATTGGATGTCATAACTTGTTCCAAGAGTATAATTAAATGTTGTTTATTATGAATAGGCCAAGGAAATCCAACCCCACCTCCTTGTGCTTGTGGAATTAAAAAAGGAGAAAGAATAAACAAAGTAAAGCTTGAATTTGCACCAAGGTAGCTCTCTGCCTTTTCTTGTTGTATTTTCTTGTCGCATATGTGTCTTTGTGTGCTTGTGCGTATATTTGTATGTTTGAGACATGCCACTTGATGCTATGTTGCTATTTTGGTACCAATATGCTTTCTTGAATGTCATTGAATTGTGAAAATAGCTCATAAGGGTGAGGTAGTGCCAAAAGTCCCTTAATATGGGTGAAGAGATGCCAAAAGTCTTATAGCATGAGTGAGACAAGGCTAAAAGTCTCTTAATATGGGTGAAGAGATGCCAAAAGTCTTATAGCATGAGTGAGACAAGGTTAAAAGTCTCTTGGATGGCTGAGGCTAAGTCAAAAGTCCCAAGAACTAAGAGTGAGGCAATCCAAAAGTCCTAGAAATAGGGTGAGGCCAAACCAAAAGTCCCTAGAGCTCATTCTTATACTCGACATGAGTTTGTGACACAAAAATGTGAAAGTGGAATGCTTCATGAATAGATTGATTGCATGCTTGTACCTTTGACATGTTACATGCCTTGAAAATGTGCTTGGATAGGTGTATGAGCAATTGAGATTCAATGAATCTCACCCCCTCCTTTCTCTTATCTCATATGATCTAGGTGGAGTTCAAGATCAAAAGGATGGAAGCCAAGAAGCTTAAATCTCCATCTCTTAGCAAATCTTTCCATTTTTGATGTACTAGGATGTCTAGAATGTCAAAGTAGATATGTAAATGTTATTTTTGAGCTATGACACTTTGAACAAGTGTAAACCTATGTAAAGTTAGTGTATAAATCAAGAATAGAGTTAAATGAATAAAAATGTGCATTTTGACCACTTGGGAGCCCACTTGTGCATATATGTTTATGAAAGTGGCATGATGAATTTGGGTTGCATGAGGGTTCAAACCTTATGAAAGAATTATTTATGCATTATTTATCCTTTTCAAGTTGCTCAAATGGGTGTGGAATAATGGATGGCTCATTTGGACCAAATTTGCCTCTTGTTGGAACTAGAAGTACCATATTCTTGAGCTATGGCAATGTCTAACCAAATGACATCTTCTTGACTTGAAATTTTGCATAAAATTAGATCTTGCCTAGGGATTTTTGAAAAGCCAAAGATCAGGTCATTTTGAGGTCTATGAAATTTTCTATGATTTTTCAAACTGGTATCAGAATTTCGAATTTGCACCAATACTGTTCATTTGGTCAGTTGTGAAATTGTGTCCTTTGAGGGCCAAACGTGGTCCAATGGCTACAAAATTTTATATTTAGAAATTAGGTATTAATAGTGACCTGTAGGAACTAGAAGCACCTTATTTGGAGATTTGAACTAAGAGATATAAATTTTTGAAATTTCTGGAACAGCAATAGTAGTGCAGCACGACCTGAGTCATTGTTCCATTAAATTTCAGTGGCTGAACGTGGTTGCTCTAGTCTGAGTCTATTTTTAACATAACTTTAACATTCATATATTTCCAATTTGGAATCATTTGTGTGGATTGGAGTTTTTTGAAATTAATTGAATATTTTTGAAACTTATAGCAGACACTTACATCAATACCAGTAGCTGTCCAAACCTTTGCCCATTTTTGCATGTCAAACACTTTTTGTATTATGTTTTATGGCCTAGAAATATTTTTTGCATAAATTAGACATATATAGATTTCTATAATGGCTAAGAATGTAAGATTTTAATTTTTCTAGAATTAGTTATAAATTTTGAAACTTCATATCAGTAATCTGAACCAGTAGCCCAGACAATAGCGACCTCAGTGGTTATTCAGATGTCAAATGTTCTCCCCTTAATGATTCATGAGAAAAAATTATTTTTACCATAGGGTAGACATCTAGAGCTTTCTGGAATGGTAAAGTTTGTTGGGTTTTGATTTTTTTTGGATTTAGTTATAAATTTCTAAAATTGTGATAGAAAAATTGAAATTCTAGCCGAAAATAATAGTGTGAGTTTGATGCTCCCCTTTGAATTCCACGACTTGTGGGCTAATTTTGGTGAGGAAAATGAGTTGTATTTATATAATTAAATATGAGAATATGATGTATGAGCTCATATGGTCTGCATGACACCAAATGAAATTTTCATACGCGACGCAACGCGAAATAAGGCATTATTTTAATGCCATTTTTTCATTCCCTTTGTGCAATTCATAATGTGAGACTTAAAAATGATAGGAAGCAAGCTAGAAATATATGGTGTTACATTTTATGGTATCAAAACAAAGGTTCAGGCACTTTTGCTTGACATTTGATTCTTAAATGGTATATTTGGTTTGTTTTCGGGTGGTTTCAGTAAGGCTCGAACCAAAGACATTGAGGTGAGAATGATCCTTAGTTGCCATCAGGCGCAAGCCTTATTCTTAGTTACTTTTACTAATTAATTTTCATACACACACACACACACACACACACACATATATATATATTCAAGTTCTTACATTCTCTGCTCTTTAAGAAAGTTTGGTTCTTGAATTTAAGTATGTGAACTAACCTTAATCCTCAAACAAGTGGGGGTACTTTGCATGCATTTCACTTTCCACTTCCCATGTTGCCTCCTCTTGTGTATGATGGTGCCATGTTACCTTCACAGATATAATTTCCTTTGAACGTAGCTTCTTAATCTGCCTATCCAGAATTGCCATAGGGGCTTCTTCATATGTTAAACCCATACCCAATTAAACATCTTGATTTGGTAACACATGGGAGGGATCAGACATATACCTCTTTAACGTCAAAACATGAAATACTGGGTGAATATTAGTTAACTTAGGTGGCAAGGTTAAACAATAAGCTACTACCTCTACTCTTTCCAAGATCTCAAATAGACTTATATATCTCAAGGCCTGCATCCCTTTCCTCCTAAACCTCATCACACACTTCATTGGGGACATCTTAAGAAACACATAATCGCTAACCATAAACTCCAAATCATGGTATCTATGGTCTATATAAGCTTTTGGTCTACTTTGAGCTGCCACCAATCTTTCTTGGATCATTTTTATCTTCTCTATGGCATCTTACACTTCAGGCCCTAGTAGCTTAGCTTTTCCAACTTCAAACCATCCAACTGGAGATTTGCATCATCTCTCATATAATTTTTCAAAGGGTGCCATTTAAGTGTTAGCTTGATAAATGTTATTATAAACAAATTCTACCAGAGGTAAATAATTATCCTAACTGCCACCAAAATCTAAAACACACAAGCTCAACATATTTTTTATAGTCTGTATGGTTCTCTCCAATTGTCCATCAGTTTATGGATGGAAAGCAGTACTATGATCTAATCAAGTACCCATAGGCTCCTAAAAGGCTCTCCAGAATCAAGATGTAAATTGTGGTCCCAAATCAGAGATAGTAGATATTGGTACTCCAGAAAGCTTTGCTATATTTAAGTAGAGTTGTGCATACTTTACGACATTGTAAGTTGTCTTTATAGGAAGGAAGTGTGCTGATTTAATGAATCTATCAACAATCACCTAAATAGAGTTATAACCTTTCACTGTGCAGGGCAACCCTGTGATGAAATCGATGGTAATTCTTTCCCATTTCCATTTTAGTATCTCCACTTGTTAATGCAACCTCGTAAGTTTTTTATATTTAGTCTTTAATTGTTGACACACTAAACAACATGAAACAAAATCTGCTATATCCTTTTTCATACCTTCCTTTTGCTTCAAGTCATGATATATTTTTATAGAACCTGGATGAATAGTAAATAAATAGCAATAACTTTTCCTATAACTTCTTTCCTCAGATCTCCCATATTTGGTACACATAGCCGTGCACCAAACCATAAAACTCCTTCTAAGTCTAAGGTAAAGTCACTTTTTTCCCTATTTGTGATGTCATCCATTAACTTGCCTAATTGTACATCCTCAATCTAAGCCGCTTTCACCCTTTCAAATAAAGAAAAATGAAGTTGTACATGAGTTAAAAATACTTTTGGTTCTTTAATTTTGAATCCAATTGCCGTACCTTCTATCTTATGAAAGTCTACAATCATAGGTCGTCTTACCTCCACAATGTGACTCAGACTTCCTATAAACTTTCTACTTAAGGCATTTGCCATTATATTAGCCTAGCCAAGATAATACAAAATAATACAATCATAATCTTTAAGTAGCTCTATCCACCTCCTTTGTTTTAGAATCAAATCCCATTGTTGAAAGATATATTTAAGGCTTGTCTAATTTGTGTAAATCTTACAAGTCTTACCATATAGGTAATACCTCTAAATTTTAAAAGCAAAGACTATAGCAGCCATCTCTAAATAGTGAGTCGAATAATTCTGCTCATGTTTCTTGAGTTGCTTAGAGGCATAAGCAATCATGCAACCATGCTACATCAAAACACATTCTAAGCCTATTCTAGAGGCATCATAGTATATGACATAGCCCTTAAACCTAGAAGGTAACATCAGAACTAGTGTGGAAGTCAGACACTCTTTCAGTTTTTGAAAATTTTCTTCATAAGTGTCAAACTACTGAAACTTTACATTCTTCTTTGTTAATCTTGTCAACAATGTAGCTATATTGAAAAAATCCTTAACAAATCGATGGTAATAGCCTACCAAACCCAAGAAGCTATAAATCTCTATAACTGTAGTGGGTCGAGGCTACTCTTATAGTACTTCCACTTTACTTGGATCAACTTGTACCCCATCCCTTGAAATCACGTGACCTAGAAAGGCTATTTCTCGTAGCCAAAACTAATATTTAGAAAAATTTACATAGAACCAGTGATCCCTTAACACTTATAATGCCATTCTCAAGTGTCAATCATGCTCTTTTTGACTTTTGGAATAAACTAAGATGTCATCAATGAAGACTATGACAAATCGATCCAGAAAAGGCTTGAAAGCTTAGTTCATCAAGTCCATAAATGCAACTGGTGCATTAGTTAATCCTAATGACATCACCAAAAATTCATAATGACTATATTGAGTCCTGAAAGAAATTTTAGGAATATGTTTATTTTTTATTCTCAATTGATGATAATCTAATTACAAATCAATTTTTTAAAAATAGTAAGCCCCCTATAACTGATCAAATATATCATCTATACAAGGTAAGGGATATTTATTTCCCATTGTCACTTTGTTTAGTTACCTCATAATCCTCACATAAACAAAGAGAACCATCTTTTTTTTTTACAAAAAATATAGGAGCACCCCATAGGGATGTACTAGGGAAAATAAAACCCTTGTCCAAGAAATCCTATAGTTAATTCTTTAACTCTTTGAGTTCTATTGGTGCCATTTTATAAGGAGGGATAGATATAGGTTAAGTACTAAATAGAAAATCAATACAAATTTTGATTTCCTTCTCTAAGGGTAACCTTGGTAATTCTTCAAGAAAAACATCAGGAAATATTCTTATCATTGGAACTTGATCTAATGCCAAAATTTTCATCTCTGTGTCTTTAACTATTGCCAAATATCCTTGGCAACCTTTTCTCAAAAACCTTTAAACTTTTATAATCGATATTAGGTTATTTAATGTTACACTTTAATCACCCTGGATAGTAAGAGGAGATTCACCTAAAAAATGAGATTTCACTAACTTAAGATGACAATCTAAAACTACATGGCAAAAAGCTAACTAATCCATTCCAAGTATCATATTAAAATCCATCATTGTGAGTATCATTAAGTTAGCCAATGTCTCCTGATCTGCCATAATAATCACATAAGCTTTACACACCTAATTAACTATTATAGATTCTTCCACTGGGGTTGCAATTAGTAGTAAATAATCTAACTTTGTAGGCTCTCTACTAATTTTCTTTGTAAAATATGGAGATATGTAGAAATGTATAAATCCAAGATCAAATAATGCATATTCATCATGTAAAACAAACTATAAGTGTACCTATCACCATGACATTAGATGCCTGTGCATCTTATCTATTCAAGGAAAAAACCTAAGCCTGACCATGACTTGTAGTTGTCTGACCCCTATCTATTACTATTCTACTACTGTTACCTCTACCACTTTGAATAGTAATTGTACCATTAAACTAAGCCCTTGTTGAAAATTGCTTAGTAGGTTAAACTAATTCCTAACTAGATTTAGGGTAAAGCCATAAGCAATCTCTCACTAAATGCCCAACTTGCCCACATTAAAAGCATGTTCTTGCTTCCTAGTGACATGGCCCAAAATGCATCTTTTCACAAATAGAACAATATCTCCTATCTTAATGAGACTAAGTAGAAACTTAGGAAGGTGTAATCCTAACACTCCCAGAAGGTACCTAATACATGATAATGCTAGTAGAAGATGGAGTCAAATATCTTGTGAGAGTTTGGCTAGGTCTTTGATGTCCCTGAAGTCTAGCCTTGCGAGAAAATCAACCTGTAAAAAAACCACCCCTATATTTTTCCTCACCACCATGCTTCCTTTTCCTCTAGGAGATATCATCCTCCCTATTTTCATCTCTATCATCCATGCATAATCTACAGTAACTGAATAAGAAGGATACAAGTTTATCTATGTAGATACCACTTTGTACAATGATGGGAGCAAACCATTCATAAATCTCTTAATCCTATCCCTTTCAATAGACATTAAATGTGGGCCGGACTAAGATAATTAAGTGAAACGAATATCATAGTTAGTGACCCTCATGTTTGATGTCTATCTCAAACCCTTAACCTCTTCTAGCATCACAAACACTCTATGGTAAGAAACAATCCATAAAAAATCCTTTAAATTCTTCTTACAACATTGGGGCCAATCTCGCTGACTTTCACCCAACAAAGTTTGGAATCATAAATAAGCTACATCTTATAATTGAAACCTAACAAACTCTACTGATTTAGCACTTAGACAACTCAAAACTCTATAAATCTTTTTAATACAGTCTATAAAATGCTAGGGATCCTCCAAACTATCTATTATAGAATAAGTGGGAGGTTTCAATTTTAGAAATTGAAAGTGTTATTGGGACCTTTCTCTGCTCTCTCATCACCTGATGTTTCACTGGTCTTAACTACATTAGTGATATAACTTCCTCCTAGGGCTAAGAAGATTCTACTCTATCCTTTAGGGGGTTTAATAGTCCCATGACCCTTACCCCTTGCCTCAGCCACAGCCTTGATTTGGCAGGTAACTTGTTGAGCTAATTTACTTTCAAAAGCTTCATCTACAGTAACTAGTCTATTAACTGAACAAATTCTAAGGGGTATCATTACTTTACAATAAAACAATAACATTCAGAAAATTTCTCCAATTCAAGTCTTAAAGTAAATAAACATCACATTTAACAAGGTCAACAAATTTGAAGGAGAAAGTATTAGAACATCTTATAAGGTTTTCAATAATATCTCAATTATAATTATGCTCAGGTTCATAATGATAAATAAGATCCCACTGAAGAACGCTTGCTCTATAAAACCATAGAAAGACCTAAGCTCTAATACCAACTTTGTCATACCCTGTAGCTAAAAGTGTGACTGGCATGAAAGACAATAATTTCTCCTCTGTAAGCCTAACTAAAACTAAAATCCTTATCAAAGTTTATTGGAAATCACTAACATTCAATGCCAAAATAATTAACCAATCAGAACAAACTATAAGTCATACTTGGAATAAACATAATTAATTACATGTGGCTTTTATAGAAACTTTAGCGAAGTCTTTCTTGAAATTTGGACCCTTGGTATTTCTATAATTAGCCTAACATGATGATTACATCAAAGAAGATTTATACTCTTAACATAATCCACTGTACATCAAATGCTAAGGGAAAGGAGTCTTATCTGTGGATCAATGGAGCTACATACATTATACAAATTAAAATTGATTTTCACATTGACCATCAAAATTATGCCCTTGTGAATAGATGCGAGGCTCACCTAAAAACAAAGGTGGATGACTAATTCTATATTGTAACACCATAATGTATTAGTCTCAACTAGTCTCCGCTTAGGCTTGATTCCATATGATTTCCAAAGAAAAAGCACAAACCGTGGCATTTTCATGCTATATATCAAGGTTTAAACACGTATATTTTGCCCCGTGGGTCTTGTGAACCCATCAATTACATTCTCTACTCAAACACCATTTATAAAACTCATACATAGCATAAAATAACCCATGAACTATGGATATGAAGCCAAAAACCCTAAAATGTAATTTCTTAAAACAGGCCCAAAAGTCAGATTTTTTGCTCTAATTTTAGAAAACCATAACTAATTCTAGAAAAATGAGAATCAAGCAAAGAGACAGAGGTCTGGCTGTCCTGGGTACTAATGTAGTTTGCTGTCATGAACTTCAACAATTCATAACTAATTCTAAAAAAATCCAATCTAAGAAAAATATACCAATTAGAAAGCTACAGATGTTAACTAGAGGAAAAAAAATAAGTTTAGATCATTTCAGTAGCCTTTAGACCTCGAAAACTAATGGAACAGTAACTAAGGTCGGATGGCTTCCCTAATGCTAACATAGAAATTTAGAAAGTTATTTCTCCCTCTACAGACCTCCAATTAAGGTGCTTCTAATTGGTATAGGTCACTATGGATACCTAATTTATTACTATAAAATCTCATGACAATTGGATACCATTTGCCCTATGAATGACATAGGTCTATTTTCGGACCCATGGTAATAGTGCATTGACCAAAACTATCAAAATTTTTGAACTTCAACAATTCGCCAAAATATTCCCTAGACCTCCAAATATTACCCACTTTAGCTTTTCAAGAAGCTCTCAACAAGCTCTAGAGGCATGCCAAATTTCATATCAAGAAGAGCTCATTTAGTCATATCTTGACATAGCTTACAGATTTGGCGAATTTGACACCATTTATAGTTCAAAATGGGACTAAATGACCTCCTACATACTCTAACACCTCTTGAGTAAGTTTTAAATCATCAACATAGTATATATGAAATGCCCAAGTGGTCCAAATCATCATATATCTCAAACTCATCATGCTACGGGTAAAAATGCACTACTACATACAAGCCACAAAAGGGTCAAATATCATATTTCCATTGCTTTGGCTCTATACATGGGTCACACATCATTTATACATACATTTACACTTGCTCAAATATTTACATCTCCAAAATAATATGTACATATCCATTTTGACACTTTTTTACATCAAAAGAAATAAAACAAGCTATATAACTAGCTAATCATGTTTAACTAGGCTCCTTGGCTTGCGCTTTAGTCTTCTTGAGCTCCACCTAGCATGTTAAGATGGAAGAGGGAAGGGGGTGAGATTCATGAAATCTCAATAGCTCATACACTCATTCAAGAAGCAATCAAGGTATATAAATAAGTCAAAGCATGCAAGTAAGCATTTAACCATTCAAAATCATGCAACACATGATTTACATGCCATGAAAATTATATCAATGCCAATAACAAGCTATAGGGGCTTTTGGTCTAGTCTCACCTTGTTTTTGGGACTTTTGGTTTGGCCTCACCCTTAGTTAGGGACTTTTGACTTGGCCTCACTCATCCATGAGACTTTTGGCTTGTCTCACCCATTGTTAGGGGCTTTTGGCTTTACCTCACCTATCACAAGAGACTTTTGGCACTACCTCACCTGAGCAATTTTCACAACCCAAAATATAAGCATATTGGTACCAATATATCAAGGCAACATCAAATGGCATGTCTCACAATTCAAGCACATACACAAGCATACAATGACTATTACACATCCAAGAATGCAATAAGAAAGAGTGGAGAGCTACCTTATAAGCCAACATAAGCCATCCCTTTCAATTTCTCTTTTCCCTTCTTAGTCTCATAATCACAACTAGATGGAGCTATTTCTCTTGAGCCTAGACACAACAAATAGCATGCAATTACTCTCTTGGAACTCAATAATTACTTATAAAGCTAAGGGGTTCTTCATCATGGCAAACCCTACAAAATATGTAAGAAACTAGCGGTTCTCCCTCTAGAATTTCACTAACTCTTCTTCTACTTCTTTTGCATTTCTTAACTTATCACATTCTAATTCAAGGGCTTTCTTGCTCATTCTAGGTCAGAACAGAGCTATCTTACTCAACCACCCATGGAAAGGAAACTTAGAAAGAGAAGAATAAAGTTAAGAAGAAGAAGCATGAAGATCTTTAAGGGTTCTTACCTTTCTTCCTTTGTTTCCTTCCTTATCTCTTAGTTTCTTTTGGTTTCTCTCTCTCTCTCAAGCCTTTTCTCTATTTTGGATGAAGCTTAGGTCAGTTAAAAGAAAAGGAGAGGATCTGGGCTCTTTAAGAAGTAAAATTTTCCTTTTTCACACTTTTCTGGACTAACCCTCTCTATAGCGAAAAATAACCCTCGCTACGGCGAGCACGTATCAGTCCCAGACCCCTGTTCTCGCTACGGCATGCGCTATTACGAGGAACTCCCTGGTTTTTATATGGGATGCTCGAACTCGCTATAGCTAGGTCATTTCTCGCTATAGCATACATTCGCTATAGTCGGGCTGTAGCCAGTAAACTTAGAAAAATTTTAGGACTTAGAAAATTTCAGCAATTTTAGTTGTTACATATACCATTTAAAAGGGTTCAGGTCCAGTTTTGTTATTTGAAAAGAATATTAAAAATGAAAAAATTGAGTTCAACACTCAGTGAGTAATTAATGCTAACTTTACAAGATGAAAATAGTTTAAAGTTCCCATTCATAACAATAAATCAACACATGGAAAATTTAAGTAATGATTGACAAATAATTCAAATAAGTCATTCATAAAATGCAATAGAAGCCTTAAATCAAAACTAACAAACCAAATGTAGAGCACACACCACAACATGAGCAACCTGCTCATGGAAATCAGAACAGATCCATGTGTAGTGGCCAAACACATGGGGTTAACAACACCCTTACTAGCTAGGGTATAAATCACAGTGTACCATGGCTAACCCACTACAAAAAAATTGACTTTTAGCACCAAAATGTCGCCACTTATAAGTTTTAGTGGCGATATCTTTTCCACCACTCTACTCCAGTAACGCTAATACTTTTTAATCCTGACAAAGTATTGCCAGTAAAAGTCAATATTATAAATATATAGTAGTAAATATAGTCATCATTAAAACTTATTACAATTTAAGTGAAACAAGTGCCGCTATTCAATCAAAAAGTGTTAGTGGCGACATAGGTTGTCACTATAAGTACACATTTAGCGACAACATTTTGTTATGGGTAAAAATAATTAGTGACACCATGAAAATCGCTACTATATATATTTAGCAACAACTTATTATTGTGGGTAAAAATTAATGTCATTTGTTACTATAGGGAAACCTTAAGCGACAACATTTGTTGCGAGTGAAAATGAATTAGCAACATAGTCATGGTCGCCATTAAAGTTTTTTAGCAGTGATATATGGTCGCTACTAAAAGGAATTAGCAACATAGTCATGGTTGTCACTAAAGATTTTTAGTGGCAATATGTTGCTGTCACTAAAGGTATTTAGGGACGATATCATACTCATCACTAAAAGTATTTAGTAACAAAAAATTATGGTTACTAAAAAGTAAAAGTGACAGCATTTTTGTAGCAATTAAGCTTTAGTAGCAACATTTGGCATTACAATAAAGCTTTAATGGCAATTATTTTGTTTTTGACACTAAAAATAAGCCATTTAATGGCAAAATTTGTTGTCGTTAAAGGTAAGGAGGTTGATTTATATATATATTAAAAATGGATAATGTACATTGAAACTAAATTAACATTGAAGAAAATTAAAACAAAAATAAGAAATAAAAAACAATATATATGACATATACAAGAGGCAATAATTTCTTATTATTACATATCATAATTAGTATTATAACTATAAGTGCTCTCATAATGTCCTACATGTCAGAAATATCTATTAAAACATGAAATGATGGCATAAATTGATACATCAAAATGGCTATCAACAAAAAAACATAAGTCCACCTTCTCTTCACCTAGCTTGTCTATGAGAGGAGTCATTGGTCGAAGCGTTTTGTCCCTATTAATAAAAAATAACATTAATCATATATTGTTATTGTTTAACATAACATTAAGGTAGAAAATCATTTACAACTACTTGTTGTATGGTGGCCATAAGGCTAGCCAATTGAGCTTGAATCTCTAAGTAAACCCGTTGTTGCATTGTAGCCCACTTCTTGAAGCTTCTTTTCCATATCAGCTTGCATTTTCTCTTGTAACCTTTCCCACTCTTCTTGTAATTTTCTCTCCATTTCAGCCTGCATTTGTTCCATCCTTATTGAAACCTTCGAATCCACTTCCGTTGAGTCCATAATTCTTTTTTTTTGTTGGTTTCTTTCCATATCCTTTCCCCCTAACATACCTTAACCTCTCCCTTAGCATAGTGGCTAAAATTTGATCTCCCGTTAATTGATTCTCATTATCTTTTGCTTCTTGCTGGTGAACTAGTTTTTGAATGCACCCTTAAAGATATAATAATAAATAAACACCATAAACAATAAGGCAATGGAATAAATAATTGAATTTTAATGATCTTTAGCAACTTACATGAATTTCTTGTGACTTGGAATTTACCCATTCCACCGTCCTTGTTCTTATAGGTGTGTTGAAGTTCCCAAAATCAATCGGGGGTGCCACTTCTTTGGTAATAAGATCTCTCTACAATATTTATTGGATGATAATTCATACTACCATAGAGGGAATGACACCAAGAGAAATGTTTATAAACTCCTCAAGTACAACACAAATACTTATCGTAGACTCCTCAACCTTTGCAAATGAACGAGTATTGCATGTATGCTTTGTCACTTGCCTTGCCCTATTTGCCTTATTCCTACTATTCGTAGCCTACAATTAAATGATATTATGATCATGAAACCTTAAAATCATGTAAACATAAAGCAAACAATCCTTCAAGTTCTTGTTAGAAATATATTACCTTGAACTTTAGACTTTCCCAATAATACATCAGCCACTCCCAATCATCATGGCTGATGTTACTTGGTCAAGTAGCCTCTTTCTCTTCATTTATGTCAAACTTAGCATAATTTGCAAGTAGGTCAGCCTTCCCAGACCGGTATAGTTGATGCAATGTTTTAACATAAGTTTTATTTAATCTCTTAGGGCACCCATTGTGAACATCAAATTTGTCCTACATAAAACATAAGAAACTAAACTTATTAACTAATGGAAATGCTACATAGAGAAAAATGACCCATAAATGTAATGTAATACCTTTACTTTTAACAATAAAGTGTCCTTGTATTTGGCATAAACTTTGGCCCAATCACTATTCTTGAAAGAGATTGTGATCCGCGCCACATATCCATAGTAGTTGGCAAAGTCATAGGCCTCGTCTCTAATAGGTCTATTTAAGTTCTCATAGATGTAAACTTTGATCTTTGAACCATATTTTATCTTCATGTCTACTGATATACTCTTATATTTTTCCTTTCCCTTCTTAATAATGTTGCAAGAAGCTGTTGCATGTGAAAAAAAAGTAAACAAATTAATTATTAATGTATATATATAGCAAAAGTATAACAAAAAAAGCATTATCTACATGAAATGATACCTGAACTACTTAACATCTGTGATTGTTGTGTAGGAGCTGAATCATTATAGATGGTTTGTCTATCCCTATGTGGTGGGAGTGGTGAGAGTGCATCTCCTGACTCCAAATCCCTCTGTGCATGCTCAGATGAAAAATCACCTCTTGGCACTAAATTCCTCTGTGTACACTTAAGTGATATCACATCTCTAGTAGGGTTATATCAACCTCGACCATTACCCCACCCAATGTCTCGTCCTCCTTCACCTCCTAGCCTACCTTGTGTAGAACCTAACATTTGCTACCTTTTGTCCAAATATAGTATAAGTAACAAGATGCAATAAAACAAACATTAATGGCAAAAAAAAATGATAAAATACATACATAACAAGCACATAGAAAAAAAAAAGGTAAAACAACATAAAAGTAAACAATACAAAACGTATATGACAGAAAATATGCTAACCTTCAAACACTTTAACCACTCAATCATACAATGGGAATATTTGTACAATAATTATAAATTTTTCAAATGTTCAATAAGATTGACACTAATCTTGATCACATTCAGTGTCTATAGTATTTTTCGTATTGTCATCATCAAGCAAATCTTCTCCTTCTTCTTCGTTGGTGGATCCTATCTCATCATTGTCATTAATGAAATCATCTATCACACCCTTTACATTATGCCCACTTGTTTGAGCATTTATACTTGTATGGCTTAGTATTTCTGGTTTAACATCATCCCGATGCAACAGGACCACAAGGTCAATGCCCATGTTATCATTCCAAATTGGATTTAATTGGACAATGTCTTATTGGTATGCCTCATTAAGAAAGAGACTATCATTCTTACCACTTTATTCACCTTCTTCCACCTCTAAAAGGCTAAAGAGGTCATGAGGATTTGTCTTTACGACAATTAGCCACTTCATGTCAATGATGTCTCTCAAGTAGAACACTTGTTGTTCTTGGCTAACCAAGACAGATGGCTCATTCATATCCAATGAATGCTGAGCATTCACTATAATACCATAATGTATTAACTGTAATTATCCATCAATTAAGCTTGATTCCATATAATTCCTAAAGAAAAGGACTAAAATCATGGCATTTTAATGCATTAAGTTAGGGTTTAGACGATCATACTTCACCCTGTGAGTCCCGTTAACCCATTAATTACATTTTCTACTCAAAATCCATTCATACAACTCATACATATCATAAAACAACCCATAAACCATGGATATAAGGCCAAAAACTAGAAAAATGCAAATTCTCTCATAGGTCCAAAAGTCATATTTTTGGCTCCAACTTTGGCAAATGATAATTAATTCTAGAAAAATATAAATCAAGCAAGCCATAGCTTTCTAGAAAACTCTATATGTTAACTTTATACTAAAAATAATTTTCAACTATGAAAATCTCATCTGGATGAAATTTGATAATAGAAAAGCCAGGGAGGTTGAGCCACCCAGAAATCTAATATAACGTACTAATATAAACTTTGAAAATTCATAATTAATTTCACAAAAATCTAATTCATGCATTCTATACCAATTTGAAATGCTACAGATGTTAAATAGAGGAAAAAAGTAGTCCAGACTAATCCAAGAGTATTTAGAGCTCAAAAATCAATCAAACAATAACATGGTTCTGGAGGCATGCCTGGAACAGAATATCAATTTTAAATTTTCATATCTCCCTCTATAGACATCCAAATAAGGTGCTTCCAATTGTTACAAGTCACTGAAAATGTTTAGTTTTTTTCTATAAAATTTTATGGCAATTGGACATCATTTTTTCCATGAATGACATAGATTCATTTTTAGACTAATTGCATAGTACACTAACCAAAAACCAAAAAATTTTCCAACTTCAAAAATTTACTAAAAATTCCATAGACCTTTAAATATTCTACACTTTAGCTTTTCAAAAAGTTCTAGACAAGACCTATAAGCATGCCAAGTTTCAGACCAAGAAGAGGTCATTTGGTCAAATTTTGATGCAGCTTACAAATATGGCAAATTTAACACCCTATATGGGTCAAAAGTGATTCAAATGACTTCTTAAATGCTCTATTACCTCTTGGGCAAGTTTTTAAGGATAAATACAACATATAAGAGTTGTCTAAGTGGTCCAAACTATCACAAATCTCAAACTCACCATGCTACAGGCAAGAATGCACTACTACATACAAGCCACTAAGTAACCAAATCTCATATTTCCATTGCTTTGGTTCCATACATGATTCACACATCATTTATATATACTTTTACTCTTGCTCAAATATTTACATCTCAAAAATAATATGTACATATAAATATTAACATCTCTTTACATCAAAGGCTATACAAAACTATACAATGTGGCAAGAAATAGCTTTTCAAGCTCCTTGACTTCCACTTTGGTCTTCTTAAGCTCCACCTAACATATTAAGATGGGAGAGGGAAGGGGTGAAATTCATGGATTCTCAATAGCTCATGCACTCGTTCAAGGAAGCAATTAAGACATATAAATATGTCAAAGCATGCAAGTAGGCATCCAACTATTAAAAATCATACAACACATGATTTACATGCCATGAAAATCATATCAATGCTAAGATTAAGCTTTAGGGATTTTTGGTCTAGTCTCACCCTATTTTAGGGACTTTTAGATTAGTTTCACCCTTGATCTAGGGACTTTTGACTTGGCCTCACTCATCTATGAGACTTTTGGCCTTGTCTCACCCATACCTAGGGACTTTTAGCTCTACCTCACCCATCATAAGGGACTTTTAGCACCACCTCACCCTTTAAGAGCAATTTTCACAATCCAAAATATAAGCATATTGGTACCAATGCAACAAGGCAATATCAAATGGCATGTCTCATAATAAGTGCACACATAAGCATACAATGACCATCATACATCCAAGAATGCAATAAGAAAGATTGAAGAGCTACTTTGGCACTCAAATACAATTTTTCCCCTTTAATTTCTCTTTTCTCTTCTCCGTCTCACAATCGCAACTAGGTGGAGCTTGATCTCTTTAGCCTAGACACAATACATAGCATGTAATTTCTCTCTTAGAACAAGCCAAAGCATCAACCATATATTTAAGAAGCATACTTTA
The DNA here is from genome assembly GCA_032878935.1 of Erythrophleum fordii. Lineage (NCBI taxonomy): Eukaryota > Viridiplantae > Streptophyta > Magnoliopsida > Fabales > Fabaceae > Erythrophleum > Erythrophleum fordii. Next base: position 36,624,179 of record JAVQMF010000053.1, read on the forward strand.
TCTATGCTTCCATAAAAGGTCTAATGAAACTTCTAAATTTTTCTTGAAGGGAAAGGCACTTAGAAAGCTTTTTAGGGTCTTGGGAACTAAAATAAATACTCACAAAAGCTAGGGGATTCTTAGACAAAATCATATTGCACAAAATGTTCAAAAATCGCTATGTTTCATATCTTAAAGTTCAATAGCTTTTCTTCCACTTACTTTGCATTTCCTAGCTTCTTGCACTCTAATTCAATAGTTTCTTACTTGTTCTAGGTTAGAATTTCCTTCCCTTTCTTAAGCTCTCAAGTTGGTAGAACCAACATACACAAAAAGTAAAAAAGAAGAAGCAAAGATACATAGATATCTATCTTGAATTCAAGCCTTCTTCAAAAGTGTTTCCCTTTGAATTTCTACTTTCCCTCCTCTAGACCAAGCTCAAAATAAAGCCAATTCAACAACTAAAACTATAGAAAGGGAGGGCAAAGAGAAAAGAACTAAATTTCAATAAGGAAAGCTATGAAAATCTCAAGTTTCTCTCACCTTTTCCTTGGTTTCCTTCCTTCTCCCTTCCTCCTCCTTTGTGCCCTCCTTAAATGAGCTCCCCCTTGGTCTTAAGTAGAGGAAACATCAGTTAGAAGAAAAGAGAAGCTTTTGGGATTTTTAAAAAGCAAAAATCCACTTTTTCACACTTTTTCTGGATCAATTATCGCTATAGCAGAAAATACCCTTTGCTACGATGAGCACTTATTAGTCCCAAGTCCCCTATTCTCACTACGATGTGCGCTATTACGAGAAACCCCTTGGATTTTGTATAGGACGTATGAACTCGCTATAGCGGATTATATCCTTATTATGGTGAACTGGTACATTTGCTATAGCTAGTTGGAAACTCGCTGTAGTGAAGAGGTACATTCACTATAGCTAACATAGGTCCTAGTTATAAGCAACAAATTTAGAAAATTTTCCAAAATCTTGGATATTACATTTATACTTGTGATACCAAACTTGTCAACCTTGTATCCTATTCCTAGGTAACTCACATCCCACCAATGATATTTGAAGAGATATACTTTCTTATTTCAAATATATGAAAGCTCATATATGTCCTCTAGGATGGCATAATACTCTTTCCTTTCGTCTAAGTCATCCCCTTTTACAAGAACTCTAATATTGTTAATTTTCCTCCTTAAGGCACAATCTCTTGTATGAAATCCAAAATCATTGACCAAAGAAGTAGAAAAATGGTGCACTATTTTAGTTGGGCCAAGTGCTAGACTGATGAGGTCATCATTAGCTTGGCCATGTGTGCATAACTATAAAACCAGTATAGATTAACCATACTTTATTATCATTTATTTGAACAAAAGATCATGACTCAAAATATGCTACGTAACAAAGTATACTATATTAACAAAAGAACTCACTCGTGCACAAAACCATTTAGGAAAGTTCTTAATAGTTGAATTTTAAGTTTCAATCTCCAATTAGTGCTCCCTACATTGTAATTGTAGTAGGTAGTTAGAAAATATTTGCTAACTTATTATTGTCAAAGAGATTGGCAAAGGAGTAATAACTTACTCCATGAATGACAAAACATCTCTGGAATTTTACAGCACATACATACAAGCTTGATGGAACTCTGCCTTAGGCAAAGTAATAGACTTATAATGCCCCCTTGCCCTCCTAATTTGGTTGAAGATAGACTTGTTGCCATTGTTTATGGGTCCATCATCATTTCTAGGAGGCTTGTTAAATTTGGTTGGCATATTCTTTAAATAATGAGAGCAAAAGGTAAGGCATTCACAAGCTAAATAACCTTCTGCAATTGAACCTTCTGGACGAGACTTGTTATGAATATAAGATTTAAGCATGTGCAAGTAGCTACATAAAAGGTAGATGGTTGAAAAGAGAAATAGTTTGAAAGATTTGAGAAATTGAATAAAATGTATATTGAAATATAATACCTTTCAATAGGTTACATCCATCAATATTGCAAGGGTCCACCAAGCATCACCTCTTTTGGCAAGTGAATGGGTAAGTGAACCATGACATCAAAGAAAGCTGGAAATACCATTACCAATTTGCATAATATGAGTGCAATTTAGGTTTCAAGTTGTTCTAGATCTTCAATTTTTTAGCACTTAGAACATAAATTCTTGAAAAATTTACCTAGCTCTATTATTAGCTCTAACACTTCCTCAGGCAACAAACTACATATTGTAATTGGAAATATGCCTTGTAACAATATGTGGTGGTCATGTCACTTCAATCTAAATAATTTTTTATCATGAACATGCACACACCTTGAAATATTTGACAAGAAGGCATCTAAAACTTTTAATTTGCCAAAAAATTGCACACCTTCAATTTCTCATGTGGGGACAAGGTATAGCAAGTTGTAGGCTTTAATACTCTATTCCTATCCTCTATTGGATACTACTGTTGTCTTATTCCCAAATCCACCAAGTCATACCAACTCTTCAATGTGTCCTTGGTCTTTCCAGCCATACCCATTACTATTGAAATGAGGTTTTCAGACACATTTCGTTCTATATATAAGACATCTAGGTTGTGTCGAAGCAGGAGGGTTTTCCAATATGGTAATTGGAAAAAATACTCTTCTTTCTCTAATTATAAGCATTGGTTAGGTAATCACGCTTTCTCTTTTGTCCCTTCCCAACAGTTATATTGTCTAATGCTTCTAATTACCTTAGCGTTTCAACTCTGGATAAAGGTATAGGTGCTTTTGTAGTTTCAACTTTCTTATCAAATTCCCTCCTATTTCGCCACCAAGGATGAGTAATAGGTAAGAAGCGGCAATGGCCTATGAAGCACACCTTGCTACGCAAAGAAACTGAATGTGTGTTCTTATGACAATAAGGGCAGGCTAACTTCCCTTTACTTGACCACCCTGGAAGGTTTCCATATGTCAGGAAGTCATTTATTGTCCACAATATAGCTATTCGTATTTTAAAATTGGATTACAAATGGGCATCATATGTCTTTATCCCTTCCTTCCACAAATGTTGTAGCTCTTCAATCATTGGCTATAGATATACATCTATTTCATCACTTAGACGCCTGAGACCTGGAATTAAGAGTGTCATCATAAAGTATGGTTGTTTCATACAATGCCAAGGCAGTAAATTATAGGGAACCAAAACCACTGGCCATATATTATGTACAGCACTCATATTGCCATAGGGTTGAACCTATCACTTACTAGGCCAAAGCGAACATTTCTAGGGTCATCAGAGAAGTTAGGATGTTCCTCATCAAAGGTTTTCTATGCAATGGAATTAAATGGATGTCTTAACATGCCATCATCCTTTCATGCGTCCCTATGCCACCTCATTTCTTTAGCTATGTTACGACCCATATACAACTTTTGTAGCCTACGCATTATGGGAAAATGGCATAACAATTTGCGTGGGACTTTCTTGCATTTATGCCCATCTAACTTCTATCTGGATAGGTTGCAGCTAGGACATCTTCAGCATTAACGTACTCCCTGTAATACAAGATGCAATTATTTTCACATGCATCTATCTTGGTATAGTCTAATCCGAGCTCTCAAATAACCTTCTTTGCTTTATAATAGGAGTTTAACACTAGTGCCCCCTTTGGAAGTATATCCCTGAATAAACCAACCAAGGCATCCATAGACTTGTTGCTCCAATGGTTGAAGCATTTAAAGTGAAGTAGCCTTACAATGAAAGATAACTTGGAAGCCTTTTTATAGCCTGGATAAAAGTCAATTTTAGCATCCTCCAATAGCTCGAAGAAATGCCTAACTTACATATTTGGTGGGTCATTATATTTTAAGCCATAGTTCCCTGTCTCTTTCTATTTGCCCATACGCATCGTTTATCATCTCAATAATATCATCCTCCTTATCATTATTATCTTCTTGCGTACCTTCATCAATCTCTTGCAGATGAATTTGGGTATGATAATGAAGTTCTCCATGTGAATCCCACACTTGGTCACTCGCACAAAAATCATTTTTAAATAGATCCTTGACGGGCTTGTCGCACAACCCTCAAAATAAAATTAGGTTGAATTAAAAATATGTAGCTAGTGGCACAACCTAGGTCATCTCCCTTGAAAATGGAGTTCAATGTTCAATTGGGTTTTCTAAGTGTTCAAAGATCCTAGAAACTACCTAATTTGAGAGGTTTTTAATTGAATTAAACTAAGTAGATTGAAATTGAAACAAAATTCCTAATTACTACCTAATTGTATGAATTATGGATGATAATGGGCTTGCGACTAGCTTAGGATTCATCCCTTGGTATCACTATCCTTATCCTAATCTAACTGTAATTAATTCTGGCCTAAGAGTTCCTAATTGTGTCTACAGCAAATGTATCTTGAGTTACCACGCAAGAATCAAGAAATTAACAAGTTAATATTGAATTAAGACCTCAATCCTACACCAAATCATTAACTCTTGTCTTTAAGATCAATGAACACCCAATTTGATTAATTAACTGATTAATTAGCCTCTGTTTCATCATCCAAAAATGTTTAATTAACCAATTAAATCCCAAGGAATTCTCAAATCAAGCAATCAAACACATAATCTCACTCATGCATTTCATCGAACACCTTCGTGGCATACATGGGAAATTAGAGAATAATGAAAAATCATATTCCAATCCAACCAAATAATCAACAAAAAGGCTTCCTAATTAGTGTCTAACCAGCCACTAATTACAATTACACAAATTTCTAATTAAATATAACTTAACTAAGATTGTACAAGATAAAGAAAAAGTGTAGGAAATTAAGAAATCTTAGCCAAAATTCTACATTCTTCTCCATGGATTCAAGCTTCTCCAAGGTCTTTATTCCTTGCTAGTCACAGATGGAGGCTTAGAGCTTCATGGAAGTGGAAGAATGGAAGTGAGAATGGAAGATGGCGTGGTGTGTGTTCTGTGAATGGAAAGACGAAAGGATGGATGATGATGGTCATGGGTGAATGAATGAATAGACCCTGGGATGGAGTGCTGGACAACGTGATTAATGAATGACATGATATGGGCTGTGTGTAATGGATGAATACATCGTGAATAATGAATGGACTAGATGAAGTATGGAATGAATGATGGACGATGGGATCGAGCTGATGGAAATGACAGAGTGAATCGTGAATGGATGACGTTAATGTGTGAATCAATCTCATTTTAACGTGAATCCTCTCTGCCTTCAGCCTCATTCTCACGTGAATTCTTTATTGATTCCACGTGCTCAGCCATTGACCCATTTGCCCAAAGTTAAATGCATATGTATAGAAGGTGGGCCCCATTTCATCTTATTTTATTATATTCCAATTCATTCAAACTTCCCACATTGTGCTTCCCAACTCTCCCCTGAACCCACAGCTCATTATTCTAATGCTGAAAATCACGTCCTCTTTTCCTCAGCTCCAGTATCGTCCTTCTTTTTCTTCGTTCTGTAACTGCTTCACGTTTTTCCTGAGCTTCATTTCTCTCTGTTTCTTATAGTTGCTGCAGCCCATATATATTTCTTCTGCTTTGTGTGTCTCAGCCCAGGCTTCCACGTCAACTGTTCCTCTATCCACCCTATTTTCAGCTTATCTTCCATGTTATTTCCATATTACTTCTTCTCATGCTGTGTTTTCCTTCACTTTTCTCCCATGCCTGAGGCTACATTCTTTATTGTCTCAGCTCCCTCTACATGAGTTCCTTATTCTTCGCATGTTTCTTTCCATTCTCCAGCTTATGGCTTTACTTTTAGTTCTGACGGGCTTGTCGTGCAACCCTCAAAATAAAACTAGGTTGGATATTAAATATAGCAAATGGCACAACCTAGGTCATCTCCCTTGGAATTGGAATTCAATATTCAATTGGGTTCTTTAAGTGTTCTAAGGTCCTAGAACTATTTAATTTGGGGGGTTTTTAATTGAATTAAACTATCCTAAACTGAATTGAAACAAAATTTCTAAATACTACCTAATTGGATAAATTGTGATGAATGATGGGCTTGTGACTAGCTTAGGAATCATCTCTTGGTATCCACTATCCTTATCCTATTCCAATTGTGGTTAATTCTGGCCTAAGAATTCCTAATTATGTTCATTACAAGTTATCTTGAGTTACCACACAAGAATCAAGAGATTAACAATCTAATGTTGAATTGAGACCTCAATCCCGCATTAAACCATTAACTCTTGTCTTTAAGATCAATGAACATCCAATTTGATTGATTAACTAATTAATTATCTTCTGATTCATCATCCAAAAATGTTTAATTAACTAACTAAACACTAAGGAATTCTCAAATCAAACAATCAAGCACAAAATATCACTCATGCAATTCATCGAACACCTTCGTGGCACACATGGGAGATTAGAGAGAATAATGAAAAATCAAATTCAAATTTAACCAATTAATTAACAAAAAGGGTTTCCTAATCAGTGTCTAACCAGCCACTAATTAATTACACAAATTTCTAATCAAATATAACTCAACCGAGATTATACAGAATAAGAAAAAGTGTAGGAAAAATAAGAAAATCTTAGCCATAATTTGTTGTTCATCCATGGATTCAAGCTTCTACTCAAGAGCTTCATCCCTTGCTAGCCTCAAGATGGAGATTAGATCTTCATTCGGTGGATGGATGGAGATGGAGAATGGAATGGAGATGGCGTCGTGTGGATGGAGGCGTGGGTGAATGATGGATGAATGGATGGAGGCGTCTCTGAATGGGAGGCGAGGGTTTGTATATATAGACGTTCCGAAGACGTGAATGAATGGAATTGTGTGTTGAATGGGCCAGGCTTGAATCAGCGTCGTGAGAGGTGAATGTATACGATGGATCCTCTCTCACGTGGCTTGCTTAATGATTTCACGTGCTCATTTATTCTGCTCGAATGCCTTCAGCTTGTACATGTTTACCCGTAGCATGTTTTCCCTTCTTTGTTCATATGAGTGTGGGCCCCATTGTGATTATAATAATCCACATTTGCTTCAGCGTTTTGCCCGTAACTTTCTTCTGCAGCTTTCCTTTTCCTCCATATCAGAACCAAGACTCGAGCTTCTGTTTACAGACCAGGAGCTGTTTCTATTTCTGCATGTATGTGTTCTCTCATGGACCTCCCAAACCCGTGGCTGTTTCTCTCATTTTCTCCTTCCCCTTGCCTGCTCAAGGCACCAGAACGTGGCTTCAAATCTGCTTTGGCCAGCTACAACTTCTGCATGCATTTTTCGCCGTTCTTTTTTTCACGTCCCATGCAGCGTGTTCTCTTCTTTTTCGCGTGAATTCCATGCAAAGCTCCAGCGTCTCCTCTCCAACTGCAATGAAGTCCGAAGATGGATGAGTGAATGAGCTTCAGGTTTTGCGTCTGTGAAGTTCGAAGAAGCTAAAATGAATAAGCAATGCGTCTCTCTCCAACTCCAGCGTCCGTAGAACCAGAAGCCAGCTCTCTCTCCATCTGCAGGTGTACCTCTGCTGTCCAGGTCGAGTCCAGAGAAGCTCCAGGCGTTTTCTCGTCTGCTTCTATGTGTGTTATTTGCTTCTGCACGAAACTGGACGTTGCTTCCTTCTCTTCTGTCTGCAGCTGCTCCTTGTTTAACTTGGCTCCTTTCCATTCTAACATGCTGCTTCATTCCATGTTCAGCTCGAGTTGTGAGCTGCTGTCTTCTTGTCTTTAGCCCAAGCTTCCACGTCTGTAGCTTGTGTCTTTCATGTAAGCTGCATGCTTTTCTTTTCATTTGTTTCCAAGGCCCTTCAACCCACGTGTTTTCTTTTCATTTTGCACTTAAGTTTCTCTTTAGCTCAAGCTCATGCTTCTTTAATCATTCCTTTCTTTTCTTTAAATCAAATGCTTGTTCAATCTCCCAATTCATATTAAAATTCTGCACAAAAGAGTAGGAAAAATCAAATAGACATATTCACAAAAAATTATTTAAAATAAAATGAGCATAAAAAACCAAATTTCTACAAATTAACTTCTAAAATATAGAAATGGCTATTAAAATGAAATCTCATCTAATTAAAGTCTTAAAGCCATATTTGGACATTAAAATGCCTAAATTAGGGGATTAAAATATATAAAATATCATGCTTATCAAATTCCCCCACACTTAAACCTTTGCACTCCTGGGCAAAACTTAAAATCCAAGTTACAAGAATGAATTTGAAACACCCAGCTAGAAGAATGGCATGTGGAAAAAGAAAATGGAAAATAAGGTGTAAAAATCGCAAGTTAGAACTAATCACAACTTTTCATTACTTCAACAATCTAAGCTAATTTCACTTGTATCAAGAATTAAGTTCCATGGCCATTTCATTTGAAAAGAATGAATTGAAATGCATAGCCCTCACATGGATTGGTGTTTACTGTCAACTTTCAAGTGTTTAGGCAATATGAATCACTCAAACTTCACCGATCAAAGTTCACTACCATAAGCTTGTCTAACTTCTAAGTCTCCACCACCCATGCTAAATGCAAAGCACAAATCAAAGGACTTTATTCAGGGTTGTAATGGGGCTAGGGAATGAAATGAGTGGATAACAAAAACAAGGGGAAAAACTAAACAAATGGATACCTTAGAACCTCAAGAGCACTCAATGACAATCTAGAATAGGGAAGAATGTGCATTCAAGGCCTTATTTCCAACAAGTATAAGCAACTATAAACTCAATCTAAAGTACTTCTTTCTTTTGATTTTCAATAACTTTTCCTCTCTCTTTTTTTTTTTTTTTTTTTTGCTTTTCTATCTTTTCTTCTCTTTGCAATTTTTTTTTTTTCTTAGAACAAATTCTTTGATTAACAATGGCCTTAATGGATGCAAAGCACACATTCACCTATCCTATTTAGATGTAATACTCCTTGAAATTCCTAAGGCATCTTAAAACAAGGTGGAAATTTTTTTTTTTTTTTTATTTGGCTATGGTTTAACAAGAAAAGAAAATCAAGGCTCGAAGTGGCTAAAACAATGGATAAAATGCATATAGGGTTGGCTTTTTGGCTTACTAGCTAAAATAGAAAGGAATGCCTTATCATTTTCATGCATGCAAATGCAATTATGGTCTCAACAAAGAATCAAGACAAGTTCTAGAGTGAAACAAAGATAGGTGAAAACACACTAGAATTGAACAATTAAGGCTCAAATCCTCACCAGCTAATGGCTATCAAATAATTCATTAAAATCAAATTCATTGCCACTTCACTTAAATCAAAATACAAGATCCATCACTTGTCATGTCTAAGTGAATCCAAGCTAATAATCATCTCAACTTGCAACTTTTACAGAAAAATTGAAGAAAAATCATGCTATTTTTCAAAAATTTTTTAGAAAATTTTTTGAAAAAAGATGGATGGAATGAAATGACTCTCTCCCCCACACTTAAATGTTGCATTGTCCTCAATGCCAGCACACAATCCAGTAAACAGATAAACAATACAATGTAAAGAGTGAAAAGAGAGAGTACAACCGGATGAACTTGCCAACGAAGATCTCAAAGGTGGCTAAGATGTTCATTGTAGCTGGTTAGCAATTTATTTCCTACAAAACAGAAACAAAACAAATTGTAATATAGAAAAGAAAAGAAAACTAAATCCTAAACTAAAAGAGGGCTCTATCAGCAACTAACTAATCATACGTATCAAAAACCAAAATCAAAACTACTTTATTCCTTCTTAACTGAACAAATTTGAGTCTCACTACTTTAAAGCATTTTGATTGATCATTTAGCGTTGACTCATGGACTTTCTCAACCATCAGTAGTTTAAGAAAGTCATTTTCAGCATATTCAAAAGCAGGAAGAGAAGAAAAATCAAATTTAAGACAATTAAAACCAAAGAAAGGAAATTTAAAATTAAACTTAAAAACACTAGACTCTAGACTCTCTAAATATCTATCAAAGCCAATAAAATCTACTTGACTCTCATCAGTAAGAGTCACTACATCAATATGAAAATCTAATTGCAACTTCTCACAGTCCTTTGAATTCAAGTTCTCTAAGGCATTTGACAGGTGCTTTTTCTCAATTTGGAGAGTCTGTTGATTGTTGGGAACTAGCTCACCAACTTTAAGAATTTGTTCTGAACTCTCAATAGGAGAAAAAACATCTTCCCTGATCAAAGAGACATCAGTAGGCTCACAAAATTCTAAACAATGATCAACAGCAAAATCAAGTCTCTGACTAGTATCAACAACAGCAGATGAATCAATAGGATGTTCAATATCAACACTATCTTTAAGCATACTATCATCAATACTAGTATGATCAGAAGAATCAGTCTTATCAATAATTCCAGTGCAAACAAAGGATTCCATGGATTTAACAGACTTATCAGACCTCAGAAACTCATTTATCTCAACACATATAGGACATGTATGCAATTCATCACATAAGCATTTAAGAGTTAAGTCTGATTCATCAACAAGCTGTCCAACAATCTCAATGTCTATATCATTATCACATGCTACATCTACTGTCTCATTAGTTACATCTTTACTTGCCAGTAAGGAATCATGATGATCAGAATATGTGAGAAACTCACTAGTCTCAATGAAAGAATTAATTTGGGAGTATTCATCACATATAGTAGATTCAACACACACATAGTCAAGAGATGCATCTAAATCAGCTATGTCACATGATCCAAATGGCATGTTATCCCTAAACTCAGTAGATGCATCATTAATAGGCTTATCAACTAATTCTAGACTAGGAATAGCATGATCATCACATTCCAAGTTACCCCCACACTTATCTACTACCCTAGACTCAAGAGATTCATCAATTGATTCAGAAATGAAATTTTCACTATAATCACAGCTAGGAGTAGACATCCTAAGTGCATCAGTACACAAGGGTTCATGAACATCAATAAATGTGTCAATTTTGTTCAATGAGCTACCACAATCAATCATATCAGGGGATTCAACAATTATTTCCTCATCAACAACATCATCATCATGTAATTCAGAATCAACAACATTATATGCATCGGGAATCGAAGTGCTATCATGCATACTAGATTCAGTTCTAACAAATTGTAAAACATTAGAAGATGGAAGGATATTACCTAATGGATAAGACTCTTCTTCTTCTATACATTCCCTTCTAATTTGCTCTTCAATTGATTCATTAGCACTTGAAGTCGGTTGATTCAATTGAATTCCTGAATCCTTCATCATGTTGTCAAGCCTTTGTTGCATTTCAAGATACCACCGTTCATGTTCTTGTTTGAATTGAAGATGTTCGGCATCCCTTTGTTGGATTCGAAGATCTAAGTCTTCCATTAGCTGCATCATCCTCTCTTTCGAACTCGATTCCTTTTGAAGCTCTTGTTGCATGTACCTCTCATGGTAGCTGTAAGGATGATATTGTGGCTCTTGCCTATGGAAGGTATGATATGGTTCATGATGAGAGTGGTAATTTGGGTGAACTCCATATAGTTGGTAGCATGGTGGTTGGAATTGTTGGTATTGTTGGCTTTCAAGACGGCCTTGAACCATTGTCATGGCGTTATCCATCCTCCGAGAAATCCTATGCTCTCTACAGGGATCATAAACACCTTGATTAGAATAATATTGATCCATTTATACGCAAGGAAAAATGAGAAGCATCATCACTTTAAGCACAAGTAAAATCACAAACAAATTATAACTAAAATAAACTCAATAATCAAGAAAATAAAATCAAATGAAGCTAAGACTTACTTAACTATGAAAAACACTCCTAAACAGAGGCTAATGATGCAAAATAAACTCACAAAAAATAAAGAAATTAAATCCAGAAAAATTGAAAAATTCCTAAAAAATTCGAAAAAATACTAAAAAATTCGAAAACGTGCCTCAAACGTTGGAATTTGGCCAAAAAATGGTGCACCTAATAGCTTTGCTATTACTTTTGCTCAAAACACCCAAAAACCTTGAAAAACAAAGTATGAGAATTTTCTGGGCACTTTGAACGAAAAATTCTAGCAAGCACTCAAATTAATACGCAATACCGAAATTACCCGATTCCAAGTTCGAAACAGAACAAAAATCAAATCAAAATAGAACCAAAACAAAAAGATAAAATAGAACAAAAACACTTAGAAAACTTTCTCAAACAATTGAGACTCCAAATCCCCGGCAACGGCGCCAAATTTTGACGGGCTTGTCGTGCAACCCTCAAAATAAAACTAGGTTGGATATTAAATATAGCAAGTGGCACAACATAGGTCATCTCCCTTGGAATTGGAATTCAATATTCAATTGGGTTCTTTAAGTGTTCTAAGGTCCTAGAACTATTTAATTTGGGGGTTTTTAATTGAATTAAACTATCCTAAACTGAATTGAAACAAAATTTCTAAATACTACCTAATTGGATAAATTGTGATGAATGATGGGCTTGTGACTAGCTTAGGAATCATCTCTTGGTATCCACTATCCTTATCCTATTCCAATTGTGGTTAATTCTGGCCTAAGAATTCCTAATTATGTTCATTACAAGTTATCTTGAGTTACCACACAAGAATCAAGAGATTAACAATCTAATGTTGAATTGAGACCTCAATCCCGCATTAAACCATTAACTCTTGTCTTTAAGATCAATGAACATCCAATTTGATTGATTAACTAATTAATTATCTTCTGATTCATCATCCAAAAATGTTTAATTAACTAACTAAACACTAAGGAATTCTCAAATCAAACAATCAAGCACAAAATATCACTCATGCAATTCATCGAACACCTTCGTGGCACACATGGGAGATTAGAGAGAATAATGAAAAATCAAATTCAAATTTAACCAATTAATTAACAAAAAGGGTTTCCTAATCAGTGTCTAACCAGCCACTAATTAATTACACAAATTTCTAATCAAATATAACTCAACCGAGATTATACAGAATAAGAAAAAGTGTAGGAAAAATAAGAAAATCTTAGCCATAATTTGTTGTTCATCCATGGATTCAAGCTTCTACTCAAGAGCTTCATCCCTTGCTAGCCTCAAGATGGAGATTAGATCTTCATTCGGTGGATGGATGGAGATGGAGAATGGAATGGAGATGGCGTCGTGTGGATGGAGGCGTGGGTGAATGATGGATGAATGGATGGAGGCGTCTCTGAATGGGAGGCGAGGGTTTGTATATATAGACGTTCCGAAGACGTGAATGAATGGAATTGTGTGTTGAATGGGCCAGGCTTGAATCAGCGTCGTGAGAGGTGAATGTATACGATGGATCCTCTCTCACGTGGCTTGCTTAATGATTTCACGTGCTCATTTATTCTGCTCGAATGCCTTCAGCTTGTACATGTTTACCCGTAGCATGTTTTCCCTTCTTTGTTCATATGAGTGTGGGCCCCATTGTGATTATAATAATCCACATTTGCTTCAGCGTTTTGCCCGTAACTTTCTTCTGCAGCTTTCCTTTTCCTCCATATCAGAACCAAGACTCGAGCTTCTGTTTACAGACCAGGAGCTGTTTCTATTTCTGCATGTATGTGTTCTCTCATGGACCTCCCAAACCCGTGGCTGTTTCTCTCATTTTCTCCTTCCCCTTGCCTGCTCAAGGCACCAGAACGTGGCTTCAAATCTGCTTTGGCCAGCTACAACTTCTGCATGCATTTTTCGCCGTTCTTTTTTTCACGTCCCATGCAGCGTGTTCTCTTCTTTTTCGCGTGAATTCCATGCAAAGCTCCAGCGTCTCCTCTCCAACTGCAATGAAGTCCGAAGATGGATGAGTGAATGAGCTTCAGGTTTTGCGTCTGTGAAGTTCGAAGAAGCTAAAATGAATAAGCAATGCGTCTCTCTCCAACTCCAGCGTCCGTAGAACCAGAAGCCAGCTCTCTCTCCATCTGCAGGTGTACCTCTGCTGTCCAGGTCGAGTCCAGAGAAGCTCCAGGCGTTTTCTCGTCTGCTTCTATGTGTGTTATTTGCTTCTGCACGAAACTGGACGTTGCTTCCTTCTCTTCTGTCTGCAGCTGCTCCTTGTTTAACTTGGCTCCTTTCCATTCTAACATGCTGCTTCATTCCATGTTCAGCTCGAGTTGTGAGCTGCTGTCTTCTTGTCTTTAGCCCAAGCTTCCACGTCTGTAGCTTGTGTCTTTCATGTAAGCTGCATGCTTTTCTTTTCATTTGTTTCCAAGGCCCTTCAACCCACGTGTTTTCTTTTCATTTTGCACTTAAGTTTCTCTTTAGCTCAAGCTCATGCTTCTTTAATCATTCCTTTCTTTTCTTTAAATCAAATGCTTGTTCAATCTCCCAATTCATATTAAAATTCTGCACAAAAGAGTAGGAAAAATCAAATAGACATATTCACAAAAAATTATTTAAAATAAAATGAGCATAAAAAACCAAATTTCTACAAATTAACTTCTAAAATATAGAAATGGCTATTAAAATGAAATCTCATCTAATTAAAGTCTTAAAGCCATATTTGGACATTAAAATGCCTAAATTAGGGGATTAAAATATATAAAATATCATGCTTATCAAATTCCCCCACACTTAAACCTTTGCACTCCTGGGCAAAACTTAAAATCCAAGTTACAAGAATGAATTTGAAACACCCAGCTAGAAGAATGGCATGTGGAAAAAGAAAATGGAAAATAAGGTGTAAAAATCGCAAGTTAGAACTAATCACAACTTTTCATTACTTCAACAATCTAAGCTAATTTCACTTGTATCAAGAATTAAGTTCCATGGCCATTTCATTTGAAAAGAATGAATTGAAATGCATAGCCCTCACATGGATTGGTGTTTACTCTCAACTTTCAAGTGTTTAGGCAATATGAATCACTCAAACTTCACCGATCAAAGTTCACTACCATAAGCTTGTCTAACTTCTAAGTCTCCACCACCCATGCTAAATGCAAAGCACAAATCAAAGGACTTTATTCAGGGTTGTAATGGGGCTAGGGAATGAAATGAGTGGATAACAAAAACAAGGGGAAAAACTAAACAAATGGATACCTTAGAACCTCAAGAGCACTCAATGACAATCTAGAATAGGGAAGAATGTGCATTCAAGGCCTTATTTCCAACAAGTATAAGCAACTATAAACTCAATCTAAAGTACTTCTTTCTTTTGATTTTCAATAACTTTTCCTCTCTCTTTTTTTTTTTTTTTTTTTTTTTGCTTTTCTATCTTTTCTTCTCTTTGCAATTTTTTTTTTTCTTAGAACAAATTCTTTGATTAACAATGGCCTTAATGGATGCAAAGCACACATTCACCTATCCTATTTAGATGTAATACTCCTTGAAATTCCTAAGGCATCTTAAAACAAGGTGGAAATTTTTTTTTTTTTTTTATTTGGCTATGGTTTAACAAGAAAAGAAAATCAAGGCTCGAAGTGGCTAAAACAATGGATAAAATGCATATAGGGTTGGCTTTTTGGCTCACTAGCTAAAATAGAAAGGAATGCCTTATCATTTTCATGCATGCAAATGCAATTATGGTCTCAACAAAGAATCAAGACAAGTTCTAGAGTGAAACAAAGATAGGTGAAAACACACTAGAATTGAACAATTAAGGCTCAAATCCTCACCAGCTAATGGCTATCAAATAATTCATTAAAATCAAATTCATTGCCACTTCACTTAAATCAAAATACAAGATCCATCACTTGTCATGTCTAAGTGAATCCAAGCTAATAATCATCTCAACTTGCAACTTTTACAGAAAAATTGAAAAAAATCATGCTATTTTTCAAAAATTTTTTAGAAAATTTTTTCAAAACAAAAAGATGGATGGAAAGATGGAAAATGAAACTCTCTCCCCCACACTTAAATGTTGCATTGTCCTCAATGCCAGCACACAATCCAGTAAACAGATAAACAATACAATGTAAAGAGTGAAAGAGAGAGTACAACCGGATGAACTTGCCAACGAAGATCTCAAAGGTGGCTAAGATGTTCATTGTAGCTGGTTAGCAATTTATTTCCTACAAAACAGAAACAAAACAAATTGTAATATAGAAAAGAAAAGAAAACTAAATCCTAAACTAAAAGAGGGCTCTATCAGCAACTAACTAATCATACGTATCAAAAACCAAAATCAAAACTACTTTATTCCTTCTTAACTGAACAAATTTGAGTCTCACTACTTTAAAGCATTTTGATTGATCATTTAGCGTTGACTCATGGACTTTCTCAACCATCAGTAGTTTAAGAAAGTCATTTTCAGCATATTCAAAAGCAGGAAGAGAAGAAAAATCAAATTTAAGACAATTAAAACCAAAGAAAGGAAATTTAAAATTAAACTTAAAAACACTAGACTCTAGACTCTCTAAATATCTATCAAAGCCAATAAAATCTACTTGACTCTCATCAGTAAGAGTCACTACATCAATATGAAAATCTAATTGCAACTTCTCACAGTCCTTTGAATTCAAGTTCTCTAAGGCATTTGACAGGTGCTTTTTCTCAATTTGGAGAGTCTGTTGATTGTTGGGAACTAGCTCACCAACTTCAAGAATTTGTTCTGAACTCTCAATAGGAGAAAAAACATCTTCCCTGATCAAAGAGACATCAGTAGGCTCACAAAATTCTAAACAATGATCAACAGCAAAATCAAGTCTCTGACTAGTATCAACAACAGCAGATGAATCAATAGGATGTTCAATATCAACACTATCTTTAAGCATACTATCATCAATACTAGTATGATCAGAAGAATCAGTCTTATCAATAATTCCAGTGCAAACAAAGGATTCCATGGATTTAACAGACTTATCAGACCTCAGAAACTCATTTATCTCAACACATATAGGACATGTATGCAATTCATCACATAAGCATTTAAGAGTTAAGTCTGATTCATCAACAAGCTGTCCAACAATCTCAATGTCTATATCATTATCACATGCTACATCTACTGTCTCATTAGTTACATCTTTACTTGCCAGTAAGGAATCATGATGATCAGAATATGTGAGAAACTCACTAGTCTCAATGAAAGAATTAATTTGGGAGTATTCATCACATATAGTAGATTCAACACACACATAGTCAAGAGATGCATCTAAATCAGCTATGTCACATGATCCAAATGGCATGTTATCCCTAAACTCAGTAGATGCATCATTAATAGGCTTATCAACTAATTCTAGACTAGGAATAGCATGATCATCACATTCCAAGTTACCCCCACACTTATCTACTACCCTAGACTCAAGAGATTCATCAATTGATTCAGAAATGAAATTTTCACTATAATCACAGCTAGGAGTAGACATCCTAAGTGCATCAGTACACAAGGGTTCATGAACATCAATAAATGTGTCAATTTTGTTCAATGAGCTACCACAATCAATCATATCAGGGGATTCAACAATTATTTCCTCATCAACAACATCATCATCATGTAATTCAGAATCAACAACATTATATGCATCGGGAATCGAAGTGCTATCATGCATACTAGATTCAGTTCTAACAAATTGTAAAACATTAGAAGATGGAAGGATATTACCTAATGGATAAGACTCTTCTTCTTCTATACATTCCCTTCTAATTTGCTCTTCAATTGATTCATTAGCACTTGAAGTCGGTTGATTCAATTGAATTCCTGAATCCTTCATCATGTTGTCAAGCCTTTGTTGCATTTCAAGATACCACCGTTCATGTTCTTGTTTGAATTGAAGATGTTCGGCATCCCTTTGTTGGATTCGAAGATCTAAGTCTTCCATTAGCTGCATCATCCTCTCTTTCGAACTCGATTCCTTTTGAAGCTCTTGTTGCATGTACCTCTCATGGTAGCTGTAAGGATGATATTGTGGCTCTTGCCTATGGAAGGTATGATATGGTTCATGATGAGAGTGGTAATTTGGGTGAACTCCATATAGTTGGTAGCATGGTGGTTGGAATTGTTGGTATTGTTGGCTTTCAAGACGGCCTTGAACCATTGTCATGGCGTTATCCATCCTCCGAGAAATCCTATGCTCTCTACAGGGATCATAAACACCTTGATTAGAATAATATTGATCCATTTATACGCAAGGAAAAATGAGAAGCATCATCACTTTAAGCACAAGTAAAATCACAAACAAATTATAACTAAAATAAACTCAATAATCAAGAAAATAAAATCAAATGAAGCTAAGACTTACTTAACTATGAAAAACACTCCTAAACAGAGGCTAATGATGCAAAATAAACTCACAAAAAATAAAGAAATTAAATCCAGAAAAATTGAAAAATTCCTAAAAAATTCGAAAAAATACTAAAAAATTCGAAAACGTGCCTCAAACGTTGGAATTTGGCCAAAAAATGGTGCACCTAATAGCTTTGCTATTACTTTTGCTCAAAACACCCAAAAACCTTGAAAAACAAAGTATGAGAATTTTCTGGGCACTTTGAACGAAAATTCTAGCAAGCACTCAAATTAATACGCAATACCGAAATTACCCGATTCCAAGTTCGAAACAGAACAAAAATCAAATCAAAATAGAACCAAAACAAAGATAAAATAGAACAAAAACACTTAGAAAACTTTCTCAAACAATTGAGACTCCAAATCCCCGGCAACGGCGCCAAATTTTGACGGGCTTGTCGTGCAACCCTCAAAATAAAACTAGGTTGGATATTAAATATAGCAAGTGGCACAACCTAGGTCATCTCCCTTGGAATTGGAATTCAATATTCAATTGGGTTCTCTACGTGTTCTAAGGTCCTAGAACTATTTAATTTGGGGGATTTTTAATTGAATTAAACTATCCTAAACTGAATTGAAACAAAATTTCTAAATACTACCTAATTGGATAAATTGTGATGAATGATGGGCTTGTGACTAGCTTAGGAATCATCTCTTGGTATCCACTATCCTTATCCTATTCCAATTGTGGTTAATTCTGGCCTAAGAATTCCTAATTATGTTCATTACAAGTTATCTTGAGTTACCACACAAGAATCAAGAGATTAACAATCTAATGTTGAATTGAGACCTCAATCCCGCATTAAACCATTAACTCTTGTCTTTAAGATCAATGAACATCCAATTTGATTGATTAACTAATTAATTATCTTCTGATTCATCATCCAAAAATGTTTAATTAACTAACTAAACACTAAGGAATTCTCAAATCAAACAATCAAGCACAAAATATCACTCATGCAATTCATCGAACACCTTCGTGGCACACATGGGAGATTAGAGAGAATAATGAAAAATCAAATTCAAATTTAACCAATTAATTAACAAAAAGGGTTTCCTAATCAGTGTCTAACCAGCCACTAATTAATTACACAAATTTCTAATCAAATATAACTCAACCGAGATTATACAGAATAAGAAAAAGTGTAGGAAAAATAAGAAAATCTTAGCCATAATTTGTTGTTCATCCATGGATTCAAGCTTCTACTCAAGAGCTTCATCCCTTGCTAGCCTCAAGATGGAGATTAGATCTTCATTCGGTGGATGGATGGAGATGGAGAATGGAATGGAGGATGGCGTGTGGATGGAGGCGTGGGTGAATGATGGATGAATGGATGGAGGCGTCTCTGAATGGGAGGCGAGGGTTTGTATATATAGACGTTCCGAAGACGTGAATGAATGGAATTGTGTGTTGAATGGGCCAGGCTTGAATCAGCGTCGTGAGAGGTGAATGTATACGATGGATCTCTCTCACGTGGCTTGCTTAATGATTTCACGTGCTCATTTATTCTGCTCGAATGCCTTCAGCTTGTACATGTTTACCCGTAGCATGTTTTCCCTTCTTTGTTCATATGAGTGTGGGCCCCATTGTGATTATAATAATCCACATTTGCTTCAGCGTTTTGCCCGTAACTTTCTTCTGCAGCTTTCCTTTTCCTCCATATCAGAACCAAGACTCGAGCTTCTGTTTACAGACCAGGAGCTGTTTCTATTTCTGCATGTATGTGTTCTCTCATGGACCTCCCAAACCCGTGGCTGTTTCTCTCATTTTCTCCTTCCCCTTGCCTGCTCAAGGCACCAGAACGTGGCTTCAAATCTGCTTTGGCCAGCTACAACTTCTGCATGCATTTTTCGCCGTTCTTTTTTTCACGTCCCATGCAGCGTGTTCTCTTCTTTTTCGCGTGAATTCCATGCAAAGCTCCAGCGTCTCCTCTCCAACTGCAATGAAGTCCGAAGATGGATGAGTGAATGAGCTTCAGGTTTTGCGTCTGTGAAGTTCGAAGAAGCTAAAATGAATAAGCAATGCGTCTCTCTCCAACTCCAGCGTCCGTAGAACCAGAAGCCAGCTCTCTCTCCATCTGCAGGTGTACCTCTGCTGTCCAGGTCGAGTCCAGAGAAGCTCCAGGCGTTTTCTCGTCTGCTTCTATGTGTGTTATTTGCTTCTGCACGAAACTGGACGTTGCTTCCTTCTCTTCTGTCTGCAGCTGCTCCTTGTTTAACTTGGCTCCTTTCCATTCTAACATGCTGCTTCATTCCATGTTCAGCTCGAGTTGTGAGCTGCTGTCTTCTTTTCTTTAGCCCAAGCTTCCACGTCTGTAGCTTGTGTCTTTCATGTAAGCTGCATGCTTTTCTTTTCATTTGTTTCCAAGGCCCTTCAACCCACGTGTTTTCTTTTCATTTTGCACTTAAGTTTCTCTTTAGCTCAAGCTCATGCTTCTTTAATCATTCCTTTCTTTTCTTTAAATCAAATGCTTGTTCAATCTCCCAATTCATATTAAAATTCTGCACAAAAGAGTAGGAAAAATCAAATAGACATATTCACAAAAAATTATTTAAAATAAAATGAGCATAAAAAACCAAATTTCTACAAATTAACTTCTAAAATATAGAAATGGCTATTAAAATGAAATCTCATCTAATTAAAGTCTTAAAGCCATATTTGGACATTAAAATGCCTAAATTAGGGGATTAAAATATATAAAATATCATGCTTATCAAATTCCCCCACACTTAAACCTTTGCACTCCTGGGCAAAACTTAAAATCCAAGTTACAAGAATGAATTTGAAACACCCAGCTAGAAGAATGGCATGTGGAAAAAGAAAATGGAAAATAAGGTGTAAAAATCGCAAGTTAGAACTAATCACAACTTTTCATTACTTCAACAATCTAAGCTAATTTCACTTGTATCAAGAATTAAGTTCCATGGCCATTTCATTTGAAAAGAATGAATTGAAATGCATAGCCCTCACATGGATTGGTGTTTACTGTCAACTTTCAAGTGTTTAGGCAATATGAATCACTCAAACTTCACCGATCAAAGTTCACTACCATAAGCTTGTCTAACTTTTAAGTCTCCACCACCCATGCTAAATGCAAAGCACAAATCAAAGGACTTTATTCAGGGTTGTAATGGGGCTAGGGAATGAAATGAGTGGATAACAAAAACAAGGGGAAAAACTAAACAAATGGATACCTTAGAACCTCAAGAGCACTCAATGACAATCTAGAATAGGGAAGAATGTGCATTCAAGGCCTTATTTCCAACAAGTATAAGCAACTATAAACTCAATCTAAAGTACTTCTTTCTTTTGATTTTCAATAACTTTTCCTCTCTTTTTTTTTTTTTTTTTGCTTTTCTATCTTTTCTTCTCTTTGCAATTTTTTTTTTTTCTTAGAACAAATTCTTTGATTAACAATGGCCTTAATGGATGCAAAGCACACATTCACCTATCCTATTTAGATGTAATACTCCTTGAAATTCCTAAGGCATCTTAAAACAAGGTGGAATTTTTTTTTTTTTTTTTATTTGGCTATGGTTTAACAAGAAAAGAAAATCAAGGCTCGAAGTGGCTAAAACAATGGATAAAATGCATATAGGGTTGGCTTTTTGGCTCACTAGCTAAAATAGAAAGGAATGCCTTATCATTTTCATGCATGCAAATGCAATTATGGTCTCAACAAAGAATCAAGACAAGTTCTAGAGTGAAACAAAGATAGGTGAAAACACACTAGAATTGAACAATTAAGGCTCAAATCCTCACCAGCTAATGGCTATCAAATAATTCATTAAAATCAAATTCATTGCCACTTCACTTAAATCAAAATACAAGATCCATCACTTGTCATGTCTAAGTGAATCCAAGCTAATAATCATCTCAACTTGCAACTTTTACAGAAAAATTGAAGAAAAATCATGCTATTTTTCAAAAATTTTTTAGAAAATTTTTTGAAAAAAGATGGATGGAATGAAATGAATCTCTCTCTCCCCCACACTTAAATGTTGCATTGTCCTCAATGCCAGCACACAATCCAGTAAACAGATAAACAATACAATGTAAAGAGTGAAAAGAGAGAGTACAACCGGATGAACTTGCCAACGAAGATCTCAAAGGTGGCTAAGATGTTCATTGTAGCTGGTTAGCAATTTATTTCCTACAAAACAGAAACAAAACAAATTGTAATATAGAAAAGAAAAGAAAACTAAATCCTAAACTAAAAGAGGGCTCTATCAGCAACTAACTAATCATACGTATCAAAAACCAAAATCAAAACTACTTTATTCCTTCTTAACTGAACAAATTTGAGTCTCACTACTTTAAAGCATTTTGATTGATCATTTAGCGTTGACTCATGGACTTTCTCAACCATCAGTAGTTTAAGAAAGTCATTTTCAGCATATTCAAAAGCAGGAAGAGAAAGAAAAATCAAATTTAAGACAATTAAAACCAAAGAAAGGAAATTTAAAATTAAACTTAAAAACACTAGACTCTAGACTCTCTAAATATCTATCAAAGCCAATAAAATCTACTTGACTCTCATCAGTAAGAGTCACTACATCAATATGAAAATCTAATTGCAACTTCTCACAGTCCTTTGAATTCAAGTTCTCTAAGGCATTTGACAGGTGCTTTTTCTCAATTTGGAGAGTCTGTTGATTGTTGGGAACTAGCTCACCAACTTCAAGAATTTGTTCTGAACTCTCAATAGGAGAAAAAACATCTTCCCTGATCAAAGAGACATCAGTAGGCTCACAAAATTCTAAACAATGATCAACAGCAAAATCAAGTCTCTGACTAGTATCAACAACAGCAGATGAATCAATAGGATGTTCAATATCAACACTATCTTTAAGCATACTATCATCAATACTAGTATGATCAGAAGAATCAGTCTTATCAATAATTCCAGTGCAAACAAAGGATTCCATGGATTTAACAGACTTATCAGACCTCAGAAACTCATTTATCTCAACACATATAGGACATGTATGCAATTCATCACATAAGCATTTAAGAGTTAAGTCTGATTCATCAACAAGCTGTCCAACAATCTCAATGTCTATATCATTATCACATGCTACATCTACTGTCTCATTAGTTACATCTTTACTTGCCAGTAAGGAATCATGATGATCAGAATATGTGAGAAACTCACTAGTCTCAATGAAAGAATTAATTTGGGAGTATTCATCACATATAGTAGATTCAACACACACATAGTCAAGAGATGCATCTAAATCAGCTATGTCACATGATCCAAATGGCATGTTATCCCTAAACTCAGTAGATGCATCATTAATAGGCTTATCAACTAATTCTAGACTAGGAATAGCATGATCATCACATTCCAAGTTACCCCCACACTTATCTACTACCCTAGACTCAAGAGATTCATCAATTGATTCAGAAATGAAATTTTCACTATAATCACAGCTAGGAGTAGACATCCTAAGTGCATCAGTACACAAGGGTTCATGAACATCAATAAATGTGTCAATTTTGTTCAATGAGCTACCACAATCAATCATATCAGGGGATTCAACAATTATTTCCTCATCAACAACATCATCATCATGTAATTCAGAATCAACAACATTATATGCATCGGGAATCGAAGTGCTATCATGCATACTAGATTCAGTTCTAACAAATTGTAAAACATTAGAAGATGGAAGGATATTACCTAATGGATAAGACTCTTCTTCTTCTATACATTCCCTTCTAATTTGCTCTTCAATTGATTCATTAGCACTTGAAGTCGGTTGATTCAATTGAATTCCTGAATCCTTCATCATGTTGTCAAGCCTTTGTTGCATTTCAAGATACCACCGTTCATGTTCTTGTTTGAATTGAAGATGTTCGGCATCCCTTTGTTGGATTCGAAGATCTAAGTCTTCCATTAGCTGCATCATCCTCTCTTTCGAACTCGATTCCTTTTGAAGCTCTTGTTGCATGTACCTCTCATGGTAGCTGTAAGGATGATATTGTGGCTCTTGCCTATGGAAGGTATGATATGGTTCATGATGAGAGTGGTAATTTGGGTGAACTCCATATAGTTGGTAGCATGGTGGTTGGAATTGTTGGTATTGTTGGCTTTCAAGACGGCCTTGAACCATTGTCATGGCGTTATCCATCCTCCGAGAAATCCTATGCTCTCTACAGGGATCATAAACACCTTGATTAGAATAATATTGATCCATTTATACGCAAGGAAAAATGAGAAGCATCATCACTTTAAGCACAAGTAAAATCACAAACAAATTATAACTAAAATAAACTCAATAATCAAGAAAATAAAATCAAATGAAGCTAAGACTTACTTAACTATGAAAAACACTCCTAAACAGAGGCTAATGATGCAAAATAAACTCACAAAAAATAAAGAAATTAAATCCAGAAAAATTGAAAAATTCCTAAAAAATTCGAAAAAATACTAAAAAATTCGAAAACGTGCCTCAAACGTTGGAATTTGGCCAAAAAATGGTGCACCTAATAGCTTTGCTATTACTTTTGCTCAAAACACCCAAAAACCTTGAAAAACAAAGTATGAGAATTTTCTGGGCACTTTGAACGAAAATTCTAGCAAGCACTCAAATTAATACGCAATACCGAAATTACCCGATTCCAAGTTCGAAACAGAACAAAAATCAAATCAAAATAGAACCAAAACAAAGATAAAATAGAACAAAAACACTTAGAAAACTTTCTCAAACAATTGAGACTCCAAATCCCCGGCAACGGCGCCAAATTTTGACGGGCTTGTCGTGCAACCCTCAAAATAAAACTAGGTTGGATATTAAATATAGCAAGTGGCACAACATAGGTCATCTCCCTTGGAATTGGAATTCAATATTCAATTGGGTTCTTTAAGTGTTCTAAGGTCCTAGAACTATTTAATTTGGGGGGTTTTTAATTGAATTAAACTATCCTAAACTGAATTGAAACAAAATTTCTAAATACTACCTAATTGGATAAATTGTGATGAATGATGGGCTTGTGACTAGCTTAGGAATCATCTCTTGGTATCCACTATCCTTATCCTATTCCAATTGTGGTTAATTCTGGCCTAAGAATTCCTAATTATGTTCATTACAAGTTATCTTGAGTTACCACACAAGAATCAAGAGATTAACAATCTAATGTTGAATTGAGACCTCAATCCCGCATTAAACCATTAACTCTTGTCTTTAAGATCAATGAACATCCAATTTGATTGATTAACTAATTAATTATCTTCTGATTCATCATCCAAAAATGTTTAATTAACTAACTAAACACTAAGGAATTCTCAAATCAAACAATCAAGCACAAAATATCACTCATGCAATTCATCGAACACCTTCGTGGCACACATGGGAGATTAGAGAGAATAATGAAAAATCAAATTCAAATTTAACCAATTAATTAACAAAAAGGGTTTCCTAATCAGTGTCTAACCAGCCACTAATTAATTACACAAATTTCTAATCAAATATAACTCAACCGAGATTATACAGAATAAGAAAAAGTGTAGGAAAAATAAGAAAATCTTAGCCATAATTTGTTGTTCATCCATGGATTCAAGCTTCTACTCAAGAGCTTCATCCCTTGCTAGCCTCAAGATGGAGATTAGATCTTCATTCGGTGGATGGATGGAGATGGAGAATGGAATGGAGATGGCGTCGTGTGGATGGAGGCGTGGGTGAATGATGGATGAATGGATGGAGGCGTCTCTGAATGGGAGGCGAGGGTTTGTATATATAGACGTTCCGAAGACGTGAATGAATGGAATTGTGTGTTGAATGGGCCAGGCTTGAATCAGCGTCGTGAGAGGTGAATGTATACGATGGATCCTTTCTCACGTGGCTTGCTTAATGATTTCACGTGCTCATTTATTCTGCTCGAATGCCTTCAGCTTGTACATGTTTACCCGTAGCATGTTTTCCCTTCTTTGTTCATATGAGTGTGGGCCCCATTGTGATTATAATAATCCACATTTGCTTCAGCGTTTTGCCCGTAACTTTCTTCTGCAGCTTTCCTTTTCCTCCATATCAGAACCAAGACTCGAGCTTCTGTTTACAGACCAGGAGCTGTTTCTATTTCTGCATGTATGTGTTCTCTCATGGACCTCCCAAACCCGTGGCTGTTTCTCTCATTTTCTCCTTCCCCTTGCCTGCTCAAGGCACCAGAACGTGGCTTCAAATCTGCTTTGGCCAGCTACAACTTCTGCATGCATTTTTCGCCGTTCTTTTTTTCACGTCCCATGCAGCGTGTTCTCTTCTTTTTCGCGTGAATTCCATGCAAAGCTCCAGCGTCTCCTCTCCAACTGCAATGAAGTCCGAAGATGGATGAGTGAATGAGCTTCAGGTTTTGCGTCTGTGAAGTTCGAAGAAGCTAAAATGAATAAGCAATGCGTCTCTCTCCAACTCCAGCGTCCGTAGAACCAGAAGCCAGCTCTCTCTCCATCTGCAGGTGTACCTCTGCTGTCCAGGTCGAGTCCAGAGAAGCTCCAGGCATTTTCTCGTCTGCTTCTATGTGTGTTATTTGCTTCTGCACGAAACTGGACGTTGCTTCCTTCTCTTCTGTCTGCAGCTGCTCCTTGTTTAACTTGGCTCCTTTCCATTCTAACATGCTGCTTCATTCCATGTTCAGCTCGAGTTGTGAGCTGCTGTCTTCTTGTCTTTAGCCCAAGCTTCCACGTCTGTAGCTTGTGTCTTTCATGTAAGCTGCATGCTTTTCTTTTCATTTGTTTCCAAGGCCCTTCAACCCACGTGTTTTCTTTTCATTTTGCACTTAAGTTTCTCTTTAGCTCAAGCTCATGCTTCTTTAATCACTCCTTTCTTTTCTTTAAATCAAATGCTTGTTCAATCTCCCAATTCATATTAAAATTCTGCACAAAAGAGTAGGAAAAATCAAATAGACATATTCACAAAAAATTATTTAAAATAAAATGAGCATAAAAAACCAAATTTCTACAAATTAACTTCTAAAATATAGAAATGGCTATTAAAATGAAATCTCATCTAATTAAAGTCTTAAAGCCATATTTGGACATTAAAATGCCTAAATTAGGGGATTAAAATATATAAAATATCATGCTTATCAAGTTCTCATCACACCATCCCATGTGGCTTTTCTTGCTTTCTGTATCTCTCTTCTTGACTTCTTCTCATCCCATGTGCACTTCTCCTGCATAAAATTCCCTTAATTCAATCCTTAATTCTTCTCCAAATAAATTCCTCTTTTAAATTCCATTTGCCCCTTAAAAATCTGCACAAAAGAATGAAAAATATTCAATAGAATTATTCACAAAATTATTTAAAAGAAATTCATGCATTAAAACTCAATGATTTTGCAAATTAATTCATAAGGTGCAAGAATGGCTACTAAAATCAATTATCCATCTAAGTAAATCCATTAAGTCTTATTTAACTATTAAAATGATTAAGTTAGGAGGAATAAAATGTATAAATATTATGCTTGTCAATCCTCACTTACTCTATGTCTTAGCTTAAACTCTGTGTTCCTACACACTGCATGGACAACAAATTATATCATTAACCCCTGATTGATTAAATGCCCATTAGAGAAAACTATTAAATCCTTGTATATATCTTGGATTAGCTCTGTTCCTAATCATTATCCAACTTTTACCCATCCCTATTCTCTATTTCCTACATTAGGTAACATAGGCAGTAAAATTTCAGCAATACGAACCATATTGTAATCAAGCCACACCTTCAATTTCTCATGTAGTTGCATAAAGCAAGCCACATTATAAACAAGAAATTGCAATTCAATCATAACCAAGTTTCATTTTCCACACCTAAAAATTTGAAACAACAATCAAAATTCAACTATCCACTACTATAAGTACCATATTATCCAACCAATGAATCCCCCACATACATGCGTTGGAGACTAGGTAAGTGATTCTTGATGCTAGAACTGATATAAGTGAATTAGGATGTACCATAGCATATTGTGTATTTAGGGTTATTCTAGAGTCTTAAAGAGTTGGGTCTATTGAAACTTATTTAAGGTGATCTAAGATTTGTTGGTAATGAAATACATATTTTAGTAAGGAAATGTATACCTTTGCTGATACAATGGTTGAAGTTCTGATATAAAGTAAAGTTTAATTAATTCAACTAATCCCTAAGTCCTTAAATGATAAATGCTAGTTTAGAGAGATAGATAGAAGACCAAATGTCAACAAAACCAAGTAATCCAGCCATAAGAGGGCCCTAGAACTCCATTAGAGGATGTACTAAATGGTTGGGATGGATATTTAAGAGTTCAAGATCAAAAGTAATTGGAGTCATGGCCAAAACTACTTGAGTTGCGGTCAGAATTCAAACAAAACTAAGGACTGTCGCAATGCGGATTGAAAACCTAGCTCAACACTTTTACAGAACTAAGCTACGCCATGGTGAGAATTGTTGTGCTGCGGCATGGATTGAAAACTTAGCTCAACACTCTTACAGAACTAAGTTGTGCTATGACGTGGTCATCTCAAGTCGCGGTAAGGATTGTGATTTTGCGCCACAGCGTGAGTATTTTAAGTAGTAGCGCAAGTTTAATATTTTTGTTCTAGAGTTACAGAATCTAACTTAGTCATGGCGATGAGTATTCAAGTTACAGTGTAATTATATTCTAATGTTTTTAAAGGTTCTAGTAACCATTTGAGTCACAGCAGAGATCCACCAAGTCACGACTTAAATTCCTAAATTCTTAATTTAGATTCTAAACTTCTAAAAGTCATAACTTTAAGCATGGTAGTGCATTTAAAGTGATTTTTTTTTTCTAATCTAGGTATTTTCTTGAGATCTATGCAATGGTGAATTGCCGAAGGCAGTTCGATCACTTATTTTTCCCAAAAAGGCATGTTTTAACCTTCAATTTTGAGATTTTTTGTTTTAATTTCTTCTCAAAAGAGGATGTTCAGATCTTAAAATGTAAAAGTTTATAACTTGAGTAAGGGATCTCTAAATTTAACAAACTTCAGCTCTAATTAAAGCTATATATGTCTACTTTATATTGTAAAAATTTCAGCCCAATCATACATCTTTTGTTTCTCAAAAATTGCATGACAATAGAATTGGTCTGGGTAACAATTCTACAGATTTACATTTTGCTGTCATAAATTTCAAAAATTTAAAAAATATTCCATATAACTCCAAAAATTACCATCTTAGGCTTGAATTAAACATCTAAATATCCTCTAATTGTCTACCAAGGTTTAGACCTAGACTCCACCATTTGGTCCTTCAAATGCATTCTTTTCCAAACCTGCCCTATTTAGGTCCTAAATTTGACACTATAAAGTATATATGTGCAAATGATGGCCTTAAACCATTCCACTAACCACCCCAACACTTCTAACAAGTTTCAAATCATATTTCAAGACTATTAGAACATCATAAACTCCCAAAAAATTTCTAGATCAAAATATGACTACCTAAGTTCTTTATACCACATATAAGTTACTATGCTACTTAGAGCTTTAGAGATCACAAAACCAACCATCATGCATTCAAAGTAGTAATATTAGAAGTCCACAATAATATCATAAGAACCACAAAGCACTAATCAAAATAATTGCATTTATGTCAGACCAAATACATCAAAATATTAAATTTCTTATTAAATCTTACCTCATTGCCTTAAGTCCCTCATTGCTATAGGTATAGTTTCAAAATTAAGTCAAGTCCTATGCTTAGCTTTTGCATGTCATATATGCATTTTACTAAAGAATCCAAAGAAATTACATATATCTAGCTCTGCTTGTTACTAGCTTCCATGGTCTTCTCCTTATTGGAGAAGCTAAGATAGAAGAAAGGATGAGATATGCAAATCTCAATAACCATAGAATCATTTCTACCTATATGCATATAGAATGCAATGCATGATATAATATAGTTAAAACATGCCAAAATAATGATGCAAATAGGCTTGAGTATAATGTAGAGGGATATTACAATCACTTAAATCATTTCACATACAATACTCAACATACAATACATATAAGAGGAAATAACTTTAGGTTACCTTTATCGTGACTTCTAACTCCAAAAAGTGTCCAATAATCACTTTAAGAAAACTTAACCTATTAAGTAAGAGAAAATTTAACATGAGTCAGTAGCTCCAATATACCACACACACATCATAATCACTTTTATTCTTTGAAATTCTTTTTGTATAAACTACTCACTATATTTCCATCCCAACTAAACCATTTAAAGCTCTTAATCCTAAACATCCTCCATCTCATCCCTTTATAATTCGCATATGTGTTTGCCTCAATAGTAAATTCATGCTAAATTACCACATTAGAGCTCATCTTCATTAAAAATTATCATTTAAGGTCTATCAAAGCTTAAAGGAGCATCATCTAATCATTAAAGCATTAAGATTGAATTTAAGGTTCCAAATTCACATCCATGGCTGCCCTCACTAAGAAAACCATAAAAAATCATTATATTTTTGCTCATTCTAATTATAAATTATCAATTAAGGCCTAGCCAAACCAAAAAGAACCATTACAAGCCATGGAGCTTGAATATTAAACCAAAAATCTTAGTTTACAAAACCTAGAGTTTATACTTCCTCTATAAATCAGAACCTAAGGCATTAATGGATGAAGAAGAAGATAGAATAAGAATTTTATAGGCTTCCCCAATTGAAATTAAGCTTACAATGATAAGAGATTCAATCTTTCACCCCTTCGTTCTTCTTCTCCTTCGTTTGCTCTGCCTTTTGCTCTGCTTCAAAAGTTGAGACTTAAGGCTGGAGCTATTGCAACATTGGTGTTTATCTAGGAGGAATTGAAAATTGAAGGTCTCCATAAAAGGTTAATAAAAATTTATGAGTTTTTTTATTAATAAAAAAAATGTTAGAAATTAAAATTGAAATTTTAGATATATGAAATGTTAGATATATTAATTTAATGAATTCTAAAAATTGAAATTTGAAAACACAACTTACATATATGAATTCTAAAAATTGAAAATTTAATTTATTACTAAATAATTATAAATAATAATCTATTAGTTTCTTAAAACTTAACTAAAAAAACTTTATTATTTAATATTTTGTGATGGTTTTATTTATAGTTTTATTTTTTAATTAATGATTAAATAATTCATAAAATTAAATAAAAAATTAATTTTTTAAAAATCAAATAGATTGTAATTATTTATCTAAAAATTAAATAGTTATAATAAAAATATCTATTTGATTTATTTTGTATGTTTGATTAATTTTTATATAATGCAAAAATCTAGATTTCGAATTTGAGATAAGAAGCATATATGTAGATAAAATTTCAATGTTAACTTTGATGGACATATAGGTAACCTGAAGAAGAGAATGTAAATTTGAGAATTGAATAAATAAATAATAGAGTTTTGAATTTGATAGAAGAAGCATATAACTATACAAATCTTTGTTCTTTTCTATGATTTTTAAATTTAATTTTTAATCTCAAAAATTTATTAAAACTCTATATACATATTTTCTTTAGTTTTGAACAATTAATTAAAATTTTAGCATATGATAATAAAATATGAATAAACTTTGTAGCAAATTTTAATGAATAAAATTTTTGAATTATTATATTTACCCAATTTAGGGATGAAAGAACCTTTTCTATTTCATAAATAAGTGCTATTATAAATTTTTAAAATATATATATATATATATATCTTTTTACTCATTTTATTCTTTATTTTGAATTAGTATTTTAGGGGATAAACCCTTGTATAGTATTTTAGGTTTGATTAATGATTAAAAATTAGATAAAGAATAATTAAAAGGAAAGTTTCAATAAATGTTATATAATAAATACATTCTTTGACATTATCTATTTTATTTTATTTTGTATGTTTGATTAATGATTATATAATGCTAAAATCTAGATTTCGAAGAAGAAGGAAATAAAATAGAGATGACATTTTGAATTTGACATAAGTAGATAAAATTTTAGTATTAGTTTCGATTGACACATAAGTGATTTATAGAAGAGAATATATGTCTAAGGATTAATTGAAAAGAATGGACATGAGTATAGGTGTAAATGAGTAAATAAGTAATGGAATTTCAAATATATTTTCTTTCAAGCATTCCCACTCTATCCTACTTTTTCATTACTTCTTCATTTATTCATGTATTTTATTGTCTTTTCAATGTATCCCATTTAGGATACTAAAATTTTACCATTCATTCAATCAATCACTTTCATCTTCATTTTCTTCTTTAAAATAAATTATTTTCATTTGTCTTTGAAATTTTATTAAAATTTTAATTTATGATTTAAATAAAATAAATAATAAAGTAAAATTAACTCTCAATATATAATTTGCAAAACAATCATATTAAATTATTTAAATAAATTAGTTTAAATCATATATATTCATAATATTAAAAATAAGACATGATTGACTATATAATAAAATAAAATATTGATATAAATTTGATAACAGAGATTAAATTAAGAATTTTTCTGATTTTGGTCTATTGCACTATTTATTTGGTCCGAAAATGAACTCTATCACACAAGGCTCAAATAATGTCTAATTACCACGAAATTTTATACAAAGAAACTATACATTCACAGTGACTCGTGCCAACTAGAAGCATCTCAATTGGAGGTCTAGAGAGGGAGATATAAATTTTTGAACATTCTATCCAATATTAGGAGTTTTGCCCGACCTAAGTTACTTTTCTATTAAATTTCAAGTCTGGGCTACCTGAGCTTATCTAAAAATATTTTTCCCCTCTAGCTAACATCCACAGTTTTTTAAATTGGTATCATTTACATAGATTAGATTTTTTTAGAATTAATTGAACATTTTTAAAATTTTCTATAGAATTCTATGACAATTCCAAAATGCAGTTTGACCTCTGGACCTTCTCAGATGTCAAACGTCCTCTATGATAGATGCTATGGCTTGGGCATATTTTTAATATGAAGTAAACATCTTTATATTTTCAGAATGACCAAGAATGCATGTTTCTAATTTTTTTAGAATTAGTTATGATTTTCCAAAGTTTGGACAGAAAAGAGGCAAAGGTTGTCCAAAAATAAACCTCCATATTTTATGCTTTATTTCGGTTTTCTTAAGTTGTGAGCCACATTTTATGATTCAAATGAGTTGTATACATGTGATTAAATATGAAAAAGTATAAGATGAGCTCACATGGTCCACGTGACACCAAATGAAAATTTTAAATATGACGTATGTGAGGAAATATATTATTTTATTCCCTTTTTCCTTACACTCTCATGAATGTGATAATGTGAAGCATGTGTATATGATGAGATGAGCTAGAAATTATGATGTTACATAATCCATTGATTTATATGGTCTATGGCCTCTTGGATATGTATAATTATTATAATATGTGATGTATAAATGAAAGGATAAGATATGTGAATGCTAGAATGTAATTTGAGTATGTAATGTCAAGATATGCTTCTTGAAAGTTTGATGTGAGTATGTATAATTGCTTGTGGCATAGCCAAAATGAGAGGCATAGAGTTTGGGACCATTTTGGTAGCTCACATAAGCCCTAATTATGCTTTTAGACTTACCCAAGAAGTGTCAAACCCCAAGGAAAGCCATTTGGACATTTTGATATCCCATATGGAGCAAAAATTGACCAATTTAGAACCCTATGTCACTTTTTGTCCAAATGAGCTCTTCTTGATCTGAGATTTGGCATGCAATTAGAACTTATTGAGATCTTTTTGAAAAGCTAAAGAACAGAATTTTTGGAGTCTAGAGAATATTTGATGAATTTTCAAAGTTGAGAAATTTTCTGATTTTGGTCATATCACTGTTTATACTGATCCGAAAATAAAATCTATCACATAGGGCTTAATGATGTCCAATTACCACAAAATCTTATATAGAGAAACTAGATATTTACAATGACTTGTGCCAACTAGAAGAACCTCATTTGGATGTCTAGAGAGGGAGATATGAATTTTTAAATATTTTATCTAGTATTAGGAACTCCAGCCGACCTTTGTTACTATTTGATTGGATTTCAAGGTCTGGGCGTGCTTGAGCTAGTCTAGAGTTATTTTTTCCCTCTAGATAACATCTACAGCCTTCTATATTGGTATTATTTGCATTGATAATATTTTTTTGGAATTAATTGGACATTTTTGAAATTTGCTACAGAATTCTATGATAGCACCAGTGGACAGCTTGACCTCTAGACCATTTCGAATGTCAAACGTCCTTTGTGTTGGATGTTATGGTCTGGATATATTTTTAGCATGAATTAGACATCTGTAGCTTTCCATAATGGCCAACAATGTATGATTTCAATTTTTCTAAAATTAGTTATCATTTTTCGAAATTGTGACAGAAAAGTAGAAAAATCTGGTCGAGAATATGAATGTATATTTTGAGCTTCCCTTTGAGTTTCTTGAAATGTAGGCTAATTTTGATGGTGTAAATAAGTTGTGTTCATGTGATTAAATGTGAGAATGTAATGTATGAGTCCATATGGCCCATGGGACTCCAAGAGAAAATATTTCTATATAGCGCAACACAAAGAAATGTAATATTTTAATGCTATTTTCCCACTTTCTAGTGTAATTCATGGTATGAGACTTAGAGGTGACATGAGGCAAGGCTAGAAATGCATGATGTTACATCGAATTCACATGCATGTTCCTACCATAACACTATTATTATGATAATTTTATTCAACAATAGAATCTTTGCCAAAGATCCCTATCTGTGGAAGAATATACTAAGGAATTTAAGAAACTCATGATGAAGTGTGACATCGAAGAAAAGGAGGAGCTAACAATAGCCCGCTATCTTGGAGAGTTGAACACTACCATTGCCCACCCTATCCAACTGTAACAATACTGGACCTTAGACGACATTATCCGTCTAGCTATCCATATTAAGAAGCAGTTACCAAAAAATACCCCATACCAACCTTCTTCCTTTACTAGGTATCCTTCTAATACCCGCAAGACACAAGATCAACAATCTAATTCTTCAAACAAACCTCCACTTAAACCTACCAAAGATACCAATCCCAAGGCACCCAAGTGTTTCAAATGTCAAAGGTTTAGCCACAGTACCTCTGAATGTCCAAACCACAAAGTTGTCACCAACATTGAAGGGAAAGCCCATGAAGTATCTGAAGATGAAGAAGAAGAGCCAATGTATGATGAAGAATTCATTTATGTAGACCCTAGTGAATCGCTGGTGATTAGACAAAACCTACACACAGTGCAAGCAAAAGAAGAACTATGGTTGAGGTACAATATCTTCCGCACCCATTGCACTACTCAGGGCAAAGTATGTGATGTAATCATTAATAATGGAAGTTATGATAATGTAGTATCAAACTAAATGGTAGAGAAGTTGAAACTGTGAAATCAAAATCACTAACATCCATAAAGTTATGGTGGCTCAAAAAGGGAAGTGAGGTAGAAGTTTCTAAATGATGTCTTATTTATTTTTCAATTGGTACAACATATCAAGATGAAGTATAATGTGATGTTATTCCTATGGATGCCTGCTATCTCCTTCTTAGGAGACCTTGGCAATATGACTAGCATGCCCTATATGACAATTATGCAAACACCTATTCCTTTATGAAAGATGGAGTGAAGATTAAGCTAGCTTCATTACTAGATATTGAATATAACCAAGGAAAGAAGGAATCCAAGCCTTAGTTGCCAAGGAGTAGTTCAAGGTGACGAAAGTGGAAGCCCAAACCATGAGTTTTGTTTTGTTATTAAAATCAAATGATGGGACCACTATTTAGCTCGAGATTAAACAAATGCTAGCTAAATTTCCAAATGTTATACTAGAAGAAATTCTGCCTAGACTACCGCCTATGCAAGACATCCAACATGCAATTGACTTTATTCCAAGAGCTATCATTCCAAACAAACTAGCTTATAGGATGAATCCATAGGAACACACTGAGATTCAAAATCAAGTTGAAGAGTTGTTGAAGGAAGGCCTAATTTGAGAAAGTGTAGTCCCTATACTATGCCTATACTCTTAGTACCAAAGAAGGATAGGAGTTAGAGAATGTGCATTGATACTTGAGCAGTCAACAAGATCACAATTAAGTATTAGTTTCCAATACCCAAGCTCGATGATATGCTCAACCGGCTACATGGAGTTGCTATTTTTTCCAAGATTGACCTTTGTAATGGATACCATCAAATCAAAATTCAGCCAAGGGATGAATGGAAGACCACCTTCAAAATAAAAGATGGCCTGTATGAGAGGATTGTGATGCCTTTTGAGTTATCAAACATTCCTAGCACATTCATGCACCTGATGGACCAAGTACTTTGGCCTTTCATCTGTTAATTTATAGTTGTTTACTTTGACGACATTCTCATTTATAGCAAGAATCAAGAAAAGCACTTAGAACACCTATGGCAAGGGCTATAAACTTTTTGTGAATAAAAACTTTATGCCAATCTAAAGAAATGCTCCTTCCTAACCAACAAAGTAATATTTTTAGGATATATTATCATGGCTGAAGGTGTTCGAGTAGACCCAAGCAAAATAGAAGCCATTAACAGTTGGCCAACTCCAAAGTTTGTCCATGACATTCAAAGCTTCCATGGATTAGTGTACTTCTATATGAGGTTCATCAGAAACTTTAGCTCCATTGCCAAACCTCTTACAAACTGCATTAAAAAAGATACGTTCAAATGGATAAAGCAAGCTTAGAAAAACTTTGAAGAGCTAAAGAAACATTTGATAGAAGCACTTATGCTAGCCCTTCCAAACTTTAACCAAGTGTTCAAAGTCAGTTGTGACGCATCCAACACTGGGATTGGTGTTGTTCTAAGCCAAGAATGACATCTAATCGCTTTTTTCAGCAAAAAACTCAATGAAGGAAAACTCAAATACTCCACTTATGACTAAGAATTCTATGCCATCATTCGTGCTTTACAACATTGAAGCCATTATTTGTTGAACAAAGAATTTATTCTCTACTCTGATCATGAAGCCCGCAAGCACTTGAACTCTTAATAGAAGATCAATCATAGACATGCTACTTGGAGCGAGATCCTTTAATCTTATATATTCCTGCTTAAGTACAAGGTTGGAACTATGAACTCTGTAGCTGATACGCTTAGCCAAGGTCATACTTTGCTATCTACTCTTTAAGCAAAAGTTATTAGATTTAAAACCATCAAAGAACTATACCAAGATGACCTTAATTTCTATGAAGCATGGAGTTTCACAAAAGCACAACCCTTTCAACATTACCATAGGCATGAAAGTTTTTATTTCAAAGAAAAGCCATTTGCATTTCTCAATGTTCGTTACAAGAAGAAATCATCTGGGAAGCTCACAATGGAGGATTAGTAGGTCATTTTGGACAAGACAAAACTATGGCCTTAGTCAAAGAGAATTTCTATTAGCCAAAGCTTGAAAGAGATGTAAATAGGCACACACAAAGGTGTAAAACTTGTCACGTAGCCAAGACCAAGAGCCAAAACACTAGATTGTACATACCTCTTCCAATTCCAGAAGCACCCTAGGAAGACGTTAATATGGATTTTGTTCTTGGACTACCTCAGACTTAACAACAAAAAGATTCCATAATGGTTCTTTATGGATAGATTCTAAAAAATGACACATTTTATTGCCTACCACAAGATGAATGATATTATTCAAGTTGTAGACTTATACTTTAAAGAGATTATTCGTCTTCATAGCATTCTGAAAACTATCACTTCTTATCAGGATGTCAAGTTTAAGTTACTTTTGGAGAACTCTGTGGAAGTAAATAGGAATTAAACTTCAATATAGCAATGTAGCCATCCTTAAATAGATGGACAAACTGAAGCCATTAACAAGATTTTGGGAAATCTATTTCGAAGCTTTATCAGGAAGAATTTGAAGTAGTGGGACCTTATCCTTGCACAGGTTGAGTTCGTCTACAACAACTCAACTAATCAAGCCACTAGAAAATGCCCATTAGAAGTGGTTTATGGTGCTTGTCCACTTAGTCCATTGGACTTGACCCTTTCAATTGACAATCAACAATACAGTGTAGATGCAGACCAAAGGGCAAAGGAAATTAAAAAACTACATGAACAAGTTTGAGAGCGGATTCAGAAACAAAACTACAGATACAAAGCTCAATGTGATAAGCACTGTAGATTGTAAACTTTCAAAGTAGGAGACTTAGTATGGATACATTTACAAAAAGAACGATTTCCTAATTAACCAAATGCCAAGTTGTCACCCAGAACTGATGGTTCATTCAAGGTTGTGCAAAAGATTAACAATAATGCCCACAAAGTAGAGTTGCCAAGTGCCTATGGAGAATTTGCCACTTTCAATGTTGTCGATCTTTCACCCTACTTTGATGACAATGTAGAGCTTGACTCGAAGGCAAATCATGTCCAACCTAGAAAGGATGAAATGGCTTCATCATAACCCCTATAACCCCTTAATTTCTATAACTCTTATAACCCCCAATAATGAGTTATTTGTAACTTCCATAACCCCCATAACCCCATTTAGGTTTTAATGTCTTGGTTGAAAATTATGGATGAAAATAGCCTTTGGAACTGGTATAAATAGGACTCCCCATTGTGTATTAGCAAAAAAAAAAAAAAGCAATAACAATTTCTCTTCTTCTAATTGAGAGTAATTCCTCTCTTCTAGTTTCTGCACCAAGCTAACATCTCTCTTTTTCTACTTCTATTAAAGATATATGGTAGGTGATAAATGTTATTTTTATATCTTCTATTCCTCCTAACTTAGAGTTTTTAATGATTAAATATGACTTTTAGATTTTAATCAAATGAGATTTTATTTTAATAGCTACTTTTGCACTTTAGGAATTTATTTGCAAAATTATTGATTTTTAATGTTAAAATTTCTTTTAAGGATTTTTTTGATATCTTTCCTATTAAATATTTCCTATTAATTGTGTAGATTTTTAATGGGTAGTTAGAGATTGAATAGAAAATTGAATTGAAGAAGAAAAAAAAGAGAAGAAGGCAGTTAACGTGGAAGCTACATGGAGAGCAAGGAGTAAAACACAAGGATAAGAAGCATGAGCTGCACGATGGAGAAGCACACTCATATGAACATTGATGACTCCCTAATTTAGGATTAAAAAGGAATATATTTGATATTAAATTAGGGAGGCAAAGTACTTTTCTCTTGATTAATATGGTCAAATGTGTATTCAATCAAACAAAATAAAGAAAGTGTTTCAACTGCAACATTTTTATCAGTTTGAGCCTCATTTTATGATTGATTTTGATTTCAGAGAAAAGTAGAAGATTGTAGAAAGAATTGAAAAAAGAGAGGGAAGCTGAAAAGTGAAAATGCAAATGGAACAAGTCCTCTCATTACAGCTAGAACATAATTTGATGTAGTGAGGATGTACTTTCATTGAGGCGAGGAAGGCACTTCGCCATAGCGAATTCACGTTACATAGAAATTCTAGGGAGCAACTCGCTATAGCGTAGCAGTAGTGAAAGCAGCAGAAATCTGGGAACCTATAAGCTCTCACCATAGCGAGAGTCACTCCTCACCATAACGAGATCGACCTCTGAAACACACAGCTTTGACTTACAAGCTAAAAGAGAGGAGAGGAGGCTAGGGCTTCGACATTCAGCAAGAGAGGAGAGTTCTGGTTGACTAGGAGAGGAGGAAAATGCATAAGAGGTGTTGGGCAAGCTCTATACTGATCGAGAAATCATTGATTCTATCATTTATTCTTCCCATTAGGTGTTTCTACTCCATCTTCCCTTCTAGTTGATGGTTGTTGATATGTTTGCTGAGATTGTTTGTGGATTTCAAGCCATAAGTGGCTAAATTTTGTAACCCTTAGGGATTTTATGAACTTTTAATCTTTGGAGATTGTCTCTCTTGTTATTATGTTGGATTATTGAAGATTTTAGTGTTTAATTTGAATTATGGTTTCATTCCATTGATTGTCCTCCTTTAGTTTGATTATAGGTTTGGTAATTAACCTTTAAAAGAAGGGAATTACTTATAGACCATTGATTAAGCAACTTAGGATTAGGCATAGTCTAATTTGCACTTATGGTAAAAATATACTCGGGGGCCCTAGGTAGTCTGGATAAGGTCTGAGCGTAATTGAATATTAACTACTCATTTAAGATATCAAAGAGTTGAGTTGATATAGAGGTTAAATGGATCGAAAGACATTTGTACCCAATTAGACCTTTGACTCTAAAATTGATAATAAGCCAACTAATACAAAAGGGGATGATTGACATTGTGTAAAAAAAGGGATTAGAATTCCTGAGGTGTCTTTAATTGCTTATTTTCGATTAAACCAATCTTTCATTATTGTTAATTGCATTTGAATTAATTTTCATAAAAACCCAACTACAATTTGATTTGTTTAACTAAAATGAATATGAGAACTCTAATGCCTAGTCACCAATCGTACTGATTCTCTAAGGGAATGATCTTGATTCATCACGTACTACTCTTACGACCCGTACACTTGCGGTGTCATTATTCTGGTGAGCATTAAGTTTTTGGCACCGTTGCCGGGGAATAAAGGCAATTGGTAAAGAGAATTAGAGGGCTTTGAGTAGTTTTACTTTAAACACTTAGTTTCTTTTTATTTACTCTCTTGTTTATTTATGCTTTCATTTGTTAGTTTTAGTAATTTTATTAATATTTCTTTAGTAATTACCTTTTGGTTTCCTTGGTTTAGTGGGACTCTTGATCTGTACTCCTTTGTTTTCACAGGTACATAGTTTATGCCACCTAAATCCAAATCCATGAGAACACCTAGAAAGACAAGGAGTTTGATAGATATTCTGGCTGAGGGGTCTGAGCTAATCCAACCTGAGGGTGAGATAAACGTTCTTACCACAAACATAGCACACGAAGATAATCAAAATCGCACTATTAAGTATTTTGTAGGAAGAACCATGAGAACTACTTAGCCTAGCATCATAGTACCAGACTTTCAAGCTGCCAATTTTGAGCTAAAGCCTGTGATGATCTCTATGTTATAGCTCAATGGATAGTTTACTAGAGAGAGGTCCGATGAAGATCCCAACTATCATATTCTATCATTTTTGGAAGTATGTGATTCATTCAAGCAGAATAGGGTACCAAGGGATGTTCTGAGACTTAGACTGTTCCCACTCTCTCTATAAGAAAAGGCTAAGGAATGGTTATTAACTTTACCAGAGGGTTCAATTGACACTTGGGATAAGTTAAAGGCAAGGTTCAAAGCTCGCTTCATTCCAAACAATAGAATAGCTGATGCTTGTCGTGAGCTTATTAACTTCAAGAAAGTTTCATATGAGCATTTGTATGCTGCATGCCAAAGATACAAACATTTGCTCTGCCAGTGCCCGAGTCATGGGATGGATAACTGTGCCGTTATTCAGAATTTATGCACACGTCTAACCCCACAAACTGATACAATGTTGGATGCTATTTTGAATGGGCGTTAGGATGAAATGCCTGTAGAAGATGTTATTCTGGTATTGGACACGTTATCTGAAAGCTATGTGCAAAGAGGGGGTGATAAAAGGGTGAGTGCTAATGTTGCTAATGCTTAAGAAGATTCCTCCATTTCACTTGCCACCATTCTCTCTGCTCTGAACAAGAGATTTGATATGTTGGAATCTCAAGTGGCCCTAACTACTTGTAAAAATTGTGGGGATCTACACTCAACGGATTATTTTCTTTTTGCATCTACAAAATCAGTTAACTATGTGAGGAACTTTTCAAAGAATCAGAATCCTTATTCAAACACCTACAATCTTGCATGGTGTAATCACCCGAATTTCTCTTGGAAGAATGGCCCACCACTTAATCAGCTATCATCCTCTGGAACAAGGCCAACTCAACCTCCTGGGTTCTCTTAAGTGGCAAGGCAAAATGTGCCTATTCAGGAGCCCAAAATGAATTTAAAGGATGTTTTGGCTAAATTCATGACCACTCAAACCAAGAATAATGAAGAGTAAGCTGGCATTAATGCAAGGGTAGATTCCTTTCTTAAGAATATAGAAGTGCAAATGGCACAGTTAGCTTCTGCTGTGAATGCACTACATCAAAGAGGTGCTAAGTGATACAATCCCTAATCCAAGGAAAGATGGTAAGGCAGAATATAAAGCTGTCACTTTGAGAAGTGGTAAAGAGTTCTCTGAAGTACAAGTTCAAGTGAAGGAGCCAAACAAGGTGAACTCTAAGGGTCCATCAGGCGTCACTCAGATTGAAGATGAAGAACTTTAATAGGAAAAAGAGTGAAAGACTACTAGTTTGAAGGAAAAAAAGAGGATAAGAAGGAAAAACTTAAAGTGCAAAAGTCTGAAGAAAAGAAAGTGGTGCATCCTAAAGTAGTGTCATTGCCTCCATTTCCTCAGAGATTGCAAAAGAACGTCTTGATTAGCAGTATAAGAAGTTTTTGGACACGTTTAAGCAACTTCACATCAATATCCCCTTCTCTGAGGCTTTAGAGCAAATGCCTAAATATGCTAAGTTCCTTAAAGACATGCTTAACAAGAAGAAGCAGTTTACCGAATTTGCAACAATGGCTTTAACAAAAGAGACCACTAATATCCTCAAATCCAATCTTCCAACCAAGTGCAAAGACACTGGTTCTTTCTCTATCCCTTGCATGATTGGGGATAAATTTGAGGGTCGAGCACTTTGTGATTTAAAATCTGCTGTGAATCTCATGCCCCTATCTATTTTTCGAAAGCTACAGATGGGTGAGGCTAACCCAATGACTGTCACCTTGCAACTGGCTGACAGAAGCTTTTCTTATCTACACGGAATCATTAAAGACGTGCTAGTAAAGGTTGGCCTGTTCATTTATCCTGCTAATTTTATTGTGCTTGATATTGAAAATGATAGAGATATACCATTGATAGTGGGGAGTCTATTTCTAGCTATTGGTAGAGCACTAGTTGATGTGAAAAAAGGAGAAATTATAATGAGACTTGGAGATGAGCAAGTTACCTTTAGTATGGATAAAGCTATGAAGCATCTGGGTAGTGTGGAAGAATGCTCAAGGTTGTCTATTGTTGAGGAGGTAATTCAAGAAGAATTGAATTCTTTCGCTTTCACAGATCCTCTTGAAGCAGTACTTATTGGTAAACCAAATATTGGAAAGGTCATGAGAATGGAGGTTGAGCACAAACTTAATGCACTTAGACCTGTGGCCAAGCAGAATGGCCATTTTGAATCATTGGAGCTGACTTCACGAAAAACTTATGCACTCCCACCATCCATCAA
Organism: Erythrophleum fordii; assembly: GCA_032878935.1. Taxonomy (NCBI): domain Eukaryota; kingdom Viridiplantae; phylum Streptophyta; class Magnoliopsida; order Fabales; family Fabaceae; genus Erythrophleum; species Erythrophleum fordii. Next base: position 36,667,543 of record JAVQMF010000053.1, read on the forward strand.
ACAGCCTCTAATGTTAAAGTTGAAACCTCTTTCACCGCATCTAAAATATACTTATTTAGGGGAAAGAGAGACTTTACTAGTCATAGTCTCATCTGCATTAATACTTTCCCAAGAAAAATAACTGTTAAAAGTGTTAAAAGAGCACAAAAAAGCCATCAATTGGACCATAGCTGATATAAATAGGATTAGTCCAGCCATTTGCATACACAAAATTCTCTTAGAAGATGGCCATAACAAATTAGTGGAGAATCAAAGGCGATTGAATCCTATAATGAAAGAAGTGGTCAAGAAAAAGATTATCAAGTGGCTTGATGTTGGTATTATCTGTCCCATCTCAAATAGTGACTGGGTAAGTTTAGTGCAATGTGTCTTTAAGAAGGGAGGAATGACAGTGGTGAACAATGAGAAAGATGAAATGATTACCACAAGAATAGTTACAGGCTGGAGAGTTTGTATAGACTACAAGAAGTTAAACACGGCTACAAGAAAGGATCATTTCCCACTTCCATTCATCGATCAGATGTTAGATCGGTTGGCAGGAAAAGAATTCTTTTGATTCTTGGATGGTTATTCTGGGTACAATCAAATTGCTATTGCCCCTGAGGATAAAGAAAAAACCACTTTCACATGTCCATATGAAACTTTTGCATTCAGACATATGCCCTTTAGATTGTGTAATGCTTCTGCCACATTTCAAATATGTATGATGTTGATTTTCTCTGACATGATTGAGCATATCATGGAAGTCTTTATGGATGACTTCTCAGTATTTGGCATCACTTTTGAAGAATGTCTAGATAATTTGACACGGGTTTTGCAAAGATGTGAGGATACCAATTTAGTCTTAAATTGGGAAAAGTATCACTACATGGTTTGTGAAAGTATAGTGCTTGGGCATAAGGTATCAAAAAGAAGATGGAGGTGGATCGAGCTAAGGCTTTCTGTGATTGAGCAATTACTGCCACCTACTAATGTGAAAGCTATTACAAGTTTCTTGGGACACGCTGGGTTCTATCGGAGATTCATCAAAGATTTCTCAAAGGTAGCAAAACCTCTATCTCAATTACTTGAAAAGGATACTCTTTTCAAGTTGGATGCAAATTGCTTGAAAGCTTTTGAAGAGCTTAAGCAAAGACTAATCATCGCACTAATTATGTGCGATGCAAACGATTATGTGGTTGGAACTGTGCTTGGCCAGAGACATGGTAAGATCTTTCATCTTATTTACTATGCAAGCAAAACTCTAGTTAGAGTACAGGTAAACTACTCAACTACTGAAAAAGAGATGCTTGCTGTTGTCTTTGCCTTTAAGAAATTTAGAGTGTATTTGATGGGCACTAGAGTTATAGTTTATACTGATCATGCTACTATCAGTTATCTGTTGTGTAAGAAAGAATCTAAACTAGGTTGATTAGGTGGGTTTTGTTATTACAAGAATTTGATGTGTAGATTGCTGATAGGAAAGGAACTGAAAACCAAGTTGCTGATCATTTGTCTAAGCTTGTGAATAGTTCTGAGTGTATGGATGATTTATTGATTAATGAGAGTTTTCCTGATGAGTCTGTATTTGTTGTAAATTGTGTGTTTGTGCCTTGGTATGCTAATTATGCCAATTACTTGGTCAGTGGTATTGTGCCTAATGAATTAAAATCTTATCAAAAGAAAAATATTTTGCATGATGTTAAATGGTTTGTGTGGGATGAACCCTTTTTGTATAAGAAGTGTGTTGACCAAATTTTGCGAAAATGTGTGCCTCAAACTGAGTAAAATGATATTTTACATGCTTGTCATGCTACTCCTTATGGTGGTCATTTTAATGGCCAACGTACTGCATACAAAGTGTTGCAATCTGGATATTATTGGTCTTCATTATTTAAAGATGCTTACTTGTTTGTTTCTCATTGTGACGCATGTCAGAGAACAGGTAACGTCTCAAAGAGGCATGAAATGCCCCAATCTGGTATTTTTGAGGTAGAATTATTTAATGTTTGGGCCATTGATATTATGGGGCCTTTTGTTTCATCTAAGAGCTATCAATATATATTAGTTGCTGTTGAATATGTGAGTAAGTGGGTTGAGGCTGTAGCTTGTCATTCTAATGATGCCAATACAGTGGTGCAATTTTTGAAAAAGAATATTTTTACTCGATTTGGCACACCTAGGGCAATCATTAGTAATGGAGGGACTCATTTTAACAATAAATTGTTCAAGGGTTTGCTAGCAAAATATGGAGTCACCCATAAGATGGCATTGGCTTATCACCCTCAAACCAATGGGTTGTGTAAAGTATCCAATAGAGAAATAAAAAGAATTTTGGAAAAAACTGTGAGTCCCACTAGAAAGGATTGGGCGGATAAGCTTGATGATACTTTATAGGCATATAGGACTGCTTTTAAATCTCCAATAGGTATGTCTCTATATCAATTAATTTTTGGCAAAGCTTGTCATTTACTCATTGAGTTAGAGCATAAGGCCTTTTGGGCTATAAAGAAATTGAATTTTGATATGGCTAAAGTGGGTAAAAAAAGACTAATGCAACTAAATGAGTTAGATGAGTTTAGATTGCAAGTGATTGAATCCTATAATGAAAGAAGTGGTCAAGAAATAGATTGCACACACACTTGAGCAGAAGTGGACTAGACTTAAGAGAAGATAAAGCCATGAGCTTGAGTTAATGGAAGAAACACGAAAGAAAGAAGCTACACATTCTCGTGTGAAGCAATGAGCTGGAGGAAATGTGTGAATGATTCAAAAAGCTATGTGGAGAGCAGAAGAAGAAGTATGAGCTGGGAAGAAACCATGAGTTGGAGAGTTAAAGAGAATAGAAATTTAATACATCTGAAGGCAAGACATGGAGAAGAAAGCATGTGGAATATAATAAAATAGAATGAAGTGGGGCCCATCTCATACATATAATCGCATGCAAGCTTCAGATAATTGGAATAGGGGGGCTGAGCACGTGAATGAAAAAAAAGGCACGTGAAAAGGAGGATTCCATTTGACGCATTCACTCCATCATTTCCATTCGCACGATCCCATCATCCATCATTCATTCCATACTTCGTCCATTCCATTCATCTCTAGCCCATCATTCCACACACTGTGCCCATTCACTTCATCCAGAGCCATCCACCACGTCATCTCCTCCATTCCCACTCCATCTTCACCCAATGATGCTCCAATCTCCATCTGTGGCTAGCTAGGAGGAAGATCCTTGGTGGAAGCTTGAATCCCTTAGAGAAGAATGCAGAATTTTGGCTAAGACATTCTTAATTTTCCTACACTTTTTCTTTTTCTTGTACAAGCTTGGTTAAGTAGTATTGGATTGATAATTTTTGTAATTGATTAGTAGCTGGTTAGGTACTAATTAGGAAAGCAATTGTTATTTTAATTGATTAATTTCAGTTCTGAATTGTTCATTTTCCTCCATTTTCTAAGTGTACAATCAAGGTGTTTGATGAAATGCTTGTGAGAATTGGGGTGCCTAATTGTCTATTTGTGGATTTCTTAGTGTTTAGTTAGTTAATTAAACATCTTTGGATGATAATTCAGAGGCTAATTAATCAATTAATCATTCAATTCAAGTGTTCATAGATCTTAATAACAAGAGTTAGTGATTTAATGCGGGGTTGAGGTTTCAATTCAACATTAGATTGTTAATCTCTTGATTCTTGCATGGTAACTCAAGATACATTTGTATTAAATACAATTAGGGACTCTTAGACTAAAATAATCACAATTGAATTAGGATAAGGATAGTGAATACCAAGGGATGAATCTAAAACTAGTCACAAATCCATCATTCACCTCTTAAGTTCATGCAATTAAGAATTTAGGAATTTTATTTTAATATTATTTCAGATAGTTTAATTCAATCAAAAACCCCCTAAATTAGATAGTTTTTAGGATCCTTTAGCATTTAGAAACTCAATTAAGCATTGAACTCCATTTCCAAGGAAGATGACCTAGGTTGTGTCCTATATTGCATTTAATATCCAACCTGATTTTATTTTGCGGGTTGTGCGATAGAACCTCTTAGTAGGAAACTTTAGGTGGAAGGTCATAAGTTTATAAAAAGGTTGAAGTTTCTCAATGTGTAATATCCCATGATTTGGTAATTCAAAATAGTCCCTAAAGAGTGAGATAAAGTATTTAAGCAGGGGCCACAACCATAGAGTAGGGTAGTATGAATTAAGAGAAATTGAAATTTGAATTGTATGGTTAATGAGAGAGAACCCTATAATAAAATAAATTGAGGTAAAGTAAAACTATAATGCTACATAAAACATCTAAAAATGAGGTTGAAAAACCAAGGATGGCCCAAAATTAAAGCCAAAATCGCTAAACATAATAAACTAATATAGTAGTGGTAAAATCATAATTTCAGGTAACTTTTGAAAAACTCAAAGGATGAGGTTTAAAATGGTAAAATTAAGCTCATTAGGGATTTCAAAGGCCTTAAAAACTATAGAAACTGTCAGAATAATTAAAACCTTTCTGATATATGATTTAAGTCGTCAGTTGATCAAAATTTTGATCAGATAGTTCGAAAAGGTTTTAAATCTTAAAAATTTCGAGATAAATATTTTTAATAAACTAGAGATCCTATGTTTTCATATGAAAAAGACGGTTTCCAAAAAGGATATAAAACGAGCTCAAACAGAGAAATTGAAGTTACAAGACATAATGGGAAATTTGGAAATTATTATACAAATCCTCCCTTCTTTTTTATATGTCACGCCACTTCATTCTCTTCTTCAAAACTAACCTAGAGGCTCTAAACCAACAGCCATGGACATCCAAAGAGGAAGGAGAAAGAAGAGAAAGAAAATGCAAAAATAGTGAGAATCCATGCATTTATTTCACATCATGTTAGTTATCAAACTTCTTCTCCTTTTTAAGCTCTTTCTCTTAGTGGTTTTAGCTTCTTGAAAGAATCACTTTGATGGCTGAGCACTTAAAGAAATGAAGGAGTTTAGAGAAACCAATTACATTACAAGAATCTCCATTTGATAAGTATTCAAGTAAGGTATAACTTATGCTAGGAAAGTTACTCTTCCTATGAATTCCATTCTTCTCCATATTTGGCCTAGGTAAGGGCAACATAGAGGGAGTTTGATTTTAATCAAAACTTGATAGGAATTGGAGTTTTGAAGTATGAAGATTAAGAATATGCAATTGGAATCACTTTAGAAGTTTTAGAAACCAAGATAAGGTAATTAGGGTTTCAATTATACCTTGAAAGTTTTAAAATCATAAGAAGCTATCTCAAGCCATGTAAGACCATAATTAAACTAAGAAGAAGCTAAGGAACCTCTATATATGTCAATTTCCTTAAGAGTGAAACAAAAATTCCATAGAAGCCCATCATAGCAATATCTCAGCCAAGACCATCTAGGATACTTAGAAAGAGTTTTTTTTTATTTTAAGGTTATAAATAGTCTAGATATGAATTATAAATATCAAAGGAATCATTGGTTTGAATTTAGAAGTCTTATTTTGAAAGGTAAAATTGTAGGATTCCATTATACATAAAGAAGTAACTTGGTATTAAGCTCTTCGAATTGAATTTGTGGTGAGTCTAATAAGTTTAAATAGAGTCATATGACTTATATTGGGTGAGATTTTGGAGCTAAGATATTGATTTATAAGGGTTTCTTTATTATGCCACTTAATGGAGCCATTTAGGGACATAAAGCTTTAACTAGGTTATGTAAAGCTTTAATAAGCATAAGAATGGTTCCATTGATAATTTATGCCTTATTTGATGTGTTTAGGTCAAGCAAGTGAGATTTGCCTCAAGAGTAAGTGTGAGGCCAAGAGACTAAGGCAAGAACCAAAGGAAATCTAAATTGAATTCTTACTAAAAGGTAAGTCTTCATCTATTCTTGCATATATATGTTGGTTGTTTGATTGGTTTTGGATTGACTTTTCGAAAAGTGTGAGATCTCAAAAAATTAAGAAATAAAGTTTTTTTAGACAACATTACCATCTTAATTTTGAATGACAAACTTGCCCCTCCTTTTTTTTGGTATGACTCGAGTCTTTCTTTTTTTATTCTTTAACTTAATTATTATATTAAATGTATTTATTTAAATTAAAATGTTTTATATATTTATTGTAATTTTATTTTGATATATTAAATGAATGAAATTAAAATCTTAACTGACACTAATAATAACGAATATTTAAAATCATATATATTCAAATAATATTGATTGTTAAATCATTTATATATATATATATGTATATGTCTTTAATTTTAATTTGATAGTAAATTCTTTTTTCTTTGGAAAAATTTGGTTAAATATAATAATTATGATAAAATTGCTTATCAACTTATTTTCCCCCCAGACAACAAGGAATTCTAATGGTGGATTTTAAGGTTACCGAAATCAAAGAAGGTCCAGCCGGATTTTATGCAAAATTCTTTTAACAGTAATATGATACAGTGGGAGAGGACATGATATGAATGGTGAAGATTTTCCTAAGACAATTAATTTACTATAAGATAAAGTAGCAGATAACTTCAGTATATATACAATTTAAGATTTAGATATTTGTAATTAGATTCTTATATAAAAATATGATAAATAAATAATTATGTGTTCCATGATTGAGTCTTTTAGAAAATATTTTTATTATAATATTTCTATTAAAAACTTAAAAATAAATATTTATTTTTCAATGTTTACTAGGATCTAATCTTAAAGTAAATTGTGAAGAGTGCAAATTCCCTGTATTAATAATTTTTAAAAAGTAATGATAATTATTTGTAATTATTTAAAATTTGTATTTATAATATTACTTAACAAAGTGAGATGTCAGATTTGTTTAATAGATTATTGCGTAGCTAGTTATATATTATTTTGAGGTTTTACATATATTCTGTTAGTTTCACAATAATCTAGTAGAATAATCTTTTTATTTGATTTTTAAACCATTATTTCATCTATTTATCAGCAAGCGCACGTATCTGAATGTTAACATCTTATGCCCAAGAGTTCGAAAGTCTTTCCACAGTGCTGCCCTTTCCGCATGTTTGATACCTTGATAAAATTGTACGATTTGGATCACATATTTAAATTATCAAATTATATAAGAGAGAAGAATTAAGAAAAAAAATCCTTGATTGTGCCTTCGCAATGTTTAATCTTACAAAGTAACGTGATCTAATTAAGTTCTTCTCTCTACAACCTTAATATTTTACAGTTAACTAAACTTAAATTATAAATATGTATTAAAATCCAAATATATATGACACTTGATTAATTTGGCCTACAATATATCTCAATTGACCATTAGCTAACATGTGTTTTTAAAAAAAAATAATGCAATTAATGTGAGCCTACAATAGTCACAAATGAAAATTTTCAACAAAAATATGAATCTAGCCAATAAACAATAAACAAAAATTGTACACTATTTTTTATATTTTTATTGTCAAATTATTTAATCAAAATATGACAAATAATTTTTTAATATTAACATAACAAATATATATTTTTGTAAACAATTATATAATTTCTGAACATTTAAAGACTAATTTAGCCATTGAAGAATTTAAAAGGTGAAAAGATGGGCTTTTGACCATACTGTTATAATGAAAAATAATATTGGAATGAAATGGTAAGGCATCCATTTTATTGTCCAAAATTTATATTTTTTTGGTCATTTTTAATAAAGACGTGTCTTATATATATTATTTTATTTTTCTTGTTAGAAAACGTTTTATGTTAGAATGTGTTCTACTTTATTTTTCTAAAATTTTTCTTTTTGAAAAAGGAATACATTAATCATAGTGTTGCCATTTTATGAATAACAATTTGAATTACTATAGTACAAATATAATTGTATAGCAAAATATACTTATGGATCATAATAAATGGTCCCTTGCCATATTAAGGCCTTTTTTTTTTACTTGTTGTAGTCATTGTTGCATAAGTTGATTGTCTTCTTTGTGTTCCTTGTCGACCCCAAGTTGTTTTGATTGGTAGATGGTTAACAATTCAAAATCCCTTGATCATACCAAAAGAAAGGAATTAGTGGAAGTGATGTGATAAATCGTTATTGTTTATGATACGATGATCCTTTATGCTTAAAAGACCTACTACCATTCTTGGCATCGAATGCGTACAGATCATTAAACTAGGTCATGAGTGAGACAAAGTCATATAGTGTTACATCCTCCAAAAAGAGGCATAATCGACATGGTCTACGAGTTGAAACTCATACCCATAAGCCTTTTTAACAACCAGAACCATAAATATAAAAGGTGCAAGGACAAAGTAAAACAATTATTTGGATACTTAAGGAAGCTTTTCTTTACTAAAAGATTTAAACAATACTACAAAAAAAATTAACTATAAAATAGTTCATTTAACCTTTTGTAAAAATTTCGACAGAGTTTTCCCTAAATTTAGGACTGCCTGAAATTTCTATAAATAGCCAAACAACCCATCAAAAATAACAAGAGAGCTTCACTCTTAGTCTAAAGCACTAAACAGTAATAAATGGGAATAGGGCCCTTGTTTGTATATAAATGGAGCTACAACTAAGAAGAAGTAATATACCTAATTACAAATTCAAAAGTTCACAAAGAAAAAAGCCCTAGCAAACCATGCAGGGCTCAAAATCTTGAAGCGGTTATTTCTGTGCCGGTTCTAGACCCACATAACTATCTGTAATGGAAAAAATTTAAGAGTTTGAAACTCAGTGAGCAGATAATACTAACTATGACCAAGATACAAATCATAATAAATGGTCTATCTTTAGACTTGAACTTATATAAAAAACATAAGCAATAATGTAGTATTAAACAAAATTAATTTCTTTACATTTATAACAGATAAATTCAATAATGTATAAAAACTAAACATTTAAAACTCATGTGTAACAATAATTGATGTGTCTAAATAGAACCAAATCAAATGAATGTCAAGCACATCGCTTACAAGGAAATAATAGTACCAAAGTAGATTAAGCTTAACCATTCAAATAGATCCATGTGTAGTGGCCGACACACAGGACTAGCAATACTCCTACTAGTTGGGGTTTAGATCGAGGTGCACTAAGGTTAACAACTACTACTGTTAGCTGCATGGTTTTGTATTAGATCCCTTTTTAATCAAGAATAGCTAAAATAAGTAATTAAGTAATTGTCAAGGTATATTGAATTAGTTAATCAACAACTGATATATTTCAATAACATCAATTAAAAATCCTCTCTTTTTTTTTTGTCACACATAAAGAATTCAAGTTTAGCATTCCATTATTTTACAAGGAAGAAGGAGTATAAATTTTTCATAGCAAGTATTATCTACTTGCTGCATACGATGACATCATAAATTTCTTTGAGTCTTAATTTCACAAAGCACCTGATATAAGGTTATCTCCAGAACCTCCTAAATTACCCATAAACAATTTTGATTACTAGCTAACACATATTGCATAAGTTCAAGCTACTCTTATTCGTTATTATCTTAATCTAGGTCATAAGCCAACATGTGAGTTAGGGAAAATTTTCAAATTTTCATTTAGCACTTTAAGATACCATCCCAAGAGAACATCTTCATCCTAAGTCTTTTTTATATAGCCACCAGAATAACATAGAACACTTTCATACTACTTGAAGAAAATAAATAAATAAATAAAGGAAATGGAACTAATACTAATATAAGAAGGCCTTAAATTTCTAATAATAAATTTTCTTTTATTCAAAGCTTAGCTGAACGTATTCCCTTATTAGCTATAAAATTAGGCAAATATCAAGATTAAATTCCCTTAAATCAAATTCTGGACTTCAGTTACCAAAAATGAGAAAAGAAGGGTGATTCTTACCAAGAAATCAAGAGAGGAATGAAGTGGGAAGAAAGAAATTTCTTGAAGCTTAAAATCCTACCCTAACACCATCCAAAGCTGTTGTAGCGGTAATGAATAGAGCACACACTGCAGCTGGAGGAAGGGAGCTGATTTCACAGTGGATATGGCGGCTAGAAGGAAGAACAATGGGAAGGGAAAGAAGAAGGAACAAAAAGGAATGGAGATTGGAAGAACAAAAAAGATGAAAGAAGAAGGAAAAACATGAAAGGAAGAAAGAAAAAGATGAAAAGAAGAGAGAAAAGGACGAAGCACACTGGACATGTGGCAAAGAAGAAAGAAAAAGTGAAAAAAGTGGGGAGGTTTGGATTTTTTTTAATATATTTTGGATGAAATTAGATTTTAGCCCCTAAAAATTTTTAAATGCCTTAAAGTAGTCCCTATGTCACATTTTTTTTTCTAAGTTTTTACATTCTTCCCCAAAAAAAAATTCGTCCTCTAATTTAAGTTTATATACTGACCTTTTTACTCAAATAACTAAGGGTATTTAGGGTGCATTTCTCCCTCAACTTCCCATGTGGGCTCTTCCTCCAAATGATTTTGCCACAACACTTTTACTAAAGAAATGTCTTTTGAATGGAGCTTCTTAACTTGCCTTTCTAGAATGGCCACCGGGATCTCTTCATAAGACAATCCCGCATCTAACTGAACATCTTGATCTTTAATTACTTAGGAAGGATCTTGAATACATTTCCTAAGTATTAACACATGGAATACTGGATGTACACTGGCTAGCTTATGTGGCAAGGCCAAATGATATGCTATAGCGCCAATTCTCTTTAAGACTTCGAATGGCCCTATATGTCTTGGACTTAATTTGCCCCTTTTTCCAAATCTCAACAGCCCTTTCATTGAAGAGACTTTAAGGAATACGTGATCACCCACCATAAACTCCAAGTCTCAATGTCTATTATCCACATATGCTTTTTGCCTACTTTGACCTTCCAATCATCTTTCTTTGATTAACTTAACTTTTTCCAAGGCATCGTGCACCAAGTCTGGGCCTATTATCCTTGCTTCACCCACTTCAAACCATCCAGTCGAGGACTTACATCGTCTCCCATATAAAGCCTCAAAGGGTGCCATTTGAATACTAGCTTAATAACTATTATTGTATGCGAATTCCGCCAAAGGCAAATAACCATCCTCACATCCACCAAAATCCAAAACACACGATCTCAACATATCTTTCAATATTTGTATCATCCTTTCTAATTGACCATCAGTTTGTGGGTGGAAAGCCATACTGAGATCTACACGGGTACCCAAGGCTTTTTGAAAGGCTTCCCAAAATTAAAAGGTGAACTGTGGCCCCTTATTAGAGATAATGGATATTGGCACCCCATGAAACTTCACTATCTTGACCAAGTTGTGCATATTTCGCCACATTATAAGTTGTCTTCACGAAAAAAAAAAAAGTGTGCAGATTTTGTCAATCTATCAACAATTACCTAAATGGAGTCATAAACTTTTACTGTGTAGGATAATCCAGTAACAAAATCCATCATAATCCTTTCCCACTTCCATTCAGGTTGTAACACCATAATATCTAGCTCATCTCATACCTTTAAATAACTCAATTCCATGAATTATGTAAGTTTCCAATGAAAAAGGCAATAAAAATAATGATTATTTTTGCGTTGCATCATGTATAAAAATTTTATTCGGTGTCACGTGGACCATGTGAACTCATATATCACATTCTCATATTTAATTTTATAAATACAACTTATTTGCATTATCAAAAGTGGCTTATGTCTCAAGGAACTCGAAGGGAAGCATGAAATATACATATTCAATTTCGGCCAGAATTTGCCTCTTTTCTGTCCAAACTTTAAAAAATCATAACTAATTCTAGAAAAATATATCTAATTTAGGCTAAAAATATATCCAAATCATAACATCCAACATAGAGCACATTTGACATACAAAATGGTTCAGAGGTCAGGCTGTCCACTGGTGTTATCACAAAATTATGTAGCAAATTTTAAAAATATCCAATTAATTCCAAAAAAATCCAATCTATGCAAATGATACTAATATAGAAACCTGTGGATGTTAGCCAGAGGAAAAAAATACTCTAGACTAGATCAAGCATGCCTAGACCTTGAAACTCAATCAAAAAATAACTGAGGTCGGGTGGAGTTCCTGATACTAGACAGATTCTTTGAAAATCTATATCTCCCTCTCTAAACATCCAAATGAGATGCTTCTAGTTGGCACAAGTCTCTAAGAATGTCTAATTTCTCTGTATAAAATTTTGTGGCAATTGGACATCATTTGTGCCTTGCGTGATAGATTTCATTTTCAGACCTGAGTAAACAGTGATATGACCAAAATTAGAAAATTTACCAATTTTGAAAATTTATCATATATTCTGTAGACTTCTGAAAATTATATTCTTTAACTTCTCCAAAAGTTCTCAACAAGAGCTAATTACATGCCAAACCTCATATCAGAAAGAGCTTATTTGGACAAAAAGTGATATAAAGTTCTATTATGGTCAATTTTAGCTCCATATAGGATACCAAAATATCCAAATGGCTTTCCTTAGTGTTTGGCACCTTTTGGGCAAGTCTAAAAGTATGATTGGGACTTGTGTGAGCTGTCCAAATGGTCCTAAACCTCATACATTCCATTTTAGCTATTTTATCCACACATATGCACACTTGCATCAACTTTTCAAGCAACATAACTTGGCATTACCTACTCAATTTACATTCTAGCAATCACATATCATATTCTTTCATTTATACATCACATACTATCATAATTACACATGCCTAAGAGGTCATAGACCATATACATCAATGGATTGTATCATTTGACGTAAATATGGCCTTAAAGAACAAAAAACTATGCATTAGATTGTCAAGCTCTCTTCTTCAAGGTGATTGGCTTCCATTACCTTACTCTCTTGGTCCACCTAGCATGTTAAAATATTGGAGAGGAGGGAATGAGATTCAAAGAATTCTAATAGCTCATCTCCCATTCAATCATACATAATGAATGCAAACAAGTCTCACTAATGCATATATGGTCATGTTGACATGTGCAAACATTCAAGAAGCATGTCATCACTTGAGAAAGTCATACATAGCATATAAAGGCCTGCTAAGTAAGTAGATTGGCCTCCCCCAATTTCTTGTGGATGTTGGACTTGCCTCACCCATTTTTTAAGAGATTCTTATACTCAATGATGATCGTGTCGTGCAATCTCAAATAAAACTAGGTAGCAAAATAAGTTTGTAGATAATGGTGCAACCTAGGTCATCTTTCCAAGGAGTTTATGCCTTAAATTGTTTATGGAAGAGTGTTCTAAATATTACTAATTAAGACTTATTTTGGGGGGTTTGATGTGCTAGATTCTAATTAAACTAAAGTTAATTGACAAGAATTAGAAATCTAAAACTGAGTTCAAGTGATAAGTCAAGTAAATGTGGTAACTAGCTTTCAATTGGATTCCCTAGAGTTCAATTATCCTTCCTCCTTTTTGTTTTTCAGATTAAGTTCTTGCTCTTTAGTGCATTCCTCATAAGGTTCTTGAATAACCATCCAAGATTCAATTCATCAATTGTTCAAAGAATTTTGCAACCACAAGAAACCTTAAACAACTAATTAATTGAATTAAAAATAAGAACACACTACACTAATTTTGATTGATTTATGAAAGCTACTGCACAATTCACTCAAGATGCTAATTCACCAATTAGATTAATTAATCCCTCAAGCAAATAATTTGCACAAAAGTTCTAGCTAACTAACCTAATAACCATTGCATCAATTAGCCTAAAGTCAAGAGGAATTTAGAGTTCAATTGCACAGCATTAATTCTGGAATTTTTCCAAACACATGATGATCACAAATAATTCCAAAATTCAAATCAAGTTCAATCCAAGAATTAATTCAATCCAGTAATTCCAGCAATTAAATTCCTAAACCAAAAAGCTAAACCTAGTCAAATTAATAAAGGAAATAATGCTAAAATCAAAAGATTAGGCAAGAGAGTTTTATCCAAATTCAATAGAAGATGTAGAGCTCAAATCTTCATCTAGGAGAATCCAATCTTCAACTAGCCACCACAAGGAATTTAAGCTGCCATGTAGGGATCAAATGAAGGAGTATTAATCAAAGAAGCCATAATCAAGGAGAATTTAGCCAGAACTGCTTCCTCGTCCAGCGCTGGAATTTCTGGAACTCTTTTTCTGCCGTCTCGCCTTTTTCTACGTTCTCCTCTTTTCCATGTATCTCCAGCGTCCTTTTTCTAGGTTTTTATTTTCTCCTTCCCTCCTTGTTCACGTCTCTCTCCTTCTGTTTCTGCACGCTGAAATCCCGCAACTAATCCTCATCTTCATCTTAATTCCCACGTCAGCCAGTAGCCTCCTTAATTCCACGTGCTCAGCTCTCTTAATCCAAATCTGAAGCTCCTTCATGTGTGTATGGAGTGTGGGCCCCATTCTTTTATTTTATTATTTTGTTTCATATATTCTGTTTCATGCTTTCCACTTTTCACGTAGCTTCCTTCTTGTATTTCTATTCCAGTAGCTCGAGTTCTGTTCGTGTTGCTTCTTGCATGGTTCTCATCAACTCTCCAACTCGTCTTCCTCTTTTCTCAAATCCCAGCCACGTTGCTTCTGCATGTATAGCTACTGCCCCCACGTGATTTTCATGCGAAGCTCCAGCGTTCAGCTTTCTTCATCCGAGGCTCCTCTGTTCATTCGTGTTCTGCTCAGGTTCACGTCCAGCTCCAGCGTCTTTTTGCAGCTTCATTTAATCCTTCATCAATTCGTGTTGCTGCTACGTTACTCCTCCCCTGTTTCTGTAGCTTCTTTAAGTGGCAGCCTCTTTCTCTTTGTGTTCTCGAGTTGTAAGCTGCTGCATGTTACTGTTTCTGTTCTTGGATGCACGTGAGCTCCATTCAAGTGCTTTTCTACGAGTTTCCTCCTCCATTCAGACTTACAAACCAGCTCGAGAGTGCTTCCATGTTCTGCAGCTTAATGAATCACACACTGCCTCCCATATCTTTTCTTTTTTCTCAGCTTGCAACGTAGGAAACCGAAGCCTCTTCCTACAGCTTATGCATGTTTGCATTCCTCTGTTCCAGCTTCTCTTCTTCATTTAAACTCCCTCCAACATTGTTCTTCTCTGTTTGGCTACTTGTGTGTGTTGCTGTCCCTCTTCGAGCCAAAACCATGCCTTTCTTCCTTTGCCACGAGTTTCCTTTCAAGCTTCCCTTCATGCAGCTCCATTCATTGTGTTGCCTCTTCTTTATTCCAGCCACTTAGGATTGCATGGTGTTTTAGACCTCATACCTTCTCCAATTCAATTTTCCATCCAAGCTTTAATTGTCCATTGAAATTCTACACACAAAAATTGAAAGGTATTCAGTGGAAATATTCAGAATTTATTTAAGATAAATTTAAGCATTAAGAATCAATAATTTGCAAATTAATTCCTCATTTGTAAAAATGGAAAATTAAAATCAAATTCCACTTAATTAAATTCCTAAAGCCATAATTGGATACTAAAACACCTAAATTAGGGGATTAAAATATATAAAATATCATACTTATCACTCAACCATGCTCTTAAGAGTCCATCTTGCTTTTGGGAGACTTTTTGCTTTGTCTTAACCAATCTTAAAAGTTCTTAGCTCATCCTCACCATGGCTAAGGGTTCTTGGCCTCACCACACTCAAACAAACCCAAACAAACATCATAACATCATTTAAAAATATAATATGTTATCATGAAACCATGGCATATGAAATCATGCTAGCATAATTTTCATGGCTTGAAAATATACATACATACATTCTAAAACAAGCTAAACACACATCCATGCATGAGAAAAGTGGAGAGAGCTACTTTGGATACAATTACACACTTTTTCTCTTGAATCCAAGCTTTCTCTTTTGGCCACACACACACAAAAGTGTGGAGATAATTTCTCTTGACCTAAACACAATTTATGGAAGCCAATTAGGTTCATGGAAATAAATTCTAAGGCCACACACTTGCATAGACACTAACTTGACCTATAAACTTTATTATGGTTCCATAATTGTGTGTAATGAAGCAACACCCTTCAAATAAATTTTAGGCTCCATTCTTTCCTTTCAAATATGACTCTTGACTCCTTTTAAGTCTCTTGGAGTCATCACACAATCAAAACCAAGAGGCTAACTATATGTTGCTTCTTTAGATCATAATATGAAACATAAGGCATCAACTCACTTTCTATGGTTTGTAAATTTTTCCCAAGGCCTCTCCTCATATTCATTCATCATATATGACTTTAAAATGGGCTTAGAAAAATTTAAAACTCTCTCTAGCTATAAGAATCTCTCTTGGTCAAACCTATGCTAGGTTTTAGCATTCATGGACTTTGCTTTGTTTTCTCAAAAGGAGAAGCACATGGGGAGACTTCTAGGGTGTCACAACCAACACTTTTAAGTATGTTGGCACAAAAGACACCAATTTCCCTACCATAAATGGATTTGTATAGACAACCTCCCTCTAAAATTCAGATAATTCCCTCAGTTGTATCTTCATATAAATAATAAAACTAGAGTATCATTTCTGAATCACTTTTATACAAAACGTATAAGTTTTTCTTTTATGTGACTTTTGTAGAAATTTCAGTAGAGTCTCCTCTATAATTTGGACCTCCCGATATTTCTACAATCAGTCAACTCAACAATACATCCAAGAATAACAAAATATAGACTTCTAGGGATTGGGGATACCCTAGCTACGATTCAGTAGAGCCACATTCTACACTGTTCAGAACCAAATAAATTACAAGCATAAAACAAAATACACCCACATGAACAATTGTGGGCTCGCCAAAAGAAATAAAGCAGGAGATCTACAGCTAATAGGCAGCTCAGGGTAGGCTAGGGTCTTCATCGCTCTCTGAAAAATAAATTAAGAAAGAGTGAGTTTGATACTCAGTGAATAAGCGATGCCAACCCTTAAAAATAGGGACAAGACCCGTAAAAACTATATATATATATATTCATCATGCATAAAACAAGCCTCCTGCACATCGTTTCTTAAAATGCATCAGAAGTATCTAAGCAGAACCAAATTGAAACAGACGCAAAGCACACAGCTCGTGGGGAGAATAACCACAGACGCAAAGCACTTTGCTTGCGAAATAAAATGACTCCACATGTGGTAGCTACCCACACGGGGCTAGCAAAACCCCTGCTAGCTGAGGTCCAGATCATGGTGCACCAAGGCTAACAACTACTGCTGTTAGCTACATAGTTCTGAATAGATAACCTCTTAAATTTAATACTTTTCTCAAATCACATTTCAGACAGAGTACTTTCCATATCAGTTCAATATCAAAGTTTCCAGATAACTCAACAGGCATCAATTTGCAAAATTTCATGTTTAAATCAATTTTCAGTAAACATGTACATAACACAACATTTAAATACGTATCTCCATAAATAGATTTTCAAGTTTTTAGAGCACTGCAAGGAAATTTAGTAACAAAATAATAAATATGAGTTACTCACGGTCCGCATTACTTACTCACCTCCTAAGATGATATCGACATTCCCTGCCCACTCCTCAGCTATAACTCAATCTCCTGAGTACCCTACAATACCCATTCACCAGATTTTAGAGTGTGAATCACTAAAACTTTATCTCATGAGCTTAACCTATTCGAATAAAATTCCAAGAAAGCAAGAAACACTGGTAGCTATTCTTCATTCCTTTAGCATGTTAGAATTATATATTTGATTTTTTTTAAAGAGTTTAAATCTACCATCCACTCCTCCATTCCATGCCTTCCATATCCATACAACACACATATATAAAGATATAGATTTATATATATATACGCGTCCATATATGGCGGCAGATCATTTTAAAGACTTAAATTTATTCAAGAGAGGAAGCACAATCAAGAAATGGGCAAGTAAGAAGCACAATAGAATTTGATTTTTTGATTTTATACAAGGAAATGAAATTCATCCAAAAATGGAAGTAACAAAAGGGACGGTCGAAATACATTCCAGCATAATGGAAACCAAGATTGCTCCAACCAAAAATCAGTCTCTTACACCCTTTTCTTTTTCTTTCTGCGCACACTTTCCTCGGCTGGCCACACACACACCAGAAACGCATTACAGAATAAGCAAAACAGGGGAGGGAGACGCTGTGAAAACTGGAACCAGAAATTGCAACACTTACAGCAGCAACTCAGACCTGGGAGAAGACTTGTTTCTGGCGTTAAATCCCTTAACCACCACCAGCAGAATTTAAACCAGAAACCAGCAGAAAAATGAACCCAGGGACAGCAAAAATGGCGAGGAACAGAGGAGAGAAGATGAAGCTTTGTTCCAGCAAAGTTTTGCTCCTTTTTCTGATCGAAGGGATGGGAATTCAGTGCTGCAGAAATGTTAGAAGTAAAATGACATAAAGCCCAGCAAAAAGTGGATGAGAAAGGGGCATATCGAAAATTGCAGAAGAAGGCAAAAAAATTTCTACGTGGCAGCATCAATATCCCTTTGAAAAGTTAACTTCCCATATATATAACCAATTGCATGCACGTCGGGTTTTACAATCTCTCCCCCTTGAAAAAAATTCGGTCCCCGAATTTATATATATATATATATATATACTAACCTTAGTTCTCAAATAGATAGGGGTACTTTGCACGCATTTCAGTCTCTACCTCCCATGTAGCCTCCTCTGGTGTGTGGTGACACCATAAAACTTTTACTGATGAAATTTCCTTGGAACGTAACTTCTTCGTTTGTCTATCCAAGATTGCCACAGGAGTTTCTTCATAAGTCAAACCTTCACCCAAGGAAACATCTTGATTCTGTAATACGTGAGAGGGATCAGGTAGATACTTTCTTAACATGGAAACGTGAAATACTGGGTGAATATTGGATAACTCAGGTGGTAACGCTAGCCTATAGGCCACAGTCCTGACTCGCTCTAGGATCTCATATGGCCCTATATATCTCGGGGTCAACTTCCCTTTCTTCCCAAATCTCATCACACCTTTCATAGGAGACACCCTGAGAAACACATAATCTCCAATCATAAACTCCAAATCACAACGTCGGTGATCCATATATGCTTTCTGCCTACTCCGAGCTGCTATCAATCTCTCCTTGATTACTTTCACCTTTTCTAAGGAATCTTGTACTAACTCAGGCCCTAATGCTTTAACTTCTCCAGTTTCAAACCATCCAATGGGAGATCTACACCGTCTCCCATACAATGCCTCGAAGGGTGCCATCTTTATGCTCGCTTGATAACTATTATTATAAGCAAATTCCACCAATGATAAATAGTTATCCCAGCTACTACCAAAATCCATAACACACAACCTTAATATATCTTCTAGTGTTTGTATAGTCCTCTCAGATTGCCCATCAGTTTGAGGATGAAAGGCAGTGCTAAGATCCAATCGGGTACCCATAGCCTCTTGAAAAGCTCTCCAAAACTTGGAAGTAAATTGGGGTCCTCGATCAGAAATTATAGACATTAGTATACCGTGAAGCTTCACTATCTCATTTATGTAAAGCTGTGCATATTTGGCAACATTGTACGTTGTTTTTACCGAGAGAAAATGAGCTATTTTAGTGAGTCTGTCCACAATCACCCAGATAGAATCATAACCCTTTACTGTTCGGGGTAGTCCCGTTACAAAGTCCATAGTGATCCTTTCCCACTTCCACTCAGGTATCTCTAGCCATTGGTGTAATCCTGCAGGTTTTTGGTGTTCTGCTTTAACTTGCTGACACGCCAAACAATGCAAAGTGAAATTCGCTATATCTCTCTTCATGCCCTCCCACCAAAATACTTGCTTTAAGTCTTGATACATCTTTGTAGAACCTAGATGGATCGTATACCGGGAACAATGAGCTTCTTCCATAAGTTCTCTCCTCAACTCTTCCACATTTGGCACACACAATCGAGTACCGAACCATAAAATGCCATTTGAATCTAAAATAAATTCATTTTTCTTTCCACTTTTAACGTCATCCACCAATTTACATATCTACGCATCCGTGGCTTGGACAGTTTTCAACCTTTCAAATAGAGATGAATGAAGCTGTACATGAGCCAAAAACATTCCTGGCTCTTTAATCTCAAATTGGATTCCTGAATGCTCAACCTTATGGAGTTCTGAAATTAGTGGTCTCCTCACTTCCGCAATGTGGCTCAAGCTCCCCATGGATTTCCTACTCAGAGCATCTGCTACTATATTAGCCTTACTTGGATGATATAAAATAGTACAATCATAATCTTTGAGTAACTCCATCCACCTCCTTTGCCTTAGATTTAGATCCCGCTATTGGAAGATATATTTAAGGCTTTTATGATCTGTGTAGATTTCACATGTCTCACCATATAAGTAATGTCTTCAAATTTTGAGAGCAAAGACCACTGCTGCCATTTCTAAATCATGCGTTGGGTAGTTCTGCTCATGCTTCTTAAGTTGTCTAGAGGCATAAGAAATCACGTGACCATGCTGCATCAATACACATTCCAAGCCAATCCTAGAAGCATCGCATTACACAACATAACCTCCAGACCCCGAGGGTAATGTCAAAATTGGTGCAGAAGTCAGACAATCTTTCAATTTCTGAAAACCCTCTTCACACATGTCAGACCACTGAAATTTCGCATTTTTCTGGGTTAATTTTGTTAATGGCGCAGCTATTTTAGAAAAGTCTTTAACAAACCGATGATAATAGTCTGTCAAGCCCAAGAAACTACGAATCTCTGTAACTGTAGTAGGTCTCGGCCATTTTTGAACCACTTCTACCTTACTTGGATCTACTTGCACCCCATCTTTCGAGATTACATGGCCTAAAAAGGAAATTTTCTCTAGCCAAAACTGGCATTTAGAGAATTTAGTATATAATTGGTGTTCCTTTAACACCTGTAGTGCCATTCTAAGGTGCTGTTCATGCTCTTCATGACCCTTGGAATAAATCAAAATATCATCGATGAATACGATAATAAATCGATCTAGAAATGGTTTGAACACTCGATTCATCAAATCCATGAATGCAGCTGGGGCATTGGTTAACCCAAATGGCATTACTAAAAATTCATAATGACCATACCGGGTTCTGAAAGCAGTTTTAGGGATGTCTTCCCTTCTTATTCGCAGCTGATGATAACCTGATCTTAAGTCAATTTTTGAGAAATATTGAGCTCCCTGTAACTGGTCGAATAGGTCATCTATACGAGGCAAAGGATACCTATTCTTCACTGTCACTTTATTCAGCTGTCTGTAATCTACACATAAGCGGAGAGAACTATCCTTCTTCTTAACAAAAAGTATAGGTGCACCCCAA
Source organism: Erythrophleum fordii (assembly GCA_032878935.1). NCBI lineage: Eukaryota > Viridiplantae > Streptophyta > Magnoliopsida > Fabales > Fabaceae > Erythrophleum > Erythrophleum fordii. The sequence continues at coordinate 36,688,769 of JAVQMF010000053.1, forward strand.
GGGGATGTACTAGGGCGAATAAACCCTTGTCCAACAGGTCTTGTAATTGATTCTTTAATTCATTAAGCTCCAGGGGTGCCATTCAATAAGGAGGAATAGAGATCGGTTGAGTACCTGATAATACATCAATACAAAATTCAATTTCCCTTTCAGGAGGTAGCCCTGGTAATTCTTCAGGAAAAATATCAGGGAATTCTTTTGCTACTGGAACCTGTTCCAGTATTGGGACTTGTAGTTCCATATCTCGAACCATCGCTAAATATCCTTGACACCCCCTTTTCAAGAGCCTCTGAGCTTCTATCATTGATATTAAATTGTTTGGTGCTTCACTTCGATCACCTTGAATGACCAAGGGAGATTTACCAGGAAAATTACATCTCGCTAACTTAAGATGACAATCCACCACTGCATAGCAGGACACTAACCAATCCATCCCGAGTATCACATCAAACTCTGCTATTGCAAGCACTATCAAGTCAACTAACGTCTCGCAATTGGCCAGTGTAATCACACATGCCTTATACACCCATTCAACCATTACAAATTCCCCCACTGGGGTTGCAACAAGTAACGGGCACTCTAATTTTTTAGAGTCCTTATCAATTTTCTTTGCAAAATAGGGAGATATATAGGAATGTGTGGAGCCAGGATCAAATAATGAATAAGCAGAATGCGAATAAACTGTAAGTGTACCTGTTACCACGGCATTGGATGCTTGTGCATCCTATCTATTTAGTGCAAAAACCCGAGCCTGACCCCGTCGTACAGTCGCCTAGCCTCTGCCGACTACTGTCCCACTGCTGCTACCTTGGCTGCTCTGAACTGTAACTGCACCGGTAGATGGAGTCCCTGTTGAGAATTACCTAATAGGTCGAACTGATCCCTGACTAGAATCAGGGTAACGTTGCGGACAATCTCTCACCAAATGTCCAACTTGCCCACAATGAAAACATGCTCTCGTCTCTCTATGGCAAGTGCCTGAATGTATCTTCCGACAAATGGAACAAGGATCTCTAGATTGACGAGATGGAGTAGAAACTGGGGTGGACATCGTGCTAACCCCTCGGAATGATCCTCTGTGCCTGTCAGTACCAGCAGAAAATGAAGTCAGAGGTCCCGTGAAGGATTGAGTAAGTCTCTGATGACTCTGGGGTCTAAGACCATAAGAAGGTCCAACTACAAAAGAACTACCTCCCTATCTCCCATCACTGTCATGCTTCCTCTTTCTCTGAGAAGTGTCCTCCTCCTTATCTCTCATCTCTATCATGCGTACACAATCCACTGTAGCTCAATATGAGGGAAAAAGGTTCATCTGTGGAGCGATCACCCTATACAACATACGAGGTAGCCCATTCACAAATCGCTTGATCCTGTCCCTCTCAGTAGGGACTAAATGTGGAGCGTAGCGAGACAACTATGTGGACCGAATATCATAATCAGAAACACTCATGCCTGGAACCAATTTCAGACCCTCGAATTCTCTGGCCCTAGCATCCCGAACACTCTGTGGCAAAAAGCGATCCATAAAGAGCCCCTTAAATTCTTCCCATAGCATTGGAGGAGATCCAATCAGCCTTTCCCCCAGTAAAGCCTGATACCATATGTAAGCCGCATCTTGTAACTGAAACCCGGCAAACTCAGATGATTTTGCACTCGAACAACTCAGAGCTCTACATATCTTTTCAATGCCATCAATAAATTGCTGGGGGTCCTCCTGACTTTCTGTTCTGGAATAAGTGGGAGGCCTCAATTTTAAGAACTGGGAAAGGGTTACTGGAACCTCCCTCTCCTCCCTCGTCGCTTGAGGCCCTAACGGTCTTGGCTGCACTGGTGGTGCGATTTCCTCCACAAGATGTGGAGGCTCTACCCTATCTGCAGGTGAGGCCTGCCTAGGGGGTCGATTAGTTCCTCGACCCCTACCCCGACCTCGACCACGGCCTCTGATAGGTGGGGTAGTTTGTTGGGCTGATGCACTCGTAGAAGCCTCATCTACAGCAGCTAGTCTATTAACTGAACGAATTCTGGGAGGCATATCCACACTACAACAAAATAACAAACATTCAAATAAATTTCTAGATTGGAATTAAGATATGATCATATTCAATAAGACAGTACACTTGAAGGAATAACTCAAGACACCCTATAAGGTTTTCAGTGACACCTTAAGTATAGTTACGCCCAGGTTCATAACCATAATTGAGATCCCACCAAAAACTCTTGCTCCACAGGACCACAGAAAGACCTAAGCTCTGATACCAACTGTCACAACCCACACTTTTAAGTATATTGGCACAAAAGACACCAATTTCCCTACCATAAATGGATTTGTATAGACAACCTCCCTCTAAAATTCAGATAATTCCCTCAGTTGTATCTTCATATAAATAATAAAACTAGAGTATCATTTCTGAATCACTTTTATACAAAACGTATAAGTTTTTCTTTTATGTGACTTTTGTAGAAATTTCAGCAGAGTCTCCTCTATAATTTGGACCTCCCGATATTTCTACAATCAGTCAACTCAACAATACATCCAAGAATAACAAAATATAGACTTCTAGGGATTGGGGATACCCTAGCTATGATTCAGTGGAGCCACATTCTACACTGTTCAGAACCAAATAAATTACAAGCATAAAACAAAATACACCCACATGAACAATTGTGGGCTCGCCAAAAGAAATAAAGCAGGAGATCTACAGCTAGTAGGCAGCTCAGGGTAGGTTAGGGTCTTCACCACTCTCTGAAAAATAAATTAAGAAAGAGTGAGTTTGATACTCAGTGAATAAGTGATGCCAACCCTTAAAAATAGGGACAAGACCCGTAAAAACTATATATATATATATATTCATCATGCATAAAACAAGCCTCCTGCACATCGTTTCTTAAAATGCATCAGAAGTATCTAAGCAGAACCAAATTGAAACAGACGCAAAGCACACAGCTCGCGGGGAGAATAACCACAGACGCAAAGCACTTTGCTTGCGAAATAAAATGACTCCACATGTGGTAGCTACCCACACGGGGCTAGCAAAACCCCTGCTAGCTGAGGTCCAGATCATGGTGCACCAAGACTAACAACTACTGCTGTTAGCTACAGAGTTCTGAATAGATAACCTCTTAAATTTAATACTTTTCTCAAATCACATTTCAGACAGAGTACCTTCCATATCAGTTCAATATCAAAGTTTTCAGATAACTCAACAGGCATCAATTTGCAAAATTTCATGTTTAAATCAATTTTCAGTAAATATGTACATAACACAACATTTAAATACGTATCTCCATAAATAGATTTTCAAGTTTTTAGAGCACTGCAAGAAAACTTAGTAACAAAATAATAAATATGAGTTACTCACGGTCCGCATTACTTACTCACCTCCTAAGATGATACCAACATTCCCTGCCCACTCCTCAGCTATAACTCAATCTCCTGAGTACCCTACAATACCCATTCACCAGATTTTAGAGTGTGAATCACTAAAACTTTATCTCATGAGCTTAGCCTATTCGAATAAAATTCTAGGAAAGCAAGAAACACTGGTAGCTATTCTTCATTCCTTTAGCATGTTAGAATTATATATTTGATTTTTTTTAAGGAGTTTAAATCTACCATCCACTCCTCCATTCCATGCCTTCCATATCCATACAACACACATATATAAAGATATAGGTTTATATATATATACGCGTCCATATATGGTAGCAGATCATTTTAAAGACTTAAATTTATTCAAGAGAGGAAGCACAATCAAGAAATGGGCAAGTAAGAAGCACAATAGAATTTGATTTTTTGATTTTATACAAGGAAATGAAATTCATCCAAAAATGGAAGTAACAAAAGGGATGATCAAAATACATTCCAGCATAATGGAAACCAAGATTGCTCCAACCAAAAATCAGTCTTTTACACCCTTTTCTTTTTCTTTCTGCGCACACTTTCCTCGGTTGGCCACACACACACCAAAAACGCATTACAGAATAAGCAAAACAGGGGAGGGAGACGCTGTGAAAACTGGAACCAGAAATTGCAACACTTACAGTAGCAACTCAGACCTGGGAGAAGACTTGTTTCTGGCGTTAAATCCCCTAACCACCAGCAGCAGAATTTGAACCAGAAACCAGCAGAAAAATGAACCCAGGGACAGTAAAAATGGCGAGGAACAGAGGAGAGAAGATGAAGCTTTGTTCCAGCAAAGTTTTGCTCCTTTTTCTGACCGAAGGGATGGGAATTCAATGCTGCAGAAATGTTAGAAGTAAAATGACATAAAGCCTAGCAAAAAGTGGATGAGAAAGGGGCATATCGGAAATTGCAGAAGAAGGCAAAAAAATTTCTACGTGGCAGCATCAATATCCCTTTGAAAAGTCAACTTTCCATATATATAACCAATTGCATGCACGTCGGGTTTTACATAGGGATCTTAGGAGCTCATTTAAACCCTTATTTAGACCTAGGAATTATCATATAAAATCAAATTTTATAAGGTGTACTTGAAACCCTAGAAATTGCATCTTGAAATCTAATGGCTTTTTATTAATTCTCTTTGCATATTCTTAATCTCCATACCCTTTTTCCTTAGATTCACCTTTGGTTCTGCCAAAAATCAACTTCTCCTAGGGTTCTTTAGGTGTGGAGAAATGGAGAAGAAAAGGGAATCAAAGGTAGCAACCATGGAAGGAGAAATTACCTTGTTTTCTTGCTTTTTCTCACTTGCATCTTGCTTTTTCTAAGCTCCTCTCTTCAAATCTAAAATTTCCCCTAACTGTCCCCCTTAAATCAGATTTGTAAACTTCATTTTAATTAAAGAAAACAAAGGAAAATGAAGGAAAGGAGGTTTGGATGGAAAAAAGCATAAAAAACTACCAAGAAACTATACCTTAAAGCTTGGATTTCTCTTTCTTCTTCTCTCCCTTTGGTGTGCCTAAACCCTAGCCTTCTTCTCTGAAATTGGGTAGAAAATTCTGAGTCTAAATGTGGAAGAGAGTGGGGCGCCACCTATTTATAGGTGGAGGAAGTTATACTTTTCAAAAATTTCCATTTTGTCCTTCATTTTTGGCATTTTCATTTCTCCTTTGTTTTAGCTCCTTTTTTAGAACCGTCTTTTCCATTATGAAATTTAGGTTCTCAATTTAGTAAAATACCTTTGGAATCACTCAAATTGGAGCTAAAACCTTCTTGAATGAATCTGTCAAAATTCATATATACCGACATTGGAAAACATCTACTGGAGGAGATTTAATTATCTCGAGACTTTTCATGGTTTTCAGGGCCTCTGAAAACCCTGGAGAACTTAAAACTTTCATTTGAAAAGTCCTCCTATGTGAATTCCAAAATTTGCTCAAAATTACGAAAATACCATTATGTTTCGTAAGATTTCTGTCAAAATTTGTTTATTTATTCTAACTTCTTTTTTCCTTTCATCTGAGGTTAGGATTCTCATTTTTAGGAGTTTAAAACATTACTTAAATTTTTTAGGACCTTAACTAATTCATTTCAAGGGACCTGCTTTAAAAACGTGCATGTTTCTATCATTTAATGAAAACTAGACATTACACAAGTATCTCTATTCGTTGGTGTAATATTGCTGGCTTCTAGTGTTTTGCTTTTACTCATTGACATATCAAACAATGAGACACAAAGTCAACCACAGTCCTCTTCATACCATCCCACCAATATAAATGTTTCAAGTCCTGATATATTTTGGTAAACCCTGGATGAATAGTATAAGGAGAACAATGGGCCTCATCCAAGATTTCTCTCCTTGGATCACCAACATCTGGTATACAAACTCACACACCACATTGCAACACTCCCTCCGAATCTAGAGTAAATTCACCCATTTTTCCCTTTTTCACCTCATTCATCACTTTTTGCAACTGAGCATCCTCAATCGGGGTTGCTTTTACTCTTTCAATTAAAGAAGAATGAGCTTGAACATGGGCCAAGAGTATACCTGGTTCTCTGATTTCAAATCGCATCCTATTGACTTCCAACCAATGAAGGTCTTCTGCCAATGGTCTCCTTACTTCTGCTATATGACTCAAACTCCCCATGGATTTCCTACTCAAAGTTTCTGCCACCATATTAGCCTTTCTTAGATGATATAAAATTGTACAATCATAGTCTTTTAGCAACTCCATCTATCTTCTTTGCCTCAAATTTAGGTCTTGCTGTTGAAATATATATTTAAGACTCTTATGATCCATGTAAATCTCACAAGTTTCACTAAAAAGGTAATGCCACTAAACCTTAAGAGCAAAAACTACCCCTGCCATCTCTAAATCATGTGTTGGATAGTTTATTTCATACTTCTTAAGCTGCCTTGATGCATAAGCAATTACACGGCCCTGTTGCATTAGGACACATCTTAACCTGACTGGGGAAGTATCGCAATAAATAGTGTAACCATCGAATCCTAAAGGCAAGGCCAAAACCGAAGCAGGTGTCAAACAATCCTTTAGTTTCTGAAAACTTTCCTCACAAGTATCAGACCACTAAAACTTCACATTTTCTTGAGTCAATCTTGTCATAAGAGCAGCTATTCTAGAAAAATCTTTCACAAATCGATGGTAATAACCAGCTAGACCTAAAAAACTATGTATCTCTGTAACTATAGTGGGTCGCGACCATTTTTGCACCGCTTCTACCTCACTTGGATTAACTTGAACTCTATCATTTAAAATATGCCCTAAGAAGGCTACCTTATCAAGCCAAAATTGGCATTTGAAAAACTTTGCATATAATTATCGTTCTCTTAGCACTTGCAACACTAGTCTCAAATGTTGATCATGCTCTTCTCAACTCTTAGAGTATACCAAAATATCATCGATGAAAACTATGATAAACCGATCAAGGAAGGGCTTAAAAACTTAATTCATCAAGTCCATAAAAGTAGCTGGTGCGTTAATTAGCCTAAATGACATCACAAGAAATTCAAAGTGACCATATTGAGTTCTAAAAGCAGTTTTAGGGATATCTTCACTTTTTATCTCAATTGATGATACCCTAAGCATAAATCAATCTTAGAGAAACATTAAGTCCCCTGCAATTAATCAAAAAGATCATCTTTGCAAGGTAAAGGGTATTTATTTCATACTATCAGCTTGTTCAGTTGCCTATAATCCAGACATAGATAGAGAGAGCCATCTTTCTTCATAAAAAGTACCGGAGCACCTGAAGGAGACGTGCTTAGATGAATAAAACCCTTACCCAATAAATCTTGTAATTGATTCTTCAATTCTTGGAGTTCCATAGGCACCATTCTATAAGAAGGAATAGAGATAGGTTGAGTACCAGGGATTACATCAATACCAAACTCAATCTCTCTTACTGGAGGTAATCCTGGCAATTCTTCTAGAAAGACATCAAGAAATTCATTCACTACTGGAACTTGGTCAAACTTTGAATCTTGCATCTCTATATCTTTAACAAATGCTTAGAATCCATGGCACCGTCTTCTTAATAGTCTCATGGCTCCTAAGGTAGATATCAGATTATTAAGTGCTTCACTACAGTCACCCTAAATAATGATAGGTTGTTCACCTGGAAAATCGCATCTTACTTCCTTAAGGTGACAATCTAAGGTGGCATAATAAGAAGCCAACTAATATCACCAAAATTATATTAAAATCTATCATTATAAGCAACATCAAATTTGCTAATGTCTTTTTACCTTTAATGGTAATTATACAGTCTTTGTATACTTGGTCTACCAAAATGGATTCTCCCATAGGAGTTATCACTACTAATGGATGGTCTAACTTGCTAGGGTCTTTACCTATTTGTCTTGCAAAATACAGTGACAGATAAGAATGTGTGGAGCTAGGATCAAATAGTACATAAGTATCTTGTGAGCAAACTGTAAGAATACCTGTTACTATAGCATTTGATACTTGTGCATCCTGTCGATTCAGGGCAAAGACTCATGCCTGACCATGACTAAAAACCTGTCCTCTACCAGATGAAGTCCTCCTACCATTACCTTTGCCTCATATATAAGTGGTTGCCCTCATGGGCTCAATTCTAGCTGAAAAAGATCTCAAAGGCTGAACTGAACCCTAACTAGACTTAAAATTACGCTGTGGGCAATTTCTAACTAAATGCCCAACTTGTCCATAACCAAAGCATGCCCAGTCTCTCTGTGGCGAGTCCCACAATATCTCTTCCAATAAACATTACAAAAATTTTTATCTTGATGTGATTGTATAAAAAACTACTAAGGTGTTGATCGCTTGCCCTTGGAAAGTAAAATCTATCTATCCACCCTAGCCATAGGAGAAAGAGAAGGGCTAGTAGAAATCTGTTGAGGTCTTTGATGACCTTAAACCCTAAGTACACGAGAAGACCCCCTATATGAGAACTACCTTCCATTCTTTCTTCACTATCGAATTTATGCTTTTTCTGCAAAGGATTCTCCTTCATTTCTCCCATCTCGATCAACATGGCATAATCCATAACGGCTGCATACAAAGAAAACTAATTCGTCTAAGCGTTTATGGCACTAAATAGAGGTGTGCTCAATCCCATTACAAACCTCTTAATTCTATCCCTTTTAATGCGTACTAAATGTGGCGCATATTTTTCCAATTGGGTAAAATGAATACCATACTCCACTACAGTTGAGAGGCTCGTCACGCAACCCTCAAAATAAAACTAGGTTGAACTAAATATGTAGTTAGTGGCACAACCTAGGTCATCTCCCTTGAAAATAGAATTCAATGCCTAATTGGGTTTTCTAAATGTTAAAAATCCTAAAAACTATCTAATTTAGGGGGTTTTTGATTGAATTAAATTAAGTAAAATCTAATTGAATTAAAATTCCTAATTTCTACCTAATTGGATGAATTATGATTGATAATGGGCTTATGACTAGCTTTGGAATCGTCCCTTGGTATCCACTATCCTCATCCTAATCCAATTATGATTAATTTTGGTCTAAGAGTCCTTAATTGTATCCATAACAAATGTATCTAGAGTTACCACTCAAAAATCAAAAGACTAACAATTTAATGTTGAATTAAAACCTCAATCCCGCATTAAATCGTCAACTCTTGTCTTTAAGATCTTTGAATACTTAAATTGATTGATTAAATGATTAATTAGCCTCTGAATCATCATCTAAAAATGTTCAATTAACCAACTAAACATTAAGGAATCCTCAAATCAAACAATTAAGCACATAATCTCACTCATGCATTTCATCGAACACCTTCGTGGCATACATGGGAGATTAGAGGAAATTGAACAATTCAGAACTGAAATTAATTAATTAAAATAACAATTACTTTCCTAATTAGTACCTAACCTGCTACTAATCAATTACACATATTCTCAATCCAATGCTACTTAACTAAGCAAATATAAGAAAAAGAAAAGGTGTAGGAAAATTAAGAAAGTCTTAGCCAAAATTCTGCATTCTTTTCCAAGGATTCAAGCTTTTCCAAGATCCTTCTTCCTTGCTAGTCACATATAGAGGCTTAGAGCTTCATGGAGGTGGACGAATGGAATGGAGGATAAATGGTGTGGTGAATGGCTCTGGATGTGGAATAGGCGAAGCGGGAGACGACGTGAATGGAATGTGTGTAGGGTTAGACGATGGAATGAGTCTGGAATGTAGCGTGGAATGTGACGATGGATGGATCTGATGGCATTGGATGAATGGCGTGAATGGATGGACGAATATTGGATGCTCCTCTCACGTCGATTTTAATGATTTCACGTGCTATTCATTTCCTAGCCAAATTCACATGTTCTCCTAATGAATTTTCTCATGTGCTCAGCTCCTCCTTTTTCTTTTATTTTTATTGAATTATTTCCTTGTGCTTTCTACGTGTAGCTCTTTTCTAATCAGCCCACAGCTTCTTCCACGTGGTTTGGATGAATGTATGAATGCATAACGTGCTGCCCGAGCTCTTTAATGATGTGTTACACCCATATACTCCTTACACAAACTACCTTACGTGTTCAGCCCCTGTTCATGTTAGCTTGCAGCTTCCAGAACCTGTAGCTTACCATGCCCAGCTCGTGCTTGTTCAAATCATTTACCACATGCTTATTGTGTCTCATGCAACTCCCATGTTAGCTCTGTTCAGTTGGTTTTCTTCTCATTCAGCTCAAAACTCTCTACCCGTGGCACTTCTTCTAGCTTCTGCTCATGGCACATAAAACTCAAGCTTCTCCTCTATTTTGTACTATTGCCCCTCGTGTTTAATCAGAACCCATGACTTCTTCTTTTCATAAACCAAAAACTACATCCCCTCTTTCTGCTCCATATAGCTTTTAAATCTTCTTATCTCAACACGAGCTGCACCTTCATTCCTCTAGATGTTCTTTGTTTGTTTATTCTTCATCCAGCACGTTCTATCGTCTTCTTCCTTGTGAGCTTCCTCTCATTCTGCAGCTTTCCCACGTGATTCCTCCACGTAAAACTCTTCTCCCTTGCCACGAGTTAAGATCGCATTGCTGTCCAACCCTTCTTTACTCAGCTCAACGTCTGTTCCAACCTCATGCTTCTTCACATAGCTTCCACATTGCTTTCTTCGAATCATGCAGCTCTTCGTGTTTCTTAAACAGAGGCTGCTTCTTCTTCGAACCAAAACCCATAGCTTCCTCTTCGTTTATTCTGCACATTCCACGTAAAACTCTAGCTCCATGTTTTTTATTTCCACGTTAACTACTATGTGTGCAGGAGTTCACATTGAAAGTCTCGCATTCCATCCTTTCAACACTCTATTTCTCCTCTTCATTCTTCATGTTATTTATTTACTCGAGCTGCATGCCTTATGCATGGTTCTGTGGCTTCTCTTATTTAGCTCAAAAATCACGTTGCTTCTCTTAAAAATCTGCACATGCTTCTCCTTCCCATTCCACATCAAAACCTTACTTCTTTCTCCACTTGATCTTCACATGCTTCTTCTTCTTGCTTGCTTCGAATACATTTAATTTTTATTCTCTTCAACTCTCCAACTCATAGCTTTCATGATTGTGTTCAAAGCCCATTAAAATCTACACAAAAGAATGGAAAGTGTTAAGTAGAAATACCCACAAAATTATTTAAAAGGAATTCATGCAATAAAATTTAAGAATTTTGCAATTTAATTCCTAAAGTGCAAAAGTGGCTATTAAAATCAATTTTTCACCTAATAAAACTCATTAAGTCATAATTGTTCACTAAAATGCTTAAGTTAGGAGAACTAAAACATATAAAATTCATGCTTATCAACAGTCATGGGAGGAATATGTTTCAGAGTCTCAAATTCTTGAGCTTCAGCATCTCTAACACTCGTAAGCAAAAATTGCTCTAGAAAGATAATTTTAAATTCTTCCCACTCCAATAGTGATTGCTCAGTGGATCTCTTTTTTTTTAAATTATCTTATACCAAGCTCGAGTAACATTCTTTAATTGGAATGTTGCTAACTCTATTGTCTTCCTCCCAAAACAACCAAGTGCCTTACAAATTCGCTCGATATCTTTTAGAAACTATTGTGGATCTTCTTGACCCTCTATCCTTGAAAATGAAGGTGGCTTGAATTTAATAAACTGGGATAGAATCTTTTCTGAAGTCCTCTCTTTAGGTTGATGTTGACTTCCTTCTGTTAATACTTGTCCTGATGAAAGTGTCACATTAGCTTGAGGGTTATTACGAGCCACTTATTCTGCAATCAATGTCGCTAATGCTTTTACTGCTTAACTAACCCCTTGTAACCTAACAGCTAATTGCTCAAGGGTAGGCACTTGAGGTTGGTGAGGTGTTGCTCTTTCTTCATGGTCCAAGTTCTTGGGGCTTCTAATTGATCTACCCCCTCTACCTTGCGACCCTTACCATAACCGCTAATAGATAAGGCCTCAGGTTGGGCAGGAGCCCTAGCAAAAGGTTCATTAGCCACTTAACCAGTTACACTGGATCCAACTGGTAACATTTCACTATATCAACAAAAACATAAGTTTAGAATATGATTCACTTATATATACATACCCCACACTTATTAAAGGAATTATGATTATAGAAAAGAATTTAGTCTACTATAAGGCCTCCGATAATGTCTCAATTATAGTTATACTCAGGTTTATAATAATAATTGAGATGTCATCAGAGAACATTTACTCTACTAATCATAGGGCAAACCAGGCTCTGACACCACTTTTGTTACACCCCCCAAAAAGAGGCATAACCAGCATAGTCTACGAGTCGAAACTCATACCCATAAGCTTTTTTAACAACCAGAACCATAAATATAAAAGGTGCATGGACAAAGTATAACAATTATTTTGATACTTAAGAAAGCTTTCCTTTATTGAAAGATTTAAACAATACTACAAAAAATTGATTATAAAATAGTTCATTTAATTTTTTATAAAAATTTCAGCAGAGTTTCTCTTAAATTTAGGATTGCCTAAAATTTCTACAAATAGCCAAACAACTAATCAAAAATAACAAAAGAGCTCCGCTCTTAATCTGAGGCACTAAACAGTAATAAATGGGAATAGGGCCCCTACCTGTGTATTAGTGGAGCTACAACTAAGAAGAAGCAATATACCTAATTACAAATTCAAAAGTTCACAAAAAAAGCCCTAGCAAACCACGCCGGGTTCAAAATCTTAAAGCTGTCATTTCTGTACCAGTTCTAGACCCATATAACTATCTTTAATGGAAAAAATTTAAGGGATGAGTTTGAAACTCAGTGAGCAGATAATACTAACTATGACTAAGATGTAAATCATAATAAATGGTCTATCTTCAAACTTGAATTTATATAAAAAAAAACATAAGCAATAATGTAGTATTCAACAAAATTAATTTCTTCACATTTATAATAGATAAATTCAATAATGTACATAAACTAAACATTTAAAACTCATGCGTAATAATAATTGATGTGTCTCAATAGAACCAAATCAAATGAATGCCAAGCACATCGCTTACAAGGAAATAGTAGTACCAAAGTAGCTTAAGCTTAACCATTCAAATAGATCCACGTGTGGTGCCCGACACACAGAGCTAGCAACACCCCTACTAGTTGAGGTTCAGATCGAGGTATACCAAGGCTAACAACTACTACTGTTAGCTGCAGGGTTATGTATTAGACTGCCTTTTTAATCAAGAATGGCTAAAATAAGTAATTAAGTAATTATCAAGGTATATTGAATTAGTTCATCAACAACTGATATATTTCAATAACATCCATTAAAAATCCTCTCTTTTGTTTTTGTCACACGTAAAGAACTCAAGTTTAGGATTCCATTATTTTACAAGGAAGAAGGAGTATAAATTTTTCATAGCAATATTATCTACTCACAGCACACGATGACATCATAAATTTCTTAAAGCCTTAATTTGATGAAGCACTTGATATAAGGTTATCTCTGGAACCTCCTAAATTACTCATAAACAATTTTGATTACTAATTAACACAAATTGCATAAGTTCAAGCTACTTTTATTCGTTGTTATCTTAATCTAGGTCAACATGTGAGCTAGGGAAAATTTTCAAATTTTCATTTAGCACTTTAAGATACCATCCCAAGAGAATATCTTCATCCTAAGCTTTTCTTATATAGCCACTAGAATAACATAGAACACTTTCATACTACTTGAAGCAAATAAATAAAAAAAAACAAGGAAATAGAACTAATACTAATATAAGAAGGCCTTAAATTTCTAATAATAAATTTTCTTTTTATTCAAAGCTTAGCTGAACATATTCTTTAATTAGTCGTAAAATTAGGCAAATATCAAGATTAAATTCCCTTGAATCAAATTCTGGACTTCAACTACCAAAAATGAGAAAAAAAGGTGATTCTTACCAAGAAATCAAGAGAGGAATGAAGTGGGAAGAAAGCAATTTCTTGACGCTTAAAATCCCACCCTAACATCACTCAAAAACTGCTACCATAATGATAAACAGAGCACACACTACAGCTGGAGGAAGGGGCTGATTTCACAGTGGATATAGCGGTTAGAAGGAAGAACAATGGGAAGGGAAAGAAGAAGGAACAAAAAGGAATGGAGATTGGAAGAATGGAAAAGACAAAAGAAAAAGGAAAAATATGAAAAGAAGAAAGAAAAAGATGAAAACAAGAGAGAAAAGGATGAAGCACACTGGACATGCAACAGAGAAGAAAGAAAAAGTGGAGAAAGTAGGGAGGTTTGGATTTTTTTTAATATATTTTGGATAAAATTAGATTTTGGCCTTTAAAAATTTTTAAATGTCACATTTTTTTCTAAGTTGTTACGTATAGCATTTGTAACAATGTGGTGGTGACAATGTAAGGAGATTATAGAGGTGACAACATATAATTTAAAGGACCAGAAAATTTAATGTTTGTAATTTGTCTGGATGGCACAAACAAAGATAGAGTAGGACTTCCAAAGTCTGTGTGTGTCAATACTAGGGTGTAAAAGGAGGAGGCAACACTTCTAGCTATCATAGATGTAATCCCAACATCATTGCCCTTATGATCTTCATCCTAGTTATCCACAATAAGTTGCTTGGTAGACCTCTTACCCTGAACTTTCTTTCTTGGCCTATCCTTTGGAATTTGTGGCCTAAGCAGATTATTTGCTAGTAAAGTAGGCTAGGAGATTGTCATGTCATGATAGCCATTGAGGGCACATAGAATGGTATTCAAATTGGATCATAATTTCCCTAAATCTTTTGGTAAAAGGTCATTCAAACTAAGTTGGTGCAAGTCCTCTATCAAATTAGCATGTAAAAAGAATAAGACATTCAATGCATATGTAATATGAATATATAGTGTGAAGAAAAGTAACAGTGGGAACTTTAAAAAAAAAAATATTACAAAACCTTAGGCACTACTTATAGGCTAGCTCTACCAGCAAGTTTGTCTTTAGTACAATTGTATATACTTTAAAGTGCAATTCATGGTCTCTATTAACATCGTAGTAAAAGACAAAGTCTAATGCCATGCATTTCACATATTGATATCTGCCTCAGCTAGTCTTTTTCTTTTTTGCTGGAGAGAAGTATAGAATGGACGTGGCCCAAATTAACTGGCATTTTCAAAATTGGCTACTACCTACCAATTGGTAGGGCACATAATTAGCACGATGCCACTTCATAATGTGAAAGTAGATGATGGATACTAATGCTATCCATATATCCAATAAGGCTAAAACAAAATATGAAATCAACTAATGCATGTTGGATGAATTGTATCTGTGTTAAACAATTTGCAGATGACAAGCTCAAAATAAATAAACACATGATATCATAATGGTTAACATACAAGAGTGGGTGTAAACAAACCTCATTAGGTCCCATTTGGTCTAGCAATACCCTATAATATTGTATTGCTAACCACTTTGTAAGAGAATGTTGCTTGTCATGCCTCCACTTACAAAGATCGACTGTACATATGTTTGTCATTTAGTAAGTAATACGTTAAACCTATAAATAGTCAATCCATTAAACACTATTTTCATACTTGAACTTTAGAGGTAGGGACATAGTGATAAATACCATCTTTATATATTTTATTTCCTCTTTATTTGAGCATTTTAATAATGATTTGAGGCTTAATGGATTCATTTACATGATATTTGATTTTATTAGTCATTTTTGTATTTTAGAAAATTATTTGCAAAATTATTGAATATTAATGCATAAATTTCTTTTAAATAATTTTGTGAATTTTTCCTATTGAATTCTTATTATTATCTGTGTAGATTTTCAACGACAATTGGAGCTTGAATGGAAAATTGATTTAGAAAAGAAATGGAGTTTCAAGTAAGCAAATTCAAGGAGGAATAATGGTCCACAATTTTTCTAATGAAATTTTGAAAAAAAAAATGGAAGAATAAGCTTGTGGACAACTCTTTCCCTCACTTGACACACAATCACATCTCTCACACTCTTTTAGCTCACCCAACATTATCACACACTACATCCACTCACTCACTCCACATCACACAGCAACTTGTAGCTTCATTCTCTTATTCCATCACATCCATAACACACCCACTTCATTTAACATGTAGGCATGGAAGGCAGCTCACATGCATGGCTTATTCATTCACTCACACACACCTACTAGATGCACAACCTTGCATTTCCACTTTCTACGTCACAAGCACAACAATGCCACAAAACATTCACATATGAAGGTTGCGTGTCACACGTAGCACTCCATTCTTAGACTCACATATTTACATACCAACCCATGCACAAAGCTTCATTCCATGTAGCAGCCATATCAACACATTCTCCATACACAAGTCAAGAATCCAAGGGTTTAGTGAGGGAGAAATAGGGAGGAGATTTATGTGATGAATGGAAACACACACATGCAGAAATAGAGGAAAAGCCACAGGCTGCAAAAGGAAATAAGAGGGGCAAGCACGTGAGCAAAATAGAGCCATGCACGGGATTGTAGCGAAGGAAAAGTCTTGGGTCTGGATTGAGAAGAGAAGAATAGTAGAAGCTATGGGCTTAAAGGTCAGGCCTTAGAAGGAAAAAAAAAAGCTTGAGCAGAACATGTGAATCATTTTCGAGTTAATGGCTTAAGCTGAGATGAAATATAGGTACTGGGAGCCTTCATTTACACACACTTATTTAAACTCGAGGAGAAGAAGACACAAAGAATCACGTCTAGTTTTTATATAGATAGTAGCTCCATGTAGACAACAGCAAGGAACGAGTTTTCTCTCTAGTTTCATGCATACATCTGGTTCAAGCACATGTCATAAGGCATAGTTTATGTATACATAACTCACCCACGTAGAAGCAACATCAGTGGAAGCTTAAGGGGAGAGTACTCTAGAGTTTATGAAAAGGAGAAGAAGCTTGTGAGCAGAAGAAACACACAAGAGCATGCAGAAGCGAGGGAAGCTGAGAATGAAGAAGAAACACGAGTTGAATGAGCTAGGGTGGATGAAGAAAGAGCTAAGTTAAATGAAGAAGCTAAACATGTGTGGATGGAGCAAAAGCTACTAGTTGGGATGTTTAAAGAAGGAGGAGCAGGAGCATGTGGAAAATGAGGCTTGGGTTGATGGTTTAGATGACGTACGTGGTAACACGTGATCATTACTTGGGCAAAAGAATTAAGAAGCACATGAGAAGCAGAAATAAATGATTAAATGAAGCTCACATAGGAAGCACGTTAGGGCTTACAATTTTCAACAAGAAGAAACACATGGATCATTAAAAAAGAATAGGAAGGGCACGTGATTTAATAACACAGGGGTAGCATCTAAGAGGGAATAAAATCATTCATCCATCGTTGGAAGAGGGACGCATTCATCCATTCTCCATCCCCTTTTGCTATAGCTTCCATCTCCCATTTTCCTCTCCATCTTCTTCCACATCCATGAAGCACTAATTCACTTGGTGACTAGCTTGGATGAAGACCATGGTTAAAGCTTGAATTAAGGGATTTGCAAGAGATTTTGGGTTAAGAATTTCATATTACTTCCTCTCTTTCTACATCAATTTTTATTCTTGCACTTGCTTTGTTAAGCCTGTAATTAATTGAAATTGATATAGTTTATGATCGATGATTAGTTAAACATTGATTATGAGAGTATTTGAATGATTATTAGATTGAATTAAGTGTTGGATTTTCATTGTCTTATAATTTTTCATATATGCAATCAAGGTGTTTGATGAAATACATGTGAGAATTAGTGTAATAAATTGTTTAATTTAGGGATTCCTTAGGGTTTAATTAGTTAATTGAACATCTTAGAGTGTTAATTCAGATGCTACTTGATTGATTAATCACTCAAATTTAAGTGTTCATTGATCCTAATGACAAAAGTTGATAATTAGATGCGGAGTTGAGGTTTCAATTACACATTAAATTATTAATCCCTTGAATCTTGAGTGGTAACCTAAGATAACTTATTATGGATACAAATAGGGACTTTTAGACCAGATCTAATGACAATTGAATTAAGATAAGGATAGTGGATACCAAGGGATGAATTCAAGGCTAGTCACAAGCCCATTACTTGCCTTATTAGTTCATGTAATTAGGTAGTGATTATTAATTTTAATTCAATTTAATTTTAGTTAGTTAAATTTAGGCAAAACCCCATTTTTTGTTAGGTAATTTTTAGAGTTTTTTCACACTTGAAAAATCTAATTAAATATTGAACTCCATTTCCTAGGGAGACAATCTAGGTTACACCCTATATTGCATATATTTTCTAACCTAGTTTATTTTGGATGTTACACGACATGACCGTTTACATAGCATAAATATCGAGATAAGGAACTAGAGGTTAGGATCTCTCTAGAGCAAGTTTGGGGAATAGAATAGATCCCATGCCTACAGGTATAGCCATAAATGTTGACCTCCTCATACGTTTCCCCTCAATTAGGGCAAGAGCAAGTAGTACAGCATTTTTGTTACCATCTTATGTGCTTACAATCAATAAGGTCCCTTTGTATTTTTCATATATAAATGTCCTGTCAATTTGGACCATCAACTTCAAGTGCTTGAAAGTGTCAATACAAGGCTTAAAAGTCCAAAATACTCAATGAAACATTGCTATCAAACTTTCATCTGCACTAGTTTGTGGGAATTCCTTATTGACAAACTTATAGTACAATCCACGCATGAAGTGATCAACAATGGCCATCCACCTTGGTAACATAACATATGATCTCTCCTAATTCCTAATTGCAATGGTGAAAAACTAGTGCTTTTCCTTCCATGCCTTCTTGTAGGAGATGGTACACCCAATATACCATGCACTCAATCAATTACTTATTGAATAAGAACCCTGGATCATCACCCACCATAGACATAATGTGTGATTAGATCATGTTGGAGTCTAGTTTTAGGTGATCCTAGGACAGCAACTTCGACACTTATGTATGAGGCCCTTTATATATCATAACACACTAATGGTTTTCATTATTCGAATGGCATACATTGAGTCTCAAATTACTGCATACACTATATTGAGGGCACCAATATTTTTCGTACTTTGCTAAGGAGTAAAACACCCTAAAAGAGTGATATGCACAAATGGAATATATCTTAACTAGTTGCCATAAAAACCACCTACCAACATGGCATATGCCCACATTCAGCTCTACATTGTCATTCATATTCATTACCCTATCCATTTCATCATAATTAGAAGCCCTCATAGCGTCCACATTGATATGTGTGAAGAAAGCAATTGTCAGATCCTCACAATGATTAATGGGGTCCTTAGTAGCATTGACCCAATCATTTCCAACATCCACATCAGCCTCCTCATCATTATTGCTTTAAAAAACATCATCATAATTGTGAGGATAAGCTTAAAGTCACCTATTATACCTTTTGCCACCTTAGGGGAGAAGAAGGCCATCTAGCTATAACTAATGGATAAGATGAACTTGACTGGGAAATGTAATCAACCAGTAGAGGGGTGAGGTATTACTAGGCATAGGTAGATTAAGGATAAAATAAGTCCACCCCTATAAGGTATGAACTAAATAGGGAGGGTTGTTCATCAGTGTCAGGTGTGACACCTCAATCTACTATCGTTACCTAGCCTCTCACTGGGCTCAGTTCCATATGATTTCCAAGTGTTAACTTTACACTAAAAATCATTCCCAACCACAAACACAGCGTTTGGACCATGTTTGACATCGAAAATGGGAGGAAGGTCCAGCTGTCACTGTTTCTGGTGCAGCTTTTTGTCATGACTTTCGAAAATCCATAACTAAATCCACAAAAATCCAATCTGGGCACACTATACCAATTTAGAAAACTACGAGTGTCTACTAGAGGAGAAAAATAAGTTCAGATCAGTTCAGTAGCTCCTACACCCCGAAAACTGATGGAATAGTGACGGGGGTCAGAAGAGCTCCCTGATGCTGATAGTGAAGGGAACTGACGTGAGTTCGCCGTAACGAAGGTTAAGCCTCGCCATAGCGAAGCTAGATAACACGAGCTCGCTATAGCGAAGGTTAATTTTCGCCGTAGCGAGGGTCAGTCCGAAAGAGAGTAAAAGGCGAGAAATAGACTTCATTAAACGCCCAAACTCATTTCTTCTCTCATTTCTGCCCTAGACTTCGACCCAAGGAGAGAAAAGAGGCGTGGAGAGTACGCTACAGTGAGCAACTCTCTGGTTTTTGTATGGACTGCTGCCAGCACTCGCTATAGCTAGAATCACGTTCGCTATGGCGAGAAGGCACTCTCGCTACAGCGAGATTATTTCTCGCTATTGCGAGAAGATTTAGCAAAAATTCTGACTTCCGAAAATTTTCAGCTTTCTACTTTCTTTCTTTTCCTTTCCTTTTCTTTTTCCCGGTTGTTACATTTGGAATATGACTAGAGGATAGGAGTGTGTAAGAAACATAATTGTCTTGATTTGTTATGTTCAAATTTATATCCATGGTCAAGATTATGGTGCAAAGCTCCACTAAATTCAGTTGGGATGGAAACTTTGTGTTTGCCACTTACATTGATTGGACATGTCATCCTTCCTTAACCTATACACTCGGCATTGCATTAGTCATAGCAACACCAAATGTCCATATATCAATTGTGACATGACTTGATTCTGAACAAGTTGTAGCAATTCCACAATCACCTACTCCAACCTTTCTGGCGTAATGTCTTTGTTAACTCTAATTACATCAATCATGGCATACTCAAATGTTGCACCCTTATCACTATTGTATACTTGTTCTTTTGTGTATATACATACAAGCTCTTTTATGTTCCTATTGATTATTTTGATTCCTATATTAGGTTTTGTATATAAGGACATTTATAAAATAATTTAGTTATGCTTTTTTAAAAGGACATATTATAATTTTATTAATTATTATCTTATTTTCTAATTTCTAATTTTTAATTTAAATTTAATTTAGAAGTATATCATCAACTAAAGATATATCTTGTCTAAAAAAATGAGGTAGAAAAAACAACTATAATCTACTATAAAAAAATTTAAATTAAATTTTAATTAAAAATTCAAAAATATGAAACAAGATAATAATGAAGTTTAAAAAAATAAATTTCAAATTAAATTATGTGGATATATTTTTTATATTAATTTAAAATTAAATTACATTAGATATCACAAACATTATATTTACTATGTTCTTTCATTAAATTAAATTACACTATATATCATAAACAATAGATTTACATTCAAAATCCATTCAGTGTTCAAATTAAACTGCACTTAAATTTACAAAATATGAAAATAAAAATAAAATTTGAGTTTAAATATCCTAAAATATGCTGTGGACTTCTTTAACTACATTAAATTATTCATTTTCATACTTTTTATGACAAACATTAGATATCAAATATGTTTGCATACTTCCCACAAATCATATTTTCTATAACATAGACAAATAATTTATATTATTTTTCTATCAATATTTTCATATCTATATTACATGCGTACTAACTTAATCTTTAATTTCATATATGTAAATATCATCATATCACAATAACTTAGTAATTAAATGAAATAAAATACAACTTATAATTGAAACATACACACACACCCCAAATGTTTTACTTCAATAGAGGGAAAAAAAGAGGCCGATTACAATATTGGGACCATTTCAAGTGTGAGTTGCCTCTGCTAATGGGATTTAAACTGCCACTCAATGAAGAGTAAAAATTATGGTGGGCTTGCTTTAAAAATAATACTGAATGAATGCCACTATACACCTGAATGGAGCTGTGATGTGAGTGCAATGTAGGAGTTGAATGTTGCATGAAAACAAAATTAGAAAAGGAAGTGCCTTGTTGTGAAAATGAAATCAGGAAGCAAGGAAGTAAGAAGTTAGGGAGAGGATGAGTGATTTTACAAAGTGGTGGTTATGGAAGAGGGTGGGAGGGAGGGTTTTAAGATGAGGTGGGGAGTAAATTTTGTTTTTGTTTTTTATAATGTTATCTCAAATGGCATAACATGGCATAATAGAGTAGCACTACATGGTGCTAAAATCTACGCATTTAGTCATATTGCACCAACATGGTGCAACTCTTAACCATGCCAAAGTCAAAGGAGATCCTAACATAGGTAAGCTTTTTGGAATTATCTTTAAAAAAAATTTTATAAAAAAGTTAAATATATGCATCTTATTAAAGGAAGTATCCTAAAATAAGATAGATTTGTGGCCACTAAAATTAGTTACTCAACATTTCATTCAATCATTATTTTCATTATAGTAGTATGGTCAAAAGGCCTAAAAAGATGTATTAAGTTAAACTCCTCAACTCTAGAAATAGTCTCAAGCAAATAGTATGGAAGATTATAATAAGGCTAGAGTGCTAATTTTTAGAATTAAATTAGGAAGAGCTTTGAAAGCATTCAGTAAACTAGTCATAAAATCGATTAATTTGACCCTCAAAACTGGCTGAAAAAAAAGTTGGTCAAAAACTCAATTTTTGATTTTTTTTGGGTTTAAAATAGAGTTTTGGTATTATGTGGTAGAGATTTATAATGTTTTATAGACCCTACTCAATCCATTTCCCTTGTATTTATTGTCATACATAAAATGCTTTAATGGTTTTTTATTTTTGTAAACATTTATATATATATATATGTATATTAAATATTATTTTATAATATATGTATTAATTTAATTGTAAAATGTTGCATATAATTATACTTTCTTATATATATTTAGGAAAACAATTCAACTATAGTCAAATTATTGAACCATGAACTGTGAACCACTCTTATCCTAGTTATTGTTTTTTTAGTTTATTTTAATATTTATATTTTTTAAAATATTATTTTATAATATAAGTATTAATTTAATTATAAAATGTTGCATATAATTATACTTTCTTATATATATTTAGAAAAACAATTCAATCATAGTTCAAGTAGAGGCAAACCCTTGAATTGTGAACTACAAGCCACTCTTATCCTAGTTTAATATCCAATTCAATTTTTAAAATATTGTTTGAAAGCTTCACAAAAATCTATATGTAACCAATAATTAATCAATAAATGTTGATGACTTTATCCAAAAGTTAATAAAAATTTTAATTGTAACAAAATTATTATGATTCAAAATAACAAAGAATTAGATTTAGTTACTATTAGTTACATATTTCTTATTATATTTTTTAATTAAAATATAACAAGTATATAATTTTTCTAATAATAATATAACATGTGTAAACTTTTTACAAACAATTATATAATTATCCAATTAAACCATTTGCTTATCTAATTTTTATTAGAGAACCATACATTTATAATTTAATTGAAGAACCTAATAATCAAAATGTAAACTATATATAAATTTTTTTCAACAATGAAACACCTAAACTTAAAAAAGTCTTGAAAGGTTTCCCTATAGGGAAATAAAAGAGAGAAAAGTAGTAGAATGTTAAATTTGTACTTTTACAAAGTCTAATTAGGGATAGAGGAAATAAATCATAACTGAATGCATTGCATTTGCATCCATTTGTTCTACAAATTTTAAGCAATTTGCAAACAAGAAAAGTCAAATACTAAAATACATAAAATTATCCCTTAAATACTATATTTTGTTTGAACTTAATTGTATTATATTATGCAATTTTTAGATATTAAAGGGGGCACAACAACAACATATAATAATTAAAAAAAAAGGATGGCCCTTATTCAGAGAAAACATTTGTTGTACCTTATGAAAAGAATAAAAATAAAATTAAAGGTGTACATTTGTTGTGGCGTGCAAATTCTTTACTTGGAGCCTTGTAGAGCATGCAGTCCTTTGCAACAAGACAGCATCATTTGTGTGCTAGTCAAGAGATCTTAGCTATTCATTTTAGAATATAATCTAATAATCTATTCTGCTTTATCCCCTTCATGCATTGAGCCTATTCCTTCTTCTCGCTTTTTCTTTAAGAAGTACGCCTTCACTTCAATCTCTAACTCTATTACCTAATAGCAATGATAATTGTAACAACCACATGGTAGCAACAACTGTATCGGAGCCATTTTTCATTCTCAAGTTTGCCATTTTTGACTTAGTAATACTTGAAGATCGACCAACGTTGCAAGTGTAGCATCTCCCAAGGCCATTTGGTTCTCCGAAATTCTTGGTTATGTTGCCATTCAAAAAGTTTAGCTTTTTGTTTTGCCTTAAATAGACTGCCCTAGCTAGTATTTATTCTTCTAAAAATTTCTACTGTTCAGATCTAGAGATTATTCATGCAGCTCTCTCATGTTGAATTGAATCCCCTTGCTATTGGGTCTATTCTTTTCATTCAGCTCCATACATAGTTCTTTATGGGCTTATGTTTCCATTAATGCTTGAGTTTGAAATCTTTAGTTGTGCTTCCTAATTGTTGTTCATATCAGAGTTGTAAATCCACATCTCCTCTTTAATTTTTGTTTAACAAATCTTCTTTAGTGTTAAGTTTCTATGTGTGCTTTGTTTTCTATTGTTTCTGATTGTGAGATGTTAATAAAATTTTTAAGGTTCCAATTTGTTTCTTCCATTATATGGGGTGCCTCCTTTCTTGAATTTTCAACACCATTTCTCCTCTTTTTGTTGGTTGTCCTGCTTTGAAATTTCTTGCAGCTCATGCAAGTCATATATTCCACCTTGATTTGCAAATTTTGAATTCCAATTTTCCTTTTGTTGGAACCTTGGTAGCCTAACTTGTTTTTCCTACACTTTTTGACTTTCATTTCTTATCCTAGAGTGGTTGTGGGCTTGTGCAAGGGGTTCTTGTGAAGTTCTATCTAATGCCATAGGTTTCAAGAAGTGGTGGCAAGCTCTATACCCATTTAATTGATTCCATCCATCATAAACCAAGAGGATTTTAGAGTTGATCACTTCTTCTAACATGTTGTTAAGAACCTAATCTAATGATTGGTGAGATTCTTGGAAAAAAAAACACACATGATTAATTGTATTGGTTGAGATCTCTTGCACAAATGATGCTATTTTACTGCAAAGTACTGCGTACTCTATAAGGATCCAAGTAGAGAATCCACACGCATTTGTTGTGCCCTAGAGAAAAACAATTAAGCATCTGGGCTATTAATTTTTGGTTCTACAGATTTTGGTTAAGGAGCCCTCTATTCTGTCACCATTGGTATTATCAACCTGTCCTTGTCACCAACCTAAATGAAATTGACCAATAACCTTATAATATTAGTTAAGAAATAATAAACAATGTTAAAAATAAAGTAATTAATACAAAAATTAATAATAATTCAAAATTTTTACTATTAATCATTAATGTTTATGTTATCAATATCATAAGATTATCCCAAAAATTCTAAACCTAAATTTAAAAAATTAAATATATTATCAAAGAATCATAATTCAAGTGGCATTTTTTTTTAAGTGTTAAAAGAATTTAATGTATTTAGATTTAATCCTTACTTTGCTTTTTTTCTCACTCTCAACTCCTTAGACCTTGTGCCTCCTATATAACAAAATACATAAATAAATAAATAAACAAACAAACATATTTGTCATTTTAACTTATAAAAATATTTTATTTTTTATTTATTTTCATAAATATTATTTTAAATCACCATTTTATCATATTCTTTTAATTTTTTAAAAAAGATGGTTTAGTAACAAATGAAAGGATTACTAGACTTAGATTTTGTTCAATAAATTAGTGATTGGTCAACTAAATCTTTATTATAATTACTAATTGGGAGACATATCTGCTTATATATGAAAAAAGATTTAACATAGACTATAAAGTCAATAACCAAGAGGGTTGGATTTATGTAGCTCTATTTAGGTAATAGTAATTTCTAACCAAGAGGAGACTTTAAAATTAATTAACTAGGTTAACATTCGAAGACCTAATGCAATTTACAAATAATTGATCTAGGGTAAATCTAATAAAAATACCTTAAGGAAATTAAGATTAGATTAGTTCAAGTTAATTAGGAGGTGCTTAATAACATAGAAATGCTATTATCCATAATAATTTACTTAACATTATTTTATGCCAAATCTTTGATCTAAGCTGTACTTTGGAGGCATATGCAAATCACAGGCAAGAACATTCTCAGGTTCATATCCTCTTATGATAGCCAAAATTTGTTGATTCCACAATAAGAAATTGTTGTCATCTAGTTTTACTAAAATAGGGTGAGTAAATGTTACTAATCCCCTATTCTGAGTTTAACAAATTCTTTGTTGATAAAAAGTTTTGAATCTATAATTACATGTGTAAACTCAAAGTAAAGAGAGAAGAGAGAATGCATATGTTAGCATCTAAAAATTGTAGTTGACATTACGACAGCAAATGATAGTCAAGAGAAAAGGTTAGTTGATATTCCCCTAAATCCAATCGATTGAAGATCTTAGCTAAGAGTAGGAGGATAGCAAAAAATAAAGAAAAAAGTAAGTAATTTACCCTAAAATTTTTATTATTACACATAAAACTTTTAATATAAACTAAAGGTCAAAAAGAAAAAAAATAAAACTTCGATTCTCAATTATAATAACCCTATGGCTGGGGACATGAGACTTGAAACTCATTAACTATAAACTCTAGTCTCTAATAAGGCTAAAGTGGTAATTTTAAGAGAAAATTACATAGACATTTCTTGAGTATTGCTAAAATTATATAGATATATCCTTTATTTTTAAAATATACACTTTAGTTTAATTTTAAAATTTTTAACCAAAATATCTTCATTAACTCAAATATACAAATATCTATTATTATCCAAATATACAAAAATAAAAATAAAAAATAATGTTTTTTAAATATGCACAAATAAAAATATAAAATAAAATTTATTTATTTTCATTAAATTTAACCAAAAAATATATTTACGCATACCACTCCTTTAATTTTAAAACTTACACAAATACTTTTTACATTTAAAAGTAAAACATTTTTATTTGCCTTTAACTTTTTTTTAATCTTACACATACATCTCTTCCATTTCAAAATCTATAAAAATCTCTTTTAAATTCCTAAACTACTACACGCATAATTCCAATTACAACCACACAACTAATGGCCAAGAGTACGAATTCGTTCCCAAAGTATGGCCCTTTCTGCATGTTGAAACACCTAAACTTCAGAAGTTTTGCTGCATTTGGAATTTTTCTTTTTTTCTTTTTAGTTTCGTTTAAGATCTAAAGAATTTTGTTTTTGGAAAATTGTATCCCATCTTCATCATTTACTCATAAAATAGGGACTATCCAAATTAATTAATTTCTTTTTTCGTTTCCCCTATTGTATGCTCTCAGTCATTTAGCTGACCCAGATTTTGGCTTTAACCACATATGGAGGGAGTATATCAATGGAGGAGCCAAGATTTCAGGTCAGTGGGGCAAAGTCGTCACGAATTTATAATTTTTTTTTGTAAATATATTTTTCATTTTTTATCTCAATTATTAAGATAATAAATTAAATTTTTAATTTATTTTTCTGGGTTTAATAATAAATCTTCTAAATTAATCTTATTATGTTGTAGGAAATTAGATTCATAAAGTTTAGATGAAGATAATTGCTTCGATATTAATTTTTCTTTAGAAAAATTTTCAAATTGTATTTAAAAAATTTATACTTTTATATTATATTATTTAAATAAAGTGCTAGAAATTGAAATTACAAATTTACTTCTTTAATAGGTAATAAAATTGTAGTCCAACCAATATTCTAATTAGTAGCATTTAAGACTAAAGTGACCCAAGTGAGCTTTTAAATTTTAAATTGAACTTAGAAATTATCTTAAAAAATTAAAAACTAAAAATTTGAAATGCAGGTATTATTACACTTTGGAAGATCACACTCAAAAGCCTTAATTTTGGACTCACCCACATACACAAATTTGGGAGAGGAGGGAAGTGGGAAAGAAAAAAGAAAGGTAGGGAGAATATAGGAAAAAGAGAATGAAAAGGAGATAAGGGTAAGAGGAAATAATAATAATAATAATAATAATAATTTTTATAAGAGTTATAAACATAATGCATGTATGAATATAGCGAAATTAAGTTAAAATATTAAATAATTAAAAAATTATATAATACAGGTTTTGGTCTGGCGAATTTAAATTTTTTAAAAATATAAGAGCATAATATCAAAAATTAATATTATATGCACATAAATTAAGAAAAAAAATGAAAAGGACATGTGCCCAGCCTTTAATAAACATTAACCTTGTCGCTAAAGATATAATTGACACATAATGAATGACTTATAATAAAAAAATTTGTTACAATTAAGTCTTTTTTAAATTATAATTAAATCTTCTCAAAAATAATTTTTACAAATTTAATGACTCTTAATATAATTTTCCCTAACTCTTAATACAGCTGTCATAACTGAACTCTTGCATAATAATTTGAGAGTTTATGCTATGTATGGTGCGCATCAATCAATATGAGAAAAATAAAAAGGTTTTTTTAGAATATAAAAAATATTTATTATATCTTTATAATTATTGTTTAATAATATTTATTTATTATTATTATTTATAAAATAAAAAACGAGTATTATTTTTTATCTTATTCATCTACTTGTGTTTTTCTTATTTCTATTACCTCAACCTCTTTTCTCATTTACTAAAGTATAATTGGTATCAACACTCTAATAAACTCTAATATGGAACCATCTGAATTAAAAGAAAAGAAAAATTAAAAAAACATGATCTAAGGTAAATAATTAATAGAGTAAATAAATTATTTAGTTGTAAACATCATCCTCCTCTCAAAAGACTTGTTTGACCATTACAAAATTTCAATTAAAATAATTTTTCTTGAAACTAAAGAGAAATTTTTTTTTTTTTAATTTGGTGAAAACTAGCAATGACTATAGCATTGAGTAATGACTGCTCGAGTCTAGTAGATACTGTTTCACGAGTATTGAAATGAAACCAAGAATGCAAATCCACTTCAGAAAGGCGAGGAGGCTATTCCAGAACAGCTACCGAGTTAGAAGATGGCAGCAAACTTTGTTTTAATTGATATATTATGAATTCGAAAATATTATGTATTTTAGCTATGATATAATTATTCTTAAATATAAAACAATTAATTGTTTATGTTAATAAATTTATTATTATAACTATATTTATTAATTATACAAAAAAATTAGATTAATTCTTTTAATAATTATTAATTAATAATTAATACAATGCAAGAGATGAGGCCCACCTCTTCTTCTCTTTCTCTCTCCTCACTTGTGAAGTACGCCTCAGACAATTCACTTCCAACATTAAATCAAAGGAGAACGCATTGCATTTCCTTCGCCTCTGTTTTGCCACTTGAGAGCGGAGTCAGTTATCCTGAGAGATTGGAATCCTTCAATTCCCTGCCCAGATGTTGACATCAATGGCTGCTGAATCCTTTCTGTTACATACAATTGGGAAGATCATGGAGACGCTGACCCAAGGAACTCCATTGTTGGCTGGAGTTGAAGAAAAGCTGCAGGAACCACTGGAACGTATTAAGGCTGTAGTTAAGCGCGTGGAACAAGAGAAGGACCAGAATATAGAGGTTGAACGTTGGCTTGGGAGGGTGGAAGACGTGGTGGATGATGTGGAAGACCTTCTGGACGAGCTCACAACTGAAGATCTTCGCCGGCAAAAGGTGGCGTTGTCCAAGGTGTGCAACTTTTTTCCTTCTCTGTCAAATCGCTATAAACCAGATATAGACATAGGAGGAGTTCAAAGACACTACATCGTGTTTTAAATGAGGTCCCTGAATGTGCTGAAAGATCCCCACGTCTAGAAGGAGAAGTCATAGGGAGAAAAACAGAGCAAGAGCGAGCTATTAGATACTTATTTGACAGTGGCCCTGCAGATGATTCTGGGCTTCTAAAAGAAGCTTACGAAAAAGAAATAGATTATATAAAAGAAAAGTTTGGAAGGTGGACACCTGTTGATGATAAAAGGATAGTTGATATCATAGCAAAGGGCTATAGTGTCATCGGGATAGTTGGCGGGAAAGAGATCGGAAAGACGACACTAGCTAAAATGGTATACAACGATGAGGATGTGAAATCCCATTTCAAAAGGCGATTTTGGGTATCTGTCTCTGGCACTGCTTTCAGTCTTAAACTCAAATTGATGGAAGGAGATAGCGCCGAACCTTTAACGGAGATGGAAGCTTCAAGGTGCAAAGAGATGAGAGATCTTCTTGAAAGCAAAATGATGAAGGATGAGAAGTGTTTACTCGTGGTTGATAACACGATGCAACAAGTTCAAGACTTGTTCTCCCTGCCGCTTCGTTGAAAGAAGTTGATAACCTCACGTTCTAGACATTTTACCACTGGGTTAATGATGGAGCATTTCGCTCAATTGGTCAATCTAGCAGAGCTTTCTGAAGTGGAGGCTTGGTCCTTGTTCCAACAAACAGCGTTTAAAGAGCCAGCGCCGTGGGATGATGCAAAATTTTTATCCACTGCAAAGGAGATCGTCGAAAAATGTCAGGGAATCCCTCAGGCCATAAGATATGCGGGATCCTTGTTGGGTTCAAAAAAATTGGAGGGGTGGGAGAAATTCAAAAAAGAGGAACTCCCGAAAATAATTTCTTTAATTTCGTTATCTTCTGCTAATCTTGAGGCTGAAGTTCTACCATACCATTGGAATACCCTTTATTCCCTTCCATCAGATCTGAAACTTTCTTTTGCTTTTTGCGGCATGTTGTCAGCTGACCATGAATACGATGAGCAAACACTGATTACTCTATGGATGGCCCAAGTGCTCATCAAGTGGTCAGATGGAAGCCAAAGTCTAGAAGTAGAAGATGCTGATCGTGATTCTTTTAAAGGTTTAAATAGCATGCTCAGTATTAGTCGTGATGAATGGAACGCTCCCAACAGATTTTCCCTTGATACATATCGCCATAATATCGCAGTGTATGCTGCTCAGGGAAAAATTATCTTTATGGACCCTCATGGGGATACTGTGCACGAAAGAGTTCGTCATGTGACACTAGATTTCAATTTAGACTCTTCATGGAAAATCCCCGACACTTTACGCCAAGCAGGAAGATTGAGGACAATCCTTTTGTCTCCTCAATCGCAGCATCCACATGAAGAAAAGCTAAGCACAACAACTTGTGATGCCATCCTCTCCAACTTCAAGTGACTGCGCGTGTTGGATCTGCATGATTTGGGAATGAAGATTATTCCTGATTCGCTTGGTAAGTTGAAGCACTTAAGATACCTTGACCTGTCTAAAAATAGCTTTGAAACGCTTCCCAGATGCACAACCAACCTGCTCAACTTGCAGACCTTGAAGCTCTCTGATTGTCACAAGCTGAAAGAACTACCTGTAGGCATTCACAATATGGTTAATCTCAGGCATCTTGAAATTCATGGATGCTTTTCCTTGAAACGAATGCCTCCTGGAATGGAACAGTTAACTTCTCTTCAGACATTATCAACATTTGTAGTTAGCGAAGATCCTGTCTCCAGCATTGGAGGTCTGAAAGAACTCAGCCCCTCGAGTAATCTCAGAGGGAGCCTGGAGATTGTGCACCTGGAACGAGTGAGAAGGGATGCCTTAAGAACTGAGTCGGCAATTTTGCCGGAGAAAACACATCTTCAATGTCTCACTTTAAGGTGGAATCGAGAAGACGGGGACAATGATGGTGATCGTGACGATAATGACGACAATGTACTCGAACTTGAAAGAATGGAATATCTGGAATTTATTGAAGATTGGAAGGAATATAATTCTTCTGATACAATATTTCGTCCCAACATTAGATCCCTGAAGCGAGTGACATTATGGGATTGTCCTGGTCTCGTAAGTTGGTGGAAGATCGAATATGCTGGTCCCGCAGAGCATCCTTCTTGGGAGGCTATTGAGAAATCAGAAGCCTGGAATTGCCCTAAACTAGTTGTTGAGAAAGTAGAAATCCAGTATTGCCCAAAACTGACTTCTGTTCCGTTATACCCGGAAGAACTGGTCCTGGTATACTTCAGCGAGTACCAGCTGCGAAAAATGATAAAGAAGATGGGACCTTTCTCCTTGCGGTTGAAATCCTTGACCATTGGCAAGATTGAAGAACTGAAAGCTCTACCAGGTGAATGGCTGAGATACTTCACTGATCTCAAGTGTCTTCACATTTACAACTGCCATAAACTCACGTCTCTTTCAAACAGTATCCAGCATCTGTCCTCACTTCAAGAACTGATTATCGAAAATCGTTCACAACTCGATCTGGCCCATCAGGATTATCGTGACTACTTATGGGTAGGTCTGAAAGAACTCCGTAATTTGACTATAAGGGGAATCCCTAAGCTGACTTCACTTCCACAGGGACTAAAAGAAGCAATATATCTGGCACGTTTGAACCTTTGTAGCTGTCCCAATTTGAAGTCCTTACCCGATTGGATACCCGGACTGTTGAGTTTGACAATTGAGGGCTGTCCTAATTTACTGCCAAGATGCCAGGAAGAAAAAGGAGAGGACTGGCCGAAAATTGCTACCTTCTAAATTTTCAATTGTTTGGGTACGTCGGAAATCTTCCAAGTCCCTGCACTTGATTCCTTTGAAGTTGCAGCTGAAGCACAGAGCTTACAAGACTTCCAAGGCACCACTGATATTTTGTTGTTAGTAAATTTAGAAGTGGATTCGTGTGTCACTTTATACCTCCTTCAGATAAGAGTGTGCACACATTCATCCATGCTCTTTCTTCCTTGGAGAGTCAAGTTCAATCTCTCTTCAAGAGAAGCAAGCTTTGCCGTTGACTGTTGGCGAAACACTTCTTAGTCTTCCTTTTGGTATTTCCAAGCTGTTGTGAACTGCACCAAATTAAATCAAATGAATCTGTATTCGCTTTCACTTGCCATTTCGTTGCTTGCAACTGCAGAAGAAGGGAATGCTCAACTTTCTAATATTCCTGAATGAGAGGATTCAGTAACCAACCAACATTACGTTACAAATCTTATGTTTCTGAATAATTTTGACGAAATTGTGACCTCCATGAAACTCAAAATTGCATGAAACACAGAAAAAATCAAAGGCAAGGGAAAATGGAAGAGGATATAGAAAACTTACCGGTGATCAATTGGTTTAACAGCATACTCACCCGCAATAGTTGGGGCACTGCAAGCTTGACGGTCTTACCGGGCATTCTGCTGGCAAGATGGGGGGTGGGGGGACCGAAAAGGCCATTCTGGTGGCTCCAATTGGAAAAAGGTTGATATTGAAACTCATATGGTAATATGCGTGTTCTTCTCACACTTTGGGAAATTAAGTATATTATTATAATTAGTAACAACCTTTTTATCACGGTAGTAACAGTTTTAAAATTTGTTAGCAACGTTTTGTCTATATATTAGTAACAGAACTTTTAAAATACTAGTAATAACATGTTGATATTATTAGTTATTGGTTATTAACAATTAGTATAATATTATTATCACATTTCAAAGTTATTATCAACACGATAAAAAGTTGTTATTAATTGGACAAGCATTTTTAATTCCTTAATATGTACCGTAATAAATGTTAGTCTCACCTATATCCTTTCTAAAAAAAAATTAAGAAAGAAAAAATGTTTAGTTTATATGAGGAAATTTATTATTGAATAAATTATTCTAATTTCTCATGAGATTTAACTGAATTATGCATGATATCCTTTTTGTCTTAAAAATTGCTTTAGGTTCCTTTGAAATTTTGATATATACTGCAAAAATATTTTCTCTAAACTTTTTTGAATAAAAAAAGTTAATTTTATACACAACGTGAGACTATTGATTTTATTTTTAATATGATAATAAAGATAACTAAATAAATATTATAATTTTATTTTTAATACAACAATAAAAATAGTTCAGTAATTTTTTTTAAAAAAAAAATGCATATAGGAACTTCTCTTGCAAACGTTAGAAAAAAAGTTGAAGGTAGACCAAATTGTGAAGGTCATCTGTGAACGTAAAAGGCATGGGTCAATATGATTCTATTTGCATTATAATTTTATGTATAAGTTGCTATATATCTTTTTCCTTTATTCTGTGAATTGCCAGTTTCTTTAAGCATTTTAATGTGGTAGTGAACTGCTTACTTTTGTTTTTTTCATGTTTTATCTCCATTTTTCCCCTTTAAATTTTTTATTCAATGCCCAATTTTTTTTACATTGCTGTTATACTATATTTGGCACCCTACATTATAAATTTCCTTATTGTTTAAGTGGGTTTACAGAGGAGGGAAAGTATTTTTTTAATTTCTGAAGAGATGCCTCATTGTTCTATTCTGGTTCTTTCAAATTCTATTTCAGAAGATATAAAAATACAAAGGTTTTCAAATCCTCATTGATGAAACTTTTCATCTAAAGGTATGCATGAAGGTGATTCTGTTAGCAATATTATTTGACCTGTGCTCATTCTGAGTTTCCTTTCATATTTTTCTGCTATTACTATAACGAGCTGATGTACTATTTAGTTCAAAAGTAGACAAAGATGGTTTGTTTGGTATCCTTAACAGTTTTTTCCTCCATTAAATCCTTTTTCATTAAAGCATTATAGCACTGTAGCAAGCTTTAAATTCTTCTACGTGAAAGTGTAGCGCTCAAAGAATTCAAAATATTGAGTAGATAGAGAATAGCAGACGATTTGCTATCCCTTTGGTTGAAAAAAAAAAAAATCCTGACCTAGAAAATTTAGTAGTGACTCCTTCCTTCGTGGCACAAGGGTTCAAAGATATATAATTTTCCTGGCTTGCCACTGTTGTTTGGGCTTTTATCATTCAAGACCTTTGCCAATAGCCAGTACCCCACACTATGTGTAGTCATTATTAACTTCTCAAAGTCCAAATAATGCATTGCACATTGTTGGCCCGATGGTTTTGCATGTTCCTTTTTATCTGAGATCCCTGCAAAATTATAATTTCATCTAATGTTTGATTCAAGTGTAAGATTTGCACTCAATAAGTCCCGATTATTAAGTCCACCTATTAGAGTCTAATATGTGGGGTAGTGGCTACTTATTTTACAATAAGCTCATTATTCTTATCCTGATTTTTGAGGCCACAATTATAAATTTCATCTGCTTTTTATTATTTCAAGATTTAATGATTGTGCTTGGGATGTGCTTCAATGAAATTTTTGACCCCGTATATCTCACAAATAACGCAATAGAGAGACAACCTTATATTAAAGTATTATGATGTTTGCAATTTACACATATTAGAGTACTATGATTGTGTCAATGCTAATTTATGTTGAATGTTTTGTAATGAATTTGGTATGAGCAAATGAAGCAAGCATGCTCCAAATTGATAGATAATGTTTACTACCTTAACTACTGTGTTGCTTATCTTCATTGTTTGTTCTAGCAATACATGGCCTTATAAATGGAGTAATGAAAGTAAAGGGGAAAGCTTAACTATGCCTTCCCGTTAGCAATTTCTAGAGTGATTTAAAAACTTTCTATGGGGTCATATTCTTTTATTTAGTGGAATTTGATTTTCGTTATTTTTCATAGGTACAGTGATCTATGTTGAAATTTAGTTTTGAAGTTTTACTTCACTTTTAAGTTTTTAATTTCTTTTTATATGTAACAGGACTTATATCACAACTTGGAAACATATAGGGCAAGTGAAGATGGTATTGGAAATTGGATCTACAGGAGGATAATATTTTGCAATTCTTTCCACTCGCATTCTTACCATACATTTTTTCACTTTTTAAAGTTTTCTCCTGTTTTCCAAGTTCCAACCATATATTTTTTCACTTTTTAAAATCACGCATTTAATCCACCATGTTAAGAGAGTTTGTTTCTCTTTCTGTCTGTTTGCAGTTAAGTAGTTTAGCTCGTCTTCGGCCCTTCTTCCATCATCCTTCCAACCCTCTTCTGAAATCCTTGGTCGTGATCAAATTGTTTATTGAATAGAATACAACCTTCTTGCACCATAGTGAAAATTTGGATTCTTTGCATTGAATTTTTTTATTTAAATAATATTTGAAGGTTGTAGATTATGTCATAGATCCTTTTGTTCCAAATTCAAGTTCACAAGATGCTGAGTAACACTCTCCTATTAGAAATACTTACATAGCATTTCATGCTTTTAATTTTATATTTTAGGATGAATACTGGCTGTATTTGGAGTGGATAATCATTATAATTTGTTAAACATAATCTACACTAATATTCTATCTTCACAAAGTAGGTTGAAAAGCAAAAGGCTTTTGGTGTTAACTGATTTAGAAGAGTTAATTGTGCCTTTAGAACATATCATTTTTTTTTTATAAATCAAAGAAGCTTCACTGTCAAGTTTGGTATCTTTCTTCCATGGGACACAATGAAATTCAAAATTTATGACATATTAAGTGAGTGATAGATTGGAAAATTAAATAATATATGCCTTTGTTTTTAATGTTATTTAGACATTTAGTTTAGTAATTTTTTGTCTAAATAATATGTTGTTAACTTAAAATGTTAGTGCTACACTTTGGTATTGCATTTAACCACTTCAAATTCTTAAGACAAGAATTGAGAAATGTTAAAGAAATAAATGTTTTTAATTAAGCATGCATGCACACATATTTATTTATATTTCAACTAAACCATAAAAATTTAAATACTCTCTATGATGGACAGGTCTTTAACTAGTTAATATAAATAAAAAGATTAACTTAATGAAGCTCTCCCAAAACTTCAAGCCACCAAATCTATTATTTTTGTACAAAAATTCTTTTTTTATAATATTTCAATATGACTAAAGAAATGCTTGATCCCTAATACATAACTAAAGGAAGAACAGAAGCATCACTGTAAAGGTAATAGACAATCAATATGAAGTAATTGTATTACATTAAACCATCAATGTTGCAAGACAAAAGCACGGTGGGACCAATGTCACGAAAAACAAACCTACTTAATTTATAATGCATCTAATCTAACTATGCCCTTAAAAATGTGAAAATTAAGGATATATAGTACGGAAAGATTGTACCTGTGACCAAAATAAAAGCTTTTACAAAATAGATAGAATATGTGCCAAAACACCTAGCAAAAAAATTGCCATAAGTAGTTTATAGTTCAACAAGAACCTGCTATTATTCCACAAATCCAACCACAGCCCCTTTAATTTAAAATATCGAATATCTAATTTCAATTCAGTAATGAGATATGGAACTAAAACTGCAGAAGTATAGATAAAAGATTAGGATTCTATCAACACATGCCCACTAATTTAACATTTTTACGAAAATTACCTTTTATAACTATAATTTCCAATTGCATATTGCGACAAGATAGTCGTCACATTTTGCCCATGAGAGCCTCAAATCAAGATGAAAATAACCAAAGACTGATTTACCACCTCATGGAACACTAATACTGTATGGTTTCTGATATGATATCCAAGTATTTGGTCTTAATATTCTAAGATACTTCATAACTTTTTGCCATAAGAAGAACTCATCTTATAGATTAACCTATTCAGTTAGAATGCCTCAAGACGTAAGTACTGTTTTATATTTTCATTTTTTATCCAATGTGGAAGATATCATTGTATACCTTTAGAAAGCTAACATCTGCAACGACCTACCCTGGCTGGCTTTCCCAAGAGGCCTTTGGTCTTGACATTCCATCACATTTCATAGTCCTAGCATCCACGTAATTTGACTTTGCGTTAGTTTCTTAGTCTTGGACAAATATTGCAATATTCACCACCTACACCTCATGAGTGTAACCAGGACTATAGTGGAATGCCTTGATACTAAGTTTAACTACTTGGATGTTTATTATTAGATTTTTAAATAAAAATATAATAGATAAATAAATAAGAATTATGTGATTAGATCTTTTAAAAAAAATATTTTATATATATATAATTTT
Organism: Erythrophleum fordii; assembly: GCA_032878935.1. Taxonomy (NCBI): domain Eukaryota; kingdom Viridiplantae; phylum Streptophyta; class Magnoliopsida; order Fabales; family Fabaceae; genus Erythrophleum; species Erythrophleum fordii. The sequence goes on from JAVQMF010000053.1 coordinate 36,726,489, forward strand.
TATTGAATAATCTAATAATAAACATTTGATAGAAAAATTTGCCAAAATCCAATCTTAAAGTAAGTTGTGTAACAGTGCAAATTATCTATATTAATTAATTTTTTTAAAATGATAATTCATTTTTAATTATTTAAAATTTATATTTATAATAGTATTACTTAATAAGGTGAGATATAAGATTTGTCTAATAGATTATTACACAACAATCTAGTACAATATTATATTAGTTTCTTAATTAATTTTTACAACATTATTTCATCTATTTGTTAGCAAGTGTACATATCTGAATGTCAACATCCAACAAGAGTACGAATGCCTTTCTATAGTATGGCCCTTTCTGATACACAATTATGGATTTAGCAAACATAAATGATATCCTAATGATAAAGAAAACATAAGCTAAACATACCTCCAACCATTGCACTATAAATTCCCTCATCCTAAGTCTATACAAAATAGGGTCCTTCCATGCTCTTATTTTCACTCAATGATGGTGTCTGTATATTCTTAAGTCAGTAAAAATTGAGCTGAGGGAACCTGCAATTTATAGGCTAGCCATAACGACATCTTTCCATCAAAGATGCCGTGATACTTGGAGGCTGAAGGCAAAATTCCCTTACGTGAATCCATAACCCTAAAACTACAAACCACTTATCCATTACTAACAAACCCACAAAAATAGTGGGTTTGGTCCATATGTCACTCTCAAGATTCATTGATATTCCAAGAAGAGAAAACTAGGCACACCAATCCTAGTAACAACCCCTATTGGCAAGTATTACTTTCCATGTATAATAATACATTTTGTTTAAGAAATCTATCATAATTTAATGAATAAATCATATACTTATTCTGCGCCCCCTTATTGTTATTATCCTCAAAACATAAATGTGCACACAAAATGAGAAAACTCAAATTTAATAACAATTTTTTACAGATGATATTTGTGTATGTGTAAAATATGCATAAAAACTCAATATATAACTAAATTTCTTTTTAGGTCCATGATTTTTAAACCTTACTAGTAACATGCCTTTAATTAAAGATCAATTATCATCAAATCAATGTTAATGTGTTCAATGGTGACTTTATTTTCCATAACATGTTTCCAAAGCATTTAATGTCAATATATTTATTTTGATTTCCACTCTTGTTATTTACCCCCGAGTTTTTTATGGAATGTTTTGCTCAACTGGTCAATCTAACAGAGCTTTCTAGAGTGGAGGCTTGGCCCTTGTCCGAAAAAATAACGTTTAAAGAACAATCAATGCCCGTGGAATGATGCAAAATTTTATCCACTGCAAAGAAGATCGTCCAAAAATGCCAGGGAATCCATCGAGCCATAAGATATGCAAGATCCTTCTTGGGTTCAAATACTCCATTGGAGGGTTTGGAGAAATTAAAAAAAAAGGAGGAACTTCTGAAAATAATTTCTTTAATTTCATTATCTTTTGCTAATCTTGAGGCTGAAGTTCTACCACACCATTGGAATACCCTTTATTCTAGTCCATCAGATCTGAAACTTTCTTTTGCTTATTGTGGCTTGTTGTCAGAATATGATGAGTAAACACTGATTACTCTGTGGATGGCCCAAGGGATCATCAAGCCGTCACATGGAAGCCAAAGTCCAAAAGCAGAAGATGCTGGTCGTGATTATTCTAAAAGTTTAAGGAGTATGTTCAGCGTTAGTGTTGATAATATATTTTGTGACGAATTGAACACTCAGCAGATTTTCCCTTGATACCCACTTCCATAAGATTGCAGTGTATGCAGCTTAGGGCAAAATCATCTTAATGGATCCACATGGGGATTCCACTAAGACTCCTCATGGAAAATCCCCGACACTGTATACCAAGCAAAAGGATTGAGGACAATCCTTTTGTCTCCTCAATTGCAACTTCCACATGAAAAAGAAGCAAGGCACAACAACTTTTGATGCCATCTCTTCCAACTTCAAGAGACTACACGCATTGGATCTCCATGATTTGGGAATGAAGATTATTCCTGATTCGCTTGGTAAGTTGAGGCACTTAAGATACCTTGACCTGTCTAAACATAGCTTTGAAACGCTTCCCAGATGCACAACCAACCTACTCAACTTGCAAATGTTGAAACTCTTTAATCGTCACAAGCTAAAAGAACTACCTGAAGGCATTCACAATATGGTTAATCTCAAGCATCTTGAAATTGATGGAAGCTTTTCCTTGAAACCCATGCCTCCTGGAATGGGACAGTTAATCTCTCTTCAGACATTATCAACATTTGTAGTTAGCGAAGATTCTGTCTCCAACGTTGGAGGTCTTAAAGAACTCAGCCACCTAAGTAATCTCAGAGGGAGCCTAGAGATTGTGCATCTGAAGCAAGTGAGAAGGGATGCCTTAAGAACCGAGTCTGCAGTTTTACTGAGGTTAATGGTGGTGATCGTGATGATAATGAAGAGGCTGATGATAAATTCTCCTCCAAAATCCTGAAGCCACATCCAGACCTTGAAGGATAGATCATTATGGGGTTTAACGGCAAGAAACTCCCAAATTGGTTTTCTAGTCTTTGAAATCTTGTTCAGCTTAGTTTGTACAATTGCTCATAGTGCAAGTTGCTCCCGCCATTGAAGGAACTCCCCATGCTTGATGTACTCAAACTTGAAAGAATGGAATATCTGGAATTTATAAGAGATTGGAAGGAATATAATTCTTCCAATACAACATTTCGTCCCAACATTAGATCCCTAAAGCGAGTTACTTCATGGGATTGACCTGGTCTCGGAAGTTGGTGTAAGATTGGATATGCTTGCCCTGCAGAGCATCTTCTTAGGAAGCTATTGAGAAGTTAGAAACCCAGAATTGCCTAAAACTAGTTGTTGAGAAAGTAGAAATTCAGTATTGCCCAAAACTAACTTCTATTTTTTTATACCCGAAGGAATAAGTCCTGGTATACTTCAGCAAGTACCAGGTATGAAAAATGATAAAGAAGATGGGACCTTTCTCCTAGCGGTTGAAATCCTTGACCATTGGCAAGATTGAAGAACTGAAAACTCTACTAGGGCAATGGCTGAGATGCTTCACTGATCTCAAGTGTCTTCAGATTTACAACTGCCTTAAACTTACATCTCTTTCAAACAGTATCCAGCATCTGTGCTCACTTCAACAACTAACTATTGAAAATTACTTGCAACTCGATCTGGCCCATCAGGACTATCGTGACTACTTATAGGAAGGTCTGAAAGAACTCCGTAGTTGACTATAAGGAGAATCCCTAAGCTGACTTCATCTCCACAGGGACTAAAACAAGCAATGTATCTGGCATGGTTGAACCTTTATAGCTATCCCAATTTGAAGTCCTTACTTGATTGGATACCTAGATTGTTGACTTTGATAATTGAAGGCTGTCCTAGTTTACTGTCAAGATGCCACAAAGAAAAAGGTGAGGACTGGCCAAAAATTGCTAAAATCCCTATAACAGCAGTGAAGTAATTAGGGACCTGAGACAATTGTTTGGGTAAGTTGGACATCTTCCAAGTAGCACATGATTCCTTTGAAGTTGCAGCTGAAGCACAGAGTTTACAAGGCTTCCATGGCACCACTGATATTTTGTTGCCATTAAATTTAGAAGTGCATTCATGTGTCACTTCATACCTCCTTTAGATAAGAGTGTACACATACTCATCCATTCTCTTTCTTCCTAGATGCGTCAAGTTCAGTATCTCTCTTAAAAAAGCAAGCTTTGCTGTTGACTGTTGGCGAATCACTTCTTAATCTTCCTTTTGGTACTTCCAAGCTGTTGTCAACTACACCAAATTACATCAAATGGATCTATATTCGCTTTCACTTGTCATTTGGTTGGTTGCAATTGCAGAAGAAAGGAATGCTCAACTTTCTAATATTCACGAATGAGAATTTAGTAACCAACCTACATTACATTACAAATCTTATGTTTCTAAGTAATTTTGACAGAATTGCAACCTTCATCAAATTCAAAATTGCACAAAAACACAGAAAAAATCAAAGGCAATGGAAAATGGAAAAGAATATAAAAAACTCTTCAATGATCAATTGGTTTAACAGCAGCATACTCAACAGCAATAGTTAGGAGATTTATGTGGAATGTGGTGAAGGGGTGGGAAGCTTCAATTAAGGCACAAAGTCAAAAAAAAAAGCCTATTCTGCAGATGACCCCAATTGGAAAGGTTGATAAGAAACTTCGAGGGATAACACTGTAATCTTCTAATTGTACTGGTAAGAGTTTTGAAATAAGTTAGTAACCTTTTGTTAATATGTTGGTAACAGCACCTTTAAAATTAGTGAAACGTAACTAGCATGTTTCAAAATTCACTACAAGAAAATAGTAAAATTTTCATAAAATTTTTCTTTGGAAAAACTCCAAAATTCCAAGAATTGCTGTTTGGGTGAAAATTTTTACAGATTTTGGGTTGTGAAAAAAAAGTTGTAGGAATTCACAATTTTTGCAAAATTTTTCCTTGAGAACAAGACTTTTGCGAAAAATTTCCAAAAGAACATAAAAAAAGTTCTGTGAGAATAATGTCCTAAAAGTTGTAATGAAATTTGTGACTTTCTTGTTGAATTCTAACGTGATTTAACCTGAGATAAAAAAAAAATTATTAATTTTTTTTGTATTCTCACTATATTTTACCATGAGAACTATTTTAAAAAAAATTTGCAAATTCTCACAGTAAATTACTATGAAAATGAAAAAAAATTTGAAATTTTGTATTTTTGTATAGTATTTTACCATAAAAACCACAATAGTCGCCACTAAAATTTTTTTATTTAAAAAAATTTCTTGGCGACTTAAAGAGTTTTTTTTTTTTTAAATTTTATTTCATGAAGAGTGGTTTAAGATATATCAAGAGTATGCGGATTTATCTTTTAAAGCAAAATTACATGTATAGCCATAAATTTGTTTTATTTCAAGTTGAAAAATGGCTTTTTTTTGTTTTTTTGTCTAATAGAAAATGTGGATATGTATAAGTAAGCATGTTTTATGTATGTGTAAATATATATATATGTATATACATGCCAACAACAAAGAACCAACAGAATATATTAGCACAATCATATGTAATCACATACAAATTTATTGTTGACCACAAGACCGAATTTGCAAATTAGTACTAGCATATGAAATGAACTCCACACACACACACCAGCTTGCAGTTTCACTTGCCTTTGCCCAAGGCACTTACCTCTTCAATTTTATGCCCTTCATATTTGTCTCTCAACAACTCCCAATAATTTTTCTATCTGAACTGTTTACACTATTTATTTTTCCATTCCTTTCTTCCTTGCATCCTCCTCAGCTGCAGCCTCAACTTTGTCAACATATTCAAAATTTGCCACCTACAAATATAATCAGTTTAGTCCATGAAAGGCATTGAGCCCAAATGGAAACCCCCAAAAAATGACAATAAAGAGATTCTGTGCAATTTAGCAGATATTTGCAATGCAAGTGGAAATTAATGGTGATAAATATAAGAAAAAATGCAGAAGGAATTGCTTCAATGAGAACTCTAGGCAGAGAAACTATCACTTTAATAGTCACAGAAAATCTTATTGCCATTTTTCTATTTTTTTTTTAAATGTTATAGTTTTATGTCCAACAAGCTATGCAGATTGTGTGCTGCCAATTTAGTAATGATATAAAGAAGACTTGATACAATTAGAGCACTGCAAAGACTAAAATAGTAAGAAATTCCTTCTGACCAACGTAGAACAAAATATATGAAATAATGAACTCCAAAGTAAGGTCTTAAAGAAGGTTGTTAAAAAAAATTAAAAGAAAAAGCAGACAACAAACCACATATTGTTGGTGATCATGTGCTGTTTTCTCCTCATTAACATGTGCTTTATTTATTATTTATTTTGCTGATATGGTTTTACCTTTAGTCAACTCTATCTGATGATTTTTATTGTTCCTTTATTTCACTATTATCATGTAATTTGAATTATTCTGTTTTTCCTGTAATTGCGGGATACGATGGCCAGATGCTTGGCCTAATATCCTACTTATGTGAGTCGATTCAAGGAATAAAATATTAGAATCAGAGTTGCTAAAAAACTCCATTCTTTCTTCACAAAATCTTCACCAATATTTATAAGCAAGTCATATCCAAAAAAAAGCACCATGACACATGGTATCTTGAAAAGATAAAATCCATTACACATGGAAAAAGAAAATGATTATAAATCAAAGATATTTACAGCTGAATAATGTGCCAGCAACAATTATAAAAAAGATGCTGTTAATGTAACATAATAAGAATGCATAATATCATGTGGGCCTACTGGCAAGTGTAACAAAATAGAAGAATAGGATTTCAAGAGACAGAGAGAAAGAGAATGTACATAAAGAGAAAGACAGGACAAAAGATATGTCAGCAGACTAATGTATTTAAACTTATCATGCAAGCACAGGTAAATCCATTTCCTAAGAATGGTTGGTCCTTGGTTCCTCCACTCCCAATGCCCGTTACTAATTAATTTTAGGGAGAATTATATTTAAGGACCTGAAATTGATAATATTTATTTTAAAGGACCTGTTCCCACCAAGTAGAATTTATTTTACTTAAAGTCAGTAGTAATTCTGTCTAAAACAATAGTAATAGGTCCTCCAAGATAAATATTACAATCTTCAGGTCCCTAAATGTAATTTTCCCTGAATTTTAATTTAGTTAGGGGATTCCACGTGTATGTTTATCTATCTATACATGTAGTCACACACACATAACTAAGGAGAAGAAATCAAGTACATCTCCAGTCTCCACCACAAACCAAAGTGGATAAAACCAACTATAATAGACATCAGGAACAAAAAAATCAATATGCACAATTAAATGATAAGATAAACCATAAGGCCTTCAGAAATCCATCATCATCTTCTTCATCATCCAACATAGCTTCTTCATCTCCAAGAGAAAAGCAATACAAAAATGAACAAATTCACTAATAAACACTTGAAACTACCAGCCAACATTTGACTTTAACATAAAAAGAATTGCTTCTTAACAAAATGGCATATATATCAGTATTTGCAATCCTAGTCATATTAGTAATTTTCTTAATTTAAAAATAAACAAGCAAAAGAGGAGAAGAAAGTAAAACCCTAAGAAGCACCGATACGGGTACGCGTATCGGGTACGACACGATACGATACGTGAGATACGGCAATTTCTAAAATTTTAAGATACGGGTACGGGAATATATATATATATATTCAATAATCTAAGCCACTAAAAATTAAATTAAATTATAAATAAACTACAAATTACAAGCATAAATAAGATGTTCATAATAAGTTATATTCCATACAAGCATTAATATTAAAATTTCTAATCCAAGTTAGTCTTTATCTTCATTTTAATCCGCATTAGAAATATTCCCTATGAGCTCTTGTTCTAACTCTGGTTCATCTAAAGATAAATTTGCAACCTCAAGACCTCCTGCCCCATCAAATGGCTCCCAATGATCTCCATTAACATCCCACATCCTCGTTGCTCCACTAGAATACTTTTCACTCTTTCTTGATAGAAGACGAAGATTGGTATGAACATAAACCAAGTCTTCAGCTCTTTTTGGATTCAATTTGTTCCTTTTGAGTGAGTGAATGAAAGAGTAGGTACTCCAATTTCGTTCACAACAAGATGATGAACATGGTTGACAAAGAAGCTTTAATGCAAGTCGTTGGAGCATTGGGGTTGAAGAACCATAATTTAACCACCAATCTTTAGGCTCCAAATTCCACCTATCTTGTAACGAATCAAATAATAAATATGCATCTGAAGCTCCACAAAACATTGAAAACTCTTGAAGGACCAATTTTCTCTCCTTAGGATCCTTAAAATACATATTAAAGCATTTGGCCCTCTCGATTGAAATTTCAGCATCTAAATGAGGAGGAACTCTAGTTGGTGCCACATCAAACCATTGAAGAGTGTAATACCTATATAGTATGTAATAAAAACAATGAAAATTAGACTTGTTTAGCACAAAATTAAATGTAAGAAGAATATCAATAATATAAGTATGGAATATTAGTAGAACTTACTTTGGATTCAATGAATGAGCAAGGCAATGAAGTGGTGTACAGCTTTTTGTCCAACGATCAATTATAATTCCATACACAATTTCATAAAATCTTGAATGCTCAGAAAATTCCTTTTTCTCATGCTTGTATATTGATATTTTCACTTGTTCTATCATTGAATCCCACATATCATAAATCAAGTGAAGTGAAGGCTTATCCGTATCACAAAATCTAAGCATGTCATAAATAGGCTTTGTGAAAGAAAGGATGTAATTAATCTTATCCCACCAAGAGTCATCAAGAACTAACTCTTTAATAGGATTAACCTTTCCAACATCATCCTCTTTATATGTATTCTATTCATCACTAATTACCATTGTGCAAAGAGACATTTTTATGAGTCTGAGCCTCTTTAGCATCACAATGGTTGAAGCAAACCTAGTCTCAGCAATGGCAAGTAATTTCAAAGGTACAAATTCATTGAAAATGGCCAACCTCATGGAATGATTAATGATGAAAGTTCTGAAAAAAATTACATCATCTCTGATTTGAGTGATCCAATGACATTCTTCATATACTAATTCATTTGCATCAGTGTTTTTAGCTGCACATATATTTTTCAACGCGAGATTGAGCGAGTGGACAACACATGGTGTCCAAAAAATGTGAGGATACTCACCTTCAATAATCTTACCAGCAGCTTTACAAACAGGAGCATTGTCAATAATAATTTGAACCACATTCTGAGGTTTTACCTCTTCAATTACCTGCTTCATCAACTCAACTATGTAAAATTTATCCTTGTATTCTTTAGTCCCATCAATTGCCTTCAAAAAAATAGGACCTCCATCAGATACAGCCATAAAATTAATTAATGGCCTTCGTTGTATATCAGTCCAACCATCTGTTACAATACTCACTCCCTTCTCACTCCAAGTGCCTTTTATTGGCTCAAGCAACCTTTCAACATTTGCCCTTTCTTGTTGCAACAAAGGACCTCTTAGTGCATTATAACCAGGAGGTTTAAAACCAGAAATCATATTGTTTGCAGCATATTGATAAGAGCTAATGTAATATGGATTGCGTGCCAAATTAAAAGATAAACTACCTGAATAGAACATCCTAGCAATTTCTGCACACAAATTTTCTCTAACTGTTTGGTTGAAGGCTTTTTCCAAAGCACCTACCGCCCTCTTTTTGCCTTGGTTGTACTCACTTTGAACACTTAAAGGCGATAAGCCTCTAGCTGGTGGTGGTAATGGCACTTCTTTTGGTTTTGATCAATTCTCAGCCTCCTCTTGCAAATTTTTCATTTCTACTAAACAATGAGTATCAACTTTGGGACACATAGAAATTCCTTTACCAGATATCCTCAGCAAATGCCACTTAACTCTAGAATAAGACCCTTGAAATTCACGGTTACAATAATTACACTTCCAATGCTTGTTTCCACCAGAATTAACAGTTTCTCCTTCTCTACTTCTAACAATCAAAGTTACATAAGCCCACAAAGGAGTTCCCTCTTTTTGGAGAATATTACTAAAACAATATTCAGCAGAAGAAGAGGACCTAGGATTACTAGCAGAACTAGAACTTCCATTTGCCATGGTACCTATAAGTTATAACATTGAATTATAATTACAATCACAGCTACACCAGAAAATTACATATTTGAAGGTCCTGTGAGTTGGACTATAATTCATAGAAGACAACATAGGCATATTCTAAGTTTTGACTATAATTACAATCACAAAAGACATCTCTAACTAGTAGAGTCCAGAAAAATTTACATCAATATTATCCAATGATCCAACACCAGAAAAATTTGCAAAAGGGGTTTTATCTGGAGCACTAGAAATTGGTAATATGGCTCTGGAAAAATTACAAATAATTTTTCTTTTATTTTGAGTTGTTTGTAAATATTTATATTAACTTTTAAAACTGACTACTGAATTATCAATTTCTAAGATACAGATCTTTCAAACTAATATCTATTAGCGTCATTAGAGGGAGATGTTACTTCAGATTCTTCCATTTCATTAGGTTACAGGTCCCATGGTTCCACATTAAAATCTCATCAAATTTCACACCTTCAAGCATTATTACTATATCAAAAAAATTCCCTTTAGTCTAACTTCTTTGGTGATTAATAAAAAGATTGAAAGAACATCCGGGACATTCTTGGGTTGCAAATCAATGGCTTTTGAACTCTCACAAACACTAGCCATCAGGGAAGCAAATCCATTATATACTTTTTCCAGAGCAAATCCATTTTCGCAATTTACAAACTCAGCAATCAGCATCAACCATTCAAACCAGAAATCCAGAAAACTCAGCAATCAGCATCAACCATTCAACCATTATCCAATAAATAAGCAGTGCAAAGAGACTAGAAGAAATAAGCGACCCAAGATGAGTAGATCATAGCATAAGGAAAAAATCACAGTTAAGACGGACGGACGGACCTGAGAAGCCAGAACCTGCCACTGGAGAAGCCAACACCAAAGTCCACTAGCCAGGGAAGACAACGGACGGAGGAACAGTGCACAGGTCACCGAACGGATGGACGAATGAAGAGAGTAGCAGGCGACGCACGACGAGAAGCAACGAGCAGACGGCGAGGGTCGAGGGAGAAGGAAGCAGAGCGCGAGGGTCGACTTCGAACGAGGGTGAAACGCGAGCGTCAACGGAGGTTAAACGCGACGCAAAATGCAGTCGTTTGAGCCAATACGTTTCGCCCACTGTTTCAAAGCCGTTTCGGTGCCGTTTCGTAGCCGTTTCGAACCGTTTCGGTACGGACAGAAACGTTTCGAAACGCACGGAAGAAAAACGAAACGTCTGGGTACGTTTTGTACCCGTACGGTACGCGCATCCGTACCGGATACGTATCCGGTACGGATACGGTGGCCTGAAGCACGTATCCGTGCATTGGAGGTAAAACCTTGTTGATTTAAATTACACAGATTTGGCTGTGCTGAAAGAGGATTATTTACCCGATTGATGTTTTGAGCCTTTCGCCTTCCAACAACTAAATGTGCTAACACCGTTTTCTTCCTAGTCATTTGCATCATCCTTTCTTCAATGGTTCCTCGTGTCATAAGCCTATAAATGAACGCCTAAAACACCAGAAAACTACATGTAAAGGCAACAATGATCATCAATTTCACACGAATAAAATTAAATTCCAACCTTATCAGTTTGTCCAAGTCGATGAGCTCTGGCCATAGCTTTTAGATCGGCATGAGGATTCCAATCACTATAGAATAACAGTTTATCCGTGTATAATAATTTTAAAGAAAAATTCGACAGCAGAATAAAAAATAGAAATAAAATTTTAATCTCTAGGCATCATATGAATTGTCGGCAAATGAAAACTTTCATTGAATCAGAGAGAAAAATGTAATAATAACACAAAGCAATTAGCAGCAGAAGAAATCTTTTTTACGCTGTGCCGACATTAAAGCAGCACAAAGAGCAACCTTTGAGCATATTTAGAAAATACAGGCTAGCCAAATACCTAACTCATGACAAACCCCGATCAACAAACCTCCCTGATTTGAACCGAATCGCCTTTCTGCAATATTGACATTTCCGATACACAAATCTGAGCACTAGAACGGAAAATGCAATCAAATCCAAATCTGCAACAAGACGCGTAAGCGTTCAAATCCCAAATAGATTTTGAAACTCATCTCCCATCACAGACAACAAAAAATCTGCAAGCATACTGAACCTAAGAACCTGATGCAGATTTCAGAAAATAAAGCTTCGAATCAAGAGGCATCATCGAGATTCGACTAGATCTGCACAAAGCCCAGTATAACCAATCCACTAATGAACGAAGACTAATGGTTTCGAACTGGAGAGAGCTAGTGAAGAGCAAGGAATCTAACCTTGAACTGGAGAGCTAGTGAAGAGTGAGGGGAGGAAGGAACAACGTCGATTTGGAGAGGGTAAGGGGATGAGAGACAAAGCCCACTGAGCTCTCCCTCTGTTTTTCTTTGAAGCGTGTTCTGTTTTCATTGCCAGCAGAAACAAGAGCGCGACGAGATGGGTCTGGATTGGGTTTTTAATGTTGCAAAAATTTTTGAAATTTTTATAATAAAATATTATAAGAATTCAAAAAATTATAATTTTTTATTTTATAATAAATTATTGTGAAAAATAAAAACATTATAATTTCTTAATTCTTATAATAAAATACTGTAAAAATTTAAAAATGGTAAGTATTCTATGGTAAGTATTCTTATAAAATATTATGAGAATTTAAAAAATTATTTTTTATTTTATTCAATTTTCACAATAATTTATTATATGAATAAAAAATTTTCAATTTTTTTATTTTTTCTTATAATAAAATATTATGAGAATTTGAAAAATTAAAATTTTTTAATTTTTTTCCCCATTCTTATAAAAATATACTATTAGAATTATTGACATCTTGTTCTGTCATATTATAACATTTTTGTTAAGATATTTCTTTTAAATTTTTTTAAAAAATGCTCACAAAAAAATAAATTACAAGAATTATGAAAATTTGTAAAATACACGAGAATTTCTCATTATAAAGATTCCACGAGAAAAATCTTGATTTCTTGTAATGATTATTACCAACATAATGAGAAATTGTTATTAATTGCACATGTGCTCTAAATGGCTTAACATAACAAAGTTAACTTTCTACACATTATAATATTATGATTTTAGTCCTAATATAATATTAAAGACAACTAATTTAATATTATGAAATTTATTTTTCATATGACAGTTAAGACAATTAAATAATTTTTATTTTTGAAGCAACGCATGTAGAAAAACTAACTTCATTGATTGAAAATAAATTGAAAAAGAATGTAATGTAATTTTTAAAACAAAAATGATATTAAGTGTAATTTAATCAAATTTCAAAAAAGATATAATTTACTCTATTGTTCTATGCCAATTTTTAGTCAATAACAATTGTACCATATGGTAATAAGCTTACTTGATGCTTTAACTAATAAGGAAAAGATGAAAGAAAATTATTGGTAGCCTACAAACAAGACATTCTTGTGTATATGATTTTCTTCAAACTTAACTTAATGAAGATTTAATTTTCAAAATTCTGATTTTCAATT